>CM028135.1:959705000-962105000 GCA_016271365.2 Neoceratodus forsteri | reverse complement strand
GTGTGCATAGGGAGTGCGCAACGCACACTCGTAAAACAGTCATTTGTAGGAATTTTTTCACCAAATTTTCAACATAGTGTTTTGGGGGGCCTACCTCATGAACAGTTTACTGTGATATTCTTAATCCACCCTGAACATTGATTTCCCACACCGACTGTGGCATTGTGCGCTACATGTGCGAAAACACATTTCAGGCAAGATGTGAAAAATGACAGCTGTACTGTTCATAAGAAGGTGTGGTAAAATGGCAATGTTGAAAATCTGGAGTGAAAATATTAAAAATGCTCAAAGTTATGAGTGTGCATAGGAACTGCGCAACGCACGCTCATAAAACTGTCATTTTTGGAATTGTTTCACCAAATTTTCAACATCAGGTTTTCGGGGGCCTACCTCATGATCTGTGACACTGTTGTTTTTTTAATTGGTCCAAAAGGTGGTTCCATGCAGTGATCGCAAAATCACCTTTCGGGCCCGAACAACAAAATGACAGTGACTGAGTTCATGAGGTGAGGTCCCAAGAACACGATTTTGAAAATTTGGTGAAAAAATTCCTAAAAATGGCCAAGATATGCACCAAAGTTATCATTATACAGCTTACCAGCATTTCTTCAGTTTGCAGTCGGCTTTGAAGAGTGCAGATGTTTTCCCGGTCCACCGAAGATCATCGTGCTGGGCTCTGGAGGTAAGTATGGGGTGAGGGAGTGGTGTGGGGAGGTGGAGTACACAGATGGTGGGCACAGATTAGTGGAGGGACCACTGGAAAAAACAAGGGACCATTTTCTAGTTTACAGGTTTATTTAAAAAAAAACTCGCGGGAAGGTTTTCTTTTTTACGGGGACATTTAATTTTGGCACGCTGGGTGGGCTTCCAGTGTGCCACCTAAGTGTTTGGGAGCTGTAGCCAATGGGGGATTGGGCACCCCATCAGCACATACTGAGTGCTGGGGGGGATCAAGAGCTGAGGGGATTGGGCACCCCTTCACTACACAAGAAATTAGTGGGGGCATTATGCAGACGGGGAGTGGGCTCCCCGTTGGCAAAATTACCAGGAAGGAGGCATGCTGACAGGGGGATTGAGCACACCTGTCAACACATATAAGTGTGGGGGGTGGCAAGAACTGAGGGGGATTGGTCACCCCTTGGCACACAACAAACTTGGGAGGGGGGACATTATGCTGACATGGAGTGGGCTCCCCCATTGGCAAATTGAACTGGAAGGGGGCATGCTGACAGGGTTATTGGACACCCTTTCAGGTTTATTTATTTTGTTTTTTATTGAAATGTTTCACCAATAAAGCACACCAAACTGCAGGTGGTGACTTTCAGTTGGCTTCCTAGGGACTGTGACAGGCTGATGGAGAAGTCAATACCATGAGGACACCAATCAGCTGTTTTGGTTACTTGTGATGCACCAACACAGCTGATTGCGTGGTGACATGGCCCAAATTTTCTGACACATTTAGACATTCTCCCTAACTGCTGAAAGCAGTGTGTTTCTTGCACATGCATGCAAGCAACACAAAAAGGACTCATTGGTTTGACACATACACTTTAAGATATAAAACTTGTCTTAGGATAATGATCAGAAATACTAAAGACAGTAGGGACATGAAAATTAAAAAAAAAATTATTAACCAAGAAAGAAAAAAAAATATATATGTTTTTAAAGGGGAAGGAAATGCAGTACTACCAAACCCAGTGGGCAAAAATGCACAAGGTCATAAATGAAAAGGAATTTAAAGCCTTTTGGTCTCTAGTCACCAGAGCTACAAATAACCACAAGGAAAGCATAGACACGTATATTTCAGAAAGTCAGTGGCTCAGATTTTTTCTGGGTATCTTCTATGATTTAGATGCTGGAAATCGACTGCCTCCCAAATGTGATCTCAGCAGTTCCAGAGGAATCCCCCTAATTAACACAAAAGAGGTATACCTGGCAATAAAGTTATTAGGTGCTTTGCTCCAATGGGTGGGTAATATATGCTGCAGGAATGTTACCCACCCGTGGAGCTCCTCATCTGCGGACAGGTGTGCACCGGTGGCATTCACGACTGACAGCCACCTGTCCACAGCCCATCCCCCCCAGTGTGCAGGACTGTGCAGTGTGGCCAGGGGCAGGGTAACAGGTCTGGCTGGGCATCCAATCGGATACCTAGACCAGGTGGCTCAGTGGATCCTTTCTGCAGTGGGGTGCATGTTGGCTGCGCACCCTGTGTATGTCTGACGGCAGGCAGCTGTGGCAGAAGTGAGGAGAACAATGCCGCTGGCCATCCCATGGCACTGGAGTGGAGCATGGAGCTGGGTTGGGGCTGAGAGACTGTCTGCCAGTGCTGGTGGGGTGCGTACTGTACCCTGCCATTAGTGGGATGTGCTGTTAGTTCTGGGGGGTAGCGCCGTGGGAAGCACCCTAGGGCCAGTGCCCCAATGAGGTGATGTGTGTTGGAGGCATGACCGTGCCTGCACCAATCTGTGTGGCAGGGTGGGAGGGAGGCAGCATCCTCTCTATGGGGTGGTCCCGGAGTGTGGGTGGGCACATTGCCCTGATGCTGAGTGGGTTTCCGGGTGTGCACGGAGTGCATAGTAGTTTTACAGTATGGTCCTACTAGGCATATCTGTGCCCCCATATGCACCCCCATGGCCAGCACTATGCACCTTTGTGCATGGTGCACAGTGCTGGCACGCCCCTGTGCAGTGCCATCCATGGCCTTCAAGGATTGGGTGTATACTGTCTCTGCACCCCCCATTGTGCCTCCAGCTTTGAGGGAGCAATGGGTGTAGAGTGGCTATGCAACCCAGATACACTTGCATAGCCGCTCTGCTCCTTTGGTGCATAGGGCCCAATAAAACTAAATAAAGCCCCTTCACCAGACGAAATACCGTGGAAAGTATATCTACGTAGTACATCACTATGGTGTAAACTTCTGGTGGTCTTTTACAATAACTACATTTTAGAAAACTATGTGCCATCCTCTTGGAGAGGAATGGAAATTATTCCTATGCATAAAAAAGGAAATTTAGCAGACCCAGCTATGTATAGGACCATTAGTTTATTGGATATCAATCTAAAAATATTTTCTAAGATTGTACTGGAAAGATTGAGACATCAAATAGAAATAACTGGTGGACTTAGTGAGCTTCAAGCAGGCTTTAGAAATGGTTTTTCAACTATGGATAACTGATATACCTTATCCCATTTGATAGACGGTGGAAGACTAGGTTTGCTGGCAAAGGCACCCAGTTTCACCTGAGCTCTTTTCTTCTAGGTTGCTTATAAGGACAGAGCAAATAACCTTACCCCAGCAAGGAAAAGGATTAAGGCTTCTTTTGGCTAAGCAGATTTACTGTGTGTTATTATTTTCTTTTGTACTCACAGGGATTGTTACTGTTTGTTGCTAACATTTTATTGCTTTATTTTTCTCTGATTCAAATTGTTATTGCAGGGTATACCTTCTGCCTCATTATTGTGGGGTGTGCCTACAGGTGTGTGCTTACAAATTACTGCTGTAATCTTCTGATTCAAATTGTTTTATGCAAGGTATATCTTCTATTACTGCTTCATTTTTCTCTGTAGCAAAGTGTTTCTTACAGGGTATATCTTCCATGAAATTATTACAGGTGGTGCTTTACAGGTTTTATAGTTTTATCTATCTTTAGGATAAGCTTTCAGAGCTACTGCATTTGTTGCTGGCTGATTGTTTCTGCTCTTACCTCCTTTTTTCTTTTGTCTGTGGTTCTTCTTTTTTGGCAGGGGAAGGGCCCAGCAACCCACCCCACACTACACTCCTTTTATAGGGTAGCACAGTCATGACATTTCCTGCAGCAAAGCAGGAAGGGGAGGATCAGAGGGGTATCCACACAGTGACCTCATTTACAGGGGCACAAATAATTTAAGTTATAACAAGTTATACAAAAACAAACAAAACATAAAATCAAACTTGTGCTTTCATTTTCCTCCTTCTAATTACTCTGACCAGGTTATAAACCCAGCAACTTATCTGGAATGGATATTATTAACTGCAGGTACTGTGGGACACTTTTCAAGAAGGCAGTTATACAGTATTAAGGACACTGTCCTACATGCTGGGCCATTGGAGATTTGAAGGCTCAGCTTCTGGCAGCATGGGCAGAGATTGCACCCCTCAAATTGCATATTCATGAGGAAATACATTAGAAGAACCACCCGCCATTTCCCCAACATCCAGCAGAAGCACCTCAACTGCAGAGAATATTTGGTCTGGGAGGTTGACAGGTGGTGAAGAGGGGCAAATCAGGTGCCCCATCACTCAGTGCTCGCCACCAAATCACCTCCACAAACCATATAAAAACTACAAACAGGTATCTGCCTCTATCTCTGAAATCAAACAAAGGGGCAGAGGATACTGCACAGCAGGACACTGCAGCACAGGAGCTAGCACAACAAAATTCACCCAAAACAGGAACCAAAACAAAAAAAGCAAACAAGAAATCCAAAAAACCTCTGATCATAGGAGACTCCATGATTCGAGGAATTGATGCCTATCTACAGCCAGGGGTAATGGTCAGATGTCTCACAGGTACATCAGTGTGGAGAGACACTGACTGCATTACTAAAATTGTATGGGAAGCAAGAGAAAACATTGACATCCTGGTACATATAGGGACTAACGATCTCTCCAACTGGTCAGTTGTGGAGACCAAGAAACACCTGACTAGGCTGGGTGACAAACTATCATCCATTTCATCCAGTATCTCCTTTTCTGAGATCCTGCCAGTCTGAGAGAGGGGGCAGATGGATGGAAGGTCAAAGAAGGGGAGATAGGGGAGTTAAACATGTGGCTCAAGGGTCAGAAAAAAGGACACAAATTTGTAGGAAACTGGAAACAGTTTTGGGAACGAAAGTTCTTTAAATTTGATGGGCTGCATCTGACTAAGGAGGGAGTCCATGCATTGGGGCACAAGGTTGACATTTTTGCGGAATATTTAAACTAGCAAATGGGGAGAGGGGTGCAGCACCCAATGCATCAAATGGGAAGAACACCCCTCCACCCTCAGCTAGTGGTCAAACAGGAGTTCAGGATGTTTGTAGTTCATTTGCATCACCAGGTAAGGAAAAAGGTCTGGCTCCCCATACAATGCACAGGGAAAATGCTGGACCTCGCCCAACACTAACACACCAAAATCTGGCCAATGTAAAATCATGTTCACAAATGCTCGCAGTCTGGGAAACAAGATCTGAGACCTGCAGGCAATAATGACAGAGGCTAAACTGGACATAGCAGCCATTAGTGAGACATGGTTCACGAGTAACCACACTTGGGAGACTTCAGTACTGGGCTATGTACTGTTCAGAAGAGACCGAGGTGCAAAAAGGGGGTGTGGAGTGGCCCTTTATGTCAATGAAAATATCAAAGCTACAGAAATTCCAGAATATACATAAGGATCCAGAAGAATGGTGGGACACCCTGGAAACTGGAAATGGGACAGTCATATGAACTGGGGTTGTCTACAGGCCTCCAGACCAGGGGGAGGACATAGACAGACTACTGTTAGAAGATATACAAAACATGACAGCTAAAGTGGAGGTTCTAATAATGGGAGACTTCAACATGCCAGATACAGATTGGTCAATACCAGCAGGAACATCTGCCAGAACTAGACATATAGTGTATTCCCTGTGGGGGGGCTCAAACAATTAGTACAACTGCCCACAAGAGACAGGGCTGTCCTAGATCTAGTACTGACTAACAAGGAAAGGATCACATATCTCCAGGTAGAAGGTCACCTGGGGGCCAGTGACCATCACATGGTATGGTTCAATTTGGCCACAAGAACTAAATCATCCCATTCCAAGGCAAAATATGGGACTTTGATAAGATGGCCTACAGAGTTAAGCTAGCCCTGGCAACAAGAAATACAGGTGAGGCAGTACAGGCAAAGTGTGCAAGCATTTAAGATGCAATACTTGAAGCAACATCCCATTGTGTTAGAGAGAAAAAGAAGTGCAAAAGAAGAAGGAAACCACTCTGGTTCTCAAAAAACAGTAGCAGAAAAGGTCAGAGCCAAAATGCTGGCCTTCAGGAAATATAAGTGAATGCAGCGGGATGAAGATAGGGAGGCATACCAAACTTCCCAAAGGAAAGCAGGGAAGGCAGTAAGGCAGGCAAAGGCCCTAACTGAGGAAACACTAGCACGAACAGCAAAAAAAGGTGACAAGACTTTCCATAGCTACATTAGTGAAAGGAGAAAGTCCAGAGGGGGTATTGCTAAGATCAAAGGGGATAAGGGTGTGTGTGAGGGGGAGGACCATGTAAAAGCATATATCCTAAATAGGTACTTCTGCTCAGTATTTACTGAAGAGAAGGTAGGGCAGGGCCCACAGCTCAGCACCATGGACACGGGGGGAAGGAGGTGTGCACTAGCCCCTTCACAAAAGAAAGGGTCTTACAAGATCTCGATAAGCTTAGGGTGGACAAGGCAATGGGACCTGATAGCATACATCCCAGAGTACTGAAGGAGCTAAGGGTGGAACTAGCAGAACCATTATCAGAACTGTTTAGTGAGTCTCTGAGCACAGGAGAGGTCCCAGAAGACTGGTGAAGGGCTGGTGTGATCCTGCTCCACAAGAGTGGTAGCAGGGAAGAGGCAGAGAACTACAGACCAGTCAGTCTAACCTCAGTAGTGGGCAAGATTATGGAGGCACTCCTTAAGGAAAGGATAGTGCAATGCCTGGAATCCATAGGAGCACAGGATCCAAGACAGCATGGGTTTACAACAGAAAGGTCCTGTCAAACTAACGTCATAGATTTCTTTGTCTGGGTAACCAGAGTGGTGGACCAAAGGGGAGCAGTTGATGTTGCCTACCTTGACTTCAGCAAAGCTTTCGATACTGCTCCACATAGAAGATTGTTTAATAAGCTGGGTAGGCTCAGGGTGGGTCAGAAGTTGATCAACTGGGTGGCAAACTGGTTGATAGGCAGAAAACAGAGAGTGGTGGTAAACTGTATACAGTCAGAACAGAAGCAAGTCACAAGTGGGATACCTCAGGAGTCAGTCCTGGAGCCAGTCCTCTTCAATATCTTCATCAGTGACACTGCAGATGGACTGGAGGATACGGTTTGTCTGTTTGCAGATGACACCAAGATCTGCAACACAGTAGATGATCCAGATGGGGTGGGTAGAATGAGAAGAGATTTAAATAAACTGGCAAAATGGTTGGAAGAGTGGCAACTGGGGTTTAATGCAAAGAAGTGCAAGATCATGCACATACGAAAGAGAAACCCTAAAGCCAACTATAGGCTGGGAGAGTAGTTGCAGGCAGTCACAAGTGAAGAAAGAGACTTGGGCATCGTCATCACAGATGGTCTGAAATAATCCAAGCAGCCCACTAAAGCAGTAAGTAAGGCTAGAGGGATGTTGGGGTGCATTAGTAGGGGTATCACAAGTTGTAAGAGGAAGGTAATAATCCCTGTTTACAAGACACTGGTTAGGCCCCATGTGGAGTACAGCATGCAATACTAGAGGCTGCACCTTCACAAGAACATTAACCAAACTGAGGCTGTCCAGACAAGGGCAACCAAAATGGTGCAGGGACTGCATCAGAAAACATATGAGGACAGATTAACAGAGTTCAATATGTATACCCCAGAGCAAAGGAGGGAGAAAGATGATATAATTGAAACATTCAAACACCTTAAGGGCATTAACAAGGTTCTAAGAATCTAACATGTTCCGGTATAAGAAAAATAGCAGGGCAAGAGGACACAGCATGAGATTAGAGGGAGACCAATTAAGGGGTAATGTGAGGAAGTTCTTTTTCACAGAAAGGGTGGTGGATGCATGGAGCAGCCTACCTCAGGAAGTGGTGGATATGAATACAGTGCATGGCTTCAAACAGGCATGGGATAGGCATAAGGGAGCAATACAGATGAGTATAAACAGATAGGCCATTGACAGAGCAAAGGTAGATGGCACATTCATAAGGTAGAAAAAGAAATGGGCAGACTGGATGAGCCTTGAGGTCCTTATCTGCCATCAACTTCTATGTTTCTATGTTTCTATAGAGAAAGTATGTTTTTCTAAGGAAACAGAAACTAAATTCCATTTTTGTTGATTTTGCATCAGCCTTTGACACAATCTCTAGGGATATACTATGGTTGCTTATGTTAAAACGAGCCATTGATCCATGGATAATGCAAATAATATATATTTTATATAAGGATAGTTGGGCACTAGTACAACTTGGAGATAAAGGCCAGCTCTATAGCATATTTCCTATAAATAAAGGGGTCAGACAGGGTTGCGTTCTTGGGCTCTGTGATGCCGGTTCGACAAGAAACACGTCGACCGGCATCACAGCGTCAGGCTCCATGTCGGAAATGATTTGTAGTCAGCATGGAGCCGCACACATTGGTGTATGTTTTTTCATTGGGTGGCTTTTCCCCCTGAACCCCCCATGTGGGGGTCTCTCTCCCCCCCCCCGCTCCCCCTATACTTTATGGTTCTTACTCCAGGTCGCAGTTAGTTCTGGGTGTGGGTGCAGGTTAAGGGCAGGGGTTGCTCAGTTCCAGTGGCACGTCTATGGTGGCATTGCGCTGTTGTCAATATCAATGCATGTCACTGTAGAAATGTCGCTGTTCATGGGGCATTTTTGCATCTACTTTGTTCTGTCTTTATATCTATCAGCTCCTGAGAGACCTGGCAAGCTGTGAATCTGATTCTCCAAAAATATCTGATTATTTCTGCCCAGCATTGGCTTATGCTGATCATTTGATCCTGCTAGCTTTATCAGAAAAAGGTCTTCAAAAAAATTTGACCTTCTTGATATAAAAGTAAAGGATTGAAATTAAAAATAAACTATTCAAAAAGACAAGTTATGCTTTTTGGTAGAAACGATTATAACGGCCACAGGACTATTGAGAACCACAAAACAGAGCTCACTAATAAGTACGTATATTTGGGCATGGTATTCTCATCCAGTGGATCCTGGGCTAAACATGTCACTAAAATTATTGAATCCATGAAGAAATCAGTCCTTGGTCGAGGAAAATTTAACGCAGTCCATGGGGGACTCTCTATAAGACCCCCTGATTAATTCAATCAAAGCTAAAAATTGTTGTCAAATTTTCTATGAGGCAAAGATCTGGGGCCTGAACAAAAGAGGCAAATTGACTGTGCCAATATATAAACTTCAGAGCAACGTACTGGGGATAGGTCATTCATGTCTGGTGCCATACATTAGATCTCAACTGGGGCATGAGGCATGAACCAGCCATGTACAAAAAGCTTCCTGCCATGGTTCCACCATGAACCACTGCCTTACACTTGCAGAAATTGGGAGCTTTCTGTCCAGTTTTGTTTTTTTAAGATCTTCTGCTGCTAGTAGCTCCCAGACAATGCTGCTGTCCTTGTAAGCTCACTTAGTTCCTAATCTACATCTAGGACCTGGGAAGGTTGTCTGTACACCACTGTTATTTTGAGTGTTCATGTACAGTCACATCTGCATATCAGAACATTTTTATTTTGGAATGCACGCCCTCCTGGGGCACGTTACATAATTTTACAGTGACACACAATGGTATACATCATTATTATTACCTGTACCCAATGTGTTTCCAGACCCTTAGAATCCTCCAAGTTATTTATTTCTGTGGCATCAATACCTTCCATTACTTACCATGGCACTCCCCCACCCTTGCCCTTCACCCTATCCTTCCTCAATAATGTAAGTCTTGGAATAGTCATGCCCCTACATTGGTTTTATGTTGCCCATGTTTGTGATAGCCACTATGTCCAATTTCCTTCCATCTCTAGTGCCTGCAGATCTCAGATCTTGTTTCCCATGCTTCTTACATTACCTCATACCACCCTCAGGGACTTTGTTACCTAATTCCCTAGTACCCGCTCTCGAAAGATTTCCTTATCAGCACTTACATTTGGTGGTGAGGAGATGAGAAGGCCCCCCAGATTCTGTTAATGTTCCTGTTACTTACTGAGCTGTCCTCCCTGCTTTGTATAAAATATCTCTGATGTGTTGTGCAAATTTTTTTCCCAGAATCTGCATGCCCTCCTCATTGGAGTGTCAGACAATGGGTGATAGTGCTCACCCCTGCCTAGCAGAATACATTGCAGGTGGCTTGGGCAGATCTGTACTTGCTGGTCAGGAAGGTGACTGATGCTATGTGGTGGAGCTGCCTGACAGGAGGTGCAAGCAGTGGATCTACCACATGAACAGGTTGTAGTCCTACCATGACTAAGATAAGATGGCCCTGGCTGAGTGTAGCTATCCAGAGGAGAAGACCGGGGTAGCCCCACTGGTAGCTCTCTTGGGAGATAAAAGAGAATTCTCAGTGGACACTGTCGCTCTCTCTAAGAGGCTGACACCAAAATGTGTAGGGTGCTGTGAACATGTGAAGGGATGTTCACAGGGAAGTAGGGGAATACCACACTGGCCAAGCATCACATGGATACGTGGTCCCAGCCTGCACCCCCAAGGCAGCCACCCCATCAAGTACCTGTGGGTGTAATACATGGCATAGAGAAGGAGATAAAGGAGATACTGAGTCTTGGGGTGATTCTGGTGTCCATTAGTCCCTGGGCCTCCCCAGTGGTGCTGATCCCCAAAATGGACGGGAACACGAGGTTCTGTGCTGACCACCACTAGCTTAATAGCTGTATAGTGTTGGACGCATACCCCATACCCAGGATAGATAAGGTTTTAGAGAGGTTAGGGGTGATGTACCTGACCACCATAGACTTGACAAAGGGCTATTGTCAGGTGCCCCACACCCCTTAAACCAGAGAATAAGGTTGGCCTTCATCACTCTGTTTGGGTTATTTGAGTTCAGAGTAATATCCACTGGGGATGAGGAATGTGTCAGCCACCTTTCAGCAACTCATGCTTTGCATTCTAAATGGTCATGAACTTTTGCACTAGCATATCTGAATGACATCATCATCTAGAGCCACATCTTCGAGGATCACATCAGGCATGCAATAGAAGTGTTCCACCAAGAGAAGGCTGCTGAGCTGACGGTTAAAGTGAAGAAGTGACAGGTAGGAATGGAGGAGGTGTCATACCTTGGGTACAGGGTGAGTAGTGGGTATGTCCAGCCTGAGCCAGTGAAAAATGAGGCCATAAAGGGATGAGCCATACCCATGACTAAGAGAAAAGTGTTGGGCTTCCTGGGAATAGCAGGGCACTACCGTATGTCTGTGCCAAATTTCTGCAGCATGGTCAAATCCCTGTCCAATCTCACCAAGAAAAAAGTGCCAGACAAGATTCAGTGGACGGAAACCTTTGATTCCGGAGTCAGCCAGCTGAAGGAGACATTTTGTCAGGTATCTGTGCTTGCTATCCCAGACAATTCTATAAGGTTCATTGTGCATGTATATGCATACTGATCATGTGCTAGGTACAGTTCTGAGTCAGGGTACACACTTAGGAGAAGAACACCCAGTTGTGTGTCTGAGCAGAAAGCTGCTACCTAGAAAGGGAGCCTATGCCACAGTGGAAAAGGAGTGTCTTGGTATTGTCTGGGCTCTTTAGAAGCTACAATCTTATCTTGTATGGGAGGGAGTTCACCCTGGTCACTGACCACAACCCTCTCACACAGGCTATGTAGGATCAGTGGGAAAACCCCAAAATTGCTAAGTTGGAGCCTGGTGCTGCAGTCCTATAATTTGTGCATTAGAAACTGTAGTGGGTCTCAGTACATAAATACTGATGGGTTTTCCAGACAATAGCTGGGACCAAGAAGAGAAAAAATGGGTGGGGGGAGGTGCTGTGAGGAACTGGTGTGGAGTTCACACAGAGGGTAACCCACAGGCATAGCAAGTGGAGCCAACTGGCTCACAAGATAAAACAGAGGTGCTAAAGGATCGTGTTTTTTATTTCTCCTTGTGGGATGATGTAACAATAAGTTTGTACTTTTTTCTGTTTTGCTTTGTTCTCATTAAGTTCATCTGCACTGATATCAGTTATAATCAAATAGTTGAAGAGACAAAGTATACTTTCTGAAAATGAAAGGATAACTTTTATCAGATGACACACCAGCTGTCTCTGAGGGCAATTTAAGTCTCTTTGTCCTGTGACTGACAGGACCCCCCCCCCCAGTCATTTGATGGGATTACTTCAAAGTAAAGAAGTATCTTTCATGTCAGGAAACTCTCCTGGGTTCTTAGATAATAACCTGAAGAGGAAGACTGCAAGTAAAATAATGAGAGGTATGTCTGAGTACACAAACTCCTTGGATCCAGTTCCAATCAGTTCATTTAGAGGGCTTCTCCTGAGTGAACAAAAGCACTGGTTCTGGAAATTATGTCAGCAAGAGCAGGGGGGGACAAGGGTGGGTGGAGCCAGGCTTGCAAGCAGGCTTAATTCTGCATGACAGAAGTTGAAATCAGTCTATGCTGGGGACTCTAGACTCACACTATTTAAGAGCTGGAGTCTGCCACTGCTCATTAAGGTATCCTATGTGGTAAAACGTTTTCCACTTTGCTAGAGTTAAGAAGCTATAGGGTGTTTTTTACGTTCACTTGTGCGCATGCGCAAGGAACATTTTGGGAGAGTAGCACACTTGGAGGTGTGCCTCTCCCATCCAATGCACAGCTCCGTTGAGCAGGCATGGCGGTCCTGCATCAATGGGTGCAGGAGCTCAGTATGACAGTGGTGGTCCTCTGCTTCAAAGGAAAGCACCGCTGCCATACTGAGTGCCGCCGACATGACGTCCCCCCCTCGCGTCACACACTGCCCCCCCACACATCACGCCACTCCCCCCACAGCTTTGCTGCTGCAAACATTGTTTGCCGACGGGGTGCCCAATCCCCAGTGGCTGCACGGCCCCCTGCTATCCTGCTGCCACGCTGGGAGCCCACCCAGAGTGCCAAACATCCGCTTTCTTTTGCCGACAGAGTGCCCAATCCCCATCGGCTCCTCGGTGCCCCAAGCATCTTCTGCCATGCTGGGGCCCACCCCAGCAACAACGGTCCCGTAGTCCTTTATTTTTGTTTTACCTGTAAAGAAAGTCCCAGCGGCCTCTCCCAGCCCCCTCCCACAACCCGCACCCACCCACTGCGTACCCAGCCCCTCACCCCATACTTACCTCCGGACTCGCGCGATGATCTTCGTGACTGGAACACGCCTGCACTTTTCAAAGGCGACCATGAACTGAGGAAATGCTGGTAAGCTGTATAATGGGCTAGATAGGGGGGCTTCAACTTCATTGCATATCTCAGTCATTTTTTGGAATTTTTGCACCAAATTTTCAACATGGGGTTTTTGGGACCCCTTCTCATGAATGATAATAATAATAATAATAATAAACTTTATTTGTCTGCGCCTTTCTTAAAACCAAGACGCATTACAATAAATTACAAATAAAAACATTCTAAAACTATACAGTACTTCATAAACTAAAATTAACAGTGGGACAATTAAAATACATCAACCTTATCTGAAAATGCTGTCACTGTCATGGCATTATTCGGGCCCGAAGGGTGATTTCACAGGCACTCGCGCGGTCACTGACGATCACTCAGCCTCGAAATAATGCCATGATAATGTTTATCATTCATGAGAAAGGGTCCAAAAACCCCATGTTGAAAATTTGGTGCAAAAATTCCCAAAAATGACTGTTTTTCTAGCCAGGCTCATGTAGTTCCTATGCAGTTTCTCGCGAAGTTCAGCGAATTTTCAATATTTTCACTCCAGATTTTCAACATTGCCATTTTATCACACCTTCTTATGAGTTATACAGCTGTCATTTTTCACATCTCACCCAAAACGTGTTTCCGCCCATGTAGCGCACAATGGCGCAGTCGGTCTGCGAAATCAATGTATGGAACACATTAAGAAAATCACAGTGACACTGTTCATGAGCAGAGGTCTTAAAATGGCTATGTTGAAAATTTGGTGAAAAAATCCTAAAAATGACTGTTTTACGACCGTGCATTGAGCAGTTCCTACGCACGCTCGTACGTTTGCGAATTTTCAATATTTGCACTCCAGATTTTCAACATTGCCATTTTACCACACCTTCTCATGAGCAGTACAGCTGTCATTTTTCACATCCTGCCCAAAATGTGTTTCTGCCCATGTGGCGCACAATGGCGCAGTCGGTGTGCGAACTCAATGTATGGGACACATTAAGAAAATCACAGTGACACTGATCATGAGCAGAGGTCTTAAAATGGCTGTGCTGAAAATTTGGTGAAAAAATTCCTAAAATGACTGTTTTATGAGTCTGCATGCGCAGTTCCTACGCACGCTCATAAGTTTGCATATTTCAATATTTTCACTCCAGATTTTCAACAGTGCCATTTTACCACACCTCCTTATGAGCAGTACAGCTGTCATTTTTCACATCCTGCCCAAAATATGTTTCTGCCCATGTAGTGCACAATGGCGCAGTCCGTGTGCGAAATCAATGTATGGGACACAGTAAGAAAATCACAGTGACACTGTTCATTAGCAGAGGTTTAAAATGGCAATATTGTAAATTTGGTGAAAAAATTCCCAAAATGACTGAGCTGCATGCTGTACAGTTCCTATGCATCAGAGGGTTTGGCGAATTTTCAATATTTCCACTCCAGATTTTCAACATTGGCATTTTACCACACTTACTTATGAGCAGTACAGCTGTCATTTTTCACATCCTGCCCAAAACATGTTTCTGCCTATGTAGCGCACAATGGGGGTAACAAAAAGGTCATGCTGACAATTTATTGTGCAAATACCAGCAATCGCACAGGGCATTAGGGTAAAGCACCATACATGCCAAGCACCACTGCAAATACCTGCATTGAACGTTCGGCATTGACAAATGCTTGTTTCTATTTATTTCTTTTGCTACTGTGTGCAAACCATTTATTTTCAATTTATGTAGTAACTCTTTAATTCTCATAGTCTTGTGTATGTGTGATACCCTGCAAAATGTGTAAATAGTGCCTCTGTGACTTAATTTTTCTGGGGAATAGATAAAGTGTTGGCCACAATCCATTTCCAAGAGAGAGAGAACAGTATGGTTACCATATGCTAAGAACTAAAGTTTTTTTTTTCCCTCATGAGGGAGTAACAGGGGAAGGCCATTTGGCCTTAACTAAAGGAGTAGTATACTGTGTGGGTAGTGGCTCTGGAGGGATTCAAAACAAGAAAGTCTGCAGGTAGGGGAATCACTTTTGAGTGGTTGCAGCTACTGAGGTATCCTTACAGGTGTTGAGAGTTGAAAAAATTGGCAACCTGTTGCAGAATGAATCTGGGGGAGAACAAGTTGTGAAAATGGTTCAATTGCAGTAACAATGCACATGATATAGCAACAGTACCCATCCTATCAATATGGCTATGAGACATGGTCAACTGCCTTGGCTGTTTACTCTGCCAAGCCCTGTCAGGTGGTGGAGTTAGAGGGAACACCAGTATTTTATAAAATAAGTCTCATAATGTCATAACTACTAGCCATCAGAAGTGTACATATAAAATCAGGTTACTGTCATAAACCTCCACCAAGTGCATTAAAACCTGACTACTACAAAAGCTCTAACAGAAAAAAAAGAACTATGTATGACATTATATGCTGCGTGGAGAAAATATTTGTACTGACACATTGCAATCTTCTTTCCAGGTATGTCTCATGTGTATGAGGACGAAAGAGAGGCATTGTACTGCACATAAGTAATTGAGAGGATTACAAGGTACGTAACACAAGAAAACAATAACACCAATTTACTGAAGCATAAATATGCAGCATAAAAATGCAAAACAGAAGTAGCGCATCTGCGAAGATTTTACATACAGCAATTGGAAAGTTAAAAGGACACTGTCGACCATTTTGGCATCATATTATTTCTAGTTAAAATTCCACATTTTATGATTGTCTACCTTCCCAAAAGCTCACTGAAGTTGTTGGTTGTTTGATCTGCTTCCTTTCTTTGTAGAACTGAAATGCATGGTAATGGTACACATATACTAACCTCATTTTACTTTAAATTATTGATCTACTCTTATTGCTTACATCCTGAACATTATGAGTACCCAAACAGTGCAGTCACTGATGATACAATAGTCTCCCCTTCTCCCACATGATCATGAGTGGCAAGTTTGTGTTTGAAGTATTCCCAAGTCCAGGAAACATGTAATGGAAGTTGACCAAAAAATGTAAACAAACATTTTCTTGTGTGGTAATGCCAGTATGGTGGGCAGTCTGTTTTTCACTTTTATAAACATGAGTCAAAATCAAACTACCAGTTGAATAAACAATCTCTACAGAATGTGAGCAATTATAACGTGTTTTTACAGCTGCAGTGGGCAGAGCCCTGTAGACATCTTGCAGTCACAGTAGAGAAAAGGGAGCTTACCAGATATCGAACATACTTTTAAATAGTGGAGTTGAATGGCAGTTACAGCACATTCACTACACTGTTTTGTCCTTCTGTACTAGTGGAACACAGCTCTGTCTGCTGTGTTCCCCCGTGAACTCAGCTGAAGCATAGCAACTTCATTCCAAGTTCATCACTTAACCCTACAAAAACACGCTTTGAAAAGCTTCTACTGCATTAGCAAGGAGACCACATTCTATGGGTCCACGGGTGATGAAAGAGCAATGCCACAGGTGATCACAGGCCTGGCAGATGAATTGATGATTTTCTCACCTGCACAGCTGGTGACAAGGCAAAGGTCTACAGAAGGAAGCACAAAGAGGTGGGGAACCTGACCTGACCTGTCATTGGCTGTCACATGACTTGGTCTCCATTGTTGCCATTTTGAAGCTGTGAGTGCAGTTGGTGTTTGTTACTGCTACAGAAGGAAATACTGAAGTCTCACAGTTCTAGAGGCCAAAGATCAAGTGGTGTACATCACTGAGCAGTAAGTAGCTATTATAAACCATGACTGGTGAAGAATACTGAAACAATGATTAAACAGGGTTAAGGAGCAATTTCATTGACTCTTGCCCTGAACCCAAATCATACTCGTGTGTGTGTTCTGGAAAGGTTAGTCTGTACTCAGCCCAGAACACTTTCTTTTTTTACTTTTTATTTATGGATTATCAAAATATGAAGTGTCAACATGTACCTACATTAGACAGTATATATGCAAACAACAGCCAGAAGGCAATACATTGTCTGATTAGAAAAGACAATCCCAAAGTACAAGTTACAGATTATATATTTCAGACAAAGGTCTCCCACCCCCGAATATGTTTTAGGAGTTAATACTCAGAGAGAAAACACGTAGGACTTCACACTTTCACCACAGGATACAATACTCAAGGTCTCTGCACTGAGTTTTTCTCCCACTTGCAGGGCTGAACAATATATTGGAGGGTGGTCATATGCAAGAGGGACTCTATTTAGCAAAGCAGAATGTCTGAGCTCAGTTAATTTAAGCTATAACCCTGCACAGACAGGTATCCACCAAGGGAACTGTGCAAGGGTATGAATAAGATTTAGGAGGTAAAACTGTACACAAACTGAATAGTGCACATCAGCACACCAGTAATTAGACCTGTCCCTTTGCAACTTAATAAACCTTGTAGGTAGACTAATAATTATAGAGAACACATCAGTAGGAACATGAACTAGTAACCAGTCTGCCTGCATAAACCATTGAACATGGAGCATCCCTGGGTACAAACTGTACTTAATTATTCATGGAGCCTAGCATATCCCCTTGAAAGATTATGTAAACAGCCATAGTTCAGTTATTATCATTCCAGTCCCCTTCTAGTTCATTCTTATGATCCTCAGAATCCATCTGGGAAATCAAGTTTTCTGAAAAGTTGAGAGCTGCGTCAGGGTCGATAAAGATGTGTGACCTCTGTTTATCAGTGACTTGTAGATGTGCTGAGAAAAGCACCTGTGCTCTCACCCCCTTGGCAAGCAGAACTTTTTAATTACTTGTAGTCTTTTTGTGATCCTGCATTTGGGAGGCCAAGTCAGGAAAGAATCCTAACCTGCTACCTTCCCAGATGATTTCTCCTTTACCTCATGCAGCTTGTAACAGAGGGAGCCTGGCTTCTGGTGTGGAGAGCCTCATGATGGTGGTTAGAGGTCACTCTGCAATTCCTCATCGAGGCCTGAGGCATAGAGGAATCAGAAATGCTTGAACTATGTGGACCTCCATGTCCCTCGGAAGTAGTCCCAAGTCATCAAATATCATTCTGTCTACTGAAGACACTAGTTCCATGCATCCAGAAAACCAAGGTGGGAATCCTACAATCTGTACATTCCGTTGATGCAGACCATTCCTCAGCATCTCCACCTTAGCGCAGAGGAAACCCACATCATGGATCAGGCATGCACTGACCTCCAATTGGCATTCAGAAGAGCTGGTAAGGTCAGCAATAGTGGTTTTATTAGCAAATATCTTACCATCATCAGTAAGTTTCTGGTCCATAGTCGCAAGACTTTTGTTGGTTTTATCTCTTCTCACTTTTAGTTTAGTGAGAAAAGGTAAGATCTGTGCAAAGTCCAAATTAACATTTGGGATTGGGCCTCCAGGTTTCAGTGAAGCGCTGGCTCTGGGAGGTTTAAAATATGAGTCAAGCCCCAAAGCAGAAGATTGGAGATGTTTTTGGGGCCCATTATGATCACAGATTACTCCTCTCTCCAATAGTATATTAAGGAAAGTTAGACTAGCAATGAAAGTTGCTTTTTAATTATAATTAAATAAGCATACCATGCAGCCATGAGAAAGACGTCCGCCCTGTTGGATGCTTCACAGCACCCCCTTCCACCCCAATCCCAGGACACTTTTTTATTCACATTGTCATTCCGCTGGTTGTGTCTTGAAAACAACAATAGTTTTGATCGATACAGCTTGTTATAATTGCATCTGTATTTTATACCAATGTTATAATTAAAGTAACTGTTGTGTTCATCATTACTAACACAGCTAATTAGGCATGTTTCTGATGGAAAACGTGCAGTGTGCAATATAAACATATACGAATACATACATATTGTGAAGCATTAATCTTAATAAGTTATGCTAGTCCTGTAAAAAATGTTGTTTATGAGTAAGTGACCCACCTGCATTCTGTAGGTCAAAAGTCCCATTTGTTGTCTGGGTTTATTTGTGATTACAGTATACAGTCTTACTTTTTAAACAGATGCATACCATTTGGAATGGATTACTTCTAATAAGGAGCTCAAATAAGATTAGGAAAACATAACAATTAATGGTAACATCAGGACCTCTGGTTTTAATCTGCAAATATGTGTGTAGACAGTGCACTGCTATGTTCTACTGGAATATATATGCATATTTGTGTATATGTATTAGTTAGTGTGTGTGTACCGTATCACAAAAATTAGAAAGAGCAATTAAGTGGCTCAGTGTTTAGTGCACAAATTGCTAGTTTACAGTCCCCTACTATCTAGATCAGTTCCAGCCTTATACATATCATTGCTGATTTAAATGAGGTGTCTAGTGGCAACCTCTCCCCCCCAACCTCCATTGTCCCTTGGAGCCTAAAAAGAAGAAAACTGTACCTCAATATCTTTTTTTTAATCTGTAAAAATATATATAGACATTCAATCAATCAATCAATAAACAAAATCTTTATTTTACCAGGTGGAACATCATTGAGACAAGCTCATTTACAAGATGGACCTGTGGCAAAACAATTGACAACAGGGTTAAGACATAACAGGTTGAGTGAATGTACTGTATATAACAATTACATAGTAGTAATAATAACAACATAATAACATATAACCATCACATGTAACAAGATACTTCCACCAGAACATAGCAATAGGTTCAACAAGAGGTAGTGCCTTTTAATTACAATTGCATAAATACAGATATATGGACGTTAAGCTAATGAGCTAAAGTTTATACAGTAAACATAATTATCATAGTAAGCAGAAGTGGCAGTTCCTCTAGTGTCAAAGTGCGAAGAAGATCGAGATATAAGAGTCCTTTGATAAGTACTGTAGGCATGGCCTGGAAAGTGGGGTGGGAGGAGGGTACTGCTATGTTATACTGGAATATATATGCATATATGTGTATATGTATTAGTCAGTGTGTGTGTATATCACAGCAATTAGAAAGAGCAAAGTCATGTGATGCATGGGTCCAATTAGCTGCTCCTTTGCTCTGCTCCCACTTCTCCCACCTGAAAATCAGATTTAACTACATTTAATCATCTGGATAGTTGACTTAAATCATAAATACAATTTTTATTAGTCTCCCAGACATTGGAGCAGGGCTCGTTTTTCATCAGCATGGAGTCTGAAATGAGAATAGCATCACCAAAACACAACCCGCCACCTACCCCAGACAAATTATCTAAATGCTGTAAAGCCAAAACACCTACAGCGGGCTGCTTAGCTGCTACAATGGCGGTGACATCGCCATTAATTGAAGAATGTTTTTCACTGGAATTTTGCCCTTTCATGGAGGCTCTACAGGGTCTACCTATAGAAATCAGAGCCCTATGAGTTTCCATGGATGATCTTAACTGACATGTGGGGGACACTGAGTTTCGCATACACTCTCTGGAGGTTTGGCAAGAGAAAATGGATAACAGTGCTCATGCAAAAAAATGGCTTGTCTGGAGGCCCGGCTGAAAGACTTGGAGGGAAGGAGCAGTAGAAACAATATCCTTGTTTTTGGCCTCCTGGAACAAGTTGAAGGTTCCAATCCAGTCCTGTTTGTGCAAAAGTTGTCAACCAAACTTGCCGGTCTGTCTCCAAATGGGCCATCATATGCAAACCAGCGTGCCCAACGATCACTACATTCCATGTCCTCTGATGGCTCCCCACCTAGACACTTTATTTTTAAGTTCCTCAACTTTTTGGATAAGCAGCATCTTTTAGATAAAATTAAGGAACTTAAAGAGGTGTCCTGGGAAGGAGAGTGCCTAAGAGTTGTACAAGATTTACTGAGTTCAGTGTGGCAAAAAAGGGCTGAATACAATCCTATCATATCTAAATTGGTTACAAATGGGATTTGCTTTAGGATGCTCTGCACAGCCTGACCTCAGGTATCTGTGCAAGGCTCCTAGAAATCTTCTGAGTCCACCAACAGGGCTGCTGTGGAAGTAAAGGACTTGGTCCCCAACTTTTTCAAAGACCACTGATCTGTTTTGTGCAGTCCTTTATATTTTCTGCCTGGCATTGGAGCTGTACATTTCTTAATGCTCTTTATGTTTGTCTGCTAAATTATGGCTGCCCTAAAGTGTTTCAATACAGTAATGCCTGATCTGTCTATTTGGTTAGATGCCATGACTGGGATCAGTCTGCCTCTGTCAATTACTTTTCAGTAGCCTGAGTTCTTGACTTCGGAATGTGAACAGTTTGGTTGCAGCTCTGATTGGCATCCTGATACAACTACTGTCCAGTACAGTATTATATGAGTATTTGGGCTCAGGTTTTTTTTCTACCTTTTGTGGTCTTAACCAGGATGTTAAGATAGTCAGAACATGCTATAGCTTCAGATTTTTTTGAATGACTTGGATGTTCCATTGGTTTGATAAAGATTTGTCTGGTTCTGCCTTGATTTTCTTTTGCTTCCGGATTTGGCTGTGTGCATTTAACTTGTCAACGGCAACGCTCTTGGCTGTGCATATGGAGATCTGATCAGGGTATTGATGTTGATCCTTGGAATTATTAACATACCAGACTTTTATCAGCAGCAAGTTCATTATTGGTCTGCTTGGATCTTTTTCCTTTTCCTGGTAAGGGCTTTGGTTAATTTGTTCACTTTTGCTGGCTGGATTCCAGTACTGAAACTTTGACCTCCTTGCCACACCATTATTTTATCTACTCTTTGCGGTTGCATCAGTCAGTTCTACTGAACAGAGATGTGTTCGACTGGTTCCTGCATTGTCTTATTTTATCTGCCTGGACTATTCATATTTTAATCCTTGCTTAGCTGGTTATTTGTTTTATCTGCTGTTTTGCGACTGACATATATCCTTCTAGACACTCATTGGTGACTACTACTTAGTTTATATTTCTTTTGTTCTATAGGTTATGCTTAGATATAGCTTAGTTTTGTTTTCTATTATATAGTAATAACAGTTCAATGTCTGGCAGGCAATCGTGTCAGATTCCTCTTTTTATAAGCTTTAATGTTATCGTTCTGTTGATTTTCAGGGGGAAGGGGCAGGAGGGTTTCGGGAGGTGCAGCTTGGTGGAACTGGGGTTCAACTTGTTCCAGACAGTTTGCATGGGGTGCTTTTCGGGATTTGGATTTTATTTGTTAGAGTTGTTGGGTTTTTGGGGTATGGTTTTGTTGTTAGTTGTAGTATTAGAGAAAGAAAAACTACAAAGAACCCCAGAGCAAATGTCCTAAGGCATGGATTATCCCAAAGGATAGAGCTTTACATCACTGGAGTATGTGCAGTTGTGTTCTCTTATGTATTACATAGAAACATAGACTTTGATGGCAGATAAGGACCACTTGGCCCACCTAGTCTGCTCATTTCCCTACTTACAGGATAAGCTGCAGATCCTAGTTAACCAACAGCCTATTTCTTCCTTCCCCCCACAAGAATTGCCTTATGTCTGTCCCATGCATTCTTGAATTCTCCCACAGTTTTAGACCCCACAACCTCCTCAGGAAGGCTTTTCCATGTGTCCACCACCCTCTCTGTGAAAAAATACTTCCTCACATTGCCCCTGAGCCGTCCCCCCTCTATCTTCAAGTTGTGTCCCCTTGTTCTTGCACATCTGTTTTTCTGAAAGATGCTACCCTTTTGGACTTTGTTGATTCCACTGAGTTACTTAAAGGTTTCTATCATGTCCCTCCTTTCCCTCCTTTCCTCAAGGGTATACATATTAGGTTACTTTGGTCTTTCCTTGTATGGCTTCTCTTGCAGACCCTGCACCATTTTAGTTGCCCTCCTCTGGACTGCCTCCATCCTGTCTATGTCCTTGCGGAGATGGGGTCTCCAGAACTGGATGCAGTACTCAAGATGGGGTCTCACCAACTGTCTGTACAGAGGGATAACAACTTCCTGTTTTCTGCTGGTTATACCTCTCCCTATACATCCCAGTATCCTCCCAGCCCTCCCTACTGCCTTCTCACATTGCTTGCTAAACTTAAGGTCATCTGATATGATTACCCCCAGGTCTCTTTCCATTTTTTTTGTTGTTACTCCCCCATTGTGTAATCTTCCCCTGGGTTTTTGTTTCTCAGGTGCATTGCACTTCTTTGTATTGAATCCAAGCTGCCATACTTCGGACCATTCCTCCAACCTTGCCAAGTCCCTTCTCATCCTTTCCACGCCTCCTTGGGTATCAACCCTGTTGCAGATCTTTGTGTCATCTGCAAAGAGGCAGTGAGTGTTTTTCTGTGCCTCAGTTTTCAGTTTGCCTCATACTATTTTTTACATTTCTACTGTTAGTAGTACAGGGGTTTCTTACAGTCCTTACTACATTCTACTGTTTTGTGTTTGCTTTCATGGGGCACAGTTTTTTGGGTGGAGGAGTGGGGGAGGGGGTGGAGTGGACATTCATTTGGAGGGTATACTAGTTTACCAGTTAATGGGATACTGCTGACTGTTATACCTTCAGAAAATGTTTATGGCTAATTCAGTTATGTATGCTTCATGGAATGTCAAGTGTTACCAAATTATTAAGCACCTGAATCAACTACAATGTAGAATAGTGTTTTTACAGGAAACTCACACGCTTGCTTCTGAGGGTAATCTTTTTTGCAGGCAGTCAGTGGGACAGGTTTTTGCTGCTGGAATCAATACTAATAGTAGGTGGGTAGCTATCTCAATTTCTAAGAGTATCAACTTCCAATGTACCCAGAGTCTTGAAGACCCCCCCCCGGGTAGTTTATTTTTGTTAAAGGCCCCTAAAACTGTACAGAAGTTTTACTAAGCAGCGTCTAGGAGCCCAGTGTTGATAATCATTCTTTTTTCATTGAATTGTTTTCTCTTCTGGCTGCATTCCTTTCATTCCTCTTCGTTACTGGGGGGATTGGAATATCTCTTTTGCCCAAGACCTTGATAGGACTGGTAAATCACTTGCTGGCATGTCTCCTGCCCAGTGCTCCATTCATGATATGACTGACTCATTAGGGCTATGTGACCCTTGGCATATATCACATCCTAAGGACAAGGAATATACATTATATTCCTCTGCCCATGGGTCATATTCACATATTTACTATATTCTGATTACTCAGGGTACACTGAGTTTAGTGCTGGGTTGTGAGATAGCCCCAAAAGTCCTTTCTGACCATTCTTTAGTTTGGTTAAAACTTTTCTTGGTGTCTAATATCCATATGGATACCACCTGGAAATTGAATAACCAACTCTTAAAAGATGAATGCATTATTACTAAAATCAAAGCGTAAATTGAGGTTTTCATCTCTCAAAACAGGATTCCATAGACAAGGGAGATTTAGAATGACACACTTTCAAATGTTTTCTTTGGGTTGAGTTTATTTGATTAGCAACCAAAAGGAAACAAAACAGAGAGAAAGAGGCTTCTACCTTTTTGCATTGCATTAGGGAACTAGAAAAATCTTTGAATCCCCAGACCACGGCGGCCTTTAACAATGAGCTGCTGCTTCTCCATGATAAATATGCTGATCTTCTGAAGGAAGAAGCAGAGTATTCTATTTTTTATGCACATTCTAATTACATAGATGAAGGTGAAAAAGCCAGCCATCTTTTGGCTTTACATCTCCAGAAGCTGGAAGCATCCCATCTAATCTCTTCCATCAAATTGGATGGTGATGGTTCTGTTAAGACTCTACCAAGGGATATTGCTTGAGAATTTGAAATAAATTATACATCACTCTAAGGGCATATGCCTAATCCCATCTGAACTTCAACTATCCAGGACTATCTGGCAACTATTCCTCTTCCCATTCTGACAGTCAACAAGCCTATTTATTAGAGCCCTTATCCTCACAGGAAATTGTAGCTGTCATTAATGCTTTGCCACTTGATAAGGCCCCCAGGCCTGATGGCCTTGTCCCTAATTTTTATAAATTATTTCCTAATTAACTTGCACCTCTGTTACATCATTTTTTCCTTTACCAATATGACTCCAGTATCTCAGATGGTACCCTACTTGAAGCCATGATTATCTTGCTTCCTAAACCTGGCAAGTCTCCAGATAGTGTGACTAGTTATTGACCCATATCACTATTGAAATATGATATTAAAATTCTGTCTAAAATGTTGGCTTCCATGATTAATGTGGTCTAGGCTGGATTTAGCAGCTGTGAATGGACTGGCTTCATGCCTAACCATTCCTCGGCTGATCATTTACATAAGCACTCTCATATTTTCTCGGTGTCCAGGCATACTAAGACTATTTCTACCCTGGCATCCCTAAATGTGGAGAACAATTTTGATACAGTTAACTGGAATTTTTTATTTGTCACTCTGGACAAATTTGGTTTCCTCCTGCATTTTTTCTTTTGGATTAAGGGCATGTATTCCTATCTGAGTGCCAGCATTTATTGTAATGGAGTGTTCTCTTTGTCTTTCTTCTTATATTCCGGCACTAGTCAGGGATGTTCTCTATCTCCCTTGTTATCTAATTTGTATTTGGAGCCTTTGATATTGAAACTAAATGTATCCCAGATCTGCTGGAGGGTGAGGTTAGGCTCATGGAAATTACAGATCTCTGCTTATGCACATGATATTTTGTTGCATGTGATTAACCCCAAAGTATCTTTCTCAGCTGAGTTTGCCACTCTTAAGGAATATATTGTACTTTCCAATTACAAGCTCAGTTTAGATAAGTCAGCAGTTTTGCCCCTAAATTCTGCGGTCTTCAAATCGGATGTCTTATCTCTCAGATTATCTTGGATTCCCAAGCAGATTAAATATCTTGGTATTATTCTTTTGAGGAATATGACCCATCTTAAAAAAACTCAGTCTAGATGATTAGTTAATTATTTTGCAACAGGAGTTATATAGATGGAAATCTTTGCCTCTGACCCTCTGGGGCAGAATAAACATTGTAAAAATGAATGTCGCCCCCCCCATTTATTTTACCTAATTAATTTGTTTAATGTTTGGCTCCCTTTATCATAGTTTAAATGAATTCATCGGCTAATTTCAGACTTTATTTTGTCAGGTAAGACACCCAGAAGAGCATACAATAGACTTGCAGCTCCTAAAATGTTGTCAGCCTTTGGCTTCTGCATTTTAATGTATACTATCTTGCTAGCCATGCTACTAAATATTTAGCGTGGTCTAGTCAAATCCTTGAAGATGGGGACCCACTTATTCTTCTATTTGTCTTGAACTGGAGAAAGAACAAATCACCAGGACCAGCCTTTCTACCTCTGGTATGTTTTCCACTTCTCCTAAGGTTCTACCTGTTGGTCTTCAAAACTCTGTAATAGGTATATTTCTACATATTCATTTACAGTTATGCACACTTATGCAGTACAAGCACTCTAAAGATGTTTCTCAGCCTGTTTTTCATAATCCCAATTTTAAAGTATTTTTTATTTATTTTAGTCTTTGGTAACCAGGTAAGGCACCTAGGTACAAGTGCCTGTTTTCAGGGGTGACCTGGGAGCACTGGGCAGTTAAGTGACTTGTTCAGAGTCACACAGTATGCAAGTGGAGGTTGTGAGAATCAAACCCATGTCTGGTCTGCTGGCTGTATCAAGCTCATTCACACCTCGTTCCTCTAACCTCTAGTCTATACTGCCAGCTCAAAGTACTGGGGCAGGTCCTGATATAAACCTGGTTACCTCAGTTAGCTAATGTCAGGGTGTGTGACTTGCTCCAAAATGGTACTTTAATGTCTTTTCAGGGTATTCTAGAGTCTTTCCAATTGGATAACAGAGCAGTTTTTAAGATCTGTCAGCTGCTTCATGTTTTACTCCACTAGTTTGGGTCTATGCCCTGGGATATCAATTTTGTGGAGTTCTTGCATTCTGCAATAGATACAGTATCATAGCCACATGCAGTCTACAATTTATATTCCCTTTTATTGTCTAGGTAATTTCCCGATTTTAATGGAGACTCCCCATACAAGAATGCAATTTTTCCATAACATGTTTTTAGATGGCATCAAATTTGGGAGGATTTCTGTGTTTACACTTCCCAGGATAAATTATGTCTCACTCAGTTTCACACTTTGCATAATCTTTATTTTACACCCTCCAAACTTGTTAAAATGAATAGATTGCATTCTTATTTATGTACAAGGTGTGGCCAAGATGAAGGTTCTTTGTTACACATTTTTGGGAATGTCCTAAAGTTGCTCCTTTATGGAATTGAATTAAGTCTAGGGCTGACCCTCTTCTAGGGATAGAAGGGGACTTTACCACAGAAATCTGTATAATTGAGGATTATAGTGTGGTTGTGGAGAAAGAGAGGAAATATTTTATGACCTTAATTTCCCTATTGTTTAAAAAAGGTGATCCTTCTTCATTGGCTTGATCAAACTTTAATTTCACACCATGAATGGTTGAAGGAACTCCTGTTCAATCTCCATGTCGAACGGCTGACTGCTGGTCTTCATAATAGACTCCCATCTTTTAATAAGAAGTAGAGCAAGTTACATACTTTGTATACAATTTAGTGTGCTCTGGAACAGCTCCATTCCATAATTCATAACTCTCAACTTTATTCTTCTATTTCTAATGCCTTTACATTTATAATAGGAATATTTTATTAGTCCATCATTTTGCTTTCCTAATCTATGATATTTCCTTAGTTGCTTCTCCTTAATGGATCCTACTTAGCCAGGTTTTGATTGATTCACTCTTCCTTGGGTTGGGGGATGGAGGAGGGCTTTCTTGAGGTGGACTGTTTGTTATTATTGTATTTTGTTGTGTTATGTCTTGTCTTATATGTTTTGAACATAATAAAGTATACTTAATTTAGAAAAACAGTGCAGTTTGGTGGCTCAATGGTTAGTGAAAACATTGCTAGTCTACATCCCCCACTATCTAGATCAGTTTCAGCCTTATGCATGTCATTGCTGATTTAAATGAGGTGTCTAGTGGCAACCCCCAACCATCCAATGTCTCTTGTAGCCTGAAAAGAAGAAAACAGCTCCTTGATGTCTTTTTTTTAATCTGTAAAAATGTGTGTAGACAGTGCACTGCTATGTTACACTGGAATATATATGCATATAAGTGTATATGTATTAGTAGGTGTGTGTGTATCACAACAATCAGAAAGTGCAGTTAGGTGGCTCTGTGGTTAGTGCAAAATTGCTAGTTTACACATTTCTCACTACCCACAATACCAATTTTGCAGTTATGAACATACGAAATTTGCCAGCAGATAAAGGCCTAAAGGTCTATCAAGTCTGCTCGAATGTGCAGCTAGCACCTCTTATCCTGCAGCTGCCCCTCCCTTCCACCCTTCCCCTTCATTAACCCTCCCCCTTGTCCTGTCCCATCCTCCTTTGAAGCAGTCCACTGTTCTACTGCATACCACTTCAGCAGGTAATGCATTCCACCCAGCCACCACCCTCTCTGTAAAAAAGTGTCTCCTCATCTCCCTCCTGAACCTTCCTTGCTCCAGTCTCATATCATGGCCACTGGTGGCCCTCCCCTGCCTTACTTTGAACAGCCCCTCTGTACCCGTCTTGTTTATTTCTTTCATGTATTTAAAGGTTTCAATCATGTCATCCCTGTCTCTCCTTTCCTCCAGTGAGTACATGTTCAACTCCTTCAACCTCCTCTCATATGATAAGTCCCCCAGCCCCTTGATCATTTCTGTCACTCTGCGCTGCACCCCCTCCAGTAACTTAATGTCCTTCTTCAGATATGGATGCCAGTACTGCATGCAGTACTCCAGGTGTGGTCTAACTAATGACCTATACAGTGGCAGAATCACCTCCTCCCTCCTCCCTCCTCGAGGATATACCCCATGCAATACAACCCAGCATTTTGTTGGCCTTAGCAGCTGCCTTCCTACATTGTGCCGAGTTGTTCATTGACCCTGTAATGAGCACACCCAGATCCTTCTCCTCCTCTGTCTGGGCTAGCTGCACTCCCCCAGCTGGTAACTCCTCCTTGGGTTCTTCATCCCAAAATGCAGCACCTTGCACTTTTTGGCATTAAAGCCCAGTTGCCTGGTGTCTGACCAGGTTTCAAGCTATGCCAGATCATCCTGCAACCCCTGTCATCCCCTAGGTCATCCACCACCACGCCTACCTTGGTATCATCAGCAAACAGACTGATCTTGCTCTTGATGTCCCATGATATTTCTGCAATGAATATCCCAAACAACACTGGTCCCAACACTGAGCCCTGTGGAACACCGCTCATCACTGCCCTTGGGTGTGAGGCTCCCACCCACCACCACCCTCTGTTGCCTTCCCTGCAGCCAGTTTCCTACCCATCTCACCAGCTTTGCACCCGCCCTGTGCCTACTAACTTCCTCCAGCCTTCCATGTGGCACTGGAGTCAATGCCTTACTGAAGTCCAGATACAGGACATCCACTGCATGGCCCCTGTCCAGTTGCCTAGTTACCCAGTCATAGAAATCGACCAGATTGGTTTGGCAGGATCTGCCACGTATAAGCCATGCTGTCTGCTGTCCTGTAGTCTTTGGCCTCTAGGAGGGCCACCAGCCTCTCCTTCAGGATAGTCTCCATTAGCTTACCCATGATGGATGTGAGGCTCACTGGTCTGTAGTTTCCTGGTTCATCCTTGGGGCCACTCTTGTGGAGGGGCACCACATGAGCCATCCTCCAGTCCTGAGGTACACACCCCAAATGTAGTGAGGCATTAAATAGGTCTGCCAAAGGTCTGCAAGGACCTCTGCCAGTTCCTTCAGTACCCTGGGGTGGATGCCATCTGGGCCTGGTGCCTTGTCCACCCTCAATGCCTTCAAACCCTCTCAAACTCTGCTCTCCATGATTTCCCCATCTGTCACCACTTCCCCCTGCTTCTGCCATTTCTCCCACCTTGGATGTCCTCCCCTCTTCTCTTTAGTAAATACTGAGCAGAAGTACTCATTTAGTCCTTCCGTTTAATGCACCTGCTTCCACCCAACCCCCTCCTTCCTAATCCTTACTATGTGGTCCTTACAGCTCCTTTCTCCCTGATGTACTTAAAGAAGTCCTTCTCCCTTCTTAATGCCTTGTGCCAGCCTGAGTTCCGTAGATGCTTTGGCTCCCTTACTGCCCTTGTCACCTCCTTCGATTCTGTCAAGTACTCCTCCCTGTCCTCCCCCTGTTTTCTTGTACTTCCTAAAGGCAGCTCTTTTCCTCCTTACCTTTTTCATGACCTCCTTGCTCAACCAGATTGGTTTCTTAGCCATAGCCTTCTTGCTCTGGGCTTTGCAGCAGGTTTTGGTTGCCTCCACTATTCTCAGCTTTATGAGCTCCCACCTCTGGTTAGTGTCCATACTAGATTGAATTCTGGCCAGGTACCCTTTTACCACTTCCCCCATCCTCCCAAAGTTGGCCCTCCTGAAGTCTAGCACTATTGTGCCAGATTCCACTCCTTCCTTGCCCATATCCAATGTGAGCCATACTGAGCGGTGGTCACTCCCTGACAGCGGTTCCTCCACTGTAAGTTCTCTCACAAAGTCCCCATTTGCCAGCACAAGGTCAAGGGTATTTCCTAACCTGGTTGGTTCACTGACCATTTGCAGCAGGAAGCTGTCCTGGAAGGCATCCAGCAGTACCTGCTCCCTTCTGTTCCTGGTTGTTGGGGTGCTCCAGTCCACTCCTCGCATGTTGAAGTCCCCACAATCACCACACTACCTTCTCTTGGAGTCCTCCTGATCTGTCCGCTAGTTCCCTGTCTAACTCCTCCATCTGAGATGGTGGCCTGTACACCACTCCCATTCTAAGAATCCTATTCTTGGAATCCTGGATTTGCATCCAAAGTGACTCCTTACTACCCTCCTCCCCTTCCTCCCTTACACACTTCAGTCCTTCCTTCACATATAGTGCCACCCCCCCTCCTTTCCCAATTTATTTATTTATTTATTAGCTTTTGGTAACCGGGTAAGTGCGCTAGGCAACAGACCTGCCTATTTTCAGGCACGACCCGGGAGAGCACAGGACATTGGTTACAATATGCAGAAATGCACAGACATAATATAGGTGTACAGGAGCAAAACAAGATATACATTGAGTAGCACAGTAATAGTTACATAAGGGTACATTTTAGTCATAGATCATAATAAGGATGTAAAATAAAGCAATTAGGGTAACCATAAGACAGCTGAGGACAGTAAAGACATCAAGGTTCATAGCCACCTAGACAAACGTATTGCATGGGAGAACATTAGTGTAGTACTCAGGGTCAGACCCAACAGTCTGCAGTGGGACAAAGCAAATTAAGAGCATTTGCATTGGCCAGAGGCTGGGAGTGGGTGAACAGCGAGTTTTGAATTCTCGATGGAGGATGAAGTTTCACCATAAGGGGAGTGAGTTCCAGAATTTGGGAGCAAAATGGGCAAATGCCTGTTCACCCATTTTGTCATGCAAGGTCTAGTGGAGAGCATGGGGACAGAGGAGAGACCTGAGGGTATGGGTGTGTGAGGCAGGAGTCAGGAGGCTGGCAAGATAGACAGGGCAGGGGAGGTCTAGACAGGAGTCAATAAAGCAGCCCAGGGAGTAGGCTCGAATATCCTTAGGTGACAGCCAATTTAAGCCAGCGTAAAGGAGACAATGATGGATAAAGAGGGGCAGTTAAGGCAATCTACAGATGTTGTTGTAGATAGTGTCCCATTTGTGGAGTGTAGCAGAGTTTTCAGCAAAGAGGAGGGGCAGAGCATATTGGAGCTGGGGTGAGAGAATACCTCTGCAACAGAAGTCTAGCGGAAGGAGTGGGGGAGTGGGGGCTAAGCGATAAGCTCCGCCAATTTTAGCATTGACGGCACGGCACACCATATTGACATGTTGAGACAGGTCAAGTGTGGGATCCAAAGTGACCCCAAGGTACTTGAAGGACTCAGTGTTTGAGATGAGGGAGCCATCAAGGCATTGAACCCGGAGCCTGTTCGCAGGGGCAGACAGTTTCTTAGAGGATCCGAATAGCATCACCCTGTCCTTACGAAATAATCTGTACCCTGGTACAGACAGGTCCCAGTCATTGTATTGGGTGGCCCATGTTTCCGTGATGACTGCAATGTCCACCTCTCCCTCTGCCATGAGAACCTGTAACTCTGCAGTTTTCCTCCCAAGGCTCCTAGCATTAAGGGTAACCACCTTCCACCCTTTTCCCCCCTTCCATCCTGCCCTCCTTTCCTAGCATCACCAACAGTACTTGCCATTTGTCCTTTGTCACTGTTATGAGGGGTAAGCTCATATGGTTTCCCAACCAGTGGTCTCTGCATATCTCTTCCCCAACTGCCACCCCCCACTCCTAGTTTAAATTCCCAACTTCCTCTATGTACTCCTCCATCCTCTGTTTCAACACTTTCTTTCCCTCCTCACTCAAGTGTAGTCTGTCCTTGGCATAGAGACTACTGTCCTCCCAGGTCCCTCCCCACCCCCAACAGCCCATACCCTTTAGCACAACACCAGGTTCTTAGCCATCCGTTAAATTCCTCTATTCTCAGTTTTCTTGTTGTGCTTGCCTTTGGCACTGGAAGTATCTCTGAAAAAGTTACTGATCTTCCTGCCCCCTCACATAATTGTGCTAGTTCCTCAAACCTCCTCTGGACTATATCTACTGTCTTGTCAGCCAGGTCATTTGTCCCAAGATGTATAATTAAATGAGGCTTGTCCCTACCCCTTCTAGCATATTTCAGAACAGACTGTCCCACCCTTTCCGCTGTCATTCCTGGCATGGCCTCCACCCAAATGCGACTATGCCTCTCCCCCTTGCTACACCACCTAACTCCTCTTAGTATTGAGTCCCCCAGCACTAAGATTCCACCCCTCTTACTCCCTGCTTGCTTCCATTCATCTCCCTCTCTCATTTCCAGATCCTCTTCTTCCTCCTGCACATTATTTTCCCCTTTTACCCCTGTTGCAATTCTCCCAGCAGAACTTTCCCCGCTCCAGTTTGGTCCAGGCATTTATCAATTACTCCTCTAATTTCATCATTTCCCTCCTCCACCTTCTTCCTCTCTAGCAGTGCACAACTATTTTCTGAAGGCCCTTCACAAATGCCCGCTCCCTTTCTCTTCATAGAAACCTGTTCTCTCCTTTCCACTCCATGACTTTTGCCACTTCTTCGCCTCCCCTCACAAGTCCCTATCTCCTCCTTCCATTTGTCTTTTGTCTCCTGACCTGGTTTCCCTGACAATTGTTCTTCCTGGCCTGGGCCCCTTTGTCTCTGCTTCCCTTCTTCTGACCCTCTCCTCACCACTGTTGGCTTAAATCACCCTCCATCATCTCCCCTTCTTCCTCCCTCCAGTACTGAGCTAAACCCACCCCCAATCTGCCTTGCCTGTCTTAGTTCTTCCTGAAGACCCTCAATCTCCTTTCTAATTTTTCTATGTGGTTGCACACTAAACATCCTCCCACACTCCAGGCAATTTTTTGGAAGATTGGTGCACCACAGTTGTTGCAGCCTACCACCCTACCCATTGCTGTCATTGCCCACCAGTGACCCCCCAACTTCCAGATGCAGGCTACCAAACACTCCCCCAAGTCTCCCCTCTCCCTCCTCTATCAGTGCAAAACATTTTCTTTATTTCCCTTACCTCCTTTGTTGCACACATTTAGATATATTGATCAACTGCTTTTTATATTCCTATCCTTCCTATCCACACTCAAAAACAGACTTTAAGTAGCAATTGCACAACCTTCTTCAAACTCCTACTCCTCCTGTCCCCAATGCAATATCAATGCGAAGAAGTAATAATGAAAGCTCCTAGATTTGCATTTACTTTCCTTCCACTGAGAGAGCAGTCACCTCTTCACTTGCTGCTGTTCCTTTCCTGGATGTCTTCTTTTGCTATGACAGGTGCATATCCTTTGCCTGTTTGAGGAAGTGATGTCAGAACCCTGGTATAAAGGAAATAATGGACCAAGGTGGGGGACCACCCAAGTCTTCCAGAAACAATCAGATAGCTGAGGGCCTCTGGTCAGACCATTAGCACCCTTCCCCACTCTGCACTCAAACTTTGCAGCTAGTGAAGCCAGCAACAATGAATCACAATTCTACTCAAAGCCCCAAAATAGGTTTGCTACCCAAAAAACAGGACTCCAATTCAAACAGCTTCACCAACAACACATCAAAATAGGCTTGGAATTAGAAGATATATGTCTCCAATTCAAAGAAACAGACCCAGTTAAATCACACCAACTATGTTTTAAAACAGAAGAAATAGGTCTCTACAAATGCAGCCTGACACCCAGTGAATCAAACAAATGAGCCCACTTATAGCTACCAAAACAGGTTTCAAAATTCCAACAGCCCCAAACAATACCTGCTAGCCTCTTGGTAGTAAGAAAGAAAAGAAATAACCTTCTACCAAGTAGAATCCACAAGAAACAATGTAAAACAACAAGAAGCTACTGTACTGTAGATCTGATCTTGTCCCCTTCTAGTTCCTTCTGAGAAGCCAAAGCACTGAGTTCCAAACTCTGTGATTTCTCTTGTGCGGCTTTCAAAATCAGACAGTTCCAAACTCTGTGATTTCCCTTGTGCTGCTTCCAAAATCAGAGTTCCAAACTCTTTGACTTCCCATGTGCTGCTTTCAAAATCAAACAGTTCCAAACTCTGTGATTTCCCTTGTGCTGCTTTCAAAATCAGACAGTTCCAAACTCTGTGATTTCCCATGTGTTGCTTTCAAAATCAAACAGTTCCAAACTCTGTGATTTCCCTTGTGCTGCTTTCAAAATCAGACAGTTCCAAACTCTGTGATTTTCCTTGTCAACAAGTTGCATTGGCTCTTGTTAGAATTTGTTAATCTAGGGACAATTTAAAGTATAAGGAGGTTGATGGTGTTCTTTTAAAACAATAAGTGACACCACCTTGCCAAATTTTGGTATAGCTATCTTCACAAAAATATGTGACAGGCTATTCTGGCAAAGCCAGAGCAACTTTGGGAAGGACAAATAGCTGAGCAGGTCACATGGTCTGCACAATGTTGAACACATGATTACATCGTTGGAAGAAGTACAGGGATTTAACCATGTGATCCTAGTTTCCAAGCCTGTAAGGGGAAGAAGAAGGATGTGTATTCCTTATGCAGGCAAAAACAGCATTATTTCTAAATTTAGAGCAGCTTATTTTAATAACTTGCGATTGTAGTGCTCTTCGGTATGATTGGAAGTAGGAGGAACATGCAATAGAGTTCGACAACAACATTTTACAGCACCGTCATTTGTGCAATTATACTGAGATCACTCTCAGTGCTTTAAAATGTCTTTGGAAGTGAGCTGAGTTTTAAAGAAAAGATTTTAGCCCAGAGATGTTATGAATACTGACTGTGTGCTCTTAGTGCTGGTAGCTGTGATTTTAACTGATGTCAAAGTGAACTGATATTGGGTGGGGAAAGTCTCATAATGTTGCTGGCAGGATGGTATAGGTGCACATGGTATCCCACGGATGTAGACCATCACCGTTTCCAAAAATTATGCTATTTAGACATGTTTATTGTTGGTGGCAGAATAGCAGCCCACACGACAGGCCACTCTCACTTTTCAAATAATTACACCTGTTTAACCTGCTTGTTGTGACTGAATAGCAGGAACTACAGATCACATGGTAGAGCACCACTGTTTAAAATATGTATCCTTATATTACATGTATTACAGACAGGTTTCTGATAGCACAAGGATGTCTGGATTATTTACCTGGACCAAAGCCTCTAGGTCAGTGAGATTGGCCATGAGACTATGGATATTAAGGTGGGCAAAGGTCAGTCCTGAAGCCTGTGGCAATAGATGGGTGGCCCCAAGATGAGTTTGGGGAAGACTGACCTGAGGACCTGGGTTAAATTCAATATCACTGGCTAGAGTAAGGGATAACGTGGTAATCCAAAGCATAGCAAGTGCAATGGCACAGGATACTATCTCTGGGGAGGTAAGCTTCTTGTGAACAATGAGCCTCAGTAGTGATCCTAGAGGTTTAGGACTGAGATACATTGGGGAAGTAGGTATGGAGGCACGGTCAGCCACCATGTTAGAGTAGGTGAAGTCCCAGGTGAACGTCACTGACAGGGGAGCAGGGGAACCCATGAGAAGTGATAAGGAGTTGAGGGCGAGTAGAACAGTAAATGTGGAAGTTAGGCAACTCAGAACAGCCCTAGTCATCATGGCAAAAGGGATTAAAAAAGGCTACTAGTCGGAAATAAGAGTGGCAGTAGAAAGGGAGAAGACAATTAGAGATAGGAAAGCAGTTGTGAGGGGGGTCAAGGGGATTACAACTGGGCAAGATCAATGAGATAGGGAAAAATGAACTGAGGGAAGGTAAATAAGAGCAGTTCAGGCTAAGAATCAGGGTTGGAAGGGTAACCAGCATTCATAGGGAGCAGAATGCTGGTGAAAAATTAGATCAGCAGTCCACAACAGAAATCTGCTACTGGATACAAATAGGGAGGTGTTCTGAAGCATATAAGGGAAGAAGTGACTCCTGGTGGTGAGATAATATAACTTGCTGATGAGAAATAGACAGATAGAAAAAAGATAAAACCCACCTTTATCACGTGAGTTTAGGTACCTATATAAGTAAACACATCTAAGGGTGGGAGGGTATTGGGGGCAGGGGGGAGCAGCCGTGTAGTGGCTGGGGGGCAGGCTCTGAAGTGAAACTGGAGCAGCCCGGACTGCTCAGCTGTGATCGGATCAGGCACACTACTGTCCTTTAGTTCTGAGAGCAACCCTCGGTAAGATCAGCCCGGGTAGGGAGTGGCAGAAAAAAATCAATCTGTTCAAGTAGCGGGCAGCGCTCTGTGCTACATATTTAAAATTAGCCCTAAATAATGTTTTACAATTTGCCCTGAGTAAAAATCTAGACAAATTGCACCAAGAGACTTGAGAAACTTTACTTCAGCTGCGAATGCCATAAAAAGATACATGGTTCACTGAATAGCCCTAAACACAGCAGTTGTACAAGGAAAAACTAGCTGAAACGCAGGTAGAAAGGCATTCAGAAAAAGGCAGCAAACTTGAAATCCAGGCAGCAGCCTGGCATGGATTCAGTCAGCAGTGTGTATACCTAGCTTGTAAATGGGGTCCCCAGCAGCTCCGAGAGTGGACTGCCCCTAAAGGTTTAATGAGAGCTGGCTTGTAAATGGGGTATTCAGCAGCTCCGAGGGCAGAATGACCCTAAAGGTTTAAGGAGAACTGGCTTGCAAATGGAATCCCCAGCAGCTCTGAGAGTGGAATAAAATAGATATAGTGGAAGTAACATACAGTATATAGCATGTAACACCCAAGCATTAGCATTTGAAATGTGAGGCAACTCATCATAAAAAGGTGAATACATCCTTAAACTGATAACTAAAAACAGTCCATAAATATAAATATAAATACAACTGCTCTGAAAATCAAGTGTGCTCTACCCACACTCCCACCCCCACCCCCTTTCCACACTACATCGTTACTAAATACTATGATGGAATTCCATTGAACAGATCATCTGGTTATTATTGCACATGGATCTAAATATTATTGTACACAGATCTCAGTTCATATTATTGCGCACAAACATGTCAGATGCAAAAACATTCTACTATCTAAATTATACCATCAGCACATAGAACCTGCCTCTCTACCACACCTACCATATTCTTTGTAATTAGGGAACTAATTGAAAGTGTTCATTCATGCCAGGAAAAGTCCCTGCCCTAAGCTTATGTTGCCAGAATGATTCTCTACACAACAACACATTGTCCAAGTCATCACCTCTGGGTCCCACTGTCACCTTTTCAACTCCTAGAAAAGTAAAGGTATGTCCAGGCCCTTTTTTCTTTACATGTCCAGTCCCTTTTTTCTTTACATGCATAGCTGAGGTATTTTCTGGTGTCCATATCCTAATATGTTTAATGTGGTCAAGGATTTGTGTTCTAAGTTTTCTTTTTGTTTTGCCAACATAATAGCATTTGCAAGTACATAGTGCCGGGTACATGACAGATTCATTCCACATGTAATAAGGTTTTTCACTTCATAGCATTTATTCAATACGGAAAATTACTCCCCATCTGGATGTGCTGGCATGCTGAACAAAATCTGGTCAGAGCCTACAGGGCTGTGCAGAGCTTTTACTTGCGCATGTGCCATTATGCGCTAACAGTTACAAAGAAAGTTCCTTCCAAATAATTTCCTTGAAGAAGGCTTTGGAAACCAGAGGGATATAAATCTGCGTATCAATAAACTTACATGAAATTTTTACTAAATTAAATTATCCATAATTGAAATTAAACTGATATAACTCTTCTGTGATGTTGTCCTGACTCCAAGCCTTCATAAAAAAAGATAAGATTTTTTGCCATGTGGTTCCAAAGTTAGGAGATTTAAAAATTAATGTTTTTGCAAAAAGCTACCATAGGAACACTTAGGGATGGAAATGTAATTTTTTTTTTGCATGAAAGTTATGAGTCATGTCAACAAACCGTAAATGATTCATTCTACTCTAGTTACTATACAGTAGGTTTCTTGCTGCATTTAGTTACCCCAAAAAAAAAACACACACGAAAAATAGCATCATGCTAGTAGGGATATATGGAGCCTAAAAACATTTCAATATTCTTCCTGCTACTTAAACAGCGGTATTTGTTAGTTTGCAAAAAAATTCCTCATGTACTTTTTTAGCAAAAATGTATTTCTGACATTCCTAAATTCATGGTAAGTGTATTTTAATCAGATATTTTTTAAAAGCCTTTTTTGCAGAATGTCTGAAGTTGTAGTAGAAGCATTTAAAGGTGCAGAGACTAGAAAAGGCAGCTTGCAGCACTCTGAATCAGCCTGTTTTGCTGGGATGGTGGCCCGTTGATGCAAACCCCACCATCCCCAGCCACCCCCCAACCCTATTCAGACACTCTCCTTATAGTTTGTTTTTGTTTTTTTACTCTCCCCCCCTTCATCTAGCCTCTCTCTACAACGGGTCTAGTAAAGCAAATTCTCATCACTGGTTGTCTCTTACTACTCTATGTTCTATCCCCATCCCACGCTCTCTATTAGCTCCTGCCTGTCCCCCCCAGGTACTGTCTTCCTCTCTGTTCTATCTGTTACTACTGGTAGTGCCTTATCTCACTGTGATTTACAGCCTAGTTTGTTAGCTGCCTGTTCCCACCCCTGCTACCACAACCTATCATTTCTTTTGAGTCTACATGTCTGCCAGCTCCCGATCCCAGTGGTAGGATCTAAACCCTTCTCCCCGCACTTGTCATCCCACTCTGACAACTAAGCTACTTAAATCTGCCCTCCTTAAGCATGCCTTCCTTTTGCTGCTCCTCTCAGGAAATATACACCCCAACCCTGGACCCATTTCCTCACCCGCCCCAACCTGTGGCCGTGTCGGTGGACTACTGATAGTCTCTATCAATATCTGCAGCGTGCTAAAGAAATATGATATCCTCCAAGGTTGTATGCTCCTTCATAAGCCTGATATTCTGGCTGTGGTAGAAACCTGGTTATCCCCAAATATCCCTGATACTGCATTGGCTATCAATGTCTACTCCATATACAGGGTGAACAGATTAGCAAAGAGAGGTGGTGGCTGTGCCATTTATGTATGGGACACCTTGCAAGGGCATGTAGTCCCTAGTCTACATCCCACACATGGGGTGCAGGCTCTGACCTTTAAATTAGCCATTGGCCCCACAGGGAAATTCCTCCATATCATGTCAGTTTACATCCAGTCCCGGAATCAGAAGATGGTTTTCCATTCAATTGTCAATAGCATTTCCCAGCTGCCTAACTCACCAGAAGTCATAGCATTAGGTGACTTTAATATAAACTGGCTGTCCTCCAAGGCTACACCCTTCAAGGACACCATTGCAGCCATACATCTCGCCCATGTAGTCTCTTCCGCCACTCATTTAAACCCTAAATCTGGATCATCCACTCTCCGGATCTAATCCTTGCAACACACCCAGACAGACTCTCAAGGGTTACTGTCCTCTCAGATGCCTTAAGTGACCACTCCCCCATAATCTGCAGTTGGTCCAACAAGGTCATCAAGCCCCCCCCCATACTCATTTATGAGAGTCATCTAATGAAGGGATCCCTAGGTCGCTTCAAGGACTTCCTCTTACACTATGATTGGTCAACTATTGATACCGCTAGGTCAGTTGATAGTACCGTCTCCCACTTCATCACCTGCTTCAATACAGCTTGAGACTGATTTGCCCTTTTTAATAAACTGGCAGTCAAAGGCCCCAATACCCCTTGGATAACACTGACCCTTCTTGACCACATGCACCTCAATGACAATTTATGGCATAAGGCCCTTGAATGTGACCGTCCCACTGACAGGCAGTGGTATAGAGCTGTCAGGAATAAATGTACCTGTGAGATTCGCAAAATGAAGGCAGCTCATTTTCAGGAAGCCCTCTCTTCCTCCTGGAGTTCTGGGCATAAGTTTTGGGAAAACATTAAAGTACTTAATGGAAAAACGGCACCCCCTTCACTGTCACAACTTGACATTAATAGCACCACCTTCCAAGACCCTATGGCCATAGCTAACATCTTAAACTCCTCCTTCTCAGACCTTAGCAGCATCCTTCCGTCTAATTTCTTTGATCCCCCCAAGTCACCTCCCCTCCCCTCCCTACCCCCTACTGATACCCCACTTATCCAATTCAGGACTATTTCCCCACAAGAGGCCAAACCCTACTTATCTAGAGTCCTGGATAAGTCCCAGCATAGTGGGGGCAGTTTAGACCTAAAACTCCTTCATCTGGCTCTGGATATAGTACTTATCCCTCTTACAAAAATTCTTAACCTCTATCTCTGTCTTGGCCATTTCCCCTCCCAGTGGAAAGTAGGCATCATCATGCCTATTCTCAAAGGAATGGACTGCATCTCTCCAAATAATTACCACACAATCTCTATTATCCCCCACCAGGGCCTAGAGAAAATTGTCTCAGACCAGCTCACTTACTACCTGGCTAAATATAACCTCCTTTGCAAAGAACAGTATGGGTTCAGCAAGGGGCACAGCACTTCAACTGCACTGCCAGAATACACCACTTTCCTACACAAAGCCCTAGACCGTGGACACCTAGTTGGGTCTGTGTACATAGACCTGTCTAAGGCGTTCAACATGGTCAATCACCCTCTCCTACTAAAGTCTGTCCTCACTCTGGGTCTTCCTTCTGAACCTATCTCCTGGTTCAAGAGCTGCCTAAGTGGTAGGTCACAGCACATCAAAATTAACTCCACTCTATCTGACAGTCTGCCGGTTCACTCTGGCATCCCCAGGGATCCATACTAGGGCTACCTCTCTTCGACCTCTTTCTAAATTCTCTCCCAAAAGCATGTTCTGGCCAAATGCTTCTATAAGTGGATGATGCAGTTATCTTCTGCAGTCACCGGACCTTCCCCACAAGCCCTCCAGATTCTTTTCTCTGAAACTGAAACATGGTTCTCTGCCAATAAACTGGTGTTAAATTACAAAAACACAAAGTCTGCAGTGTTCACTTATCATCAAAACAAATACTGGGGCACCCTACTGTGCATACTTAACTGTCAAAACTCACAGCTAGAACAAATGACTTCCTTTAAATATCTGGGCATAACCCTTGATTCCTCACTAAACTATCATGACCATATCCATCATCTTAGTTCTGCTGCAAATGCCAGAATTGGTTTCCTTTACAGAAATAAACGGTGTATACCTCTTGCAGCCCTCTGTCTAGCAGTTACCTCTTCTGTCCTTTCCCTATTGGTTTACGGGATCATCTTCTATGGCACGGCTGATAATATCACACTTCACAGAATTAAGGTCACCCTAAATAGGGCCTGTTGTCTTGTCACAGGGTGTGATAGGATGACTCACACCTGTAACCTTTATTGGCTCTCCAATTGGCTCAACATTGAGGGTCAGCTGAAATACCATACCTGCCTCCTTGCCATGAAGATTGTCAATGGCCAGTCCCTAACTGGGCTCTTTAACCTCTTTCAACATGCACTATCCACAAGGAATACTAGAGGATCAGCCACAGCAACATTGCTTCTGCCATTCTGCACATTTTGTACTGCTCAAAAGGGTTTTGCATTGTGGTGGCAGATATGAATAGCTCAGAAGAGCTTTGCATTCTGGCGGCAGATTGTGAATAGCTCTGAGGAGCTGTACATTCTGGCAGCATAGTTTAGGGAGTTTGCTTTCTGTAGGCACATTTTGAACTGCTAAGTGGAGCTTTGCATTGTGGTGACTTTCAAACAACCAAGCAGCCTTTGTGTCAGTGGACACAGTAGATTGTTTTTGTTTACTGGGTGGGTTGCTGAAAATAGTAGTTTTTGCATTCAACTACCATTCAGCAAATAGAGGGTCTCAGTGCTGACTATGGAGGGAATACAGTGGGAGAGACAACAGGAGTCAGTGTTTGTTTATAACTTTTTGAGAGATTTACTGTACCACTTTGCACCTTCAAAATAGATTGTCAGTGATTTATAACTGGATCTCACTCCAATAAGCACTGAAGTTTGATTGTAGCTGCTGCTGTATATCAAAGCAGGCGGATCAGGCTTCTTGTGTCTTCGCGTCCTTCTGTGTTATGGAAAAAAAATTGCAGTTTAGGTAAATGGCATGGAATGCCATTCATAATATGGTGGCAATGGTAAACCTGAGCATGCACATTTCTGTTTAAAATGTGGAAGTGCCACATTAAACTAGTGCACTCACAGGAGGGGGGGGCGATCATGCCATGGAGGGGAGCTCTGTCCATGGAGGGAAAGGAAAGAAGAGCCAGCACAGCACAGCAATAGAATCGGGGCTGTGCAGAAGTCACTGCATCACTGTAGGAGAACACAGGGACACATTCTGCTCACAGTCCCTTTTCTGTCCTACAGTGATGGCAAAATGGCTGTGGCACTCCAGTCATGCAGCCATAACAATTACCGCACTTATGATTCCCAGCAGGAAGGTTAGTATTAATTTTCCCATCTTGAGTCCCTTCTGCACTATGTACAATCTGATCCTTGAGATTCTTGCCCCTCTTATATGTAATGACTGGACCTTCTTTGACAACATCTCGCAATGCAGGTTCTGTTCCTAATGCATGTCAGTTTTTTCTTGAGAATCTCCACCACTTGATTACTCTGGGAAGTAAAAGTATTAACAAAGTTAGTACCCCTATGTCTCTGGTCACATGATTTGTTTTTTGGTGTCAGTAACATTTTTCTCTCCATCATACCAACTTGAACTTTAGCAATATCCAGGCATGTGATGTTATATCCCCTTTTTTCAAATCTTTCTATTTGAATTTGTAACCCTTTTTCATAATCCAATGTTGAACTACAGTTATGTTTTGGCCTCATCAATAGTCCTTTGGGGATATTACTCGCCACATGCCAGGAGACAGTAGAATGCTGTTGTATCTGAAATTTTTGTGCATAATAATATGAACTGAGATCTGTGGGCAATAATATTTAGATTCATATGCAATAATAGCCAGATGATCTGTTCAATAGAATTGCATCATAGTATTTAGTAATGATGGAATGGGGTAAGGAGAAGGGGAGGTGAGAGTGTGGGTAGAGTACACTTGATTTTCGGAGTAGTTATGTTTATATGTATATTTATATTTATATTTATGGTGTGTTTTTAATTACCAGTTTTTGGATGTGTTCACCTTTACCTGACAAATTGCCTCACATTTCAACTGTTGATGTTTGGATGTTATATGATGTGTGTGTGTGTGTGTGTGTTTGTGTCTGTGTATGTATATGTGTATATCTATGTGTATGTGTGTGGATATACATGTCTATATACACATATATATATATATCTATATATATATATATGTATGTATATATGTATATATATATGTATCTATATATATTTATTTATTTAAAATTTGATGACCAGGAAAGGCACACTGAGCCGAGGCTCATTTCCAGGTGTGACTCGGGTACAGTTTGTACAGAGAATAACAATGGATTGAGGAATATAGACAGCCTGCACAAAGTTTTTACAAATAAATTAAAATACACTGATTTGGTGGTTAAACAGCTAAAATTGCATGTGGAGTGGGAGAAGGGAGATGAGGTCAGCCAGGACAAGGCGGCTGGGGTAGGTGGGTGGGGACTGTACGGTGCATCAGCTGCTTGCTGGGACCATTTGAGCATTTAGGGCAGTGTGGTGCATTTTGGAGCCTGATGAGTCAAGTAAAGGCAGAACAAGAAGGGGCCAAGTGAAGGTTGGGGAAGAAGTTATTCCAGAGAAGGGGGAGGCAGTATGAGAAGTTAGCTTGGCTGGTAAAAGAGCAACGGCCAGGAAGGTGGAAAGTGCAGGGGTCCCTGTGGTGGAGAGGGTAGCTTAGGGAGGAGGCTGGGGTGAGGTGGGCAGTAAGATCTGGGGGAAGGACCCATACCAGTATTTAGCCAGGAAGGAGGCACTGTGGATGGTTCACCTATGGGAGAGTGGAGCCAGGGAGAGGGAAGCGTAGAGCCGGCAGTGGTGAGTGAGTGGGGGTGAGGTGGTGGTGATGCAGCAGAAGGAATTAAGAAGGATGTCAAGTCTGGTGGGAGAGTCAGATGGGGCCATACCATAGACCATGTCAGCATAGTCAGTAACTGGCAAGATAGTTTTATGTACAAGCTCACACTGGGTGGGGATTGGTATGCATGATTTGTGGTGATAGAGGATAGCGAATTTAGGCCAGAGTTTGATGCAGATTACCTAGATGTGAGTAGAGAAATTGAGGTGGCTGTCCAGCCAAACTCCCCTGTATTTGAAGGCTGAGACTTGCTCCAGGGAAGAGTCATCATTGGTGGGGATGGGGGGGGGCAGCTTCTGTCTGGAGCCAAAGACCATTGTGACCATTTTTTTTGCATTTAGTGTGAGCAGGTTGATTGGACTGTATTGAAATTGTTTTGGAGAGTGGGGAGGACACTGTCATAGGAGGGATCTGAGGCAAAGATGATAGTGTCATCTGCATAAAGATGCACGTTTGAAGTGAAGCAGGAAGAGGGAAGGTCATTTATGAAGAGAGAGAGAGAAGAGGAGGGGTCCAAGAATAGAGCCTTTGGGGATGCCAGATATGATATGATATGAAGAGAAGAGGAGACAGTGTCGCCCACTTGAACTGATTGTTGCCTGTTGTGGAGGTACGAGTGGAACCAGGTGATGGCAGGTTGGGTAATGCCAAAATAACTAATTTTTCTGAGTAGAAGTGGGTGGGAGACAGAGTCAAATGCTTTAGCCAGGTCTATGAATATGACAGCTGTGATTTTGCAATTGTCCATTGCTGTGAGTATGGAATCAGTTACTCTTAGAAGGGTGGTGATGGTGGAGTGGTGTTTTCAGAAGCCAGACTGAACTGGTGATAGGTAGTTGTTGGAAGAGAGAAAATCAGACAGTTTGGTCAGTATGAGGGATTCCTGGACTTTGGCTAGGGAGGGGATAAGCGAGATAGACCTATAGTTTCCCAGCTGGGAGGGGTCACCGCCTTTGTGAATAGGGATGATTTTGGCCAATTTCTAGGATTTAGGAACTGTAGCTGTGTTTATGGGAAGGTTCAGAATGTGAGTCAGGGAAGCAACAATGGCTGCAGAACAGATAAGGAGCATTTTGAGGTAGATTGTGTCAGGGCTAGATTTGGATAAGTTAAGGGAGTAGAGTGTGTTGTAAACCTCCAGAGGTGTGATGGGTGGAAAGAGGAAACCAAGGTCAGGGGAGGATTGATAACCCAGGTTAGGGGAGGGAGGGGTGTAGTTGGGTAGAGCACAGGAGATAAAAAACTTGTTGAATAGCTCAGCCACAGAGGCAGGATCCGAGACTGTTTTACCATCTATGGTAAGGGTCAGGCAAGCCTGTTTAGTGGGAGGGTCAAGGAGGGAGTTAATAAACTTCCAGAAAGATGCATTGGAGTTTTGGGTTTCAGAGAATTTTGCTTTAAAATAGGAAGATTTTGATTGCTGGGTGGCCTTAGTGCATGTATTTTTGAGGTACTTATAAGATTGAAGATCGCTTGTTGTGTGGGATGCTTTATAAAGTCACCACGCTTTGTCCTTGAAGTGACACAAGGCGATAAGGCTGGCTGTCATCCAGGGGTGGTGGAGGCATTTTTCTCTTGCTTTCCTTAGCATGTCTCAGATTCTCTGGAATATACTGCAGAACTGTGATAGGGCAACGTCCACATCAGATGTGGACAGGACAGGTAGCCAGTCTGCATGAGCAAGGTCTTGGAGTAAGGCAGGGACATTGAGACTGTGAAGATAGTGGAAAAAGATGAATTTGGAAGGGGAGAGTGGTGAGTGGATTTTGCGGATGCAATAAGTGATACAGTGGTCACTGAGGGCGTCGTAGAAAATACCTGAGGTGGAGATACGGTGGGGATGGGAAGATAGAATCCAGTCCAGAAGGGTGTGGTTTTGGGACTGGTGGTTTAGGCGAGTGGGTTCATGGATTAGCTGGGAGAGATTTAGGGATTTGAGCCATAGGATGGAGGATTTAGAAGAGGGGGAGAGCCAGTCAAGATTGAAATCGCCAAGAAGCATGAGCTCACCATTGGATGTCGTGGTGGAGACTGAAGAGATGGCCTTGATGACAGAGTCAGGTGAGGACTTTGGTGGGGTATATAGGGCCCCATTGTAGAGGGGAGCAGAGGAAGGGAAGGAGAGGTGTGCCACAATTGATTCGTGGGAAGAAGGGCAGGATTCATTGAAGATGATGGAACATGAGAAGGAATGCCTAACGTATAGTGCCACACCCCCACCTCGCTTGCCTTGGTCCTGATGGAATAAGCTGTAGTCAGGAATGGTGAGAGAGGAGTTTGGAATTTTGGAGGTTAGCCAGGATTCCATAATGGAGAGAATGTCAGGGTTGTACTGGGTGACCCAAACTGCTAGGGCATCCATTTTGGGGAGAAGACTCCTGGCATTGAGATGGAAAATGTGGAGGCCCTTGGGGAGTGAGTTATGGGCTAGGGAAGAGGGCGGTCCGGTAGAGGCAGAGGATGAGGTGGAGGAATGCCTGGGCACAGAAGGGTCAGGGTTGGGACGTATGTTGCCCGGAAGAAGTAAGAGGATAGCGGAGTATATGCGAAGCGGGGAGTGTTTAGAAATGCTGGAGCAGCACTTAGAGAGTAGCACGTGGCAGTTCAGGCATCGATATAAAGCCTCCAGGTTGAGGAGATGGGAGTGGAGCAGACGAAAGTGGGTGGAGGGGAAGGGTAGAAAAGGGTGGAATGGGAGGAGAGCAGGGGCAAAAGGGAGGGGAGAGAGTTGCAGAATAAGTGTTGGGGTGGGGTGTATGGGGGTAGGAGTAGGTGGTTCCTGTATGAAAGAGTGAGTGGAGGTTTTTTTGAGGGGTGTGGAGTGGACACTAAAGTGAGGGTGAATGAGATGGGGAGATGGGAGTGAGAAAAAGACAGCTAGAAGAATAAAGCAGCATAGCAGAAGCCTCTGCATTTTGGATTAGGGTTGCTAGAGAGGGACTGTGTTAAAGAGGAGCAGTAATGTAGATATTGGCCACTAGAGGGAAGACCGAGTTCGTAGCTGGTTGGAGCTCAACTGTCGTAGCCAGGATTAGAATGACAGGCAGTCAGTAGAGGCAAGAACAGGTAACCTGCAGGTGGGAAACTAGCCTGATAGGTTTTCAGCCATCACATATCTGACACTATAAAGGTCTTAGTTGACCAAGGGTGGTAGAGGGGCAGCAGGGTCACTCGTATGCTGACACAAAATTCTTGGCTTTTGAAAATGGCAGCAATCTTTACTGCCAACTCAGCTGAGTACGTTGCGCTGTAGCAAACTGCTGGGAATTCGTACCTTTTGGTGTGGGGGGGTGCCGTTCACCAGGCCTCAGAACCTTTGGTGCTCTCGGGGAGCTGTACCCTCTGGAGGAAGGAGGCAATCTGTGGGAGACAGGAAGAAGGAGAGAGTATTTAAATTCAGGTAAGGGATATGGGTGTGCCACTGCAACAAAAGAGGGGAAGAGGGGGGTTGTGACAGTGACGATAAGCCTCTAAATCCCTTCTTGTGGAAATCACTGCCTGCTTGTGGTTAAGTTACTTTTAAAGCTTTTATGGCAGTTGAAAACTGCTTATTAAAAGGGCTAAGTTGCACTGTAGTGAAGGCAGTGTTGCTAGGCAAAAAGTACAGTTGTTCTAAGGTTGAGAGCTACTAAAATTGTTTAAAAGCAGGCTTATGCAGAATATATTAAGGAGCTAAGCTGCAGTGCAATAAAGACAATATTTTCATTGCAAAAGTTGGTCATAGGCTAAACTATGGCTAAATGCAGTTCTGAGGCTAACAAATGTAATTTTAAAACTGCTGCCAGAGATGCAATTGAAGTCCTTTGGATAGTCAGAGGTAAAACAGTACATGCAGGCAACTAGCAACATTAACAATGCAGTCAGAGTTCCATTTAGGTGCAAGGTAAATAACACTTCTAGGCTAAAACAACTAGATTAAGAGCAGTCAGAGTTTACAGTTAAGGTGCACGGCTAAAATGTAGCACAAGGCATTACTTTTCAACTAATGATTTAGTGCCAAAAAAAACCAATCAGCACTCATATGCCGACATGAAGTTCATCGTTGGGAATTAAAACTTGTTGCTTTGGGGGAGGGCCATGCATTCACCAGCCCTCATGACCCTCGGGGCTCTTAGGGAGTCAGACCCGCTGGAGGAGAGGCAATCTTTTACTGTGGGGGAGGGCCATGCATTCACCAGCCCTCATGACCTTTGGGGCTCTTAGGGAGTCAGACCCTCGAAGGAAGGAGGCAATCTTTTTCTGTGGGGGAAGGCCATGCATTCACCAGCCCTCATGACCCTAGGGTCTCTAGGGGAGCTGGACCCTCTGGAGGAGAGGCAATCTTTTGCTGTGGGGGAGGGCCGAGCATTCACCAGCCCTCATGATCTTTGGGGCTCTTGGGGAGCTGGACCATCTGGAAGAAGGAGGTAATCTTTTGCCGTGAGTGAGGGCCATGCATTCACCAGCCCTCGCAACCCTTGGGGCTCTCAGGAGCCAGACCTCTGGAGAAAGGAGGCAATCTCTTGCTGTGTGGGAGGGCCATGTGTTCACCAGCACTCACAACCCTCAGGACTCTCAGTGGGCAGAACCCTCTGGAGGAAGTAGGCAATATATATATATTATATGTATATATATATATATTTCCACTATATCTGCTTTATTATGATATGTATTTATATTGGTAAATATGATAACACCTGTATAAAAGATGTCTACAAGAGGGGGCTGTTGTCTTGAAAAAGGGCTAGTGCAGTGTGAAAAGTCAACCAGCTGTTTGTTGGGGGGTGCAACATATCTTCGTATTAAAAATACATTTTTAAAACATTCCCTCTCATTGGGAGTTATATTTTGGTTATAGCATGTGTAGCCATACACTTTGTTCTTCTAAGCATCAGTTGTGGTAATGCATGCTCGTTTGTGCATTTAATCAAGTTTAAAGTTACATTATGTATGAATAGATTTTGCTACATGATGTCACTGATGATGTTAATGATAGAGCTTTTAGGTGTAGGCATATAATTCCAGACCTACATAAGCCTGGGTTTGAGATCCTGCATTGTACATTTTTTTGTTCTCACTACAACACTAGTTGCATGAGATAAATTATTAGATTGCTGATATAGTGAAGGGTTTCAGCAGAATTGAGTAGCAGACTTTCAGATAATTTAACTGAATTCTACAGTGTGTTGTAATCAATCAAATTAGTCTCAGCTGGGGCTTGTCTACATTTACATACAATTTGAGTCACCTGCTTTGCAGGTTGTGGCATAACCTATCCAACATAGGAACTGCAACTCCTCTCTTACTTGTAGCTCATTGGCACCCTTAATGTGTATGTGTTTTTCTGGCAAGCAAAGGGTCAGTGATTTAAATTCTGGCAAGGATTCAAACTATTTTTTGTGAGATGGAAACTCTTTTGAGTGGTGATTTATGGTGGTGTGGTGTTAGAAGTGTAAGTTATATGAAAAGTAAATTTAGCTCAGACAACAGTCTGTGAAAGTAAATCTCCTGCTGGGATTAGATCCTCAGCTGCCTGTTTTAAAGATTGTGACATAACCTCTACAGGATAGGAAATGCAGCACCCTTACCTGCAGTTCAATGGCACTCTGAATGTGTGTTCCCTTAGCAGATAAAGAAACAGTTGTTTAAATTAAGGTAGACATAGTCTGCATCCTGGAAGGCCTTAAACATTTTTTTCAACTTTTGTGTAAGATGGGAACTCAGTTGAGTAGCAATTCATGGTGGTGTGGTGTGGAGTGGCGTGGTAAATTATATGAGAAGTAAATTTAGCTAAGAACAATAATCTGTGAAAGTAAATCATCTACTGGGATTAGATCCCCAGTCATCTGCTTTGCAGGTATGATATGACTTCTGTACTGTAACTGCTACATCAGAGGAACTGCAACTCACTAACCTGCAATTCAGTGGGACACTAAATGTGTGTTTGGTTGGCAGGCAAAGTACAGTATATGTAGTTCAAATATGAGCATTTTTTCTTGTAAAATGGACATGCAATTAAATAGCAATTCATGTTGGTGTGGAGTTGGAATAGTAAATTGTATGAAAAGGAAACTTAGTTAAGAACAACAGTTTGTGAAGGTAAATTTCTTGCTGGGATTAGATCCTCAGTCACCTGTTTTGCAGGAAGTGACATAAGGCAAGACAAATTTTATTTGTACAGTGTCCAATACCAGAGGATCTGTGTGCTTCACATTAAAATGAAAGCTAAAACAGGTACAGTACATGAGACAGGTAGAAGAACATATCACAATAAATACATACAGTAAATACCATAAAATTAAATGAGCAGCATACTAAAACAGCACTGGTCAGATTACTTTGCTCAGGAAGGCCAGGGCAAAAAGATGAGCTTTGAGATCCATGTTGAAAGCCTCAACTGATGGGGCCTCCCTAAGAGGTGGAGGTAGAGCATCCTACAGGGCTGGACTGGTGACACTAAATGCCCTGTCACCGGAGGTTCTCAGCCTGGTCCTGAGAACCTTAAGGAGGCCTGTGGTTAAGGCGCGGAGGGAGTGGGCTGAACTGCAGGATGTTAGGAGCTCAACTTGGTAGCCAGGGCCTAGCCCATGTAGGGCCTTACAGGTGAGAAGATTCATCTTGAAGATAACCCTCCACCTGACACGCAACCAGTGCAAAGAATGGAGCACCAAGATCACATGACTAGACCGTGAGAGATCAGTCAGCAACTAGGCAGCAGTGTTCTGAACTAGTTGCAATCAGCCGAGGGCACCTCCAGAGACCCTGAAGTAAAGAGCGTTATAGTAGTCAAGCCTGGAGGTCATGAAGGCATGTACAGAACCAAGGGTTTGATCCTGGCAATATTTCTCAAGTGGTAGAAACCACTTTGGACAACAGCTGAAACCTGAGCTTCAGGTGTCAGTCTGTAATCTAGGATCACATCAAGATCTCGCTCCCTAGTGAAGGCCAACCACGGTGCTGGACCCAGATGAAAACCTGGCATTCCGGCATCAGTGACACTCCCATGACCCGACTCAATCACTAGTACCTCCATCTTGTCCAGGTTCAGTCACAACCAGCTGGAGGACATCCAGTCATTAATCTCTACCAAGCAGTTGTTAAGCACTTCCACAGCATTCGATGTTCCAGAGGCAAAGGATATATACAGTTGGGTATCATCTGCACCCCAGGATGTTGATGGAGATGGTGTAGGTGTTAGCCGGGCTGTTGGCAGACCTGTTCAACACCTCCCTGAACATGGGGTGCATGCCACAGGACTGGAGTTTGGCTCATGTGATACTTATCCACAAGAGTGGCCCAAAGGATAAGCCACGTAATTACAGACCTGTCAGTCTCACTTCCATAGTGGGTAAACTTACGGAAGCAATTTTGAAGGAGAGACTGGTAACCTTCCTGGAGGTCAATGAGCTCCAGCATGGGCAGCAGCATGGGTTCATCTCCAGTAGATCATGCCAGACCAACCAAATAGAATACTACAACTGGGTCACAAGGGAGTTGGACAAGGGCCATGCAGTGGATGTCCTATATTTAGATTTCAGCAAGGCAATTGATTCATCTCTCAAGGGCGACTGGGGGCAAAGTTAAAATACATGGGGGTGGGAGCTAAGATGGTTAATTGGATCAAGAATTGGCTTGAAGATAGACTGCCGTGAGTGGTTGTGGGGGGGGGTGAACTCTCATCTCCTAGGCCCGTGACCAGCGGTGTGCTGCGAGGCTCTGTGTTGGGGCCAGTGTTGTTTGGTCTGTTCATAACAGATATTGCACATGGGGTTGGGAGCAAGATTAGTTTGTTTGCTGATGACACCAAGATGAGGGGCTGTTATGGATATCATAGAGGGATGACAGAAGCTACAGGGTGACCTAACCAGACTTGAGAAGTGGTCAGCAAGGTGGCAATTTGGTTTTAATGCAAAGAAGTGCAAAGTTACGCACTTCTGGGTGAAGAACCTGAGGACGGAATATTGGTTTGGTAGGATGCGGTTGACTGCCACTGAAGAGGAGAAGGATCTAGGGGTTATAGTAATGGGGAGCATGAACAATTCTGCTCAGTGCAGGAAGGCAGCAGCTAAGGCCAATAGGATGCTGGGGTGCATAGCATGGTGGTTCTCATCCAGACACAAGGATGCGATCCTGCCCCATACAGGTCCTTGGTCAGGCCACATTTGAAGTATTGCATGCAGTACTGGCATCTGTATCTGATGAAGGATATCAGGCTGCTTGAGGCAGTGCAGAGTACAGAGACAAAAAAATACAGCGGATGGAAGGCAGAACCAATGAAGAAAGGCTGAGATACTTTAGTTTGTACAACCTGGAGAAGAGGAGGGGTCGGGGGGATATGACTGAACCTTTCAAATACTTAAGAGGTATCAACAAATCTGGCACACAGGGGTTGTTTAAGCTGAGGTAGCAAAGGGAAACGAGGGGACATAAGTTAAGACTGGAGGGTGGCAGATTCAGGATGGAGATGAGGAGGCATTATTTCACTGAGAGGGTGGTGTTGAAATGGAACGCTCTATCAGATGAGGTGGTGGCATGCAGGACGGTGTGCAGTTTCAAAAGAGCATGGGACAGTGCAAGGGGGGCTAGGTAAACAATGCTGAGCAGTTTCTGAGGGTGAGAGGATGGATGAGTGGTGGGGCAGCTGCAGTATTGGGGTCATAGCTGTGCATTCGAGCAGACTTGATAGACCATGAGGCCTGTTTCTGCTGGCAAGTTTTGTACATTCATATGTTCATATCACCCCCTCCAAAAGCCACCCCAATAAAACCTTAAACAAAGAAAAGAGACAAAATCACTTGAGTGCATTGTGCTGTGAAAATTGAGGCTTTCTCCAGAAGAAGAATCAAAAGGTATGGTACAATCACATACAAAATTTAACAAAACTGGGTAAACCAGCAAAAGAGTCCAAGTCCTGATAAATGAGCCAGAGCTAACCAGCCCAGAGTCTCAATATAACACAAAAGGTGCTCAGACTGCCAGTTTCCCGCAAAGCTATTAATAGTTGCTGGCACAAAATGCAGTTAATTCATACAGTGCTGTCATGAATAAGAACCAGATGGGAATTTGTTAAGCAGCTCTTACCACTCACACAGTCACAAGTACCACTTTCACTGGCTAAAAGATGGAACAGACTGTCAAGTCAGTGCAGACAATGAAACCAGCGCATCAGACAAAGATAAAAAGCAGTGAGGAGAACTTCTTTTCAGCGGCAGATGATCTTAGGTCCCAGAAAAGAAACAAGTGTCCACAGGAAAGTTTGCATAACAGGAGGACTGCTTATCTCTTAACCCGACACAAGAATACCAGACTTTGGTACCAGATGGGACAACAGCAGACAAACAGGGTCATCCCAAGAGGCAGTGAAGCTCTCATCTTTGCACCGCATCAGTAACTCCCGCTGCCTACCACTGCCCCTCCAGTCTCTCCAAGTCGCTCCTCCTCCAATGGAAACAGCAGACAATCAAAACCCCTGTTTCTTGGAACAGCTGCAGAATCCTCCAGATCACAACCACCCACGCTCTACCTCTGATGCACATTCAACGTCAGCACAGTCCTTAGAAGAAAAGTAAGACCAGATCTAAAAATTGCACCTCAGGTTAACAGCAAGGTTCACAGTACAGGGCACTCCCGGGTGTAACTAAAAAATAAATTCCTGTGCTGCTAACTTGCCTCACTACTTCAGTCCTGGATAACACTGAGACCCTAAACTTCACTAAATAAGAATAACAAAGTTAAAATTAGTTTAATTCTCCTGAAACAGTTTGGCAAACTAAAATTCCTAAAGCATTCGAAGACATAGGCCGGATCTCTGTCAGAGCTGCTGCTCACTGCAGCCCAGCACGACTGCCATCTGAGAGAACATAACCACTACATCGGAACTGCAACTCACTGGTAGCTCAGTGGCAGACAGAATGTGTGGGATTGCTCAGCAGGCAAAGAATCAATGGTTCAAATACAGGTAGATGCAGTTAAAATCCAGGCAGGAACTAATAACTATGTAAGTATATTCAGCTAAGAACAATATGTGAAGGTAAATCGCCTGCTTTGATTAGATTCCCAGTCACCTGTTTTTCAGGTTGTGACATAAACTCTACATCATAGAAACTGCAACACTCTTACCAGCTGCTCAGTGGCATACTGTATGTGTGTGTGTAGGACAGGGATCATAGTTTCAAATTGTAGCAGGAACATTAACACTTTTTTCTGTATGGAAACTCACTTAAGTAAGCAGTGCTGTGCAGAATTTTCAAATTCCAGTGGAATGAAATTCCACAGAACTTTCAAAATTCCTCCAAAATTCCACTAAATTTAACCAGAAATGGAATTGTGGATTTCTGCAGCTGAAAATAGTCGAGGAATGATTTTCAGTGGAAAAAAGGTCACTATATTTTCGGCAGAAATTGTTGCAGAATAATTTTCCATGGCACAATTCCTGTTCTGCAGAATATTATTCTGTGGATCACAGTAGGTGGAATTGCACAGAAGAACCAGTGAAATTCCAGTGGAAATTCTGCTGGCAGAATGGTCATTCCACACTAATTTCACTGGTGGAATTCCTCATTCCGCACTGCACTATTGACTAGCTATTCATGGTGATGTGGATAAGGAATGGTAAATTACATGAGAAGTAAATTTTAACTAACAACATTTTCTGAAGGTAAATCATCTACTGCAAATAGATCCCCAGTGACCTTTTTTTTACATTGTGACAATACCCTATATACCATAGGAAATGTGACTCACTTATCTGTATCTCTGTGGCACATTGAATGTGTGCTGCTTAACATTCAAAGAATCAGTGGTTTAAATTCAAGTAGAAATAGATTGGATCCTGGCAGGGTTTTAAATAATTTCTTAATTTTTTTTTGTGAGATGGAAACTAACTTGAGTGGTGATTCATGGTTGTGCAGGAGCTGGAATCATAAATGATATGAGAAATAAAATCAGTGGTTCAAATATAGGTAGTCACAGTTCAAATTCAGACAGGAACTAATAAGTTATATAAGTACATTCAGTTAAAAACAATTTGTGAATGTAAATCATCTGTTGGGATTAGATCCCCACTTGCCTGTTTTACAGATTGTGACATTACACCATAGGAATTGAAACCTGCATACCTGCAGTTCAGTGGCACACTGAATGTCTGTTCACTAGTCCTGTGTGGAATTTTCAAATTCCTGCAGAACAAAATTTTGTGGAATTTTTGAAATTCTGCCAAAATTCCCCCACATTCCATGGCAGAAAACAGTTGCAGAATGATTTTCCACAGAAAAAAAACTTCTGTTCCATGGAATATTATTCTGCAGATCTCAATATTTTCAGTGGAAATAGTTGCAGAATGTTTTTCTATGGAAAAATGCTGTTCTGCAGAATATTATTCCATGGATCACAGCAGGCAGAATTTTACAGAAGAACCAGCAAAATTCCATCAGAAATTCCACCAACAGAATGCTCATTCTGTGCTAATTTTGACTGCAGAATTCCACATTCCACACAGCACTAGTGTTCACTTAGCAGACAAAGGATAAGTGTTTTTTAGAAAATGGGCTTTTTATTTGCTGAGCTCTGATTGGATGGTACCCCTGCCAGGGGGTTACATTAACTTTCAATAGACGCCCAGAAAATAAAAAGTTCCAGCACAAGTGCCCCTTAACTCATTCAAGTATCTTTGGGCCCACCCTGCTTGCCCATTGGCTGAAACCACCCCACTGAATTTGAAAATGCCGCCATTTTTGTCTCTCGCTTAGCGAGAGATACTGCCCTACCAGTACTGCAAGTTGCCACAAGAAACCACTCATCACTGTGACTTGCTGTATGTTTCTTTCTCTTGTGGTTACCTCACTATTGTGAAACCCTTGTGTCTCACTTCCAGCTCAAAGTTTCTAGCTGTCCCCCTGTCATCCTTTCCCCCTGTTAATCAGCCCATGAACAAACTAACGAAGAGTCTACTCCCGCAGTATGACTACAAGTACAGGAAGCATTTTGAAAAATGTCCCGTTTTACCCACACGCACCGGAAAGCCGACCAATACCGTAGAACATTACAGGAGTCATAACATGGCATTTCTTTCTGACTTCACTCGCTCCACACCCGGTAAAATACCATTATTTCATTACCGCATCTCTCAAAATACTCTTCCTTACACCTCTTCTCCTCACTCGCAAATGCAGCTCCTTGAGGTAAGCTCCATAAGTGAGCAATGCAAACTGATGGGTGGGGGCAAGTAGTGAGCAAAACGCCGAAACCACATACCTGCAATAACTTTTCGTGTTTTTAACTTAACTCTACTCCCTTCACAACACCCGAGCACCAGAAAAAAAAAAGTTTGTTATTTTAATACCACATGTTAGCTCCATGTAAAACTCAGGCGGGGGGGCAAAATACAAACTGAAAGAAATGCTAATAGGAAACACGGAAAAAACAGCAGTGCACACCTGTGACAATAAAAAAAAGTTTGTTATTTTAATACCGCATCATGTTAGCTCCATACAAAACTCCGGTGGGGGGACAAAATACAAACCGAAAGAAATGCTAATAGCAAAGAGGGAAAAAACAGCAGTGCACACCTGTGGCAATTGTAACAAAGCAGGGACTATTTAACCAGACAACTTAATTTCAGTTTATTTTTATATATAGTTCACATATATTTTTTTACTTTCATATTTGTTGTCAAAAATTTAACACAGTTGCCCATTTTCTAAGCGCAATAATGCCCTCCAGGGTGGGTGGTATGGGCAATACCGGACCTTCCAGGGGCTATAAGGCCCTCCGCCTGCGGCATCGGGCCTCATTACGCCACTGGGCGGTCTGGTATTGCCCAATACCACCCACCCTGTTGGGCATTATTGCTTACTTAAATCCCACCAGGGACTTAAACATGTTTTCCTCTTTTTTGTTTTGTTTTTTTTTTTAACTGGTGATTCATGGTGGTGTGATGTGAAGTGGAGTGGAGTAGTAAAGGATATGAGGAGCAAATTTAGTTAAGAACAACAGTTTGTGAAGGAAAATTGCCTGCTGGCATGGCAAAAGTTGTGAATTCCACTTTTGTAGAATGTCCATGAAAATTCAGAAATTTCATGGAATTTTCTGAATTTCTGAAATTGGTCGAAATAGTAATCTTCCAAATGTTTTTGGCTGATTTTCATCATGATCCATGAAATGTTTTAGCTGAACAGCAGAAAAATACAGATGAACTGCAGAATAACAGTTCTGGGGAAATTTTTTTCCACAGTTTGATGAATTATTCTGTAATTCATGTAATTATTCTCAGTTCAGTAATCAGTTCTGCAGACATTTTTCTCTGCAGTTTAATAAAATAATCTGAAATTTATACATTTATTCCACTGTTCTAATTTGGATTTTGCATGAAAGTTGTTCATTTGATTTTCGCACTTTCACAGAAGCAAAAATCCTACTTTCATGGAAATTCTGCCTGCAGAAGGTTTTTTTCGCACATCCCTACCTGCTTGGATTAGATCCCTATTCACTTGTTTTGCACACTGTGCCTTTAAATCTATACCACAAGATTTGCAATTTCCTTACCTGCAGCTCATTGATACACATAATGTGTATTCGCTAAGCAGGCAGAGGATCAGTGGTTTGAATCCCAGTACAGTATACTGCATTTTAATTCATAATTATTTCACACTTCACAAATCTTATTTTTCACCTTTAGTAATATAATAATAATAATAATATGCTTTATTTAAGCGCAATTATAGAAATCAAAGCTCTGCACATAATTAAAAGCATCATAAAAACAGAGCAACATAACTTAAAATTATTCACAGTATGGTTTAAATAGATCTGTTAAAATGATCAAAAGATGATTTAAACTACATACTGAATGCTTGCTTAAACAAGTAAGTTTTTAGACCTGCTTTAAAGCTCTCCACAGTCCTGCACTCTCTAGTCTGACAAGGTAGAGAGTTCCACAGGGACAAGGCACTAAACATAAAAGCCTGAGCACCAGATGTTTTTAACCGCACCCTGGGAACCTCTAACAACCCCTCATCAGTTGAGTGGAGAGGATGATGAGGGCTGTATTGAGTCAGAAGCTCTTGCAGATAGTTTGTACCCAGTCCATGCAGGGCTTTATAGGTCAGAAGACTGACCTTGAAGGTGATGTGCCACTGTACAGGCAGCCAGTGCAGTTCACACTGCATGGGAGTAATATGACTTGAATAAGAAGTCCCAGTCAACAAGCATGCCGCAGTGTTCTGCACCAGCTGCAAGAGGTGGATATCAACCCCCAGAAGCCCCAGGTAGAGAGCGTTGAAGTAGTCCAGGCACAAAGTCACAAAGGCGTGGAGGCAGATCACTGGACAGAACAAGGTGCCTAATTCTGGCGATATTCTTAAAATGGTAAAAGGAAAATCTGCCAACTGCCGACACCTGTGAACGCAATGTCAGCCCATTGTCAAGAACTACCCCCAGATCATGCACCCTTTCAGAGAAAGGCAGCTGTACACTTTCAAGCCAAAGATGAGAGTGTAAACCCACTGCTGGCCTCTCTATCCGGTGACCTAGATCCACCACCAACACATCAGTCTTCCCAGAATTCAATTTCAGTCAGCTGGATTTCATCCAGTCATGGATTTCTGCCAGACAGCTGTTAATCAACTAGACTGCACTATCCTGGTCGGGTGCAAAAGACAGATAGAGCTGTGTATCATCAGCATAGCAGTGAAACCTCAGCCCATATCATCTTACAATGTCTCTGAGGGGCAGCATATACACTGCAAACAACATGGGGGACAGTACTGAGACCTGGGGGAACCTGCATGGCAGAGAGAATGGGTCAGAGGAAAACACCCCTGACACCACCCTCTGCAATCTGTCAGCAAGCAAAGATTGGAACCAGCTGAGGACTGGACCAGCCAGGCAACAGATAACCTCCAGGTGCTCAAGCAGCACCCCATGGTCCACAGTGTCAAATGCTAAGGAAGATCAAGATGCAATGGTGCTTCTGTTCTTTCGCCATCAGGAGATCATTGAGCAACCAAACCAGAGCAGTCTTGGTGCTATGTCTTTTCCAGAAACCAGACTGGAGAAGATCATAGATATCATTGATGGTAAGATGGTTCTCCAGTTGCAGTACAACTACTTTCTCAATCACCTTCCCAACAAAGGGATGATTAGAAAGATGTCTGTAGTTAGCAAAGCAGTTTGGATCCAAAGTAGCTTTCTTAGGAATCAGTGTCACCACTGCCTCCTTCAGGGAGCAGGAAAATTCACCCGAGTCTAAGGAGCATCACACAATCTTTGCAAAGACTGGGCTGATGGACTCAGTATACCCCAATAATAGGCATGTTGGGCCTGAATCCAAACTACAGCACATTGGCCACAAATTCTGGGCAATTCGCTCAATGTTCATGATCTCAGGCCGGTTGAAGGATATCCAAGAAAACCAAGGAGGAGCAACCATGCACTGACCACCAGCAACCCCCATAGAGGGCACTGGATGGATCTTGGCCCTGATGTTGGCAACCTTATCCACAAAGGATTGAGCAAACGCATCACACTTAACTTGTGAAAAACCACATCAAACCTGTAGACAGGTTGGGTTGCACAACCTGTCCATGGTTCAAAATAGCTGAGCCGGTCAATTCTGAGCAGCAGCAATCTCACCAGACAGGAAATCTGCCTTCTTACGTGTGATTGCTGATTGATAGCTCTGATAACGATCCATCAATCTAAGGTGGTCAGCTTCAAGAGCTGATTTCTGCCAGCGATGCTCTAACATTCGTCCAGCTCATCTCAGCTCCCCCAAGGTCTCATAAAACCAAGGGGACCGAGGGCAGAGAAATAGAGAGAGAGAGAGTGAACACGGACTGGGGTGATGGAATCCAGAGCCTCAGTAACAGCTTTATTATAGGCTTGAACTAAATTATCTGGTTTCTCGCCTGCCCCTATGAATCCCAATAGGTCTAATACTGCCAATAGGCCTTCCGGAGCCGCATCCCTCAATGGGTGATATCTGACCATCTCCAGAGGGGCAGACCTATAAGGGGGGCCCTGGAGATTGAACCTCACTGTGTGGTGGTCAGACCACATGACTGGCTCCACCACCAAGTCACAGGTCTCCATCCCAAGGTGGAAGACCAGATCAAGTGAGTGGCCATGCCCATGAGTAGCAGAGGCAACAACCTGTGTGAACCCCAATTCATAAGTTGGAGAAAGTCTTGTCCAAACTGTGAGAGTTAATTGTCAACCCAGATGTCAAAGTTGCCCCGGACCATCAACTTGGGTAGCTCAAATGCCATATTAATGATTAAGTCTGCTACTTCCTGCAGGAACAGTTTCTCATCTTCGGGTGGACAGTAGATCAGAACAATTCTGCATCCCACACCTGCTAATGTGGTAAACTCAAATGATCTGATTTCAACTGGCACACCAGTGAGGCCCAATTCCGATCTAAAACAAATGGCTACATCCCCTCTCCTGTGGTACGATCTCGAGCAGTGTATCACCGAGAAACCAGTTGAGACTGCTGCCTCTAAAATGGGGCCAGCACTGTCATCAAACCAGGTCTCGGTGATGCAAGTCAGGTCTGCTGTCCCAACAAGATCAGCGATAACTGCCGTCTTCTTTCTAATAGACTTGGCATTGCATATCACTTGAGTCGGATGGGGTACCTGGACCTGCCAAGCTATTGGCCCAGAAATACTGGAGCTCTTGGGTATGGAAGCTAGATATGGGATACCACGTTCTAGAGACCATTGCACCCCAGGGCATCTCATTGATCCGAGCAACCCTGATACGGCCACCCCGCTCCTCCCCCCTCGGATGTTCAGGGTCCCCAACCCATCTCTGCCTCCTGTTAACAATACCCAATGCCCTACAGCAGCTATAAACCACTGCAGAAAGGGGAGGTCAATGAAAGGGCCGAAGGTCCAGGAGTTCAGAGGGGGAGTATTGCCTGACTGGGAGAGCAGCAGGTCAGCACATCTTCAACCCCTAATGCCCAAAATCAAAAATAACACCATTACTCCTCCCACCCCCTTAAAAACTTACAGTGCTAACAATAAAAACCCTAAACTAAAAAACAACCCTCACCACAACAACCCTATAAGCAATATAAAATGAGTGTAGACAAAAACCAACCAAAATAAAATACAAGTTTTAGTGGGCCAGAGTACTCTCACCACTCTGGTTAACTATGTCCAAATGAGATGACCCCCTCTCTACCTCACATGTAGTGGGGAAAAATCCAAAGAAATGAAAAAAGAAATTCAACTAATAAAATAAAAAAAATCTAATTAAAATAAATAACAATGCTAAATTATAAAGTACAATCAGATTAAGTCACTTCTCTCAAAGAGGAATGAGGAAGATACCAGGGAAGTCCAAAATATATTAAAAGTCATATAGAAGTACATAAAATGCTCCCCGCTGTTGGGAGGAGAAGGGCAAGTTATGATGTAAAAAACCATCACAAATTCAAGGTCACAAAGGAATGAGCCCCCTGTATCCAGTAGAATTTCCATAAAAAACAAGCCTCAACAGTTGGAAGATAGCCAGCCTCAGTCCAGGTAAATGATACCAAGATGTAAGGGCACAGCCCAGGAGATTGCCAACACTGCAGCAGGCTGGGGCATACAACTAGATCCCAAAGGGAGCCTCCCCCACACCACACTCACAGGTCCCCACCTGGCCATGTACTATCCACAGCTACAATTCTCAGGATGCAGGCCGCAAGGACTGTCCAACAGGCAATTTAGAAGAGTCCCAACTGATTACTCTGACTCCCTGGAGGAAATGAAGGACAACTTCTGCTCGGTTGCAGGAAGTCAGGTCAGCAGCTGACCCCAGGCATGAGGGGAAAACCCCCCACCCAACACAGCTCCCAGACCATGCCATCCTTCCAATATTGAAATCCTGGCTGATCTTGATGTCCAACACACACCTGCATGTCTCTCAGGAGGGAACCCACAGATCCTTACTCATGGTTCCTAAGGTGGTTGAAAGTTACAAAAGGAACCACCAGGCCAGTCCTGAAAAAATTCCTATAGATCCTGCAGAAGTCTCAGTATGGTCCCGCAAAATATCTCCAACTGTAATCCATCACATACCACAAGATTCTGAGGCAGCTGCTGAAAATCGCTACAGATCAAGAATCAGGTCACAAAGCTTAATACGCAGGCCGTCCACAAGTGAGCAGGGGTAAAAGGAGGGGTCATCCATGAATCCACAGTTTGCAAAGCTCAAAACACTGAATACTTTAGCTGATTACCACAAAAAGCTGCTAATAAAGTGAAGAATTTAAGTGATGCAGCAGGAGAGCATTAGAATACAAAAACAGGGAAAAACAAGCAAATAGACAAACGGGGTAAAGTGAAATAGCAAGCAAAACAGAAGTCACAAACAGTCACAAGCAGAGAACTCACAAGCTCCCTGACCTAGTGGCCTTGATGGAAGAGGGTTGCCTGGATATTGTGGCAGTCACAGAAACATGGTACACAGAGAAACATGACTGGGATGTCAACATACCAGGATACACAATCTATAGGAGGGACAGGGAGGGTAAAAGAGGAGGAGGAGTAGCTCTCTATGTAAAGGAAGGGATCAAATCAACAGAACTAAAGAGTAAACAGGGAGCAGATGAGGCACTTGGGTCACCCTGGAGACAGGAAATGGCACCACAATCCGCATGAAGTTATATACAGACCCCCATCTCAGGGAGGAATGGACAAGGAAATGATAGAAGGGTTTTTAGAATGGCAGAAAAAGGGAGATGTTGTTGATGGGGACCTGAATATGCCAGATGTTAACTGGAGCACCTTTGCTGCAGGCACATCCAAGAGCAGGCTATTCTTGATGCCCTACAGGGGCATGCCTCAGACAACTAGTATTGGAACCCACTTGGGAGGAGCAATCTTAGACCTGGTACTCTCAAATGGGATGGAGAAAGAATCTCAGATTTAGAAGTGGGTAGCCATCTGGGAACAGCGACCACCAAACAGTGTGGTTCACGATAAACACAGCCATACAATCAAGCCATACAAAAGCAAGAGTACTGGACTTTAGGAGGGCTGACTTTGGGAAAATGAGAGTGCCTCAGAAAAGCACTACAAACAGGCAAGAAGAAGGGTGGAGGAACAATGGGAGTGATCAAAACAGCCATCACAGATGCAACAAGCCTTTGTGTAAAGCAAATCAATAAAACACAACGAAGGAAAAACCGCTATGGTTCTAAAATAGGTGGCAGGAAGTTAAGGAGAAAAGGACAGCATTCAGGAAATATAAGGAAACACAGAAGGAGCAGGACAGAGAACTTTATCAGTTAAAGCAGAAAGAGGCTGGGAAGGCAGTCAGAATAGCAAAGGCCCAAACCAAGGAAAGGATAGCCAGTTCTGTTAAGAAGGGGGATAAGACCTTTTATAGGTACATTAGGGAGCGAAGAAAGACCAAAGGAGGGATACTGAAGCTTAATAAAGGGAAGGGAATGTGGGTAGAGGGTGACAGTGAAAAAGCTGGGATACTGAAAGAATATTTCTGCTAAGTATTCACAAAGGAAGAGGAGGGGGAGTTACCTAAACCAAACAAGAGAAACACTCTGAAGACAGGGGTTGATACCAGTCCATTTACAGAACAAAGGGTTCTGAAAGAACTAATAAAATTGAAGGTGGACAAAGCAATAGGGCCTGATGGGATTCACCCAAGAATTCTAAAAGAACTAAGGGTAGAACTAGTGACACCGCTGGCTACTCTCTTTAACAAATCATGGGAGGATGGGGTGGTACCCGAGGACTGGAGGAGGGCAGATGTGATTCCTCTTCACAAAAGTGGGAGCAGGACAGGGGCAGGAAACTACAGACCAGTTAGTTTGACCTCAGTGGTAGGGAAAATGATGGAATCACTTCTGAAGGAAAGAATTGTTGAGTACCTAGAGGCCAGTGGGGCACAGGACCCAAGGCAGCATAGATTCACGATGGGAAGGTCGTGTCAGATGAATGTAATAGATTTCTTTGACTGGGTGACCAAAGTAGTAGACCAGGGAGGGGCTGGGGACATGGCCTTCCTAGATTTTAGCAAGGCATTTGATACAGTCCCACACAAAAGATTAATTCACAAGATAGCCAGCCTTGGAGTGGGTCCCCAGGTGGTAGCCTGATAAAAATTGATAGACAACAGGACGCAAGGGTAGTAGTAAATGGAGTACACAGTGAAGAAAAAGGGTTACTAGCGGCAACGTAGGGTTCAGTACTGGGACGGTCCTTTTTAATGTCTTTATAAGTGACATTGCAGAGGAACTGGAAGGAAAAGTATGTCTCTTTGCAGATGACACAAAGATCTGCAACAGGTTGATACACAAGATGGAGTGGAAAGGATGAGAAGGGACTTGGCAAGGTTGTAGGAATGGTCAAATGTATGGCAGCTCAGATTCAATGCAAAGAAGTGCAAGGTAATGCACATGGGAAACAAAAACCCAGGGAAGCATACACAATGGGGGGTGAGATACTAACAACAGTAAAAATAGAAAGGGACCTGGGGGTAATTATATCAGATGACCTAAAGGTGGGCAAGCAATGTGAGAAGGCAGTAAGGAAGGCTGGGGGGATACTGGGATGCATAGGAAGAGGCATCAATAGTAGAAAACAGGAAGTTGTTATCCCTCTGCACAGACAGTTGGTGAGACCCCATCTGGAGTACTGTGTGCAGTTCTGGAGACCCCATCTCCGCAAAGACATAGACAGAGTGGAGGCTGTTCAGATGAGGGCAACCAAAATGGTGCAGGGTCTGCACCAGAAGACATACGAAGAAAGACTAAAGGAGCTTAATATGTATAACCTTGAGGAAAGAAGGGAGCAAGGGGACATGATAGAAACTTTCAAGTACCTCAAGGGAATTAACAAAGTCCAAGAGGGTAGCATCTTCCAAAAAGAGATGCAAGAACAAGGGGCACAATTTGAAGATAGAAGGGGACGGCTCAGAGGTAATGTGAGGAAGTATTTTTCACTGAGAGGGTTTTGGATGCATGGAACAGCCTCCCTGAGGAGGTTGTGGAGTCAAGAACAGTGGGGGACTTCAAGAATGCATGGGATAGGCATAAGGCAGTCCTAGTGGGGGGTAGGAGGAAGTAAGCTGTTGGTTAACTAGGATCTGCAGCTTATCTGTTAGGTAGGAAAATGGGCAGACTAGGTGGGCCAAGCGGTCCTTATCTGCCGTCAAATTCTATGTTTCTATGTTTCCTGATGGCTGGCCCAGCACGGCTACCATCTCCCGTTGGTACTTTCATTACTCTTTGCTGAAGCACAAAATAAATATATACACATATACATTTATTATCATGTTTCAATGTCCCATTAAAGCATCCTGTAACTTCTTGTAACTCAATGCAGAAAAACTTTCACCTTTGTGAAGCAGTCTTAGTCTATTTCCGTCTTTCCGTCTTCCGTCTTTCGGATGAGACATTAAACCGAGGTCCCATCTGCCTGGATTGGTGGTAGTTCAGGTGGATGTTAAAGATCCCATGGCACTTATCGAAAAGAGTAGGGGAATTTTTTATTAAATCATAACAAATATATACAGATCAGTATTATGTCATACAAAGTAATTAAGAGAAAAAAAAATCAAACATAAGTATTGATTCATATAAAAACCCCAAACATAAAGAATACATTATAAACAATATAACCAACTTAAATTCCCCCTCCCTTCCCCGCCACAAGAGTAAGGGGAATTTTTTATTAAAATCTAAACAAATCATAACGAAGTTATGAAAATCAATATTATATCATACATAATCATAATAAAAAAGGAATCAGAGAACATAAATAAGTATTAGTTCATACAATTACTCTATACATAGGAGAAACAATATAAACAATATAAACCCACCCTTCCCCCTCCCCAAAATCAAATCAGACCCAACAGCTTATATTACAAAGAAAAAAAGGGAGAATGAGAATCAAAGTTATACTTTGGTCATCAGAAACCCTAAATAAACGAAAATTGCCTCCACCGAGAATTCCAGGTGTCAATATCCAATTTACTTCCTTCTACCCACCTTATACACTTAAGACCTGACTCTATCAACAGAAATAGTTCTAAAACTGAGGTAGTTTGTTGTTGTAACATGAATCTGCATCTACTGATCCAGATTCAATATAAGAAGTGTGCCATAATTAATCTTAGTGTGCTATGTGAAAAGAAACTGTATTTCTGGTGGAATTATTCCATGATACAAAAGGTTTGGTTTGGGTGGAATAAAAGGCACTGTTTTCCACCTATTTTTAACTACATCCCAGAACTGTATCACATATGGGCAATGAAAGTATAAATGATCCATAGATTCCATTATATTCATACAAGTTATCCTTGAACAGTTCCTTTCTAACATGGATTTATGTTTATGATTTCCTTTAACATTTATCTGATCATGAATGCTTAACCATACCTGATCCCACATCTGAACTGGTATTCTGTCATCTAAAATATATTTAATAATCTGGTTTTTAGCAAGCACCGAAAACCTTTCAAAAAGTGTTATCCCAAAACATAATCATAAAATTTCCTGATATAGGGTTTTCCTTGGCAGTCTTAACACAACTGTATAGCTAATCTCCCAATGTTTAATTTTATCAAAAACCCTCCCATTGCTCCCCTAACCTAGGGCAACATTTATTTTTATGAATAAATTGATTCTGTTTCCATTCATTTACTGTATAATCCCTTCTAATTTCTGTACTCCCCAAACCCCCCAAATCTGAGAACAACCTTTCAGAAGAGGCAAAATATTAGCATATAAAAGAACAGTAAAGAAAAACAAGATTAGATTAGGCATCCCTATACCTCCTTCTTTAATGTCCTTGTATAATACATTCCTTTTAATTGGATTTAATCTGCTACCCCAGAAACAACTAAAAAAACAACCCAATATTTTCACTTCTAAACCTTTAGGGAGAGGGAAAATCATACTAATAAAAAATCGGAATTAAAAATGTTTTTATATAATAAATTCTTTTTTTTTTGATACTTTTCATTTATTCCATTGTAGTACTTTAGCATTTCCCGTTTGCAGTGCTATTTCCCAATTATACTTGGCCATATCTGATCCACCAAAATAAATCCCTAAGATTTTACATGGAGTTGAAGCTAATGAAAAAACCCCAAAAGTTTCAGGACTTGTTGGAAATCCAATAAGTTTTAAACATTTGGTTTTCCCCAAATTGAGACATGCCCCTGTTTCTTTCCCCAGCTCCTGTATTAAATTACAAGCTGTGATTAAAGAATTCTCATCTTTTAAAATTAGACATAAATCATCAGCATAAGCTATTATTTTGCATACTGGTAAATCATTTACTAAAACACCACAAACGTTAGAAGAATTCTGAAGTATACATAATAATGGGTCTATCGCAAATCCATATAATAGAGGACTTAAGGGGCAACCTTGTCTCACCCCCCGGTAAATCCCTTTTTCCCTAACCACCCATTTTCATAAGGCCTAACATATGCCAGACTGTAGCACAATTTCAGCCATTGTACAAATTGATCAGGAATTCCATAAAAACTAAAACATTCCCACAGATACTGATGTGAGACATTATCAAATGCCTTAGATTGATCTAAACTAGCTATATACCCTTCTGAAATTGGAACCCCATTTTGCCCCATAACTTTCTCTTCAGATATTTTTAAAAAATCAGAGCATCAATTAGTCGCCGACCAGGCACTGAACAAAACTGAGTGGGAAGTAATAATTCTGACATGACAGAAGTCAACTGATTCCCTAATAGTTTTGCGAATAGTTTGAAATCTACGTTCAATAATGTAATCGGGCACCAGTTATTTATATCACTGCACGTACCTGATTTGAATAAAAAGATCAACAACCCTTCATACATCTGAGTAGGTAGAATATTATCCAACAAAAAGGAGTTAAATAACTGCACCAAAATTGTAGGCATAATAGACCATAACAACTTGTAAAATTCCCCAGGTAAACCATCTGAACCAGGAGAGGTTTTCATTTTTAAACCCATTATTACATTCCCTACTTCTAGTGTTGAAAAAGGCTTTAACATATCTTTTGCTCGATTAACATCTAATATAGGAGGTGTTGCTAGATCTAGAATTAATTTCACTTTTCCATTTTCCCCACTAACAGATCTAAAGGTTGATTCAATATGCTTCTCTAATTGTTCCATAATTCCCTTGCTGCTTCGTACCTTGCTACCACCATCCGTTAACAAAAAAAGAATAATTTTCCTATCTCTACTTTCTTGGCTAGTGAGATATGGATTCACCTGGGCTGCTGTACCCTGAGTACCAAAAGATTGTTCTTTTATCAAAGAAAGTAGTCTATTATATTGAAATTGGCACATCTGTTCTCTAACTATCCCTAAGTCTGTTGATAAATCTTCTTTATTCCCATACTGATGAGAAATCAGGTCTTCAAAAATCCCCCGTAACCGTAAGTAGTCTTTGCAAGAAGACTGTACTTTCCTAGTACCTAAGATTTTTAAAAAAAACCATCAAACAATCTTAAAATTCTTCCTACCAAAGCCCAATATTATCATAGAATGGCAATGTCATTAGTTTATCATTGATAATCATTTTTATCTGTTGAATCACCTCTTCATCCTGAAAAATGGAGATATTAAGTCTCCAAACACCTCGGCCTGTTTCTCTATGTGGTGGTATAGATATATGAAAACCAATTAAACAATGGTCAGAGGTTTCAATTGGGATTGTTTCTACTTTTGACAAAGGAATTTGTTTTTTAATAAAAAAGAAATCAATCCGGGAGGATAATTGGCCTTTATAAAAAGTTGAACATGTTCTCCCTCTAGAGCCTGCACATACATCCTGCAATCCTGCTATATTAACTATTGTTTTAAGCATAGTTTTGTCACAATATTGTTTCCCAGGGGTGCTTTTGTCTTGTAAATTTATGTTAAAGTCCCCCCCCAAATTACCTGCCTACTTGTATGTAAATAAGGCTGTATTTTTTTCAACAAAGAAACTCATAATGCTTTAGTTTGGGTTCCATAAACATTAATTAATCTACATGATACTGAGTTCAGAATAACATCTAGAATAAGTACTTGACCAGGTTCTAGGTCCACTAATCGTAGAATTCGAATTGCGGATGTCATAAAACAAAATCCCACCCCACAACATGTCTCTGTCCCTACTGACTATTGGGAAAGTCCCCATTTCCAGTCCGAAGAAGCCTGCATTATCTCACTCTTAGAATGCAATCTAGTGTCCTGTAGGAAATATACATCGAAAATTGAGATGTTGTAAAATACCACATGTAGCTAGTCATTTTAAATTAGATTTTATGCTATTTACATTTAAACTAGCTACTTTCAAATTAGTGGGTTCAGGGAGGAGGTTTCATCGATTTCCCACTCGGCCGTGTTACCCGCTTCTGTGGTTTCCTACTTGGTAGAGCCTCTGAACAACTTATATTTCCATTTAAACATAAATCAGTCTCTCCTATAGAAACCTCCACCCCATTAATTTCAGTTTCCATAGGTTGGGCTATTTCTGCTTGGTCACCCCATGTAGAAAGAATTCCATATCGATTACGTAAAGGAAGCGGGGATAGAGGAGCATCTGGGGGAAGGGTAGGTATACCCTCAACGTGAATTGAATTCTTTGTCCTATCCTCAACTTGAGGTTTATGAAAAATCTCCTCTTGGCCTTCTCCTATTTTTTCCCTTTCTTCCCTTCAGCAATTACTTGAATGAAACCTCTTCTAGGAGGAGAGCTTTGGGGAGTGGTGAAAGGAGTCTCTACTTCCCCTCTATTCCCTTCCATAGCTGTACATTCTCTAGACGTCACAAAGGTCTCCATAACAATTTCTTGTCTAGATTTTGGAGGGGCCTTGGATCTGCTTTCTCCACTGCTTCCCCTCCCACCCCCTCTCCCTCTACCCCTCTGTCTCCCAGATTGAAAAGTTTCTGATGGAAAGAAAGGCTTTCGTGCCTGAGCTAAAAAAAATTCTTGGTCAGAAGCATCATCTGTGTCATGTTCTGCCCATAGGAATTCCAAAAAGGAATGGTCATTATCCCCACAAAGATTACAAATTGGAGGGGCCTGACACCTGTTTGCCAAATGTCCTAATAATCCACGGTGGAAACACTTAATCTGATCGCAGTCATTACTCAAATGTTGTAATGAGCCACATTTGAAACAGCTTTTAGGTTGTCCTGCATAGAATAAAATCCCTCTATCTCTCCCCAGATAGAAAGAACCTGGTAGGTGTTGTATACCCATATCATCTTGTAAAAGCTGTACCCTTACTGTCCATCCTCCTGTCCAGAACCCATTACCATCCATTATCGGTTTGGGTTTATCAAAGACAGCACATCTTTTCTCTAACCAAAACAGAATATTACTAATATTAACCCCTTCATTTCTAAACAGGAGTGTAACTGTTTTAATAGTGGGCTTTGTTATAGGAATAGCGATAAAGTCTCTCCAAATGTCCTTTTCTTTAAGTTCATAGTACAGTCGCCAGAATTTGTCTAAAGCTTGCATAGTACAAAAAGCTTATATCATATATCTTGTCCCCTGGAGCGTGTATGAAGGCATAGATTTCAGCAGGGGAAAACCCCAAAGAGTCAATAACAAGGGATTTACCCACCCAGAGTCTGTCTGGAGGTATTGGTGCAAGACCCTTGTATCTTAAATGCACTAAATACCTCCTTTTTGCTGCTTCAGCTGGTTTCCTGAAGAGCCCAGCATAGGATTGCTTTTCCCGAACCTCTTCTACCTGTGGTGATATTTGATTCTCCTGGGTCCTCTCATTTCCCTCTGTGAACAAGTCTGATGAAGCTGAATTTTTAGAGAATTTGTCTGCCTCATTTAAAGCCAAGTTTTGTGCATCAAAAGTGAGAGGCAAACTGTCGTTAAGCATGGCTACAGCATCTGGCGTAGTTGTAGCCTCATTCGTGTCCTGCGCCGAAGCAGTAGAAAAAAACCGAGACTTAGAAAAACAATCACTAGTTGCTGGCAGATCTCCAGAGTTACACTCCCACTGTTCACTCCCAACTTCATTTACTTTTGGACCCACCGTCCCCGGTATTGGAATTGCAGTATCAGGGAGCCATATCTTATTTTGCAAAGTCCAACCAGCATCCCAGAGAGCCCTCCTGGGGTCCATTCCTCCGAAGAGCTGTTAATAATTCCATCTTCCACATCATCTTGCCCAGGGACCAAAGTTCTCTCATACTTATTTGAAAATCCCGGGATTGCTTCCTTAGCCAAAGAAAGAGGCAAATGTTTATTACCTTCCTGAATAGGGCTTACCACAGATCTTTTTTGTTTAGTTCTTTCTTCCATCAGTTGCATTTTTTTTTCCGAAAATCACTTTCTGCTGCCAATAACATTTCAGTTAAATGCTTTTTTTTCTCAATAAGTTGTTCTCGTAGAATTAACTCTTCATCTATCACAGATTTTTCTAATAAACATTCGTTTTGCCCAGTTACATCCATCTGTAAATGTTGTACATCTATGGTTTGAGCTTGACTAGTACTCATTCTACACTCAGGACCTAGAGCTGTTGCAATACGTCCATCCAGTTCCTCGTCCAAACCTGGACTGAAGTCCTCCATCCCTGTCGCAGTGCGACAGCGCCCTCTGCAGTCACAGAGTAGGGAAATTTCCCCAGTGTCCCGGCCAAATTTCCCTCATTCACTACAAATACCACCAACAGCTTAATCTGGTTCAAGGTCAGTTGGCATTCATCTGTATCCCCCTCCCCCGGGTCGTGCCTGAAAATAGGAAGGATTTGTCTAGTGCACTTACCCGGTCAACAAAAACTAAAATAACTAAATAAAAAATAAAAAATATTTAGGGATTCATTTGGCTTTCCATCAAATTCTAGGGAAAAATCACTTTATGTAACCCCGTCCTTGGGAGGGGGCTTACCTAGACTGCTGCTGCCACCCTCCCGAGATCTCGAGCCTGAATTGCTGCTAGTGCAGAAGTTATCTTTCTCTCTCTCTCTCTGTCACTCAACCACATGTGTGGCATGGTGAGAGGGAGTCTATGCTGCAGCACAACCCTTAATCATCCAGTTCTCTCTGCTGTGGCTGTGGCTGCATTTCTTCAGTCCTGGTCCCCCAATTGTGGCAGAGAGGACTGGGAATACCAGAACAACTGCTCCCCTTTGGCGCCTATGGTACCTGCCATGAGAAAGCCATCACAAAAACAGGAGTGTGTGCTACAGGGGCTTCTAGCCAGTGCTCCTAGCTCTACAGACCATGTCAGCATGACTGATACTGGACCCTATACTCACACAGCCACCAGTAATCAACTGGATAGCAGTCCAGAAGGGCTGCAACAGAACACTGAGGCCAGCACACAATTTGGGGGCACTAAAATAAATTAAACAAAGAAGTTTTGTGTAGAAAGCTCCTTCAGTGCAAGTCTCAGCCATACTGGCAACCCCTAACCTCACCCACTAGCCAATCAGAGGTCTGGTAAGCCTAGAGGCAGAAACAGGGGGTTGTATGGTGGATGAAACAATCTGACCTTCACATATAGACTGGTGGGCTATGAGGGCCAATCAAAGGGCAGGACAGGGCAGAAGGACTGATAGACATCCATGCTTCTCCAATGAAACATGGAAAGGAGAGAAAGAGGTTTCTGTGCTCTCATGGAGCTGAGGACAGACTTAGAAGGACACTGAGCTGTTCAGACCTACTGGTGGTAGTGCCATGTGAGATGTCTAGCCAGGTCAACCATATATCATGCCTCACCAAGGTTCATCCAGTAGATTCAGAGAATGTGCCTGATCAGCATCGGTGTGAAGAAATAGTTGATAGTTTTAGCCTGTGGACCATTGTTGTATGCTAAAGCTGCTGAGTTGTACTGAGCTGAGACAGAAACCTGCATCCTACCCAGCTAAGCCCTTATCTAGTGGGGTGGGTTGGGTAACCAGGGGTCACAGAGAATGTGCACTAAGTATATACTGTAGGTACTCTCAGTCTGGTGGGGAGTCAGACTGTGGGGGTTGCTCCTGGGGTCTTGGCTTCCTGAGAACCAGGGAACTGCTGAATAGTGCTCCTGTATCATGAAAGGTGAGTCAGAACGGCTCTATCCTGAGAGGTAAGACAGAAGACCTGTATCCTGAGAGTTGAGCCAAAAGGGCTGCATCCTGAGAGGCATGAGCCAGAAGGCATGTACTGCTGCAGAAAATCTGCAAGAGTCCAAAGTTCATCCCCAGGCCATTATAGCCTATCCCTGATTGTTGTCTGAACTACTGCTGTGTATTGTTCCCCACCTCAGCTGAACTGCTGCATCCATGGGTCATGTGAGTACTGGCATTGCTGCATGGGTTTTTGAACTTTTCCAACTTTGGTTTACAAGTTTGGTTTCTAGCATTCTCTATTTGGATTTCAAGTTCTTTAAACTGTACTAGCAAGGGGGCGTGGTTTGGCCACCGGGAAGGTGGCAGCCTAAAAAGAGAGCTCTCACCCTGAAAGTGTCCATCCGTGCTTAATCACCACGATCCCGTGGAGCTCTGACCTAAAAAACAGCTCTATGAGTGGGTGACAGTTATACCTTCTGAGCGGTGTCTGTTTTAAGCGGAGTTCAGGGACAGTGGTGGCATTTTTGAGAGCAGTATGTTCGGTGACTTGGCAGAGTATTGAGAGGCCAAGTAGGCCTGGCTCGCAGTCCTAGACTTAGTACATGCATAGCAGAGGAGTGGAGACGGTGGCTGAGCTTTACGGGAAAGACAGGCTAGAGAATAACTCAAACCAGGACCGTGGTTTTCTTTCAAAAGTGTGGTGAAAAAAAAAAAGGAAAAAGTTGCAGTAATGATGAGCTCTGCAGCTGCTATTGGGGAACAGAGTGCAGCACCGGTAAGCCTCAACAATCCCCCTGCAGTAGAGGAGTCCCTGCCTCATATTACACACCTGCTGGAGACCTTAATTACAGTTACAGAGGTCAAACAATTACAGGACAAGGTTTATGTACTGGAGCAAAAGGCAGAACACTACGAGGACCAACAGTCACGATTGTGGCAGAGGATGAGACAGCAAGAGGAGCGCCTCGAAACCTTATAGAACAGGGTAGAGGATCATGAAAATAGAAACTGATACAACAATCTCCGTGTAATCGGCCTGCCTGAGGAAGCAGAAGGGCAGGATATGGAGAAATTTTTAAACAGCTACATCCCGATGATATTGGGCGAAAGATGGCAGGGCCCCATTGAAGTTGAAAGGGCCCACAGAGTGACCACTCGAAATCAAAAGCAATTGGACCATCCCCGACCTATAGTGGTGTACCTGCTCCGCTATTCAACCAAGGAGAGGATACTAAGGGCGGTGAGAGATTTGGGAGAGTTGTACTGGCAAAGGGTTCCAATTCAAATCTATAGGGACTTCACGCAAGAAACGGCAGCAAAGAGAAGAGCTTTTGGCCCTATCAAGAGGTTTCTGTACCAGAATGATTTTCGTTTCAGATTTAAGAAACTTACAGACTCTGGGTCAGCAAAGGGGGGGCAAGAGGTGGTGGTGGATTGTCCAGAGGAGTTGGAGCATTGGTTGGCTCGGTCATGGCCTGGTTTGCAATATCAAACTACATTACCCAAAAAGCTCTGGGAACCTCATGTGCCTACATCTTCAGTTAGGAACCTCTTGGCTGAGCGAAGCATGTATGGGAGCACAATAGTAACGGGACCAGTGTAACCAGTTGGGAACCCCCCTGGTGGAAGGGAGAGCAGGCCATCGCAAAAACCAAATCCCACACAGAAGAGTCACACTAGCTCCCTTGTCACAGAGGTCAGACATTTCCTTTACTAAATCCAGACACAGAGCACGAAGTGGACCGCAGCAGTCACCAAGTAAAGACCCTCCTGCAAAAATTTCACGTGGCGATTCACCTGGGCCAGCAGAACACAGGAACTTGGAAGCCTCTTACCATGTGGATATGGAGATAGAAGTTTCAGGGGACTGTGCTGATTATCAGATAGTACTTTAATGGAAGCCGTGGAGACCCCATAAAGTTTGAAACCTGGCCTCTTGTCCTACACAGTGGCCACCAAGGCTACTCCTGATACCGGGACTCTCCCTTGGGGACCACCCGAGCGGGCCGAAGGCGCGAATACTTGAACTTTCAAGGAGTGAAGGATTGTATGGGGCTAAGATTATTCCTCTTATTTCCCATGATATGTATCTTTTTTTTTCTCCTTTTATCTCCTTCCTTATTATGGAAGGAAAAGAGAATACTCCCCCACCCCCGCTTCCTTTTTCAATCACTGCTTAAATCAAGGTTGAAAGGCTTTTTTCAATAGAGGTGTGAGGTACTAGTGGTGGTGGTTGGCAGTTCCTAATTTTGTTCTCCTTCATGTAATGGGCAGTGAACATGGCCTCAAGGACATGGCTGTAATCGGAAGGTAGATGTCCCCAATTCCCCCACTCTCTTTACTGGTCTTCCTTGGTTTTTTTTTTAGGGGATGATGTCGCAGAGTTGGTGGGGGACACACATAACCCCCCCCATCAGGGTTTTTTCTCTCTATTGCCTTTCTTTTTGGACCTGTTACCCCCACGGAGTTGGGGCGACCGACCAGGGATGTACAATACAGGGGCTGGGCTAACTTGTATTGAGTGACCACTCCCAGTACATGACCCCTTACTGAGTGTTGGAGCTAGCAGAGCTGTAGGGTGCCAGAATAACCCTTGTGTGCGGTGATCTCCACTCTTATAGATAGAACTCATAGTAGTGCCTTTTTTTCTTAGGGCATTATTGTGCATCTTAAAAAGTTTGTTGATTGCAATTTAATTATAAGTCATAACTGCATATATAATCCTTTTTCTTCTTTTTTTTTTCCTAGCACTGTAATATATTAAGAGACCAAGGTCAAGGCATTATCTATTTCGAGCGATGCTTCCACCTCTGTCTGCTCTAATCTGTGGTTGGACAGTGCTGTTGTGGGCAGGATACAGTATTAAGGTATCGAACCCAGCTATAGATTTCCCCCCTTCCCCAGGACTCACAGTAAGTAACTCTCTTACTTCCTTACCGAGGGTAAATAAGATGTCGAATACAACCAAGGCTCTTAGATGGATATCATGGAATGTAAAGGGGATCAATCACCCTATGAAAAGAACAAAAGTTCTGCAGCACTTAAGGTCTCTGAAGGTAGAAATAGCACTACTACAGGAAACACATCTTTTATCCGGGGCTAATAATTGGCTGAGGAAAGCATGGGTTGGGGAAATGGTGGTAAGCTCTGCCCCTACCAAATCTAAGGGGGTAGCAATTTTGCTTCGACGGTGTTCTGTCTGGAAGATAGACGGGGTTAAAAGATAATCAAGGTAGGTGGATAGTGGTAAGACTGACCTCTCCAGAAGGAGTTATGATTTTGGGTAACATATATGCCCCTAACAGGGAACACACGGGTTTCTTCCCAGCAATGTCAGGAGGAGACTACAATATGGTGGGGGATATATATTTGAATAAGTCCACTCCCATGGCATAGACCAATCCTAAGGCGAGGCACTCTCTCACTGAGCTACAAGAAGAATGGACCTTAGTTGACGCTTGGCGGAGGGAGCACCCTACTGCTAGAGACTATACTTTCTTTTCTTCACCGCACCAAACCCATAGTCGTATAGACTTCTGGTTGGTGAATGACCTGGCTGGGGAGGGTGTTTCCGGGACTGGGATAGGCTCAATTACAATTTTGGACCACTCAACGTTATGGTGACATATCTCCCCACTAAACAATCTTCTCGTAAAATCCGATGGCGATGTAACCTGTTGCTGTTCAAAGACCCAGATTTTAAGAGTATGCTTTCTAGGACCATGAAAGAGTATTTCGAGCTGAACTCAGACTGTGGTGTGTCCCCCAGCATGGTTTGGGATGCGTTTAAAGCGGTGCTGTGGGGGCGTATTATCACCTTTTCAGCAAACTGAGATAAAGTATGGAAAACCAAGCTGAGAACCATGCAAGCAGACCTAGCTAGGTTGGAACAATCATTTAAGGTGACCCCAGGAGCGAGTATGAACAGGGAGCTATACCTTAAAATCATTAACTTAAAGTATCAGATTAATGAAAGCTTACAACAAAAGGCTGAGTGGCTCCTCCTTTGATCTAAGCAGGAGTATTGGGTCAATGGGGAAAGGACAGGGAAACTTCTGGCTTATCATTTACGTAAGCAGCAGGTGGCCACGAGGATATATTCCCTTCTTACCCCCTCGGGATCATTAACTTCTACCCCCAAAGAGGTGAATCATACCATGCGGTCATTTTATGAATCTTTATATAAATCCCTCTCTGTGGTTAACCCCGTGGAGATAAACCAGAAGTTACTGAGTTTTTGTTGCCAAATGCATCTCCCATCCCTTTCAGTGGAGCACGTGGGACAATTAGATGCCCCAGTTACTTGTGAAGAATTATGACTCACGTTAGGAAAGATGGTGAGGGGAAAAGCCCCCGGACTGGACGGTATGTCGGTTGAGCTATATCAGGCGTTAGGTTCAGATATACTCCTCCCGCTTCAACAAGCCCTTTTAGACTCTCATAACAAGACTTCCCTCCCACCATCAATGAGGGATGCACTTATTACTTTGCTGCCCAAAAAGTAATCTGATCCATTGGATTGTGCTAATTTTTGGCCAGTATCTTTATTGCCAGTGGATACTAAGATTCTAGCTAAGGTGCTTGCCACCAGACTGAGCGTTGTGCTTCCCTCTATTATTCACCCAGCACAGGTGGGTTTTATGAGGGGAAAGACAGGTGCAGATAACACACACCTATTACTCGGCCTTAAGTAGATAGCATCCAGGTCGTCCCACCCCATCCCATGGCTGCCATGGCAATAGACTTTGCCAAGGCCTTCGATTCTAGTGAATGGGTATACCTGCATGAAACCTTAAAGGTGTTTGGCTTTGGGCCATACTTTCGACAATGGATTCACACCTTGTATGCATCCTTACAAATGGGGATATCTCTCCCCCCTTCTCATTACAAAGGGGCATGAGGCAGGGGTGCCTGCTCTCTCCCCTCTAGTTTTTGATTGCCTTAGACCCGCTTATGCGGGTTATTGGCTCAGACCCATTGATTCAGGGTATTGAATGTGAGGGGCAGTCGTACATGGCGATGGCATATGCAGACGACTTATTGCTAACTATAACCAACCCTCGACAAGCAATTCCGGAGATACTTTTGCTTCTGGAAGAGTTTGCTGCAATTTCTGGGCTTAGGATTAATCAAAAAAGACTATAATTGTGCCTCTAAACCTCCTGTGCACAAGGGAGTGCATATCGGACACTAGCCTGTCATGGGCAGACCATAGTTTCCAATATTTTGGAATTCAAATTCCCTTTAAGTGGGCGGCTCTTGAAATGGCAAATTTTTCCCCCTTATATGCTCAGCTGACTGTGGAAGTGGAGAGATGGAGAAAAATTAAGCTATCCCTCCTGGGAAGGGTAGCTACAATCCAGATGCTGTTTTTACCATGGGTCTTATTTCTATTAAATAATTTACCCATACCCCATACCAAAAACTTTTTAAATCACAAGATAAATTAGCATTTAATTTTATATGGGATGGTAAACCACCTAGGTGAAGTAGGCAAAAAATAAGGGTGCATTGGACTAGGAGTGGCCTTAACATACCTAGGTCTTATGGATATCATTTGGCCTGTATGGCCACCGGATGGTTTATGCCACAAAGCGGGGCAACCCCTCTCTGGGTGCAATTGGAAGTGGATTTGGCAAGTCCCTTCTTGCTATACAATCTTTTAGTGGCACACTACAAGATGGACATACAACTCCCCCTATAATCGCCCATACTGCTAAGGCTTGGAGATTATTAGGTGTCAAATCTCACATGCCAAAACAAGAATGGGTTCCCCCATTGCAGTTGGCCCCAATGTGGTATAATAAGTTAATCCAGATTGAAGGAGTGAGTGTAAATTGGAAGCAATGGAAACAAAAAGGTATACAAACAGTCCAAGACTTGAGTGATCAAGAGGGGGTCCATCTGTGTTCCTTTGAGCAAATACAGGAAAAATATAGTCTACCGCATAAAGATTTTTGGCTCTATTTGCAGATCCGTAGTGCATTAACACCTTTGTTTTTTAGAAGCCCAGTCAGTACGAAGTGGCAATGGCTCACCGACACTTGCTGGCAAGACTCTCTAAAAGGTCTCATGGAGAGGTTTTATAGCACCTGGAGGGACTCACAGCCTGATCCGATGTATAGATGTAGAGTGTAATGGGAGTCACTATTGGGGATAGCCATATCTGAGGAACAATGGTGGTCCAATTGCAAAAATATTCATTATTCATATAAAGATCCTAATAGCCATTTCATACAATTAAAAATATTGTTGCTTTGGTATCGTACCCGAGCAATGCTACATAAGAGGGGCCTACTGGGACATAGCCGTTGCTGGTGCTGTTTGTAGCCAGATGCGCATATTGCACACTTACTTTGGTCCTGCTCCCTCTTGACATCATTCTGGGATATGGTGGCTGAGAATTTGTCGCAAGTATTAGGCGCCAGGTTGGCCTTATTTGCCTCTTTGGTACTTTTAGGAGACACTAGGCATCTTGAATTCCTTTCTAAATCTCTGCAACATTGGGTGGTCTCCTCCATCTTAGAAGCCAAACGCCTCTTGCTTAGGTCATGGAGACAGCCTTCTATACCCACCAGAAAGATGTGGCATGAAGCCTTAACTAGGTTATCCTTGTTTGAAAAGCTCTTGACTTTACAGGGACCAAATATGCGGCCATTTACAGCTATATGGGGACCATACTTTCAGTCTGACTATCTGCATATTGCATAAGTAGGTAAGAGTCCTCCTTTGAGTGCCCCATATTAGGTGACAGCCCAATAGGAGGGGTGGTTATCCTTTTCTCCCTTTTCTCCCTCCCACCCCCATCCTTCTGGGACTATTGTGGTCAGGTGGAGTGAAACTAAAGAGAGAGGTGGAAGCACAAATAGTACGGGATGGTGGTAGCTATGGTGGATGAAAGTAATGTAATTTAGGGATAGTCTCTATTACTATCGTGTGGACTGCACTTAGGGAATAATTACAACATACAGATGTGTATAAGTATGCATTTATAAGAATCATGTGTAATAGAAACTATAATATTGCTTCATACAGGCCTTACCTTGGCTGTATGGCTATATCAGCTGTAACATTGTGCAGTGTATCATGGTATTTAAAAAAGAAAATACCCAATAAAACATTATACGATAAAAAAAAAAAAAAAAACTGTACTAGCACACTGTGGCCCACTGGGTGGTTAAATTGCAAGCTTGTTAACTTTCATCAAGTGCACCACTGAAAGAACCCCAGCTACATATTGGTAGCTACTAGACCTTTACTGGGACTCTAGTGTAATTCCTTGGTACCTGGAAGCTATTTGTGTCATACTTGAAATGGTAGTCTCACTACTGGTTTCATTTAAACAGTTCACCACACCCTGTGTTGAATAATTCATTTTTGTGCCCCTTGTTGGGGTGAGGGCTTCCTCAAACTGTGTGGGATCTGAAAGGGTGGTAGTGATTCGCAGTACAGTGGCTTTTAGAGTGCATTGCTATAGGGTGGTAGTGCTCAAAGTGACTTGCAACTGCTTAACCATTTCCGTTTATTCCAGCTGCCAGGCCTGTGTTCTTAAATAAAAGCTCTATAAAACTAGTTGACTTTTACTATTGTGTGTGCACCCAGTTTGTACAATCTGATTGAAGAGTTTATTGGGAAATGTAACAACTGTCTTAGTGGTCACCAGGGGTGGTCCAGACCTATTTAGGGAGGTGAGTAGGTACTGCATCCCGGGGGTGATACTGCACACAATGCCTGACCCATGTATTCTTTCTGGATGGAAGCACTGCATTATTTATTATTTTTTTCTGGGATGAGCCTCCATATCACAGGAGAGATAACAAACCAATCCTCCTCAATCAGGTGGACCCTGTATAGTTACCAGACAGGGGTTTAAACCCAGACCAGTATCCAAGGGATCACATTAAGCCTTCTAGGTTGTAATCCCTGATAATTCCATTTTATCAAACATTGTTAATCATTAGATCTAACTATAAGTTATCACCAATAGAAACTAGGTCTTTGAGTAAATGCTTATTTTATTATCCTCACTCCATGTGCAACTTTTTTGACCTAAAATTGCTTTTGCAAAACTTTTATTATAAGATCAGACTGAGATACTTTTTTTATTCAAAAATAAATGAGGGAAAGAGCCAGCAACAAACTATGGGCAACAACAGACAGGAACCAGGAACTTAGTCATGCCTTCAATTATAAATCCACCTATATGCCACCAGGACATGTCCCGCTGGCTATAGACACACTAAACTTACAAAGACTGAAGTGAAGAAGTGTGTTAAAATAGAGTCCACTACAGACATGAGAGACAAATAAAATCTCACAACTGAAGAATTTGGTGCACTGACACCTGGAAAACAATAATGACATTATCATCAAGTCAGTTGACAAGGGGGAGACAGTTGTGCTACAGAATTACCCAGATTACCAAAGAAAATGCATACAACTCTGTAATCAGACCAACTATTGTAAAGTACCACACAATCTGACATCTGAAGTAAAAGAGATGGTGTTAGAAGTCTTGACAAAATCACATACATAGATACATACTTAGAAGCTGCTGGCAGATAAGGACTTGGCCATTTGGCCCATCCAGTCTGCCCATATTATGTTACCTGACGAAGGGGTCAGTGAGCCTATCTGGTCACTGGCTTCAGCTTTTTCTTCCTATCTCTATTATTATTAAAACAAGATTTTTAATGACTGCAAGAGAAAAACACTTATTCAACACCACACACATTATTCTAGTGTTTTCCAAACTCCTGAAAATGCATAAATGATCGTAAAAATCACCAGGCTGATCTATTGTGGCAGGGACTGGCTCCCTTCTAGAGCCACTATCTGAATATGTGGACCATCACATCAAAGACTTAGTGCCCATGAGTGAGAGTTATATCAGGGACATGTCCCGTGTTGTGGAAGCTTGACATCTTATATCACTGGGCTTAAAGATTCATATCGGGGACCTCCCTATGCTGCACACCACTGTTCCTTATTTGCCCTGGTCGGCTGGACCTCCCTTGGCATAAGGCGATATAAAAATGCTGCAATCTGGACCTACCATGCTATCATCAAGAAACTGCCCTCGTATATCTCGGACTGCCTCCCTATTTGTACCCCTGGTTCATATGCACTAAGAAAATCCACCTACTGTATATCACTCTTGTTATTCCCAAAGCCAAAACTCATTTTGGCAAAATTTCCATTGGCTACTCCCTTCCTACGCTATGGAACAAGATCCAAAAAGTACTACAAATTGCCTCTTCACTTCCCCAGGCTACCTTCTCAAAACCCTACTGGCCAGGAGAGCCACAGAAAATTGTAATTGTGCATCTTAAAACCCCTATGCTAAGATACCTTCTTCTTTCCCCTACCTATGTCTACTAAACAGGAGTGATTCAGAAAATTATAAGTGTGCTTCACAAAATGTCCGCTGGTCAAGACCGCTACAGAAGTTTACAAGTGTGCTTCATAAAACCCCTATGTAATCACCTTTCATGTTTTCTCACTGCCTCTTACTTCGCTTATAAGTGATCCAGCATACCTACGTCTTCTGGCCCACATATTTACAGTACCTCAGATAGCCATTGCCTTGGGCTCTTACTCCTTTATCTAGATCTGTTTTTCATCTTTCAGAGTTGTCCTTTCCTCCTTGCAGACCCTTGACCCACTGGCACTGGCTTGGCATCCTGTCAGTCAGTTTTAACACTATTAGTATAGGCTGGTACAGCTAGCTATTAGAATTCTTGAGTACTTTGTGAATTGTATTTTTCATTAAACCAATTTGTGTTTATCTTAACCAATCTAGCCAATAGAATGTATATCATATTTGTTTTATTTTATTTTTTTTGTACTTTGCCTCAACACATCTGTATATATCCTAACCATTTTGTATAAACACCCAATTGTATGTTGTAAATGTTTAGTACATCTACTCTACGAGGATGTGTTATTGAATACTCCAATGTTATTCTGTCTCATATGTAATCATTACCAGGTCCATCTTGTAAATGAGTTCTTCTCAATGATGTTTTGCCTGGCTAAATAAAGATTGATTGATTGATTGGAACTAATGGAGGATCTTAACACAGAAATACAAAACTTTGATCATGTAATGTTATTCATTAAGGACATTTGTTACCTCTACATGTCCATGCCATAACAGGCAGGACTATAAGACCTAGAAAAATAAAGTATAGGGAGGGAACATATTATTATACTGCTCGCCTGTACTGAATGTCTTATTGTCTCTGCAATATATATGGATTGTTGTATGCCATTTTTTACTTTATTGTAACTGTATTGCATGCTAGTTAATATAACTGTATTGTCTGGCAATTTGAGTACTGTATATTGTTATCACCTTATCTAGTTCAGGTGTAATAGACGTCTTCTTGTATATAATAATGTTCTTTTTTGTACATGTATCAATTATTTTCTCTGTAACTGTTTTGAAAACTGGACATTTGTGAAAATGGGCATTTTTGCTCACAGACCTTTTCCAGTATAAAATAAACTTCATTGATAGATTGTTACACAGTTTTTGATAGGAGCTGGAGTTCCCCATTAAAGGTTTAGTCTGCACATCTTTGAACCTGGTCTTTGAATTTGCTTGCTCCCCACATGAAACTCATGTGTCTCCATAATCTGCACTCACAGGAACTGGCTTTCCTTAATAAAGATTTGCTGTGCACATGTCTTTGAACCTGGTCTTTGAGCATTCTTGCTACCCGCATGAAATGTGTGCACCTTCATATTCTGCACTTCATTTAATGGTAATACAAAAATAATTAAAACTGGAATGTTTCCTCTGTGCTGGTGACTTTCTCCACATTGAAATACAAACATAATCCAATAGGTAGTAACCATAAACGTATCTACAGTACTTATTTAGTCATATAGGTGCAAAAGCGAGACTTTCACAAATTACTTCTATTACAAAACTGGAAAAAATGCATGTTGGTTTTGCGGTGCTCACAATAAAAGTTCAATGACACAAAGCAGAAAATTGGGCACTCATCACTTCAGTTGAACTCAGACACCAAATCTGATCAAAGCTCTGTTGTCATTTATTATATCATTAAAAGGGCAGGCTGGGCAGACCAAGGGATCCTTTTCTGCTGTCAGATTGCCATGTTTCTATTATAAAAGGCAATCATATAGTCAGTACTTTGAAGACAGGACAAACTGTCTGCAGTTCTGGGTGTAACATGGTAATGCAAAGACAACCGCTGACATACTGATTGGATAGTACATATTCTGCTCACAGTTGAAGGAAGATTACTTTATCTAAAAAAAAAATCAACTGTAATTATGTTCTCTAGGTCTCAGAAACATGGGGTAGCTGCCCCTCCCCCCACAGTCCTACCTGCTTACTTTTGTGGTCAGCATTTGTGACAACATTAAAGAAGTAGTCCACCCAGAATTTGCAAAAACATATGTTGTGCAGAGTGTTTTGATCTGTGTGTGAAATCCTAGTGTGTCCTTCTCTCTGTCTGTGAGTTTTTCTTAAATTTGCCTGCAAGCTTTATGGTATTTTTACAAACCCTTGGGATCTTCATCTGAGCTAAGTTTATAGCATTCCTTGTTCCTACAATGCATCCTGTCTCATGTGACAGTGATGTAGCCGGGACCATAGATTCAGCAGCAAGCACTGCTTTAGAATTAGTTCACAACAGTAGAGATGGCTATATTTTAAAAACTATACAGAGTTCAAGTGGGTGACTACCCTCATTGTAAAGGTCTTTTTGTTGTGAACAATCATGACACCAGCTGTGTATGTGTGAAACATAGAAACATAGAAGTTGACGGCAGATAAGGACCGCAAGGCCCATCCAGTCTGCCCATTTCTTTTTCTACCTTATAAATGTGCCATCGGCCTTTGCTATGTCAGTGACCTATCTATTCATAGTCATTTGTATTGCTCCCTTATGCCTATCCCATGCCTGTTTGAAGCCCTGCACTGTATTCATAGCCACTACTTCTTGTGGTAAGCCATTCCATGCATCTACCACCCTTTCTGTGAAAAAGAATTTCCTCACATTCACCCTTAATCGGCCTCCCTCTAATCTCATGCTGTGTCCTCTTGTCCTGCTATTTTTCTTATATTTAAACATGTTAGACTCTTTCACCTTGTTTATGCCCTTAAGGTGTTTAAATGTCTCGATCATATCACCTCTCTCCCTCCTTTGCTCAAGGGTATACATATTGAGCTCCGTTAATCTGTCCTCATATGTCTTCTGATGCAGTCCCTGCACCATTTTGGTTGCCCTTCTCTGGACTGCCTCAATTTGGTTAATGTCCTTGTGAAGGTGTGGCCTCCAATACTGCACGCAGTACTCCAGATGGGGCCTAACCAATGTCTTGTACAGAGGGATTATTACCTCCCTCTTACGACTTGTGATACCCTACTAATACACCCTAACACCCCCTAGCCTTACCTACTGCTTTAGAGGTCTGCTTGATGATTTCAGGTCATCAGTGATGATGCCCAAGTCTCTTTCTTCCTTTGTGACTGCTAGCAACTCCTCCCAGCCTATAAGTGGCTTCAGGTTTCTCTTCCCTATGTGCATGATTTTGCACTTCTTTGCATTAAATCCCAGTTGCCACTCTTCGACCATTCTGCTAGTTTATCCAGATCTCTTCTCATTCTGCCCACCCCATCTGGATCATCTACTCTGTTGCAGATCTTGGTGTCATCTGCAAACAGACAAGCCTTACCCTCTAGTCCATCTGCTAGGTCACTAATGAAGATGTTGAATAGGACTGGCCCCAGGACTGATCCCTGAGGTACCCCACTTGTGACTTGCATCTCTTCTGACTGTATACCATTTACCACCACTCTCTGTTTTCTGCCAGTCAACCAGTTTGCCACCCAGTTGACCAACTTCTGACCCACCCCGAGCCTACCTAGCTTATTTATCAATCTTCTATGTGGAACAGTGTCAAAAGCTTTGCTGAAGTCAAGTGTGACTTGTATGGTTTTCAAGATATTTACATTTGTTTGACCTGTCTACTACAGTTTTCACCTAGACAGAAAAAAAGCTTCTGGTGTTTGCAAATGCATCTGCACACATGCCAAACAAATCTAAATATCTTGGACTATACAAGCTACACAAAAAAACAACAGCAAAATTGTGCTAGATCCTCTGGCAGGGTGAAAGCGTGCTTTTTTCCCTGTTGATCACCCTGCTGAGGGTTCTCACTCAAATCAGACAGTCATCAAAGTAGGATATTACCTGGATGCCCTGCTCTCTCATTTTGGCTGCCAGTACCACCACTGTCTTAGTGAAGACGCAGGGGCTGATGCAAGGCCAAATGGGAGTGTTGTGTACAGGAAATGTTTCCGAACTATGTGGAATCTCAGGTACTTGTAGTGTGATGATCTGATTGGGATGTGACGGTATGTGTCCTTCAGATCTATTGATGCTAGATAGTCCCCCTGCCTGAGGGTCCGGACAGTGGACCATATTGTCTCCAACACCAGGCCCCACAGTGCCGTGGTGGACTTGGGCCTTGGCTTTATGATGTTGGCTACTTTGGGGACCATGATTACATCTTGATGGGCCCCTGGGACTGTGCTACCTATCTGACCCATGGTAGCCCCAATCGCCACCACCTGTACTCCCAAAGATAAGGGAGAGAGTCCCTTTTCCAGTGTCTCCTGAAGGAACAATAGGATAGTTGCTATGTGGGCTTCCTCTGGGAAGATTTGTTTCTGTGTGCACCAGCCAATGAATATGCCCCACTGCCTGTTATATGTGGCCATGGTTGGGGAACATCTGGACATGGTCAGTTTATCTACTCCCTTCTCTGCATAGCCACTCTTAACAGTCTCTCCCTTTCAGGAGCCAGGAAGTGAGTTGTAGACATTGAGGGTCTGGGTGGAGGACTGGGCCCTGGTGGACAATGTCCTGTCTGGTTGGCAGGATCTAGGGTCTCTCCAGTGCCATTGCCACTGCCATTGTGAATCACACTCTCCTTGGCCAGTATGGTGCCAGTAGGATTACCCATGCTCGTGATTGTCTCACTTTGTGGAGGACCTACAGAATGAGTGGGATTGGTGGGAACACATGCGCTATTGTGAAGCCCCACTCCATGTATAGAGTGTCCACCCTGGCTCACTGGGTGTCCTTGAATCTGGAGTAGAACTTCTGCACCTGTGAATTTTCTGCAGTGGCCATTAGATCTAGTTCCGCAGGACCCCATCTTGTGTTGATTTCATGGAATACCTGTCGAATGATCTGCCATTCCCCTGGGTGGATGAGTTGACAGCTCAGCCATTCCACTGTCTGGTGTAACTTTCCTGCCGGGTGTATTGCTGTTAGGAAGGCTAAGTTAGATTGCCATCTGTAAGATGGCAATGGCCTCACATGCATGGGTGCTCAAAAACACTGCACGCATGCTCACCATTGAAACAAACCCCGCAAACCAGTTGGAGAAGACACAGCAGGGAGTCCTAACCAGGCTATTCTCCCAGTCCGCTGGCAGTTCTGTTGCAACCTTTCTACTCATGGAGCCAGTAGAGTTCAGGAGCTTCTGAGGTAGAGTACTGACTTAATCTTCTTCTTGTTCCCCTCTTTTGGCAGGCAGACTTCTGTGCAGACCCTAGAAGGGACTGCACAGTGCCACCCACAATGTCAGGAGACCCTGAGCACCTCACTAGCAGGGAGGTGCTCTGGTTGAATGTGAGACTGGCATCCGTGTCCCCAGAGGATCGTTATGCAACTGATACCAATGGGACTGCTGCTCAACAGTTTTTTCCCTTTTCTTCAGATGCTGACTGTAACTGTATAAATGTTTTATATATATATATATATATATATATATATATATATGTATACAGTATATATATGCATTTTGCTTCCTGATCGATGCACAAATGTGGGTTTGAGGCAGAATAGAGCCTGCTTATACTTATAATAGATAGCCAAGTTGTTAGTGAAAGCCTGTACCAATGAGGAGTTACTTAAATGATAATTGCTGCTTACCTTATAGTTATACTTATGTGAATTGCCCAGGAGCTGCATCCTGTGCATGCAGCCTGGTCAGATGCACATGAATAACTGACCAAGAAGGGATGGAGGAGGGGTCTAGTAGGGTCTGGATTTCTTTAGAAGTCACATGTGCATCGAAGCCTATCAGGTGGCTTTGATACCCAGTGAGTAAGGTTTAGAGTGCCTCAAAGATTTCTCCCACAATCCCCATTATTCTCTGAGGTGTGGGGGTACTGTGAATTCTGCATTAAAGAATTGTGGCTCAGGAGTTATGAGCATGGGCTGCTTAAAAGGGGAACAGTTAGCACTAAGGGCCCTGCACCAAAGTGTTGTGTGCTGGTCACTTGCTGCCTGCTGCTGTATAGGATGTATCACATCAATTTTAGCCCTGCTGCAGGGGATTCTGTGATTTATGGGTACAGCATATTGTCAGCTACTCAGGCAACAGAATCAGCCTGATACAAAATGCTTTCATACTGTGGTCAAAAGTAAGTTAACCTCACGAATGTACTAGTTGGGGAGACTGAGTCATTTGAGTGTAATGTGGTAGCAGGTGTAGACTGTAGGATCATTCTCATCTACCATCCACTAGGAGATGAGACGTGATTCCTTCAGAAGTTGTGGACTTCGTCGTCAACATGGCATTTGAGTAACCCCATCTGATGGTCCTGGGCCACTTCAACACTTCGGTCGATGACGAACTCTCTCAATTCGGTTAGCACTTCCTCCATTTGATGACATCTCTATGCCTTACACAGGTTGTTACCACTGCCACTCATAATCATGGTCACTCTCTTGACTTAGTATTCCTTTGGGGATTGAGGCCTCTAACTTGGGGGTGGTACAAGTTGGATGGTCTGAGCACTACACCGTGGGGTTCAGTTTTAGCAGCCCCCTAGGTAGGTCTACCCCTGTGGAGATGACGCGGTACTGCCCTTTGCGAGATTTAAATTCTCATGGCCTAATGGTGGGTGCTAGATCTTTCATCTCTCTCTCAGAGGCAAACAGTGACACAGAAGCCCTCATAGTGGCTTATAACTCGGCCATTGTGGCGGCCCTGGATGTCACTGCTCCGGTCTGTGTTCTCCCTCTCTCCCTTTTCCCTCAGTCCCCTTGGTTTGATGGTACTCTGAGGGAGTTACAGCGATTAGGATGAAGGATAGAGCATTGCTGGTGGAAATCCGCTTTTGATGCTGACCGCCTTAGAGTGATGGACCATTATTGAGTCTATCAATCTGCAATCTTTCGTAAGAAGGCAGAATTCCTGTCTGGAGAGATTGTGGCTGCTCAAAATCGACCAACTCAACTGTTCCAAACTGTGGACAGACTGTGCAGCCCAGCCTGTCTACAAGTCTGGAAAGCCTTTTCGCAAGAAGAGTGCGATGGACTTGCTAGATTTTTTGCAAATAAGGTGGCTGACATCAGATCAGCTTGCCGTTCAGCATGCCCTATGGGTGTCGCTGTGGATCAGTGCAAGATCACTTATCCTCGGACTTCTTGGAGTACCTTTGTCTGACCAGCTTTCATGGATGTCATGCAGATTGTCCAGAGTGAGCACCCTACATGCTGTAGTTTGGACCCAGGGCCTACTTCCCTAATTTTTGGTTGTATTGATCTTATCGGTCCGGTCCTAGCTTGGATAGTCTGGTGCTCCTTGGAGACAGGTGAGTTTCCATGCTCACTGAAAGAGGTGGTGGTGACACCGCTCTTGAAGAAAGCTTCTTTGGACCCTGACTGCCCTGCAAACTACAGACCAATCTTTAACCTTCCCTTTGTAGGGAAGGTGATTGAGAAAGTAGTTGCCTGAGGTTCATTTGTGGACTGTCGGGTACAGTCTTCGACTGGTTTACATCGTTCCTCACAGGAAGATCTCAGAGGGTGGTGTCCGGGGTTTTTTCCTCGGACCCAGTCCCTCTGCTATGTGGGATACCTCAGGGCTCAGTGCTGTCCCCCATGTTGTTTACAGTGTATATGCTGCCCCTCGGAGACATTGTAAAAAGGTATGGGCTGAAGTTTCACTGTTATGCAAATGATACCCAGCTCTACCTTTCTTTTGCACCTGACCAGGATAAAGCTGACTCAGTCTTTAATAGCCGCCTCTCAGAAATCCAGGAGTGGATGGATGCCAGTTGGTTAAAGTTGAACTCCAATAAGACCGAGGTATTGGTTGTGCATCCGGGTCAACAGACAGGAGGGTTGAATGGGGGTTCACCCTCTGGTCTTTACCTTGGGGGTGTGCCACTCTTAACCTCTGAATGGGTGCGGAACCTGGGGGTAATCTTTGACGAGAGGCTGACCCTGCATTCGCAGGTGTTGGCTGTTGTTAAATCCTCGTTTTACCATCTGAGGAATATCTCCAGGATTAAGCACCTAGTTCCATCTGGCGACCTTCCCACTTTGATCTACACCTTTGTGACCTCACATTTGGACTACTGCAACTCCCTGTACCTAGGGCTGCTTGGGGTGGAAATCCATCGTTTGCAGCTAATGCAGAATGCTGCAGCACAGCTTTTGACGGGATCCTCTCAGTCCTGTCATATTACACCTGTGCTGTGTGGACTGTACTGGCTGCCTGTTCAGTGGTGGATCACCTTTAAAGTCAGTCTTCTGACTTTTAAAGCCCTGCATGGACAGGGCCCAGACTACCTGAAAGAGAGCCTGGTTCATCACTGCCCAGGCGATTGCTCCGTTCAGTCAATGAGGGGTTGCTAGAGATTCCGAAGGTATGTTTGAAATCTTCTGGAGTGAGATAATTTATGTGTGCTGCCCCTACCCTCTGAAATTCTCTACCCCATCGGTTATGTGAGTGCTCAACCGTAGAGGGCTTTAAAAAAGCATTAAAAACCTACTTGTGGAACCAAGCTTTGGTGATTGATTAAAGGTGTTATCAATAACATTATTTTGTTTTATGCTGTGTGTTTTGTTATGTGTATAGTGATTTTAATTATTGTTAAGGTGCCTTGTTTTTTTGAAAGGCACCATTCAGATAAAATGTATTATTATTATTAAGTAAAAAAAAATATTTTTGCAAACAAACTGCAAACTGGAGTCAGCCACACTATTGGGTGCGGTGCTCTTATTGTTAACTGTTCCCATTTAAAATGAAGTGCATGATGTCTGTTTAGGGATAGGGACATGCGTTAATTAAAGAAAGGTAGCCAGCTAGATAGTAATAATTTTCCTTTGACAATGGGTGGAGAAGAGCTCAGATATGAATTACTTAGCTTAAAACACAAACACAAAATGCACCAAACAGCATCTAGTGCAATAGGGCTTCTGGGGTGCTAGCAGCCCCCAGACCCCTGTCCAAGAAGCCAGCAAGCATAGCAGCAGGGTAGTACAATATCCAACCAACAACAGCTGCAGACTTTATGCCTCAGGTACAGTACATTATCAATCAATCAATCAATCAATCAAACTTTATTTTACAAGGCAAAACACCATTGAGGAAGACTAATTTAGAAGATGGACATGGATAGGTACACATTTACAAAATAATGTATAATACAAAGCCACAAAAGGTCATCAACAGTACGATACATAAAATGCAAGAAGCAAAAAGGGGAGATTGTCATCCAATACAACAAAGCTCAATGCACATCAAATAAACCCTATTATCAACATCTTGCTAGCCTCAGGTACTGAATACATATATACATACATATGTATTCAGCCTGCAGCTACCTAGGCAGTAATAATTTCACTTAGAGCATCTTGCTAGCCTTAGGTACTGAAAACATATATGTATTCACCCTGCAGCAAGCCAAACAGTAATAATTTCCCTTAGAGCAAGGGGTGGAGAAGAGCTCACATGTGAATTATTAAACTTCATAATGAGGCACAAAATGCAGCCCAGAGCATCTAGGACTCCAGGACTTCTGGGAGCCATCAGATCTCTGGCATTTATAAAAAGTCACAAATCACATGAAAAGAACCCCACTTGAAAAACTCCTGGCAATGGTCCTGCAAGGTAACATGAACAGCCCTCATAAAAAAATCCCTTTGCACTTTCTATAAAGCAGGAAACTGACCTAGAGAGTTGTTGCTGAAATGGAATGCTAAACAAGTCAATAATATATTCAAAACAGGTAAAAATGATTTTAATACTGCCTCTTACTCACACAATGAAAGAAAGACAATGACTATGAAAAGCCTAATATGTACCAAAGGGAATACAGATTTAAAGCAAACATAAGTAAGGTGATTTAAAATATATCTTAGAGCACAAGTGTTTAACAATGTTTGATAAAATGGAATTACCAGGGATTATAACCTGGAAGATTTCATAACATGGATTTTACATAGAGCTTAACAAAAAGCCAAATGCATGCCTGAATAGGACACAGCTTAATAAAGGTAAAAGTGTTAATGCACTGAGTTACAGGTTGTTTTTAATGTGATCTTGAAATATGCAATAATACATACACATTACATTTATTTGTTTTGTGCACAATATGGCTGGCCCACCATCACAGAGGTAGTGATATTGCTTGTGACACTGAGAACCCTGGTTCAGAAGCCAACCCAGAGTGTCAAACAGCCAGCCAGGGGAGGTCAGGTGAGCATCTGCTGAACAACTCTTCCCAAGGAACTTAGAGCTGTGGATCCTGGTGAGACAGTGATTCCCAGTGGAGGCTGGGGGTATACTATATGAGACCACACAACATATAGCAGAGGCATTGGCAAATGGTGATGCATTTTGCATGAAAGCACGTGTAGCTATGAGATCACCATCATTGCACAGCCACGTCTCTGTGAACTCTTCAAAGAAAAATCTATCTGTGCAATGGAAGAATGACTCCAGGACACCTGGATGCCTAGCCTCTGAAACAATGGCCAGTATAAGTCTTGATCTGGATCCCAGGGTGATAAGGTCTTTCCCTACGGGAAGGCCCTCTGTGAGACTCAAGTTACATTCTTTCTGGACTGGTCAGCTAGGGAGCAGTGCCGGGATGAGTGGGAGACTTGGGTAGATAAGGGATATATCCCCGCCATGGTCAAAGTGCTAGAAACAAAGTAAAAAAAAAAGAAAGAAAATGTGTAAGGGGGATGAGTAAATTAAACCTTCTAACCTTTTCCTACAATATGAACAGATGCAAAAATCATTTATTCTGAGATTACATGACTGTACATCTCATTGCTCATCAGCAATTTGTAACAGTGTAATATATGAAATAATTATGAGTTAATAATCTAGTTTGAATACTTTAGTAACTTTGGGGACCAGCCAGACAGAGAAGATTGAGTGTCCCAATGATAGCTGTCCTCCTCAGCGAGGTGGGATTCATGACTCTTGACACTTGACTTGCACTTGGTGGAGGCTGGGTGGCAGTGCTGGTGGGAACAGTAGATGTGGGGGGGGGGTCTGCTGATGCAGCACACATGCATGACTGCATCACTCACTGAATCCCCAGGAAGAAAAACCAGTAGGAAAATGCCCTGGCTCACTCAGCATCCCCTGCAGGCACTGCAAGACCCTATGTGGTATGCCATCCATCAAACATGGCTTGGTGCATGTGGTGGTTAACCTGTAAGTTCACAAAACATGTCAGTGATGGGGCTGGGGGATGCAGCCAAGATCAGGGATGAAAGGAGGAAAACAGAAATAAAAGAAAGTGGTGAGTAAGTCAATAGTCAACTCACTGTTTTGTATTTATGGGCCTTTTGTTGGAACTGGCTGCTCATGCCACATTTTCTATTCACATGGAGGGGAGACAGGATATACTTTCCTGTTTCACATTATTTTACTGGCAATATTGCTTATTGCATACTGCTGTTTTGCATATTTGCTTTATAGACTGTTGCATACTGACTATTGTTTTACTGATTAATATTTCTATGTACTTATTGCTTGTTATTTATTTTCATAATTATCTCCCATCTGTTCTTCCCCAAGGTATACCTGGAAATTGTATAGCTCAGTGTTTCTTTCCATAGAAACAGACTTTGACAGTAGATAAGGGCCACTTGGCCCACCCAGTCTGCCCATTTCCCTAGCTAATGGATAAGCTGCAGATCCTAGTTAACCAACAGCCTACTTCTTCCTAACCCCCACCAGAATTGCCTTATGTCTGTCCCATGCATTCTTGAATTCTCCCACTGTTTTTGACCCCATGACCTCCTCAGAATGGCCTTTCCATGCAGCCACCACCCTCTCCAAGAAACAGTACTTTCTCACATTGCCCCTGAGCCATCCCCCCTCTATCTTCAAATTGTGCCCCCTTGCTGTTGCATATCTCCTTTTTTGAATGATGCTACCCTCTTGGACGTTGCTTGATTCCCTTGAGGTACTTGAACGTTTCTATCATGTCTACCCTCTACCCTCTCCCTCCTTTCCTCAAGGATATTCATATTAAGCACCTTTAGTCTCTCTGTTTGAATTCTGGTGCAGACCCTGCACCATTTTAGTTGCCCTCCTCTGGACTGCCTCCATCCAGTCTATGTCCTTGCGGAGATGGGGTCTCCAGAACTGCATGCAGTACTCCAGATGGGGTCTCACCAACTGTCTGTGCAGAGGGATAACAACTTCTTGTTTTCTATTGGTGATGCCTCTCCCTATACATCCCAACATCCCCCCAACCCTCCTTACTGCCTTCCCACATTGCTTGCTTACCTTTAGGTCATCTGATATGACTACCCCCAGGTCCCTTTCCATTTTTGTTGTTGTTAATAGACCCCCCATTGTGTTCTCTTCCCCTGGGTTTTTGTTTCCCCAGGTGCATTATTTTGCACGTCTTTGCACTGAATTTAAGTTACCATACTTCTGATCATTCCTCTACCCTTAACAAGTCCCTTCTCATCCTTTCCACCCCCTTGTGTATCAACCCTGTTGCAGATCTTAGCATCATCTGCAAAGAGGCATACTTATCCTTTAAGCCCCTCAGCAATGTCACTTATAAAGATATTAATAAGAACTGGTCCAAATACTGAACCCTGTGGTACCCCGATAGTAACCCCTCCATTCTTTGGAGTGGACTCCATTTACTATTACCCTCTGTGTCTTGTTGTCTGGCCAATTTGTTACCCAGACTACCACTCTGGGACTCATTCCCAGGCTGGCTAACTTGTTTATTAATCTTTTGTGTGGAACTGTGTCAAATGCCTTGCTAAAATCTAGGTAAGCCATGTCCACAGCCCCTTCCTGGTCTACTACTTTGGTCACCCAGTCAAAGAAATCTATTAGATTTGTCTGACATGATCTTCCTGCTGTGAATCCTTGCTGCCTTGGATCCTGTGCCCTGCTGGCCTCTAGGTACTCAACAATTCTTTCTTTCAGAAGTGATTCCATCATTTTCCCTAACACTGAGGTCAAACTAACAGGTCTGTAGTTTCCTGCCTGTGCTTTGCTCCCACTTTTATGAAGGGGAATCACATCTGCCCTCCTCCAGTCCTCAGGTACGACACCATCCTCCCATGATTTGTTAAAAAGGGTAGTCAGTGGTATCACTAGTTATCTCCTTAGTTCTTTTAGAATTCTGGGGTGAATGCAATCAGGTCCCATTGTTTTGTCCACTTTCAGTTTCAGGAGTTCTTTCAGACCCTTTTCTTCTGTGAATGAACTGGTATCGACCCCCCCCCCCCATCTAGGGTGCTTCTATTGATTGGATTAGGTACCTCCCCCTCCTCTTCTTTTGTGAATACTGAGCAGAAGTATTTGTTCAATATCCCTGCTTTTTCACTGTCACCCTCTGCCCACCCAGCCACCCTCCCCTTTATTAAGCCTCATTATCCCTCCCTTGGTCTTTCTTCACTCCCTAATGTAGCTATAAAAGGTTTTATCTCTCTTTTTAACCGAGTTGGCTATCTTTTCCTCAGTTTATGCCTTTGCTATTCTGACTGCCATCCCTGCTTCATTCTGCTTTAACTGGTACAGTTATCTGTCCTGCTCCTTCTGCATTTTCTTATACTTCCTGAATGCTATCTTTTTCTCCCTAACCTTCCTCACCACCTCTTTTGAGAACCATAGTGTTTTTTCCTTCATTTTGATTTATATGCTTCACACAAAGGCTTGTTGCCGCTGTGATGGCAGTTTTGATGTTTTCTCCATTGTTCCTCCACTCCTCCTTCTTGCACATTTGCTAGTGCTTTTCTGAGGCACTCTGTCATTTTGCCAAAGTCAGCCCTCCTAAAGTCCAGTACCGTCTCATTTGTATGGCTTGACTGTATGGCTGGGTTTATTGTGAACCACACTGTTTGTTGGTCACTTGTTTCCAGATGGCTACCCACTTCTAAATCTGAGATCCTTTCTCTGTCCCTGATTTAGAGTACCAGGTCTCAGATTGCTCCTCCTGAGTGGGTTCCAACACTAGCTGTCTGAGGCATGCCCCCTGTAGTGCATCAAGAATGACCCTGCTCTTGGATGTGGCTACAGCAAAGATGCTGCAGTTAACATCTGGCATATTCAGGTCCCCCATCAACTATATCTCCCATTTTTCTGCCATCCTAAGGATGCCTTCTATCATTATCTTGTCCATTTCCTCCCCCTGAGATGGGGGGTCTGTATACAACTCCTGTGCGGATTGTAGTGCCATTTTCTGTCTCCAGCGTGACCCACAGTGTCTCCTCTCCTCCCTGTTTACCCTTTTGTTCCATTGCTTTGACCCCTTTCCTTACATAGAGAGCTACTCCTCCTCCTCTTTTACCCTCCCTGTCCCTCCTGTAGATTGTGTTCCCTGGTATGTTGACATCTCAGTCATGGTTCTCTGTGTACAATGTTTATGTGGCAGCCATGATATCCAGGCTTCCCTCTTCCACCAAGGCCACTAGTTCAGCGAACTTGTTACCCATACTATGGGCATTGGTACTCATCACCCTCCATTTGTTGATGGCCTTACCCAATTTAGCCCCATCCCTGTCTTTACTGCCTTTGCCTTTTTCTCCATTTACCCTTGCCCTTCTCCCTATCAACTTATCTATTTTGATGTTTACCTCACTAACTACCCTGTTTTGTGAGTGTGTGGGATTTTCCTGCTCCTTTTCCCTGCCTCCCCCTTGGCTAGTTTAAATGCTTTCCAATAAAGCATTTAAACATATCATCTAGGATCCTGGTTTCCCTCTTGGACAGATGCAGACCATTGCAGCTGTATAGGCCTGTATCCCTCCAGGTGGACCCCAGTCCACATTGAAGCCAAAACCCCGAGCTCTGCACCAGTTCTTCAACCATTGATTGAATCCCATGGTGCAGAGCACCCTAGCCTCACCCGTGCATAGACAGGCAACACCTATGAGAAGGTTACCATGCATACTACTTGTCTAAGGCCCCTCCCCAACTCTACAAACTCCCCCTGCACTGCTCTGATCCCATTCCCAGCCATGTCATTTGTCCCTAGGTGGACAATCATGTCCAGCTCCGTCCCCAGTACAGTTGCTCCCACAATCTTGAGGATTCGCTCCTTGTCCCTCCAAGCCACTGTATCGTGCAGGCATCTTACCTCCCTCTCACCTCCCTTCCCCAGTTCTTCCCCCCTAACAATTGAGTCCCCCACCAGGAGTTGTTTCCTTACCCTGTGGGGTCCCGTGCCACCCTTCTGTGTGTCTTCTTTGGGAAGGTTCCCAGCATCCTCCTTGATCTCAACTGTGGGTGCCTCCATAGAGGAACCATGCTCTGCAGAATGGCATATGAATTGTGGAGAGGTACATCTAGAGGGATGCACCTCTGTTCCACCACCCTCACCCTCCCTCCTCTTATGCAGTGGTGGCAGCCCTGGTGGTCCCTGGGTGGGAGAGGAGGTCCCCCAAATCCTGGCCAACTTAGCCTGCAGACAAGCAGCCTCCTCCTCCCTCAGTCCAGAGAGGTGCCTACAGATGGGACAACAATACATTCTCCAGAATGTCTCCAAGAAGACTGCTGCTTCACAGTCACTGCACTGCACCACTCCCTTCATGTCTCACTTGTGGCCCCTTGACTGCTGTTTTGTATGCTTACTCTTTCCTCTTGCTGTTTTGTTTTCTTTTGTTTGTTTTTTCTCCCTGCTTTCCTACTGCCTCTGTTCCCTTACAGCTCCTGCTGTTCTTGTTCTGGGACAGGAAGTTCCTGTATTCCTCAGTAGTCTCCTTCTTACTTGCTCAGAGACAGACCTCCAGCAGCTAACCGTTTTTTTCCTTCTCCTTCTCTCCCTGTCTTTCTCTCTTTCTGTAGTGACTTACAGCTTCTTTCTCCTCCTCCAGTATGTGTCCATGTGGACCTAGTTGCTAGCTACTCCCTTTGTAATTCTGCCTATATACCAGCTAGGCTATTACTTGTGCAGTGCAGCTAACTGTTCCTGTTTCTTTAAGTAGGTGTGGCCTGGCCTTTCACTATAAAGGTAGAGCACCCAGGGGTGGTTGGGGAATGATGGTGTGGGGTTGTTCTTTTGTTACTCAGTGTCTACAAAAAACAATCAACAATCTGATAAAAAAAATAACAACTTTCTTCTGTAACCTACAGGGCAAAACACAGCCCTAGTGTAAGGCAGCTGGTAGCTGTTCTCCCTCTCTCAGCTTCTGCAGCAAACAGAGTCCACAGTCAACTCCTGTTTGTAATCCACAGTCACGTGAGCCTTCTTCAGCTCCTCCCCTTATCAGACATCTCTTTCACAGAGATTCAGTAACAGCTCTAGTGACAAATGACTGCAAATATTCTCCCAGCTAGATTATCTCCCTGGAAAATTAAAGTTACACTAAGTAAAGACAACCCTAAATACAGAGAACCAAAACACTGACTTCTACTTACTATTACAGGCCACTGAATAAAGAATTCAATTAAATTTACTCAGTAAATCACCTCCTTGTTGTAGGGTAGCTGCTCTCCCTCTCTTAGCTTCTGCTGAGCCAAAACATTGAACTGAATGAATGAATGAACGAATGAATGATAAATACATTCATACATATGTAAATAAATACATACAAACATATATGCATACACACATACACTCATAAACTTGGTAGGCCACCTGGGTTACAGACAATTATGCTCTTATGACATGCTTATTTTCGTCATCACATTTCTTGTGACAAGTAGAATAACAGGTACAGTAGCCTGCATGGATGGTCACCGGTGTTTTAAAAAAAAGCTACTTCTGTTTGGCTTGCAAGGATGAGGAAGAGGCTGACAGTCACTGACACTAGAATCACTGGAATAGGTTGCTGAGACAGCAGGGCTTGCCATTCAATGCTCTTAAATATCTTTTAATGAATGCATTCAACAGTCATGCTAGTATCACCTTCATCCAGCTCCAATTCCTTATCATTTTAATCATGTTCATATTGAAATTCCTACTCTCCATCTTCTACATTTGAATTTAAACTGGATGGATATTTAGGCAGGCCATCTGATGTAGACTCTTCATCAGTCTGTAGCACCAGAGATATGTTATGTTGTTTGTGGGATTAAATGACTGTTTTTATGAATGTAAGTCTCTCTACATTTTTTGGTGATAGGTTCGTGAGTTTATAATAGATAATGTCCTGTGATGAATTGAACACTTTCATAATTGACACTGAATGGTGAAAATCTCAGAGTATTTCCACAGAAAACAAGCTACTCTTGAACCTTTGTTGTTCAGTACAAAGTGGCTTCTCATCACAGTTCAAGACTTTTGAGTCATACAGGTATGCCTCAACCATACCTTCAGCAGATGTGCTGTGGAGGGCCTCCATTTTCTCCATGTCTACCTTCTCAATACCACCACCCCCATGAAAATACTGTGCACACAGAATTGAAACTGCTACTAGTGTAGACTGTAGAAGGGGTTTTGGCTGTGATGACGATGTTCAATTTGCCCATTGATTTGCCAGAATCAGGGTCAGTACTGAGATCATTTTTAAAGGAGTGGAATGTGAGCTGGCCCATCAGAGCAGCTGTTGGATTTCTGCCTACAGTGCTGGTGACCTGGGTTTGGGAATGGACTCGGGTGCCAGAGGGCTGGCCAGGAGGAGAAGGCTTGCTCGTCCAATGACTGCTCACCTTCTCCTGGAGGGGGTCTGCAGTCCAGCATTTGCTGACTTTTGACGGAGGCTAGGTGAACAGTAATGCATCAGGCCCTGCTGAAAAGGGTGTGTGATGGATGCCAGCATGTGCCTTGATGTCAGTGGCACGCTATGCTCCAAAAGGGAGAAAATGGAAAATGGGATCCCAGCCTACCGGATGATGGTCACCGGACCCTCGCCGACACGGAGCCCCAGACAGTCCAGACTGATCCCAGCAGCACCAGTGCAACAGGTTACACCTACCAGCACTTCCTCCCCAGAAGGAGAGGACCCACATAACGAAGGGATATATCGGGTTACCCGGGGGGGGGGGTTACCTATATGGGGTGGAAGATGACAGGTGAGGGTGGTGGGCAGCACAGAGGTCTCAGGTGGCCCAAAGGAGAGGTCAGCTGGGATGCAGGGAGGAAGCAAAAAAATAAATAAAAAAGGACTAGAATTTCTGGAGTTTTGATCATATCCACAGTTTGATTAGCTTTTCTTTCAGTTGCTCTACATAACCATTTTTATGAAGCGATTCTTGTCTTGTTGGCTTGCATCTTATGCCTTCCAATAAATATACTGAGAGTTCACATTAGCACTGTGTGTAAAAACAGGTGGCAGTTCTGTGCTCTGTGGATTCTTGAATGGATTGTGGGAAGGTATTCCCATTGAGTGTGTTTCATGACTGATTGCTTTATTGATTGATTGATTACTGATTGATTGATTTCTGTAGTTATTTTAAAATGTGGTGACCAAGAAAAACATATTGAGCCAAAGCTCATTTCTAGGTGAATTGTGGTGTACAGGGACCAGAGAGGGTTTCAAAATAACAATCATCTCTAATATCAGGAAACATTATAGAACGTGCAATTGTGCAAGTTGATAGTGTAAATAAAACATTGATAAACAAGGTGAATAAGTCAACATCCTTCAGCTATATCAGCAAAATGTTAACCAAGGTGAAACTGTGCATGAGGCAGTTTGTAGTTTCTTTTTTTTTTTTTTTCACCTTCGCTCGGATGGCTCTTCTTCAGGTGGATGCCCCAGCCACGTCACCCCGACTTCCATCGGGACTTAGTGCCAGCCATCTTCCCCCATGGCTTGATCCCTTGGCAGGGTTGGCAGGGATCCCCAGTTCCCACTGAGGACTGAATCCAGTTTGGGCTGGCAAGCCTAGCTAGTTAAGTGCAGACGTGGGTTCTCACTGGCATCCTGCTACCAGCATTTTCCCTGTTCTGGTCCCCTGGGAGATGTGGCATGTAACATAGAAACATAGAAGCTGTTGGCAGAAAAGGACCTCCTGGCCCACATAGTCTGCCCTAAAGTTCCTTTATACTGTTCCACCATAGACCTTAATTGATCTCTGGCCTTATCCCCCTCTAGCCCTGTTATTAAGGTCCCTCTGTGTCTATCCCATGAATGTTTGAAACCTGCTACCATTTTGGTACCCACCACCTCTGCTGGGATGCTGTTCTAGGCATCCAACACCCTTTCCGTGAAGAAATAGTTTCTCACATCCCCACTAAGTCTCCCCCTTCCAGATCCATATCATGTCCCTTTGTCCTTGAGCATCTCTTTTTGTGCAATATGCCACGCTCCTGTACCTTATTGATGCCCTCAAGGTATCTGAATGTCTCTATCATTTCTCCCCTTTCCTCTAGTGAGCACATATTTAATTCCATGAGTCTTTCCTAGTAGGGCTTCTGATGCAGGCCAGGCACCATTTTGGTTGCCCTTCTTTGTACCACCTCCACCTGATCTATGGCCTTACTGAGATGGGGCCTCCAGAGCTGGACACAGTACTCCAGATGTGGCCTCACCATTGGTCTATACAGGGGTAACACTACTTCCCTTTTTCTGTGGGGGATACTCCTCCCTATGCATCCCAGCATCCTGACAGCCTTTCCCTTTGCCTTTTCACACTGCTTTGCTACCTTTAGGTCATCAGCTATGATGACCCCCAGATCTCTTTCCTGTTGTGTGTAGAGATGCAGTGAAATTTTAATTTGCAGGCAAATTGAACCTGAAGTGGTTCACTTCGAATTCATGTACTACTACATGAATTCTCCATTAAAATCTTGAGATTCACATTACTTCATGTCCTCCACTTCGTGTTCACTTCGAGTGACAGTTTGGTAAGGTGAAGTCATTAAAAAACAGTCCATTGATCACATATCTGACTGTCTCTGCAGGTCTGCAGGTCACATGATTCAGGGAGGCAGTTAAATAGGCAGGAAGTCAGTGTTTAAAGTCCAAGGTGGGCACAGATGCGGTGTGTAGCAATCAGAATTTGCTTTATTTCAGGGTATTGCAGAAACTACTGTACCACCTGATTTAAACAGTGGGCCATATAGGGAACCTGAACATAGCCACCATTGCTGAAACATTTCACAACATTTGATATATCATCACTAGCTATGAAGCCAGCTTTTAGGGACAGGGGGTGCAGCCACTCATCAGTTTCCATCAGTAGCAAGTCTAGCATGTTTACACCTGTATGCAACCCTGCTACACTACGCATTGCAAGCATGGCATGCTGTCTAATGCCATGAAGACTGCTACCACCACCACCACTGTCTGACTTATTACAGTGCTTTCCCATCCCACCCGCACAGACAACCCCAGGTAGCTGCACCCAATGTGCAGTAATACACAAATAGAAACTACCCGCCATTTTGCCACTTGTCCACTTGTCCACATATCCATGCTTAAGTGAATGTAAGGTATTGCGGAATGTTGAAAGGCATGTCTTACAGACTCTGTAACTGTCCCATATAACTCAGGGACAGCACGGGTGGAAAAGTATGTCCTGGACAGGATGTTTCATTTAGGACATGTGCATGCCACAAAATGATATAAGCCCACATTCTTCATAAAGGAAAATGGCAAAAGGTGAATTGTCAGCATTTCCGCTATGGTAGCATTGAGTTCATGTGCATCTGCATGATTGGGTGGGTATTTAGAATTACGCTCAAAAATGCTGTATAATGTGTTCTGCATTGTTCGTTGCTTTACACGTGGCATGCCAAATGGCTCTGCTCTACTAATTGACATGGATGTGGTACCGTGGATATGTTATGGTGGGTGCACAGGTGATAGGCCAATACATGCGGTTATTTTCCTTGTTTTAAGCACAGGGGTTGATGTAGTAGAATTACTACATGGACTGCCACTGCTGTTCTGACCACTGCTTGAACATTCCAAATCATCATCCTCCTCATGACTGTAGTAATCCTCTGGTGTTATTTCGCCACTTTTACCAATATGACTACCTACGCAGATGGAAGTGGATATCATGCTCACTGAGGTGGCTGAGGGTGAACGCCCAACTACGGCATTAGCTCCCCTCTGGTGCCGCATCCATAGTGCATTGTGCCTGCTCTTTAGATGCGTATGCTGACCCACAGTACCTAAATGGCTACCCTTTTTACCACGCTTCACACACACTTGGCAAAGCTGGCAGATTGCCACTGTTTTATTGTTGCCATCTTGTACAAAAAAATCCCAAACTAGGGATTTGGATGCCTTATTCTTCACATGTCGTTGCTGCTGTTGCTGCATATGTAACTGTACTTTTGGTGGTGATGGGGGGTGTAATGCATGATTTCTGCTGTTGTGCACAATTTGACTTTAAATGAACATCATAATCTATGACTAATAATTCAGGATCATCATCAATAGACACAGCTACAGCAGAACTTTGGGGAGGGGGCGATTGACTAACAGACTGTTTACAAAAAGCCACCTTCACTTTCTTTTTTCTGCTTTCCAAATGAGGTCGCTAGCTTCATCATCATAATTATCATTCACTAATTCACTTTGGAGGCTGTTCTCCTGTGGAGATATTCCAAGTTCATCAGCAGCCTCAATATAATCAGCCACACTTTTTTTGTCAATGTCTGAATGTTTGGATGGCCTATCCTCAACATCAGTGGAAACATAAGACTGTGAGTCATCATCATGATCAGAATCATGTTCGAGTACTGTAGGTAGTGGGACATCAACTGCACTCAAGTCTGCAGGTTCAACAACATTTTTCCCACATGATAAATTTAACAGGGTTAAACTTGTAGCAATACTCATTTTGTGAACAGCCATGCCCTCACTAACTTTATTAACAGCAGGGACAACACCATCTCCAACCAGCATTAAAGTGACTGATTTCGCTGTGAAAAACATAGCCAAATCCCTTTACTTGCACCAACTACTATCTTTCCCTTCTGCTGCTTACTGCCATGGCCATGACCACTCTTAACACTGCTACCATTAGTAACCCCTGATGAACCTGACTCATTTTCACAACAACTTCCACTGCTAATAGTCTTCTTGGCAGCAGCACCACAGCCGAAACTGCTTTACTGACCATCTCTTTGCTGGCATTTTTTCAGATGAGAGACAATTTACAACAACTTGATATTTCGGCACTTTTGGGTGGCTGGGAAGCAAACCACCAAATGCAGCCTCACAGGCACAGCACAATACCTGTCCTTGAATCCTTAACCAATCTTCAAAAAGCCAACATTTAAAAATCAATACTTTGTTTTGATGGGGGAGGGGGAGAGATACAGTACCTAGCTACACAGAAGCAGGGAAATAAATTGCAGACAGGCTTAGAAATTCAGAGTACTGCTATTGACGCGACACAATGAAATGCTTATCAAATGACAGCACGCACACAGATTAAAGGTCGGCACAGAAATTTTAAGTGCTCATACAGTACAACATAGACAGTCCTGTAAAAAGACTGAAAAACTGCTCAGCAAAGAGAAAATATTTAAAAACAATTCAGTGACGTTATACTGTGTCTACCTGAACACAACAATAATAAAATACAAAATCACACATGCCCACACAATGCAAAGCATCATGGGCTGCATATGCAAATCACCACAGAATATTATGCTGGTTCAACTTTAAGCAGAATTGCATGGTGCCAATAATAAAATAATGCCTTTCTCACTACTCTCCCTTCTACACCACAGATTAGCACCTCCCCCGAAGCACATTTCTACAGTGTCTCTCTGTACAGAGAGTGAATCAACTACAGTAAATTAACATTCAATATTCACAAAACATCAATAAATGCTCAATGATATAACCACATCAGGGTTTACTAGAATCAATCTACTAAATTTTGTCACAAAATTCTGTGGCAAAAAGGCATTTTTAAAGATTTTTAGAGGGTTTGAATCTCAGAACTCTGGCAGCAAACTGTCTCCAGCTTTCCAATCCACACACTACGATGAACTGAGGCTGTGCAAGACAATATAGTGCTCTTGTGACCTTACATCCCATGATTTACTACAAAATGCACCTTAAAGAGCACAAAAACAAGGAGAAGTAACACAAAGTCAACATAATTTTACAGTCCTAATTCCCTGGTGATCTAGCACCTCCCCCCAAGCGCCGACTGTCCATCATGAAGTAACACAACATCATTGATGGTCTAGTGGACCCACCCCTGCTGGTGGTATCCCACCACCCCACTCCCCCATCCCCAAACTGAGCCAGCAGTTGGCACAGCTCACTGCTCACCACCATGGCCAGCCACCAACTGAGCTCTTAATAACGCTGTACTGTGTTCAGTACATACCCATTGATTGACAGACAGCAGTGGGGTGATCTTTAGGGCTGAGAACCCCAAGGAAGAATACACCCCTGATTTGCTTCAGGGGCTGGGCTGGGATTTTAGGGTTGGAAACCCTAAACCACATTTCCCTACTAGAGGTGAATGAAAGTTGTGATTTCCACCTTAGCGGAAGTTCAGTGAAATTTCACAACTTTCGTGGAAGTTTCCGAACTTCTGCCTGTGGTGGACTGGAAATATTTTGAATGTTTTGGGTGAATGTTTGCCCTGTTCTGCTCAGAAATAGATAAAAGAAAAAGAAATTTATGAATGGCTTTACCTAGTGTCTATTGCACCCGCCCCCCCCCCAAAGCCCTGCTCAAAATAAAAAAAATATAATTGCCTGGTAGCTAGCAGTCCCATTCCTGACCCAATTACTAACCCCATAAATAAAATATACTTCCCTGGTGGCTAGCAGTCACTCCCCTCACCCGATCACCCACCTGACATGGACATTAATATGTCCTGGTGTCCAGACTCCAGTGTAACCTCCCATCCCGAACCTCCATATAGTCTTTATATGAATGAATATTTCCCTGGTGGTCTAGTGAACCCCTCTTCCTATCTCTGATCCTCAGTAGGTGAAGCTATTCCCAATCTCTGGTGTTCCTAGTGTTCCCCTGCCCCCACCCCATCAGGTAGTGCACTGTCCCACCACCCTACTCCAGCCCATCACAAACCCAAGCAGGTGACTTGTAGAGCACTCTGATCTCCACCACAGTCGGATGCCCACTGAGCTGTCACAGGCAAATGAGGACATGATTATACTAGCTCAAAAAGTAAGGAAATTCTTTGCAAAAATATGCATTAATGCAATATTTAGGGCTATGTCTAAAGCAGCAAAAGTAGGGAATAGAGGGCATGGGTGCACTAGACCACCAGGGATTGGGAATAGCTTCACCTACTGGGGATCGGGGATAGGGAGGGGGCTCACTAAACCACCATGGAAATGCTCATTCATGTAAAGACTATATGTGGGATTGGGATGGGTGGTTACACTGGAGTCTGGAGACCAGGACATATTGATGTCCATGTTGGTAGGTGATCGGGTAGGGGGAGGGACTGCTAGACACCAGGGAAGTATATTTTATTCATGGGGTAAGTGATTGGGCCTTTCTGGCCATCTGTGCGCTAGTCTGAGTGTGCCCATCAATAGGGTGGCAACTTTTATAATTTTCCACCCCTTCCCCAAGATCTTCCCCCTCTAGAGTTAGAATAAATAGTTAGGGGGATGTGGGGGGCAGCCCACATTAAAAATGGGAGGTGAAGTAAATTCCCTGTTGCCTTAATGACAGGCACACTCAGATGGGTGCGTTCCAATGGTGGAACTGTGATCGAGTGGGGGGGGGACCGCTAGTATTAAGAAATCTACCAACTCCTTCCTTGCCTCTCTGGCTGCTCCTCCTCCTGAAAGACCTTGACTGCTGAGTAAAGTATAGTCATCACAGCTTGGAGAACCAGGGCCCCCCCCCCCCCACAAGGGGTAAGCTGTGGTAATGCTTGAGAGTCCAGAGAGAATGTTGAGCACAGGCTGCTAGTGGGTTGAACCATTGGAGGATGCCTATGGTGAGTAGAAGGAAACTTGGCAGATGATGAGAAAAAATGGGGGCAAACAAAAAATCAGCTCACTTCCAAAATAGCAAAGATGGTGGCCAGTGGCAACCCAAAATCAGTGATCAGCACAGAGTCAGAGAATCAGAATGAAATGTTTCATTAGTTAAAAAAAAATAAAAGTTTTAAATGTTTAGAAAATTGATCCTGAGACTGGGAGCTGGCACTACCCCCCCCCAGCGAATTCATCCCAGGAGAGTGCTGGGGAGTATGGGGGGGGGCAGCAAACAGGGGATGTACTGTAATTCTGCAACTTTGTAAAGTCCTCATCAGGCCCTACCTAAAGTACTGTGTGAAAATTTAGTCTCTTCAATACAAAGGGGACATGAGGAGGTTGAGAGGGTGCAATACAGGCCACCAAAAGGACCAGTGGTACAGACTTAGAAAATAAAAGGCACGAGGAAAATCTGGAAGCCATTCAATGTTCACCCTGGAGAAAAGGCTGCTGAGACCGAATATGATCTAAATCTTTTGCATATTAAATGGTATAGACTAGATCAAAATGTTGGAGATTTTGTTTAACTTCAATTTTTATTAATTTCTATAAAACAATGTAATATATTTCATATAAGCAGACAACAGGCATGTACAGAAACTATAGTCTTAGAATAAGTATTCATTATGCCCTAGCAATGTGTCACTTCACTCGGGGTAACTAAAATAAGTGTGTGTAATTTGTAGATTTTCTGTTTGAGATGTTAGATCTGATATCCATTTAGCACGATGCAGGAAAAGGCCTTGAAGCTCAGGGATAGTAAATTCAGGGCTAACGATAGCAGGCTTGTATTCTCGCTGAGGAAGGTAATGGGAGGTATGGAGCCACAGGAGGCATAGCCTACCAGCAGAGGCACTGGACATAAATACAGTGCAGACCTGTCAAGTGAGCCTGGACAAATTACTGCTTTTCAGGGGAATCCGTTTGTACGCTAATATTATAATGGTTAGGGAATCCCTATAAACTGGTACGTGCTTGCACAGCTTCTTTATTGCATCTCTGATAATGAAGTGTTGGGGGGTGACCAATCTAAAGGCATTTACAACCTTAAATTACTATATTACTATCAAAATATCTGATCAAATGTTTTTATCTAAATTCAAGTTTTTTAAATCTAATTTACAAAGGCGTGACACTCACAATGAGAAAAAAAGATTTCTGCTGTTATTTTTTTCAACCTAAATAAGACTGATTTTGATTGAAAAAGTATGAAGCCTGTAGAGGAACATTTTGCTGCAGTGTGTCATGTGACAGTCCTTTTGGAGAAGAAGTCAGTCATGTGACTGGCTGTCCAACTCATCCATTGCAAAATATAATGCATTTTCCTTGCAAAGTTTTACTATCACAAAATTAAGCAACTTCCCAGTTCCTCTGCTTTGCAGCATAGATAACACAAAACAGAATAGATTTTATGTGGCTAGCAATAGTGTCCAATTATTGCTGTCCTGCATACTCTTGTTTGCAGATTTTAATGATCCTTCTCTTGATTTCTCACTGCATATTTCTAACACCTGAAAACTGTTAAAGATACACTAGGCCTTGCCTGTAGGGTAATGTTTGCTTGCACTTTCTCTGCGCAATTAACCATTGCACACGGTATCCTTCTCCCTAATAGAGACGTTACACTTTTTTAATCCACTGGTAAAGTTAAAGGGAATTTGCCAAATTCATCTTCACATATAAACTTGCGAATTTCTGCATTTATTGTGGAATGAACCCTTAGCAACTTTGTCTGGCAAAATTGTCTGCAACATCGCCCTTGGGGTACCTCAAGGCGAAGTTTGGTCATAATGAGTTTACTTGTAAACAAGAGTCTCAAGGTTGCATTGAAGGGCTTCTGCAGGTCACATGGTACACCTCTGTACATGGCTTCACTTTTGGTTTTGCATTGTTAGTTAGTGGAGGAGACAGGAGCCTGACAGGTTTCAAAGAAAAGATGTAAAAAATCTTAGAAACTGGTAACTAGAGATGTACTTCTGCTACTCCTGTATGTCCTAGCAATCCATGGGATGGATCACCTCCTGGGTAAGGAGAATGGCTACAGTCTCCATTGGGGGCAACAAAACCATCCGTACCTAAATTTACAATATCCCCCAGAAATCTCAGTTAAACGATCATTAATAATAATGCATGGGCTCACACAAAAAGGACCCTGCTACTCTATGTTCAATAGCGCGAAGGCCAGAGATGGTAGGAACTTGCCCAGTCATTGCACACTGGCCTTAATCTAAATCTGGTCTCCCTACTATTAATTATACTTTCTGGGGATGTCCAAACAAATCCATGTTCTCCTAAGGTAAACTATTCCATTGGATCCCCTCATGATCCAAATTGGCTATCTCCCAAGGGACAAAGAATAATCCACATGAATGTCTGTAGCCTATGACCTAAAATAGACAAGGTCCAGAGCTGGGTTGACCTGTATAAACCTGACATATTGCTAGTGACACAAACATGGCTTAAGCCAACTGTCTTAACATGAAGTTGACTTTCCGGGCTACACTACCTTTAGGAAAGACAGGGAAGACAGGACAGTGAGATGGGTAATAAAATACACTAGAGACACCATGTGTATATCAGTAGCCTCCCAACCAACCATCGAATGCTCTAGTAGTGAGGTATTATTCATAAAAATAACACTTGGCAATGTCAAGTCCCTGCTCCTAGGAGGACTTTATAACCCCCCAAAGTTACCAAGCAGACCATAGATGCCTTAACAAAAATGGTGGCTGACTACGCAGCTTCAGAAGTACTCCTCTTGGGAAACTTCAATCTCCACTGGAAGACTGACTCAGAACAGGGGTACAAGTCTCAGCGACTTGATGTACAGCTGACCCAGCTCATCGCTGTACCCACAAGGCAAAATACCAAATCAGGCAATCACTCAGTCATAGACTGGGCGTTTACCTCAAATCCCCATAATATACAAGCAGCGGGCATCCTCTCAGATGCGCTGAGTGATCATTCACCCATATTTTGAATATGGAAGAACAGGCCCACCCAAAATCTTTCCCCGGGTCTTGACTGCTAGAGATTATCTTAAGACAAAGGTTCTGGCACACACAAACTCAAAAGAGAAGGACACTTAAAAAACATTTATTTGTAAACCGTGAGTAAAATCATGAGTAAAATAATCAGCCTGACATGTTTGGACTGACCAACAATTCTTTCAGAAAGAATTGTTGGTCGAAGCTATGAAACTGTTATTACTGATGATTTTACTCACGGATTTAAATAAATGTTTGTTTTTAAGCGTCCTTCTCTTTTCAGTTTGCTTGTGCCAGAACCTTTGTCTTAAGAGTTCACCTGGTTGGTTCTTTGTGCACCATGTCCAAGTGCACACTCATTTGGAAAAATCTGCTAGAGATTATTCTTAAGTTCTCATTACCTGCTTTCTGGTCCTACCTCTTCAGCCTGGAATGGAGCCCTATTCGGCTTCTCACAACCATAGACAAATCCCTGGACTACTTCCAGAACTGCTTCATGTCAGCATCCAACAAGCATGCCCACTCAGAAAGCTCAGAGTCAAGGGACAATGCTACAAATGGATTACCCCAAGCTAAAAACCCTCATGAAGCAATGGAATAGGGTCTGGGAGAAATACAGGACATCGGGTACACCCAGGAATGAGTTGCTTACAGGGAACTGAGAAACCATAGCAAAAAATGCTTAAAAACTGCCAAAAGAAAATATGTGAAATCCCTGCGGCAGGCCAGTCTCACTGACCTTAGGTGTTTTTGGCAGCAGATCAATGGTCTACTGAAAGGCAAGAGTAAACCCCAGCGAGGTCCTCTTGTCTCCAATGGCCAGACTATTAGTGACAGCCCGGAGGCAGCCAATGCTTCAACACTTTCTTTGCAGATCTGGAGGAATACAAGACTAAATTCCCCCCCAACACCTCTGATCACTTGCACCCCAGCCGGCTGGAACCTCTGCATCCTGAATTTAGTCTGAAAAAGGTAAAGCAGAACGATGTACCTCTACTAAGGAAAATAAAGACCAGGGGAACTGCAGGGTTGGATGGCCTGGTCCACAGATTACTGAAAGAGGCTGCACCTGATATTTCCTCTCCTGTTACCCTGCTAATATGCAGATCCCTATTAGAAGGAGTTGTCCCAGTCAATGGAAAGAAGCCCATGTTGTCCCTGTACATAAGGGTGGTCTGAAGGAACCAACTGGCAATTATAGGCCTATCTCGCTCCTCTGTATCTTGGCCAAGATACAGGAACGACTTGTCTATAACCAGCTCCAGAACTATCTGGATATGCACCAGCTACTAGTACCAAACCAGCATGGTTTCAGACCAAATCATGGTACTGACACTGCACTTATCAAATCTGCAACTGACACCCTCAGGGCCCTTGACAATGGCTACATCACTAGAGCTATTTTCATTGACCTTACAAAGGCTTTTGACTTGGTCGACCGCTGCCTGCTGGCAGACAAGTTAAAGAACATAGGCCTAGACCACCACTCCCTGGCATGGTCTGAGAGTTACTTTTCCCATTGAACCCAGCAGGATAAGTAGACTGGATCATTATCTGGTAGTCTACCTATCCAGGAGGGGGTACCTCAAGGCTCTATTCTGGGGCCCCTCCTGTTTTCACTGTTTGTCAATGATCTCGGCAACAATTGTGGTGGTAGCTCTGTAATACAGCATATGGATGATGCTATACTATACAGAACCACTGGCAGCATATTGGAATTGAAGCCTCTGCTACAGGGGGACTTTGGTACATTGGAAAAGTGGCTGCTGAAGAACAGGCTGCTGTTGAATGACAACAAAACAAAAGTCATGGTCTATGGACCTAGGACACTCATCTCGTCCTCAGGGATGCCCATAGAAGTGCTGATCTCTTTTAGGTACCTGGGCCTTGTCCTCGACCAAGGCCTCACATTTACATAACAGGTGGATCAGGTCACCAAAACTATACACCAGAAGCTTGGGCTGCTATACAGACTGAATTCGTAACTTATCCCTGAGACTAGGGTTGCAATCACAAACAGTATCCTCCTGCCCAATCTAACCAATGCAGCTCCCATCATCATGGCCCTATCTGATAAGGAGCTGGGCAGGATGAAAGTTCTTTATAATAAAATTGCAAGATTTGCTAACAAATTATCCCTGAGAAATGCTCCAATTCCCTCTGTTGTGCACCACCTACAAAATAATAAACAGCCCACACCCAATTGGCCTAAATGGGATACTGGTCCCTAAACACCCAGGCAGGCTGCTCTGCACTTCATCTCAGAAGCTACTGGAGGTCCATAGGATACAAACGGCAGCAGGGAATAAGTCCTTGGCCCACACTGCTTCTACCAACTGGAACAATTTCCCGGACCAGCTGCAAAATGCAGGCTCACTAACCTCCTTTAAAAAAGTACTCTGAGGGCTACATAGGGAACACAGGAAATGCAGATGTCAAGGACAATCTGTGACTCTCTGACTCCTAGTAGACTATCCTAGTCTGGCTAAGTTGTGCCCTATATTCTATACCCTTAGCTACAGGCACCAACACTCTACATAGGAAGGTGACACATACAGGCTATACGAATGTGCTACAATAAAAGATATTTTTATCCCATAATAAGTCTAGATCTTCCCCCGATATGAGTCTCCTCATTATATTGCTGCATTTTGTCTGCAATGCACTGTGATTATTTATTTATTTAAGAGTTTCACCAGGAAGGCATACCGAGCGGAATACTGCTCGATTCCAGATTAGTCCTGGGGGGAAGGGGAAGGTCAGGATGAGTACAACATTGGAATGCAACAATACACAGTGCGGATTCAGCATCATAACAGGAATTAAACAGTACAATAGTAAGCAAATAACTTAAATGCCGAAAGCAGCAGCTAACAGAGTGTGAACTACTAACAATTCCAAATGGACCAGCAGACCAGCTAGGCAATTAGTGTGAGATAGAGTAAATGCTGGAGGACACATAGGTTTTGACGGGTGCAATGGCCAGGATACACCAGGCACTAGACTAGGGCTGGGTACTTGGTGAGTAGTAATGAACCAGGGAGTGGAAAGGTTAAGGGTGAGTGGTGGGATATAGGGCATTACGGTGGCACAGACTGCATGAGCAGGTGGAGGTGAAGAACAACATAAGGAGCTGGTTTAGCTGCTGCGAGTTATCTGTGTGCCTAATGTCAGCTGGAAAGGAGTTCCAAAGTTTAGGCATGTGCTAGCTGAAAGCTGCTTGGCCTGTGGCTGTGGACATATGTGGGACATACAGAGAGTGGGAGTCAGTGTTCCTGAGAGAGTAAGCAGATGGGGGTTGAGCTGCAAGGGTAGACTCAAGGAAGGGAGGGAGGGTCTGTGTCCAGAATTTTGCTGTGGTCCTTGCATAGTGGCTAGTCTCCAATCATGTAGTGAGGGGAGGTCTAGCAGCTTGTTGAGATCGCAGTGGTGCACTGAGATAGGGCAGTCTAGGGCAAAATGGCAGAAGGAGTGGAAGAGAGGGTCGAGTCTTGTGAGGGTGGACTTTGGGGCAGCGCCGTAAACTATGTCGCCGTAGTCAATTATAGGGAGACTCATTTGCTGTAGGATTGCTTTGCAAATTTCCAGAGGTAAGCAACCCTTGTTATGATATAAGGCACCCAACTTGGGGTATAGTTTCTTGTGGATTGAGTCAATATGATCAGAGAAGTCGAGGTGCTGGTCGAGCCAGACCCCAAGGTACCAGAAGGAGGTGCAGGCATCCAATGGAGTCCCATCAATAGTGAGATAAGTGGGGGTTGTGGGGAGCTGGGAGAGCCTCTGTCTAGTGCCGAAGGTAAGGGAGATAGAGTTCTTCAGATTTAGAAAGAGCAGGTTAGATCAAAACCAGCACTGGACTACATTGAAGTCTTCCTGAAGTCCGGAGGCAACTTCAGTGGGGAAGGAACCAGACACATACAGTGCCATGTCATCAGCATACACATGAATGGATGTGTGTAGACATATGGAGGGCAGGTCATTCAAGAAAATGGAGAACAGGATTGGGCAGATTACCGAACTTTGGGGGACCCCCGTGGTTACAGAGAGGGTGGCTGAAGTATGGTGACTGATTCTCACAGATTGGGATCTGCCCACAAGGTATGATTTGTACCAGTTGGTGCAAGTACCTGAGAATCCTGCCTTTGCAAGTTTGGATAGAGGAAGGGCATGAGAGACAGTGTCGAATGCCTTGGCAAGGTCAACAAAGATAGCCGAGGTGATGTGCCCATGATTCATACACATGAGGACGGTGTCAGTGAGCCTGAGGAGGGAGGTGACAGTGGAATGCTTCTTCCTGAATCCCGATTGATAGGGAGTGAAGAAGAAGGAGGCATCGAGAAAGAATGAGAGCTGGTCACGCACCAGATGCTCTTGAATTTTGGCCAGGATGGGGAGTAGGGAGATGGGGCTGTAGTTACTCGGTGCACAGTGGTCACCCCCTTTTGGGAGGGGGATAACAGTGGCACTTTTCCAGTCAGAGGAGACTGAAGCAAGCAAGAATGAGAGATTGAAGAGGGCGGTCAGTGGGGAGGTGATGGCAGGGACAGAAAGGTAAAGCATTTTGGAGTCCAGACCCAAGGGACATTTACCTTTGTTGGGGTTAAGAGCCTGCAGGGCTTTTAGTACTTCTATCGGGGTGACCGGGTGAAAGACAAAGCCCGGGGGTGTGTAAAGAGTGGGAGTGGGCAGGATAGAGTGAGTTTGGGGGAGTGTGGATAGGAGAGAGGCCACACTGCTGGTGAAAAGGGTGTTAAAGACCGAGGCCATTTCACCTGGATCAGTGATGGTGGAGCCATCAATGTTCAGGGCTTGGATGGGAGGCTGGGCTGGGGGGGGGTGAGAATCAATTTGATTGATTTCCAGAATTTTGCGGGGTGATTTATGTTAGAGTGGAAAGAGGCCTTAAAATAGCTGGCTTTGGCTTGGCCTAGGAGCCTAGTGCAGAAGTTGTGGAGTGAATGGTAGAGCTGAAGTGCTTCTGGGGTATTTTATGCCTTATAGGTTTTCCATGCTTGGTCCCTGGCATGTAGCTGCTCAATTATAATGGCAGTTACCCAGGGTAGGTGGGCACCTGTACACGGGTCCTTCTCATAGGTGCATGGTAGTTCCAAGCAGCAAGGAATTTAGACTTGAAAAGGTCAAAGGCACCGTCAATGGACGAGGCCAGAGGGATGAAGGACCAATCCAAGTTGGACAGGTCATATAGAAGGGCTGAGAGGTCAAGGGATTTGTAAGACCTGGTGAACAATATGGGGGGGGTGGAGCTTGGGGCCTGAATATTCTCCTTACCACGTAGATCAGGTGGTGATCACTTAGTGAGTCCGGAAGGAGTCCTGCCTCGAGAATCCAGTGTAAGCGTGTGGTAAGGGCCCAATATAGTAGGGAGTGGTTCTTGGACTTGTGGTTCATACGTGTGGGTTCTGAAATTTGTTGGGATAGATTTAGTGAGGCAACATGGCTCCATAGCTTGGAGCTTGCACTGGAGAGCCAGTTAGAGTTCAAGTCTCAAAGGATAAGGAGCTCTCCCCCAGAACCTAGCAGTTTAATGGTGCTCAGGTGGTCCATTATGAGAGGGATAGGGGTGTCGGGGGCACAGTAGGTCCCTGCTTCATATATTGGGAGTGAGTGTGGGAGTGAGAGCTTAATCAGCATGGAGTCAATTGAAAGCGTGGGCAAGGGGAGCTGGATAGAGGTGAACTGCAGTTGGGCAGAGATGAACACGGCAATGCCACCACTCCTTTTATTGCCCTGGCGGCCATGTCAAATTAGTGTCTAGCCAGGGATTGATAATTCAGCATCCAGACTGTGTGGCTTCAACCATGTTTCGGTCATGATCAGAATATCTGGACACAGTGTAATGACATTTGGTTGGAGGAGGGTGACCTTGTTCAATAAGCTGCATATGATCAGATGCATAAGCGTGAGGGCCCCTAGGTAGTTTGAGATTTGGGGGGTGGGGCTTGAGGTGTGTTGGGAGAGGGTTACACTCAATGTCACCTGCAAGAAGCAGCAGTAGTGTAAGTAGCAGTTTAGTTTTGGGGATAAGCCCTAGTGATTTACAGAGGGCAAGGGGTATCTGGTAGGGATTACAATAATTATTAGGATAAGAAAAGCATAGTGCAATTTGTCCTGCATGGAAGGAGGGTGGCAAGATGGAAGCACCGGTATCCCAGTTTACCAGGAGATGTAGAGGTGGCATCTCTGTGAAGGTGGTGGCATGGGATGGAGGAGGAAAAGCCATACTGCTTGATAAACAGATGTATGGCTGTGGCTGTGGGTAGGAGGACAGTGGGAGGGACGTTAAGGTTGTGAGTATACAAAGCATGGTAAGATGCGGTGGGAACATGATGAGAACTGATGCTGTGTATTATGCAGTTCAGAAAATAATAGAGTGGCCACTAGTGGTGACAGCAGAAAACCTGCTAAAGGGAAAGTGGGCTAATAGAGAAAATCATGTGATCCTCTAAGCCTATATAAGGCTCATCACACCTAGGGTGGTGGCGGGGGTGGCAGATTCTCAGCTTAGCTGGATGTGAACTGCCATTTTGTGCCACAGCAACGTGGTGTAGTGGACCTGGTAGTGCTAGTGGAATCTGCAGGGGTTCGGCTTGGGGGAGGGCAGGACCAGTGAGGTCCTCACAACCTCCTTGAACACTGGTAAAGAGTGGAAAGAGCAGGTTACTTAAACAGGTAAGTGGTAGGAGTGGCTCACAGCAGAAAATGTTGCATATCAGTCCCAGACACAGTTTAGATTTTTGTTTTTTTAGTTTCTGCACTGTTTGTTGAGACGAATTAATGCTGGCTGTCCCTGAACTGAACTACAACAGCACTGAAGCTCACTTGGTTACCAACATTAAATTGCACTTGGCTCTTGGTCTAAGTTATTTGAAGCACCTTACAGCAGTTAAGCAGTGAACTTAAATGCAGGGAGAATGCAGCTGCAAAATTTAAAGTCCTGACTGAGTTCAACTTGTACACAGGGAAAACTGCAGCTGTAGCTATGATTTAAATATTGCTCTTTACAGCAGCTGAATTAAATAAATTAATTACTGATTAGGTGGCTGAACTAGAAAAATTAAAGCTACTTGCAGTTATTAGATTAAAGCCTAGGGTCACCTCAACTGAAATGAAAGCACCCTTTAGCAAGTGAGCAGTAAACAGCCTAGTGACATAAAATAAGGAGTCCAAAAAAAACTATCAGCAGCGTTCTGCCGATGAAAAGTGTACAGGCCCTTAAAATGGCATCAAGATTCAAAAGTTCTTTGTCCTCTCAGATCAGCTGGATGTGAATTGCCGTTTGATATTGCAGCAATGTTGTGTAGCGTACCTGGTAGTGCTCATGGAATCTGCAGGGTTTCAGCTTAGGGTAAGACAGGACCAGCGAGGCCCTCACGACCTCCTTGAACACTGGTAGTGCTTATGGAATCTGCAAGGGTTCACCTTGGGGGAGGGCAGGACCAGCGAGGCCCTCATGACCTCCTTGAACACTGGTAGTGCTCGTAGAATCTGCAGGGGTTCGGCTTGGGGGAGGGCTGGACAAGAGAGGTCCTCAAGACCTCCTTGAACACTTGTAGTGCTCATGGAATCTGCAGGGGTTCGGCCTGGGGCAGGGCAGAACCATCAAGGCCCTCACGACCTCCTTGAACACTGGTAGTGCTTGTAGAATCTGCAGAGGTTCAGCTTGAGGGAAGGCAAGACCAGCAAGACCCTCATAACCTCCTTGAACACTGGTAAGTGCTCACAGAATCTGCAGGGGTTTGGCTTGAGGGAGGGCTGGACCAGCAAGGCCCTCATGACCTCCTTGGACACTGGTAGTGCTCGTGGAATCTGCAGGGGTTTGGCTTGGGGAGAGCAGGACCAGCAAGGCCCTTATGACCTCAAAGCTGTCAAGAATCTGCATTGTATTGCTGTGTTTTTGTCTGCTATGTAGTGTGATTGTACCTAAAATGGTCATGTATTTGAAATGTCCTGTACCCATAAATTTCTCTGTAACTAATTCTTGGTCACCCCTGAGAAAGGAACCTCTTGGGCCCAGTGGGCCTACCCAGCGAACAAAATTAAATAAATAAAATCAACCCTTATTTTCACCATGTTTTGAGCATTTCTTATTATTTCTCCATTCTCTATCAAGTCTTTATATTCTTAGTGGTAAATTAGTTGTATTTTCTGATCTTAATTTGCTATATTTTTTAAGTTAAGATCCCTCTGTGTTTTGTCTTCCCCAATCTGTCTATAAGTCTCTCTTTTTCTCTGTCTCTTTCTCTCTTTAAAACAAGAGTCTTGGTGGGTCATATAGGGACTCATGGTGGGAGACTGGGTGCCATGCGTCTTCAGCGTACCTCATTCGGGGTACTCCGTGAACCCCCACAGCAGCCAAAAAAACAACAGCTGCCTCCATCTCCCTCAGCTCCCACTCCTGATCCACCAGCTTCCCAGCTGTGCAGCATCCCCCATCCCTCTCACTTTGCAGCAGTCTGAACTCACACAACAGCCTCCATCTTCCTCTGTTTCTACTGCAGCTCCCCTTGCTGAGCAGCAGCCCTCCATGCTACCTGCACTGCAGCAGCCTGCAACCCCTGCACACCTCCATGGTACCACCACCATGACCACCACTGTCACAGGCTGACACTCCCTAGGAACCCTGTCTATCCTCCTTTGGCTCCATACCTCCCAGATCAAGGCAAGCACATTTCTCTCTGGTCTGGGAATACTTCACCATGGACCCAAATGATGAGAGACTGGTGACATGCAATATATGCAAGGCAATGGTTGGCCATTGGAACAGGGGAAGCCACCTTTGTATGGGTGGCCAACACATGCAATTAACCATCAATCACAGGGAGTGGTGGGAGGCCTGCAAACAGCAAGTGGCAAGTGGGATTGCCCCATGTATGTTCCCTGTGGAGGAGCCACCTAGACCAAAGTGGTTCAGGAAGGAAGCTCAGGCACCAGCCCCAGTACTGGCACCTGCACCACCCCTGCATCATCTCCAGCACTGGCTCCAGCACTAGCATCAGCCCCTGCACTGGCACCCACACCACCACAAGGCACTGCGGCGGTGATCAAACAACTTTGGGAGGAGACTGGGGACCTCCACAGCAGAGTGGGGTCACTAGGGAATATGATGCACCACATCTTAATCAACCATCAGATGCTGCTTGCTGGTAAGGCAGTGTTGGTGCTGCTGGTCCATCTGGCAGTGGGCCCTGAAGAAACAAACAAACAAAAAAATAACAAGAACATTGCCATTGATGTTAGGTCTATTTCAGTTTCAGGAAAACACAGATTTCCCCTTGGTACCCTCTAAACAATAAGGTTAGGGGCTGATGCTTGCTTGTGTTTGAGAAGAGATGTAGGAACTCAGTCAACTGCAGAAATATTTCTTTTGAATAGTCTTTATTTCATCAGAAGTTCACATATACTGTAGATAACCATGTCTTTAGTAAGGATGATTCACCCTCTGTAGGAGCTTCCTTGGGGATGACATGGTATGGTTTTAGGTCCCTGTATGCTTTTTTGTTTGCTGTTTTTCACAAGGTGCTAACTGTAATCCTTGGATTTTTAATCACATGGATTTCCTAATCAGAAATCCTGTTTCTTTCTCTTTGCTCAGTTCATCTTTCCTGTTATTGTATCATTAATGCCCTGTTTATTAGTAAGGGGGTGAAGCCCTCTTATAGTTTCTTAAAGTGATTTATGGAAGATTGCCATAGTAAATGGGAGTAGTAAGCAGTAGGAGTTGTGAATCATTGTCCTACTATTCAAACTGGCAAAAAGTGTTGTTTTCCATGAAAAAAAATCATTTTATTTCTGTGCTCTGCTTCATTTGCATAACCTTGCCCCTTTTTTTCCCTCGGTGCTGCAAAGGAAACAATGTTTTTAAAGGGACACTGTCAGTTTTGAGCTGACTCTTTACATTATTTGCAAGTAGCTGTATCTAGCATTATAACACATGTAGAACAATTCTAGGGATTTGAATGGCTGAAAGCAGCTCACAGCCGTGTAATCATTGCCCCATAATTACACTCCTGAACTACTTATAGCCATGTAGGCCTATAACATAAATATAGAAAAGTAGTATCATCACACTCTCATATTCCGACAGGAGCTGTAACTTCAGACCTTCACTTCACCAGCAGGTGGCAAATGTGAAACATCTACACAGAATGGCAAATTATCTTTTCGGCCTACCTGCATCACAAAAACTCTTTTCCAGATGCTTTTCTACAGGTTATACTGCTGTAAACACTACTGAAATAGGAGACTGCACTATGATTAGGGAGATAGAAAAAACAGTTATTTACTGTACTCACAGTGCCTCACTATGTACAGTAAATTGGTATACAGGCTATTATATTTCTGTGCTCACTACAGAGATAGGAGACTGCATCTCTCAGTAAAGAAATCCTGTCAGCTAGATATTGTATTTAAAATGCCTTGTTTTGAATATAAACATATCAGAGCTTATGTTGTTGAAGCCACGACAGAAGTAGGAGCCTGCACCTCACAGTAAGGAAATTGGAAAACAGGTTCTTACTGTGCCCACAATGCCTTGCTATGAACATCTACACATTATTGGCTATATTGCAGTCACCACTAACAAAATAAGAGAATGCAGCTCTGAGTAAGAAACATTTAAGTCAACTTCATAGTTTACCCAGAATTCCTTTTTGTTGTATGTAAAACATTAACATTGCATGACATAACTTCTGAAGGAAAGAATTGTCGAGTATCTAGAGGCCAGAGGGGCACAGGACCCAAGGCAGCATGGATTCACAGTGGGAAGGTCATGCCAGACAAATCTGATAGATTTCTTTGACTGGGTGACCAAAGTAGTAGATCAGGGAAGGGCTGTGGACATGGCCTACCTAGACTTTAGCAAGGCATTTGACACAGTCCCACACAAAATATTAATATACAAGTTACCCATCCTGGGAGTCGGTCCCAAGATGACAGCCTGGGTTTCTTAAAGTGATTTATGGAAGATTGCCATAGTAAATGGGAGTAGTAAACAGTAGGAGATGTTTTTCTGATGCAGGTAGGCCAAAAAGATAATGATAGAAAGTATACTTAGAATGGCAGAAAAAGGGGAGATATTGCTGATGGGTGATCTGAATATGCCAGATGTTAACTGGAGTGCAGTTGCAGCAGCCACTTCGAAGAGTGGGGTTATTCTAGATGCCCTACAGGGGGCATGCCTTAGACAACTAGTATTGAAACCCAGTCGAGAGGGAGCAATCTTAGACCTGGTTCTCTCAAATGGAGATGAAGAGAGAATCTCACATGTAGAAGTGGGTAGCCATCTGGGAACTAGTGACCATCGAACAGTATGGTTCACAATAAACACAGCAATAGAGTCAAGTCATACAAAGGCAAATGTACTGGACTTTAGGAGGGCTGACTTTGCCAAAATGGGTGCGTGCCTAAGGAATGCACTAGCAAATGGGCAGGAAGGAGGGGTGGAAGAACAATGGGGAATAATAAAAACTGCCATCACAGAGGTAACAAGCCTTTGTGTGAAGCAGATAAACAAAACGATACGATGTAAGAAACCACTATGGTTCTCAAAGGAAGTGGCAGTGAAGATTCTAGAGAAAAAGAAAGCATTCAGGAAGTACAAGGAATCACAGAAGGAGCAGGACAGAGAACTGTATCAGTTGAAGCAAAAGGAAGCTGGGAAGGCAGTCAGAACAGCAAAGTCCCAAACCGAGGAAAAGATAGCCAACTTGGTTAAGAAGGGGATAAAACCTTTTATAGGTACATCGAGGAGCAAAGGAAGACCAAGGGAGGGATAGTGAGAGCTTAATAAGGGGAGGAGGTGGGCAGAGGTGACTGTGAAAAGGCAGAGATACTAAACAAATATTTTTGCTCAGTGTTTACAAAGGAAGAGGGGGAGGTACCTAAAACAAACAATAGAAACACTCTGGATGAAGAAGTTGATACCAGCCCATTTACAGAAGAAAGGGTTCTGAAAGAACTCTTAAAACTGAAGGTGGACAAAGTAGTGGGGACTGATGGGATTCATCCCAGAATCCTAAAGAACTAAGGGTAGAACTAGTGACACCACTGACTACCCTCTTTAACAAATCATGGGAGGATGGGGTGGTACCCGAGGACTGGAGGAGGGCAGATGTGATTCCCCTTCACAAAAGTGGGAGCAAGGCAGAAGCAGGAAACTACGTACCTGTTAGTTTAACCTCAGTGGTAGGGAAAATGATGGAATCACTTCTGAAGGAAAGAATTGTCAGGCATCTAGAGGCCAGAGGAGCACAGGACCTAAGGCAGCATGGATTCACAGCGGGAAGGTCATGCCAGACAAATCTGATAGATTTATTTGACTGGGTGACCAAATAGTAGATCAGGGAGGGGCTGTGGACATGGCCTACCTAGACTTTAGCAAGGCATTTGACACAGTCCCACAAAAAGATTAATATACAAGTTAGCTAGCCTGGGAGTGGGTCCCAAGATGACAGCCTGGGTAAAGAATTGGCTGGAGAATAGGACACAGACAGTAATAGTAAATGGAGTCCACTCTGAAGAAGGGGGTTACTAGTGGGGCTACGCGAGGGTTCAGTATAGGACTAGTCCTCTTCAATGTCTTTATAAGTGACATTGCAGAGGACTGGAAGGAAAGTATGTCCCTTTGCAGATGACAAGATCTGCAACAGAGTTGATGCACAAGGTGGGGTGGAAAGGATGAGAAGGGACTTGGGAAGGTTAGAGGAATGGTCAAATGTATGGCAGCTTATATTCAATGCTAAGAAGTGCAAGGTAATGCACCTGGGAAACAAAAACCCAGGGGAAGAGTCACAATGGGAGGTGAGATACTAACAACAACAAAAATGGAAAGGGACCTGGGGGTAGTCCTATCAGATGACCTAAAGGTGGGCAAGCAATGTGAGAGGGCAGCAAGGAGGGCTGGGGGGATACTGGGATGCATAGGGAGAGGCATCACCAGTAGAAAACAGGAAGTTATTATCCCTCTGTACAGACAGTTGGTGAGACCCCATCTGGAGTACTGCGTGCAGTTCTGGAGACCCAATCTCCATGAAGACATAGACAGGATGGAAGCTGTCAGAGAGGGCAACTAAAGCAGTGCAGGGTCTGCACCAGAAGACATATGAAGAGAGACTTAGGAGCTTAATATGTATAGCCTTGAGGAAAGGAGGGAGAGGGGGACATGATAGAAACTTTCAAGTACTTCAAGGGAATCAACAAAGTCCAAGAGGGTAGCATCTTTCAAAAAAAGAGGTGTGCAAGAACAAGGGGGCACAATTTGAAGATAGAGAGAGGGTGGCTCAGAGGTAATTTAAGGAAGTATTTTTTCACAGAGAGGGTTGTGGATGCATGGAGCGGCCTTCCGGGAGGTTGTGGAGTCAAAAACAGTGGTGGAATTCAAGCATGCATGGGACAGTCATAAGGCAATTCTAGGGGGTGGGGGCAGGAAGAAGTAGGCTGCTGGTTAACTAGGATCTGCAGCTTATCCATTAGGTAGGGAAATGGGCAGACTGGGTGGGCCAAGCGGTCCTTATCTGCCGTCAAATTCTATGTTTCTATGTTTCTATTCTGGGGGTGTGGCCTCACAGAGAAAACTCTAGGGCAGCTAGAAACAAAGCGCTGATAAAACATAAAATGACAATGCCAGAATTTTTTGCAAACCAAATTGCAGTTTTAACATCTGAAGCATGGCTGGCAATGGCATCCTATGTGAAACAGGCATTTGGGAAAGTTCCATAAATCACTTTAAAAGAAGTCTGCTTGTTTGTGTGTTTTTAGACCTAAAATGATAGTTAAGTCTGAAATCACAAACACAGCTTTGCCTTATATGATTACTTTCTTTGGTGCTGAGCTTTATTTTAATGTTTTTGCTTCTTCATTGCTCCAGAGTTAGGCAGCCTAACTCCACACTTTTTGAAGTAAACTGCAGTCTGGTAAGATAAAAAATATTTGTCTCCTCACTGTTTTGTGAAGAGTTGCTGTGCACATAGACCTTACCTGGGAGTTTGCAAAGTAAATGATTTTTCAAGAGTTTACCCTGCTATTGTGCACCCTCCATGCCACAGCCCAGGAGTGTGAAAGTGAGTTTACAAATAAACAAAGAAAAAGTTCTGCCACTCTTGTAGATAAAAAAATACCCCATACAGTGAGGGGTTTAGTTTGCAGCTCTTGGGAAGCTGATAAGAGAAACAAAACTGGCTACAAGAGAAAATGTGGCCACTGAAGCAAATACAAAGGTTTCAGTTTATACCAATGAAGAGGAAGAAAGTTTGGCATATGCAACTTCAGCACATGAGCAGTAGTTTGGGAATAGCATACCAGAACCCACATCTGCCAGTAACATACATTCACTGGAAGATTTAAGAAGAGACACCTCAGGATGTGTATGCTTGCTATGTCCCTGAGTAGATACCGGAGAGAGAAGTAGACACCTTGAGGCTTAAAGATACAGAAACTCCAGACTTTTGGCACAGATGACCAAATTTTCATGAAAATTGGGAACAGGTCCTCCATAAAGAAGCCAATAATTCAATATTAAGTTATTAATAAACAAAAAAAGAAGAGACCATATCTAATTGTAGAAGAGATACAAAAAGAAACAATTAGGAATGTTTAAGGATGTACAAAAGCCTATTATGGAAGGCAGTCTAAAAAACTGGAGTTAAAAATGAAAAAACTTCCAGGAAAATCTGAGTGAATATAAAATGAAAAAAACATGAACGGGCACCAGAGACTACAGGGAGGCAAGATCTACGATTGCCACAGGAGAAGGAAACACAACTGCATAAGCATAAAAGAGAAACAAAATGTGCATGTGGAGAATTTCATGGAAATGAACTTGTCAGGACTTTTTCTTACTGCTTGTTGGGGAGCTATGTCTGAGGTTCCAGGGAGTTATTGTACTACTGTAGGCAGTCTCCCTTTTAACTATGAATTCTCCTTTTAAGTATTTAGTTTTACATTTGTCCCTAGACTTATGCTGTCAGGCTGGCACTAGTTTCTGCCCACTCTTTTTTTATTGTATTGTGTTATGGATTGGTGTTTTTTTATGTTTGTTTGTGTGCATGCACAAGAAACATCTTGTGGTAGTAGTAGGTTTCAGAGGCATGTCAGTGTTGTGGCGAATACCAGCAGTACTTTTTCGGGCTGCTCTGTTCAGCACCAATTAGTGAGAACGCTGTCTATGACAACAGTTTTAAAGCGTGCGACCAACTTGAAACAAATTCACCGCTGCAATCAGGGAGCATCCCATCATTGCAGCACCAGCTCCTCCTTCACTAGACTCTGGAGCCACCATTGGTCATCGAAATTGTGGGCCACAATTCAGGGCAGTTGCAGTTAGCTGGAATTGTCCTGAGTTACAGCCGTAGTTGACTGTAGCCATATTTTGTTTTTAGTCCATGACATCGACTGCCTTTGTAGTTTGCTGCTGTTTGCCCTGTCCCCCCTTCCAGCACCAAAAAAGCTGAGACATAATTTGCAAGTGCCCCTTGCCACAGCCCTTCTTCCATCCTTCTCCCAACCAATGCCAAGTGCTGCCTACACTCGCCACCCTCTAGTCCTCCAATAGAGAGTAAGAGAGAGTAAGAGAAGGGGAGGAGCCAGGAGTTATGCACACTGCACATGAGCTCAGTTAGCATAGGTCTGGTGACAGAATGAAGTGGAAGGATGAGCGAGTTTGGTGGGGGGACTAGGGGGACTGTGGACAAGTGTGTTGTTGCGTGATGTGAGTGGTTCCTACTGGGTCCCACCACCACCTTACTGCACTGACAGGAACAGGAGGAGGATGCAGCAGTCAGAGGACTGAGAAAAAGTTGGGGAGGGTGAAGGTCTGGCAGGTCTGGGCCTCAGGATTGATAGTGTCTGGCTAAGTGGCCAGTTTGGTGCGTGCCATGGACGGGATTCGGGAATGTGGTGAGGTGAGTGACTGACTGTTTGGACTATGTAGCACTGTGGGTGGGTCTGGGCTGCTGGATTTCTGACACCCTAAAACTGCAATTGTCCTGAGGGTAAATGCCACAGGAGAATGCAGTTCATCTCACATCATATTAGTAACTGGTGCCCACTGTGAGGGGAGCCCTGCCCTGGCTGGTATTTTGGCCTTGGGTACCATGAGGATCGAGGAGCGAGCAGACCAAGGTCCCAGGCTGGAGAATAAGTACTGCTGTTGGTGAGGTAAGAATTTCAAGCAATGAAAAGAAAGAACTAAAGTAGCTGCTGGCTCTGAGTGTGCTTGTTGAGTCTTTTTATTTTTAAAAAGAAGCAGTGGTTCTGAATCATCATTGCTGGAGGGCAGCTGAGGATCCTTAGTATCACAGTGGGTTCATTATTGATCGAGCATCAGGATGAGCAGTTAGTAAAGCCATTATTGCTAATAGAAACAGAAAGAAAAGAAGAAAGGCATTGAAAACTAAATTAGACAGGGTTTTCATAATAACGTGCATTTGCTAAAATTATTTATGGAGCAGAGAAAAGTGTTTGGTGTGTAAAGGGCAATGGTAAGCTGAAAAGTGGGTGGGGGAAATAAAGTTTACAAAAAATATAATATGTATATATTTGCAAAGAATATTTATACAATAGAGGTGAGATGATAACCAGTGAGATATATCTGATTATTTCTCACCCCAGTGTGATAAATGCTAATGACATCACAACATAGCAAAATAAATGACATTTATCACACCCCTATTGTATAAATCGGATGCATGATGTGAACTCGTGTGATATGGAAAATATTTTCACTCCTGCACAGTGACCTCTGGATACTCACTCTAGAGGAGTGAAAATAATTTCCTATACACTCATATCCATCATGTATCTCCTATACATATACAGTATATATATATATATATATATATATATATATATATATATATATATATATATATATGTATAATGTAGTGCTAAAGGTGCTTGGGTACCTAATGGACTTATTGTGTATAGCAATTTACAGTGCCATCATGGCACTCGGACTGACACACTTAAATTTATGGGCATTGATCATGTGCAAGCTAGCCTCAGAGGGTGAAATCAATGCAGCATATTACTCCATTGAGAATGAGATGAGAGAGTGAACTTATGTTTAGGCTAGGTGCCCTGTAGTCCTCTTGTTTAAATGATGCATGGACTATTCTCCCTTTCCTGTAGTTGTTAATATTTGCATTTTTGGCCCCGCTTTATCTACTGTATGTTCTACTCTAGTGCTGCGAGCTGCTTTATATCTAAATGGCCCCCCTTGGATTATTGCAAAGGTGTGGTGCCACTCCAAGCACTTCAATACAAATGCATTGAAGTGCACGGTTTGGTGCCGCTCCTTTACAGTTAATGGAGCTACCCAAGCATCTGCCATACTTCTGAGTAGCGGACTTTTCAGAATTAAATTAAACTGCTTTGTAGCTAGGGTTGCCACCTATCCGGTTTTTAACTGGATAATCTGGTTTTTAGGGTCCTTATCCGGTCATCTGGTTTTAGTTACATGCAGTCCGGTTTTTGGGCCATTTTGAGAGCTCATATACTCTTAAAACTGATGTATCAAATCCTTCACTCTTTTGGCTGCATTACATGTCCAGGTTACAAAGAAGTTCTGCTGTCACAGTCATTCAGACTTGCCTTTGTTTGTAAAACTAGACTGTCTGAGAGGTGTAAAGTATGGCCATTAAGATCATTAGCAGTAAATTAACCTATTCTTTTCCACTCTGAATTTTAAGTATGGTCTTTTACTGCTATGACAGGAAACAGTTTTTACACCTTTATGTGCTCTCATGTGTTTCTTTTTGTGTTTTCTATATTGTGGTAAGTTTTAGACCCATTTCTGTTAAATTAATAATCTAACTTTTATTGTTTTTATCACTACATTTGCTCTACTTTTTTGTATTACCTGAAATGCCATGATATTAGCTACACTTTGTCAGGTCTTTCAGATAAACAGCATGGAATGGTGTATCTGAAATTGTGGAATGTCTTAGAAATATAAAAAGAAACCACAGTAGCTGCTGAGGTAAAGGGGAACACAGTGCAGTATTAAGGGTACCACAAGCACTGATAATTAAGTTATCAAAAATTGGTCAAAGAATCAGAATACATGGCTGACATGGAAAGGAAAATGTGAGAGTGTTTAACAGAGGGCTGAGCAATAAGCTGTGGCTGAGCTTGGCACATCCAGCAGACCTGAGTTTAGTTCCCACAACCTCCACTTAAATACTGTGTGACCCTGAGCAAGTCATTTAACCTTCCTGTGCTCCTGGGTCACTCCTGTAAAATGGGCTATGTGGCCTATGGGAGGTAACCTGGTTGCCAAAGAATAAAAAGAAATAACTGAATAAATAAATCAAATAAATAACAGGATAAAAATAATTTCCTATCACTAGTAATGTATATTCCAACATTACAAATGGCTTTGGAGGAGGAGTGATATACTCGCCAGTCATAAAAAAGGGGTGGAGCCAGAGGTGGAGATTGGGATGTGGTTTCAGATCTGGTTTTTACCTCATCCAAAGGTGGTAACCCTATTTGTAGTGCTAAAAAAAGCTGCTTTTTTTCACAGAAGCTAAACCAGAGGGTTAGCTTTGCAAGGGCAGGAGCCCCTGCAAATGACAGCTCTCCTTTAAAGTAAATACTATCTGCCAACAGAGAGAAGAGAATGAGAAAGTTCTATCTGCACACCAACAGAAAGCTCTGAGCTGAGGCAGGGTGTTTTGTGCTTCTGTGTATTTTTTTTTTACTTTTTTTTCTTGGTTTCCAATGTGTTTCTATATTGATAGCCATGTTGCCCCTTTTAACTTTTTTTTAACTTGCAGATCTCTGAGTAAGTGTGTGTATATGTGTGTGTGTGTGTGTGTGTGTGTGTGTGTGTGTGTGTGTGTGTGTGTGTGTGTGTGTGGGCATGATGCCCTGTTGGTTTGATGATGTGATTTTGTCACTTTGCAGTAGGTTGTTTCCGATGGGGTGCCTCCATCGTTGCATAACAGGTGAGTGGCATGATTGCAGGATGAATGTTTCTTTCTGCTTGTGGTGGCAGGATCCCAGGCAGGTAGCTATATATATATATATATATATGTATTTTTAGGACAATGATCTTTCATACTAATGATTGCACCTTTGAGACCACAGATGGTTGTTATACAGAGAATAATGCCTGTGCAGGTGTGTGTTAAGAGGATTTTCCTCACACATAAGGTGTGAGAAAAATCCTTATGACAAACCTTACACAAGTACAGTTATTGTACAGTGCTGGTGTGTGTGTGTGGTTGAAACTAAAATGTTATGCCCAGTCTTAATATTTCACATTCTGAAATGGCATAATGGGAGGGAAGTTCTCGGGGGTGAAGGCTTTGTTGGTGCAGGCATATATTACCTTTGATTGCTTGGATTAGCCATTATCTCTGTGGACTGCAGTTGTCAAGATGGCACTACTTATACCTCCTGGTACTTGCCAGTCACCCCAAAAAAAAAGCAGTTGGCTTTCTCACATAATGCAATTGACTTGAATCTGCTAAATGTAATGATTCAGTAAGGCATATTACCCTGGCAAGTTCTGTAATTTGCTACTCTTTCCTCCACTCATATTAGGATTGCTTGCTCAGTTCAGAGAACAAATGCAGTTGCTGTGTTCAGTTTTAAAAGGTTCAGGTTTTTAATATTTGTACAATATGGATGATGGGATGGCTCAATAATAATGGTACTCAACTGGTATCAACATGAAAGTTCAACGTACCTAAATAAGTAATGTTAGACAAAGTTTTTGGTTCAATATCTCATAATGCTTTTTGCATTCCACTTTAGGTAGAACCAGGGCAACAAACTCAACAATGGCAGAAGTTGAAAAAATTGGATGGATTTTCTTTATTTAGTTGCAGTCATAAATTTTTAACTGGTTGAAAAAATCAGTTATAATGTATTGTAAGCCAGTCACAATTGGTTTCTCAACTGATTCGGGGGTCTATCCTTCACCCATTAACAGTCTGCATGCCGGCACATCAGAGAGACCAAGAACTGGTGACTAGCAGTGAGGGAGCTGCCAGTCCAGAGAAAGAGCCAGCAAGGGGAGCGAACCAAGTCCCAACCTACTGAGGGCAGAGTGAGCAAGCGAGCTGCAGCGGCAGAAACTTTGGCGGCTGGTGGCAGATTGGTGGCAGGTGGCATTGGCAAAAGGAATCCTCAAAAAGGAGCTGTGATCTAATCCTCACTATTTTTTTCTAGTCTTTTTGCTGCTTGCTGCCAAGTTTGTCCCCCACTGTTTTTTCTGCAGCTCAGGCTGTTGAGTTCTGGACGGGACAGAGCACAGAAGCAGTTGCAGAGTGAGAGCGTGACCCAGTCAAGAGGGAGAGATGTCTGAAGTTACAAGAAGACCACACCAGACCGCACTTTGAGAAAGAGCTGAGTGAGACAATGAGCCCACACTGCCTGATGAGCTCTGAGCTGAACACACTTGAGACCAAGAGACGAGGAGGACAGAAGAAGGCTGTGGTCAGTCTGAGGCTTTCACTCTCTTCATCCAGTCTGAGTCACTGATCCAGTCAGTGTATCTCACCGATTCCACTGTCTCTCCAGTTCCTATAGCTCCCTCCACAGATTGGGTGGCACATTGGGAGCCCACCCCAGTGTGCCTTCATTTAACGGAAAGCCAACCACGTCGGCATGTTCCTGCCCTTACCCCAGTCTCATTGTGTGACACATTAGTAGTCCACCCCAGTGTATCCAACATCATGCCCACCCAAAAGTCATGAGAAACACTGGGAACCCACCCCAGTGTGCCCAACATTTGTTTTCTTTCACCTGTAAATGAAGAAAACCATCCGCAGTGTTCATTTATTTTTCTGTACCTGAAACAAAGAAAATGGTCCCTCACTGTCGGCAGTGCCCCTCTCCAACTTGCACACACTCTCTGCACCTCACCTCTCCACCCTGCTCTCATCCCATACTTACCTCCAGAGGTCCAGCATCTGCGATCTTCGGTGGAGTGGGAACATGTCTGCAGTCTTCAAAGCTGACCGCGAACTGAAGAAATATTAGTAAGCTGTAAAATGGCATAAATGGGGGGATCAACTTAGGTAGATAGCTAAGTAATTTTTTTGAATTTGGCTCATAATGTACAACAATGGGGTTCTTGGGACCCCGCCTCATGAATACATGCACTGCCATCTCATTATTCAGTCCCGAAAGGTAATTTTGTGATCACTGTGCAGAATCACCTTTTGGGACTGATTAACAAAACAACACTACCATTTTTCATAAGGTGGGGTCCCAAAAAGCCTATCTTGCAAATTTGGTAGAAACATTCCTGAAAATGACTGTGTTATGAAAGTGTGTTGCGCAGTTTCCCTGCACACTCATAACTCCGACAATTTTTTATATTATCAATCATTGCCATTTTTTCACACCTCATTATGAACAGTACAGCTGTCATTTTTCACATCCTGCCCGAAATGTGTTTTTGTGCATCTGACGCACAATGGCACAGTTGCTGTGTGAAATCAATGTTCAAGACACATTAACAAAATCACATTGACACTGTTCATAAGTGAAAGTCCCAAAATGCCTATGTTGAAAATTAGTTTAAAAAAATCCCCAAATAAGTGCATTACGGGCGTGCATTGCGCAGTTTCTATGCACACTCATGACTTCAATTTTTCATATTTCCACCCCAGATTTTCAACATTGCCATTGTTACACCTCCTCATGAACTGTACAGCTGTCATTTTTCACATACTGCCTAAAATGTGTTTTTTCACCAGTGGCGCTGAATGCCACACTCGCTGTGCGAAATCAACTTTTGGCATTGAGTAACGAAATGTTACTGTCACTGTTCATGATGTGGGCTCCCAAAAAGCGCATGTTGAAAATTTGGAGCAAAAATACCAACAGATGTCCAGGACATTAGGGTTTCCAACTGTAATGACCACCCTGTACAGACTGACAGGCATCGAGGGTGTGACTTGGGGGTCATCAGCCATAATGCTCAACCCATTCCACCCCACCCCCACCCTGTAACCACTGACAGGCATCAAGGTGTGCCTTGGGGTCTTCAGCCCTAACATTCACCCCATTCTCTTATACTGCACCCATCTCAGCTTATTTCCTTTTTAAATGGGGTGATTCCAAGGGCCGAAGACTTCAAGGCACACCGAAACTCCTGTCGGTGTCTGCAGGGTGGGGTGAGGTGGAATGGCATGAGTGTTATGGTTGACGACCCAAAAGCACATCCCCAAAGCCTGTCAGTCTCTGCAGGGTGTGGTGGGGGTTGGTGTTACTTCAGCACTTCACCACCGTTCCTGTTATGCATCACTCCAACTCCTGCACTACCAGTGCCAATGCCTGCAAGCAAACATTCAGCATTGACAAATGCTTGTTTAACTTGGGAAGATATTACAATACATACAGAACTTGAAAATCAAGTAAAGGATCAATAGGGTACTGGATATGAATATGACCAAGACCTGGTCAGGTGCAACAAACAAGCATAGCAGATACTTAAGATAGTCTAGGCACAATATAGATAACAGAGTATGTCAAAACATAGCTCTTTGTGTGCAAAATTATGTCTTAGAATAATACAAGAAAAAGGCATCCTGAACCAGTTATAAACTGTCACTTCGCACCTGGTACTTTAATATAAAGGATATATTCTGACATACATTTACAGATGACATTGCGTACATTATAATACACAGAAACAGAACAGGATGTGTGAGTTTGAAGCAGTCCAGAGACTATGGTCTCAATTCTCCAAACTCGGTGCATGCTGCGCCAATGGCAGCTTTCATCAATTGCCGGTGTGCCAGGGACCATTCGCTTAATTCTCTATTGGGTAGGGACCTGGCAGCAATGTCCTGCTTGTGGCAACTATGACCATATGCCAAACAGACAGTACACCTGGATGGTTTGTCACAAGTTGCAGGGCAGCTGTATGCCACTATTGGGCATCCCTGGTTGTCTAGTGGACCCCCTTCCTATCCCTGATCCCCTTTTATTTAAATTTACTTTTGTTGCTGATGGTCTACTGGACCCCCCTGCCCTGATACCCTTTTATTACATTTAATCATGTCCCTGGTAGTCTAGTGGGCCCCCACCCTGGTAGGCAGTGCCCCACCACTCCACTCCCCCATCCCATCCCTGAGCCAGTGACCGGCACAGCCCTCCACTCTCCACCACAGCCAGCCACCAACTGAGCCATCAATGAGTGCATACTGTATAATCAGCTGTTACAGTACACACTCATTGACAGCTCAATCAGTGGCCATCTGTGGTAGAGAGTGGAGGGCTTTACTGGTCACTGGCTCAGGGATGGGATGGGGGAGTGGGGTTGTGGGGTTGTGGGGAACTTCCAACAGGGGTGAGTTGTGGGGGATGGGGTTCCACTAGACCACCAGGGACGTGATTAATTATAATTTGAAGGAGATTAGGTCTGGGGGGGTCTTATAGACCACCAGGGACATGATTAATTATAATACAAAGGGAATCAGGGCTGGTGGAGTCTGCTAGACCACCAAGGATGTGAGCACATTTTAATTGAAAGGGGATTGGGGATAGTGAGGGGGTCCACTAAACCACTAGAGATATGTGTACATTTAATTAAAGAGGGATCAGTGATAGGGAGGGGGGTCTGCTAGACCACCAGGGACATGAGTACAATTACAAGTCTCGATGGCTGACAGGAACCTGGAAGTGGTAGTGGATGTCAAGATGAACAACTCAGAGACTTGTAGGAGGGCAGCAGCCAAGGCCAACAGGATGCTGGGATGCATCACTAGGGGGATCACCTCCAGAAGGAGGGAAGTGATACTCCCTCTGTATAACTGCTTGGTGAGGCCACACCTCAAGTACTGCATGCAGTTTTGGAGGCCACACTTTAAGAGGGACATTAAACTCCTAGAGAAGGTCCAGAGGAGGGCAACCAAAATGATTTGGGGCTTGGGGGACAGGACCTATGGGGAGACGCTCGAAGAGCTAAATATGTACACATTGGAAGAGAGAAGGGACCGGGAGGACATGATAGAGGTTTTCAGGTACATGAAGGGGGTAAATAGGGGAGAAACAATCAGGGTGCTTCGAAGGAAGAAGGAAGGGGCAACTAGAGGGCATGGGTGGAAGCTGGGGGGGAGATTCAGGTGAGAAAGAAGGAGGTGCTACTTCACTAAGAGGGTGGTGGAGCCATGGAATGCGCTGCCCAGGGGGCTGGTGGAGGCAGAGATGGTGGAGGGGTTCAAGAGGGGGTGGGACAGGTACAGGGGAAGGGTTCTGGAAGTAAAATCCAGTGCAGCGAGAATATCTAGAACTGGGAAGGGAGAAGCCAGAGAAGGCGAGGGGGGCAGCAAGGTCAGCTCCCAGGGTGGGGGCTGACCAAACGAGCAGACACGAAAGATCTTTAAGCCTATTCTGCTGGCATTTTAGTATGTTAGTATGTTAGATCAGGGCTGGGGGGGTTTATTAGACTACAAGGGAAAGATATGTTTATTTATATTGAGGTTTATACTAAGGTAGTTAGGACCATGAAAGGCGGAAAGCCCTTATTCACTCCTGTCCAATTACCCATAATATGTCAATGTGTTTCCTTCTGTTACATGTGCATCAAGTCTTTTTTTGAATTTGACCTTATTTTGACTTATTATGATTTGCAATGTAGTTGATTTCAGGGTTTCACCACCCTCTGAGTGAAAAAGGCCTTCCTTTTATTGGTATTGTACTTTTTTTGTCTTAACTGTAGTGGACGCCCATGGGTGCTTGTTCTGTTATTTTTAAAATCCATATTTAGCTCATCTAGTAAGTAGTTGTCTTGCATTATATTGTAGCACAACAACAGGTCACCTCTAATTCTTCTTGTTTCTAGGGTCATTAGGTTTAGTGCTTGTAAGCGCTCACTATATGGTCTTGTTTTTTGGTTATGTACCATTTTTGTGACCCTTCTCTGGATTCTTTTGATCTGTTTGATGCTGTCTTGCTTTAATGATCCCCATACAGGACTACCATAGTCCAGCAGTGATCTCACACATGACCTGTACAGCGGCATTATGACCTGCTCATCACTGCTTCTAAAATGCCACCTTATGGTTTTTATTATATTATTAGCCTTAGCTATTTGCTTATCACAATGTGTGTCATATGTGAACTCATTATTCATTATTATTCCCAGATTCCTTTCTTTGTTTGATGCCATTAGGGGCTTTCCATTCATATAGTATACCCCTTTTTTATTGTGTTTCCCAAGATGTATGATATAACATTTGTCCACATAAAAATTCATCCCTCTAAGTGAGGCTCATATTTAGATATTGTCCAGATCATTTTGCATTGTTACTACATCATCACTGATTCCGGTTATACCTGCAATTTTTTGTATCATCCACATATTTACTTATCCAATTCCTGGAATTTTGTCCCATACCAGCTATAACAATCTGAAACAATACAGGTCCCAGGACTGAACCCTGTGGCACACCACTAGTGACTGGCACCAGATTTGAGTAGTATCCATTTATACAGACTCTCTGGGTCCTCCCCTTCAGCCACTCTACAATCCATTTTATAATTGTGTAATCTATTTGCATGTCATATAGACTTTGTATAATGTCTATGTGTGGGACCTTGTCAAAAGCCTTTGCGAAGTCCAGATATACACAGTCCACAGGGGTCTCTCCTATCCAAAGCAGCAGATATATTTTCATAAAAACACAGTAGGTTAGTCACACATGTCCTACCCTACACAAAACCATGCTGCTCAGTGTATCTGAGAGGTAAGTGAGAGAGTTTATTAAATCCTTAAGGATTGGCTCTATCAACTTCGACGGCACCAAGGTCAAACTAATAGGTCTGTAGTTTGAACAGTCCACCCTATTTCCCTTTTTGTGTATACGAACCACACTTGCCGACAACCAATCTGGTGGAACCTCTCCATCTTCCAGTGATTTTTGAAATAATATATGCAGTGGGTACACTATATTGAGTGACAGTAGTTTTAGTATTTTGGAAGAAATATTGTCATGTCCAGCAGAGTAAGTATTTTTTAGCTTGTCTATTTTCTGTATGATACTTTCTATTGTGAAGGTTTTGTTTGTTTCAGTTTGTATGGGGTGATCCAGTGCATATTGTGTTTGTTTGGAGAAAACAGATCCAAAGTAAAAGTTAAATTTGTTAGCGATACTTTCGGGATCTAAGATTAGCTGGTTATCTACCATAATTGCACACCGTCCAGGGTTTGATTTGCATAATGAATTGACATAACTGTAAAAATGTTGCATATTGTTTTTGTTTGCTGTACTAGCTAATGTTTTTTTCCATTTTCTGTTTATTTTTTATCATATTTTTTACATTTTTAAGAGACTTATATTGTTCACATACTGTGTTAGAACCCATTTTTTTAAATTTGAAATACTCCTGCTTTTTTTTATAAGTTTCTTTACAGGATTGATGAGCCATTTAGGTTTGATGCCTCTGTTGTCAGATTTATTGATCTTTTTTATACATTCATCACATATTTTGAAAATCTCTCTTTATTATATCCCACATTCCAAAGGTAGATTTGTGTTCTAAGATTTGCTTCCTGTTGATCTTCTTCATCTCCTCGTCAATAAGGACTTTGTTTGTTGTTTTAAAATCATAAATCTCCCTACACCCCTTAGTAATTGGGATGTGTTCCTTTGTGATGAATTGGATACTATTGTGGTCACTATTTCCCAAATGGTTAGATCAAATCACAGTCCATGATATATATATATATATATATGTCATTTGATGTTAAGACTATGTCTAGTAAATTGTCACCCCTTGTTGATTCCTGAACATTTTGTGCAAGTCCTAGTTGCTTTACTGAGTTTAGGAAGCTAGTACTGTTTGTTTGGTGTTTTGAATGACTTCCAATCAATGACAGGGAAGTTGAGATCTCCCACTAGAATAACTCTACCTATTTAAGAAGCTTTTTCTAGTTCCTTATTTAACTATTTTGTAACTTTCCCATCAGTTTCAGGTGGTCTGTAACACACTCCAACTAGTATATTACCCTTACTTTCTATGTCAATACTGACCTATATGGATTCAACCTTATTTTCATTTGATTGGATTTTATCTGACATATTAGTAGATTTAAATCTATTTGATATAGGTGCAGCTACTCCTCCTCCCCTTTTTTGTTCTCTGTCTATGTGGTATAGGGAATAACCAGGAATTTATCTGCCCCAGTCCTCTTCTTTTGTCCACCAGGTCTCATTTATAAATATCATATCTATATTATTAGGGGGTGCCAGGATTGCCTCTAGCTCATCATTTTTGTTATGGAGATTCCTTGCATTTATTAATTAACATTTAACTTCTTCCATCCTTAGTTTTTCAATATGCATTGCCTTTTTAAATGTATGGGGCATGGTAAATAGTCCATACCCCCCCTTGATTCAGTTTAAATGTTGCAGATGAACTGTATTCTAGATTATTGTAACTAATGTACGTGTGCCTGTCATATTCAGATGTAGTCCGTCTTTGACATAATGTATGTTTTTTCTGGAAGAAGGTGTCCCATGAATCAATAAATTGTACACCTTCTTTGTTACATCTGTTTTAGAGGCAGGCATTAATTCTTTGGATAGTGTTATTCTTCTCTTCATGACAATTTAGTTTAGGAAGGATTCCTGATATTACTAGGGTCAGTCTTTTCATCTTTATTATAGTGCTAAGTTCCATAATATCCTTGACCACATCTTTTTCATGATCCTTTCCTATGTTATTGATTCCAACATGTAGCACAATAGCTTGGCTGTCTGGTTTCCTATCAATAACCCTAGGTAGGCATTGTTTGATATTTTTTATTCGTGTTCCTGGTAGGCAGGTTACCATTGCATTTGCCTTATCCCCCTCACAAATTATGTTATCAGTTTTCCTTAGGATGGAATCACGATTACTATAACCTTTTTCTGAGGTGATATTTCTTCCATTCCCCCATTTATTTCTTCTTCATGCAGTGTATTTATTTATGAGTTCTATCTCTGCTGTGCCTAGTGCCCTTCTTCCCCTCCTGCTTGGTCTCCCTTTTACAGTAGCCCATTCTGCTGGTTCCATTTCTGTCTGTTCATCAGTTTCAAGAGGAGGTTCTGTATTGACCACTATGGTGTTTCCTGCAGCTACTAAATCAGAGCTATGGCCTTCTGGGTTGTTATTGGTGGTTAGTTCTCTTAGTGTTCCCACCTCATTCAGTAATTAATTCATTTGCATACGTTTGTCACATTTACATAGTGTATTGTTTGATACTGTCTCCACAGCTTCATACATTTTGTAGAGACTACATATAGATATTGAGCCTTCGCTACACAGGAGATCAAGAAGGTCATTTGGAGAGCTACTCCCCTCCTTTACCATATACTTCTATTTTGTTCATATAATTTTTTATTGTTTTGTTTTTTGGTGACAAACTATTAATCCAAATACATCTTTGTACTATTTCAGGGTGTCCTAGTGTCCTGCGTTGAACTTACCTGGGTAGATGAGAAGTATATGTCTTGGCCCTTCTCCCCTTCTCCCTGACTGACATGCAAGACATGTACTGATGCATGAGTCTCTGTGCACATCTCCATGTGCAGTGCATGCTCACTCACTCTGAATGGCTTAAATAGTGTCCATGACCTGAATTTAACTCCTGTGGTCACGTGATGTCCTTTGCCAAAATTCAGCTCAGTAAAGATCAAAAACACAAGTTATAAGCTGAACCCCTTACATCCCCTGCTTGATACAGTAGTTCATGCACTACTGAGCTATAAAATAATGTGAAAAAACAATTTCCAGCCTCCTATAGTCCACAGTTGGTATGAAAGACTACAACCTCTCTCCACTTCCTGGTTTCCCTTTGGTTGCTAGGCAACAACCCCCCTGCACAGCATTTAGCATTAGTGTTTAGTAGCAATAAATTCATTTTCCAGCAACTCACACTTAATATTACTGCCTCACATCCCTTAGCTGTCTCACAGCCTGAATTCAATGTTTTGGAGTTTCAAGGGAAGATCAGGGATGGGGAGGGGGAACTGCGGAACATGTTTCCTACTGCTCAGGGAGGGCTCTGAGAATGGCACAACTGTCTAAACCCTCCCAGAGGGCACATTTCTAAGTACCATTAGACCAGCTAGGGCTGGTCTAAGGGTACTTAGATGTGTGTCCTCTGGGAGGGTTTAGAGGTTCCCAAATTAGGGGATATGGCAGCCTATGTCTCGCGCAAGCCCCCTAGCACCATGCTGCAGCCCTGTTTGTGTTGCAATGACAGCACAACTCCCCTTTGGTGCAGGCTGCATTCGAGAATTGCCCCCAGTGCATCTTTTGGTGCAAGCTGTACCATGCGCCATTCCATGAGCTTTGAAACAAGAGCCTTTTCAGTCAGTTTTGAAGCAGCATGCATGCTCTAGCCAGAAAATCTTGCCTGGCACAGTGAACAAGGTGTTTAATTTTCTACCTTAACTCTCTGTTTTATTTTCAGAAAATAAGGTTACTTGTGATGCTATTGAACACATATGCTTATTGGATCCTGCCATTAAAAGCATTTGTCCTCTAGGTAAATTAACGGTGAGCCGTCATAATGGCAGCAGCCTAACTGCAACGTTTCTGGTTATAATAATCTTGCTTGTGTGGCTAAGAGTAAAAGAGACACTTTCTATAGTGTACAAATCAAAAGATCTGCCTCTGTGCTTGTCTAATAGTTAAAAGCAGATGGACTTTATTTAAACAGCTAGTGGAACCAAAACAGACAGAAAAAAAATATACCAATATTAAGAATGTGTCAGTTGTAACTTTTTATTTCTTAAGTATTCTTCTTTTTCCTTTACCTCATTATAAAGTTTTCTATGTGATAACATTGTGCTGGATGTGTGGAATAACTCTCAGCTTGGCAGCTGACATATCTATCTCGAGACTTCCCACAACATTATCAGCAATACGATTTCACTGACTGTGACATCACAGGTGACTGACCTGGCAACTACTGAGTGGCCCTTCCTAAACAGCAGTCAGTGATGCCACAGTCAGTAAGGTCACAATGTTGATGATGTAGTGGGGAGACTAGAGACAGATATTTCAGCTGCGAGCCAGAGTGCTGTCCCACATGTTACACCTACTAACATCAGGTAAGCAATCTTCTAATTAATAAAAAGGAAAGAACAAAGTACCTCAGATATAAAATGTAAAAGTTGAATGTGTTTAAAAATTAATATTAGTTTTAGGCAGTACACTAGCTCCTTAAGGAACTTTGAATACCAGCAATGCTGAAGCAAAGATTTGTCATAGAATTAGCATCGTCTAGACAGATACACCAGATAGAAAATATGCAGAAATAAATAAAAGTGACAGTCTGAAGTGAGTAGAGAGCCACACATTTGGCAAATTGGAAAATAAGTATGTAGGTAATGAAACTTATTCTAGCATGTGGATTGGGAAGGTACTTCTGTACTAGTCAGTTCCTTTTAACCATCACAAGTTGTGTTTTTTTCTACATTACTTTGGTTATGGGATTGTACTCAAAAGTTGTTTTTCATCTACTTGGCATTTTATTGTATTATGGATTTTACTTTAAACATGCTGGAGTTACAGGTTGGCTATGGAAGTTGTTATGGCAACCAAGACACTACTAAGTTGTCAGCTACCAACTGCAGTTTGCTCTGAAGAAGGCATCACTGATGTTAAAACATCAGCATGTACATGACATGTGCACATGCACAGCCATGTTAGACCTCCCTTTAGTCAGCAGCCTAACTACATAGCAATGGAGAAGTGCAAACAATTTAAGGGTAAGCAACTGAGGAAGTAATAATGCAAGGGAAAGCTGTGTTTGTGATTTTAGACTTAACTCTAAGTCTGTGGCTCCATTAGACAGTTAACCAGGACGAAATAAATTGAATGGTCTTGTCAGTGGTTCCAGTTTTGGCTCTGTGATAACCAGTAGATTTTTTTTCCCCTGGACTGAATTACAAATTAGTGAATAGCTTTTTGAAGTAAACTTCGGTGTGGTAAGATAAAAGATTTTAGTCTCCAGACTATTCTGTGAAGATTTGCTCTGCACATAGACTTTTTACTGAGTGTTTGCAAAGTAAATGATTTTTTATGTCAAATGGAATGTAGCACCAGTTGAAATGTTACCACCCCCAACACACACATATTTGCATACCCATTATGCTTTGAGCTGTGTTGAGGCTTTTAATTGTATTTGTTTTAACAGAAACAATATGAATAATAATAATAATAACAACTTTATTTACAAAGTGCCTTTCAAAGCCAAGGCACTGCACTGTATATAAATAATCACATATTAAGAAAACAACAATCTTAAGAAAATCCAGATATAAAATAACAACAGTGCATAACATCCAAACAACAGAGTCACTTATCAAACAAATTTTCAGGGAATGCTTGTAAAAATAAAGAAGTTTATAAGGCTGACTTAAAACTTTCAACAGTCTGACACTCTTTCACCAGATGAGGTAAAGAATTCCACAGGGTAGGAGTTGCGTAAGTGAAAGACTGACACCAGATGTCTTTAGGCACACCCTGGGAATCTCTAGCAATCCCTTGTTGGTGGATCAAAGTGGGCAGGAAGGGTGGTAGGGATGGAGGAGCCCTTTCAGGTAGTGGGGTCCCTGGTCATGTAGGGCTTTATAAGTCAGCAAGCTGACCTTGAAAGTGATACGCCACCATACAGGCAGCCAGTGCAGTCCACTGGGAACAGATGTATTGTGACTGGTCCTAGAGGTACCAGTCACAAGCCTGGAAGCCACATTCTGCACTAGCAACTAATCAACCCCAGGAAGCCCTAGATATAGGGTATTGCAATAGCAAGATGGGTCATCACAAAGGCATGGACCAAGGTTGAGAGATCGTCGAGAGAAACCAGGTGCTTCACCCAAGTGATATTCCCCAGATGATAAAATGAAGACTTGACAATGGCTGACACCTCATCAAAAATAATGCCCAGGTTATGCACCTGATGTGAGGCCACTAATGGAACATCCCTGAGTCATAACCTGGAATATTGTTCAGTCAGCATGTCAGCCACCTGATGATACAGGTCCACCACCAGCACCCCGGTATTGTCCAGATTTAATCCCAGCCAGCTGGCACTCATCCAGTCCTGGATCTTGGTGAGACAGTTGTCAAATACTGACACTGCATCATTCTGTCCAGGCACAAAGGATAGATACAACTGAGTATCATCTGCATAGCAGTGCAAACTCAAGCTGTGCCTCCTAATAATGTCTCCTAATGGCAGCATATACACTGCGAACAACATGCACGTTAAAATGGAACCCTGCAGAACCCCACAGGATAGGGGGAAGGGGTCAGAGGAACAAATTCCCATGACCACCCACTGAGTCCTACCCTGGAGGAAAGATTTAAACCACCTAAGGACCATACCTGAAAGTCCACAGATGGTCCAAAGGTGCTCCAAAAGCACTCCATGGTTCACAGTGTCAAATGCCACAGAGAGATCAAGGAGAACCAAGATGGAACAAGACCTCCAATTTCTGGCTATTAGGAAGTCATTAAGTACCCGGACAAGTGCCATCTCAGTACTATTTCTCTTCCTGATCCTGGACTGGAGAGAATCATAGACATTGTGGGTGGTAAGATGGTCATCCAGCTGCAGCACAACCACATTTTCAATGACCTTACCTACAAAGTGCAGGTTTGAGACAGGTCTGTAGTTATCAGAACAGTTCGGGTCAAGGGAGGGTTTTCTCAGGAGGGTATGCATGACCGCCTACTTGAGGGGATCAGGAAAGATCCCCCTCTCCAATGAACTCCAAACAATTGCTGCAAGGATCGGGACGGTTTCATCTATGCAACCCACCAAGATGCGCATAGGGCCTGGGTCCAAACTACAGCAGGTTGGCTGCAAAGACTGGATGACTCTCATGATGTCAGTGATGTCCAGCCAGCTGAAATCTCCCCAAACAGAGCTGGCAAATGTGACATCCCAATGATCATCACAACATCCGCTGGAGGTGGACTGGCTGATCTTGGATCTGATGACAGCAACCTTTTCTGCAAAAAATTGAGCAAACTCATTACATTTCTGTTGTGAAAAGGCTCCCACAGACTGAAGACAGATTGGATTGCACAATCTGTTCACAGTCCAGAAGAGCTGATCTGGTCAATTCTGCGCAGCAGCAATCTCCCTGGACAGGCACTCTGCCTTCTTATGGAAGATTGTCAATTGATAGAAAGAATAATGTTCCATCAACCTAAGCCTGTCGTCATCAAGTCCTGATCTCTGCCAGGCCCTCTCCAACCTTTGCCTCACTCTCCTCAGCTCTTTTAAGGTCCCATCGAACCATGGAGACCTTGGACCGAGGGTGATGGGGTGAACATGAACAGGAGCAATGAAATCCAGAGCCACTGTTGCTGCTGCATTATAGGCAAGCGCCAAATCCCCTGGATCCATGCATTCTCTTGGCCTGTTCGATAGACCCAGAACCGCCATTAGGCCATCAGGGGTCACAGCCCACAAAGTGCGGTACTGGACCATCTCCATAGGAGTAGAGCAATTAGGGGGAGCCCCGAAACTGAACCTTATTGTGTGATGGTTGGGCCATCCGACTGGCCCCACCACCAAGTTGGATATATCCATCCTCAGGAGGAACACCAGATCTAGTGAGTGACCCCTAATGTGGGTAGTGGAGGTAACTTGCATGAGGCCCAATGAAGTTATTAGTTGGAGGAAATCACATCCAAATTGCCAGAGTTCATCATCAACCCAGGCATTGACATCCCCCAGAATCAGCCATCGGGGAGATCCTAATACCACATCAACGATGAAGTCTGCAATTTCCTGCAGAAATTCTTTCCCATCTCTGGGTGGACAGTTGATGAGAAGTATCCTGCACCCCATGCCTGCACCGACAATACATTCAAATGATCTGGTGCATCCACTGACACCTCAACAATGCCCAGATCAGATCTAAAACAGATGGCTACAGCCCCTTCCCTATGATCCATCCTCATACAATGTATCACCGAGTGCCCTGGTGGGACAGCTGAGGCCAATACTGGACCTGCATATCATCCAACCAGGTCTTGGTGATGCACGCCAGGTCTGCTATCCCAACAAGATCTGCTATAATAGCAGTCTTGTTACAGATGGACCGAGCATTACATAACACTGTCTGAGTAGGATGAACAGTCAGGGGAGAGAACCACCCAAATTGGCAGTATCTGACCTCTTGTATCATTCATGCATTCCACATAACATACTGTTCTTTTTTTTGGCATTTAAACTACAGTATTTCACCTCCTCCATTCATAACAACATTAAAAGAAGAGTTCAAATGTAATCTGCCAGGAAGCTAAAAAAACAGTAACTACTCATTCTTCTGTTTACCATTGCCAAATGTGAATTATTTGTGGATTTTAGGAAGATCATTGTTATCTTTTCTTATACATGACCCAACTATGGTACGTTCTGCATAGTAACATGATCTTTGGTAGATCTCATTACTATTGGTATTTTGATTACATACACGTGGTGCCTGATCAGAAATTAGCATAGAATTTACATTTGTGCCCAAATGTTCATGTGCTACGTCCCAAAATGATTTACAAAGAATTTATTTACACAGTATAGCATAGCAAAGATGCTGCATCTCATTTCCAGTGGGGTTCTGCATCCTCACAGGACAGCTTAATTCCTTTCAGCACTGTTGTTAATTTGAGTTTACTTTGCTGCAGAGACTACACAAATAGTAGTGGATGGATTTGGCCCAGATCTAGTTTCTGATCATTAAGCCAATGCTGTACAATGCATGTTAGCCAATCAGAATGCTTAATTTCCAGTCACAGATTAAGATTACCAACTCTGAAGCAGGTGTGGCTTCATGTTGAAGAATTAGTCTACACCTTGCTTGTGCTCATAAACACTCAAGCACTTAAAACATTGTTGTATGCTGGCTTTTGTTTTACCTTACAAGAACTAAAAAGAGTCTGCTCTTAAAAAAAAGTTGAATACTGTAGCCAGAATGAGGTTTCCATCAATAACAAGTATTATATAGAGACAACTGATGATGGTTGCTGGAATGCATGAGAGATCATTCAGTTTGAATGATGGAGAATAACAGTGAAAAAATATATTGGGTTACACAGCACAGAGCACATTAGGAAAACTGAACTGCAACTGCACAGAATGGAGCACTTTTCAGATGTTTGGTGAGGTGTTTTTTTTTTCATAAATTGGCAATAACCCACAGCAGGGTGTGCAGTTATTGGGGATTAATCAACACCCCTGGTGTGTTGTAAGGCAGTATAGTGCAGTGGTTTAAGGCTCTGAGCTGCAAATCTGGTGACATCCAGCAGACCATACCTGGGTTTGAATCCCACAGCTTCCACTTGCATACTGTGTGATCCTGAGCTTCAGGTTGCTCCTGTAAAAAAGCTTTCAGCTTAGTGTGCTACTCCTGGTTAAACAACTGAGAAAAAACAAAAAAAAAAAACGAGGCCACAGACTGAGTGTCCTCACAGCACCCAGGGTGTTGATTAATCCCTGGAGTGGGTTATTGACATGGGCTAAGCATGCTTATGATAACATAAAGAGAAATCTGTGTCTTTACAATGAGAAACAGAATATTTACAGCAGTATGTGTCCCTCAGTGACACAAAGCAGTTCCACTGTGGAACTGCTTCACACATGTACAAAGTGCAGCACAGACAGGGAATGTCCATGGTATAAACTGAACCGAGAGATACACCAACAGGACTCTGTTGTTTTTCTCGCTACTCACTGGCTATGTCGCACTCTCTTTGTCTCTTATATCAGGAGGTCACTCTTGCACAAAGTGCAGCATGAAGAGCAAAGATATCAGTCTTTTGCTCCTTTTCACTGTCTGTCTCTCTAACTGACGACACACTCACCAGAAGTGCTACACAATGTGCAGAGAGAGACACAGGACACTGCAGAGTTCTGCATGAAATCTGACTGTCTCATTGCTCAGTGTGTCTCTGTCTCTCTTTGGCTACTGTTAGATGACTACATTGACATGCCACATACCTCACACATGAAACCAGTGGCAGTGTCCAGTGTCTCTCTGTCATATACTGTATGCAGGTGGAACAGCTGTACTTTACACCTCTGAGAGCGGGTTGGAGCTCTCTCGCACTCCTGCTTATTTCTGACCCACTATCACACACAGCTGACACAGTTCAGTAGCTGTCACTTTGGAAGACAGCGTGTTCCTATGCTCCAGAGGACAGCCAGTAAACATCAGTGGGGCCCACAGGACAATGTGTACTGTGAGAGAATAGTGCCAATTACACTCTGTAAGCAATAAACAAGAGGAACACTGTTCCTACTTCTAAACCAATGGCTGGCAATGCTGCAGAACAGAGAGAGAGAGAGAGCGAGAGAGAGAGACACACACACACACACACACACACAGATATCCCACTTGAGCTGAGGCTGCACATGCAACAGGGTGCAGTGCTTGAATGCTTGCTGCATCTCTCCCTGTCTCTCTCACTCTGTGCCTTTGGTCTCTTTCTAAGCCCAACCCTGGGAAAATCATGCTGTCACTGTGTGGCTCTTATGAACTTTCTGTGTTGCTCTCTGCCATGACTCTGCAACTGTCTAGGGATGAGTGGCAGACGGGCACTGGAGATCATTGGGTGGGGGGGTTGCTCATGGGGGATGTCACTGTGTCTACTGTCGAACCCATGTATCTAAAAACATACAGTGACACTGACACAGAAAGCAGGCCACACAGCAGCAGACAGAGAAGACAGAACTGCACAAAAAGAAAAGAAGCGGTTTATTTATTTATTTTTATTTATTTATTTAGGGATTCGGATCATACCTTTGAGCTCAGAGCTCTTTTACAAAGGTTCCACGTCAAACAGTGACAATGACAGCAATAACCAACAGTTTACATACAATACTCGAATAGTAGGTACCTAGTATACAGTAAGGATACAATGTCATTCATAGAACCAAAGGTGATAGTACAGCATCAAGAGCATTCAACTACGGTAAAGGACAGTGTTTATATGTAGTGAAGGAGATAAACAGGTGTGACACCTAGTGTGAGAGTCCAAGGAGGAGTCAAGGTGAGGGGGAAGGGAGACAGGGGGAGTGGGCAGCCAGAAGAAGTGGCTTTGTCTAGGAGGTTGGGGAGGTAGTGGTAGTATGTTGGTTTTAAGGTTGATCCAGTGGGAGAAAAAGGCACAGGGGGAGAGACAGAGGAATAGGGCAATAGGGAAGAGTGGGTGTAAAGGAAGGGAAGGAGAGTGTGGGTGAGTGGGCATTATGGGTGTTAGAGTCCTAGTGGCAGTCACAAACTGTCCTAGTAAGAAGGTGTTGCCTTAGGCCATTTTTGAATTGTGAGATGCATTGGGAGTTTAGAATGTGCACTGGGATTTCATTGAGCCTTTGGGGGGCCCTAAAGCTGAAAGCATGCTGTCCCTGCACAGTTCGACGGAAAGGTGTTGATAGGGCCCCCCTCATCCTGCCTCTGGTGGTATAGCTGGTAGCACTTGGTGTTAGGATGCTAGAAATGCATGGGGCGGTTTTACCCATTAGTGCCTTTTTTCCAAGGAGACATGTTTGGAATATAATCCTGTTCTTTAGTGGCAGCCAATTGGTCTCCTTGTATAAGGAGCAGGTGTGGGTATTTCGATCTGCAGCCAATGTGAGCCTACATGCCTTGTTGAGGTAATGTAGATCCTTTTTAGTGCAGTGTCTGTTGCTGCGCCAGACCACCAATCCATAGTCGATGGTAGAAAGGATGGAGCTGGACACTGAGAGACAGGAGGGCCTCTGGAGTGAGATACTTTTATGCCTATATAGCACCCAGCTTGGTGTTCACTGCCTTTACCACTGTGTCGATGTGTTGGGTGAAGGTGAGGCAGTCATCAACAGTGATCCCCAGGTACTTGAAGGTCTGAACTTGTTCCAGCAGCTCACTGACTTTATTGGAGATGGTGAGGGGAGGGAGCTTCTTTTTGTGCTGTGGGCTGGCTGTGAGCATCACCTTGTTTTTTTTGTAGTTTAATAGAAGTTTATGGCTACAGAACCAGTCTTCCAGCTTGTAGAAGAATGCCTGCAGCTGGGAGTGGAGGGCAACTATTGATGAACTGCTGGTGAGAAGCACAGCGTCATCTGTGTAAAGTATCAGTATCACTATCAAGCAGGGACAATACTGTGATGAGTGCCACTACACAATACCAGTTAGCCAGCCTGGGAGTGGGTCCCAGGGTGGTAGCCTGGGTAGCAAACTGGCTGCACAAGAGGACACAGAAGGTAATAGTGAATGGAATGCATTCTGAAGAAAGGGGGGTTACTAGTGGAGTATCTCGGGGCTCAGTACTGGGTCCAGTCCTCTTTAACGTCTTTATAGGTGACATTGCAGAGGGTCTGGAAGGAAAGGTACGCTCTTTGTGGATGACACAAAGATCTGTAACAGAGTTGATACACAAGGGGGTAGAAAGGATGAGAAGGGACTTGGCAAGGTTGGAGGAATGGTCAGACATATGGCAACTTAGATTCAATACAAAGAAGTGCAAAGTAATGCACCTGGGAAATAAAAATCCAGGAGAAGAGTACACATAGCAGGGGAGGTATTAACGACAACAATAATGGAAAGGGATCTGGGTGTAGTCATATCAGATGACCTAAAGCTGGGTAAGCAATGTGAGAAGTCAGTAAGGAGAGCCAGGGGGATACTGGGATGCATAGGGAGGGGCATCACAAGTAGACAAAGGGAAGTGGTTATCCCTCTATACAGACAGTTGGTGAGACCCCATCTGGAGTACTGCGTGCAGTTTTGGAGACCTCATCTATGCAAGGACATAGACAAGATGGAAGCAGTCCAGAGGAGGGCAACTAAAATGGTGCAGGGTCTACATCAGAAACCATATGAAGAGAGACTGAGAGAGCTTAATATGTATACCCTTGATGAAAGGAGAGATGGGGAACATGATAGAAACTTTTAAGAACCTCAAGGGAATCAACAAAGTCCAGAAGGGTAGCATCTTTCAGAAAAAGAGATGTGTAAGAACAAGGGGGCACAATTTAAAGTTAAAGGGGGGATGGCTCTGGGGTAATGTGAGGAAATTCTTTTTCACGGAGAGAGTGGTGGACACGTGGAACTGCCTTCCTGGAGAGGTTGTGGGGTCTAAAACAGTGGGGGAATTCAAACATGCATGAGACATACATAAGGCAATTATAGTGGGGGGTTGCAGGAAGTAGGCTGTTGGTTAACTAGAATCTGCAGCTTATCCAATAGGTCGGGAAATGGGCAGACTGGGTGGGCCAAGTGGTCCTTATCTGCCGTCAGAGTCTATGTTTCTATGTTTCTATGCCAAATGGCAAAATCAGACTTTCCATTCTGTCCTTTGAGGTCTGTGGGTGGGTTGGTGGGAAGAGACAGAGCACTGAGAGGTACTGTTTACTTGTGGTGCTGGAAACAGTCAGTTACTGTGAACATGTGGGGTGGGTGGGTGGGAAGACAGCAGTGGAGAGAGAGGAGAGAAGTAGACAGAAGTAAAAGAAATGGACATGGACAATACTATGATGACTGCCACTACACATTACCGAATGATAGATGACACTTGCCACTTGGAAGTCCACTGGGTGGGTGGGGAGACAAACAGCGCCAAGTGGTATTCTGTACTTCTGGTGCTGGACACATTTATTCACTGTGCACTTGTGAAAGACATAGAAAGTCATGTCCACTGTGGTTAGCTGAGCACTCTGTCTCTCGAGGGGTACTGTATTGCGAGAAGATTAGTTCCATTGTGTGTATCTGATGCATATGGCTGTCTTGGAAACTCTGCTTTATGCACAATAACAAGATCGGGCTGCTTCTTGATCACTTTGCTGGGGCCCCTTCACCACTTACTGTGTGGGTAACAAGAGACTGATGAATGGTCCGGTGGTGGCCATCTTCCAATGAGTTCACAAATAGCTCCCTGCCCATGTTATAAATAGCAGTTAAGCACTTTAGAAAAGCACTTTGATAACGTCTCCAGTTTAGGAACACTGCTAGTAACACTGCAACAAAATATTAATAAATGCTGCTATGGACATTGTAGAAAGCTACTATAAATTATCTCCAAGCACTTTTGGAAAAAAAACTTAAGTTATCAAAGGATTTCAGGCTACAGACAATTTTTACTAAGAAATACAGATTTGATACGAAGAGTAAAACTATTACAGTTGCAAAATTACAACAAAAAAACTGGCAGAATATAATAAAACAAGTTTTTTTAAATGGTTAGAAATAAATGTTAGAGTTTGAAGCCCATGAATGATGGACTTGATTTGCCGATATACCATTTGAAAAAATGATTTAGGACATTGTGTAGCGCCGTGTGGAACTTTCAAATTCCAGCATAACAAAATGCTGCAGAATTTTCTAAATTCTGCCCAAATTCCACTGAAATTCTTCCAGAAACAGAAGGGTGCAATTCTGCAGCAGAAATTAGTTGCAGAATGATTTTCCACAGAAAAAAATGCTGTTCCGAGGAATATTATTCCACAGATCACAGTTGGCAGAATTCCACAGAAGAACCACAAAATCCTGGTGGAACTTCAGCCCGCGGAATGGTCGTTCTGTGCTAATTCCGCCAGCAGAATTCCACATTCTGCACAGCACTATTAATGTGCGTAAAAAAAGAAATAAAAATAATAACTTGTATGAATACTAAACACCACAGTTTATTATTATTCTATATTGTAAAAGGCATATTGGTGCTGACCCCCATCAGTGGTGTTTTTTTGGGTATGTGTACAACCTGGTGGAGCCACGTAAAACTGATTGCTTGATATTTGCATTTTTGTTGGAATTGTGCTTGTAATAGTTTACTGGAAGTGTTTTCTTAAAACTTTTTGATAATATTTATTTTAACGAGGTCTGTATGCTGCTTACAAAATGAGACATGGTTTTGGTTGTTTACTTTCTGTTCCTGTTAGTTAGATTACAAATCTCACATGAGACCTTTCATTAGAACGCCCACAGGCCATAGACATTTACATGTTTACAGCAAAACTCAAGATTTCATGACTTTATTGCTCCCAAAACGTTAGGCTTCAGCAGTTTGAAGTTATCACCTTTCCTTCAGCATCTATTTACGTACAGCGGTGGGAATACAATGTTTTTCAGCTTTATACACGTGTGCACACACACACACACACACACACATATATATATATATATAGAAAGAGCGAGAGAGACAGAGAGAGAAAAAACACTATTTATTTGAACACAATATCTAAAAGGTTCCAAACCAAACTGTTTGTAGTTTTATTGAGTGCTTTCTAAGGTCCTTATCTACAACCCCATGACTTTGAATAGTTGAACTATTCACACTAAGAATGGGTTTTAAAAATGGCATGGTTAAGAATGTTTAGCTATATTTTTAATTTTCCAACTCTGTAAATCCTTCAACCTGCAGTAGAACAGTGTTACCATAACCTAAGTGGCCTATTTTTCTAAGCTCCTTTAATACATATGTGTCCAAGGGGCATAAATACTGCTAGTGCACCTTGTCTGTCAGATTACCCTGCACCCAATTTTCCTGCTGCTGATCTTAAAGTAGATTAAATCTCTTTATAGTATATGGTTAACTCTTTTTATGCATTAATTTTTATCTTATCTAAGAAGCTGTTGTAGTGCCTCTCAAATGCCATGTAAAGTTGTTGTACCCTTCTGAGGTACAACAGCTTTTTTCATATATACAGTACTTTGTCCTCTTATATCACCCTCATCCTAGCAGCAACCCCCAGCCCTGTCTCTTACCTAATTGTGGACTACTGATTCATTTATTTATTTGAAAACTGGTACCTGAGAAAGGCACACAGAGCCAAGGCTCATTTCCTGGTGTGATCCAGGGAGAGGGAAAGGGAAATAAAATAATAAAAAGCATAGGCAGTATTAATGATTGGTACAAAGTAATATACAGAATTTAACTGAACATAGTACAAGTGCAAATAAAAAGGAAATGGAGATAAGTAAATGTGCTTTGATGTTCAGATATAGAGACAAAAGTAAGTTGTATGAATGACAGTACTGATGTGGAAAATGAAGGAGCCTGATACAGGATGAGATAGGATCCAGAAGGAGGCCCAACAACAATGATGTAAGGGTTCCAACAGGGAAGGATCAGGGAAGGGAATTGCTGGAGCAGGTGGGGGCTGGGAGGAGTTTTAGCTGCTGCCTAAGGAAGACATGGGAGTGGGGGAGAGACAGAGGTAGGAGGGGAGCAGGTACCAAACTTGGGAGCATGACCCGAGGATATCACAGGGTTCAGGACTGGAATGGGAAAAGACCTCTTTGGTGTCTTCATAGGGGACATTGTAAAAGAACTGGAAGGGATGGTATTACTTTTTGCAGATGATACCAATCTCTGCAATAGGTCAGACACTCATTGAGGGGTGGAGGTGGGGTAGAAAAAATGTGCAAGGATTTAGGGCAACTTCAGTGTGGCCAAAAGCAGGGCAGTTGGGGTTCTATACCAAAAGGTTCAGGATCATGAACCTAGGGCACATGAATCCAGAAGCTTAGTACAGGATATAGGTGAGGAACTGACAGACATTAAATAGGAAAGGGACCTTGAGGTTATCATATCTGATGACCTCAAGGTGGCAAGGTAGTGTGACAAAGCACTGGGTAGGGATAGTGGGATGCTTGGGTGCATGGGGAGGGTTATCTCCAGCAGGAGGAGGGAAAGGAGGTATTGCCACTACATCTCTTGCAGGTGAGACCCCACATGAAGCACTATGTACAGTTTTGGAGACCAAACTTCAGAAAGGACATAGACAGGGTGGATGCAGTCCACAGGAAGGCAACTAAAATGATGCAGGTTTTGCATGGGAAATCCTATGAGGAGAGACTAAGGGATCTCAATATATATTCCCAGGAAGTGAAGACAGAGAGAGAGAGAGAGAGAGAGAGAGAGAGAGAGAGAGGTGTCATGATAACACATTCAAGTACCTTACAGCAGTGAACAGGATGTGGGAGAGTAGTGTTTTTTAAATGAGAAAGAGCACAGGCCCAGGGAGCATGCAATGAAGCTGGAGGAGGGGAGTTCAAGGGAGATGTGAGGAATGGTTCTTCACTGAAAGGGTGGTATATGCCTGGAACAGACCACCAACAGAAACGGTGGAGGCTAAAACAGTGGGGGCTTCAAGCATGCATGAGACAGTCATAAAATTATTTTATAAAAGAAGCAGGGAGACAGCAGGGTTGCAACAGATCAGATAGGGTCTGAACAGGCAGATTAGGCAGAGAACATCCAGGTAGACTCGGTGGGCAAAGGGGTCTTTTTCTGTTGATAGATTTAATATATTTCTGTGTTTTTATGTTTATGTAACTGGTACTGTGAATTTAAAGATGAACAAACATTAAGAAAGGGCCAGTTCTATGCATTCATGAATAATAATTAGGGTAATGAATAATAATTAAGCACAACTTACTTCTTTCTGATGACTTCCTGTCCCTGTGCTCTTTCGAGCTTCTCCTTAATGCTGAAAGGAAAACTGGAGCTGGTTTAGAGTTCAGTAGTTTTTTCTTCTGGTTTATGCAATGTAAATCTTCAGTTTCAGATTCAGGGTTTTTGTGCTAGATGTGGTTTTATTCGAGAGACTGTTTGTTTTTTCAGATCGGTTCCTATTGTGACCAAAATGATGATGAAGGTGGTGACCTGTGCCATTGAAACACATTGCTGGGTAGGAGATGTTGTTTTTTTAGTTGCCAAAATGAAGGGGCATGTTTTGATTTAATCTCTTGGTTATCATGTTTGTAAAAGTAGAAGAATTATTTATTGGTTATGAAAAGGATAGAGTAGAGAAATGGTAGCAAACCTCTCTAGAACTGGCACAGTACTTCTGCAACAGACTGTGTAATGCTTTAAGTTCAACTACAGCTGCAATATTGCCACCTCTCCCAGTACTAATGCAGCACCAAGAGTAGGATGTGTGTCTTGCCTTCCCATTAATGATTCACATATACCTTAAAGTATGCTTCACTGTGAAACAATTAACCCATGCTATGCCACATACTTGTATATTAGTCCTGAATTCCAGTGCATTCTGTTTCTGCTGACAGCCCAAGGGAAACAGCATTCAAGTGTGACAGATTTTCTGCTCAAAATTAGCATCAAAACCACTACCAGCTTTCACAGCTTACTTTTCAACACCAAACAGAATTTGGTAATGCTGTATGTAAGCTACTTGTACACCTTGAGCACTTAAATTGTGTTCAAAGTATACAATCCTGCCTATAGAGGGAAGTGGGATATTTATTTGGCCACTGCAGGGTGGTTGGCACTCTTAGAAGGTATAAATTGCTAAGTTTGAGTGGCAGAAGGAGGCACCACAGAGACACAGGGACAAGGGTATTCCAGATATTGAGTGGGCAGGCACACTGAAGGCTTTCCCACACTATGATGAAAATGGAGCTGGTATGAGGTAAGGGACAGACAGCATTACAATCTGAACATCTCTGTTTATTTACAGACCAGATATAGTGGGGGCAGGTACAGAGCAGGATTCCCCACATAGTGTCCTATTTCGTGCTGGAGAAAGGTGAGTGGCTGATAGCACTGCAGACTGTAGCCCTCTAGAGCTGGGTGAATTTAGAGGAATTTTCTCAAAATTCCAAATTTTTTGAAATTATTTAATAGAGAACCTGCAACATATGACTAGAGATGGGTGAAGTGGCCTCAATTCGCTCCGCGGAGTGATTCGTGGAATAAAGTAGAATTTGCAGAGTGCTCAGCAACATGAAGCAGAGTACTTCACGTTATAATGGGTAACACAAAGTCCATTGAAAACAATGACTCCACATTACTCCACCTTCCCAAACCACTACTCCACCAAATTGTGAGGTGAAATGCATTGAAAACAATGTACTTCACCATACTTCACCTTGTTTTTAAGCTCCAAAGGCGAAGTTTGCAGTGATTCAAGGGATTTCACATCACGTGGGCTCTAGAATGTTCTGCACAGCCTCAGTTTGGGGTAGTGTGCATAGGAAGCTGTAGGAAACAGTCTGCTCTGAGAGCTCTCTGTGATTCAAACCTTCTAAAAGCTGTCAAAAAAGCCTTTTTGAGTCTTTTTTTTTTGCTGAAACTTTAGTTCATCAATTGTAGGAAATCATCCTGTGCTCATACAGTATCATACAGTGTTTATTGTTTGTGTGTGCATTTTAAATTTTAATGTGCAACATTTAGTCTGTGTACTGAGAAACAGTGGAAGTGTGCTTTAGGGGAAGGCGTTATCTGGAGTAGGTAGATTTAAGTTGGAGAAATAGGGAATTCTTTGATTTTTGGTTATATTTTTCTTGTATAACTGACTGTGTTAATGTACATAGTAATATTTTCAGTAATTGTTGAAATTTTTTTTGCTAATTGTGTGTGTTGTGGTCTGGACCTGGTACAACAATGAGGCTGTTTAAAATACGTTGTATATTACTGATGTTTTAAATTTGCTATGCATTACTTGTAGACAAATGTGTGTGTGTGTGTGAGTGTATGTGTGGTGCGTGACATGACATCAAATAATACACCTTTTATTGTGCCACAGTGTATATGCAAGCGCAGCATTATGAACCTGCAATCCACTGTAGCTGCGTGATTTTGTACTGCCATTGTGGTATCTTTTCTTGGTTTTGCACTGCCATAATCTGCAGCCAGTGCTCCCCCACACACAGGCAAAAGGTATTATTTTCCAGATTGGATTGTTTGTGACTTGAGAACAGCACTGGTTAGTTAAGGTGTTGTTGAACTCATTGTGACTTTGCATCTGTATCTGTTGTTGAAGCCAGAGTTGTATTTTTGGCTTCACGTCCAGTGTCACCACCCCGGGCCCCACCCAGAGTGAACATTCCAAAATCTAAATTTGTTTAGAATATTCCTGTTGATCCCCCAAAATGCCTGCAAAGAGATGTGCAAGCAAAGCTGTTTCTCGCCATGGCACTGCTGCCAATGGTAAGATTGTCTGTGGGAGTGGTAGTAGTATGCAGTCGCAGAAGTGCATTACTGATGTGAGGAAAGGTATTTCTCCTTCAATGTTTTTTACAGTTCAATCAGTAGCTTCACTCATAGATGGAGGAGATGATGTTGTCCCAGCTGGTCATGTTAGTGCAGTTGCTGGTGGTGGTATGAGTACTGCTGCCTCATGTTCCACTTCTGACCAGTTTATTGTGTGCAAATATATAGTAGAGTGTGAAGCAGTGGCAGTGAGTGACAGTATAGATGATGTTATACTCCCCAATAACTGAACATGAGGATTCTGATCATCATGTCAACGATAGCACACACAGAGGCATTTCTTTCACTGTGGTTCAGGTCATGCATTTGCCATGCAGTGATTCACAGTGTGGTGAAAAAATTTCAGGTGATGGTGGTGCTGATGATGATGATGATGTTGCTGTGGTTGCAATATGCAGTCCATATGCCAGCTTCGAAGTGGAAGATGTGGATGATGTTGATGAATATGATGATGATGTCAGTAACTCCTGTTGGGAATCAGAGAAAAAGGAACTCAACGTGGCTGTGTCTGGGTCTGTTTGCATTACCCCCCTCCCATAAAAAGTTGTGATTTACCAGTTTCAGTTGATGTTGATGACCCAGTAATAATGACAGGTAGTAATACTCATGGTGGTCACTTGCAGTCCAAGTGTGTCCTGCCTGAAAAATCATGTAGTGTCAGTGGCTCAGTAGGTAGCACACTTGCCTCTAAGGCCGGGAGATCAGAGGGCTGTGGGTTCAGTTCCCACATCTGGCACTTGGGTTAATATTCCAGTACTGACACTGTAGTGCAACATGAGAGGGGTGCTGCACTTCTGAGGTGCCGTCTTTCGGATGAGACGTTAAACCGAGGTTCCATATGTCTGGATTGGTGGTAGTTCAGGAGGATGTTAAAGACCCCATGGCACTTATTGAAAAGAGTAGGGGAATTTACCTGGTGTTCTGGCCAAATTTCCCTCATTCACTAAAAATACCACCAACAGCTTAATCTGGTTCAAGGTCAGTTGGCATTCATCTGTATCCCCCTCCCCCGGGTCGTGCCTGAAAATAGGCAGGATTTGTCTAGTGCACTTACCCGGTCAACAAAAAGCTAAAGAAATAAATAAAAATAAATGAAGCACACCCCCCACTTCATGGCTTAAAAAAACAGAGTCCAATAAGCAGCATCAGGGAGGACATGTTAAAACTACAGCATCAAAATCTCTTGTTTGGGATTTTTTGTGGAAGATGCAAATGATGAGTCAGTTGTAATCTGCCAGGTTTGCCAGGTGCGTGTGAGCTGAGGTAAAAAGGGGACCATATGGGCATGGGGGGACAGCATACACATCTTAAGAATAGGCACATGGCACTGTGGACTCAGCACAAGATGGCAGCTGCTACTACAATGGGGTGTTCACCCTCATCATCAACCATAATGAACATGTTATCCCCTTCCATGACTACAGCATCCAGTAGAAAATTAAATGTGTGCAGTAGTGATGAAATAACAGCAGAGGATTACTACAGGCATGATGAGGTGGAAGAGCAGAATGATTTTGAAGTCTTGTCCAGAGGTGGTGGCAGTAGCAGTTTTGGTGGTGATGGTGATCAATGCAGTATGTCTAGTGCAAGTGGTACATCAACCCCTGTTGGTAAATCTGGGAAAATAACTGCATTTCTGTGTTTGTCATCACCTGTGCAACTGTCTTCATCACACGTCCACACTCCACAACATGCAGTCGCAGAGCAGAACCATTTGTCATCACACCCCGTGTAAAATATTTAACTCATTCTATGTGTTGTCACCATTTTGGATCAGGTCAAGCAATGGATGGTTCTGATGTCATGTGGTGCTAATGGGTATAATGGATTAAGTCAGTCCAAGTTACAGGGTGTTTTTGAGCATAAACTGAAGTAACCACCCAATCATACAGTGTCAAGTGAACTTAATCCTGCTGTAGCAGAAATGCTGGCAATTTATCTTTTGCCCTTCTCCTTTGTGGAGAATTCTGGGTTCCTGTGGTTTGTTGCACATGCCGGTCCAAACTGGAAAGTCCCATCCAGGATGTATTTTTCAACCCATGCTGTCCCCGAGTTGTACTGTACTGTGTCTGACTCAGTAAGACATGCCCTGCAACATTCCTCCTCTCCATTCATCCATTTAAGTATGGATATGTGGACAAGTGGCAAAACAGTGGGAAGTAGATATCTGTGTATAACTGCACACTGGGCGCAGGTGCTGGGGGTTGTTTGTGCTGTTGGTAGTGTGAATAATCAGTGTAGTAAGGTGGAGTGTCTTGGTAGCAAATGTCCAGGAATTTGACAACATGCAATGATTGCAATGCACAATGTGACCTGTTCTCACACTGGTGAAAACAAGTTGGACTTGGTACTGACAGAAACTGATAAGTGGCTGAACCCCCTGTCCGTGAGAGCTGGGTTCATAGTAAGTGACAATGGGTCAAATGTGGTGAAATGCATCACAAATGCTGACTTTTTTGGGGTTCCATGCATGGCCCACTGTTAAAATCTTGTGGTGCAGGAGTTTCTGCAGCACCCTGATATAAAGGAAATGCTGACAGTTGCACACTGTATCTGTTCTCACTTTTCATACTCTGCAAAGGCCTGTGACCAACTTCAGCAGTTGCAGATCTGAAACAGCCTCCGCAGCACTGCTTGAAGCTGGAAGTTGTCACCCAGTGGAACTCCACATTATACGTGGCAGAGAGGTTGTATGAACAGAACAACGTCATCTCAGAATATTTTGTCATGCGCACTAGCCATGACAGTTCTGAGGCCTCCATGTCTATGAAGACTGAACAGTGGCACCTCATGAGCTCTGTAATAACAGTCTTGAGACCTTTTGAACATGCCACAAAGGCAGTGAGTGGTGAGTCTGCTTCTACTAGCCAATCAATTCCACTGCTTTGGGTGCTGAGGCAGACATTGGTGACTGTACAGCATAGCCTTAATGGTGCCGGAGACAGTTCTAGCAGTGTGTTGCTGAAACATATGCTGACAGTATTCGACCAGCATCGTCACATCTTGAGGATTCAGCGTAGTGACAAATCTGCAATAGCAACAATGCTGGACCCACTATACAAATGTGGAATTGTCTCAGTACTGGATGGTGGGCCTGAACAGGTAAAAACTGTCAGTGGGCAACTGGTGCACTTGGTTCATGGGGCACAAAAGTCACATGCTAAGGTCAGGAAACCTGAGCAGCATAAACAGGCTGAAGGTGAACCTGGAGGAGTAGCATCAAGCATATCCTTTAAGGGGAAGGGGGCTGCAGTTCCAGGTGGGCTGTCATCAAAAGCAGCTGGCATTAACCCACTTTGGGAGGCTTTGTCCCAAGTGGGGATTTGTGACATAAATGATTCTGGAGAAGCGGATGATGCATCAACCTCTGGACTTACAGCAGCACAGTGAATTGTTGAGTCATATGTGTCTGAAAACAGATATCTGTCAGTCACTGATGATCCCTTTTATACTGGAGTGGAAAGGTCAGTGAATGGCCAGAGCTGACCACTGTGACACTGAAGTACCTGATATGCCCACCCACCAGTGTGAGTGTCGAGAGCGTATTCAGCCCAGCAGGTGCAATAGCTCAGGATCATCATACAAACCCCTCTCCTGCAAATGTCAGTTGGCTGACATTCATAAAAATGAAAGAGAGGCACATACTAGCTCAGACTGCAACCTCAGTATTCGTACCCTGGTATTCTCATGGTATTGCTGATGTTGAAGAAAGGGACCATCCTGGTGGCAGTGACAGCATGAAGTGGCTTACCACTGACATAGATGATAACACAATGGAGAAAGAATTTCCCCATGATCAGAATTCAGGCATAGAGGACTGTGAGGGCAGCTTTCTTTCTGAGGATGATGATGAATGATGATGAGGTTAATGTTGGCAGGTTTTAAATTAAGTGGTTAAGAGGCTGTCACATGTCTTGTATGATACATGTTTTCTTTTTCATAAAGTTAAATCACTGTCCCACTCATAGTGACTCAAATTCCATATGTCACGTCACATTTATAACACAGAGCACAGTATATCCTGGCCCCTAGACTGCCACCACAGTAAGACCACTATTCGCCACTGCCATCATAGGGAATGTGACCATGTGTCCCCCTTGAGTACCACCACCATCAGACCGCTGTTCACCACTGCCACCATAGGGAATGTGACCGTGTATTCTCCCAGACTACCACTACCATAAGACCGCTGTTCACTACTGCCACCATAGTGAATGTGACCATGGGTCCCCCTGGATTACCACCACCATAAGACTGCAGTTTGCCACTGCCATCACCACCAGATGCAGGAAGATGTGAAAGGGAATGTCATCATGTGCCACAGCTATGACCACCACCACCCACCAACAGTGCCATTGTGACAATGTTTTTCAATTACATTGACCATGCCAAGGCAGTGGGAGTTGAACAGGAGACCACATCCATCAGCCACAGTCACAAGGCTTCTTACTATTAAAACTTTAAAGTGAGTATGTGTTCTAATGTTTTTCATGCTATTCAACTTCCTTTAGCTGTGTGTTTTGTTTTGTGTTGCTTTTCTGAGCTGCAATGGTCAAACACATATGGTCAACTTATTTTGTTTTTTTTTACAGGTTAACAACAAACAACTCTCCTTCGCTGAAGGTCTGTATTAATGGTACAGCAGCAGTATTGTCTACATGAACCTATGGGATATCCATTTCCAATCCATACTTGTAAGTATATCAATATTATTTAATCTATTCCTTTTTTTTTCATAAGAGTGCAACAAATCTGATTCATGATTCATAAACTAGGTGACCTGTACATCACAAAAAATATTTCTTCACCATATCATGCACTGTATTCCAAATTTGCAGCTGTGCAGCCATGACAGTGTTGAAAAAGTTGGACCCAGGTTGTGTTGCTTGACAAGATGGGGCTTTAAAATGTAACTTGAGTTGAGACGCAGCGTACTGACACAGTGTATTTGTTACACAGCCTGGTGCCAAATTAAATTGTGATCTGATGATTGCAGTGGGTCAGCTTGCTACCTGTGTTAATCCAGATATCCATGGTGGAACAGCCACAGCTTAAACATAATGTCTTACTGCTGCAATCAAGTTGTAATAAGACCTTCATTTCTTTTTCAGGAAACTTGCAGATGCTTTGTTGTGTCATAGTTGCCTTATCCAAAGAACTTCCTCAACATCATGCCCCCCCAGGCAAGGGCAGACATGCAACATGCAGAAGTCATTTCAATTGATGACCATGACAGTCATTGCCGGACTGGAGAAGGATGCAGATGAAATCTGTGAAAAAGTAACCAAATAATAAACCATAAATGAAACCTACTTGCAAATACCCCCAAAAAAATACTTACCTTCATTGGCTTGAGAGTATTCCATTTCCAATTTCAATGCCAACATTTCTCATCAAGCATAGGAATGTGCACACCAACAGTATGTGACCTGTGATTCAAAACAATATGACTACATGTGTATATATATGTCAACCCCACCTAGAAAATGCATATATATATATATATATATATATATATATATATATATATATATCTCAACTCATCAAAGGCTACTACTAGTGGCACACAAAGGGCACCCTTCCATCCAGTTGAAGTGATTGCATCACATTCACAGGAATCGCAGCACACTTTGGATGCAACAGTTCTCTCACAGTCATCATTTCTGATGGAACACTGAAAGGATTCATGTCATGTTATCACTCCTTCACACAGTTTGGCAAGACACTGTGCATCATGACATCATCATCAAAGAGTATGTAAATTTTCTGGACACAAGACAGTAGTATTTTGGGGTTGCAGAAAACTTCTGGGGACTTTGTGTGACCACAGTGCACATGAGTGACTGCACAATAAACTCTGGGGGATTTTGCATCTGGTGTAACACTCCCATTTCACATTGTCAGCACTTGGGAATTTTCTGGACACAAGACAGTTGCATTTTGGGGATGCCAACAATTCTGGGGACTCTGTGTGATCACTGCGCAATAAATTCTGGGGGACTTTGCACGTGGTATAATGCTCCCATTTCACTTCGTCAGCACTTGGGAATTTTCTGGACAAAAGACAGCTGCATTTTGGGATGCATAAAAATTCTGGCGACACTGTGTGACCTCTGCGCACATGAGTGACTGCGCAATAAATTCTGGGGGACTTTGCATGTGCTGCAACACTCCCATTTCACTTTGTCAGCACTTGGGAATTTTCTGGACACAAGACAGTTGCATTTTGTGTGTTGTGATTGTGAGCACATAATGTCATACTTAAATTATTAATTAAAGCATCAGTGCAACAATGTGGTTAACATTTTGACCTATACTTTTTTATGCTGTTTTAGATTGCCAGCCACTAGTTACCTCCTGACTTGTATGATACCCTTCTTTTCACAATTTGTGTCTGCTTTACTACTTTTTCTCATGTCTGAAAAAATAAAAGGAGCACCCCTTTTAATATGGCTCTGATCAGGTTTTCATCACTATTTGCAGCTATTTTTGAGCAAATATTGTTCTGAGAGGTCATAAAACACTGCCTGCTGCATAATGGTTAATTTTACAACAGAAGTAATATATAAACGACTGATGGGAAAAAACCTGCAGAAAATACTGACGAAGACCTGGTCCACACCATGTTAAAAGGAATGCTCCTTTTATTATTTCAGACATGAAAAAAGTACTAAAGCAAACTCAAATACTGGAAAGAATGGTATCATACAAGTCAGGAGGTAAGTAAACTGTCAATGTAAAATAGCATAATTTTCACTAGATTGTTGCACTGCTGCTTTAATGTCTATTTCAAAAAAGAAATATTTCTGGAGCGTTAGTAATGTTTACTTTGTCTCAGGACTCATGAAGTATTTTGCAAAAAGCAGGCCTGAGCAGTGCAAGTATGTTGTGCTAAACTGTATGTATGCCATCAGTGTTCTTTCTTGTGTATGCAGACATTGTCCAGCTTTGTGCAAACACATACATATGATGTGACTTGTTGCAGTATGTGAAGAATAAAGATAAGAAAGAATATATGAAGTATATTTTATTTGTACCATCAGCACCAGCGGAGTAAGTGATATGATATTTTTTCAGAGGTATTGGATCACTCCACACCTAAGTTACTCACAGTGCACACATGACTTTGTGGAGATCATAGCACAAAAAAACACATGCTCTCCTAAAAGTCATGTGTGGCCAGACACCTCTGAAAAAATATCATATCACTTAGTCCACTGATGATGATGGCGACAATCAAACATACATTATTCTTATCTCTATTTTTTATACCATAAACACTGCAACAAGTCTGCATATATATGTTTGCAAGAAGCTGGGCAATGTCTGATGTCACACACACACACACACACACACACAGGAAACAACACTGACTGTACACATGCAATTTAGCATATCATACATGCACTGCTCACACCTGCTTTTCCACAACCAATCCACAACAAAAAGTAAACATTACTGAGGCATTGGATTGTAATAACAGGACAATAAGGAGCATGTATGTCCGTGTGTGTCTGTATGTGTATGTATATATTTAAAGGGAAGCAGCCAGCAACAGGAGCTCTTGCCCCCTGCAAGGCTTACATTCTGGTTAAGCCTTTTAAGTATGTTGCAGAATTTTTCTCTATCTGCAACATACTTAATTTTAATAAAGAAAAGTCTGCAACCCGGAAGTATGGCTGACGCTATGGGGGCTCCATTATGTGTCAAGCTGTGGCAGCTACGCACCATGCGCTTCAATACTTTTGTATTGAAGTGCATGGTGCAATGCCATTGCACCTTTACACATAATGGAGCCCCATAACATCCACCATTCTTCTGGGTCGCTGACTTTTCTTTATTAAAAAAAGTATGTTGCAGCTCAAGAAAAATGCCGCAACATACTTTAAAGGCTAAACTGGAGGGTAAGCCTTGCAGGGGGTGGGACCTCATGTTGCTGACTGCTTCCCTTTAAACTAATACCGTGGCCTTCCCTCTGTCTGTTATTAAACATAAACAAAAGACAAAACACTACAGCAGTGGGAGGGAGGTGTGCTGAAAAAAAACTAATGGGGGATCCCCTGATGTTCCAGCAGCAGATGGAGCATCGACACAATCTGTAACTGTTGTTGCTCTATCTGCTTCACCTGCTGCTGGACAGCACCCCCCTCTTGTTATTTTCTTCCACCGTGGCCCACAAAAGTGCTATGTCTGCCTGAGTTGTATGCATTGTGGGGTCCACTGGGGGGGGATCAGGTAGTGGTGGTGGTGAGGGTGGTGCTGGTGGCAGTGGTGGGGGTGGTGGTGGAGCAGCTGCTGCTGTGGTCCTCCTCCTGCTGTGGTGATGCCCAACAGCAGTACCCTCTGCCACTGCCACAGAAGGGCCAGCAGGTGGAAGTCTGGCCTGTTCAGTGGCAGCCTGCCACTCCACCTTGTGGTGGTTCAATATGTGTGTGCTGGCTCCCAGTCCCCAGATGTGTCCCCCAGGGGCAACAGCGCATCTGCACACCACAAAGCAGACACAACACATGGCTGCTGTCCTCTCCCAACACAGTTGAAAAACTGCCAAACTGGGAAGTTGCAGGGGGAGGACCAGGCACAGGAGGGGCAGATGCAGTGCCGGCAGCATGGTCATGCACATGGGGCTCCACTTGCTGTTGTGGAGTTGGTGCTGCTGGAGCTCCTGCAGCTGCTATTGTGGTGGTGGTGGTGGTAGCGGACTTGGTGGATGTGGTGGTGGCACTGGTGGTGCTGGTGCATCTGGAGTGGGAGAAGCAGGATCAAAGAGTCTGGAGTGGTCCAACATCACCTGGCTATAACCTTCACCCATGCGCACTCCCCTCTGGCCATGGGCCACATATTGTTCCTGGTCAATCGCACAAAAAAACACTCCACTCCTACCTGATGTGATGAGTGACTTCACACACACACTCACACAACACAGCCACACACAAAACAAAACTTATAAAACAAGAAAATTGGTCACCAAAAAGAACTGACAGAACAGTACAAAAAAAAAAAGAATTAGCTTTTAAAAAAGCTTTTGGATTTTTGGAATTTGCTCAAGAAAGAAACTTATTGTTAACACAAACTCTCCTCTCCTACACAAAATGCTTCCTCTCTCTACTTCTAGAAAGGAGAAAGTGAAAGTATCTGCTTGTATGACTCACTTCCTTCCTGCCTGTCTAAAGCATGTGACTTACCGTACTGTAAGCCATGTGATGTGTGTGGGGGGGCTGCCTATATTGTTGTCATTCTGCCTTACTTCACGTTAAGGTGGAATAACAACGCAAAGTCATAGTAACAAAGCAAAGTGAGCACTTTCCAATGGCCACTGCAGGTAGCGTTATGATAACGTGAAGTGGACACTTTGCGTTCACTTCATGGGCGGAATTTAATTTCGCTGCATCTCTACATGTGACAGCAGCTGGCAATTTGTCTGAGGGTCGTCCTTCCTGAACCTGGGGGTGGGTAGAAAGATGTGGTCCTTTCTATGGTGTAGGGTATGGTAGGGACAGCATCCAGAGAGGAGGGATTACCAGGGCCACCCATAGATAAGGTGGCATCTTGGGCTGGGAGGGGAAAGAGTGGTTATATGAAATGGTGGCCAGCAGTTCCCCCTCTTTTTTCTCCTGCTTTTTTGGATGATGGATCATGGAAGAGTTACCAGCAACAGATTGTCAGCAGTGCTATTTCAGCATTATGCCAAGCCATCTGAGGAGTCTGACAGCGAGGGTCACCACAGCACAGGAGAAGCAGCTCTGGGAGATGTATTAACAGTGATGATGCAAACCAAAAACTGAAGCACTCTCACCATCTTCCAATACCACCAGGGCTCTTCAAGTAAATTATAAACTTTTATTAAGTATAAAAACGACATCTATCACCTGATTCATTTCAAACAGAATATCCTTTCTCAATAGCTAATAAAAAAGTGAACCACACATCCTTATATACTCCATAGCTATGACATCATCATTACATCACTAATAAAAACTTTAAAATCATTGGTCTGCATCAACTACCCCTTAAGAGCAAAACAACAACACACACACACACACACACACACACATCTATTTAAGTGCCCACAATAATAAAGTGCAAACAAGACATGAAAAGTGCAAAGAATTAAAAACAGAATTTCAGGACCTCCATGAAATTAAGTGCAATCTCTGTCATATAGCAAAATGTATAATTTACATGGCATTCAGTTGCTAGTATCTCTAAGTCATAAATACAGAGGTTTCAGATGTATCTTTTCATGAAAAGTGCAAAATATTTGAAAATGGAATGTCAGAACCACCATGAAATTGAGTGCAGTCTCTGTCATATAGCAAAATGCATAAGTTATATGGAATTCACTTCCTTGTATCTTCAAGTCATAAATATGGAGGTTTCAGATGTATCTTTTCAGAACACACATCACTTTATTTACTTTGTTTCTAAATAAGGCTTTAACTCTATACCAACATTCAGACCTGTTTTTTTATTGGCTGACTTACTGTCCAGAGTTGAAAGATTGTCTCACACAGTCATTTTCAAAGTAAACTCAATGACACATGGTCTAATAAAACAAAGGGTTTCTGTCAGTGTAAAAACTGTGTCAATTGCAGATACATTAATCAAAAAAAGGATTTTACTTGTGGTAGGAGTGGGTGAAATTTGAAATACGCCAGCTAATCACATGCAGTACCACGGGTAATTTACAAAGCAGATTGTAGCTGCAGAGCCTTCTACATAGGAAAGACAGAAAGATAGTTTAAGACACGAGTTGGAGAACATATCAGGGCTGTAGATAAAAAAGATATCACTTACGCTACAGCTCTGCATGTGGCTACATCAGAAAACCCAAGTGAGCATGACTTCAAATTCACAGGGATAGAAAAAGTGTTCCCTAACCCCAGAGGTGGTAATTATAGAAATAAGATTATAAAGAAAGAAATGGAGTGGATCATAATACTGTTGACCAATAAAAAAAACAGGTCTGAATGTTGGTATAGAGTTAAAGCCTTATTTAGAAGAAAGGTAAATAAAGGGATATGTGTTCTGAAAAGATACATCTGAAACCTCTGTATTTATGACTTAGAGATACAAGGAATTGAGTGCATTATAACTTGTGCATTTTGCTATATGACAGGGATTGCACTTAATTTCATGGAGGTTGTGAAATTCTGTTTTTACATTTTTTGCAAGATACATCTAAAACCTTTGTATTTATGACTTAGATATACTAGGAATTGAATGCCATATAACTTAGGCATTTTGCTATATAACAGAGATTGCACTTAATTTCATGGCGGCCCTGAAATTCTGTTTTAAATTCTTTGCACTTTTCATGTCTTGTTTACAATTTATTAGTGTGAGCACTTTAAATAGATGCATGTGTTGTTGTTTTGCACTTAAGGGGTAGTTGACGCAGACCAATGATTTTAACGCTTTTATTAGTGATGTAATGATGATATCATAGCTATGGTGTATATAAGGATGTGAGGTTCACTTTTTTATCAGCCTTTGAGAAAGGATATTCTATCTGAAATGCATTTGACAATATGTGTCATTTTTATACTTAATAAAAGTTTATAATTTACTTGAAGAGCCCTGGTGGTATCTGAAGATGGGTGAGAGTGCACCAGTTTTTGGTTTGCATCTGTGATTTGTTTTAACTGTAGAGCACCACATTTCCATGTGCACACTTTTTGAGAAGGAATCAATGGAAGTGAGCAGCATGTCTGGAAGCATGCCTGGAGAGATTGGATGGCTGCTGAACATTGGCAGCAGCAAGGGGGTGTCCCCAAAGAAGAAGCCAGCCATGGGACAGTTGGCACCTCCGGCCAAGGTTCCAAGGACACTGTGAGTAGGTAAGGAAAGAGCTGAGGTAAGGCAGCTCACTGATGGGTTAGCTTTGGAGGTGCTTAGTGCAGCCCTGGTTATGGGGCAAGGAGAGGATGATGGTCTGGACAACCAAGAGGTTCTGCTGGTCCAGCAGGTTGTGCCAGTCCATGGGCCAGTCACCATGGAGGAGCTGGCAGCTGGGGCAGAGGAGCTGGACATAGGGCAACCACGTGGTAAAGGAGGATCTGAGACAGACGCCAAGTTGGAAAAATTAATAGACTTGGTGATTGCATTGGCTGTGGGAGCTGGGCCCAGGCAGGGTCCACAGTGATGGCAGAGGCTAGTGGCTTCAAAAACTCAGCAGTCAACCCCCCCCCCAGTTCCTATGCAGAAATAGATAAGCCAGTGGAGATGCTCCTGACTGATAAGGTTAGGTAACAGATCAGGAACAGGGAGTACGTGTATATGTTCTCAATGATAAATCAGCTGGTCAAGTGGGAAGAAAAGAATAAGAAGTCAGATGAGGTCAAGAAGAAACCATTGAAAGTGCCTCGGACTGTCAATAACTGGATAGTGGCATTTGCTATTTTTGCCAGCACCATATTACAGGCTGATAAGGATCAGGGACTTGGTCTGTTCATGTATCTGCATAGGATTACATTGATGCACTGCAGGAAAGTGGGTAGTGCATGGCTTGAGTATGACAAGGAGTTTCAATGCTGGAGGCACAAGGATAGCGCCTTGGGGTGGGGGACAGTGGATATGACATTATTGGAGGATATGATGCACAGTGGGGGGGGGGTTGTTGCATACCGACAGTGGTCTGGCATTAAGGCTAGTGGACCCACAGAGGTACAAAGGTGAGGATGGCCTTCTCAGGTGTGCTATGCCTACATCCAGGCAAAATAAACGAGGCCCATTTGCCAGATTTGGCACATCTGCATGGCATGTAGCCAGCAGCACACCTTCATGCAGTGCGCCTCAACCCGCATACCAAGAAAGATTATTTGAGAGAATGGTAGAAAGCCAAGAAAGCCTCAAGGAAACAAGCCTGCCCACCCCAGTAAGGGTGGATGGAATTAAGTCCTGGTTGGCACAGTACCCAGACAGAGAAGCCACCATCCTGTTGGAAGAAGGGTTCACGGTTGGCTTTAAGATTCAATATTCAGGTTCATGATGAAGAAGTGAGGCTGAGAACTTGAAATCAGCATGTTACCATCCACAGATTATCTGGGAAAAACTGAAAAAAAAAGGCAGATGGGGAGGGTGAGTGGCCCTTTTGGATCACCTCTTTTGCCCTCTCTGAGGGTGTCTCCCATCTGGTTAGTGCCCAAAATAGCATGGGGAGGGGGAATTTATGATGATCATTTACCATTCTTATCCTGAAGGGGACTCTGTTAACAATCACTTTGACCTGTGGTGTACATCCGTTCAATACAAGTTCTTTGATCAGACCATCGAGATGGTGCATGTAGCAGGTCCATAAGCACTGATGGCAAAAGCAGACACTGAGTATGCTTTTCATCTCTTACACATGCATCCAGACAACAGGAAGCTACAGGACATGAAGTTTGAAGTGGAGTATTTTATCAGCACCTGCATGCCTATGCGTTGCACGGTTGTGTGCATGTTTTTTGAGAAGTTTGGCTTCTTCCTGCATTGGGTTATGGCACAGAAGGCAGGAAACTCCGCTGTTGTGCATTACCTCAATGATTTTTTGTTTGTAGGGGCCAAGGGTGAGGCAGATTGCAGGAAGATACTGGATACATTTGTTGGGATTTGCCGGGACATTGGTGTGCCGTTAGCACCGGGTAAGGTGGAGTTGCCCAACTCTGTGATGATTTTTCTGGGGATTAAGATTGACACAGTCAGGTGGCAGTGCTGTTTACCCCAGAACAAACTGGGAGCCTTGTGGTCCATGCTGGATACAGCAACAGGGGCCAAAAAGGTAATGTTGCAGCAGTTACTGAGACATCTCAACTTTGCATGTTGTGTTATTCCTATGTAGAGGACATTTTTGTGGTGCATGGTGAAGCTGTGCAGGGGCTGCATGAAGCCACATCACAGGATCTGGGTCACAGAGGGGTTTTGAGATGACTTGCAGATGTGGAGGATATTTCTGATGCACTTTAATAGGGTAGCTTTGTGGCAGGAGGAAGAAGGGAGCCAGCCTCTTGAGTTGTTTACAGACGCAGCTGAGGGGTTTGGGTTTGGGTCCTACTTTCAAGGGAAATGGTGTAGAGCACAATGTCTGCAAGAATGGGAAGGGGTGGGTCTGTACAGACACATTACACTGTTGTAGTTCTTTCCCATAGTGGTGGCCTTGTGCCTATGGGGCCCCCAGCTGAAGAACCGGAAGGTCTATTTCCAGTCTGATAACATAGGGGTGGTACACACCATCAATGGTCAGTTTGGACCAAAAGGGCAAGTGAAGGATCTGATGTGCATTTTTGTGCTAAAATGTCTGCTATTGAATATTCAGTTTAAGGCTGTTCACATACCCAGTGTTGACAATGTGATTGCGGATGCTTTATCTCATTTACAGAGGCAAAGATTCTGTTAGTTGGTACCTGCAGAGGAGCAGCAGCCATGGATGGTACCTCCCTTCTTGTGGAGAGTAGTGACCTCTCAACTTGGAGGTGCATAAATAATTCCATTTCACTGAGGACTAGGGAAGTATATCAGGGGGGTCTAGGATTACCTGAGGGTGTAAGTTAAGGCAGAATGACTTGAGATTTGGATGATCAGGTTGATCAGCAGTGTAGGTACATCATGCTGGCTAGACAGAGGGGGCTGTCACCGGGAGTGGTGGGAAGTCATCCTGCTGTCTTGTCTTGATTCTACTGGGTGTTGGGAGTCACAGACACCACAAGGACCTTCAGGGTCAGGAAGGTCCGAGGAGGGTGGGGGAAGTCACTGGCTTCCTGTCAAGAAACATGGCACCCTATCACCCCAGTTGCTTGGATTCAGATCTTGGAGGAATTCTCTTGCAGGTGCTGGAGCCCATATGAGGTTTGGCTGTTTGACTCAATGTTTTTGGTCACTTATTGTGGGGCATTTAGGGTTTCAGAGCTCATCCAGCTAGCTGACACAGTATGTGGGGAGCTCTGGCTTGCAACAAGGGGATGTTGTGGCAGGGGATCTGAGTGCAATTAAGAAAGAGTAAAATAGATCAAAGAGGGAGAGGTCAGTGATGTATGGTGACGGTCCTCCCCCCGAGGCTCAGTGGTAGGTGAACAATTGGGTCCTGGCCTACATGGCTTTGAGCCCAGGAAAGGGGGAGGCAGTTTTCCAACACAAAAATGGAAATCGGTGATGGCTTACCGGTTCTGGTATATTTAGAGTAAGGCCATTCAGCAGGCTGGGTTGAACGCTAGGGAGTATGGCACTCATTCCTTCCATATTGACATGGCAACTTACATAAGGAGCCTGGGTTGGGCAGACAGTGAGATCCAGGGGCTGGGGTGCTGGAAGTCCCAGACATTCTTGTGATATGTTTGCCCTCATTACCCGGTTACCAAAGACTAAAATAAAATAAAAAAAATAAAATTTGCAATGACCTTTGGTTGTCTTTTCCAGGGTCCCTGAAGGCAAGTTAGACCATAATGATATGTGGTCATTCCTTCATCCATCAGGCAGCAGTGTGAGCAAACACCAGGACAGAAGAAGTCCTTGGGGAAACTTCACCAGAAGGCTTGAGTTAGATGGCTGGGCATAAAGGGCATGCTCTAGGGTGAGTTGTTTCCAAAGCTGGGGCCAAAGACCAGGACTCAGAGGAGCCCTGATGTGTTGGTGGTACAACTCAGGGGTGAAGATCTGGGAGCTTGGAAAGCAGTGGATTTGCTCCTGTGGATGAAGAAGGACTTTCATACCATAAGAAGCTGGGGGCCCCATATGGTCCTCATCTGGCCACAACTGATTCAGATGCAGCACTGGCTGAGGGGGTAGGTTCGATTAATTGGGCATGCATTCATAGCAATAGAGGGGTGAAAACCTTTGTGGAGTCAGTAGGGGGGACCATGGTAAGAAATAGCAAAATTCAGGCCACCTGCCAAATTATGGTGGTTGAGGAAGAGCAGATGTTAAAGGACAACTTAGATATGGTAATGGAGGCAATGGGGCAGGTCATGGAGGAACAGTTGGAGCAAGCAGTTTAGGGGGTTGGATGGTGTCCATCCTGTGGTGGTTCGGGAGGATTGCAGAGCAAAGGAACAAGGAAAAGGAGAGTGGGTGAGTCGAGTTCATCTGAAGGGCTCATTGCCAACCCTGGTCAGCATGAAGGTGGCAGACTGCCGACCTGGATCCTGATGGGGGGGTCACGGTCCCACTTCATCAGGTACCTATTGGGGTGGAAGACTAACATTTGCTGACAGAACACAAATAGCTTTTCTTGAGTTTTTTGTCTTCTAGGTTTGGTTGAAAGGACAGAGCTAGAAGAAACATTAAGGCTTCTTTTGGCTAAGCAGAGTTACTGTTTTGTTACTATTTTGTTTTGTGCTTACATGTCTTACAATTTGATCTCTCTTTTTCACATTGAAGGAGCTGATTGTTTTTCTTCCACAGCTCTTCCAGGGGATTTGCCCATCCTACCATTCTACATCCCACCCTTCCCAGGCTAGTCCACCTTTAGAGGCATACACCCAGGATACTGATTTCAACTTCCTGCTTCAGGACAGGGTGCTAGGGCTTACAGCTACACAAAAAAACACAAGTTAGACACCTTTAGAACTGCACTCTTTCATTAAGGCAGAGTAAAAAGAGGAGACAAAAATACAACATAAAAAGAGCAAAGACAACAATAGTCATGTTGGGATGTGATGCAATGCAGTAGCTGTGGCTCAGCAGTCTTCAGAGAGATGTTCTGGAGACTGCGGTGCTGCCTTATATGCAGGCACCTCTCTGGGTTGAGGGAGGAGGTTGCTCGTCTCCAGGCTGAGTTGACTAGGATTTGGGAAGCCTCCTCTCCCACCCAGAGACCACAGAATCCACACTCACTGCCTCAAAGAATGCCAGGAATGAGGAGCAGTTGGACAAAGGTGGGCTCAAGGAGGATGAGGGAGGTGGGACAGAGGTGCATTCAACCTGAGGTTCCAATCCACAACTCCTATGCTGTTCTGGCATGATGGGACTGTCTCGATGAGACACCCACAGTGGTGGGAAAGGTAGATGCAGGGATCCTTCACAGTGGAGAGCCCTGGGGGGGATGGCAAGGGACCCCAGAGGAGAAGGAAGCAACTCCTAGTGGGGAACTATACTATTAACGGGGTAGTCCTGGAGGTGAGAAACAGGGAGGTCAGGTGCCTACCTTGCACCACCACTTGGAGGGATCTGAAGTGACTCTAAAGGATTGCTTGGGCAGCAAGGTGGGAGGGCTAGCAAGATGTCATTGTCCACCTTGGGCAAATGACCTGGCTGGGGACAAAGTAAGGGTAGTGCAAAGGGAATTCACAGACTTGGGAAAGGGTGTTAGATGGCACACATTGTAACTTTCTCAAAAGTGCTACCTGTCTATGGTATGGGGAAAGTCAGGGTTCTCTGCACTAGGGGAGTCAAAGAATGGTTGAAGAGCTGGTGCTGAGCTAAAGGATTTGTCTTCATTGGGGACTGGGAAACCACCTAGATAGATGCAGACTTCTATGGGAGGGATGGCCTACATCCATCAGGGAGGGGGGACTGAGTTCCTTAGTGAGACGTTTAAATGTTTCATTGGCAAACATTTAAACTAGCCAAGGGGTGTGGTGGAATTAAGCAAGAATTAATCAACTGCCCCCCCCCACAGTATAAGGTAGACAAACAGACAGATACTACAGCTGAGCAAGGAACATTTAAACTAGCCAAGGGATGGTGAAATTTAGCAGGGAAAAATCCAACTGCCCCCCCCCCCGAGAAATATAGACAAACAGGCTGATACTATGGATATGGAAGCAACAAAAGGAAACACAAAGGGAGGTAATAGCGGGGGAGGCATGAAGGGAGGGCATAGGGATCAGGATGGAGGAAGCTGGTACAGAAGGGGCCATCAAAACATGGAAAGCCATGTGTACAAATGCCCGAAGCCTAGGAAACAAGATCCAAGACCTAGAGGCCTTGATGGTGGTGGAAGAGATACACATTGTCGCAGTCATTGAAATATGATACTCAGGAAACCATGACTGGGATGTTACCATACCAGGGCACACAATCTTTAGGAGAGACAGAAGGGCAAAAAGGAGAGGGGTGGCTATGTACATCAGAGGGGGGATCAAGGCAATGGAGTTAGGGGGAAGACAGGAAGGAGAAGAGGCACTATGGGTAACATTAGAGGTGGAAAATGGCACCACCATCTGCACAGGAGTAGTCTACAGACCTCCAGCACTGGGAGAAGAAATACGTTATTAGTGGAAACCATACACAAAATGGCAGAGAAATGGGAGGTGTTGCTGGTAGGGGATCTAAACAAGCCAGATGTTAACTGGAACACATATGCAGCAGCAACTACCAGGAGCAGAGACATCTTGGATGCCCTGGAAGGAGTGTGTCTTAGGCAGTTAGTGAAGGAGCCCACATGGGAGGGAGCAATACTATACCTGGTTCTCACAAATGGTGGCAGAATAACAGATCTATCAGTGGGCAACCATCTAAGGTCCAGTCATCACCATACAGTGTGGTTTAAGGTGAAGACAGTGGTAGAGTCAAGGCACTCAAAAGTCAAGGTCCTGGACTTCAAGAGGGCAGACTTTGCAAAAATTGGGGAACACCTCCAGAGAATCCTGGCAAAGGGGGAGGAGTGGAATGGAGGAACAGTGGGATAAACTTAAAGAAGCCATAGTAGAGAGAACAGACCTCTGTGTAAAGCTAGTAAACAAAGCAAAGAGAAAGAAAAAAATGGTTTTCAAAAGAAGTGACAGGGAAGGCTAGGGAAAAAAAACAGGCATTCAGAAAGTACTATACAAGGAAACACAAAGGGAGGGGAAACAGGGAAATGTACCAGGCAAAGCAGAAGGAGGGTGGAGAAGGCAGTCAGGTGTGCAATGGTGCAAACTGAAGAAAGGATATCAAAATCAGTAAAGGAGCATAACAAAACCTTCTTCAGGAAAAAGACAATGGAGTGACTGTGAGGTTGAAGGGGGAGTGGGCAGAGGGAGACCTAGAAAAAGCAGAAATTCTAAACAAATACCTCTGCTCAGTATTTACAAAGGAAGGGGAAGAGAAGGGACAAAAATTAGGGATAGAAACACACACGGGAGGAGGTGGATACCAATCCATTCACTGAGGAGAGAGTCCTAAAGGAACTCTTGAAACTAAAAGTGGACAAGGTAATGGGACCTGATGGGATGCATCTCAGAATACTGAAATAACTGAAAGAAGTACTAAGGGCACCACTGACTGCCCTGTTTAACAAATCACTAGAGGAGGGTGTGGTACCAAAGGATTGGAGTAGGGTGAATGTGGTACCACAACACAAAAGCGGGAGCAAGGTAAATGCTGGAAATTACAGGGCAGTCAGCTTGACCTCAGTGGTGAGAAAAATCATGGAATCCATGTTAAAGGAAAGAACTGTGGTATACCTGAAGGCTTGTGGGGCACAAGACCTGAGGCAACATGGATTCACAGCAGGTAGATCTTGTCAAACAAATCTGATCGATTTCTTTGACTGGGTAACCAGGGTGGTGGATCAAAGAGGGGTGGGGACATGGTCTACCTAGATTTTAGCAAGGCATTTGACACTATCCCACACAGAAGGCTAGTAAACAAGTTGTGCAGTCTGGGAGTAGGTCCCAAAGTGGTATGCTGGGTCTGAAATTGGCTGAGCAACAGGACACAGAAGGTGGTGGTAAATGGAGTTCAATTCCAGGAAAGGGGGTGACAAGTGAGCTGCCACAGGGCTCAGTTCTTGGGCCAGTCCTCTTCAATGTCTTCATTAGTGACATTGCAGAGAGTTTGGAAGGGAAGGCAAGCTTCTTTGTGGATGATATCAAGATCTGCAATATGGTAGACACTCCAGATGGGGTTCAAAAATGAGAAGAGACCTAGGCAAATTGCAGTAGTGGTCAAGTGAGTAGCAGTTTAAATTCAATAAAATATAGTGTAAAGTCATGCATTTGGGCCACAGGAATCCTGGAGAGGAATACAAAATAGGGTTGGGGATACTAATAACAACAAAACTGGAAAGGGACTTGGAGGTAAACATAATGAATGACCTGAAGGTAGCCAAGCAATGTGAAAAGGCGGTGGGGTGGGCTAGAGAGATTTATTTTTTTATTTTAGTTTTTGGTAACCAGGTAAGGCCCACTAGGCACAAGTGTCTGTTTTCAGGGGAGACCTGGGAGCACTGGGCGGTTAAGTGACTTGCTCAGAGTCACACAGTATGCAACTGTAGGTTATGAGAATCAGATTCAGGTCTGGTCTGCTGGATGTACTAAGCTTGTTCACACCTCATTCCTCTAACCTCTATGCTATACTGCCAGTGACTGCCAGGGATGCTGGTGTGCATAGTGAGGGACATCACCAGTAAAAAACAGGAGGTGGTACTCCCTGATCAATAATTTTATTTGGACCAATAAACCTCCTAGAATAGCTTTTGAGAAACATATTTATAATAAAAATCAAGGAGGGATTAAATTACCATTTTTTTTATATTGCTTAGTCAACAACTTAAATATGCATACTAGGTGGCTTTTATCAGCAAATGATCTTTTTACTTGTACCCCTAGCTGGATTACTATTGAACAGGAGTTATTATTCAAACAAAATATCTCTCCTCAATCCACATTTTACCTGACATATAAATCCTTACCAAAGAACTTAAACACATGACTATAAGGATTTCATTCAAAATCTTTGACCAATTTTGTAAATACATACAAATTCATTTTCCAAAAGATATTAATCAATCAGTGTTATTCAATTATAACTTCAGGTTAAGCAATAAACCATTGAAGTGCAATTGGTTCCCTGCCCTTCCTAAATAAATCAGTTAAAGAGTTTATTAAAGATGGCTTTTTAGTACCTATTGAAGAAAGTTTCACTTAAGCTAAACCTTGGTAAAGGACACTACTATAAAATGTTCTCCTTAAACTTAATTCTCACATCTTATTTCAGACAACAACCCTGGACTGTATATCTGGGGTATTTATCAGAGTGTATTATTAGATTTATCAAAAATCATAATTCAGTCTCAAAGTTCTTTTTATTTCTTATTTGACTTATCTTCATTATCCACAAATATTTCCAAGTATTGGACTGAAAATCAAAAGTTTGTATCCATCCATTGGCCATCAATTTGGAAAGACCTTCATAAATATATCACTAATGATAACCTTAAATTACTTCAATTCAAAATCTTCCATAATTTATATTATACACCTGCTAAATTGCATAAATTCAGTCTATTGCAATCAAATCACTGTTTTAGATGTGGTCTAGAAGAAGAAGATACTCTCTTGCACGTCTTTTGGGAATGCCCTTTGATTATTCTCTTCTGGGGTAATATTAAATTAGTAGTTGGTCTTGATAATTACTTTACCCCGGATATTTGTCTTATTGGTGATATGACTAATAGTTCTTCGTTGGAGGGGAAATATGTAATTTCAATGATTGCTATGTCTGCTAAAAAGTAATATTGAGACATTGGAAAGATGATCATACCCCATCTCTTTTAGAGTGGAGCAATGTGATTCTCTCAAATTTAAGAACTGAGAGATTTATTGCTCGTATGAAAAATAATCTAAAAAATGTTCTAACTTAAATGGGGTAAGCTAAATGAGTTTATTCTTGAAATGTATTCTCTCTAGCTCCTACCCATGTTTCCTTCTTTTTTCAGGCAAAATGTTAGTCTACCATATGCTTATTTCAAGGTCTAGGCTAATTGACTGCATTAATATACAATGTGTTTTTGGCAGGGGAGTGGGGTTTTGATTTTATTTTATTTGTTTTTATCTGAATAAATGTTTATGTATTGTCATTTGACAAACTTTAATAATAATAATAGTTTATCAAATTTGAAAAAAAGAAACCAGGAGGTGGTGATGCCACTGTACAGACAATTAGGTCACATCTGGAATAATGTATTTAGTTCTGAAGACTGCACCTCTGGAAGGACACAGACAGAATGGAGGCAATCCAGAGAAGGGCAACAGAAATGGTGAAAGGAATGCACCAGGAAACATACGAGGAAAGACTGAAAGACCTCAATATGTATAGAACATGAGGGAGAGGGGGGATATGGTAGAGACATTCAAGTACCTCAGGGGAATCAACAAGGTCCAGGAGGGCATCATCTTTCAAAAAAAGAGATGTGCAAGAACAATCAATCAATCAATCTTTATTTAGCCATGTGAAACACCATTGAGCAAGCTCATTTTCAAGGTGGGCCTAGTGGGTACACATAAATAGTAGAATATCACACGTAAATAATACAGTATAACAATGGAACATATATCAATACAATTGGATACATGGGAAACTTAAAAAAGTCATTTCATAAGGTGAAACAACAATGCAGATTTCAGTAGAAATTAAAGGGTGGAAACAACAACACAGATTTCTGCCAAAATAAGAATTTTATACAATGATTATTCAAGGAAAACAGAAGTTGTTGCTAAAAACAATGTTACGCTATTGAAGTCAAGCAACATGGAGATAAAATATTGGTGAATAAGGCACTTGAACTAGGGAGGGGGATGATTTGGATAGGGACAGAAAGATGTAGAGTAATTGCTGAAAGTGGGTCACAATATGAGGCTGGGGGGATACTCAGGGTAAAGTGAAGAACTATTTTTTCACAGTAGGGATGGTGGGTGGGTGGAACAGCCTCCCAACAGAGGTCATAGAGGCTAAAATAACTGGTGAGTTCAAGAATGCTTGGGATAGACAGGTGGCAGCCCTAGTGATAGGAAGGAGAGGGTAAGCTGCTGATCATTTATGATAAGTTTAAGTAAGGGGGGAACTGGGCAGACTTGGTGGACCAGGTGATCCTTATCTGCTGTCAAAATCTATGTTTCTATCCTGCAAGGACAGTGACGCAGGATAGGGGTGGCCACAGGAGCCTTGGCTATAACGATCATACCATGTATTACTTCAGGTAATCAGACACACAACTGGGTTGGCCTGGGATTGAGGGCCAGTGTGTTATAAGGCCTGACATGGGGTACATCCTTCCAGCTGTGCATGCGTCTCTTTAGGTGTGGATTATTTCAATAAACACATGACTTCGGCCATCTCCTGTGTGTTTTATTCCAGGAGAAGGGGACTGATGGGCTACCAGACAACTGGTCATTATGTAGTCATTCTTAACACTAGGGATTTGATGTTTGTCATGCTTATGTTTTATAAGGGACCCTAAAAGGACTCCAAGTTTCATGGCATTTTGATGAAGGGCATTGAACCTATTGGGGCTTGAAGTCTGGCTATTTATTATTTTTGTTAAATGTCTGGAGATATTTCTCTGCTTACAACTTAGCCACATTTGGAGCTAGCAAATTTAAAATTTATATGCATACTTTCTTGGAAGAGTCTATGAAACTGCTAAATAGGGAGGTACTGTAGCTGGTTAACCAAATTGTAACTTTTGGAAGTTCCTAATTTAACAATGCAATTATTTGTAAAACTGTGTGAAGATTGCACCAGGCCTGATGCTAGGAGGGCTGGGGCTCCGGATGCTTTACCTTCTGCAGTGCAGTTGACCCATGTTCAGGAAAAGACCAGGGTCGCTTGGTGGGCCGGCCGAGGCAAGAAGGATTTAACATCCATTGACAGGTCTCCTTCTTTAGGGAGGGAGGGAGGACAGCATGTACCGGTGCTTGGTTTCCACCTAGTGGAGGTTAGGTGGAACAGCAATGGTCATAGTAGTTGACTGGTAGCATGTGCAGAGCTTTGCTGCATCTTAGTACAGCATGCGCACACCATTGCATATGTTCCAGCCTGGGTTGGGGATAAAAAACAGAAAAAAAAATTTTCACTGACAAGATGATGCCTGCAACTGTGCAGGCCCCACATCCTCGGCTGTGGCACCTGCTTACCCATGGTGGTAGAAAGCAACAGATGGGGTAAATCCTGAGTTTGGTAGGTAATAGGGCTGGGTGTCCCAAGGCAGACATCTTGGTGGGGAGATGGAGATAAATAAAAATGTGCAAACATTTTCATAATTCTTGGCTGTTTGTAGCTTCACTGCTATTGCAGGTATACACCAAAAAAATGTGGCATGCATACTCAGTGTAAATAGTCCTGGAATCAAGTAAAGCTGGATACATGTGGTTTAGTCCAATGAAATTTATTTTGGAGATGTCAGAAATTACTAATTGGTTAAATTTGCTTAACATTCATTGATACACAACAGGTAATGTCTCTAGAATTCCACTTGTGGAATTAAACTTTCACAAAACACTTATTTAGTACCACTGAGTAAACATTAATGTACAACATGGTGTGCTGGTAATGTGGATTAACGCATGTCTTAGGTGTGTTGTGAGGCAGAAGACAGCAGGCTGAGTGCCGTCACAGCACCAGGGGTGTGAGTTAATCCACATTATCAGCACACCCTGGAGTGCATTAATACACTTATTAGATAGGATGAAAGATCTGTTTTAGAAAAAAAAAAAAACAGAAAACAGCATTTAATGTAGTAAAATTGTACTTTTGTAAAGTGTGTTGTTCCACCATGAAAAATAGTGCCACTTTAGCACACTGCTCCCTGAATACACACAATGAAAGATGCATCATTGATGTCCAGAGACACTTTCTAGCCCCCTAGTCTCAGTCTGTGTTACTGTAGAGATGCAGTACTTGTGGCACTGGCATGTACTCCCAGTACACTGGAAACCATGCATGGTGGAAACACCACTGTGTCAGCCCTAGTGACAGACTGCAACACTGTGACTCCTGCTGTCATATAGGACAATTATTGTTTCTCTTGCAGTTTCCAGTGCCCGCTATGTTTAGTGACCCAGATTGGGGCAGTCCTCACTACCTCACTTGCAGGGTGCAGGACGGGCACCAGAGACCTTGTCACTGTGTCTGTGCCAGCCCGAGTGACAGACTGCAGCAATGCAGCTCCTCCTGTGATAGTACACTTTCGGTTTCTATCACCATCTCCGGTACCCACTTTCTTCAGGGACCCAGATAGGCCCTGCACTCACTGCCGCATTCTCTGGGTGAAGGATGGGCACTGGAGATCATGTCGCTGAGTCTATCCTGGCCATCACAACTTTGGACACAACTAGGAGGGTGGGGAGCAAGTCATGACAACCACTGCAGAGTGCTCAGGTCATGACAGCCACTGTGTCAGTCGGGAGCGGGGGAGGTACATATATCCACAGCAGCACATGTGTAGACACATGCCACAGGATGGAACTGGGATACAGGAGCAGTCATTGTCTGTCTCTCTCTCTCTCTCTCTCTCATGATCATTACTCTGCTGCCAACCGGACCACTTTCTGTTTGTCTCTTAATCTCTGGTGACCACGTTGTTCAGTGAGCCATATCGAGGCTGCTATCACTATGACTGACTGCCACACTCAGACAGCGCAGGACAAGCACTGGAGTTCCTGTCACTGTGTCTCTCCTGGCTATTGTAACTTTGGACAGAACTAGGAGGACAGTGAGCCGGTCATGTGTCACCACACAAACCACGGAGCGCTTGGGACAGGACAGCCACTGTGTTCAGATGGCAGTGGGAGTCAACGGATAGTGAATGGTCATTGTAGCCACAGCAGCAGCAGTAGGCTTCAGCAAAGGCTTCCTACCCTCCCATCCCATGCTATCTCTGCCTCCCCCTACCAAACACAGATGCCACAGGGTGGGTGGCCACCTGCTCCCAAGCCCCCCGATGCAATCCATGCAAACTGGATACTGGGTAACTTCAGTGCAGCAGTCATCCATAACCTCTCCACACTCTCCCACAGCAAGGAAACAGCAGTGCATACCAGAAGCCATCTCAGTTCATCCCTGCTGCTGCCATACAAGGATCATGTGCCAGTTGAGCGGGGGAAAAAACACTTGTTACCCAATTGTCACACTGCACCGTTAAGAAGGAGGAAGGGAGCATAGTGCACATATTATGCTTGCACTTCACAACATTTGCAAAGGGTCTCTGAAGTCCACTGAGTGGGTGGGTGGGAAAAGTCAGAGCTCACCGGGGAACATGATGTCCGATGATGCACTGTATCAGTGGGACAGCTAAGGGGGGGGGTGAGGGGGAGTGACTGCAGAGACGCTACCCTACATTGCTGCTAAAGTGCTATGGTAGATGCAGAGACAGTATCTGGCATGGTGCATGCTGTGTGGGGAGTGCTGTTGTCTTGCTGAGAACACTGTGCACTAATCAGTGGGACACAATGACACAGTGCTAGTGCCGGTGACATTTAGCATCAGCTGCAGTGGTACCAGAAAGGACATTTCTCTGTCCAACACGGATCAGTGATTTGTGGGCTGTGACAGATGCACAGGGTGGGTGGGTGGCAATTGTACATGTCATGGTGTGCACTGTACGGGATGGGATGGTGGGAGCCACAGGCTTGGGGCACTCATCATAACCATTACACATCTTGCGACAGCACGCACAGCAGTTCAACTCTGAGAAATAATGGACTGCTGCAACACGACTACCTGCCACTCTGAATCTGATTGGAGGATTGAAGAAATGAATATACCACCATTGTTGTGCTACACAGACAGAGGTATACCACAAAGCCAAGTTTGCATATGGCTACTAATAGCCTTCCAGTACATTGTGTTAGAAAAAGCACCTGTTCTGCCCCTTGATCCCTCGTATGCTGGATGTGATCAACCTGATAGTGCTGATAATGTGGATTATCACACTTTCAGATGATGGCTGAGATCCAATTAGATTACTCTGCCACCAGTGCCGTATAGTAAGTTCATTTAGCTGTGATGAGCTGGTTGCATTCCTGTAGTTCATTTATGGGTGACTGTTTTGTCCCACTGCTTTTTTTCTCTAGCTTGATCAGATAGACACTGGGCACCTGCTTATCACATTGATTTCCTACTTGTTTTCACAGAAAAGTTCTCTTCACTAGAGAGCTATCTACTCCCTTTCTCATAGGACCTATCCCTTTGGAATAGCAAGAATTTCTCATTCATGGTTCCCCAGTTATTTTCTTCTCACAACATGAGCCAGATTTTCAAAAGCCCTGAAAACTCCAAACCCCCTGGTGCACCGAATATATGGCTCAGGGGGCTTGTGGCATTCTCTTGGCACAAATCAGGATTTTCAGTCCTGTGTGCCAAATGCCACAAGTTACACCAACTTACCCCTTGTCTAACTTGTGCCATTTGCCTCTATCATTGACTACGGTCTTGCCATCTGTGACACGGCTTCCACAACTGCCCTCTGCAGGACCTCAGTTTCACTCAACAAAGCCTGAAGGCTATTAATGGGCGCAGCCTGCCAAACACACACCTGTGACCTCTACGCACAGGTTGGCTGGCTACCACTACTCAGCAGAATACAATACTAAACCTGCCTGCTTACCAAAAAGGTTCTCCTTGGAGTCATGCCCCCAGGTGTTGGTACACTCCTTACTGCCTACAGTAGCAATCAGCATACTGGCAGTGCCCAGTATCAAACCTTTCAGGTTCCCAGATGTCATACCTCCATGAGTCAGCGGTTCTTCACCCATAGGGCTCCACAGTGGTTCAATACCCTCAACAATGAAGCACTTTCCTCTGCTATGCTTGGACCCTTTAAACGGAATCTCCGACTTTACCTCACCTCTACCACTCAGTGTGACGGCTTCTCCTAAAAGGTCGACTCCAACCACCACCTAATTGCTCAAGACCAACGACCCATCTCCTCCCTGAGCATCATCATCTCTGGACCCTGCTCTTCTACGTGACCCTTTTCCTGCTCCCCTCCTCACCCACTTCCCCTTCCCCCCATACCTCTACTCCACTTATCTAATCCCACTACCAAATTTCCTGGTACTAGACACCCTCCCCCTCGCCCTTCCTCTGACAGCTGACCCTCAGCCTGCCTATCTCCTTCTCTCCCCCTCCTACGCAATTCGTACACTTATAGTCAGATTGCTTCTTAATCGCTTAATCTCTTACTCTGTTACCTCAGCCAGCTGCTTACTTAAGTAGCTCTCTAGTAATGTATTTAATGTATTTTATTTCTAAAGTGTGTTGTAACTGTAAAAAAAAATTGCCAGCCTTTGTATTTGTTATGATTGTACATTATTGACAACCTCTGTATGTATATTTCCCCCCATCTTCTGACATGGAACCTTTGTAAACTAGCAGTCCCTTCTCAAAGGTATTTGTAATCCTAGAATTTAATAAATACAAAAAAAAAATAATAAATACAATTTGGGGGACCCTTTTTATGGGGCTTGCACCAAATATTTGGCGCAAGGTGTCATAAAGTGTGGAGACTGTCACAACTACACCCAATGTACTAAAATTGGGTGCTGTTGTATCAAAGGAGTTTGGTACAGTTGCACCAAACAATGGGGTTGATGCAAGCTCTGTGTCTACCTTGAAAACTGTGCCTCATGTCTCTGTGGGTTCCTCTATGCTCTGGACATCCAAGTGTCTTCGGCGCTCAGACCAGTCAATTTTGTGGAGTATGATTCTCATATGTCTTACTTTCAAGTGAGAATGTCCTTTATGCTTTCTCCATCCCTGATTACCTCCTTATCCAGCAAGATCAATTGACCAGGAAGGAGGAATGGCCATTTACATCTCTTCATCCATCAAATACTCCATCTGTGTCTCCACCACTTCCCCCTCTGCATATGAACTTTTGTTACTAAAGATGTCCCTTCCCAGCTCCCTTCCCATCCTTGTGGGTGGATCTATTCTTGCCCCAGCCTCCCTTTCTCTTCCCTCTCCTCTATCACTGACCTCATCTCTTCTCTCTACACCCGCTCCTCCACTGGTGAACTCTACATCCTAGGGGACTTCAACATCAACTGACTGTCTGGCACCCAATCCAAAATCTGTAACTTAATCTCTTCCTTGAATCTAAAACAGCTAATCTCTGAACCTACCAGTTTAAATCTCAAGTCAGGTAAGCATACCATCCATGCTAGACTAGGTTCTGTCGTCACACCTGATGTCACATTCTCACCGGGTTTTCTCTTCAGGAATCCTACCTGAAGCACTCAGTGATCAACATATGGTCAACTGTGTGCACAAAATCCACTGGCTCAAAGCCCCACCTAATACACCCCATCTCCACTCCTTTAGATCACTGGACTTGTTCTCCCTTCACGACGAACTTACTGGAACCAACTGGTCTCCCATTACCAATGCCTCCTCCATTGACTCAGCCCTGAGATACTTCAACAATCAGTTCCTTAATGTTTGGGACTGAAATGTTCACCTTAGGAAGACTTAAGTCTGTGGCTCTCACCTCCCCTGGGTATTGGATGAACTGCAGGTCTGCCAGTGTGCTTGTGATCTGGTATGGATGGCTCACAGAGCATCTGGTGATCTTAAGGACTTACTTAGATATTGTTCCCTCCATAACTTCTGCACAAGGGCTATCCATCTTGCCAAAGTGAAATACTTTAACTCCACCATCCAGGAAAACCGTAACAGCCCCTTTAAGTTCTGAAAGGTTGTCCAGGCCCTATTCTTTCCCTCTGCCCAATCCCCTCCACTTGTCCTCAAGGTAGGTAACCTCACCATCTCAGATCCTCCATCTTAGCTGCTGAATTTAACAACTTCTTCACCACCTGTACTCCCACCCTTCTTGCCTCCTTACCCCTTTCAGCTCCTCCTACACCAGCTGCTTCTGCACCTATTTCCTCTTCTCACTGCTTCTCCTTCCAACCAGTCTCCCTCATTGACACCCTGCAAGCTCTTTTGGCCCTTAATCCCCACAAGAGGAAAAGCCCAGATGGAATGGATCTCAAGCTAGTGCACCTATTGGCCCATGCTATAGCCCTCCCTCTATCTACTCTCCTGAACCTATCCTTCTTACTAGCCACTGTCCCTGAAGCCTGGAAGCTTGCCACTGTTGTCCCTCTTCAGAAGGGTGGAGACTCCTCTAATCCTGGTAACTTCTGACCAGTATCTCTTCTCCCAATCCTTGCTAAACTTCAAGAGCACTTGACTCTGGCTCAGCCCTCTACTTTCCTTGACTCCTCCTCCTTCTTCACTCTTTTCCAGTCTAGCTTCCATAAGGCCCACTCCACTACCTCCCTGCTCTGGCTCACTGACTCCATTCGCTGTGGCATGGATCAGGGATGCATCACTCTGCCATCTTTGTTGATCTGGCCAAAGCCTTTGACATAGTTGCCCAAAACCTTCTCCTCAGCAGGCTTGCTGCAGCTGGTCTCTCTGAGTCCACCACTTGCTGGTTCCAATCCTATTTCATGGGTAGGTCCCAGTCAGTCAGGATTAGTAACTTCACCTCCCCCCCATAAGCACTGGCATCCCTCAAGGTTTGGTACTCGATCCAATACTTTTCTTGATTTTCCTTAATGACCTTCCTAACACCTGCTCAATAGCTAATATCCACATATATGTGGATAATATTGTTTTGTATGCCTCTGGTACTTCCCCCTCAGATGTGGCGGCCAGCTTCCAACTGGATTTTAACAATGTCCCATGCTGGTTTCAAGCTAATCAACTTCACTAAATGCCAAAAAGATGGTCTCCATGACCTTTGGCACCAGGCAAAAGCTCACCAGGCTTGCTGCCACCCCTTCCTTCCATTCCCTTTATGGTTGCTAATTTGAAAATGTCTCCCCCTTCAAATAATTTGGGTTCTGGCTTGACAAGAACCTCAACTTTTCTAGGCATGTAAATGCTATCCACAAAAAGCTACTTCCCAAACTCAGTGCTCTGTATAGGAAAGGGAAAAGGAACATTGTTTAACTAGGAGTAGTATACTAAGCCAAAACTTGTTTCCAGATGCGACCTGGGAACACAAGGAAGTTAAGTGACTTGCTCAGGATCACACAATATGCACCTAGGTGGTTGTGGGATTCAAACCTAGGTCTCTAGATCTGCAGATCAGAGCCTTAACCCACTGTGCTACATTGCCTTCATAGACACTGTAGCTGCCTTCTCCCACTGGCCTATTGGGAGAGTGTCCAGAAAATGATTCTCCCTATCTTTGACTTTGGAGACATACAGTAGTCTATAGTACAGTCCCTAATCCACCCTTACTAGACTGGACACTCTAGTCAACTTCTGCCATTTTGCTGTTGACCGTTCACCTCATACCCACCACTGTGACCTCTACACCAATCTCTCTTTCCCCTCTCTTAATGCCAGATACCTTGACAATAATGCTTCTTTAATTATAAAGTACTGACTTGGCTCTCTGCCACCCTATCTCCATTCTCTCGTCTCCCGCCCTCCTACTCCTGTCTACTCACTCTGCAACTCCACCCAATGGACCCTTGTCCTCCCCTCTCAGTCTTCCACTTCAGGAAGAGAAACCTTCTTTTATCACTTTCAAAACACTTGGAACTCCCTTCCCTTAAACATCTGCTCTTCCCCAGCTACCCATTCACTATCCCATCTTCTTTGACACTGCATATCCCCCTCCTGTAATTGCACCTGAACCTCCCTCTCTCCCTTCTTATTTACTTTCTGTTTCCTCCTCTATTTTCACCCCACTCTCTATCCCAAGCACCACCTACCTCTTCCTCAACCTAGCCACATCCATACTTTCTTTGGCCTCACTCCCTCTCAACGTTCCTTATGTTCCAGTATTTTTGTCCTCCTATTCTGTCCCTAATTATCCCCTGCCAATCCCCTTGTGGGGTTCTTGCATCCCGAAGGGGGGAGGAGCAGGCCCATCTGGCTGCCCAACTTCTTCCCCACCACCTTAGTATGACCAGGTCCTCACTACCTACCCCATCTCCTTAGCAAGGATAAGTCCTCACTTTATACCCCAAGTGTTATAAAATATAACTGAACTGAAATGCTGTGTGCCTATGGTTATGATTTCATTTCTGAGCGTGTATGTTTAGGAAAATGGATAATGTAGTATATATGTGTGCATTTATAAATAGATTAAACATACATAAAATGTAAATATAAGCTTATATACATGTATATAGTATGGAAATTAATTAGTTGTACCTAGTCCACACACGATGGAATGTACTGTCTGCATATCTAAAAATGTTACAGTATGTAACTGCCTTAATGTTTTTCTGTAGTGATTTCCATTATGATTATGTCTATCTATTCTGTATTTAAATTGTTGCTTCCCCTTTCCCTTTCCCCCAGGATGCATCTGGAAATGAGCTATTGTAGCTCAGTATCCCTTTCCAGATGAAACTTTTCAAATAAATAAATAAATTGTGCCAGCTGGCAGTCTACTATTCATTTGCTACTTAGCTCAGCTGCCATTATCTTAGTGAAGTCATTCATCTAACTGCTGCCACTGCTGCTACAATAGATGAAAAAAACTGAAATTACGATTTTGGCAAACGTTTACAAAATGTTCAGAGAAATTGTGTGAAATTTCATGGAAGCAAAATTATTATATTGCCAGAATTCCAACAGTAGAAGATAGCTTATGCCCTGCCCTACAGTACCCCACTGCTATCTTCATGATTGCGTACAAAGTAAAGAAAACTAATGTGAGTCTGATTGAGAACATTAGCAACAATGGATTGGTAAGTGGGCAACTGTACAATCCTGAGGTTACTTTCACTGTTCCCCAGGCTAGTAAATTAATAGTACACTCATTTCCTTGAGGACGAGTTAGTGATCTGCATTGTGTGCACACATGACAACATTGATTTCTGAGGAGTGTTGTTTTTGTAGTCAAAATGATTATTACAGTGACCTGCACAATAGTCATCATAATGAGAACATTACCCACTGCCCCATACAATCTATACAGCACACATTGGCAACACTTGGTTTATGTTTTTATGAAGGTGTAAGTGAGTTTGATACCTTTAAAGGACATCAGGGGAAGGCTGTTCTTGCTTGGTTACAGAGGTTTTGCTGGTAGCTGTGTCTTTGTTTACAGAAGGCATTGAGGGTTTTGTGCCAGATGTGTTTTTTTTTCATGAATGCATAAGAATTGTTTTTGTTTGTTTGTTTATTTGCAGGGCAGCCAGATGGCTGCTGTGGGCGTGCCATGTGGTTGTGTTCAGTTTACATCCTGACCTCTGGGTGGGGGCCATTAGCATAGTAACCTGATGGTCATCATTAAGATGAAGTATGATATGATATTGTTTGTCTGTCTGTCTGTCTGTCTGTCTGTCTGTCTGTCTGTCTGTCTATCTATCTATCTATCTATCTATCTATCTATCTATCTATCTTTGTTTGTACTTTAATAACTTGGGCTGGCAGTATAGCCCAGAGGTTAGAAGAACAAAGTGTGAACAAGCTTGATACATCCAGCAGACCAGATCTGAGTTTGATTCTCACAACCTCCACTTGCATACTGTGTGACTCTGAGCAAGTTACTTAACCGCCCAGTGCTCCCCGGTCACCCCTGAAAACAGGCACTTGTGCCTAGTGGGCCTTACCCAGTTACCAAAGACTAAAAATAAATAAAAAAATAAAAATTACTTCCCAACGGCTCAACAGATTTGCATAAAATATTGCATCCATAAGCTCGTGTGGTAGGTGTGTTGATGTGGTAAATTTTGTTTGAATTGCTTGTGTGGTTTCTGAGATATAAAGTGTTGAAAATACAGAAATGTCCTTGTTTTTTGTTGTTTCTTTGTCCATCTGTATCTCAAAAACTGTTTTAAGTTAATGTCTGAAAGTTTCTGAGTAAAAAGCCTTTGCCTTACAGATGTGCCTTTTGAAGGTTTGATGAAACAATATTAATCCATTCCAAAGTTATTAAATATTGATGTTCCCATTGTTTTCAGTGGGAAATTAAACATGTGCAGCACAAAATAGGACCCTTTGTCACAGGCACATAATCCATTTTAGAAGCTGAATCATCCTGTGTGCAGGTGGAAATCCTTTTTCGAGCTGCCACCATTTCGTTTGGCAGTTAACAAGAGAAAGAGAACACATAAAACTGAATAGCTTAAAAAACAAACAAATATCAGAATCTACCTAAACTTGACCCATTTAGCTATATTCTGATTTTTGGTTTTTTTTTAAATGATGGCAATAAATACCTTTCTGGGAACCCGAAATCCATGGTGCAGAGCTTAGCGAGAGTAGCACTTCTCCTGCATTCTCTGTAGGAGAACTGTGGGAATTTCTTGACTTCTGCAGCCACAGCTGAACTCCTGCTGCTTACTGCAGTGTGATCTGTGAGCTGTTGTTTATGCAGTGTTTGCTGTCCCCCCAAACTCCATTTCCTGTCCCTGGGGTCTAGTGGTACCCTCCCACCCATCGATTGCCATACTCGTTATTTTTTTATTCTCTCCCCCATTGTCTGATCACCATCAAAATATGTACCTGGTAGTTTAGTGGTCCCCTCACCCCTCCCCATAATGTCCAGTCACCGTCCTCATATGAAAAAAAAATTCTGGTAGTCTAGTGGACCTTTTCCCTGATGTCTGATCGCCGTCTCCATTAAACAAAAATCAGCTTAATATTGTACTGGACCCACCACCCCTCCCCTGATGTCCAATTGCCATTCTGGTATTAAAAAATAATCCTGATAGTCTAGTGGCCCCCCCCAATGTCCGATTACCATTCCCTGTAAGGATAGTAACCTTGGTAGTCTACTGGACCCTCCCATAATGAACTATCACCATTCTGTTATAAAAAAAAAATACCTGGTAGACTTGTGGACCCTTCCCCCTCCCCATTCTCCCCCCTGTGAAAAGTAAGATAGATCACTGGAGGTGTAGTGGCCCTCACACCTCCCACCCTCGGAAGTAGCCATCCAACACCCTGCTCCCCCCTTCCCACTCCCATTTGGTGACCAGCACAGCCCTCCTCTCACCTCCATTGCTGACAACTGACTGAGCTATGAATGAATGCCTAATATAGTAGGCTTTCATTTATAGCTCAGACTGTAGTCAGCCATGGAGGTGAGAGGAGGGATGTGCTGGTCACTGAATGGGAGTGGGAAGGGTGGAGCAGGATGGTAGGTGACTACTTCTGAGGGTGGAGGGTTAGGGGATCCACTATACCACAAGGGATTTATATTACTTTTCATAGAAGGGGGAATAGGGAGGGCCCACTAAACTCCCAGGTATTTTATTTTATAACAGAACAGCGATCGTACATCAGGAGAGGAGTGAAGAATCCACTAGACTACCAGTGTCAGAGTCTTTACAGGGGATGGCAATCGGACATTGGGTGGAGGAGGGAGGGACCACTAGACTGCCAAGATGTTTTTTTCATACCTGAATGGTGATCGCACTTAAGGGGAGGGGGGAAGGGTCCACTTGACTACCAGGCTGATTTTTTTTTTTAATGGAGATGGCATTCAGACATCGGGGGAAGGGACCACTAAACTACCAGGATTTTTTTTTATGGGGGTGGTGTTCAGACATCAGGGAGGAGGGGGGACCACTAGACTATAAGGATTTTTTTTTCCTAAGGGAACAATGATCAGACATTGGGGGGGGGGTAATTTATGGTGCTGTTGCTAACTGATCCTTTATCATGCTTTCCCATTGACTACAATGAGAAAGCAAGATAAAATATCTTTTTTTGCTAAATAGGATTCTACATCATGCTAAACCCATTGTAGTCAATGGAAAAGCCCCATAAAGGATCCTTTTGTGAAACAGGATCCTATTTTGCACTGTCATTCAATATACAGTATTTCAATAGGGTTTACAACTTTGCTTTATAACTTAGCCATTTTGACCCCAAATTTTCAACATGACCTTTTACGGACTCCACCTCATGAGCAATAAGACTGTCATTATGAAACTCCTGTCTGAAAGGTGATTTCGCGGTAGCTTGATAAATTCACCCTTTGGGCAGGATTTGGAATTTTCATTTGCCCTTGTTCATGAGGTGGGGTCATAAGAAGGCTATTTTGAAAATTTAGGATGAAAATATGTAAAAATTACAAAGTTATGATCATTCATTGCAATTTCGCTACGCAAGCTCTTAACTTTGGAAATGTTATATATTTTCACCCCAGATTTTCAACATAGCCTTCTTATTACCCCATTTCATGTAGATCACAGCTGTCTGCATTCAAATCCTGACCAAATTGTGTTTTTGCACCTGTGGCATGAATGGCATTGCACTTGCACTGAATTACATTTTGGCAGGGATTTGAACATTTTCTGTACCAGGTACACGAGGTGGGGTAATAAGATGGCTATGCAGACAGTTTGCTTACTGTCATCCTATAAATAGAAGCACAGGGCCCAGAGGTCCCTGTGCTTTCACAGCAACATACATATATATGTATCTATAGAGGGATGTGAGTGCAGGGCCTGGAGGGTCATGTGCTCCCACAGGAAAATAAGGATACGATTACACTATCTGAAAAAGTAAGGAAATTAGTTGCAAAAAACTCCATTAATGCATCAGTTAGGGTAAAAGTGACAAAAGAAGAAAAATATGGTGTTATGGTTTACACCCCTAACAGCCCACCTCTACCCTGCACACACCGACAGGTGTTGGGGTGTGCTTTCGATTATCAGCCGTAAAGCTTACCCCATTTTCCTATACTGTACTCATGTTTGCTTATTTACAGTACTTATGGAATGGGGTGAATATTAGGGCTGCTGACCCCAAGGCTCACTCCCTGAGACATTTTGGTGTGTGCAGGGTGGGGATGGGGCTTAGTGTTGGAAACCCTAATGCCACATTTCCCCACTTCTGTAGCTTTAACCCTAACTGATGCATTAATGGAGTCGGTAGAACCAGTATAGTTAGGTTTGAAGTCTCAGTTCTATGTTAAAGCCAAATTATTGAACATTAGTAACTTTGGAACCATTCAGCAGATTTGCACTAAATTTGGCATGTATAATTTCTTGATGAAGGTCTCCTGACATGAAATTTTGTATGAATCTGTTGTGTTGTTTTTGAGTTACAGAGTGTCAAAAAATCCTAAATTACTAAGTTTTTCCTTTTTTTCTACAGCTGTTTCTCAGAAATTGCTTTAGGTTGTGGTCTGACATTTTCAAGGTAGAAAGTCAATGCCTCACAAATGTGCCATTTGAAGGTTTGGTGAAAAAATATTAATCCATTCAAAACATATTCAATGTTTCATTTTCCCATTATTTCCAATGGGAAAAGATAGATGTTTCACACAAAAATACTTTTGTTTTCACAGGAGGTACTCCATTGTTGCATGTAGGGTCGCATAGAGCCTAGTTTGCTTTCACAGAACTCCCGTGTTTTCCCGGGTGCTACTGTATTTTTGCATGTAGGGTCACGTAGTGCCTGGTGTAGTTTCGCAGAGCTCTGTTGTGTCCACCACATTGTTTTCTCCTTAGCGAGAGACAGAAAATTCAGAAAACATGTAAAAAAAGTCATATAAAAAAGAAACATCAGAACTTAGCTAAACATGCCCCATTTAGCTATATTCTGAAGTTTTTTTTAAACAGCCAGAAACACATAATGTGGGCACCCAAAATCCCAGGTACAGAGGTTAGCAAAAGGACCATGTCTGCCACATCCTCTGTATGAGAACAGTTGGATTTCTTTGACTTGTTGAGCCACAACTTGAACATGTGCTACAGGCTGCACTCAGATGTATGAGCCGCTGTTTCCCTGGTGTCTAGTGGCACCCCCCCACCCACCAATCAGTGTTAAGTGTCCCCCCCCAGTGTCTAGTGGCACCCACCACACTCTTTATTTATTTCATCTGACAGCGGGATGCCCAGCCCCAGTGTCAGATGCCCCCTCAGTCCCTTCTCTTTCATGGCTGACATGGTGGAGCCCAATTCCCACGTTGGCACTGGAGGACCCCCCAGCAGTGTGGGACACTGAGAAGCCCACTCCCAATGTCCCCAAATAACATTTATTTATTTAATCTGACACTGGGATGCCCAACTCCGGTGTCAGATGCCCTCCCTGCCTGCAGCCCCTTCTGTTTCTTTGCTGACATCAGGGACCCAATCCTTGTGTTGGCACTGGCAAACCTCTCTGGGCAGTGTGGGACACTGGGGAGCCCACTTCTACAGTACAAGTCACATTAAACTGTAACACCAATGAGTTGGTTTAGCATTGCTTTTTACAGATGGCAATGCATTGGCAACTTATACTGCCTTGTTTATCAGTGCTTAACCGGCTGAAGAGCAATGTTTGTAAAATGTTTTTGCAATTCATTTGGAATGTATCTGAAGTACAGTCGCAATGCAATTCAAAACAGAGTTTTAACATTTATGACACGGTTTGTGCAGGGCTTTGTATTGGATTAAGAAACTCTTATACAACTCAGTCAGAAATGCTAAAGCAACTCATTGGCAGAACAGTTTAATGTGAATTATACTGTAGTGTCCCCAAATAATTATTTAATTTTGCTGCAAAGAAGAAGAAAACCATCCTCTGATGTTGTTTATGCCTGAAAAAAATGGTAATTTGTCATCCCCACCATCTCACTCCCCAATTCTCACCCTCCCTCTGAGCTCCCACTACCGCACACCACCCCCTTACCGTATACTTACCACTTGTGGTCATCCACTGTCATCTTCCATGGACACGTCTGCACTCTTCAAAGCCAAACTCCAAACTGAGGAATCGAGGTAAGCACTGTATAATGTATTTCAATGGCGTTTTGAACTGATGTTCATAACTTTGCCATTTTTAGGTATTTCTTCACCAAACTTTCAACAAGGGCTTTTTTGGGATCCCACTTCATGAACACTGTAACTGTTTTGTTACTTGGGCCTGAATGATGATTTCAGGGTCACTGTGCAAAATCACCTTTAGGATCGATTAACAAAATGACAGTGTGAGTGTTAATGGGGTGGGGTCCCTTAAAGCCCATGCTGAACATTTGGTGAAAGAATTCCTAAAAATGGGCATGTTATGAGCATTTGTTGGAATGTTACTATGCACATGGGTAACTCTGGTAATTTTTAATATTTTGACTCTAAATTTTCAACATAGCCATTTTTTCACACTACCTCATGAACAGTACAGCTGTCATTTTTCACATCCTGCCCAAAACGTGTTTTCACTCCTGTGGCGTGGAATGGTGTTTTGCTATGGATTTGAAAATGTTCACCTACAGGGTCTATGAGGTGGGGTTAAAAGGAGACTATGATAAAAATCTGGGGTCAAAATATGAAAAAAAATGACAACGTTATGACCCTTCTTTGTAATTTAGTACGCCCACTTGCAACTTCGGATATTTTAAATATTTGGATCCTAGATTTTCAACATAGCCTTCTTATTACACCACCTCATGTATGTCATAACTACCATTTTTCAAATCATGTCCACAATGTGTTTTTGCACCTGTGGCATGGAATGGCACTGTGATTGCAGAGCTGCGGAGTGCAAAAAATGTGAAATTTTACATTTAGGTGCAAATTCTTTGCTCGTCTGTAAGTCTGAAACAGTTCTGGGGTCTGGACTGAAATTACTTGAGTATGTGGGATGTGGGTCACTGACGTGCCTTTTGAAGATTTGGTGAAAAAAATATTAATCCTTCCAAAAGTTATTAAAGTTTTAAATTTCCCATTATATCCAAAGGGAAAAATGTGATGTCTGATGCAAAAGCAGTTTCTGCTTTTGTGAAAGCACTTTAGGTGCTGCAAATGGGAAGGTAGTATTGTGCTGCTGCCATTTTGTTTTCAGTTAGCAATGGGGGAAAAATCTGTAATTCAAAAAATACTGCCCCTTTATAAACACCAACAGTTGTCTTTACCTAACTGAGGCACAAGAAACATGATCCTTGTGTTAGATTTGCAAAATAATGCTTAGAAATGTGTTTATTTAATTTGGACATTGGTAGTATTTTTACGAAATTAACCCAATTTGCGCAGTTTTTGCACAACTAATGGCACAGTTAAGTGAAAACTGGTGCATATTGTGGCACTGTTTCACAAAAAGTGCCACAATTTGTGGCACTACCTGAATTAAAAAAAATGTTGTCCACTTTAACAAACACAAAATCTTTTCTGGTGACATTTTGGTCCAAATACATGAAGAATTATATTCCTCGGCCCCGGTTTAGGCAAACACCTATTGGTCCCACATTGTCTCCCCATCCCCCTTTGCCCATCCCAATCCTCCCACTGAGCAACCTACCACCCACACCACCCCTTGTCCTATACTGACCAGCAGAGATCATCTTCTGTCCTCTTCTGTGGACTGGGTCACATCTGCACTCTTTAAAGCTGAACTGCAAACTGAAGAATCAAGGTAAGTGCCATATAATGGCTGTCTATGGTGTTTTGAGCTTATGTTGATATCTCAACCATTTTTCAGAATTTGTACTCCAAATTTTAACATGGGCTTTTTGGGGCTCCACCTCATGAACACTGTTACTGTCGTTTCATTAATCGGACCAGTATGGTGATTTTGTGGTCACTGTGCTAAATCATCTTTTGGGGCCAAGTAACAAAATGATAGTGTGAGTGTTCATGAGTCAATGGTGGCATATTATAATGATGCATACAGGTTGCCTTGCAGTCTAAATTTTCAACATTGCCATTTTTTCACACCACCTCATGAACATTATAGCTGTCAATTTTCACATCCTGCCCAAAATGTGTTTTTACACATGTGGTGCAGAATGGCGCAGTCACTGTACAAAATCACCTTTTGGAACTGATGAACAAAATGACAGATCCAGTATTCATGAGGTGGGGTTCCAAAAAGGCTATGTTGAAAATGTCATGAAACAATTCCTAAAAATGCCAGAGTTACATGCATCCATTGAGTTTATTCTATGCACATGCATAACTTTGGTACTTTTCAATATTTTGCTGCCAAATTTTCAACATACCCATTTTTTCACACTACCTCTTGAATAGTACAGCTGTTATTTTCCACATCCTGCCCAAAATGTGTTTTGGCACCTGTGGCACAGAATAGCATTGTAGATGCTCATAATTATGTGTTGTCTTGCATTTCACAACTTCTCTGTACTGGGGTTACATGAGGTGGGGTAATAAGATGGCTATGCTGACAATTTGGTCACTGTTGTTTGACACATTGAAGCACAGGGCCCAGTGGGCCCTACATTACCACAACTACATACATATGTGCATCTACGGAGAGATTGGAGTGCAGGCTCTGTAGGACCCTGTGCTCCCACAGTAAAATAAGGACACTATTATATTATCTCAAAAAGTAAAGAAATTCACTGCAAAAAAACTCTGTTAATGCATCAGTTAGGGTTACTGTTACAGTGATAAAATTATGGAAATTCAGTGTTAGGGTTCCTAACCCTACCACACCACACAACACCTCATCCTCCACACACCAACAGGTGTTGGGGTGTGCCATGAGGTCATCGGGCCTAACTCTCACCCCATTCTCCTATACTGTACCATCTCAGCTTCCTTAGACATGGAATGGAGTGAAAGGTAGGCATGATGACCCCAGTACACACCCCAATGCCTGTTGGTATGTGGAGGGTGAAAGGTGAGGTGTGGTGGTAGAGGTGGGAACCCTAACACTGAATTTCCATACTTTTGTCACTGTAATAGTAACCCTAACTGATGCTTAACAGAATGTTTCCAATGAATATACATATATATTTTATATATATATATATATATATATATATATGAAGAGAGAGAGATAGCATAGTTGTGCCACTATATTTAGGGTTGAGCAGGGGGTTCTATGTTATTTTTTCATTATTCTGTAAAAAGCTGTGCAGTTAAATAAGTAGTGTTATCTACTATTAGATATGTGAAAATATCCTGGTCAGGATTTACAAAAAAGGGCAAAGTGCAGTGAAAAGGTTTGCGCTGTACCTTGTCATTGTGCAGGGGTCAAAAATTGCTATTTACAATTGGATAGTGCACCACTCTATCTGACTGTGAATAGTTGCATGTGGGGGCAGTGCTAACCCAGGAAAAGCACTGGGAAACTAAATAGTGCTGCCCCCCCCACAGTCAGGCATGTGAATAGGCTGCCAGCAATAGTGCCAGCACACTAAGCCCCTATTCACAAAAGGAGCCATGCAAATGAGCTCATTGTGTTTTACAGACTCTGAGCTACTGTTGAGCCTGTAGCACTCTAATTGATGAAACCTTCCTTATATGCTGAATGAAACTTTGTGAAATTGTGTATTTTTAACCTTTTACACCTGAAATACTGTGAGTCCCAGTTCCTTGTTCAGGGTTCTTGGTAGAGAGTTTTAGCACAAGTGTCTTGAGAACAGACATGTACTACAGACTGAGTGTCAGGGCTACAAGCTTTACTGCATCCATTTCCCTTTGTGAGGTGCAGTACAGCATTAGATTGTGCAATATTTTAATTTTGGGCATTATTTTTGTAGGGGATTGCTTACTGCCTGTCTCTACCACTCCCGGGTTCGGCAGCATACAAAATCAGCTGCTCGGTGAGCAGAGAGCTGTTTAATAGACTCCAAACTATTGTTGAGTCTGTAGTGCTCTAACTGATGAAACCTTCCTTATATGCTAAATGAAACTTTGTGAAATTGTATATTTTTAACCCTTTACACCTGAAATACTGTGAGCCCCAGTTCCCTGTTCAGGATTCTCGATAGAGAGTCTTAGCACAAGTGTCTTGAGAACAGACATGTGCTACAGACTGAGTGTCAGGACTGCAAGCTTTACTGCATCCATTTCCCTTTGTGAGGTGCAGTATGGTGTTAGATTGTGCAATATTTTAATTTTGGGTTTTATTTTGGTAAAGAATTACTCGTCAACCATTTCTACCCCTTCTGGGTTCGGCAGCTTATAAAATCAGCTACTCAGCGAGTGGGGCGTTGTTTAACAGACTCTTTGCTATTGTTGAGTCTGTAGTGTTCTAATTGATGAAACCTTCCTTATATGCTGAATGAAACTTTGTGAAATTGTGTATTTTTAACCTTTTACTCCTGAAATACTGTGAGCCCCAGTTCCCTGTTCAGGGTTCTTGGTAGAGAGTCTTAGCACAAGTGTCTTGAGAACAGACACTTACTACAGACTATGTGTCAAGGCTGCAAGCTTTACTGCATCCATTTCCCTTTGTGAGGTGCAGTACAGTGTTAGATTTTGCAATATTTTAATTTTGGGCATTATTTTTGTAGGAGATTGCTCGCTACCCATCTCTACCTCTTCCAGGTTCAGCAGCATATAAAATCAGGTGCTGGTGAGTGAAGTGGAGAGCACGCGAAGAGACACGCACATCTGCACATGTTCGGTGTGTTCAGTGGGTACAGAAGTATTCCTGTAAAGCTCACCAGGGTCAGGTATTACTATTGTCTCAGTAAACCATTACTACTGGTGTTTCCGGGAAATAATTCCTACTTTAATCCTGTATTCAAGTTGATATTTCTGCCACTGTATGTTAGTAGTAGTACTCAATGGCTCACTCTAGTACACTATTTCTTTTCTCCAGCGGCGTGTTATGCATCTCATGGCCCATGCATAGCATGGTAGCATGGTAGTGAATGCAGTCCTAACTACCAAGTTTATTTGTCCTAAATGCTTGGAAAATTCCTCCTTAAAACATGCTATGGCAGTATTTAATGTTAGATTTTGTGAATTAGAAATATGTCAGAAACAAATGCAAGTACGTTTTCATGAACTTAATCACATCACTCCATTTCTATCTGGGGATCCTGCTATCATTGCATCTCAACAGTTGATTGATCAGTCACCTTCACCCCCTGTAGTTACTTCTGGGAAAAATAAAAAACACCCCCATGATACAGATACTGCTGATAGCCCTGACGAGCAGTGGTATGAAGTACAAAGTAAACGTGTGTATAAGAAAGGTAGGAAGGCTTCCCAGTTCTCCTTGACCACCACTATTAGGTTTTCAATTTTAAATAGACTTGGGAACTCCAGTTTGAATAATATGGATCAACATGTGATGCTCATCAACTATTCCACCACATTGGGTGAGCCAGACTCATCTGATATGTTATCCTCTCCCCAATTATCCATAACACACTGTCCATATCCTTCAGATGTTCCGCTCATTCCCCTAGATGTCTCTCCACCGAGTCAAGGCTCAGGCCCTGATTTTGTCTATACTGGTGAAGATCTCAATACATTAGAGGCTCCACAGAGGCATGTCTATGTGCTGGGTGACTCCATGGTGAAACATCTTGATAGGGCTATTTGTGAACCTGACAAGGCTAATCGTATGTGTTCTAGTTTTTGGGGCACAAAAATAGCTAATATTACTAGCTTGGCTCGTAATATTTTATCAAATGGAGGTCATAATCCACTTGTGGTAATTCATATAGGGACTAATGATTTCATGCATTCAAACAGTTTAGATATAAAAAAAGATGTGGTTGCACTTTCAAATACTTTGGTTGATCTGGGGTGTGAAATGTCCTTTTTTGAGGTCTTGCCAGTCCCTAAAGCATCAGCTGAGTACAATTGCATAATTCAGTCATTTAACAACTGTTTACATGTTAGATGCCTCAAACAAGATCAGTTTTGTAACACCCACTGGGAAGACTTTGTTGGAAGACCTGATATATTTTGCAGAGATGGTTTGCATTTGAGTCACAAGGGTAATCATTTGTTTAGCCAGCATATTCTGGAATACATAAATAGTCATTTAAACTGCTTGAGTTAGGGAAGAATATTTTTCCTCCCCCAAAGAAACCCACCCTCAAAAATAAATCTCTTTGTTCCTTAAAATGTTTGTATTTTAATGCTAGGAGTCTCCAGAGTAAAACTGATGAAGTGGAAGTCAGATTGTATAATGAAGATGTGGATCTTCTTTTCATTACAGAAACTTGGGGAGATGCCAAATCCAGCTGGGCTTTTTCACTTACAGGATATACATTGTTTAACTATAGTAGACAGGGGTGGAGTTACCATTTTTGTTAGAAATTCACTACAGGCGTGTGATATTTCCAATAAAATTAAGCAAACTAATAGCACTACTGAAACTATTGGGTTAAAATTAACAACTAACACCTCCCAACATTTTATTATTGGGGTTTGCTACCATCCACCTAGTGCCCCCAGTGAATATCTTGACTATATCATTCAGGAAGTTGATACAGCTTGTTCTATTGGGGATATAATTGTTATGGGAGATTTTAATATACCTAATATCGATTGGGACAATATGATGTCTACATCAGCCCCTGCTAGAAAACTGGTGGACATGTGTGAACAATGTAATTTGACACAGGGGGTCAGGTACCCGACAAGAGGAACCAATGTTCTTGATTTAGTTTTTTTCTCCAGCACCTTGTTAGTGAGCAATACCCTTGTTTAGTCACCTATTGACAACAGTGACCATGGCTCAATTAGTTTTTCTCTTAAACTTACCATTTCAACTACATCAGGTATCAGTAAGATTTTTTTTATATTATATGTTCACTCTAGATAGTATAATAAAAGAGCTGAACAGTGTTGATTGGGCATCTATGTTCAGCTCCTTGGATATTAATGATTATTATGACTTTTTGCATACTAAAGTCACTCATTTGAGGAATACTTATGTCCTTCTAGAACTAAAATGAAATTTTCTCATAAAAAACCTAGATTGATGACTAAGGAGCTTTATAAACTAATCAAGAAAAAAGATAAGTATTATGCTACTTATCTACGGTCCCCTTCAATTCAGATTTGGAGTTCATATCTAAGATTTCAAAAGAAATGTAAATGCAACATTAGAAGGGCTAAAAGGAAGTGGGAGCTAAAATTAGCTTTGCAGGCATGTAAGGATAATGCAAAATCATTTTATACATATATAAACTCCCTTAAAAAACCCGATTGTCAGGTTGGTCCCCTGTTAATTAATGAAACTCTTATAACTGACCCATCAGATATGGCAAATATTTTTAATACTAATTTTTGTAAACAGTTTCTTACAGCTAAGGATCATAATATTACATTTCCTTCGTCAGGTAATCATATCCTTATATCAGAATCTGATGTTCATACTAAGTTGCTTAATTTAAAAGATAAAATTGGTATATCACCTGATAACCTACGTGGTCGCTTTTTATATTTATTAGCCAATTGTCTATCCATCCCACTTAAATTACTTTGTGAACATTGTTTGAATTACAATTATGCGGCTTCATTCTGGAAAACTGCTTATGTTGTTCCAATCCATAGAAAGAGCCCTAAAAATCTTTGGGAAAACTACAGACCAATTAGCCTTACGTCCCCTATTGGTAAAATATTAGAAAGTCTAATTAAGGATTTGATTACTCCATCACTCAATCAGATTGATGTTGAACAACACAGTTTTAAAAAAGGGAGGAGTTGTCTTACTAACTTATTTTGTTTTTATGAAGATTTAAGTTTACAGTTAGATAACAGAACACCATATGATGTTATCTATGTTGATTTTAGCAAGGCTTTCGATTCTCTCCCACATTGGGTACTAGTACAGAAATGACACTGTGTTGGTATTAATTTAAATTTGGTTATGTGGATAGAAAATTGGTTAAGCCAACGATCACAAAAAGTTTTGATAAATGGATATTTTTCTGATAGGGTCTAGTCACTAGTGGAGTGCTGCAGAGTTCCATTCTGGGCCCGTTTATTTCAAATTTTTACAGCAGATATTAATTTTAGTTGTTCTAATATGGTAAAATATGCTGATGACATTAAAATAGGTGGACCATGTGCAAACTCAGATCAAATCTATTCTATCCAGAATTACCTCAAACAACTGTCTAAATGGATCACTTACTGGGGGATGAAACTTAATCATAATAAGTGTAAAATCATTCATTTTGTAGTTAGTAATCCCAGGCACAAATATACTTTGGATAACCAGGTGTTAATTGTTTCTGATGTTGAAAAGGATTTGAGAGTCTTGATTACTGATGACTTCCTTCTTAGCACCCAAATAAATGAGGTTATCCTTAGAGCTAATTGGGTCATTTGGTCCATTAAACAAAACATCAAGTCTAGAGACAGGTGGGTTTTGTTACCTCTCTATCGAGCCTATGTCATTCCCCATTTGGACTTTTCCTCCCAACTGTGGTGTCCATTAAAAAAGCTGGATATCGCTAAGTTAGAAAGGGTCCAAAGAAGATATACAAAGATGGTAAATGTTCTTACTAACGTCTCATATGAAACTAGACATGCTGTCTTGAATTTGATGCATCTCTACATTAGGCATTTAAGAGGTGACATACTTCTAATGTATGATATAAGAAATGACCCATATTTAATTACTACTCTAGGCTTTTGCTTTAAGGATGAAACATAATCATAGGGGACATCCCCTTCAGGTGCAGCTAAGGAAATTTAAATATCTCCCTCAGAAGTTCTTCTATACACTTTGTGTAATTAAACCATGGAACTCATTACCCTTAGAAGTGTTTATAAGCAGCTCCAAATCAATTTTCAAAAGTAGGTTGGACAAATTTATACTGTCTGGATCAATTTGGAGCTATTATTTGTAACGGGAGCAGTTATGGGTCTAACTGGCCTCCTTGCTGTTATTGACCTTAGTAATATGAACCTTAGTAGTATTGGGCATGCATTGTACTAGTAGCCATTAGCATGCCCATTATTGGCTCATTTGTATGCCACTAATGTGGAGGTTCACAGCCCCCCTACCAGCCCAATCCCCATGCAGCTGAATTCCCCCATAGTCTAGTGGTGCCCGCCCCATCCTGATTGTTGACCCAATGTTAAGAAAAAATATTTCCATAGTGTAGGGTCCCACCCCAGTTCCCAGACTCACACCTGTAATGTACAATAATTGTTTCCATGGTATAGGGTCCCTTCCTGGTCCCAGGTCTCCCACCCATAATGTACAATAATTGTTTTCATGGTGTGGGGTTCCTCCTTGGTCCCCAGTCTCCCACCTGTAATGTACAATAATTCTTTCCATTGTGTAGTGACCCTCCCTAGTCATCGATCTCCCACCCGATATGTTTTAACAGGTTTGCCATAGTGTAGTGTCCCACCCCAATCCCCACTCCGATAATCGATACCCAATAATCCATTTTCCATAGTGTAGTAGTAAGTAATTGCTCCCTTACTAACAAGAGTCTTTAACTCGTGGTATGGATTAGGCCTCTCAGAAAATGCATACCTTGAAGCCCTGATTACTATTATCCCCAAACCGGGCCGGGACCCCCATTATGTAGAAAACTACTGCCCTATTTCACTTCTTAACACTGATGTTAAGATACTAGCCAAAATACTTGCCAATCATCTGGGACCCTTTATGGATGTGCTAATCCACAGTGAACAAGTGGGGTTCATGCCGGGAAGGTCTTCAGGTGACTACATGCGCCGATTACTGCATCTTATTCCCATGGCTAGTGAATTACCTACACCTGCTGCCTTAATAGCTTTGGATGCAGAAAAAGCCTTTGACCGGGTTTCGTGGTCTTTTCTATTCACCGCACTTTCCCAGTATGGAATCCCACAAGCATTTATCAATTGGGTTAAACTGCTCTACTCGAACCCCACAGCTTGGATTTGGTGCAACGGCTGCCTCTCAGAAGCCTTTCCATTAAGTTGAGGCACCAGGCAGGGATGTCCCCTCTCCCCACTTCTTTTTAACTTTTATATAGACCCCTTTATTCATAAAATGCTTGTAAATCGAGGTTTGCAGGGTATTCTGGTCGGGAATAGGCAGCACCTTATATCAGTGTATGCAGATGACCTTTTAATATATATAACATACCCCAGCACAACTATTCCTATCCTATTACAAGAAATTGAAATGTTTGCCAAGGTAGCCTACTATAAGTTAAATCTGACTAAATCCATTATTTACCCTTTGAACCATAAACTATTCAAAAGGGACGTACAACAATTTGGGTTGCAATGGGAAAATAAAAGCATAACATATTTGGGTATAAAAATTTTCAAATACTTCTCCACTCTGGTCAAGGAAAACCTTACCAAATTAATAAAAATAATTCAAGCAGAATTAGAAAAATGGAACACCTTGAAGATATCACTATGGGGAAGAATTAACATTGTTAAAATGAATATCCTTCCTAGAATCCTTTACCCTCTTAGTATGTTAGCCCCCTACCTCCTAAAAAGTGGTTTGCTGAACTAAAGAGTATATTAATAAATTCCTCTGGAAAACAAACCAGTGAGACGAGCGTACCATAAGCTGACAGCCCCAAAACCCCATGGAGGACTATCCCTCCCGTCCTTCTTCCACTATTATAGAGCAATCCATATCACAAAACTTGCTACCTGGCATGATGACCTGAATAAAAGGGAACCAGAATCTTACATTCCAGCATGGTTAAGTATAGAAGAGACCCTTATGTCCCCCACCTCATGCTCACTACAGTCTCTACTGTATTTACCCTTGAAAAATATTCCTCCTGCAGTCAAAACTCCCAATAGGATGGTCTCTGAGAGCCTTAAACCAATTGCAACACCATTTGAACATAAATTGGCATGTAGATGGGAACAACCACTTTTAAATAACCCTCATTTCATGATTCAAAGGAAACCTATTACATTAAGCTTTTGGCCTGCACTAAAGGTGTTAAACTTAAAGATCTTATGGACAATAGTAACCTATTACCATATCATCAATTTTTGCAAAAACTCCCGGAAGCTAGTAGACACCCTTTTAAATATTGGCAAGTTATGCATGCAGTATCTCCGTTTATAAAGAAACACAATGCCCTTGAACCCCCTAGGATTGCTTTGTCATCCCTGCTAGATTCTGCTAAGCAACCACACCCAATATCTGCAGTATATAAAGAAATGCAATCTCTTGATGCAAGATTGCCATCGGGCATAAACCAATACTGGGAGGAAACGCTATCTCTCCCACTTACACCTGATTTTTGGGAACAGCTCTGGAACAATCTGTATAGATTTATCAAACAGGACCATCTGAGGCTCATACAGTTCAATATAATGCAAAACATATACTGCACTCCTCAAAAACTCTACCAAATGGGCAAGATACTTACCCCCTATTGCCCTCGCTGCTCCTGCAGGAGTGGGGATCTCTGCCATATGCTGTGGGCATGTCCTAAAATTCAGATATTCTGGAGAAGTATACAAACCTCCTTGTGCCCAACCCTTGCATTGACCCCGCTGTTCTCCCCAGATACATGTTTACTTAACATCTTCCCAGTAGGAACTTCGAAGCAAAGAAAGTACTACATGGCTCTCATTTCTGCAGTGGCCAAGCTTATAATTATGAGACACTGGGCCTCAGACATTTCACCTACTACATGGGAATGGCATAAAGAAATGTTACTTGCCTTGCAGCTTGAAAAGCATATTGCCAATATGAACAACCGATCAAGTATGTATAGTGAAAGATGGGGCACCCTAGAGGCACTGCTAATTGCAGAGAACCCAAAGAACAGTTGACTGAATGAGTACCATTCCCTAACTAATAGAAGGCTTGGGACTGGAGGGAATATTGCCCAGAATTAAAGGAGATGGATAAGATCAGTGCTTAATGGTGTTCCATTTGAGAAAAGAAAGAGAAGAAGAATAGAGATAAATTAGCTTAGAGAGAGAGAGTGATGAGGGGTGGGAGGGGATGGGGAGGATGTATGTCTGGGTTTTTTTTTTTTGTTTAACTCTTACCCTTTTCTTTATATTATTATCCTCTGTTAATTGTAGATCTAAAGTGACGCCTTACCTGGAGTTATAACATATTATTATTATTGAAACCTAAATTTAGTTACTAGATTGTAATGTTGAAATGCCATAAACTACCTATGTATAAGCTATCTGATCCAAGATATTATAATGAGGGTAACAGTACTCCTTAAATTAAAGGGTATCTGGTTTTGTATGATTTTCTTTTATTTATTTTGATGTATTTATGTATTACTGTTCTAAAAATCAATAAAGCTTATTGAATTAAAAAAAAAAGAAGGAGGGTCCCAGCAGAATCATAGAATTCCTGGGCATAGAAATAGATGCACAAAAGGAGGTGTTTAGGTTGCCAGAAAACAAGGTGAATAGGCTAGGGGGGCTCCTAAGGGAGCATAGAGAAGGAAGAAGGAAACAATTGAAACAGGTCTAGCAACTGATAGGCCATCTCTATTTTGTGTGCTGGGCCATCAGCCCAGGGAGAGCCTTCACCAGATGAATGGCACATGCCACCGGGGGATTACAAAGCCACACCATTGTGTGGACATCACCAGGGACACAAAGGAGGATTTGAGAATATGGGAAATATTTTTAGAAATGTTCAATGGCACAACCTTTTGGCAAGATGACTGGGTATTTAACACAGACCTGGAGCTTTATACAGATGCAGTGGAGGGACTCGGGTTGGGGGGCTACTGTAAAGGAAAATGGTTCTCCGAAGCATGGCGTGGAGCTGGATAGAAGGGGGGTTGACCAAGGACATCACCCTACTAGAAATCGTGCCAATATGGGCATGCACACTATTATGGGAACCCGAGCTGAGTAACCAAAAAGTTACGTTCTGGTGTGACAACAGAGCCATAGTCGATGTCCTCAACAACAGGAGGGCATCGACCGGATCTGTGCTATGGGTCTTGAGGCAGTTGGTACTACAAGGTTTGAGGCTTAACATGACATTCAGAGCTAGGCACATAGAGGGGATCCAAAACACTATAGCTGACAGCATTTCCTGTCTGCAGCTGGACAGGTTCCGGGCCTCAGCACCGAAGGCAGAGGGGCAACAGACGCCAATATCAGAGGATATATGGGAAGTTGGCTGGAAGGAGCCGAAGTCCTGTTTCACAACTCCTGGTCTACCAGAATGCTCAGAGCCTATGAAGGGGCCTGGGGAAGATTTAAGAGTTTCAGGGAATGGCAACGCATGGAGGTAAGTGGGCAAGTCACGGACAATCAAATGAGTAAATACATAGTACACTAATGGAAAATGGGGAAGGCACAGACTACTATGGGAGTACACCTGGCAGCCATTAGCTTAGTCTGTAACCTGAAGCAATGGAAAGACTCAACAAAGACCATGTTAATAAGATGTACAATTCAAGGATGGGGCAGGCTGGGGACAAAAGCAAGGGATGAAAGGAGGCCAGTATCACAAAACTTGATGGATGGGCTTGGGCAGGCAACAACAGTCATATGCAGGACAGAATTTGAGAAGCTGCTATTCCAGGTCATATTTGCAGCTATGTATCATGGAGCCCTGAGGATGAGTGAGGCAGCAGGGCACGAAGGGGGTGTGCTGTGGGAGGGCTGGAACAGGGCGAGCTTACATGCCAGGGGGGTGCAATTGGAATATGGATCAAGAGATCAAAGACAGATCAAGAGGGCGAAGGGGCCCAGATCACTCTCAAAAGAAGCAGTGAGTGAGTTAGCTGCCCGGTCAGGCTACTGTGGGCCTATGCCGCAGTACGTCCTGCACAACCAGGGCTTTTCTTTATTCACGAGGATAGGAAAAGAGCCACAGGCTAGCAGGTAACAGCAGTTCTTAAAAAATGGATGGAATTCCTTGGGAAAACCCAAGAACTTTTCCTCACATTCATTTTGAATTGGGCGGGCATCACAGCTGGCAGCAGCAGGAGGATCAGTTGAACAAGTACAGGGGCAAGACGTTGGAGGTCCGTTTGCTATAAACGATACGTAAGACCACTAAGCAAATGACTAACCATATCTCCCCATTTTCTATTCACAGGTGAAGCACGGGTTGGAGGGAAGGGGGCAATAGAAGAAAGACATAAAGAATAAAGGGGTGACAGGCATAGACACAGTAGGGAGCATCAACTACAGGAATGTCCCATTACTCACACATGCTCGAATCTCTCAGCAGGTCCCTAAGGGGCAGAAGCAGGCGGTATGGATATGTGGACACTCCTACATTTATATGGCAGAAAGGAGAGTGCCCAAAAAGGAAGGTGGCAGAAAACTATACCAAGACCTCAGACAATGCCAGGTGACATGGCAGGGCATCAGAGGCATGAAGTGGGCCCAGCTGCTCCCAACATTAAGAGACCTAAGAGAGAGGAGGGCACCACCAGACATGATTATTATACATTTAGGAGACAATGACATGGGGGCCAGACCATGGCTGGACATTTTTCTACAAATCAAATATGACATTGGCATAATAAAGAAATTGTGGCTACAAGTAACCCAGGTGTGGTCAGATATGGTACCCCTCAGGGTAGGGAGACATGCACATAGCCACCTAGCAATGGATAGGGTAGGAGAAAAATGAATAGAAAGGTAGGTACATGGTTCATAGCACATGGGGACAGGGTCATTAGGAGGGGCATAGAAGAATGGGAGGATGAATTTTATAGACCAGACAGGGTTCACTTGTTAGACATAGGGGTCAACCTATTTAACTTGGAGACCATGGGAAGCATTGAGAAATGGAGAAAGAGCTTGGCTTAGTGGAGGGGGCTATTAATTAGTCCCAGGAAAGGGGGGAAGGCCATCATCCAACACGGGCTGGAGACAGCCTAGAGGCAGAAAAAGTATAAGAGCTGCCAAGAGAGAGGGGTAGAGCATACACAGATAGAGAACAAAGAAAAGAGGAGAAGAGATGTGGTAATGGGTGTCACACCATTACCTCCCAAGAAGAAGGAGAAGGGCCCCCCAGGTTCTACGCCTGGGAGGTGAGAAGACAAAGAAAGAAGAATACATAAGAATGAAAATCAGTGTTTGGAACATTTGAAACATAGAAACATAGAAACAAAGAATTTGATGGCAGATAAGGACCGCTTGGCCCACCCAGTCTGCCCATTTCCCTACCTAATGGATAAGCTGCAGATCCTAGTTAACCAGCAGCCTACTTCTTCCTACCCCCACCCCCTAGAATTGCCTTATGACTGTCCCATGTATGCTTGAATTCCACCACTGTTTTTGACTCCACAACCTCCTCCAGAAGGCCGTTCCATGCATCCACAACCCTCTCTGTGAAAAAATACTTCCTTAAATTACCTCTGAACTGCCCCCCCATCTTCAAATTGTGCCCCCTTGTTCTTGCACACCTCTTTTTTTGAAAGATGCTACCCTCTTGGACTTTGTTGATTCCCTTGAGATACTTGAAAGTTTCTACCATGTCCCCCCTCTCCCTTCTTTCCTCGAGGCTATACATATTAAGCTCCTTAAGTCTCTCTTCATATGTCTTCTGGTGCAGACCCTGCACCATTTTAGTTGCTCTGATCTGGACAGCTTCAATCCTGTCTATGTCTATGCGGAGATTGGGTCTCCAGAACTGCACGCAGTACTCCAGATGGGGTCTCACCAGCTGTCTGTACAGAGGGATAATAACTTCCTGTTTTCTACTGGTGATGCCTCCCCTATCCATCCCAGTATTCCCTAGCCCTCCTTGCTGCCCTCTCACATTGCTTGCCCACCTTTAGGTCATCTGATATGACTACCCCTAGGTCTCTTTCCATTTTTGTTGTTGTTAGTATCTCACCCTCCATTGTGTACTCTTCCCCTGGGTTTTTGTTTCCCAGGTGCATTACCTTGCTCTTCTTAGTATTGAATCTAAGCCGCATACATTTGACCATTCCACTAACCTTGCCAAGTCCCTTCTCATACTTTCCATCCCACCTTGTGCATCAACTCTGTTGCAGATCTTTGTGTCATCTGCAAAGAGACATACTTTTCCTTCCAGTCCCTCTGCAATGTTGCTTATAAAGACATTGAGGAGGACTGGTCCTAATACTGAACCCTGCGGTATCCCACTAGTAACCCCCCTTTCTTCAGAGTGGACTCCATTTACTATTACTCTCTGTGTCCTATTCTCCAGCCAATTCTTTACCCAGACTGTCATCTTGGGACCCACTCCCAGGCTGGCTAACCTGTATATTAATCTTTTGTGTGGGACTGTGTCAAATGTCTTGCTAAAGTCAAGGTAGGCCATGTCCACAGCCCCTCCCCTGATCTACTACTTGGTCACCCAGTCAAAGAAATCTATCAGATTTGTCTGGCATGACCTTCCTGCTGTGAATCCATGCTGCCTTGGGTTCTGTGCCCCTCTGGCCTCTAGATACTCGACAATTCTTTCCTTCAGAAGTGATTCCATCATTTTCCCTACCACTGAGGTTAAACTAACAGGTCTGTAGTTTTCTGCCTCTGCCTTGCTCCCACTTTTGTGAAGGGGAATCACATCTGCCCTCCTCCAGTCCTCGGGTACCACCCCATTCTCCCATGATTTGTTAAAGAGGGTAGTCAATGGTGTCACTAGTTCTACCCTTAGTTCTTTTAGAATTCTGGGATGAATCCCATCAGGCCCCATTGCTTTGTCCACCTTCAGTTTTAAGAGTTCTTTCAGAACCCTTGCTTCTGTAAATGCTGGTATCAACTTGTATCAGAGTGTTTCTACAGTTTGTTTTAGGTACCCTCCTCTTCCTTTGTAAATACTGAGCAAAAATATTTGTTTATATCTCTGCCTTTCACAGTCACCTCTCTCCCACCCTTCCTCCCCTTTATAAGCCTCCTATCCCTCCCTTGGTCTTTCTTTGCTCCCTAGATGTACCTATAAAGGTTTTATCCCCTTCTTAACTGAGTTGGCTGTCTTTTCCTCGGTTTGGGCCTTTGCTGTTCTGACTGCCTTCCAGCTTCCTTTGCTTTAACTGATACAGTTCTCTATCCTGCTCCTTCTGTGATTCTTGTACTTCCTGAATACTTTCTTTTCTCTTGAACCTTCACTGCCACTTCCTTTGAGAACCATAGTGGTTTCTTACATTGTTTCATTTGTTTATTTGCTTCACACAAAGGCTTGTTACCTCTGTGATGACAGTTTTAATATTCCCCATTGTTCTTCCACCCTCCTTCCTGCCCATTTGCTAGTGCATTCCTTAGGCACTCACCCATTTTGGCAAAGTCAGCCCTCCTAAAGTCCAGTACTTTTGCCTTTGTATGGCTTGACTCTATTGCTGTGTTTATTGTGAACCATACTGTTCGATGGTCGCTAGTTCCCAGACGGCTACCCACTTCTACATCTGTGATCCTCTCTTCATCTCCATTTGGTATAAAGGAAATGGACATAAGCAAAAAATGATGTATAAAAATTGTGAAGATTATTGGAAAGTTTGGGGGACATAAGGGAAGGGATCAAAGCTACAGAACTAAAAAGTAAAGGGGGAGGACAAGAGGCACTCTGGGTCACCTTGGAGACAGGGAATGGCATCACAATCTGCACAGGGGTTGTATACAGACCCCCATCTCAAGGGGAGGAAATGGATAAGAAAATGATAGAGGGCATTCTCAAAATGGCTGAAAAAGGGGAAATACTATTAATGGGGGACCTGAATATGCCAGATGTTAACTGGACAACATGGACTGCAGCCACATCCAAGAGCAGGGTCATTCTCAATGCCCTACAGGGGGCATGCCTTAGACAGCTAGTGGTGGAACCCACTCAGGAGGGAGAAATATTAGACCTGGTACTCTCAAATGGAGAGACGATCACAAATTTAGAAGTCAGTTGACATCTGGAACAAGCGACCACTGCAGTGTGCTTCACAATAAACACAACCATGGAGACAAGCCATACAAAGACAAGGATACTGGACTTTAGAAGGGCTGACTTTGGCATAATGGGTGAATACCTGAGGAATCGTTGGCAAATGGCCAGAAAGGAGGTGGAAGAACAATGGAGAAAAATCAAAACTGCCATTATGGATGCAACAAGCCTTTGTGTGACACAAATCAAAAACAAAGCAGAATAAAAAACCACTATGGTTCTCAAAGAGGTGTCAGGAAGGTTAAGGAGAAAAAGGCTGCATTCAAAAGTATAAGGAATCTGAAAGAGCACGACGGAAACTGTATCAATTAAAGCAGAAGAAGTGGGAAGGCAGTTAGAAAAGCAAAAGCCAAACAAGGAAAAGATAGCCAACTCAGTTAGAGAGGATAAAACCTTTTATAGGTACATAGGGAGCATAGAAAGGTTAAGGGAGGGATAGTGAATTAATAAAAAGGAGAGGTAGGTGGGCAGAGGGGAGACAGTGAAAAGGCAGAGATACTGAATGAATACTTTTGCTCAGTATTCACAAAAGAAAGAGAAGGAGTTACCTAAACAAACAGTAGAAGCACTTTGGGTAGTGGGTTGGCCTTGATCATTTTACAGAAGAAAGAGGTCTGAAAGAACTCTAAAACTAAATGGACAAAGCAATGAGGCTGATGGGATTCACTCTAGAATCCTACAAGAGGTAAGGGAAGACCTAGTGACACCAATAACCACACTTTTTAACAAATATGGGAAGATGGGGTGGTATCTGAGGACTGGAGGAGGGCAGATGTGATTCCTCTTCGCAAAAGTGGGAGCTAGGCAGAAGCAGGAAACTACAGACCTGTTAGTTTGACCTCAGTGGTGGGTAAAATGATGGAATCACTTCTGAAAGAAAGAATTGTTCAGTACCTAGAGGCCAGCAGGGCACAGAACCCAAAGCAGCATGGATTCACATCAGGAAGGTCATGTCAGATGAATCAAATTGATTTATTTGACTGGGTGACCAAAGTAATAGACCAGGGAGGGGCTATGGATATGGCCTACCTAGACTTTAGCAAGGCATTTGATACAGTCCCACAAAGATTAATAATCAAGTTAGCCAGCCTAGGACTGGGTCTCAGGGTGGTAGCCTGGGTTTAAACTGGCTACACAACAGGACACAGAAGGTAATAGTGAATAGAACACATTCTGAAGAAGGGGGTTACTAGTGGGTACCTCAGGGCTCAGTATTGGGTCCAGTCCTCTTTAACGTCTTTATAGGTGACATTGCAGAGGTCTGGAAGGAAAGGTATGCCTCTTTGCAGATGACACAAAGATCTGTAACAAATTGATAACAAGGGGTAGAAAGGATGAGAAGGGACTTTGCAAGGTTGGAGGAATGGTCAGACATATGGCAACAGAGATTCAATGCAAAAGTGCAAGTAATGCACCTGGGAAATAAAATCAGGAGAAGAGTACACAATAGCAGGGAGGTAGTAACGACAACAATAATGGAAAGGGATCTGGGTAGTAGTCATATCAGATGACCTAAAGGTGGGTAAGCAATGTGAAAGTCAGTAAGGAGAGCCAGGGGATACTGGGATGCATAGGGAGGGGCATCACAAGTAGAAAAATGAAGTGGTTATCCCTCTGTACAGACAGTTGGTGAGACCCCATCTGAAGTACTACGTGCAGTTTTGGATACCTCATCATCAGGACATAGACAGGATGGAAGCAGTCCAGAGGAGGGCAACTAAAATAGTGCAGGGTCTATAACAGAAACCATATGAAGAGAGACTGAGAGAACTTAATATACCCTTGATGAAAGGAGGCACATCAGGGACATGATAGAAACTTTTAAGTACCTCAGGGGAATCAACAAAGTCCAGGAGGGTAGCATCTTTCAGAAAAGGAGATGTATAAGAATAAGGGGGCACAATTTAAAGTTAGAGGGGGATGGCTCAGGGGTAATGTGAGGAAATTATTTTTCACAGAGAGTGGTGGACGCATGGAACCGCCTTCCTGGAGAGGTTGTGTGGTCTAAAACAGTGGGGGAATTCAAACATGCATGGGACAGACATAAGTCAATTATAGTGAGGGGGATTGCAGAAAGTAGGCTGTTGGTTAACTAGTATCTGCAGCTTATCCAATAGGTAGGGAAATGGGCAGACTAGGTGGGCTAAGTGGTCCTTATCTGCCGACAAAGTCTATGTTTCTATGTTTCTTTATTTCAAATATGGCTTTAAATCCCATATCTCATTCACGCCATACTATATAGCCTACATAGAAACATTGAAACATAAATTTTGACGGCAGATAAGGACTGCTTGGCCCACTCAGTCTGCCCATTTCCCTACCTGATGGATAAGCTGCAGATTCTAGTTAATCAACAGCTTACTTCCTCCTCCCCCCCACTAGAATTGCCTTATGCCTGTCCCATGCATTTTTTAATTCTCCCACTGTTCTTGACTCCACAACATCCACAGGAAGGCTGTTCCATGCATCCACAACTCTGTCTGTGAAAAAATACTTTCTAACATTACCTCTGAGCCGTCCTGCTTCTATCTTCAAATTGTGCCGCCTTGTTCTTGCACATCTCTTCTTCTGAAAGATACTACCCTCTTGTACCTTGTTAATTCCCTTCAGATACTTGAAAGTTTCTATTATGTCCCCCGTCTTCCTCCTTTCCTCAAAGGTATACATATTAAGCTGTTTTAGTCTCTCCTCATATGTCTTCAGGTGCAGACCTTGCACCATTTTGGTTGCCCTCCTCTGAACAGCCTCCACTCTGTCTATGTCTTTGCAGCGATGGGGTCTCCAGAATTGCATGCAGTACTCCAGATGGGGTCTCACTAACTGTCTGTAGTGAGGGATAGCAACTTCTTGTTTTCTACTGTTGATGCCTCTCCCTATGCATCCCAGTATCCCCCTAGCCCTCCTTACTGCCTTCTCACATTGTTTGCCCACCTTTAGGTCATCTGATCTAATTAATCCTAGGTCTCTTTCAATTTTTGTTGTTGTTATCAACTCGCCCCCCATTGTGTACTCTTCCCCTGGGTTTTTGTTTCCCAGATGCATTACCTTGCACTTCTTTGCACTGAATCTGAACTGCCACATATTTGACCATTCCTCCAACCTTGCCATGTCCTTTATTCTTTTCCACCCCACCTTGTGTATCAAACCTGTTGCTGATCTTTGTGTCATCTACAAGAGGCATACCTTTCCTTCCAGGTGTTCTCCAATGTCACTTATAAAGATATTAAAGAGGTCCCAATACCCAACCCTGCGGTATCCCACTAGTTACCCTCCTTTCTTCACTGTGGATTTACTATTACCCTTTGCGTCCTGTTGTCCAGCCAGTTTTTTTATCCAGGCTGCCACCTTGGGACCCACTCCAAGACTGGCTAACTTTTATATTAATCTATTGTGTGAAACTGCGTCAAATGCCTTGCTAAAATCTAGGTAGGCCATATCCATAGCCCCTCCCTGGTCTACTACTTTGGTCACCCAGTCAAATAAATCTATTAGGTTTGTCTGACATGATCTTCCTGCTGTGAAATCATGCTGCCATGGGTCCTGTGCCCCACTGGCCTCTAGGTACTCAACAATTCTTTCCTTCAGAAGTGATTCCATCATTTTCCCTACCACTGAAGTCAAACTAGCTGGTCTGTAGTTTCCTGCCTCTGCCCTGCTTCCACTTTTGTGAAGTGGAATCACATTTACCCCTCTCCCGTTCCTCCAGGCACCACTTCCAGCTTCCCATGATTTGTTAAAGAGAGTAGTCAGTGGTGTTACTAGTTCTACCCTTAGTTCTTTTAGTATTCTTGGGTGAATCCCATCAGGCCCCATTGCTTTTTCCACCCTCAGTTTCAAGAGTTCTTTCAAAACCCTTTCTTCTGTGAATGGACTGGTATCAACCCCCCTACTCAGAGTTTCTTCCTTGTTTGGTTTAGGCATCTCCCCCTCCTCATCTGTTGTGAGCAGAAATATTCATTCAGTATCCCTGCTTTTTCATTGTCACCCTTTGCCCACATTCCCTTCCCTTTATTAAGTCTCTGTATCCCTCCCTTGGTCTTTCTTCACTCCCTAATGTACCTATAAAAGGTTTTATCCCCCTTCTTAACAGAGTTGGCAATCTTTTCTTCAGTTTGTGCCTTTGCTATTCTGACTGCCTTCCCTGCCTCCTTCTGCTTTAACTGATAAACTTCTCTGTCCTGTTCCTTCTGTGTTTCCTAATATTTCCTGAATGCTATCCTTTTCTCCTTAACCATCCCTGCCACCTCTTTTGAGAACCATAGAGGTTTTTTCCTTCATTTTGTTTTATTGATTTGCTTCACACAAAGGCTTGTTGCCTCTGCGATGGCTGTTTTGATTATTCCCCATTGTTACTCCACCCCTCTTTCTTGTCCATTTGCTAGTGATTTTCTAAGGCACTCTCTAATTTTCCCAAAAATCAGCCATCCTAAAGTCCAATACTCTTGTTTTTGTATGGCTTGACTCAATGTCAGTGTTTATTGTGAACCACACTGTTTGGTGGTCACTTGTTCCCAGATGACTACCCACTTCTAAATCTGAGATCCTTTCTCCTTCCCCATTTGAGAGTACCAGGTCTACGGTTGCTCCCTCCTGAGTGGGATCCAACACTAGCTGTCTGAGGCATGCCACCTGTAGGGCATCAAGAATGACCCTGCTCTTAGATGTGCCTGCAGCAAAGGTACTCCAGTTAACATCTGGTATATTCAGGTCCCCCATCAACAATATCTACCTTTTCTGCCATTTTAAGGATGCCTTCTATCATTTCCTTGTCAATTTCCTCCCCCTGAGAAGGGGGTCTGTACATGACCCCCCATGCGGATTGTGGTGTCATTTCCTGTCTCCAGGGTGACCCATAGTGACTCATCAACTTCTTGTTCACTCTTTAGTTCTGTTGCTTTAATCCCTTTCCTTATATAGAGAGAGCTACTCCTTCTCCTCTTTTACCTACCCTGTCCCTCCTGTAAACTGTGTATCCTGGTATGTTGACTTCCCACTTATGGTTCTTTGTGTACCATGTTTCAGTGACTGCCACAATATCCAGGCATCCCTCTTCCATCAAGGCCGCTAGTTCAGGGAGCTTGTTGCACAGACTGCGGGCATTGGTACTCATCACCTTCCATTTATTTTTTATGGCCTTACTCCTTTAATCCCCATCCCTGTCCTGAACGCCTTTTTCTGCATTTATTCCTGTCCTGCTCCCTACTGACTTCTCTGCCTTGGTGTTTACATCTCTAACTACTGTGCTTTGTGGGCAGAGGCTGGGATTTCCCTGCTCCTTTTCAGTGCCTCCCCCCTTGGCTAGTTTAAATGCTTGCCAATGAAGCATTTAAACCTTTCACCTAGGATCCTGGATCCCCCCCTGGACAGATGCAGACCATCACGCCAGTATAAGCCTACATCCCTCCAGGTGACTCCCCAGTCCCCAATGAAGCCAAAACCCTGATCTTTACATCAGTTTTTCAACCATTCATTGAATCCTATGGTGCAGAATACACTAGCATCACCCTTGCCATAGACAGACAGCACCTCCAAGAAGATTACCATACATTGTACTTGTCTAAGGCCCCTCCCCAACTCCACAAACTCCTCTTGCACTGCTCTGATCCCATTTACAGCCAGGTAATTTGTCTCTAGGTGGGCAATGACATCCAGCTTCCTCCCTCGTGCAACTGCTCCCATGATCCTGAGGATTTGCTTCCTGTCCCTCCAAGCCATGGCGCCAGGCAGGCACCTTACCTCTCTACCCTCTTCCTCCCCCACGTCTACCCCCTAATGATTGAGTCCCCCACCAGGAGTTGTTTCCTTCCCCTGTGGGGTCTCATGCCACCCTCCTGTGGGTTTCCTTTGTGGAGGTTCCCAGCATCCTTCTTGGTCTCCACTGCAGGGTGCCTCCATAGAGGAACCACTCTTTGCCAGAACAGCATATGAATTGTGGAGAGCTACAACTGGAGGGATGCACCTCTGTTCCACCACCATCTCCCTCTCTGAGCCCACCTTGGTCCAACCTCTCCTTTTTCTTGGCAACCTCTAAGGTAACGGTGGTGGCCCTGGTGGTCCCTGGGTGGGGGAAGAGGTTTCATGAATCCTAGCCAGGTCAGCCTGGAGACAGACAACCTCCTCCCTCAGACCAGAGAGGTGTCTGCAAACAGGGCAGCATCACAGACTCCATAATGTCTCCCAGAATACTGCTGCTCCACAGCCATTGTACTGCACCACTCCCATCTTGACTTATTTTGTGTCCCCTCTCCTGTTACTTTGTATGCTTAGTGTCTCCTCCCTCTATGTATTTTTACACTTACTTTCCTACTGCCTATGTGCCCTTACAACTGTCACCCTTCCTGTTCTGTGACAGGAACTTCCTGTAGTCTTCAGTGGTCTCCTTCCTCCATGCTTGGATTCAGACCTCCAGCAGCCGGGGGTGATAAACAGTTTTTTTTTATTTAGGTTCCTTCAAGGTTGCTGAAACTAATATGTCTCAGTGATTCTTCCCTTTCTACTGCCAAACAGGAAGTTCCTGTTGTCAGTCAAATTCAGTGGCTATAAAACTAGAACTGGCTTTGGGTGGGAAGGAGGGCAATTAGTAAAAAATCTGTAGTTCTGAACTTCTGTTTCTTGCTCTGCAACCAGTTCTCTTCTGCCAGAAACAGCCAGAAGCTGTAATTGGAGACAGCTGCTTTTGTACACCTGAGCTGCTAAGCCACACCCCCAATTAGATTCACTCTCTGCTCTCAGTAAATTAAGCTGATTCTGCCCCTTCCTCAGAAAAAAACTCTTTGTTTACTTAAATGAGACCCCCTTCTTCTAATAAAGTATATGTTTGCTTAATCCAAACAGGTACTACTCCTGGTGAGACAGAAGTGATTAATTAGTAAAAAATCTGTAGTTCTGGACTTCTGTTTCTTGCTCTGCAACCAGTTCTCTTCTGCCAGAAACAGCCAGCCTATAGATCCAGCTAATGAGTTGTACTCAGTGCACAAAGTGAGTGCCCCCTGACCCTAAGGCCACTCCCCATCACTTCTGCCCCCACACAATTCCTCCTGTGTTTTATTTTTAACTTTTAACATTACTGCCTTAACAGTGCCCCCACTATATCCCCATTTCAAAAATGTATCCTCCAGTTCCTCAGCCTGTTTCTCAAAATCTTCTTATCCTCAGTATTTGTCTATAGGACTCGATTCCTTCCATGTAATGGGTTGTGCACTATCATGATGTAATAAGGAGTTAACAGATGTAGATTTCCTGTAGCACTTTGCTGTTATTTTTCTTGACATACTATCACCTATCAGGGTGATGTCTAAAAAATTAATACTGGTTGTGCCTATGGTACATGTAAATCTGAGGTTCAAAATGTTATTATTGAGCCAATCAATGAATTGTAATGCTTGCTTCATTGTACAGCTTCAGGTACCTAAATAATCATCTATAAACCTGTACCACTTAATTATGTTGTCAAAGTAAGGGTAGTCTAGGGTACCTCCCCCCTACCCAGTCAAGTGTGACCCATCACCTTGCTCCCCCATCCCAATCTTTGGTAGGCAACCAGCACAGCCCACCTCTCACAGCTGCAGCTGGCCACTGACTGAGGTCTCTTGGAATGCATACTGTTTACTGTACAGCTCCTTACTCGTGATTGTAGGGATCAGTGATCGGGGGTGGGGTGAGGTGGGACACTACACTATGGAAAATGTTTTTTTATTTATTATACAGTACAATGATCATTGGCAAGGAGGGATACTATGCTATGGAAAATGTTCTTTTTATAATACAGTGCAGTGATCAGTAGCAGGGAGGGGGTGGGATATTATGCTACAGAAAAGGGGCTTATTTTTATTACGGAGCAGCGATTGATGGGGGATCGGTGGGGAGGAACACTATGCCATGGAAATTTTTTTTTTATAATACAATGTGGTGATCTGTGTCTGGGAGGGGGGTTGGGACACTACACTACAGAAAACAGATTATTGAATATCAAGTGGGAGATCAGGGAATGGAATGGGGTGTTTGCAGTACCACCGCCAGCCACTTAGGTTGCATGGATTAGTGCCAGGTTTTTGACAGCAGTATTTTTTTCCACACAAGGGCCATAGCAAATGGCCTTTGTGTGGAACACAAGTTTTGTGAATAGGATTGTGGGGATATGTAGGTCTCTTTCCCTGATTTGCATTGTGGCCACCCTCATTGCATTGCCCCGGTGCAAACCCAGTTTGTGGGGGCAAACTGGCTTTGTAAATACCAACTATTTACAAAGCTCAGTTTGCCCTAAGCAAACAGGGTTTGCACCCTAGCAAAATTTTGTGAATCTGGCCCTAATGGTTTTATAATGGAAGAATTTCCTACCATTATATCTATATATATATATATATATATATATATATATATATATATATATATATATATATATATATATATATATATATATATATATAATATATATATATATATATATAAAGACAAAAAACCTCATGCAAACACTGAGGCAAGGGTTACCCCAAGGGCATTTGACTGGGAAGCCAAGTTTCAAGAAAATACAAACTCACACATGCCCACACAATGCAAAGCATCCTGGGCTGCATATGCAAATCACCACAGAATGTTATGCTGGTTCAACTTTAAGCAGAATTGCATGGTGCCGAAAGGCCTCTCACACAGTTTGCAAAGGGTGCTAACAGATGACATAGACACGTGTTTCGTCCTACCAGGACTCATCAGTATGCCTCGTCTGTTTGACGTCCCAGTGGAATGAACCAGCTACCCTAAGACAGTGTGTCTTGGTTATGTTGTGGTGAACAACAATATGTGCGTGTGTGTGTGTGTTACAGAGAGAGAGAGAGAGAGAGAGAGAGAGAGAAAGATAGAGAGAGAGAGATTTGACAAGGGGTTTCCATGTTAAACCCCAGTTTTTGTACTTTAATAACTTCACAACTGTTAAATAGATGCATAAAATTGTGCATGCATGGTCTCATTAGATAGATCTCTTGATGTGACAAGCTTTGGTTTGGTCAGATGTGTGAATTCTGAGATGCAGATAGCAAAATCCATAAAAAATCACTGTTTTTGTCATTGCCTTTTGCCTAGATGGTTTCGAGTTTTGGTCTGAAGTGGTCAGGGTAGAAAGGGCTTGGCCAACAGATGCACCTATTGTGGGTTTGGTGAAAATATATTAATCCATTCCAAAGTTATTACATTTTAAAATGTTGGTCCTGAGCATGCTCAGTACTAGTAGACATTTCAGGATATCTGCTTGGAACAAAAAAATAATTTGGTCCATATGAAAAAGAATTCTGTTTCATATAGGGTCAATCCTTTTTTTGTGAGGAAGACATCCTTTTTTATTTGTCACCATCGTGTTTCTGACTTTTCAAAAAAATGTTTTTGCAAAACCCAGAAAAATGACATACTGCAAAGACACCAATGTCTGCATCTTACTCATTGGGCCCCATCAGGTGGATTCTGCATTTAAACTGAAAAAGGGGGAAACTGAGACATTTAAATAGAAACATAATACCAAATAATGTAAAAGGATACAAAATCTTGGTGAGCAATGCTGTTGTCTGAACCTAGTCAAGTTAAGTGAACTCATGGCAACACTATCTCAACAGGACATAGACAAAGCAACAGTTAGCGAAACCTGGTTGGTCCAGTCCTCGAACTGGTGTAATGAAATCCAGGGATACCATTTATACTACAAAAACAGAAGTAATAAAAATGTTGGTGGAGTCTGCATATATGTGAAAAATACTATACAAACTTCAGAAATAGAGCTAATTCCCAACCATGAAGAACAGCTAGAAGATATATTTGTACAGTTAAGGGATATGAAAGGGGGAAAATAACTTTTATGTTTTATAGACCTCAATTTTTCATCACTGGAGGAAGACCAGTACCTAGCTGACACACTTATTAAATTTATTGGGTTTTCAGATACCAACACAGTGCTCGTAGGTGATTTTAACCTACCAGGAATACAGTGGCAGTCTTTGCTGCAGGTCTTGAACAGCTAGTAAATGCACCTACTAGAGGCAACAATGCCCTTGATCTTGTCCTAACAAATGTGCCCACTGAGATTACTGACCTAAAGATCACTGCCCCAGGATCCAATAGTGACCACAATTGCATCACTTTCTCTTTAATGGGGAAAACTATCCACCAAGGATATAAACGCTAAAGATATATAACTATACAAAGGGAGATTACAATAGAATTAAAATTGCCCTACAGGAATACGACTAGGTTAACATAATGTCGAACATAAGTACAGACAAATTCTGGGAGTTGATCTAGTCAGTCAATAAAGAAATGGAAAATAAATATGGCCCCCGGAAGCAAGTCAGGAACCACAAGGGCAAAATCCCAACCTGGCTTACACAACAAATACTAAAGCAAATACAAACAACAATTTGTCAATGCCGAATGTTGTCACGCTGGCATTGGCATTGGCAGTGCCAGAGTTAGAGAAGCATAATAGGAATGGCAGTGAAGTATTGAAGTGACACCAACCCCACTCCTACCCTCTAGAGAACGACAGGCATTGGGGTGTGCCTTTGGATTGTCAGCTATAACGCTCATGCCATTGTACCTCACCCTACTCTGTTGACACTGACAAGTGTTGGGGTGTGCTTTGGGGTCTTTGGGCATTATACTTACCCCGTTCCATAAGGAAATACGCTGATGTGGGTGCAGTACAGGAGTGTGGGGTGAACTTTGTGGCCAAACAGTGCAAGATACACCACAATGCCTGTCAGTGGCTGCAGGGTGGAGGGTGGAATGGCATGAGCATTACATCTGAAGATCCCAAGTCACACCCCGGATGCCTGTCAATCTGTACGTGGTGGGGTGCTACAGCTGGAAACCCTAACACTGTAGGCATGTGTTGGTAGTTTCACTCCACATTTTCAACACTGGCTGCTTGTCAGACCACCTCATGAAAAGCAGCACAATCACTTTGTTAGCTGAAATGTGAGTTTTCACAGTGGCTGTGCCATTTGGTGACAGAGGGATGAAAACACATTTTTGGGCAAGATGTGGAGAATGACAATTGTATTGTTCATGAGGAGGCGTAAAAAAATGGCAACATTGAAAATCTGAAGTGACAAAATGAAATATTGGTGAAGCAATGAGCATGCATACAAACTGCACAAAACACGTCAGTGACCCATTTATTTTTGGGAGTTTGTTATCCACATTTGTAACATAGGCATTTTGGGACCTCCCCTTATGAACAGTGGTGCTGCAATTTTGTTAATCTGTCTCAAAAGTTGATTTCCCCCAGTGACCATGCCATTGTGCGCCACAGGTGCGGAAACACATTTTGGGCAGGATGTGAAAAATGACAGCTGTACTGTTCATAAGGTGGTGTGAAAAAACACCAGTGTTCAAAATCTGGCATGGAAATATTGCAAATTTGCAAAGTTACAAGGGTGCATGGAAACTGTGCAATGCATGCTTGCAACACAGTCATTTAATGGACTTTCAGAACCACATTTTCAACATAGGCGTTTTAGGACCTCTGCTCATGAATAGTGTTACTGTCATTTCCTCAAACTGTCCTAAAAAGTGATTTCACAGAGCGACCGTGCTATTCTGAGCCGGACGTGCGAAAACACATTTTGGGCAGGATATGTAAAATGACAGCTCTGCTGTTCATCAGGAGGTGTGGAAAAATGCCAAGTTTGAAAATCTGGGGCAAAAATATTACAAATTCATGACGTTACGAGTGTGCTTAGAAACACAGCAGCGCAAGCTCATAAAACAGCCATTTTTGGGACTTTTGTCAACAAATTTGCAACACAGGCTTTTTGAGAGCTCCCCTCATGAACAGTCACACTGTTGTTTTGTTACTCAGTCCCGAAAGGTGATTTTGCGCAGTAACCGTGAAATCACCTTTCAGGATCGAATAACACCATGACAGTGCCAGAATTCGTGAGGAGGGGTCCCAAAAATCCCATGTTGAAAATTTGGTGTCAAAATTCCAAAAAATGCCTAAGATATGCATCAAAGTTGCAAAAACCCTATTTATTCCATTATACAGCTTGCTGGCATTTCCTTTGTTCGTGGTCAGCTTTGAAGAGTGCAGACGTGTTCCTGGTCTACCGAAGGTTGTTGCACTAGACTCTGGAGGTAAGTATGGGGTGAAGGGGGTTGGGAGGCAGGGTGCACAGTGGATGGGTGTGGGTTGTGGGAGGGCAGGGCTGGGAGATCACAGAGGGACCATTTCCTTCTTCACAGGTAAAAAAAAAATAAAATGACATTGTGGGACCATTTTTATGTTTACAGGGGCATGTGGCACACTTGGGTGGGCTCCCAGTGTGCCAAAGGATCCTTGTGTTATTTTGGGGGGGCCAATGTAGCGACGGGGGATTGGGCACCCTGTCGGCACACAACAAAAGGGGAGGGTTAGTTTATGCTGACAGGGATTGGGCACCCACATCTGCACACAAGGAAACTGGGGGAGAGGCAAGAGCCAAGGGGGTTGGGTATCTCCCTCGGCATATAACAAATGGGGGATTCTTTATGCTGACAGGGAGTGGGCTCCCCTGTCAACACATACATTGGGGCAGGGTAAGCCGACAGGGGGATTGGGCACCCTGAAGTCGGCAGTTTTGCGGGTAGTGTGCAGCCATGTTTCTGTCGGGTAAGCATGTCGGGAGGTCTGCTGCATGTGATGAGCTTTGCTTGCATTGCAGAGGACCTTTCCTTAGATGTGCTCACCTGGGTGGTGTGGCGCCGGCATGCAGGCTGATTGGGGAATGAAGGATGCACCTACTGATGCGTGCCCTTCATTAGCCCAACAGCGACCATGCCTCCAAATCTGCACTGCCGCAAGATGTTGGCTGCACAAGCGCACCAACATAAAAAAGAAGACAGAATTAAAAAAATTTTAAAAACTAAATAACCAAGATGTGAGATTAACATACAGGGCAGAGAAACAAAAAATCATTAATAAAAAAAGAAAGATGGAAACTAGAACTCGAACTGTCAATGACCAAAGATAACCAACAAAACTTCTATGCATATATCAATAGTAACAAAAAAGTTATAATACTCTGGGCCCTATCCTTAACAATGGTATTGAAATACATAATCCTAAAACTAGCCAATGCACTAAATAAATGTTTTAGTTCAATATTTACCACGCTGTGTTCAAACATATCCTGTGATAATATTCATAAATCAGACTACAATCAGATTACAATGGAGGAGGTCATTATGGAATAAAAGATTTCTGGAATATGTCAGCCCCTGGTCCTGATAATATGAATACCAGTTTTATCAAAAACATAGCAGAAGAACTGACACTTTCCCTGACACTGCTCTTTAACAAATCTTACAGTGCCAGTGAGGTGCCTGCTGATTGGAGACAGGCAACTTTGACTCATATACATAAAAAGGGGAACAAACAACTACCCAGCAATTACAGACCTAAAGTCTGAACTCTGTGGTTGGAAAAATCATGGAGAGAAGCCTAAAAAAAGATTAGAAACTGAAATTATAGCAAAAGGTATTATAGCTCTAGAACAATATGGTTTTGTCACAGGATGCTCCTGTGCAACCAGTCTTATTTCATTCTATGAAAAAATAAGCAACAGTATTGACAAAGGAGTCCCTGTGGATATGGTTCTATTGGATTTCCAAAAAGCATTTGACACTGTCTCTCATGAATTATTTGTAGAAAAAATGGCCAATCCTAATCTCAACCCTTATACAACCAGCCGGGTAAATCAGAGCCTTAACAACAGGATGCAACAAGTTAAAGTTCAATTTGTTGTTGCTCCAAAAATGTATGATTATGTATATCACTTTGTCAATGTATTGAGAATGTAACATGCGTCCTCATAGAACCGTCTTGTTAATGGACTGGCTCAATGGTGTTTATCATGGTTAAATAAAAAGTTAATTGAATCAATCTGTGCTATCAGAGCACATCAGTGTTAAAAGTGGTGTCCCACAGGGATTTGTATTGGGCCCTTTATTATTTGGAATCTTTATTAGTGACCTACAAACTAATGTCAAGTGTAACCTAAGCATATTTGCAGATTATTGCAAAATCAGTGCCGAAGTGTACACAGAAGTACAAAAAAAATTAATTGGCAAATTATATATTAAATATAGAAAAGTGGGATCAGAACAATAAAATGACACTTAATATTGAAAAATGCTGTTATTCACCTCAGGAGAAAAACATTCAAATGCATAATTATGCACTAAATGGAACAATAATAAAAACAGTTTATTCAGAAACTGACCTAGTGATAATTTATAACAAATATCTTACTGTTAGAGACCACTGTAGAAAACTGGCATTGATAACAAATCAACTTATAAGATCAATTAGGAAGTCATTCATAATCAGGTCAGAGTCCTGTATTATCCCACTTTACAAAGCATATGCCTGACCACACCTAGACGATGCTGCCTGTTTTTGTCACCATTCCTGAAAAAAGACATCAATGTTCTAGATAGAGTCCAAAGAAGGGCAACCAAGTTAGTAACTAGGATAAGAGATCTTCCCTATCCAGGTAGACTATGTGAGTTAAACCTGTATGATCTACAGTTAAGGAGAGACAGAGGTGACATCCTAATAATCTTCAAAATAATGCAGGATGAAGATTTGAGAAAATAGTGTAACCTATTAGTAACCCCTAAACCAATAAATATTAGGTGTCACAATAAACAAGTGTTCATCAAGAAGGCTTATACAAATAAAAGGAAACACATTTTTTACCATAAGGGCATGTAAAAAGTGAAATACCCTTCCCCAGGTCCTAGTGGGCATAAAAGACTTTAATAAGTTCAAACACCAACTGGATAGTTTCCTTTTCAGGGACATAACATTTTCCCCACATGTGTGGGGAAGGCAGTCATGATGGGCTCAATGTCTTCTTCTGCCTTTACAAAACCAAGTAATACCGAGTACTTTTTCTAAAACTGACCAACAAATGTGACTTTTTTTCATTTTCACATGCTTTTTCATGATTTGCTTCTGCTGTTTTCATATGTCCTTTTTCATCAATAGGAAAAAGGATCCCTTCTTACAGGAAAAAAATTTAGAGTTTGTTTTGTTGCAATTCTTTGTTTGTTTAAAGGGATACTTCTATGTTTTCTTTTTCATTTCGTACAAAAAAGGATTCGTAGAAATGAAAAAGGATTTTGGATTTAGGTTTTCTCTCTAATTTCATCTTCTAGAACCCATAATTCCCTCAAAATTTGCCATCCACATATGTTTCTAAGTTTCCCTAGTGTCTAGTGGTACCCCGCACTCTTTGATTGCTATCCCAGCATTTTTCAATGTTTCCCTAGTGTCTGGTGGTATCTTCTACCCTCCAATTGCCATACTCATAAATTGTAATGTTTCTTTGGTGTCTAGTGGCATATCCCCAACCTCTGATCACCATCCTCATATTTTTGAATGTTTTCCTGGTGTCTAGTGGCACTCCCACCCCTCCAATCGCTGTCCCTGTATTGTTTAATGTATCCCTTGTGTTTAGTGGCCCCCCACACCCTCTGATTGCTGTTATGCTGTGCATGTTTCCCTGGTGTCTAGTAGGGATGGATGAAATAAGCAAAATTCACATCATTTAATAATCTGTGAAATTCCACCCATTTCACAGAGCAAAATGCAAAATTTCGTCTGGCAGAATGATGAAATTTTGCCCAGAGGAATGGCGATTTCGCCTTCCATGGTGAAATTTCCCCTTCAGCACAGAAATTCCACCTTCCTTGCAAAATTCTACCTTCCATGGTGAAATTTCACTGGTGGAATATGGAATTTCACTGTGGAAGACAACATTTCACCAGTGCAAGGTGAAATTTTGCCTAGGCAAAAGAAACATTTTGCAAATTGCTCTGCCAGGCGAATTTGGCCACTTCTTCAGCACTACGCCAGTGTAATTTAAATTTGCTGCATCCCTAGTGTGTAGTGGCACCCCAACCCTCTGAATGACATCCCAATAATTTTTGATGTTTCAATGATATTGAGTGGCATCCCCACTCTCTGATTGCTGTCCCCATATTTTCTCAATATACTTTGATGTCTAGTGGCATCTCCACCCCTCTGATCACTGTCCCCCTTATTTTGTAATGTTTTCCTGGTGTCTAGTGGCACTCCCCACCTTCTGATTGGCATCCCTGTAGGTAACTAAGCTGTTAAAAAGGAAAACTTGATGTCTTTTTTTTACACCTATGAAAAAGAAAGTCCATCACTGATCTAACCCTCCACCTTGACCTCCCACTGAGCACACACCACCCTACACCCCCCCCACACACACACGCTAACCCTCATTCACCTGAACAGATTCCAGGGCAAACATCCACTCTTTGATCGAAGACACACCTTGCTGCTGGAACCTCCAACTTCAATATGAGAAACTAAGTAAGTGCTGTTCAATGTATTTTAATGGGGTTTTGAACTCTGATGCATAAGTTTTTCATATTTGCATATTTTAAGCCCAAAATTTCAACATGGCCTTTTTTGGGACCCCACCTCATAACTGATGGTAGTGGAATTTTGCTAATCAAGCAAGAAAGGCTATTTTGCATTTGTTTTGCAAAATCACCTTTTGGGTGGAATTTGAAATTGTCACCACCCTTGTTCATTTGGTGGGGTTATGAGAAGTCTATGTTGAAAATGTGGGGTCAAAATATGTAAAAATAGTAAAGTTATGTGCCTTCATTGAAATTCTGATACACTCGTTTTGTAACTTTGGTGATTTTAAATACTTTGACCCCAAGTTTTCAAAAGTCATTTTTTTTATAACACCTGATAAACAAGACCACTGACCTTTTTCAAATCCTGGCCAAACTTTGTTTTCACACCTGTGGCATGGAATGCCGTTACGTTGATGTGGAATAACATTTTGGCTGGGATTTGAAAATTTTCACTACCGGGTTCATTAGGTGGAGTACAAAGAAGGCTATGCTGTAAATTTGGTTGCTCTTTTTGCACAAATGGAAGTGCAGGGCCCAAAGTCTCCTGTGCTTTCATAGCAACATACATGTACCCATCTATAGAGGGACGGTAGTGCAGGGCCCAGAGGGCCCTGCATTCCTACATGCAAATGAGTATATGATTATACTATCTCAAAAAGTAAGGAAATTCTTTGCAAAAACCTGTGTTAATGCAATATTTATAGCTCAGTCTAAAGCAACAAAAGTAGGGAAAAGAGCTGTGCAAAGAAAAAAATTCCACCAGTGGACGTTCCACAAATGCCAGATCTTCGCTTCCGTGAAAGTTTGGAAAGCAAAAGAGTGACTTTCATGAAAAATTTCTCCATACAGCACCCTACATAATAATAGTTCCCTACCTGAACCCCTGGTGTCTAGTGCCCCCCCTATTGGCCCCTGATCACCACCTATCAAGCAAATTTCCCTGGTGTCCAGTGCCCCCCTGAAGCCTTGCCTGAAATGAAAATAAAATTCACTGGTGGCTAGCGGTCCCTACCCTCAATTGATCACTCATCCCATAAATAAAATATAGTTCCCTGATGCTAGCAGTCCCTCCCCCACCCAATCACACACCTCATAAAGAAGATATACTTCCCCAGTGCTAGCAGTCCCTCCCCCACCTAATCACGCACCCCATAAATAAAATATACTTCCCTGATGGCAAACAGTACCTCCCCCCACCCAATCACTCACCTGACATGGATATCAATATGTTCTGTTCTCCTGACTCCAGTGTAATCCCCCATCCCAATCCCCTGTATAGTCTTCATATGAATTGACATTTTCCTGGTGGTCTAGGGAACCCTCCCCCCAGCTCCGATCCTCAGTAGATGAAGCTATTCCCAATTCCTGGTGGTCTGGAGCACCCCCAAAAGGTATGTGAGCAAAAATGCCCTTTTACACAAATGTCCAGTTAAGCATAGAAAGAGAACAGAACACTAGGTCAAGCAATTACACAGTAAAATACAGTATAAACAGGTCTAACGTGAACAGGTCTAATACAGAGGTATTGAGGGATATACAGAAGAAAGGGGAAGCAAACAAATAACACTGACAAATTTACAGCATGGGATATAGTTGGAGGTACAATTCAGGAACATGAACAGTTGGGTAATGCATCAAAAAGAAGAAGTGCATGTCCTGCGGCACCCAGATCCTGCATGCAGATGAGCATTCCCACTGCATGATCTGTCTAGGCCTCAAACACCGGGTCAAGGATTGTGCACTCTGGCAATCCTTCAACCAGACCACATGGATTAGGCACCAGAAAAAGCTTGAAGTCCACTTGCTGGAGAAGTGCCTAGCTTTGATGGAAAAGGAGCTAAAGAATCTGTGGGAAAAATCTTCTCCAATGCCAGGACTCAAAAGAAGAAAAAGGACAAGGAGAGGCATTGAGATTAGGATAGGTCTCCATCCACTTGGTGGCAACCATCAGGCACTGCTGACACTGGAGGGGCCTCCACTTTGGTAAGTACCCCTACTGCTAGGTCTCCTACCCTGCCAGCTTTACATATGGTGCAGTTGGGGCTCTTCTTGGAAAATGGAACCCCTAATGTGCTCCTTAGGCCCATACCTTCTTTAGGGTCTATCACCACTAGCCAGATCAATATGTCACGACCCAGCCACACTGAGAGTGCACAGTCACAGCTGGTAAACTGTACTCCAGCTCCACTGTTGTCTGTATAGCCCAGGTCGATATGTCGAACATTAGCACTTCTAACGTCTGCATGGCCGTGGCTGATAAGTTGCTCTCCAGTTCCTCTAGGGACCGCAGAGTTGATGCTTTCCCGATGGGGTCATAGGATTCCCCTGACATTGAGTTGAGTCAGCTGCCAGACATGCAACAGTCTTTAGAGGGTTCCTCACTCCCACTAACCCCAACCAGACCCTCTGGGCTTGCCTGAAGAGCAAGAGCTGGAGGTGGGCACTAATCTAGAGGTTTCCCCTCCTTCGCTGGGTCAGTTTCTTCCTGGTTCATCCACTGGGCCTATTGTTAATCCCTCTGGGGACCTTCCATCAGGACGTCCTCAACCCAAGCCCTCTTGGACAATCAGGTTCTGCCATCTTGAACTCCAGCTCCCCAAACAATGGCGAGTATTCCGTTGGGTTTTACTTAAACCCTGATACCAAGTGACCATTTGGCAGGTGACCCTTCACTGGGTCACAGAATTCTTGGCACTCTGGCCATTCCTCAAATGCTGGACAGCCTTCTGTCAAGCCTCCAGACACCGAATCTTCTGGTACCAGACATTCCTGTGTGTGATCCAGGGCCAACCCCTTTGAATGTCCCTATGTGGCCAATGCCTTGTCCTTCTGGATCTCCTGATTGTCCTTTGGCCCCACCTTCTGCTAGGCCTTCAGCTCTGCCTCCAGCTGGACCTATGGGCAATATTCCAGGCTATCTGCCCCACAATACCCAATGTACCCTTCGCCGGGGTATCCAACATCTGGTCATCTAGCCCATTATGTACCAAGGTACCAGATGCCGGGCTATGTCTAATCAAGGGTATGCACCCTCTGGCTTTCCCTACTCCTATCAGGCTCATGGATACCCTTAATATCAGATGCCAAGCTATCCATTTTACCAGGCTCCTCCTCCACCACTTCCTTCTCCTTCTCAGCCTCTGCCTCCACAGCAGCCACAGGCTTGATATCCAGGCAGTGTTTCAGACCCTGATTCAGGAGGCCAGGACTCAACTAGCATTGGAGCTTAACTGGTGGAAACAAGTGGCGGCCTCTATTTCTGCCTCCTTTCCAACCTCTAGATCAGCCTCTCCTGTGGATTCCCACCTTTTTGGAGAAGGCTTCTGTAGACACCAGGTCAGGGATAAAACCCAGGACACTCTTCTAAAAAGGACTCAGACCCCCAGCAAGCACTCTTTGGACTCTGGCTCTAACCTGCCCTCCAGCTCTGGTATGCATATTCCTATTAAGCCTCAGCCTAATGAGTCCCTGAAGTCCCCTCCGGAGGATCCTTCCTTTGCAGAACTCCTCATAACTACACAAAATGAATGTGGCTGGGCTATCCAGGAACAGGATCCAAAGCAGAAAAGGCTTGCAGATCATCTAGACATGACTGACACAGCTCCTGTGCCCATACTGCCTTGGTCAGGGACCCATGAAGACCTGATGTTCACTATCTGGCAACAGCCTTCCTCCATTCTGCTTGTTTCAAAAAAGGCAGACGGGATGTTCCACCCCCCAGATGGGGTCAAACACCTTACTGGCCATCTAATGCAGATTTGGTTGTTATCACAACTGCCCACAACCGGTCCTCTAAACCTAACCACTTGAACGTGTCTCCTCCCGATAAGGACTCTAAGCAACTGGACAATTTCAGTTGCAAGATCCATGCCTCCTCCACTTGCATTCTCAGGTCCATTAATTATGTGGCTCATATGGTTTCCTACAAGAAATCTTCCTTGGCTTCATTTGACTCCATGCTGGGAACTATCCAGGACCAGGAGCTTAAGGCTGAGATTGCCAAGAAAGTGAGAATGGCTAAAATCTCCTGTCATCATGTCCTCTGGGCCACTTATGACACAGTAGACTCAGTTGCTCACAATACAGTCCCAGCTGTGTGCATTAGGTGACATTCGTGGCTCAAGATTGCTGGCCTGACACAAGATGTCCAGACCTCCATCCTGGATGCCACTATCTGTGTTATTTGGAGGTGACACCAAGGATATTATCACTGAATTTCAGGACTATGGTAAATCCATCCACAATGTCTGCTTCATGTACCAAGGAGGTTAGAAAGGCAAACAACTTTTTTGTCAGCAACAGAGACACCAGACCAAAGAGGCTTCTGCCAAAGTCAGGTCAAATGCTGGTATCCAGCATCAAGAACCCTTACTCCCCTGTCAAGTCCCAGAAGCCCCTGGGAGGAGCTTCCAGCTTCCTCCCCTTGGCCTCCTGACTCATGGGGGACACCCCTGCCTCCTCCAGATCCTCTAGGGGAACCATTGGTGGGGAGGATTTCCCCTCCACTTGCCAGGGTCGCAGGACATAACCATGGACTCTTGGGTTAATAGTAAGAGATCACACCATAGAGTTCCTATACAGGCCTCAGGACAACCCCTCAGGCCTCTCCCATTTTCCTCCAAGGCACCTGTCTCTGATAGGGGATGAGATCCAGGCTGTTTTGCAAAAGTCAGCCATAGAGCCCGTAGCTCTGGCACAGATGGAAAGAAGGTACTACTTCCATTTCTTTCTAGTGCTCAAAAAGACAGTGACCAAAGACCCAGTTTGGACCTCAACATGCTCAGCCTGTACATCGAGTACAGGAGTTTCTGCATGCTCACCATCCAGGGACTTCTACCCTTTGGCTTTGTGTGCTGGACATGCAGGATGCTTACCTCCACATCCCTGTCTTCCAGGCCCGCTGCCGCTTTCTTCGGTTTGCCTTCCAGGGGAATATTACCAGTTCAAGGCTCTCCCTTTTGACCTATCCTCAGCACCTCAGGTTTTTACCAAATGCCTAGCAGTTTTGGCTGTGGCCCTATGCCACAGATGATCTAATTTTGCCTTTATCTGGATGACTGGCTTCTGTCAGCCCCATCACAGAGCAGTCAGAGGGAGTCCCTCTCTTTCACCCTGGACCTTTTTTCAGACTTGGAATAACAGTCAACTATCCTAAGTCCCACATTCCCCTCCCAGTGCCAACAGTTCATTTGGGGTGGTGCTGGATATGGTCCAGGAAAGGGCCTTCCTCACACTGGACAGAGCAGAGACCCTGCAGAAGCAGGCCAGATTAGTGGCTAAACTCACTCTGGCCAAAGCCCGGTCAATCTTCTGTCTTATTGGGCTGATGGCAGCTGCAATCCCTACAGTTCCTCTAGCCAGAATGCATAAGAGGGTGACCCAGTGGAATCCTCATGTCCAGTGGGATCAACAGCTGGACAACCTGGACCATAGGATCCTAGTGTCCGGGTGCATGAAAAAGGATCTTCTTTGGTGGCAGGAGTTGTCCAATCTCTCCATGGGGGTTCCCCTTTCAACCCTCTGCTCCTACCATGACCCTTCCAATGGTTGCTTCATGTCAAGGCTGGGGAGCCCACCTAGGAGACCATCAGACCAAGGGAACATGGCCTCAGCTGGAAGCATCTCTATACATTCATGTGTTAGAAATGAGGGCAGTGCTGTATGCCCTCCAGGTCTTCCAGCCTCTTCCATGTCTGGGGACACTCCTGGTTTAGACCAACAATATGGCTTTGGTCTTGTACCTAAACAAGCAGGGAGGCACTTGCTCATACCCTCTAAGCCAGGAGGTGATGCAAGTGTGTTACTGGACAGTCCAGCATGACCTCTGCCTAACTGTTGTCCATGTGCTGGGCATCAGCAACATCCTGGCAGACAGTCTCAGCCATGCCACTGTCAGGGCTCATGAGCTAGAGTTAAATAAAGAAGTGGTCAAAAACTTATTCACCCTGTGGGTTTGGCTGGATATAGACCTCTTTGTCTCCCCATTCAATGCAAATCTACTCAATTTTTGCTCCCTCGTTCCTGGGTGTGGTGTTTTCTGATGAGACATGCTGTCTTTTTGCTGGACAGGGAGGTTCTTGTATGCCTTTCCTCTCTTCCCAGTGCTTTAGAGGGTTCTGCTGAAGCTTCAGGTGGAAGATGCTCACATGATTCTAATAGCTCCTCTTTGGCTTCATTAGATTTGGTTCCCTCTGCTTCAGCAGCTATCAATGGAACCCCCAGTACCTCTGCCTCTCTGCCATGATCTTCAGACTCAGAAGCAGGGCAGACTGGTGCATCTAGGCCTCTGATCCCTCCACCTGCATGCATGGCACCTGTGGACATAGGTGGAATAACTACCATTGTTATTATTGTTTTATAAAAATTGTCAACTGTGCAGATGCATTTGTAAAAAATGAATTATAATAGTGAGACTTTTGAAATATTATTTGACTTACCATACTCATGCTTGTCTACCCACGTACTCAGTCTCCTACTTATTTCTGTCCTTGTACTAACTAATTCCTGTTGCTTCATATCAAGAGGTTGTTGATTTTCATATTGTGTGTGCTTGTGGTAGAGCAGCAATAAAAGATAAACTATGCAATACCCTCAATAACACACCTACCCCAGTTTACTTTTACTTTTACCTAACGCCCATCTTTAGGCCTCGTACAGTAAGATCTTCCTTCTAGAAAACAACTTGTAATGAAATGTGTAAGACTGACATTGACATTTGGGTATATGCACTTTTATATTATGCTAATTATGTGTCTGTGTACTGTATAGCAATCTCTGAAAAAAATCAATTAAACACATCAGATGTCTTCCTAAACATCTCAACATTGTGTTTATCTTCCACCTTGTCACCACATATAGTTATCTCAGCAGTGTTTGTAATTAAGGTACAGTACCTTCATGTATTTGATGGCCTGGTTCTGTTGAGTTGATTGCTATAACAATGCATAGAATAAAATGTGAAACATATAGATAACTGTAATACAGACCTGTGGCATTATTTTTACATCTGCAGTTTCTCAATGTACTGTACTTTGATTCAATAAGTGTATGCAATGGCAATTCATATTTATGTTTAACCCCATGAAACACCTTATCCAGTTAATGTATTTACAGCAGTAGTGGCTCTGCCAGATCTTGATTGACTGGGTAACAAAGATAGTAATACGGGCCACGCTGCAGATTTACTCTACTCTCTATATATATTCTTTGCAAAAATCTGCATTAATGCAACATTTAGGGTTCAGTCTAAAGCAACACAAATAGGGAAATGTGGTTTTAGGGCTTCCAACTCTTAAGCCCCAGCTCCACCCCTGAAGCAATCAGGGGTATAGTCTCAGACATAGACATAGACATAGACATAGACATAGACATACACTTAGATATAGCTATAGATATACATATGGTTCAGGCTGGCCCACAGGACCAGAATGCCCCTATCAAAAACTAAAATTCTAGATTTCGGAAGAGATGTCAACTGGATAAGGGAGCTGGTCCATGACAAACTTTCCAGGGTGGAAAGCATCTCATATATACAAAAGATGGGGGATCATTTCTGAGGCAACAAAGTCATGCATAATAATTGCTAGAAAACAAAACAAGTACATGAAACCAATGTGGTACTCAGAATGGGTCAGAGAAGCAGTGAGGACCAAAAAAAAAGGCTTTCATCAGGTACAAGGAGAACCAATAGGGAGAGTACCAAATAGAAACTATGAAGCAAAGAGTATGGTCAGGGAAGCAAAGGCAGACACAGAGGTACATATTGCAGAGGGGATCAAGAGTCAGGAAAACAATTCTTCGGATATATTAAGGAAAAAAGGAAGCAGGGAGTGGTTATTGGTTGGCTATAAGAAAGGGGTGGGTACTAGAGGTAGATAAACAAAAAAGAGATGTCCTTAACAATTACTTCTGCTCTGTCTTTATAAAGGAAGCTAGTGGGCCACTACAAGAAAATGGCATCAAGGTGACTGTCAGGAGCACTCTTGAAATGAGGTAGCCAGTATTTACTGGAGAAAGGTTCCAGAAGGGGACTGAAACCTTAAAGGCAGACAAAGCCCTAGCTTTGGCACTGCACCTCCCAGGATGCGTTTCACACCACCCATGTACCATAAAACAAGGTGAACTGCAGAGAACTATTTAGCAGGCAATACAGAGTCAAGAATCCAAAGTCACAAGTGGAAACTGTCAAGGGAAAGGTTTAGGAAGGATACATGAAAGTTCTCTTTTATGTAAGGGTGGTGAAGCTATGGAATAGTCTGCCAGCAGGGGTGGTGGAAGCCGGGACCATAAACAGTTTCAAACATGATAGGGACTGAGTAAAGAGTTTGGTGGTTGCTCAAGTCAGAAGCAGTAGGGAATAGAGCAGGGAGGTGGAATGAGAGGAATACAGTAAAAACCCATATGGACAATAGGTCCTGGCAGATAAAGAACTCCAGGAAGACCAAATGAACCTTTGGTCATTTTCTATTAATATTGTCTAGGTTTCTATATTAATCTGAAATAATACAATATACTACAATGTAAAATAATATAATGTGTTATGATAGTTGCTATTAGTTTTCATTTATTATTGTTTATTTATATGCTGAGAAAAAATAAATCATAAATTCTTGATTGGGACTTCCACTTGATTCCCACCAGTTGTTTTCAAAAGTCAGTAATGAGATGATTGGTTTGTTGGGCACTGCGGTGGAAAGTGGAAAGACATTGCTGGAGATGGCCAGCTGTTGTCTTCCTATGAGATGGACAGGGGAGGCATGACTTATGTTCACAGATTAATCATTTCTATTATGGGTAGTAGAAGTGGGACTGGAACTTGCAACACCTGAAGGAGCAAAAGGAAACCAGTGCACATCTAGATTTCTTAGGCTGTTCTCATCACCAGTTGCACTGGACAACCTGGGAAGACTGTCTGTAGATAGAGAGGGAGAGAGAGAGAGAGAGAGAGAGAGAGAGGAGAGAGAGAGAGAGAGAGAGAGGAGAGACAGACAGAGCTGCAAGAAACCCCTCACGCACAGAAACACAGCCCAATGTCCAGCAAAGGCTCCCTCCATGGGTAGACGGTCAAGAGGACAGGATAGTCAGCCCTTTCAAGAGCTACAAGGAACCTCCCAGACCACTGGAATACAGCCCGAAGTCCAGGTACAGAAGGGAGATGCTGCAGTGCTCCAGCAATCAATAGTGGATTTTGGCACAAATTTTAAACAAAGGACTGCCACATAACTCCTTCTGCGTTTTTACTTGGCAGACAAATGCTGATAGTTGTTTTTCTCTTTATTAATCTATCCAATTGCACTTTTTTATCTATTTTGCTGTGCACTTTAATTAATAATTCATGCATCTATACCTGTTTACTTAGCTTCTGATCCCAGTACTCATTTCCAACTGTACTGTTCTCAAATATCCCAAATGAAATGACTCATATTTAACCTCATTCTAGCAGTAATCGCTGAGTTCTTTTAATAATTAAATTCATTAGTGCCTGTTTCTCCAACTGAGCCATCACCAATATTCTGATTTTGACACTGTTAAATTTTTGCTGCAGCTAGTACTTTAATTGTGCAGTAGGCACTAAATTAACTAAATTGGAGCACTAGCAAGGCTACAAATTGTGCAGGCTGTTGGTTCAGTATTCCGGTCTCCCCCTCTCCTAGTCTGACCCCCCCTTAGCCTGACCTCCCCTTCTTGTTGGCTGAATCCTTCCTACTGTGTGTACCTTTATTTCATCTCCTGTGTTCTCTCTTTCACAGCAAAGGCTCCCTCCTGGGTGGATAGTCATGAGGGCAGGATAGCTGGCCCTCCCCAGAGCTGCAAGGAACTCCCCACCTGCCAGAATACAGCCCAAAGTCCAGGTACAGAAGGGAGATGCGGCAGTGCTCCAACAGAGCCTGAACAGCAAAGGATAGTGGAGGCCCCACAGATGCTTCACGCTAACTACCCCGCCACCCCTACACCAACCTTGGTGAACTCTTAGTGATATAGCTTTTGTCACGTGTCACACAGAATCAATCAGCTAATTCTCCCGTTATCAGGTTATCCTATCCTACCACTAGGGTCCGCTCATTCTGGATACACGCTTCCCTACCTCAACTACCACTTTTATTCTCCCATATACTGCTCCACCATGTTGTCTATTCGAACAATTTGTCTCCCTACTGGCCCCCCTGGTGTCTCTCCCATCCTCCTCTAACCCTGCAATGGAGGACTGCCTGCCTACACACTGTACCCCAGGTGACTTCCCATCTCCCTCCATCACCTCAACTGCAGGTCGACCCGCCATGACTCACTTACCTTACATAGTCACTGGGGCTTCCATCCTCCCACACTCCTTCCATGCAGGCCAAATAGCCCTATATACACCATCCCAGTTCCTTGCTGTGCGCATTAAGCTAGCAGCAGTCACTCCTCATAAGCTCCTGTAGGCACAGCCCATAACCAAACTTCTGATCTCTCTCTCTCCTGCTTCTTACATCTGGGAACATAGAGCAAAACCCTGGTCATATATCCTCCCATGTTCACTCCCATGCCCCCATCGTACAACTCCCTAGAGGTCTGAAACTATTCCACCTCAATACAATATATGTAGCCTTCTGCTCCAACTCACTCTGCTGCAGCCAACCATCCTTTCCCTTCGGCCGGATGTTCTGCTTATCTCGGAGACCTGGATAAAATCCCACAATAATGGCACTGAAGTTGCTATTCTGGGACATTCTGTCATTCGTCATGACTGACCTGGTGCAAAAAGAGGTGGCGGCGTTGCCATGTATGTCGTGCCTGTGCTCCAGTTCTCCCAAGTCACACTACCTATGCCCACAAAGACCTTCAACTCAATTATGGTAAAACTTTCTCTCCCCCACACAGGTCCCTCTTCATTGCAGGCTCCTATTGTTCACCTGACACACCCATGCCCACCATCATGGAAGACGTTGGCATCCTAAAGACTACAGCTCCCAGGGGGTGAGCTACACATTCTGGGTGATTTCAACTTGTGCTGGCTCTCCAATAAGAATGCCAAACTTCATAACCTGGTATTCGCCCTAAACTTATCTCAAATGATCACTGAGCCCACTTGCCTGAACCACAAATCATTCAACCACTTACTCCTTGATTAGTCTCTCACCTTCCATCCACACTGGTTACTTGCTTTGGGGCTCTTACCTGACGCCCTAAGTGACCATCACATGATGTATATGGTTAGGAAAATTTTCAGACCTAAGGCAGCCCCCCTCGCATACTCCTGACCAGGTCCTACAAATCCCTCAACCTCCCCTTCCTTCTCCATGACCTGGCTACCACTGACTGGTCACCCATCCACCAGGCCACCTCTTTGGACTTCTCCCTGGATGGCTTCAAATCGAGATTCCTTACCATCTGGGACCACTATGCCCCTCTCAGATGGTCAAGGGTGCATGGTACCCACCTCCCCTAGATTACAGCATACATCATTGCCGACCTTAGAGCAAGGGACCTAGCATGGAAATCCTTCAAGATCTCTGGCTCTCACCATGACCACCTGAAGTACTGCACTCTCCATAACGCATGCACAAGGATAATCTCTTAGGCTAAAGCCAGTTACTTCAAAATAGCCTTACACTTTAATGTAAGCCACCTTGCAAAATTCTGGAGGGTGGTCAAATAGCTCTTCTCCCCTCCCTCCCAGCCACCTACTCCCACCTAAACATTGGCAGCTCCACTGTTACCAACTCTCCAGCTGTAGCATCTGCATTCAACACCTTTTTCACTAGCTGCACCTCGTCACTGTTGTACTCTGTCCCTATGTCCCCACCCTCCTCCTCCCCCACCTCCTCTGCCCTCTGCTGCTCAAACCCCTCCACTCACTTCCTCTTTCTCCTTCTGCACTGTCACCCCACTTGAGGTTTTAAATGCTCTGTTTGCTCTAAATCCATCCAAAGGCAAATGCCCCACTGGCCTGGGCACCAAAATGTTGTACCTATCGGCTCAGGCCATCGCCACCACACAGGCTGCTCTCTACAATTTATCTTTCTCTCTAGCATCCATCCCATCTAAGTAGAAACATGCCACAGTCATTCCACTTCCAAAAGGTGGTGATACCTCAGCCCCTTGCAACTTCTGCCCCATTTCCCTCCTCCTCATACTGGCTAAGCTCCAGGAACACCTTGTCCTCTCACAGTTATCCTCCTTCCTCGATTCCTTATCCTTCTTCATGACTTACCAGTCTGGCTTCAGGAAGTCCCACTCCACCACCACCACCTTGTTGAGGCTCACCGACTCCACACTCTCCACCATGGACAATTGGCACATCACCTCAGCTATTTTCATGGACCTGGCAAAAGTGTTCTACACTATCTCCCACACTCTCCTTCTGATCAAGTTCTCCTACGTAGGGCTCTCTGACCCAGCTACAGAATGGTTCCACTCCTATCTGGTAGCCTGATCACAATCAGTCAGAATTGGTAGCTCAACCTCTGCCCCCCTGTCCATTACATCAGGTGTGCCACAGGGTTCCATCCTGAGGCCGCTCCTGTTCTCTGTCTTCCTCAATGACCTGCCCTCTGCCTGCCCACATTCATCCATTCATATGTATGCTGATGACATGATACCTTATACATCAGGCCCCTTGACCACTGACATGGTGGCCAGACTCCAGCAGGTCTTCAACAATGTCCAGCTCTGGTTTCACTCAAATCAGCTGTACCTCAATGCCAAGAAAACCATCTCCATGATCTTTAGCACAAGATAGAGACTTCAACGGTTCCCCTCCACCCCCACCTTCGATGGGACTGCTCTGGAGGTCAGCTCCTCCTTTAGGTACCTCAGTGTCTCGCTCAGTCAGCACCTAGACTTTTCTGTGCATATCGATGCCATACACAAAAAAACTGCACCCCAGACTGGGTGCCCTCTACCATAATCGTGGTTGCATCCCATTGCTGGATCACCGTGTTATTGTACAGAAAATGATTCTGCCAGTTATTGATTTGGGGGATTTAGTCTACAGTGCTGCCCCCAAGTCTACCCTGGTCAGACTGGACTCAATCTATCATGCATTCTGTCATTTTGCCCTCAGCTGTCCCTACTTCACCCATCATTGTGTCCTCTATCAGTCACTGGGCTTCCCCTATCTGTAGAACAGCTGCCTTACACACTGCGTTCATGTTACTGCTAAGTTCTGGTCCCAGTCCCTGCTTCCTACCTCTCCTCGGCTCATTCCACCTCTCCTCTGCCAGCTTACTCACTCAAGCACAATGATATGAGACTCTTCTCTATCTCACACATGTCCACTGCTGCAGGCCAGTCTGCCTTCAATTACCATATGCCTAAGCTGTGGAACTCCCTCCTAGTGGACATTCACCAAGTATCTCTATGCTTGCCTCACTGATCACTTCTCCTCCACTTGCACATGCGACTAACTAAAAGCTGCTCCAAGTCCCCCTCCTCCACTGTAGTGTAAAATGAGCTGGCAGTGATGGCTCAGTACTGTAATTGCTCATTTGTATTGTATTGTACACCTGCACAGTTCTTATGTGCATTTTTGTATTGTACTGCACCTAAACCGCTATATTTTTTCTTTTTGTTGCTCTACACAGGCTGTACATGCTTACTTGTCTGTTTATTATTGTTGTCCAACTACCACTGTTTATTACATTGTATTTTAGTGTATTGTATTGTAATCCCTCCTCCCCTTCCCCCCAGGATGCATCTGGAATCAAGAAGTACTCTGCTTAGTGTGCCTTCCTGGTTAAACTCTTAAATAAATAAATACATCTCAATCAATCAATCAAGTCTTTATTTAGCTAGGTGATCACCATTGAGGCAGGCTCATTTTCAAGATGGACCTGGGCAACCTAATAAAGATTACATAACAAAGATATCCATTTTAACAACATACAGAACAAGGTTGAACTACTATAATATACAATATACAATAAGCAATGTACAATGCTGAGGCATATGTTTGGTGTTAGCTACCTAAAATAATATGTACAATATATATATAAGGGTCTATCTGAATGTAATTAACATAACAGTCCTTGGGAAAACACAGTAGAATGGAGTTTGCAGCAGTCAAGCATGAGTATTTAGAGTATGGCTAGGGCATAGGGAAGGAATGTTAATTTGCAGGGGGGACTCCAAAGTGTGGAACATCTACCGGTTGTGGACATGTGACAATCAACCAGTGAGAAATTATAAGAGTTGGGGCAAAGGGTGGAGCACCTCTACATGTATTGTGGCAAATGCCAAAAGGAAGGGAGGAAGTAAATGTACAGGGCTTCTATACAAGTTCAACAGCTGGTAGTGAGAGTGCTATTAGGGAAAAGGATGAAGGATTTACTCTATTAGCAGGTGCCAGGTGATGTCATACAGGAGCCAAGTGTCCTGGAAGCAGGATACAACGATTATGGGAAGCAGTTACAAAACTCCTTGAACGAATGTGCATAGAGCATTTTGAATGCAGACAAGTTGATGGGTCAACCAATTTTATAGTTTTTTGCAACTTGTTCCAAAGCTGAGGTAGCTGAGGTAGCAAGTAGTATGTAAGAACAAAAGCAATCAACTTGAAGAAAAGTAATTAAAATACAATCAAAACAAACATTTAAAACTAAATAACTCATATAACACATATCTATCATATCAAAAAGTGTTAAAGCATATAATAATATTCCCTAATTATGCAGCTCAAATGCTTGGCCAAATAAAAAAGTTTTCAGGCCTTTTTTGAAGGTTTCCACTGGAGGTGCCCCTCTCCGATGACTAGGCAGTGAGTTCCATAAGCCTGGTGCGGCAACTGCAAAAGCCCAATCCCCTGAATGCTGCAGCCTAGCCCTGGGAACCACTAGGAGGCAATCCTCGGAGGAACAGAGAGAGCAGGTCAGGCAATGAGGCCCGAATCACTGGCACATTCTGACTGTCTCTAAAATATAGTCCCAAAAGTAAAATCTCCACACACCCCAGTAAATAAACAGCCCACCAAACACTTCAATTTACAATTTTAACTATTTAAAATACCTCACTACCATGTAATCACATTCACCTCACACTCTTATACACACAACACAAAATCAAAGAAAAATATACCCCACCCTCCCAACCCTGCTAGCAGATGTTGTAGTCCCATAGAAAACATAGAAACATAGAAATTGATGGCAAATAAGGACTGCAAGGCCCATCTAGTCTTCTCATTTCTTTTTCTACCTTATGAATGTGCCATTGGCCTTTGCTCTGTCAATGGTCTATCTAGTCATACTCATCTGTATTGCCCCCTTATGCCTATCCCATGCCTGTTTGAAACCCTGCACTGTATTCATATCCACCACTTCCTGAGGTAGGCCGTTCCATGTATCCATCACCCTTTCTGTGAAAAATAACTTCCTCGCATTACCCCTTAATTGTCCTCCTTCTAATCTCATGCTGTGTCCTCTTCCCCTGCTATTTTTCTTATATTGAAACATGTTAGACTCTTTCACCTTGTTAATGCCCTTAAGGTGTTTGAATGTTTCAATCATATCACCCTCTCCCTCCTTTGCTCTAGGGTATACTTATTGAGCTCCGTTAATCTGCCCTCATATGTTTTCTGATGCAGTCCCTGCACCATTTTGGTTGCCCTTCTCTGGACTGCCTCAATTTGGTTAATATCCTTGTGAAGGTGTGGCTTTCAGTACTGCACACAGTACTCCAGATGTGGTCTAACCAGTGTCTTGTAAAAGAGGGATTATTCCCTCCCTCTTCTGACTTATGATACCCCTGCTAATACACCCAACATCCCTCTAGCCTTTTCTACTGCTTTAGTGGTCTGCTTGGATGATTTCAGGTCATCAGTGATGATGACGGCCAAGTCTCTTTCTTCCCTTGTGACTGCCAGCAACCCCCCTTCCAACCTGTAGGTGGCTTCAGGGTTTCTCTTCCCTTTGTGCATGATCTTGCACTTCTTTGCATTAAACCCCAGTTGCCACTCTTCCTACCATGTTGCTAGTTTATCCCAATCTCTTCTCATTCTGCCCACCCCATCTGGATCATCTACTCTGTTGCAGATCTTGGTGTCATCTACAGACAAACCTTACCCTCCAGTCCATTTGCAATGTCACTTTTGAAGATATTAAAGAGGACTGGCCCCAGGACTGTTTCCTGAGGTACCCAACGTGTGACTTTTTATTTTATTTTTATTTGAGGATTTCTGGATTACAACCTTTGAGTCAAACTCATTTCCAAAGGCTCCACGTCTTGGAGACAAATACATTTGACATGCCATTACATTGCCACAGAAGCAGGTTATATATACATGTTGATTTAAAACATATAATACATACAATAACATTGCAACTGAGGCAGGTTACATACACATGTTCATTTATAACATAGAATATTTACAAAGACCGATGTCTGTTTTATGTATTAGAGTGTCATAATTGCTGTCCGAGAGGAGACATTGTCATGCGCCAGTGGACCCTGGCACTGTTTCAAGCAGTGTGATGGCCCTGGGCTGTTTGGAGCCATGTTTTCTGCCTGCATAGCATCAAACAAAAGGAGTGTGGTGGGGGGGGGCTACATTGGGCAGTTGCATGTCCGTGAGGTTAGAAGGTGTTTTTTTAGGGTGACCTTGAAAGGGCTGAGCTTGGTGTGGCAGGTGACCTGTGAGGGGGAGGGTGTTGAACCAAGTGGGGGCCCTGACCAGGAATGATCTCTGTGCCAGTGTTGTTTTGACCCTAGGGATGGTTAGTGTTGTTTTACTTGTGCTGCACCTATTCATAGCTGGGGTGGTGGTTGCTATGGTAGTAGACAGGCCTGGGGTGGGGGGGGGTCAGGCCTAGTAGCGATTTTTTTGGCTATGAGGCAGGCCAGGTATTGAACTCTCTCTTCAAAGTTTAAGATCTGGACAAGTGAGTAGAGGCTACAGGTATGGTCCATCTGGTCAGCCCCAGTTAGTAGTCTACGTGCTTTGTTGATTATTATCCTTAGTTGCATCTCTTCTGACTGTATACCATTTACCACCACTCTCTGTTTTCTGCCCATCAACCAGTTTGCCACCCAGTTGATCAATGTCTGACCCACCCCGAGCCTACCCAGTTTATTAATCAATCTTCTATGTGGAACAGTATTGAAAGCTTTGCTGAAGTCAAGGTAGGCTACATCAACTGCTCCCCCTTGGTCCACCACTCTGGTTACCCAGTCAAAGAAATCTATGAGATTAGTTTCACAGGACCTTCCTTTTGTAAACCCATGCTGTCTTGGATCCTGTGCTCCTATGGATTCCAGGTGTTGCACTATCCTTTCCTTAAGGTGTGTCTCCATAATCTTGCCCACTACTGAGGTAAGACCGACTGGTCTCCAGCCTCCTCCCTGCTACCACTCTTGTCCCAGGCCATCCAAAGTAATTTACAAAGTCCCAAGTACACCAATTAGTCCAAAGCTTCAAACTGTAAGTTATTTATTTATGTGGGGCTCTCACCATCCACAACAGGTAAAGATTTTTGTTTCTGAAAAAGGCAACTGGGCTTTCACCCCCCCTTCAGTCTCCTCAGTACAACAGATGATAATTTTTTTCACAATATGTCTGGAATAAACCAGGCTCTCTCACAGCTCCTATCAATAACATATTGCAAACAAAGCCCTGTTACTTTGAGTGCTCTCACTTCTTCCCAGGAACCAACACACCAAAACACGGTAAACAGTGCCTTCAGGTGCAACAGTCTCCAGACTATGTTCCTCAGCCAGTCCCAAAGCAGGAGGCAACCAACGCCCCCACTGAAAATGTCACAGACTACTGTAGTGGGAGTGGAACTGCTTGACTTCCATTTTTTTTTTCATTAATTTTTTTTAATTTTATTTATTTCTTGCCCTGACACATCCATGTAGTCCTGACTCCTGACACCTGAGATCCACCCCATGACATTACAGACTACATATCACCCCTTTCGACCCTGAGAGACTTGATGTTTTCATGCAGATTTTTTGCACGACATTACAGATGACAGACAACACTATAACAGTGCAACAGCCGGTGGCCACTGAAGGCAAACTAAGATGATTTACTGAAATATTAATTGAAGATTTTTAGATGCCCATTGTCATGCACAGCTCATAATGTGACAGGGAAGGCAACTGAGGTGGAACTCAGGCTGGAGAATATGGGACTAGACAATGAGCAAAAACAAGACAACCTGCCTACACTTTCCCTAACCCCAGCTACAAGCCCCGCTGATAGACCATCAGAGCAGCATCAACCTACTGTGAAGCATAAAGAGACATAAGATTTTTCAGCAGTGATTGAATGAACAGCATAATCTTTTCCCCACTGTACTTTCATGGTTGAGTGGGTGCCTCAGTTGATGGTATGGAGTATGTGAGATCATAGTCTGTCTTCCTGACTGTCAGGGTTCTTTTCCCCATTTAATCCCCATTCCAAGTCCAGCATATGTGCAGTAACATGGGAGTGGGCCATAAAGATACCACACCCCCTCTGCATCTATGCCTGGCCATTTATGAGTTGAACACTGCTGCTACGCCCTAGCCTCCGTTAGGTATCAGATAACCAGCAAGATGAACTCCCTACCATCCCCAGTGGAAGACAGCCATCAGTGGATACTCAATCCTCGTTCCCCAAGCCAGCCCCAGAGCAACCGTGCTCTATTATCGAACCTGTGACGTAAGTATGGCATGGGGTGCCCCAGCCCACCATGCCACTGGACCTGCTATAGCAGCATGATTTCAGTTGATTTGTGATTTCCCTGTCATCTGTCAAATACTCCCACTCTGCAGCAGAGCCCTTGTTTGTTTAGTGAAAGTGGACTGATGGGGGCATGTGGGGAACTTAATGAGAAATTGGACAGTGGCTGTAAGATGATAATTTCAATCATACACTGTGAAATTACATCACATGACTGGAAATGAGACAGCATGGCAGCAGCAGGTGGCACAGTACTATCAGGCTGATGCTGCGCCACAGCCAGACTCAATGTCAAGGCAGACTGACAACTGTTGATGCCTGTGCACAGGCAGATTTAGCATTTATTGCCTTGTTGTTCATATGGGATGGCAGAGGAAGGGCTTTCCTTTATGTCTCTGAACAAAGCATTTCTATCTCTGGTAGGGGAACTTGAATGACTGTGGCAGCACTTGAATGGGAAGAATAGGAAAATAGTATGCTTCTGGATTACTTAGTCTGATTAATCACTGGATGCACTGGACACCTGGATTGGAAGGCTGCCTGGATTGAGACTGTAACCAGTGGACTTCTGAAGACTAATGAACCATAGTTTCATTAGTTGTACTATCATCGTGCACCTAGCCTTAGTCCTCTTCACAGCACTACAATTCTGACTTCTTGTTCCACCATGACCACCTCCACCGCCACTACCACCTGTTGCAGAACTTGTGCTTGGTAGAACGTTCATATTGGAACCTTTGTCTGCTCCTTTCATCCCCCATATCTTTCTCCTCCTGTTCCTTTCCTCATTTTTACTGCTGCATGGGCAGAGCCCTGCAGGCATTTTGGGATTACTAGGCGAGAGAGAGAGTGGGGACTGACAGGATAAGATGACTGTGTTCTTCCCTTGAGTGCTTCAGAATGGACATACATCAGTGCTTCAGTCCAGGTTATCTCATTTAAAGCTGTGGACTGTTTCTGTTTGCCTTCTTTATTTGCTGTCAGCCTGCCTGCTGCACTACATCAGGACTCTCATTTCATTGCTATCTCTCTCTATCTCTCTCCCTCTCTCTCCCTGTCTCTCTGCAGCATGCCAGGCAGAGCTAAATGGGTTCACGAACAGGAGTTACTTATTTTATCTGTTACAAGAGCAGTCTTTTAAGAACCTAGAAAAAAAATACCTTTTACACATCAGTGTGACAGATTAGAGGAGTAATTAGTTAAGAAATACAACTAAAGAGATAAGGAAACATCCCTGAAATCCATAGGAGGAAATGGATCAAATGTCACAGAATGGTATGTTCCAGCAGCAAATTATCTGATGTTAAAGAGTAGGTGCTTAGTAAGGATGCATACCTTAAAGAATGAAGGCTTTGCTGCCTCTGCAGTCATTCTGTTTGCTTTTATGTGTTTCTTTACTTACTTTTTCATCATTTTATTTTTATTTTGCCAACTGCTAGTGAAAAAGAATACAATGGAATCCTTGTATTATGAAGTCAGAAACTGTTTACTGCAAGGCTGGCAGTGTATTTCACAGGGAAACTGCAAACCTATTTTCTGATTTTTATGGAGAAATAATACTGTCAACCACCAAACTATTGTATATTTAACAGAAATATGTAATTTTAATAACCTGTGATCTTTTGTTATAATTTAACATGTGACATTTTTTCATAGCCAGATTTTGCTTGGGAAGAAGAAAGAGAAGCAAATTATTGTTAAAAAAAATGTAAAGTCATATGGACCACAATAGGGCAAACATATAAAGAGCAAAGTCTGTTACTGACAGAAGCATGTATTTATTCAGAAAAAAGAAAGAAAAGTATATTTAGTTTCTCATTAAAATACATTGGGCTCCAAACTAGCTGGCAGTTTCTGACATAACAGTACCAGAATTCTATTGAATTCTTTTTTACTAACAGTGTGAAAAGTAAAGTCAAAAACCTACTTGTTTCACTGCGCTAACACATATTTTGTTACAAAAGTAGAAAGTAATTACTAACACATCAAAATACAATAGATAACATAATAACCTGTCTATTTCTTAGAAGTAAACACCTGCTCTTTCAATGTCTTTCTGAAAATGTGGAAACAGCAGGTCTACTGTATGAAATTCCAGTCTATGAACTTATCACCCACCAGTTAAAATCAAACCTCTAACACACACAGTTCAATAAATTGGATTGAACCATCCTATATATAAGCATAATAAAAGTATGTAAGACCAATATGTATCCATGTGTTATACGTGAAACAGTAAGGAAGCAGGAGTACATATATATTAAAATGAAGAAGACTTGCTTCTAGAAGCATCATTTATAATCTCCTTAATCAGACCCCATGCCTTTTTGCATCTGAGCAAATGATTTTAGTGACATGACTGTATTAGTTATCAACAGCTGCTCCTCCAAACTTCACATTATTGAAGCATGTATCAGTGAAATTGTCATCCAAGTGAACCAATAAATGTATATATGAGTTACAAAAAATGAAGAAAACAAAAAAACAGATGGACAACATTTCTCTCAGGCCGATCTTTACGTCTTTGACCTGGTGCCATGTCACCCAACTGTGCTCAATCAGTGCTTCTGAGCATCGGACCGCAATGCAAGCAGTCCCCTACCTTTCACCAGCATGTGGTACACAACAGGGATTGGTGCCATGATGTCCCACTGTGTTCATAGGGTATTTCTGGACATCACTCCTTAGAGCAGGCACTCCCTGACCTTTCAGCAGCACACAGTACACAAGCATGCTGGGTGCCATATTAAACCACCATGTCCATGCAGTGCTTCTGAGCATCACTCCCCAGTGTAGGCAGTCCTTTCACCAGCATGCAGCACACCACTATGATTGATGCCATGTTGCCCCACTGTGTTCAAGTTGTGTTTCTAAGTATCATTCTCCTGTGCAGGCAGTCAACTTTCTTTTCACCAGCACACAGTACACCACCATAATGAATGCCAGGTCATGCCATTGTGTTCATGCAGTGCTTCAGAGCATCACTCCATAGTGTAGGCAGTCCCTCACCTTTCACCAGTATGCAGTATGCAGCTCTTATGGGTGCCATGTCACCCCTCTGTGTTTATGTATTGCTTCTGAGCATTGCTCCCTAGTATAGACAGTCACTTCCTTTTTTTTTATTGCGACATTTTTTCTCCCCTGCAGCTTGGTCTACTATCATCCTGCTGCTGTCCTCTGCACCCCATGTGATCCCTGGCAGATCACTCATGCAGGGCTGGCACACACAGTACCCATGGCATGGACCCCCAATCCTAGCCACTGAGCCCAGATCCAATACCCAGATGCAATTCCACATGGGTCCGAGTGTGTGCAGAGGCATGGCCATTATGCCGCCATGACCAACCGTCATTTCCCACCATGTTTTCTCCTCCTAGGAGTACGGACGTGCAATGACACCTATGTACATCATGCTGATGTCCACCGTACTCCTCCCTCTAGAGGCACCATGACTATAGAACCCCTGATCTCCATCAGGGGCTGCTGCAGCATGATGCAAGCCTGGAACCTACCCCAAGGAGAGGAGAGCAGTCTACCAACACTCAATCCACTCCCTCCCCAGCCGATCCCCGCCTGCCTGGGATCCTTCCCAAACCCGTGTTACTGGTGTAGCACAAGGTATGGCATCCAGTGCTTCAACTCTCAGTGCCACCGGGCTGGCCTGGCAGTCACTGCCTTTCACCAGCACACAGCACACAACAGGGATGGTTGCCGTGATACCCCACTGTGTTCATGCAGCGCGTCTCAGCATCGCTACTCAGTGCAGGCAATTTCTGTTCATTCACTAGTCTGCATTACACCACTATGATGGGTGGCATGTCGATCCACAGTGTTCATGCAGTGCTTCTGTGCATCACTCCACAGTACAGGCACTCCTTCACTTTCACCAGCACAAAGTATGTTACTGTGATTGGTGCCTTATCCCCCCATTGTATTCAAGCTGTGCTTCTGAGCATCACTCCACAGTGCAGGCAATCCCTCACATTTCACCAGCATGCAGTACACCACCTTGATGTGTGCCATGTCATCCCACTGTGTTAAGGCAGTTCTTCTGACATTACTCACTTGTGCAGGCATCACCAGCAAGCAGTACACCATAATGATGTGTGGCTTCTCAGATCATAGTGTTCATACAGTGCTTCTAAGTATCGTTACACAGTGCAGGCAATCCCTCACCATTCACCAGCACATAGAACACAACCATAGTTAGTGAAATGCACTCCACTGTGTTCATGCAGTGGTTCCGAGCATTGTTCCTTAGTGCAGGAAGACCCTACCCATTCACCAGTGTGCATTACACCACCGTGATGGGTGCCATGTTGCCCCACTGTGTTCATTCATTGCTTCTCAGCATTGCTCCTCCCTTCAAGCAGTTTCTTACTTTGTGCATGCACTGCTTCTGAGGACCATGCCACAGTGCCGGCAGTATCTCACATTTCACCACAACACACTACACTACCTTGATGGGTATCATGTCACCCCACTGTGTTCATGCACTGCTTCTCAGCATCACTCCTTCATGCAGGCAGTCCCATTTTGTTCACCAGCATGCAGTACACAACCATGATTAGTGGCATGTCACCCCACTGTGTCAATGGGGCAAAGCTGTTTATCTCCTTCAGCAGCCTGTCTTCCCCATTTGGGTCAGTCTTCCCAGCCCTGTCACCCTCCTTCTCTGTGCCTTACCTTTTCTGGTTGTCCTGTCATAGGACCTTGGATCAGAGGCACCTATCAATGTGGGGCCTGCTAGAGGGCAGGTCATCAATGCTCTCCAGTTGGAGGGCTTTCCCCTCCTATTTTCTCCCCTATTTGTCCCAGACATGTGTGTACTTGGCCTCCATGGAGACACCTTAGGCATTCAGGTGTGGGGTCACTTCCCATGCTGTCCCATGCTGCCGACACCTAGATTCCTCTCCCTGTTCTACCAATGTGCATTCTCCCTCGCAGGCCAGTCCCCAAGTGACCCAGGTCTGTTCTTGAACCCAGGTTGCTGACATGACAGTCAGTGACTAAAAGTAATTCAGTCAGTGGCTAAAAAGCTTTAAACAGAAATAGACAGACAAACCTAGAACTGGAAACCAGAACTACACAGAGTAATGGCCCCATATTAAAAGGTATCAGGCTTCCCTTTGCAAAGACCCTTTCCCTAGTGCAAATTAGGACAGTTCACTAAATCTGCTATACTCAAACAGGTTTGGAGCAAAGTGTGAGTGCCCCAAGCATGTTTGAATATAGTCCCCAACACAAAAATAAGGCACTAAAATGTGCCCTCAGCACAATTCACATCCCCCTGCCTGCCAATTAGTGCAAATTAGCACAGTTTACTAAATTTGCTATACTCAAACATGTTTGGAACAAAGTGTGTGTACCCAAAGCACAAATGAGGCACTAAAACATGCACTCAGCACAATTCACATTCCCCTGCTAGAGAAAGAGAGGTACAGTATCGGGGGGATGTGGCCAACTGGCAACCAAGATGGCGACTTAATAGCTCCACGAGTCAAGAGCCCAGAACCTGATAAATACCTGCATATAGTTGAACCCCAACGGAAAATTCCACACCAATGACAATCAAAAGTGGTTCCCTACTACCAGTCCAAAAATCAAGGGATTTCGATGCAGGACCGCTACGATGTTGTCTCTTTCAAGCTGGGCGACCAGCACCCATCGGGCCACATGGCGCACTCTGCTAAGGGAGGCGAAGAGCCCTCTATCAGTAAAATGTTCGCATCTATTATTCACAGCATAGATACTCTCACTCTAGCCTCTAATACCTCTGCAGTCTCCATCCAACAACTGGACGTCAGAATGGATCAGGCTGAACAAAAGTCGATCGCCCAGGATGATGTGCTTCAAGGACACTGTGCGACAATGCAGAAACAGGCGGCACAAATTCATCTGTTGCAAAATAAGCTGGACAATTTAGAAAATAGGAGCTGTCGCAATATCCTGGGTTCCTAAGTTTTCCGTAGGGCTGTGAAGGGGGAAAATCTTTAATCTTTCTACAACAAACGCTCCCAAAAATACTAAAGCTCCCTCCGGCAACCAGAATCACAATAGAGCGGATGCATCACTCCCTACAGTCAAAACCCACTCAGGGAAACAGGCCTAGACCAATAATTGCCCGAATCCTGAACTTTGTGGAGAAGGAAGCCATCCAGGCCAGGGCTAGAGAACTGCGTACCCTTCAGTGGAAAGACCATAAAATAATGATCTTCCAGGACTACTCCAGTGATTTAGCAGCTAATTCTAAGGCCTTCACAGAGGTTCACCGGAGACTGCATGACCTATAGATCCCTTTCATTCTACGCTACCCAGCCATGCTAAAGCTAACAGTGAATGGTACCTCACACCAATTTGCCACTCCAGATGCAGCCAGGGCTTTCATCTCCAAAACATGGCTGATGGGATCCAGTTTCACACAATCCATGAACTCTGAGAAAGAGCATGATCGCTGCCCACAGATGCTGGGAGACACCCACAGAGCTTCACCAGAGACACCGCTCAAGACACCTCACAAAGAACTGGAGACCTGTGGATGGAAAGTCAGGAAAAGGCTGCCAAAATCACCTCACTCCAAACGTGACCAGCTCCGGGACCGGAGACACCCTCCTGACAAGGCTAACCAAAACACCGCTACACCCGAAGCAGAAGACCCAGAACATGTCAGCCTGTATTTTTCACAGAATCGATACTCTCTCTTGCAGGACCATCCTTATAGAATCTGTCAGGAGGACATGAACACCTACCCTGCAACCCCTGATAGTGTAGATTCTCAGGTGTATTTGGTTCCTCAGCCTCTACCATGGACAAGGCCCAGCCACTACCGGACCCGGACTCCCACATTATGGCCTCCTGTTCCCCGAGAGGCCTCGAGCCAGAACTTAGCTCACCTGCAAGGAAGCCATCCACTCAAACAGACCTCCCAGGCTGATTGAGCGTCTGTATTTAGATAAGTATCGAAAGTTTTGTGTCTCAGGGAGTAAATGGGTGGGAGGTTGGAGGATAGCCGAACGGGACAAGGGGCACAGAACCAATGCCTAAACTAGGTAGAATTTCTGACTAGGCCCTTCTCCTTTCATGCTTAAATGATAAGCCATAAGTTGGGCTGGGCCTCAGATGCCCCCCCCCCCAGGAGACACCCCACCTTGGAGGCACGTTTTTGTGATATTCTGCAAAGTTATTAAATACACTAGTGTTAAGGTATATGTTCAACTGTTGCCATCGATTGGCTGTTTCAAGCTATTACATTCTCTGAACTGTGATGGCACTTAATACCTACCCCCAGCCCCCTCTTATCAGATACCCAAGTCCCCTCCCCCCCGGCAGTAGGAAATGATGGAATGGAGTTAACACCAGCGATCTGCTAGTCTCTCCTGCTCCTATAAGCCACGAAACAGCTCCCCCATCTCCCCTCCTCACTACCAACTGTGAATACCCTCCCCCAACCGATCAGGATCCAATAATTTCCTTCGGACTCTCTATCATTCCCAGTGTGAGGGTTCACTAGATGGACTATATTTAATTGGCTCTGGATGGTGGCGTAGTAGCTAATTCCTGCACTACCCTTTTGTGTCAGTATATTGCCTACTTAGAGTGGTGGACTTTGGGGCATAATTCCCCCTCACTGCTGACACACCCTTTTCATGCCTTGCAGACACATCAGGGCATACCATTGGCTGAGGACCCAGCCAGTTAAGTCCTCTCGCACTCTTCATTACTGTTTGTTTAAAATTTTAATTAGTTTAACCAGCCTGGTGACGCTGAGGGTTGAGGCGCTGGGCGCCACACCTTGAGCCATGCTGGCAACCCAGGTTCGGACGTGAGCCTGGGCCGTCAGGGGTCGGTGGAGGGGATAAGGATTGAGCATACAATGGACTGCTTTCCTATCCCTGGGGAGGGATCCAGGGAGCCATCACTCTACAGCAGCCCCTGGTGATGACCAGGGGCACTGTTAGAGCAGGCATAGCAAGTATGGAGTGCGGCAGACATCGGTACATATGTGTCCTGATGTCATTGCACACTTGCACTCCTGGGGTTAAGAAAAACCAGAAAAATGAGCAGCACAGACCACGGCAGTTTGATGGCAGCACTCCACCACCTGACGGTGCCTGGATGGCACATGCCAGAAATGGTTACTCGCCTGTCACGGGGGCACTAAGGGAGGTGCCCCTTTTGAGGGTTGAGCTGAATCTGCCAGCTGGGCATACAGAACTTCAGGGTTGGAGGTGGAGCTGGAGCGGCTGCTGGAGTAAAGGTAGGTCAGTGGCTGCTAGAGGAAAAAATATGACATGTTAAAAAAAAAATAATTAGTTTAGTGCTAACAGTCTTAGTTGTACAGGTGCAAATATGTTTTTTCCTCTGTCATAAGTTAGTCATAAGTAGTTTTGTGTAACCTGATAATATAGTACTGGTCAAACTCTCTCAACATATCTTAGATACCGTGCTTCCCTCCGCCCCTTTGGGGGGAAATAACATTACAGCTGGGCAAAGGAGCCCTTCAGCTACACCTCTCTGTTCTGTCTGCAAAGAGCCTCGGTGCCCCCTTCCTGCCACCACCCAGGTGTTTAGAACACTTCCCTAGCCACACATTTCCATATCAGGGCAGCATGTCTGACATTGCATTCCATACGTGGAATGTCAGAGGGCTAAACTTCCTTGTGAAACACAAGACAGTCCTGACCCACCTGAAACGCCTACACTCGAAAGTAGCATTTCTACAGGAGACCAACTTATCAGGGGATGACCATAGGTACATGTCAAAAGACTGGGTGGGCCAGCAGGTACACTCCAATCCCACTACCAGGAAATGTGGTGTCCTTATTCTCCTGCATAAGTCTTTGCCTTGGTCCCTCATCAAGATACTCTCTAGCTCAGATGGTAGGTGGGTAATAACAACATTTGACACCTTTCTTAGGGCTGATTACCCTCTGCAATCTCTTTGCCTCTAACGAGGACTGTCCACAGTCTTTTCACAATATTGCTGAGGTGATACTGGAGTTTACCGCCCCCCGGACTGGCCCCACCTTATAGGAGGCAACTTTAATGTAACATTAGTCCCATCCTTAAATAGAAATTATAGGGGCACAGAGTCTCATTTAAGGAGCAGAAAGGCACTGCACCAACTGATTGCAGACCAATGTCTGACAGATATTTGGAGAATCTTTCATCCAGGGACAAGGGACTATACTTTCCACTCGGAGCCGAATGTCTCACATAGCAAACTGGACTTTTGGCTTGGCTCATCCACCATAATGACAAAAGCCCTTGACGTAAATATCCTCCCAAGGGTCATCTCAGATCATGCCCCAATTCAGCTCCTTATTCAATGGGACTCTGTAACCCCCCCAACCCAGCACTGGAGACTAGGCCTTCTCTTAATGAGAGACCCAGACTTTATCCCCTGGGCCTGGAATAAAGCATCCCTGTTCTTAGCAGAAAATCCTATTTCAGACACAACAGCGACCACCACCTTGGAGGTGTTCAAGGTCACCTTGCGAGTTAGCATAATGGGGTTTGCCACAGCTAAACGCAGAGAAAGAGAGCATCAACTGACAGCACTTGAACAGAAATTGACACCTGCTGAAGCTGCCTTCAAGGCTATGCCCTCTCCCTTCCCTCAATCTGCACAGGTCGAACCATCTTGGGCCTAAGGTTTGAAATTAACCAGCTCCTCAACAGGAAGGCAGAAGTGGCTATCCTACACCTTAGACACACCTTCTGGGAAGGTGGTGATAAGGGTGGCAAGATACTCGCTTACCAACTGCAGAAGCAACAAGCCAGCAGATACATTGCTGGCCTGAAAGATGCACACGGGGTGTTGGCTACTACCCCAGAGAGGATCAACTCTGTCATGGCATCCTTTTACACCTAGAAATGATGGGTACACAGTGGACTTTTATCAGGCACTGGCCCCAAGGATTACACCTCTGCTAACTGAGGTGTTTCAAGAGATAGAGCTCAAAGGTACCCTTCCTCCCTCCATGTGGGAAGCTACCATTGTAGTTATCCCCAGGAAGGGTGAGGACCCTGCAAACCCACGCAGCTATTGCCCGATCTCTCTTATTAACCTGGATAGCAAACTGTATACCCAAATTCTAGCATCCAGTGTGAGCCCCTTACTCCCAGAACTCATATATCCATCATAAGTGGGCTTTATCCCCGGCCGCTATAGTTCAGACCACCTGAGAAACCTTATGAATCTCATACACTTCTCCAGATCCCTTCCCACACCAGCTGTGGCTATCACAGTGGAGTCTGAAAAAGCATTTGACTCTGTTGAATGGGTCTACCTGTACCAAGTCCTTACACACCATGGAGTGGGTGGCAATTTCCTCTCTAGGGTACAAGCCATCTATACCTTACCTTCTGCCAGAGTCAGCACAAACTCTCCTTTCTGCCCCATTTCTGCTGGAATGTGGGACAAGACAAGGATGCTCCCTCTCCCCCCTTTTGTTTGTTCTGGCATGGGAACCATTGGCCAGCGCTATAGGAAGTCACCCTGATATCTCAGGTTTAACAATGGGGACCTCCACATACACCACTCTTATGTACGCAGATGATCCATACCTCCCTTGCTTCACCTTCCTGGTGCCTTCTTTACATACTCAGGCCTCAAACTGAATCAAAATAAGACCAAGCTACTCCCCCTGAATGACCACTACAATCAGAAACTGGCAGAGTCAGCAGACCTCATTTGGGCCCCTAAAGGAATCACCTTTCTGGGTATCCTCCTTACTCCATCACTTGATACACTCTGGCAGGCAAACATACAACTCCTTCTTTCCTCTATCAAAACAGAATTTGACAGATGGAAACTCCTTAAGCTTACCCTGGCAGGGAAAATTGCAGCCATAAAAATGGTCTCAGCCCCCCAAGCTTTTCTATCTGCTAATGCGCATACCCATCCTCCTACCTAAGTAGTGGCATAAGCTCATAGACAAAACTCTTTGGAGACATCCTCTGGGAAGACTTCAAGCCCAGGTTTAGCTGCTCTAAGCTCAGGGCCCACTGGGAACATGGGGGTTGGAATCTCCTCTGGATTGAAGGCTACCAACGTGCCTTCCTCCTCACCCAAACTGTTAAATGGATGTCTCCTCCCTCGCCTCTTGCCCCACAGTGGATTCAAATCAAGCTAGATCTTACAAGGACTGTACACCCCTCTTCACTCCTTTTGTCAAATAAGCACACTAAAATAGATCCCTCCCCCCACAGGCTTCACTTCGGACACACCTCACCGACAGTAGAGGTGTCCAGAACTAATTGGTTTGCCACACATGTAAAGATGAAAATGGACCTTCTTCCACCTGCCCTTATCCCTCTCTGGCAAAATCCTACTATCACTATAGGGGGATGATGGATTTTCTGGAGGCACTGGGAAGCTCTAGGTATTCACAAATTGGGAGACGTAGTTGACCAGAATCTCATTGTCCTTCATACATTTCAATCCCTTCGGCAGCTATGGGGCATTCCCCAGTCAGAGTTCTGGAGATATCTCCAACTCAGGAATGCACTACACCTTCTCCTGAACCTGCTTCCCACTACAAGGTAAACCATCAGCCCTATTGACTTGGCTACAACACCCACAGGGTCTTGCAGGGCACATTTATGCCATACTTAGAGATACTCTCAGCTCCCAATCTGAGGATGCAAAACACAAATGGGAAAAAATGTTACACCACACAATTCCATTTGCAGCCTGGGAACAAGCTTGGAGAGACACACACACCTTGCTGAAAGATGCCATATCAAGGTTAATCCAGAACAAGATCGTTCACTCATGGTACACCACCCCGGTTGTTCTAGATAAAGTCAAACTGCTGGACTCAGGCAACTGCTGGAGGTGTCAGGGAGCAAGAGGAGACTTACTGCACATACTGTGGTAATGTCCATGGATTCAACCCCTCTGGGTAGAAATACAGGATCTAGCAACCACGGTAGTACACCAGCAGATCACCCTTAGTCCCCTTTTCTATCTCCTGGGTATCAGTGGTGACCTCCCAAAGTTATCCTCTCCCAAATTCAGATGGCTTGCCCTATTGACCCTCCAAATGAAGAGAGCCCTGCTTTGTAAATGGAGATCCTCCTTAGTCCCTACACTGACAAAGGTCTTGGCCTCTCTTTCAGCCCTTGCCAAACTAGACAGACTTTCACACTTTCAGACATATCAGCTCCCCAAATTTAGACTTTGTTGGGCCCCTTATCTGAGCTATGTTAACCCCCAGGTAAGCAAAGGCTGAATACCCCCTTTAACCTGCTATATGCAGTTAGAATATAATCTTTCACTCAGAGTGAAGGTGATGGCCCTCACAGGATAGTTACAGACAAGCAACATCGACTGGACAGAGATGACTCCTTACAGTCCCCATAACTCTTCTCTCTGTCCTAGACCCTAGCACCTAGATGCAGTATAGGACATTACATCCCCCTTCAGATATACACAGCTGTGGTTTTCTGAAATATGTGTGTATGTTCTTAAATGTGTTTCTGCAAGACATATGTCACTCCAGTTAAGCACTAGAGTCTTTGGGGACATTTGTTTATGTTCTAGACCTACTCCAGACCTTGCAGAACATATATACACTCAGAACTCAGCTCCATTCCCGAAGCCTTGAAGAGGGATTTGGTCTGCATGATAACTGACCTATCCTGGGTAACTACATTGTAAAAATGTATAAAATCAGGACCCCGGTAAAAATGTGATTCTGCATTTTACCTGTGCTAACTCTGTTAAATATATTGGAAAATGTGTAAAAGCAGGACCCCACTGAAAATTAGATACATTACCTGCTCTGTTCTGCTAAGGATACTCACACCCTATGTATGTGCACAACTGTTAAAACAGCTACCTGTGTGTGTGTGTGTGTGTGTGTGTGTGTGTGGTCCATGTGTTATACCTGAAACAGCAAGGAAACAGGACACAGGAGCACAGACATGATATTAAAATGAAGAACAATGAAAAAACAGTGGAACATTTCTCTCAGGCTGATGACTCCATCATTGACAAGGTGCTATGTCACCTAACTGTGTTCAAGCAGTGCTTCTGAGCATTGCTCCCCAGTGCAAGCAGTTTCTTACCTTTCACCAGCAAGCAGTACACAACAGAGATTGGTGCCATGTTGCACCACTGTGTTCATAGAGTGCTTCTGGGCATCACTCCTAAATGCAGACAGTCCCTGACCTTTTAGCAGCACACAGTACACCACTGTGATGTCTACCTTGTCAGTGTGTTCTCACAGTCCTTCTGAGTATCGCTCCCCAATACAGGCAATCCTTCACCTTCCAAAAGCATGCAGCACACTGCCGTGATTGGTGCCATATTGCCCCATTGTGTTCAAGCTATGCTTCTGAGCATCACTCCACAGTGCAGGTAGTCCCTCACCTTTCACCAGCACACAGTACACCACCTTGATGGGTACAATGTCACCCCACTGTGTTCACGCAGTGCTTCTGACATTACTTCCTTATGCAGGCATTCCCTCATCTTTCACTAGCAAGCAGAACATCACCATGATGTGTGCCTTGTCACACTAGAGTGTTCATACAGTGCTTCTGAGCACCACCACCCAATGTAGGCGGTCCCTCACCTTTCACCAGCAAAAAGCACACCACCATGATTGATGCCATGTTACCCCACCGTGTTCAAGCTGTGCGTCTAAGCATCACTCCCCTGTGCAGACAGTCCCTTACCTTTCACCAGCCTGCAGTACTTAGCGCTTATGGGTGCCATGTCACTCCTGTGTTCAAACATTGCTTCTGAGCATTGCTTCCCAGTACAGGCATTCCCACATCTTTCACCAGCAATCAGAACACCACCGTGATGTGTGCCTTTTCGCACCAGAGTGTTCAGACAGTGCTTCTGAGCACTGCTCCCCAGTGCAGGCTGTCTCTCATCTTTTACTAGCATGCAGTACACCACTGTGATGGGTTCCATGTTTCCCCATTGTGTTAATGCAGTGCTTCTCAACAACACTTCCCTTTGCAGACAGTCCCTCACATCATGCCAGCATGCAGTATACCACCTTGATGGGTACCATGTCACTCCACTGTGTTCATGCAGTTCTTCTGACATTACTCCCTTGTGCAGTCCCTTACCTTTCACCAGCCTGCAGTACTTAGCGCTTATGGGTGCCATGTCACTCCTGTGTTCAAACATTGCTTCTGAGCATTGCTTCCCAGTACAGGCATTCCCACATCTTTCACCAGCAAGCAGAACTCCACTGTGATGTGTGCTTTGTCACACCAGAGCATTCATACAGTACTTCTGAGCACTGCTCCCCAGTATAGGCATTCCTTTACCTTTTACCAGCACATAGTATACCACTAAGATGAGTGCCATGTTACCCCATTGTGTTAAAGCAGTGCTTTTTAGCATCACTCCCCAGTGCAGGCAGTCCCTCACCTTTCACCAACACAAAGCACACTACCATGATCGGTGCCATGTATCCCCACTGTGGTTAAGCTGTGCTTCTGAGCATCACTCCCCTGTGCAGGCAGTCCTTCACCTTTCAGCAGCATGCAGTATGCAGCTCTTATGGGTGCCATGTCGCCCATCTGTGTTCATGCATTGCTTCTGAGCATTGTTTCCCAGTGCAAGCAGTCCCTTACCTTTCAGCAGCACACAGTACACAACAGGGATGGGTGCCATGACTCCCCACTGTGTTTATGCAGTGCTTCTGAGCAATGCTATTCAGTGTAGGCAATCCCTACCCATTCACCAGTCCACATTACACCACCATGATGGGTGCCTTGTCACTCCACAGTGTTCATGCAGTACTTCTGAACATCACTCCACAGAGCAGGCACTCTCTGACCTTTCACCTGCACACAATACACTACCATGATTGGTATCACATTGCCCCACTGTGTTCAAGCTGTGCCACTGAGCATCACTCCACAGGGCAGGCAATCTCTCCCCTTTCACCAGCATTCAGTACACCACCTTGATGGGTGCCATGTCACCCCATAGTGTTCATGCAGTGCTTAACCTAACAGGGGTTATGGATGGGGGTGCAAGGGGAGTAATAGAACAAGGGGATGCAGATCAGCAGGAGGGTAAGCCCATGGAAGGGAAAACATCAAACGGGATGGATGAAGGGGCATATAGGATCAGTGGGCAAGGAGGAGCTATTGGGGGGAAGGATAGAACCATGGAGAAAAGCAGGGCAGAAAAAGATTGGTAGCAGCCAAGAAGGGTATACCTTGAATGCAAGGGGAATAAGGAAAGGAAAGTCCTTATTTTGTGGGACTCCATAATTAAGAGAATCAACTGGGGGATGGATGGTGGGTGGATGGAGATATTATGGCTGAGTGCATGCCAGGTATGATGGCGCTCAAGGCCTTACACTTAATATACACCTTGTCCAGGAAACATGAGGGGGTTACCAACATAGTAATACATCTGGGCACAAATGATCTGGCAGACAACAGCATGAAGGAGTGCTGGCTAGATTCAGGGAGCTAGTTAGGATCTGTCAGGTGGGGATAAAACTGTCTCTTTTTTTGAAATCCTGACAGTACCAGGAGCCAGTACTAATAGGAAGGGGAGAACTGAGGAGTTCAATTTGTGGCTGAGGGGGGTGGAGTAAGGATAATGGGTTTAAACTGGTGGGGGAATGGGGTAAGACATGGGACAATTAGGAACTCTGTGCTCCTGACGGATTACAATTACGCGAGGGGGGGAAGGTCCTGAAGGATAAATTAGACAGCTACATAAGGGAGGGTTTAGATTTAAACTCAGCAGGGGGGGAGCAGCAGGGAAGAACCTAGCTAGTACTCCCTCAAGAAGTGGGACAGGTAGGGCAGCAAGGGATAGCAAGGATGAAAGGGGTTTATGGTGGAAAGGACTGTCAGCAAATGACAGGAGTTTAGGGAATACAATGGTGGACTTGGAAGCCATTATGGTGGAAGAGGGTCTAGATATTGTGGCTATAACAGATACCTGGTGGTCACAGCACCAATTCTGGAAAGTAGGTGTCCCAAGGTACAGACTTTTTAGAAGGGTCAGAGAGGGCAGAAATGGGGGGGGGGGTAGCACTGTACATCAAAGAAGACATTAGGGCAATGGAAGGGCAAGAGGTACAAGGAGGTCCTGTGGATCACATTGGAAACAAGCATTTGTCAGTGCCAATTGTTTGCTTACTGGCTTTGGCATTGGTAGTGTAGAAGTTACAGAGCTGCATAACAGAAATGGCAGTGAAGTACTGAACTGAAGCCAACCCCACCACAACCCTGCAGAGAGTGACAGGCATTGGGGTGTGCCTTTGGGTCATCAGGCATAATGGCCACGCCATTTCACCACACCCTACCCTGCAGACACTGACAAGTGTCACGGTGTGCCTTGGGGTTTTTGTCCCTTATGCGCATCCGATTCCATCAGGAAATACAGTGAGATGGGTGTGGTATAGGAGAATGGGGTGAACTTTGGGGCCGAAGAGTCCAGGGCATACCTCGATGCCTCTCACTGGCTGCAGGGTGTGGAATGGTATGAGCATTACAGGCAAGAATCCCAAGTCACACCCCTGATGCCTGTTATTCTCTACAGGGTGGGGTGTTATGGTTGGAAACCCTAACACCTCAGGCATTTGTTGGTATATTCACTCCAAATTTTGAACATAGTTTTTTTGTGACCCCCACCTCATGAACAGTGACAATATCAGTTTTGTTAGCTGAAAGCTGCTTATGCACAGCGACTACGGCATTAACACCACAGGTGCAAAAACACATTCCGAACAGGATGTGAAAAATGACAGCTATACTGTTCATGAGGAGGTGTAAAAAATGGCAATGTTGCAAATCTGCAGTAAAAATATAAAAAAAACTGGTGAAGTCACAAGCGTGCATAGAAACTGCAATGCATACCCGTAATGGAATTAGTTTGGGGAGTTTTTTTACAGCAGATTGTCAACACAGGCATTTTGGGACCTCCGATCATGAACAGTGTCACTGTGATTTTCCTTATCTGTCCCGAACAATGATTTCCCACAGCGACCACGCATCTCTGCGCTGAAAGTGTGAAAACACATTTCAGCCATGTTGTGAAAAATGACAGCTGTACTGTTCATAAGGAAGTGTGGAAAAATGCCATTGGTGAAAATCTGGACTGAAAATATTACAAAGTCATGAACTTACTATGGTGCGTGGAAACTGCGCAATGCTCACTCATGACACAGTCATTTTATGGACTTTTGTCACCAAATTTTCAACATAGCCATTTTAAGACCTCTGCTCATGAACAGTGTAACTGTGATTTTCTTAATCTGTCCCAAACATTGCTTTCACACACTGGCTGCACCACTGTACACTACATGTGCAGAAACACATTTTGGGTGACATGTGAAAAATGGCAGCTGTACTGTTCATAAGGAAGTGTAATAAAATGGCAATGTGGAAAATCTGGAGAGAAAATATAGAAAATTCGCAAACTTATGAGTGTGAGTAGGAACTGCACAACGCACGCTCGTAAAACAGTAATTTCTAGGAATTATTTCACCAAATTTTCAACATAGCCATTTTAAGACCTCTGCTCATGAACAGTGTCACTGTGATTTTCTTAATGTGTCCCATACATTGATTTCACACACCGACTGCACCATTGTGCACTACCTGGGCGGAAACACGTTTTGGGCAAGATGTGAAAAATGACAGCTGTACTGCTCATAAGGAGGTGTGGTAAAATGGCAATGTTAAAAATCTGGAGTGAAAATATTGAACATTTGCAAACTTATGAGTGTACGTAGGAACTGTGCAACGCACGCTCGTAAAACAGTCATTTATAGGAATTTTTCCACCAAATTTTCAACGTAGGCTTTTTGAGAGCCCACCTTATGAACAGTGGCAGTGTCGTTTCATTACTCAGTCCCGAAAGGTGATTTCACGCAGTGACTGCGAAATCACCCTTAGGGGCCGATTAACACCATGACAGTGAGATCATTCATGAGAAGGGGTCCCAAAAACCCCATGTTGAAAATTTGGTGCAAAAATTCCAAAAAATGCCTGAGATATGCAGCAAACTTGAAAAACCCTCTCTATCCCTTATACAGCTTCCAGCATTTCCTCAGTTGCGGTCGGCTTTGAAGAATGCAGGCGTGTTCCCGGTCCACAAGATCGTCGCACAGAGTCCGGAGGTAAGTATAGGTGGGTGGGTTTGGGGAGGCAGGGTGTGCAGTGGGTTGGTGCGGGTGGGGACAGAGACATTGAGGGACCAGTTTTGAGTTTCAGGTGTTTTTTTTTTTTAAATGACAATGACGTGGGATGTTTGTCACGCTGGGGTGGGCTCCCAGCATGGCACAAGGATGGCTGGTGGGGGGGCATGGAGCCAATGGGGATTGGGCACTCCTGTCAGTGATAGCATGTGTTGCCACACTGGGGTGAGCTCCAGGGGTGGCACCCTGTACTCTGGAGGGGCCCAGTGGAGCCGACAGGGGATTGGGCACCCCCGTTGGCTATACTGATGTGTAGCCACACTGGGGTGGGCACCCAGCGTGGCATATAGAACTCTGTTTTTTGGGGGGCGCAGCACAGCTGATGGGGGATTGGGCACCCCCCATCGGCTATACTGTGTTTGGGGGGGCAAGCAAGCAGTATGTGTGCGTGTGTGTGTGTGTGTGTGTGTGTGTGTAGGGGGAGTGTGCATGAGCAGGCGATATCTTATCGCTGCCCACTGAAGCGTAGCTCTCCCTTTCAACTGTACACCACTGCATTTTGGACTGGTCATAGACAGCTCAAGCAGGCATTGGAGAACTGCAGCCATGCCTGCAAACACACTGCCTGAATTGAAAGAGGGCTGTCACACCTCTGAAAACTCGGATGGTGGCACTATGTTTCTTGCACATGTGTGCAAGCAAACATAAAAAGGACTGGGGCATCATTAAGACTGGGTGCAATTTACAGGCCTCCTACACAGGGGGGTGATGTGGACAGGAAGATGGTACAAGAGGTACAATGAAAGGCACTCAGGGGGGATATCCTGCTACTGATGGACCTTAACCTCGCCACCATGGACTGGGTACTCCCAATGGCAAAATCTGCCTGGAGCAGGGAAGTACTTGGTGCACTCCAGGGAGCTTTCCTGCAACAGCTGGTCAGGGAGCCCACTAGGGGGAACTACATACTTGACAAACGGGGATAGTGTGGAAGAAGTGGAGGTGGGAGGCTGCCTTGGTTCCAGTGACCACCATACTGTGAGATTCAGGATAGGGATCATAGAGTTATTTCGATCCGAGACTGGCATAAGCCCATTATACAGCTTGCCCTTTTCTCAAAGGGTATAAACTTTAATAAAATGTGTAGAGCAATAGTTATCCAATTTGAATTTGAAACTAGCTATACTTTTACTGACCACAACCTCGGGTGGTAGCCGATTCCACATGCTCACCACTCTCAAGGCTGAAAAATCCTGCTCGTATCTTCATATTACATTTTTGTCTTCTTAGTTGCATATCATGAGATCTTGTCACTAGGTTGTTCTCATTTGGTCTTAACCCTGAGATTTCCCAAGATCATCATTTAGGAAGGCACTGTAGACAAAACACAAATCTCTGATTTTCCTGTATTCCCAAGAATACATATTGCTCCATGAGACTATCCTCATAATTCAGATTTTCCAACATTCTTATCATTTTTGTGGCTCTCTTCTGTATGCCTTCCAACATTTTCACATATGTCCTGTTAGTAGGGGCAGCAATTGGTAGGCAGTACTCCAAGAAAGGTCTTACCAGTGATCTGTACAATGGAACTATGACCTCTCGTTTTCTACCAGTAATGTGCCTGAATATGAAATTTAGAATACTTTTCACTTTTTTGAAATTTGCCTGGCAGTTTACATTGTTTGTTTAGGTCATTTGAAGTAATGACTCCTAAATCTTTCTCTTCTTTGGTTGCTCTGAGAGTTTTACCTCTTAGTGTATATGTAGCCGAGATGTTTGACTTCCCAAAGTGCATGACTGCACACTTGTCTAAGTTAAAGGTTAATTTGTGATCCCCGGCCCATGTATGCAAATTATCTTGTTCTTTTTGTAGCATCACTACATCTGTGGAGTTGTTGACTGTGACACCTAACTTACCATCATCTGCAAACTTTGTGAGACAGTCATTATTTCCTGTGTTCATTGAGGCCATGTAGATGTTAAATAGTACTGGACCCAAGACAGAGCCCTGTGGGACCCCACTAGTCACGCTCTGCTATCCCGAAAGCGTACCCTTGATATTAACTCTCTGTCTCTTTCCAGCCAGCCATCCTTGAATCCATTTAATTATGTTGACATCCAAGTTTATCATGTGTAACTCATCCAGAAATTCCTTATGAGGGACCTTATCAAAAGCTTTACTCAGATCTAAGTAAATTACATCCACTGAGTTTCCTATATCAAGTTGCTCACTGATTTTTTCATAGAATTGAAGGAGGATAGTTTGGTATGATCTTCCCACTGTAAAGCCATGTTGTGTGGGATTCCAGCCTTCAATTAAATCCAGTGTTTTTTCTATTTTTCCTTTATTAATCCCTCCAATATCTTGCATGGCACAGCTATCAAGTTGACTGGTCTGTAATTTGAACAGTCACACTTTTCCCTATTTTTATATATGTGAACAACATTAGCATTCCTCCATACCTGTCCTCAATGATTCATTATAGATATTTGCTAGGGGTGCTGCTATTTCATCCACCAATTCCCCAGTACTCTAGGGTATAAGCCATCTGGCCCAGGAGTCTTGTTTTTTATTCATTTTCATCAATCGCCTGTTTCCCCTTATCTTTTACTAAAGGGTCGATGGACAGGATGCCTCCTTTTTTAGAATTCATTTAAGTATGATAGGACATATAATTATCCTTTACCTTGGCAACACAATTTTATTCATAATTACCTTTTGCTTCAGCTATCATCCTTTTGTATTCTCTTGTTATCCTATTCTATTTCTCAATATCAGTTGTGGTTTTAGTTTTCTTCACTTTTTTATGTAACTTCTTCTTTTTATTGTTTATTTTCCTGAGTTTGTGTTATACCAAAAGGTAGTCTTCCCTTATTATTATAATTTTTCTTAGTTGGCACATACTTGGATATAGCGGTGTCTATTTTGTTATTAAACAATTCCCGCCTTTCTGTAAGACTTTTGTTTTCAAAATCTTTACCCAAATTACAGTTCCTTAATTCTGCCTTCATTGCTTTATAATCTGCATTACTAAAGCTTTTATAAGTAGAGTTACCATTTATAGTATTTTGCAGTTACTTATAGTGACATTAACTACCTCGTGATCACTATTTACCAGTGGGCATGAAGTATGACAGTTAGTAATAATTTCTCCCATATTGCTTATAATTAGATCAAGAATATGTTGCCCTCTTGTGGGAATTTTGGCATATTGATCAAGTCTTATTTCGTTTAGGACATTAATAAATTATTTTTCTGAGTTTGTTGTTCCTATTCCTATTTCCCAGTCTATAGAGGGAAAATTAAAATCTCCTAAAATTACTATTCTTTTATTTAAATCCATACAATTAAGTTGTTTTACTAGGAGAGAAGTCTGTTCAGCATTATATGATGGAGGTTTATATATCAATCCAAAGTTGATTTTTTTTTATCTTTATCCGGAGTTATATTAATCGTGTTTCAAGTTCTTTGAATTCTTCTGGTGATTCAGTTTTCATTGCCTTGATCTTTTCATCAGTATAGATGGCAACTCCCCCACCTACACTACCCACCCTGTCTTTTTAAAATAATTTATAACCTTTTATATTCAGGAAAATGCAAGGTACTGCACCTGGGAGCCAGAAACCTGGGCCAAGTGCACACCCAGAGTGGGGGGAATGCTACAAGTCTCGATGGCTGAGAGGGACCTGGGGATGGTGGTGGATGTCAAGATGAACAACACAGAGACTTGTAGGAGGGCAGTGGCAAAGGCCAACTGGATGCTTGGATGCATCACTAGGGCGCTCACCTCCAGAAGGAGGGAAGTGATACTCCCACTGTATAACTGCTTGGTGAGGCTGCACCTTGAGTACTGCATGCAGTTTTGGAGGCCACATTTAAAGGGGGACATTGAACTCCTGGAGAGGGTCCAGAGGAGAGTAACAAAAATGATTTGGGGCTTGGGGAATAGGACCTATGGGGAGAGGCTCGAAGAGCTAAATATGTACACATTGGAAGAGAGAAGGGACCGGGGGGACATGATAGAGGTCTTCAGGTACATAAAGGGGGTAAATAGAGGAGGAGCAGTCAGGGTGCTCCGAAGAAAGGAACGGGGGGGCAACTAGAGGGCGTGGGTGGAATCTGAAGGGAGGGAGATTCAGGAGAGAAAGGAGGAGGTGCTACTTCACTGAGAGGGTGGTGGAGCCATGGAATGTGCTGCCCAGGGGGCTGGTGGAGGCAGAAACAGTGGAGAGCTTCAAGAGGGGGTTGGACAGGTACAGGAGAAGGGATCTGGAAGCAAAAACCAGGGCAGCGAGAATATCTGGGACTGGGAAGGGAGAAGCCAGAGAGGGAGAGGGGGGCAGCAAGGTCAGCTTGCAGGGTGGGGGCTGACTAAATGAGCAGACACGAAAGACCATTAGGCCTATTCTGCTAGCATGTTAGTATATTTCTATCCTACTCATCTCCTGGTTGCCACCAGGTTTCTGTGATGGCACATAAAGTTGTATTTGTTGTTGCTAGTATTTCTTTAAGTTCTGTCATTTTATTTTTTAAACTCAGTGCATTTATTAATAAGCAGTTCCCTTCGCCAGTATAGGTTGTATTCGTCATAGTGATTCAGTGTTTAACAATTGTATCCCCCTTTACTGAATGGTTTAGAAGTACTTGTTTCTTTATGTCTCTACCAATATTCCCCTGCTTTTCCAGTTTAAATGGACATTAACTGAGTTTTTGATATGATTTGCCAACAGTCTTATCCCATATTTATTTAAATGTAGTCCATCAGATCTAAAGAGCTTGTCATTCCTAAATTATGTCCAGTTCCTCAGGAAGGAAAAACCCCTGCATTACACCAGTGCCTCAACCATGTGTTTAGTTGTGAACTCATTCTATTCTTAACTAATCCTGCTCTTGGTACTGGTAGTATCTCAGATATTACTACTGTTTAATGGTTATTTTTCAATATATTCCCGAATTCCTGAGAATTTTCTTTTATGTTTTTCATATTTCTTCTTCCCACGTTGTTTGTGCCTGCATGCACTACAACTAAATATTTATTTGAATTTTGTATATATCCTTTGATGGCTCTCTTAATACCTGAGATTTGGGCTCCTGATAGATAGGATACATGGGTATTTTCTTTATTCTCCTCACATATTATTCTACCAGCATATTTTAGGAGGGAGTTGCCAATTACTTCTATATTTTTTTATTTCTCATGAGGAACTGTTTTCATTAAGTTGTTTTTGTGTTTCAGTTATAGGGCCTCCTGCTTATCTCCTGGTGCTATATTTTTCTGGGTAACATTGGCTGACATGGCTATACCTTTACTTTTGCTTAATTAAAGATTAACTGTGATTACTATATTAGTATTTTTGCTCTTATTGGATCCTGACATAGATGTCTGCATCTGGTCGTCTTCTATAATTCTGGTATTCTCTTGTTTTTTGTCATTTTGGGTTTTTCCAGTGACAATTATAGGACAATAATGTATGGTAGAACATTGTTATAGATAGAAATCTACCCTTTTATAGCAATGTTTTACCATCGATGTGACGTCACAATGTTGTTAACCCATCGATGGTACGTTACACTGATGGGTTAACAACCGGAAACAGTCTGAGCATGTGAGCAAATGGATCGGACGGCCTTGAAACGTCCACGGTGGTGAGGGCAGAGCAGTGGCAACATAGAAAAAACTGCAGTAAGGAACTGCTTTCTATTGTAAAAAACCTAAATTGTACCATATGCTATAAAATATAATGTATGGTACATCGATGGTTAACCGCTTTTTTAAACTCATCTCGAGGTTGCCATGGCTACTTAAATCTCTCGAGCTTCACTCTCGAGGTTTCCATGGTCACCCTGGCAACCTCTCAATGGTTAACAAACTGGGTTAACAATCGATGGTCACACATTATCCTCTATATTGTCATCAGTGTCCTCTATTAATAATGGTTTATATCTATTCCTCAACTGTACTTCTCCTGCTCCTAATGAATACTTTCTTCTTCTTTTCCTGCTTCCTGTCACCAATCACCAGTCCTCTAAAACACAATTTTCCACATCATCAGCTCTAATGTGCCCTTCTCTCTTCCTTTTTTCATTAACAACTTCTGAATTACTTTTCGTGTTTAATCAGTTCCCGCCTGCCCTAGTGAGCTAACTGTTTGGTCTATAAAATGTTCTAGTTCCTGTATATCCTTTCGTGTCTCTGTGTGTTCATTGTTTTTATTACAACTTTGTAGTGTCCCATATAGATCCAACCTATGTCTTAAATCATTAATTTCTTTTTGTTGTTCCTCCAAAAGGATACATTTGTCACACATACATTTTATTGGTATTTTAATTAATGTTAACATGTTAGATGATGAACATTTACTAAGTTCATTTAATATTGATTGTTTACTCATTGATGCTTCCATTGTGGCAAGGACTGTCAGTTTAGGGTCTACCTTATCACTTTTAATTCAATTAGTTATAGACCAAAAATGCTTATAGTTTCATTTGGATTAGTTATTCACCCTTTATTTGTGCAATTCAGTGATAAAAATGGGAAAGGAAACAAATCAAACCAACACAAAGTTGCTTGACTTCTGGCAAGTGGACTTTGCAAGAATGAAAGGGATTTTCAGGGAGGAAATGGAAGGTAAGGCACTAATAGGTGTGTGGAGGAAGTATGGAATTGCATTGGGGGGATACTGAAAGTCACAGAACTCTGCATCAGGAGGGTTGGAAAAAGCAAAAGAAGAAGGAGGCCACTCTGTTTTACCAGGGAGGTGGTGGGGGCAATTAGGGAAAGAAATATGGCTTTCAGGACATATAACAAGAACCAGAGGAGGAAGGACAGGGAGATTTATAGAGAGAAACTGAGGGTAGCAGGGCAAAAGATTAGGAGGGCAAAAGCAGATGAAGTAGAGAGAATTGCTAGACAGGCCAAAAGGTGAGATAAAACTTTTTTTTAGGTGTGTGGAGGGAAAAGAGGAAGGCAAGGCAGGGGATAGTGAGGGTAGTGGTGGAGGGGGGAGCATTGGTGGAGGGAGCTGTGAAGAAGGCAGAGGTGCTTAATAGGTACTTTTGCTCAGTCTTTAAGGTGCAAGAGGAGGGGAAGGGGCCTGAGTTAGGGAAGAGGGGAGGGTATGACAAAAGAGTGGATCCTAGCCTGTTTAATGAGGACAGGGTAAAACAGGAACTAGGAAGGTTGAAGATAGACAAGACAATGGGGCCAGATGGTTTGCATCCCAGGGTACACACTGGGAACTGAAGGAAGAGCTGGCAGCACCCCTGGTGAGGCTGTTTGACTTGTCTTTGGAATGCATAGGGGGAGCAGGGAGGAGATGAGAAATTGTCACCTGATCAGCCTCACCTCAGTGTTGGGGAAGGTGGTGGAGAGGTTATTAAAGGAAAGATTGGTAAAGTACCTGATGGACGGTGGACTACTTGACGATAGGCAGCATGGCTTCACATCTGGGAGGTTACATCAGATGAACCTAATAGAGTTCTTTGATTGAGTGACGAGGGTGGTTGATTAGGGAGGGGCATTGGACATGGTCTATCTGGACTTCAGGAAGGCCTTTGACTCCATCCCTCTCAGAAGGCTGATAGATAAGCTGTAAAGAATAGAATAGATAAGGTAGATAAGCTGGAATGAATAGAAACTGTGATAGAGAATAACTAGGTGGGTGGAAAACTGGTTGAAGGACAGAAGCCATTGGGTAGTGGTTAATGGGGTACATTCTAGGGAGATGAGGGTGATGAGTGGGGTGCCCCAGGAGTCAATACTAGGACACTTCCTTTTCAATATCCATATCAGTAATATAGCAGATGGGCTGGAGGGGAGTATGTGCCTATTTGCAGATGATATGAAGATCTGCAGTAGGGTGGACACCCGGGGGAGGGGAGAGGAATGAAAGCTATGAGGGAGGACCTGAAAATATTGGAGCAGTGGTTTAAATCCTGACAGCTAAAATTCAATGCCAATGCTAAGCTCACAGCCAAAACTATAACTGGGAGATTGTTAAAAAAAGGCCATCTTGAACCATTAAAATTGTACCTTTGGGAACAAAACTGGTCCACTATCTATAACTCTTACAATGTGGTCCAAGCCTTGGACCACTTTATTGAGGTGTTTAATGGGGCCTGTCATATACATGCACCTGTTAGGAAATGAAAGATAAAGGGGGTCTATAATCCCTGGATAAGTCCTTCCCTCCCTAAACTGCTGGGTGAAAGGGATAAACTGTGGTATAAGGTGAAGGCTATTAGGAAGCAGGCTGATGTACAACAATATAAAGAAGCCAGAAATGCCCTTACTTGAGCCACCAGTTGGCAAAAAGCAACTATTTCAAAGAACAGCTGAACAACTCTTGAGGTGATGGGAGAAAATTTTGCGACAATCAAAAGGAACTTTTAGGGGGAAAATGACAAAGGCTTTCCAGCTATGATTGATTTAAATGGGATAATTACCCAAGACCCAAAAGTCATTGCTAATACTTTTAATAAGGCTTTCACTGACCTTAGCAGTGTGCTACCACTTGACTTCCTTAAGGAGGACACAAGACCTTCTCCCAGTGTTACTGTGGAAAATCTACATCTGAGCCCCCACCCCACCCCAGTTTTTCTTCAGAGATATAGTATTTTGAGGAATGAAGCCAAAAAGTACCTTTTGAAGTCCCTTGGAAAATACAGAACTAGTGCTGATACCCTTGACCTTACACTGATTTCCTCACCCTCAATGTCATTCTTGCCCCACTCACTCACAACCTGAACCTTTCGTTACATTTTGTCCAGTTCCCACAAAGGTGGAAATGTGCAGTAGTCACTTCTGTTCATAAAAATGGGGACAGAACCCTGCATACACACTACCTTCCTATCTCCATTCTTATCCTTCTATCCAAGGCTCTAGAACAAATAGTCTCAGACCAACTTGTAGAATACCTTGAAAAACAACAGATACAGTGTCACCAACAGCACGAGTTTCGTAAAGGGCACAGCACCACCACTGCACTGGTTGAATTCACTAGCTTTGTCCACTAGACTATTTATCAGGGCCAAACAGTAGGGGCTGCCGTTACTGACCTGACCAAAGCTTTTGATGCTGTTAATCATTCGCTACTTTTAGAACAATTGTCCTTAGCTGGCCTCTCCAGTAACACAGTTGACTGGTTCCAGAGTTACCTCACAAACCTTGTCCAGCAGGTTAAAATCAATGGGACACTCTCAGACTGTTATAAAGTTATAACTGGTGTCCCACAAGGCTCAATTCTTGGCCCATTATTTTCAGTAAATTTTCAACTGTCTACCCGTAGTCTGCCCGGATAGAGTCTTGCTATATGTGGATGATGCAGTAATCTTCACCTGCAACACTGACCCGGTGCCCCTACAGAAACAACTGCAGCTCCTCTACACCAGTATTGAGGAATAGTTACTGAAACAAACATTGCTCATGAACTATAAAAAAACTTAAGTTATGACCTTTACCAACCTGCATAGTAACAACAGAACTTACCAACTCTCAGTTTTAAAAAACAAAACACCATGTTGGGGCAGGTTTACACCTCAAGTACCTTGGTGTTATTCTTTACAGCACAATATCATATGCTAAGCATGTGGAAAAGGTTGCTAAGGCTGTCAACATAAAAACTGGCTTGATACATAGACATAAACACTGTCTTCCAACAGTGGCATTGCAAACTATTGTGGGTAGTGCGATTATCCCCATAATTGACTGTGGCCTGACTATATATGGGGCTGCATCAGACACAACACTCAAAAGGGTCACAATAGCATTAAACAAGGTCTGCAGGCTCGTAACTGGAGCCCAATGTCTCCTACACACCTGTGAACTGTATAGGCAAGTGGGCTGGCTTAACCTAATGGGGAGGCTGAAGTATCAGACATGCTTGTTTGCCAAAAAGTCCACATTGAGGCTTACTCCCCCATGTATTCAAAACCTTCTCTGTCATACATAGAGGTGGGTGAAGTGCTCCCACTTTGTATGTGAAGCACTTTGTGTATTGTCCCACAATCCATGTAGTGCTACACAACGAGAAGTGAATTACTTCACCTCAAAATTAGGAATGGGAAGTGTATTGTTTCAATGGACTTCATACCACTTCATTCTGGTTTACTGCCTTCCCCTTAATTTTAACGTGAAGTGCCATTGATTTGAATGGACTTCGCTTTGCTTCACCTGCTTATTGCTATGTGAAGCAAATTTTGCATTGATTGATGGGATGGCATGTCACATGGTCTCTTTATTGTCTTGCACAGCCTCAGTTCTGCATAGTGTGTGTAGTGGAAAGCTGGAGAGAGTTTGCTGTCAGAGCTCTGAGAATCAAACCATTGAAAAAGCTTTAAAAAATCACTTTTGCTCCAATTATTTTGGTCCATATTTAGTACATTGACTGTAGGAAACCCTCCTTGCTGAGATCATTGAGTGTTGATTGTTTTTCTGTGCATTTTGAATGTTTATTTAGAATATTCAGCCTGTGTACTGACAAACACTGTTGAAGTGTGTTTCGGGGGAAGGGCATATCTGTGGTGGAGTGAGATTCACACGAGAAAGGCAGTCTTTCTAATTGTTTTGTACTAGTGTGTGTGTCAGTATTTGTGTGTTTATGTACACACAGTAATACGTGAAGTCATTTTTGATAATTATTTTCTGTTTGTTGTGGTGCAGTGCATATTTTTATTCTGTTTAAAAGATTTGGTTATATAGTATACTGTACTGTTACATTTTCTGCACATTACCTGTAGTGTGTGAGCGTGCGTGCGTGCCATCAAGTCAGACAAATTTTATTGTGCCGCACAGCAATTGATGCACTCTTAACTGGTTATTCATCTGCTGTATTTTTTACTGCTTCCTTCTACAGTATCTCGATAGTGAAGTGCTACTGCTGTGCCCCACCAACCGGCAAAAGGTACAATTTATTTTTTCCAGTTTTTGATTTGTGTGACCACTGGTTAAGGTGTTTTTGTGCCTGTGCTGCTGCATCTCTTTATAGTGTGCGATCTACATCTGTGCATTTGCATCTTTTTAGTGCCCAGTCAGTATCTGTAAGCCACAGTTGTTGTTTTTTTCTTCCCATTCACTCCAAATTTCAGAAATCTCAATTTGTTTTGAATTTTCTGTTTAATCCCAAAAAACGACTGCAAAGAGATGTGCTTGCAAAGATGCTTCTGGCCATGACACTGCTGCCAGTGGCAAGAGTGACCATGGGTGTGGCAGTAGCACACAGCAGAAGTGCATAGCTGATGCCAGTAAAGGGATTTCTCCAACTGTGTTTTTCTCAGTACAATCTGTAGCTTCAATCATGATCGGAGATGCTATTGTCCCCGCTGGTGGTTGTGAAGTTGCTGATGGCATGAGTACTGCCCCAAGTTCAACCTGTGACAAGCTAACTGGTTTCCCAAATATTGTGGAGTCTAAAGTTTAATATGTATAACTGCAAGGAAAGGAGGGGGACATGATAGAAACTATCAAGTAACAAAAGGGAATCAACAACGTACAGGAGGGTAGCATCTTTCAGAAAAAGAGATGTGCACGAACAAGGGGGCAACATTTGAAGATAGAGGGGGAATGGATTAAGAGCAAAGTCAGGAACTGTTTTTTCATGGAGAGGGTGGTGGGTGCAAGGACAAACAAAAACTTATGATCAGTGTTATGGTGTGAGAGCAGCAGTTGAAGCATGCCCATTATTTGGAGTTGGTGCACCTCCATGGGCACCAACTGCTGCTCCACATCATCAATCTGGTGGTTCACATGGTCCAACTCACTCCACATCAGGCCCAAATCAGCATGTGTGGCAGGTATTCATGCAGGTTTGCCACTGTCACCTGCAGGTTGTGGAGCAGCCGCTTGCTCCATAGTCCACCCTTGCTTGACATCATATGCAGGTGGAGGCCATGCTGCCACCTGTTGCCCAGCAGGGCCAGCAGGTGCATTTCTGTCCTGTTCAGCAAGCTTAGCCTGCCAATCTACATGGTGGTGGTTGTATAGGTGGGTGTGCTGACCACCAGTGCCCAGATGACATCATTTGGGGACACAGTGCACCACCTCACCTCACAAATTGCACTTCACTACACTGGTGTCCACAGGTAGTGTAGTGAAGAACTCCCACACTAATGAGCTGCAGGGAGGACCAGGCACAGTGGAGGGGACCAGATGTTGTTGCCGGCTGCTGCTGGTGCTCAATTGGGATGGGGGTGGGGAAACCTCCTGCTGTGGCTGTGACTGCTGCAGCTCCCTCACTTCCTGCTGAGCCACTGGCACAGGGGCCTCGGCAAGTGGTGGCACTGGTAGGGGGCACTGTTACATGCCACTGGAGGTGGTGCTTCCATGACACCACTACTTCCTGCTTCAGGGAGGGGACCACTAGCCCTGAAGGTGCTCTAATTCAGATATGGGGTTTATATTTTTTGCTATCTCTCTGTCTCTTCTCAAACACAGCTCTTTCTCCCATACTAGGTAAGGCGAAAGTGAAAGTCTTTCACTCTCTTGCATGATTAACTTCCGGCCTGAAGCACGTGACCTGCAGACTGTGAGCCATGTGATCTGTGGGCTGTTACAATGCTCACTCACTCCGCCTTTAAAAGAAAACAAAGCGAAGTAACGAGGAGTCATCATAATGAGAAGTCACTATGACACAAAGTGGCGAAGTACTGCATCTCAGTGGCCACTTTGTATAGCTATATGTCAAGGTGGAGTAGGCCACTTCACCTCTTCTACGCTACCAAAGTTAAACTTCACTGCATCTCTAGTCAAATAACCAACTCTCGCTGTACGCGAGGATCAGATAAACAGATCTTCAAAGTCCCTTTCTGTCAGACAACACAGGGGCAAAGATTGTTTATATATCATGCCCCTCTATGGTTAAATACCATATGTGGGGACTTTCTGTCTGAGCCTAAGGTTGGTTCCTTCAAACACTTATTGCAGGAACACTTACTTACACTTGGGGGCTGTGATTGCCCTACCTAAGCTCCGGAATGGGATGTTCTAATCTCCATGCCTCTGACCTGCTATTTTTGTTCCTTTGCCCTCCTGTATTGGCCCTTAAGTTTGGTTCTGTCCTTCTCCTCTTATACCCCATCCCCCCTTTCACTTCCCATACCCATAACACCTACTCTGGTCTTGGACTTAGGTGCCCATCCCTCCACACTCTGTCATCATTTCTACTCTCACCCTTTTACTTCTACCCTTCTTCTCTTCTTCTTCTTATTCATAATCTTTTTTATTTTTACTAACTTTGACTACACCTGGTCTCTCCATTTTTGTGCTCACTATACTCATCAATTATTTTAATGTGGCCCTCTGGGCTAACTCCCCACTACTTCCTAATTGGTTAATACTATGTTCTTCAAGACACCTTTTACTCCACCTGGGTGATATGCTATCTTGTTAAACCTCTGCCAATAGCACTTGTATACTGACCACATGTAATTCTTCTATAACTAATTGCATTTCTATGCACTTGCTCAGTGTTTATGTTGTATTTCAAATGTTTATATTTGTAACTTTGATGCAGAGCCTTTGAAAAAGAGCCTGTGCTCATAAGTGTCATCCTAGTATTTGAAATAAATAAGTGTGCAGTGATGCACATGGGGTGTAAAAACATGCATGCATCCTACACATTTGGGGGGGGTAATTAAGCCAACTGAGCAGGAGAGGGATCTAGGGATTATAGTATCAAGCAACCTTAAGGTACAGTACAGGTCACATTAAACTGCTCCTCCAATGAGTTGCTATAGCTTTTCTAACTGAGTTGCATGAGTTTTGCTGGATCCAGCACAAAGCCTTGCAGAAACTGTTTCTGAAGAGTTAAAATGCAGCTTTTCATTGCACGGTGACTGGACTGCAGATGCATTCCAAATGAATTGGAAAAACATTCTGCAAACATTGCTCTTCAGGTGATTAAGCATTGAAAAATTATGCAATATGAGTTGGCAATGCATTGCCAATTCAAAAAAACAATTCTAAACCAATTCTCTGGTGGAACATTTTAATGTGACTTGTACTGTAGTTAATCAATGCAGCAAAGAGGTGGGAAAGGCAAATAGAATGTTAGCGTGCATTAGGAGGGGCATAACAAGCAGAAGGAGGGAGGTACTGATGCTTCTTTATAGTGCCATGGTAAGGCTGCACCTGGAATATGGGGTTTATTTCTGGAGATCACACCTATGCAAAGACATAGAGGGGACTGATAGGGTGCAGAGAAGGGTAATCAAGATGGTGCATGGTATGCAGGGGGAAGACATCTGAGGAGAGGTGGAGGGAATTGGATCTATATCCATTGGAGACGAGAAGGGAGAGGAAGTCATGATAGACACATTTACGTACATGAAGGGGATCAATAAGGTGAGGGAAGGGAGCTTATTTAAAAGGAACGTGGGGTTAAAACTAGAGGGCACAGTCTAAGATTAGAAGGGCAAAGATTTATGGGCAATGTGAGGGGGCATTACTTCACAGAGAGGGTGGAGGAGGACTGGAATAAACTACCAGAGGATGTGGTGGGGGCTGAAATGGTGGAGTGATTCAAGAGGGCATGGGACAGACAAAATGGGCTGGTAATGGGGGGAAGGGGAGGTCTAGGACTTGGGGGACAAGTAAGGAGGGGGGGAAGGGGCAGATTAGATGGGTCAGAGAGTCCTTTTCTGATGCCAGATTTCTATGATTCTATGATTCTGACATTACTCCATTATGCAGGCATTCTCTCATGTTTCATAAGCAAGCAGTACACCATTATGATGTGTGTCTTGTCACAACAGAGTGTTCACACTGTGCTTCAGAGCATGATTGCACAGTTCAGGCAATCCCTCACCATTCACCAGCACACAGAAGACAACCATAATTAGTGCCATGTTGTTCCACTATGTTCATGCAACACTTCTGAATCTTGGTCCTCCATGCAAGCAGTCCCTTACTTTGTTCATACAGTGCTTCTGAGCATCACTCCACAGTGCAGGCAGTACTGCACATTTTACCTCCACACAGTACACCACCTTGATGGGTACCATATTGCCCCACTGTGTTCATGCATTGCTTCTCAGTATTGCTCCTCCATGCAGGCAGTCCTTTACTGTTCACCAGCACGCAGTACACAACCATGATGAGTGGCATGTTGTTCCCCTGTGTCCATGGGACAAAGCTGTTTATCTACTTCAGCACCTTAACTTGTCCCCATCTGGGTCAGTCTTCCCAGCCACAAACCCACCTTCTCTGGGACTTACCTTTTCTGGTGGTCCAGTCACAGGACCTTGGATCAGCGGTGTATAGTCATCAGTGTGGGGCCTGCTATAGGGCAGGCCATCACTGTTCTACAGTTGGAGGGATTTTCCTCCTATATTCTCCCCTAATGGGCCCAGACATGTGTGTACTCAGCCTCCACGGAGACATCTTGGGCATTCAGGTGTGGGATTCCTTCCCATGCTGTCTTATGGTGCTGACACCTAGATTCCTCTCCCTGTCCTATAGATGGGCATTCTCCCTCCCATGTCAGTCCTCAAGTGACCCAGGTTCTTGAACCCAGGTTGCTGGCATGGCAGTCAGTGGCTAAAAGCAATTTAGTCAGTGGCTAGAAGCTTGAAACATAAATATATAGACAAACCTAGGACTGAAACCAGAACTACACAGAGTAATGGCCCCATATTAAAAGGTATCAGGCTGCTCCTCAAGTCTCTTTCCTTAATGCAAATTAGAACGGTTCACTAAATTTGCTATACTCAAATATGTTTGGAGCAAAGTGCGACTGCCCCAGGCATGTTTGAATATAGCTCCCAACACAAAAATGAGGCAATAAAACATGCACTCGGCACAGTTCACATCATCCCTGCTGGTCAATTAGTGAAACTTAGCACAGTTCACTAAATTTGCTATACTCAAACATGTTTGGAGCAAAGTGAGATTGCCCCAAACATGATTTAATATAGACCCCCCAAAGCAAAAATTAGGCACTAAAATGTGCACTCAGCACAATTAACATCTTCCTGCTGTCCAAAGAGAGATACAGTATCTGGTCACTGAAAACATACAGGATGTGATGGAGTCCACTCATTTAGGGCATCCCAGAACTATTAGTGTTACAATAGGTACAATCAGGACCTCACTGAAAATGAGATACTGCATGTTAACTGACCTATCCTGGGTAACTACATTGTAAAAATATATAAAAGCAGGACCCCAGTAAAATTTAGATTCTTCATTTTACCTGTGCTAACTCTACTAAATGCTCTGGAAAAGTGTGTAAAAACAGGATCCCACTGAAAATTAAATATTGTAGCTACTCTGTCCTACTAATGACACTCATTTATTTATTTAGTTAGTTTTTGTTTACCGGGTAGGTATGCTAGCCATAGAGATGACTATTTTCGGGCACAACCTAGGAGGTTACAGGGTAACATTACAGAGATACAACAGAAGGTAGTTACAGCAAGGTATAAACAATGGTGTTACACAGCAGACTATGCAGCATAACTAAGATACAAGGTGTTGAGAGCAGGGTACAGGACATATTTTGACAGCTATAGCATTGGGATGAGGCATATTGGCAGTAGAGGCAAGAAATAAATCAGAGATACATGGGCAAAAATTCAAAAGAAAAAAAAAGACACAGCAGATATGACCCTGGAGGAAAACAATTTTATACAGACAAGGAAGATACGGGAAACAAAACAGATAAGTGTGAAGGGGGTTAGATGCAGGGAATACCCTATGTGTGTGCACAACTGCTGTAATAGCTACATGTGTATGTGTGTACGTGTACGTGTGTGAGTATGTGTGTGTGTGAGTATTGTGCACATTTTCAAGGGAGTGTGTATGTCCAGAACCAAAAACACTTTTCACTGCATTACCTTGATATTTATGGTCTTGTTTTTTTCCGTGGTGTAAGTGTGGGACTTTTATATTTAAGCAATAATGCCCGACAGGCTGCGTGTCGTGCTGGGATAACATCACGCCTCAGGTGGTTGGGCATGAGGCCGCAGGCCGAGTGAGTCCAATTACTGAGGCATGACATTATCCCAAATGACACACACCCTGGAGGGCATTATTGCTATTATACAATGGCTCGTTGTTATACAGAATAAAAACATAATTTTAAAGATGTTTTTGTGTGGAAAAATGTTTTAGTTTTTTAAGAGAAAATGAAACAATCAATCAAAAGCTCCATAAAATGCTCATCTGCAGGTTCACAGTGAGGCTGAGACTTGACCTGTGATGTTGTACTGGGATAACATCACGGGGCCAGCCCAAGACTGACCAATCAGAGACCAGGATTTTTTCTTGCCATTGTATAATGTTTATTTATGTACACAATGTATTTATTTATTTCAAACATTTCACCAGAAAAGACATATTGAGCTGAAAAATAGCTAATTTCCAGATGGATCTGGGAGAGGGGTGGGGAAGGGGATGAGAGGTGCAAGAACAACATAGAACAATAACTTACACAATAAAGCATCATACAGAGATATAAAATAAACAGTACAAATTGAAGATGAACAAGGTTCATCAGACAGGTCAAATTACATGCAAATGTTTACAAGGACAAAGCAGGTTATCCGTCCCATGGGCACAAGCAGTAATACTTTTCATCGGTGAGGGCACCAGGGATAGGGTGCTGAAGGAAGGAGCGCAGATAGGTGGAGACAATGGAAAAATGCAGACAAGTGAGGGAGGAAGAAGAGAAGAAGAATGGTTGGTGAGGTGTGTGGAGGGGCAAAGAGGAGGAGAAAGAGGGGAAGATGGTAAATTGAGGAGCGTGGAAGGGCTATGACTAAAGGGCAGCCACAGGAGAAAGCAATGGGGTCATGGAAAAGGAAGGAATAAGGCAAACTGAGGAGTGGGCAGGACTATGACTCAAGGACAGGCACAGGAGGTAGTGGTGTGGTCATGAAGCAGAGATGAGAGAGAACATTTGGAAGAGGCAGAAAGAATGGTTAGGGGGAGAGAGTTCTATCATTGAGGAAAGCGGAATGAGAAGGCAGCCTGCCCAGCAAAAGGTTTTACATCACAGTAATACAACTAAGTCATGCATTAATTCTATCTCTCTTCTTCCACATCAGTCATTCTCCTAGTTTTTATTTTGATAAGTTGCTAACTATTTTTGTTCTTTGGTCAGTTATACAGCTTTTTGTTGGGTAACTGAGTTTTGTCAATTTATTCTTAAGACATAATTGTCTTCTTTATCTTTGTTACATTTATTCAATTTATATGAACTTTATATTCTGTAATTTTCCATTTGTTATCTTTTTCCCTTTCCCCTTCACCCAGGACACAGTTATTACTAGCTCAGTATGTCTTTCTTCCTAAAATCTTTGAAATAAATACATCTTTTATCATATTAATGCATTAGCAACCACTGTGGCTCTGAACAGAGTTTGTTTTTTTATAGGATAACACATGACAAATGGTTCAAATCTTATTTTTCAGACCACCTGTTGTTGGTACAGGTTGTTGATGCCCCCAACATTGCAGAAGTGTCAGTGGCTCAGCAGGTCACATATTCTCCTCCGAGGCTGGAAGATTGGAAGGCTATGGATTTTCACCCTGTACCAGGAACTTAGGATAAAATCCCAAAACTGACTGTAGTGCAGCATGAGGAAGATGCTGCACTCATGAGGTGCTGTCTTTTAAATGAGACGTTAAACCGAGGTCCTGTCTGCCTGTTCTGTTGGATAGTAAAGATCCAATGGCACTTCTCAGAAAAATTAGGGAAACTTTTTATTAAGAAAATAAAGCAATTCATTCAACAAAACATACAAAACAATCAGCAAAATCAGATGCATATCCCAAACTAAGTAAAGGGGAAAAATAGAAACAAATTCCACCAAAAACAAAAAGAGTTCCTAAATCTTACTCTATAACTAATGACAGATTTAAGAAAGAATTGCTTTGATCCCAAAGCTAAACAAAATATATTTAATCACAAGGCAGTTCAAAGAAAGCAACACATTTAGCCCCTTTTAAATAGTCGGTCTATGTCATAACGGTGATCAAGGAATAGCGATCGCCATTTGGGCGAGTGTGCATCAGCAAAAATAAATAACGGTGATGTACACTTGAAATAACTATAAAACTGGTGATGATTTTCTATGTTAAGCACCCCCCTACTTAAAGATTCTCACCTCCTGGGGGGTGCATGTTGAGGGGGTATAAAACTTAAAAAAAATAAAAAAATGGCCCAGACTTAAAAAGCGATTGCAGCCCTGAACCGAACCTAGCACCCTCCCAACCCCAGCCTGCCACCCTACCCACCAAGCCACATGGCCAGCTCGGCAGCCGACCACCGCACTACACTCCACATATCCTCCATCCCCTTCCCCCATTCTGCGGCATGGTTCCTCCTGGCCCGTGCATGTGTATATATGCACATCCTGTCACCATAGTGACCCACACCAGTATCCCATAGTCCATAACACAGGCACCGTGACTGAGTCACCCTTTTTGCAGTCACTCAATCATGGTCACCGTGTTCACTGGATACTTTAAATAATCCTTGAAAGAAAATTAAAGCCATTCAGTGTTGTCCAAGTAGGAATGGTACAGTGCCCTAGGGCATATCTGAAAATCTTAAGATTGAACATATGTTAAGAGTGACTCAATCACAGTAGCGATAGAGATATTTGTGGTTTGCAGTTGTAACACATACTGACATCTTGCCTACCAGAGGTCAAATTTGAGACAGGCAAAGATCCATGTTACTGTACTATTCCATTACCTCCTCCACTGCAATGGATAGTCACCTAATATCAAATTCCCATATGCGATTCTAGTTACTGGAAGCCATCTGCATCTTTTTTTTTCTGTTTTTGCACTCTGTATTTGTTATCCTTTATCATGCATTGCACTATGTATTGTATGCAATGTATATTTGTCCCAAGGGATCTCTTTGCAAACGAGCTTGCTCAATGGATATATCCCTTCACAATAAACTTGAACTATTGACGAGCAAGGCCCAAAAATTAAGCAAAAAAAAAAAAAAAAACACATTCTAGAAAAAAAACAATTTTCCTGTGTTTCTACCACCTGCACACATTCAGGCCTATGACACAAACATTTTGTCAAAGATTTGTGCTTCATATTCCTCTTTACCCCTAGACTCCCATGACAGCTCAGCCATAAGATGTCCCATACTTTTTGGATGACCCCATTATTCGTAAATTCAGATAATAACCATGCTGGTTTTAGCAGAACTGCATAAGAGAAAATCTATTACCCTAATCTGTACATTCCCCTTTATTTCCTGATACAGTTGTTGCCTAGAAAAAGTAATGAGAATTCTTTGAAATTTTCCAAATTTTCAATTTACACAGGCTAGAAACCATATATGCTGCAGTAACCTGAAGCCTGTGCTTTGTTGCATTCCACAGGGATCTAGAGCAAATCATCTTTTGGAGGCAACCTTTAAGAAGGGTTTAAAGACTTTGGCCCAGATATTCAAACTGCGCCAGGCTGTGGCGCAAGCCTGGGCGCAGCTCAACTTTGTTGCGCAGGGGTGTGGCCTGGGTGATATTCAACGGAGCTGCGCACAGCAGCTTTGAATATCGCACCCTGGCCATCCCCACTGTGCAAGGTGCAGTGGCACTGCGCCAGCGCAAGTGGCCAGAGTGGAGCATGGAGATGTGCTAGCATAAGTACCATTGTGCCATGCACAGCACCTGCAATATTCAAAAGGGGACATGCAAATGGTGCCATAATTTATGCAAGGCACACATGGGGCCATTTGCATGTCACTATGGCCCCATTTGCATCCCATTAGCATGCAGGTGCGCTGATCCCTGACGGCTTGCGCCTGGCGCCCTGTCAGGCAGCAGCCGCCGGGGACCGACGCCCTGCACCGATCACGGGCATTCATCTAAAGAAAACCCCTCTAATATCTCTGGTTGTCCAGTGGACCCCTATGTGCCCAATCACGGGCATCAGTATAACCCCAAGTCAATATCCCTGGGTCAGTGGACTATGTGTGCCGATCCGGGCATCGGTACTCAACACCCGTCCAATGTCCCTGCTGGTCTAGTGCCCCTCCCCACCCACCCACTGAGTTCCAGCCCTGCCCCAGTCAGCCGGTGGGCGGCAGCACTCCCGCCTGCTGCCGACCGTTCATTCACATATCTGGACTGTGTTGTGCAGTATGGGCTGCATGCCCGATGGCTCATGCTGTGAACCAGTGGGCATGCAGCCCTACTGAGCTGTCAGTCGGCGGGCGGTGGGGCGGCAGGCGGGTGGGGTGCTGCTGCCCGCTGGCTGTCCGGGGGGGGAGTGGGGCGGTGGGGCTCAGTGGGCGTGTGGGGAAGGGGGGTACATTAGACCACCAGGGTAATAGGACTGTTCTATGTTTTAAGGATGCCCACGATCGGGCAGAGTGCGGTCCACTGGACCACCAGGAATATTGGATGGGGGGGTTATACCGATGCCTGCAATCGGGCACATAGGGTCAACTGGACTACCAGGGATATTGGACGGGGGTGTCTTTACATGGATGTCCACAATGGGGCAGGGGGTGGTGCTGTCAGGTGCAGCAGGAGCTCAGGTGGCCACCCACAGGTGGCAGCTGCCGTGTTGTGCCCTGCAATGTGGCAGCTCACCTGTGGGTGGCCATTATTTGTTCCTTTTTTGGGGGGCTTAACTTTGTGCAGACGCAGGTAGGGGTTGCGCATGCATGAATCTGCACATCCCGGGCTGAATATCAGGCTCTGTAGGTTATGCATGGGCACGCCCCCCTTCATGTGCCTGCATACATTACTAATGCGCTTGCACATCGGGATTTGTGGGTGCACTTTTCCTTTTGAATATCGCGATAAGATATGTAGCATGCATGGTGCAACACTGTTGCACCATGCACAACCCTTTTGAATATCTGGGCCCTCTTGTTTAACCTAGCTTTTAACTTATAAATATGTAATCCTGAGTTATTTTGAATTAATAAGGATAGATAGATTTTAAGTTTATTGCTGCATGCTTCACTTGAATCTGATTGATCTATCTTCAGTTAGTAACCAGCTTTGTAGGGTCTATTTCCCAGCATGCTAGGTAAAGGTCCAGTGAACACGGCAAGCAGTCCTGCCAAGGAACAGTAACAGGTCCAAACACTGCCTTTACAGTAGGCTGGTTAGAGGAGTGTGAAGCTAAAATGTTCACCTGTTTCATTGTATCTTACATTAATAAGTAAGTATTGCATTTTTTTCACAATAAAAATACTCTCACTGAATATTCTGGTATCTGGAGTGCTGGATTTTATTTTTCTTACGGTGTTGTACTTGCTGGTTTGCTGGACCGCAGCCTTCTTTGCCTGTATAGCTGCCTTTATAGTAAAATGAAAATAAATAGATGAATAAATAAATAAATAATGGCTCTATCATATTACGTCCTCCTTAGGGCTGGGAAAAATGTATCTTCCACCAGCAAAATTTTATCTGAATGCTGATTTCACTTCTGTGAAATTGTGCAAAATTTCCATGAACAGTTTGCAAAATGTTGCAAAAATTGTGATTTTAGTTTTATTTCCACCTAATTTCAAAAGTAGTAGTCCAAATATCTTTGTGTTCATATGCTGACTGTACCAAACCATGTACAGATGTATACCAAGTTGCAGATCACTGTCTTTAAAGGTCACTGAGTAATACGCCTCCAAACATTTGGAAATTTAGGAATTACATTTTGCAATTATGTAAACTGCAGAATTTCAAAAGTATTATTCCAAACTATAGTACATCTATTATGTCATCTGTAACAAGGTCAATACAGATGTATACTAAGTTTTGGATCTCTGTCTTTAAAGGTGAGGTGACTGAGTTATAAGTCTCCAAACATTTTGAATTCTTAAAATTACATTCCACAATAAAATTATAGAATTTCAAAACTATTAGTGCAGACTGCTCTTCATTTATTATGCAGACCTTAACAAGTACACATACAGATGGGTTCCAAGTTTTATATCACTATCTTTAAGGTAAATGAGTTATAAATCTCCAAACTTTCATACATTTTTATGTTTGCTTGCACGCATGTGCAAGAAACATAGTGCCATCATCGGAGATTTCAGAGGTGTGTCACCTCCTCCTCCAATTCAGTCAGTGTGTTGGCAGGCGCGGTCCCTGTAAGCCAGTGCATTCTGGAGCTGTCTATGACAAGCTCCAAAATGCAGTGGCATACAGTTGAAAGGGGGAGCTATGCTTGAGTGAGCAGCGATAAGATATCGCCTGCTCACGCGCAGCTCCCCCCCCCACACAGACAGACTACCGCGAGGCGCATGGCCACTGCACGCACTATATAGCCGACGGGTGCCCAATCCCCTGCCGGCTGTGCTGGCCCCCACTCCCCAAACCCTTCTGAAATACCATGCTGGGTGCCCACCCCAGCGTGGCAAGTAATGAAATAGCGAAGAGGGGTGCCCAATCCCCGTCGGTGGCACTGTCCTACCCCCAGTAGTAAGTGCCACGCTGGGAGCCCACCCGCTGGCAAGCACCAGAGGCCGACGGGGTGCCCAACTCGTGAGGCTGAATGCACCCCTAACCTTCTTGTGCCATGCTGGGAGCCCACCCAAGCGTGGCAAACGCCCACGATGACTTTTTTTTTTTAAAAACCTGTAAACAAAAACTGTCCACGGCGCCTCCCCAACCCCCTCCCACAATCTGCACCCACCCACTGCACCTAGCCTCCCACACACCCTCACCATCACTTACCTCCGGACCGCACGACAATCTTCGTGGACCGGGAACACGCCTGCACTCTTCAAAGGCGACCGCGAACTGAGGAAATGCCGGTAAGCTGTATAATGGGCTAGATAGGGGGTTTCAACTTTATTGCATATCTTGGGCATTTTTGGAATTTTTGCAAATTTTCAACATGGGGTTTTGGGACCCCTCTCATGATTGATGTCACTGTCATGGCGTTATTCGGGCCCAAGGTGATTTCACAGTCACTGCGAAATCACTGCGCGAAATCACCCTTCAGGCATGAATAACACCATGACAGTGATATTATTCATGAGAAGGGGTTCCTAAAACCCCATGTTGAAAATTTGGTGCCAAAATTCCAAAAAATTACTGTTTTACGAGCATGCGTTGCGCAGTTCCTACGCAGGCTCGTAAGTTCGCGAATTTTCAATATTTTCACTCCAGATTTTCAACAGTGCAATTTTACCACACCTTCTTATGAGTAGTAGAGTTGTCATTTTTCACATCTCACCCAAAATGTGTTTCAGTCCATCTAGCGCACAATGGCGCAGTCAGTGTGTGAATTCAATGTACGGGACAAATTAAGAAAATCACAGTGACATTGTTCATGTGCAGAGGTCTTAAAATGGCTATGTTGAAAATTTGGTGAAAAATTCCTCAAAATGACTGTTTTATGAGCGGTTGTGCAGTTCCTCACGCTTTCGTAGGTCATAATTTTCAATATTTTCACTCCAGATTTTCAACATTGCCATTTTACCACACCTTCTTATGAGTAGTACAGCTGTCATTTTCACATCTCACCAAAGCGTGTTTCCGTCATGTAGCGCACAATAAGCACGATCGGTGTATCAAATCAATGTCTGGGATAAATTAAAAATCACAGTGACACTGTTCATGAGCAGTTGTCTTAAATGGCTATGTTGAAAATTTGGTAAAAATTCCAAAAATTGACTGTTTTCGAAAGGCAAGGATCGTATGAGTTCCTACGACGCCGTAGTTCGCGAATTTTCAATATTTTACTCCAGATTTTTAACATTGCATTTTTACCACACCTTCTTATGAGTAGTACAGCTGTCATTTTTCAAATCTCACCCAAAATGTGTTTCTACCCATGTAGCGCACAATGGCGCTGTCGGTATGCGAAATCAATGTATGGGACAAATTAAGAAAATCACAGTGACACTGTTCATGAGCAGAGGTCTTAAAATGGCTATGTTGAAAATCTGGTGACAAAAGTCCATAAATGACTGTGATACGAGTGAGCATTGCGCAGTTTCCACGCATCCTCGCTACTTCATGACTTTGTAATATTTTCAGTCCAGATTTTCACCAGTGACATTTTTCCACACTTCCTTATGAACAGTACAGCTGTCATTTTTCACAACATGGCTGAAGTGTGTTTTCACAGTTTCAGTGCAGAGATGCGTGGTCGCTGTGGGAAATCATTGTTTGGCACAGATAAAGAAAAACACAGTGACACTGTTCATGATCGGAGGCACCAAAATGCCTGAGTTGACAATCTGCTGTAAAAAATCCCCAACCTAATTATATACGGTGTGCTGTACAGTTTCTATGTACGCCGTGACTTCACCATTTTTAAATATTTTAGTACAGATTTGCAACATTGCCAATTTTTACACCTCCCCATGAACAATACAGCTGTCATTTTTTACATCCTGTTCGGAATGTTTTTGCACCTGTGGTGCTAAATGCCATAGTCACTGTGCATAAGCAGCTTTCGGTTAACAAAGTGATATTCCCCCTGTTCATGAGGCGGGGTCACAAAACAAACATGTTGAAGATTTGGAGTGAAAATACCAACGAATGCCTGCGGTATTAGGGTTTCCAACTATAACGTCCAACCCTGTAGAGAATGACAGGCATCAGGGGTGTGACTTGGGATTCTTGCCTGTGATGCTCATACCATTCCACACCCTGCAGTCAGTGAGAGGCATCGAGTATGCCTTGAACTCTTGACCCCAAACTTCACCCCATTCTCCTATATCGCACCCATCTCACCATATTTCCAAATGGAATGGGAGTGCATAAGGCCAAAGACCCCAAGGAACACCGTGACACTTGTCAGTGTCTGCAGGGTGGGTGTAGAATGGCGGGCCGTTATGCCTGATGACCCAACGCATACCCCAATGCCTGTCACTCTCTGCAGGGTGGTGGTGGGGTTGGCTTCAGTTCAGTACTTCACTGCCATTCCTATTACGCACCTCTGTAACTTCTACACTACCACTGCCAATGCCAGCAAGCAAACATTCGGCATTGACAAATGCTTGTTAAACTAACATTTCACAATTGTGTAAACTGCTAAATTTTAAGCCCTTATAAATTTAAAACTAGAAAATGGAATATCAATAGATTTTCTTAAGTTCATTAACCCTAAACATTAGACTTTCAGCCCAACCCCATGGCCTAGCAGCAGAGTGTCATGCTACCATGCTAACATACCAACATACTAACATACTAAAATGCCAGCAAAGTAGGCCTAATGGTCTTTCATGTCTGCTCATTTGGTCAGCCCCAACCTGGGAACTGACCTTACTGTCCCCCCACCACCTCGGGCTTCTTCATTACTAGTCCAAGATATTCCCCCTGTATTGGAAATTGACAGCATAACCTTACCCCAGTACCTTTCCCAACCCCTCTAGAATCCTTCCACAGTCTCTGCCTCTGCTAGTCCCCTGGGCAGTGCATTCCATGGTTCCACCACCCTCTCAGTGAAGTAGTACCTCCTCCTCCCCCCCCGAGTCTTCCCCACTCAAGCTTCCACCCGTACCCTCTAGTTGCCCCCTTTCCTTTGGAGCACCCTGACTGAGCCTCCCCTATTTAGCTCCTTCATGTACTGGAAGACCTCTATCACGTCCCCCCCATCCCTCCTCTCCTCCAACTTGTACATGTTGAGCTCCTCGGGCCTCTCCCCATAGGTTCTTTCCTCCAAGCAACAGATCATTTTGGTTGCCCTCCACTGGACCCTTTCTAGGAGTGCAATGTCCTTTTTTAAGTGCGGCCTCCAAAACTACACACAGTACTCGAGGTGCAGCCTAACTAAGCAGTTGTACAGAAAGATTATCACTTCCCTCATTCTGGAGGTAATCCCCCTAGTAATACATCCCAGCATCCTATTGGCTTTGGCCGCTGCCCTCCTACAAGTCTCAGAGTTGTTCATTTTGACATTCACCACCACCCACAGGTCCCTCTCAGCCATCGAGACTTGAAGCATTACCCCCCAGGGTATACACTTGGCCTAGGTTTCTGGTGCCCAGGTGCAGAATCCTGCATTTCCCTGCATTGAGCCACAGACTCCACTTCCTTGACCACCTTTCCAGAGCATTTAGGTCCTCCTGCAGGGTAACCCTCCCCATCTCCCATCCATCACTGCTCCCAACTTCGAGTCATCCACAAAGAGACTCATTTCACTCTTGATACCCTTCCTTATGTCATGCTGATGACCCTGGTTTCATAGCAAGCCTAGTAAGTCATGTCAGGAGGCAGGCTTTGTATGAAACAGCTGCTGCTCTGTAGTGCATCTAGGGGAGTGTTGGCAGCAGGTTCCAGTAACATAGTGACCCCTATGGCTGGGAAAGGGAGCTTTCCACTGCCACAGGGAAATTTGTGGCTTTGTGAGGCTGGCAGAGGCATCGCCCCCACCAGGGGAAATGAGAAGGACAAAATGTTGGAGAAAAACCTGGTAGCCGACTGAATGATGGCTTTGTTCAGCTTGATCAGGGTTTATCTCTGTGAACAGGATATATCCCTGAGATATGAGCTGCTGGCTGGGAGAAAAAACAATATGGAAACAAATTCTAGTCAGACCCCATATGTCTGCGCTGTGCTTTTTCGAGTGCTGTTGTTGTGCCAGGCACAAGATAGCAGTGCTGACAAAACTGTGCATATGCAAAACTTGTGGCATGTACAGTCTGCTGTCCTAGACAGCTCAGGACATGTGTCTAGTCCACTTTACCTCCGGGACGTAGGGTAGCCCAAAGTGGAGCATTTATTACTGAAACACGATTTTCACAGGTCGATATTTATTCTACACCAAGGCAACAGTTTTTCACCACAAGCCCTGCATCTGCTGCAGTGCAAGATGTAACCGCACCAATTGCAAGGATACAAAGTGCTTCAGATTTTAGTACAATTGACACAGTTGTGACAGTTACTCTTAATTATAGCAGCTTGCATCCCAAACTGTGGTGCAAACCCCATATCATGGCCACAATTGTAGGCTGAGGGAACCTGTCATAACAGTGCTGTGGGGACACAGGGGACTTGCATTGGGGCAGTTGCAGCTGCAGTTCTAAAATCGTGCTGACCCCCTTGTTTGATGCAAGTCACCACTTGCATCAAGCTTCCAGCAGCAAGTCCTATGTGTCTCTTTAATGCCCTTTGAAAATCAGGCCCTAAGTGTTGTAGCTTTTTCAGTTGTTTCTATTATTTTTTATCATTAAGGTATTTTAGTTAAGGTACTATAGTTTTCTGCAACATTTAGAAGAACGTTAGAAAATATTCTTTCTACTATATGGTTAGGACATATAGGGCTGGATATTCAAAAGGGTTGTGCCATGCACAATAGGGTTGCGCCTGCACAAGTCCAAAATTGTGCCATTCTGCCATATTCAACAGGAGGCAGTTGCGCCCCCCCAAGTCATGCTGAGCAACAGCGCAATGCTAGTGAAGGCATGCTCAGCCGGAGGGGGAGGAACAATGTATAAACTGCACAGCCCGATATTCAGCCGGGCAGTGCAGAGTTGTGCAGGTGCAACCCCCAACCTGCGCCTGCAGGACTTTGAGCAAAAAAAAAAAGGAGTAAGTCGAGGCCAGCCACAGGTGAGCTGCCGCATTGCATGGCGCAACACAGCAGCTGCCACCTGTGGGTAGCCCTCCACTTCTTCCCTGTGCCCCCCCTGCAGCCCGATCACGGGCATAATAGTCACCCCTGACTTGCCCGATCGTGGGCAAACTGTAGTAATCCCCCCAACTGGCCCGACTAGCAAAATAGTAGGATTCCACCTCACAAGCCCGATCGCTGGCAAACTGTAGTAATCTTACCCTCACGAGCCCGACCGCGCAGAACAGAGTTCAACCCCCCCAAGAACAATATTCCTGGTGGTCCAGTGGACTGCAAGCCCGATCATGGGCATTAGAGTCAACCCCCCAGGTCCAATTACCCTGGTGATCTAGTGGCCCCCCATCCCACCCACCCACAGAGCCCACTCAACTCGCCTCCCCTTCAGCCGGGCGGGTGGCAGCACCCCACCCACCTGCCGCCCTGACGTCCGCTAACTGACTGCTCGGTAAGGCTGCATGCCCATTGGTTCAGAGCAAGAGCCAATGGGCATGCAGCCCATACTGTACAAGGCAGTCCAAATATGTGAATGAATTTATTCATTGAAGTCTGTTCTGCACATGATCGGGCTCGTGGGGAGTGGGAATTACTACAGTTTTGCCCTCAATTGGGCTCATGGGGGGGTGGGAATTACTACAGTTTTGCCCGCAATCGGGCTCGTGGGGGTGGGAATTATTACTGTTTTGCCCACAATCAGGCCAGTCGGGGGTTGGAATTACTACTGTGTTGCCCGCGATCGGGTCAGTCAGGGGAAGGGGATTTACTTCATGCCCGTGATCGGGCTGCAGGGGGCATCGGTCCCCGATGGCTGCTGCCTGGCAGGGTGTCAGGCGCAAGTTGTCAGGGATCGGCGCACCTGCATGCTAATGGCATGCAAATGGGCCATAAGTAGATGCAAATGGCCCCCCCCTGCGCCTTGCATGAATTATGACCCCATTTGCATGTCACCTTTTGAATATTGGAAATTTGCACATGGCGCAATGGAACTTGCACCACCGCATCTTGAATGCTCCACTCTGACCACTTGCGGTGGCGTAAGTTCCACTGCGCCATGCACAGTGCCTGTGGCTGGGGGGTGATATTCAAAGGAGTTGCTCAATAGTGCAACTCCATTGAATGTCGCCACGGCCACACCCCAGCGCAAATTTTTTGAGCAGCGCAAGGGCTTGCGCCACAGAATGGCGCAGTTTGAATATCCAGCCCATAGTATTTTTCATGTGTTTTTTTTCTTCAGGACACAGCTGCCCAAATCTGGACTATCCTTAGAAAATCAGGATGGTAAATGTATGCTTGGTTTCAACACCCCATTGCTGTAGGTCAGCCTCTACATTTTCTCCAAACTATTAGCGACAGACCAAACCCATCTTACAACTACTCCCATGATTACATCCCCAACCCCCTTCCAGCTGTCTGAAACTCTTGAATCCACCACCTGCAAAAACCTATGCCCCTCTCCCAGCATAAGCAATCCCTGGATTCTCAAAATACAGTAACTCAACCACAAACCTTACCTCCCTCATTTCAAATCCAACAGCACAAGCTTCTATCTTGCTCGCTTCCTCTGGTTCCTCGAGAGCACGCAAGTACCATCTGCTATCTCTGATCACCCACTGCTATGCATCATCTGAGACTCAATGCTGTCATCCCAGCCAGAGCCTGTCTTTTTCCTGGCTCTGTTTCTATTGGATTTTGCCACCTTGAACCACACTATGTCGCGACTGGACTGCACTAAAGGTAAAGAAGAACCCTTTAAGGACTACAGAGACCTAGGTTAAGGGGGCAGAGACTGCCATTTCTTTGGATTTTCAGCGGCTGTCAAGAAAAGACTGTAACTGACTTCATGCATCAGTGGGTACACCATGCTGATACTGGTGCCTCTTACCAAAACAAACCTCTAATTTCCACAAAGGATTTCAAACTTTGGGTTCACTGCTATTTTAGTCTTAACATTAATCAAGTTATTTGTCCCCTCATTTAGTGTCAAATGTCTATCTGCATCATAGCAATTGAGGTAAATAGCAGCCACTGAACCACTTGCAGAAAAGGTGCAATTTAAATGCTAAAATGTATGTTGTTGCTGATGGTGTAAATATCCATTTTTTTTATTTGATGTGTCCCTTTAATGTGTCTCATTAAAGACTTTGTGGGGCAAATTTCAAGTGTAATTAAGCTCACCATTATGACAATGTGTTTCAGTGAGACATTCACTGTCGCTGACTGACATACATCCATTCCTTCTTATGTAAATATTTGCAGGGCATATGTTGACTTTTTTCAATTTTAAATAAGTTTATTCTTCGATAGATTTGGATATGATGCTTATTTTCAGTGCTGCCTCTTTTAATAACAGATTTCTGTGTAATGTCCTTGAAGAAAACAAGACAGTTGGAAGCTTGTTTATGAACTGAAATAAATTCAGAGTGCCTTTAAATTGTGGTAGCATAGTAAACATCCAAACTGGTTCAAGATGGTAACAATAAAAGGAGTGAATTTTGTGTACCTGGATTACACATCTGTTATCAAAAGTGAAAGAATAGCTGTTAATATGCATAAAGTACTTGAACTGTTTATGGAATGGAAGTAGTAAAAAGAAAGCAGTTGCTTGGGATGTTTACTTTTGCCATGTTTTTTCCTTTTAAAGTTTAGTAAAATGTCCAAGCCTTCAGCCACCCAACAGCAAAAGAGAAATACTAAGCTATCCTGTCAGAGCTGAGTGCCATACTTTTACGAGTGCTGTCATTGTGCCGTGCACAAGATGGCGGCATAGATGGAACTGTGTATGCGCAAAACTCATGCATGCACAGTCTGCTTCAGCACCACCATGCTGTGCATGGCAGCCATCACTTCTGCAGTTGTGAAAGAAACAGTAGTGTTCCCAAAGTGGGTGTGTTTATGCAGCCAGCTAAGGGGAAGTGCTGCATAAACACAACCACTTAAACTGTGCCACAGCACTGTGGAAGCATACTAGATATCAGTCCGGGCACATGCTTCCACAGTGCTAGTAAGTTAAACTATGTTGGCAAGACGACTGCGGAACTCTGCCCACGCAGCTGTAAAAAGAAAGAGTCTGTGTGTCAGCTCTCAGATCTCTTGCTTAAAGGCTGGCCAAGCTATAAGCAGCCAAATATTCCAAAATAACATCAATAATTAAAGTTGAATTTTACGAGCTTTTGTGAAATTGTAGAATGTTGTGATCCTTTTCTCAAAGGCATGTCCATACATTTTGCCCAGTCATATACTTCAGTTGCCAATGTAGAAGAAGATAAAGGTTGGGTAAAGTGGCAATAAGATATCATTCACAGGAGGCTCCTAGTAAAAGTATAGGGGTGTCAAGTAACAGGTCATAGTCATCAGCATCACTGTTCACTACCCTGAATTCTTGCAATCTGCCAGATAACCACTAGAGCTCATTGACTTAATGACTTGTGGAAGCACATGCATGAACAGAATTATTTCTGTACAATACCACCTGCTGACTCTTTAACAATCTTGTACATAACAAAGTATGTTTTTATAATTTGAAAATAGTAGTACCAAACTTTTCAACTAGTTGTATTTTAGGACATTGTGACATACATATCCAGATATCGTTAGTCATTATGAGCATGATGCTGGGCAGCACTGTTGCAGGAGTGTTGAAGGGGTATTGCACAGTCATAACATTAGTGCAAGGAAAGTGATTCAGTGGTGAACTGGTGGTGAAGTAGTCATGGTAACAGGGAGGAGAGTGACCTGGGGGTTACCATATCAGATCGCCTAAAGGTGGTGAAACAATGTAATAAAGCAATGGGAAAGGAAAATTACATGTTTGGCTGTTTAGGGAGGGGTATAACTAGTAGGCAGAGGGAGGTGTTAATGCCCCTATATAAATCATTGGCAAGACCTCTGGTGTGCATGTCACTATCTCCATAAGGATATAGATAGGATGGAGAGGGTGCAAAGAATGGTGACCAAAATGGTGCAAGGCCCACACCAGAAGTCCTATGAGAAAAGACTAAGGGATCTAGAGCTGTACTCCCTGGTTATCAGTAGAGGAAGGGGGATATGATTGATACATTTAAATACCAAAAGGGAATAAACAAGGTGAAGGAAGGAAGCATCTATCAAAACAAAAGATGTCCATAGTCTAATGGGCACAATATGAACTTGGGGAGAAGGATAAGAGTGAACAGGAGAAAGCACTTCTTCACAGAAGGGGTGATGGACCACTGAAACAGCCTGCCAGTGGAAGTGGTGGGGGCTAAAACCATTACTGGATTTAAGAAAACATGGGATAGACACATGGGTATAATCAAAACTGGTGGGGAAGGAAACCCGGAACCCAAACAGGGTGTGGAGACACCAGTGGAAGGGAGCAGGAAGGCAGAGGCTGATGACCATGTATGGTCAGTGGTTTTAAATTAGGCAGGAAGAAAGGGGCAGACTGGATGGGGTGGGTGGTCCTTTTCTGCCATCAGCATCTGTGTTTCTATAACATTGGAACTTCAACAAGCCATAGCTTCCTCAATATTTGGACTTAAGGGACAACCATTAAAACAAATATCTTAATGAATACTAAAAGAATACTACATTCTTAAAGATGGCGACTACGCTGGGTCAGCCATCAACTTAGCTTAGTAGCGTGTTGTTTTTTTTAAATGTTTTTAATATGTTTCTGTTTTCTTTGATAAGTATTCATCAACCAGATGGCTATAATATTTGTCGCGACTATAGTGCAAGTTGCAGATGGCTCCGTTTCAATTCCGACTGCTGGCTTTGGTAAAAGGGTGATCTACCCAGCATTTTCATCTGTTGGGACTGTTTGCATTTTCCAGTTGCCAGAGACTATTCAATGCAGTGTACAGGACTTGCATTAAGATGTTTGCACAGCACCAAAGAAGTCTGGCCCTAAACTGATTTGGAAACTAACGTATGTTGGCGATTTGACTACCGTTGAGAGTAACATAAGAGGACACTATCGAATTTGGGAGCTTTGGTGCTTGGCCTTGTTGGAGTTCTGTTTTAATGTGGAATTTGCCCCGACTTTCCAGGCAGGCGACATTTGGCAAGGTATGAAGGAGCTGGAAGAAGCTTGTGTCCATGAATGCGACTATTACAGCTGCAAGGTTGTGAGTAACAGCTGCTAAGATCTCATTGAGTTGGTGTTGGGGGTCAGTTGGGGGTTTCCTTCATGGACCTGGAGTTCCCTGGACCCTGTTCCCTAGACTTCTGTCAGCGGATTGGGGTTGGGTGGTAAGGGGCATAGATTGCTTCACGGTAGGTGGATGGTGGGGCCGTCTGTGTTGTCTGGGGTCTCTGAGGGCTGTAGGGTTCCCCTTCCCTCTTCCCCCAGCTTGGAAGATGTTTGGATCTACCTATTGTATTAGCCACCATTGTGCTGTGTCAGTTTATTTCTTGAATCTCTGCCTGGAAGCTGAAGGGTGAAGGAAACCTGTTTTGCCTAGAGTTTGGCCAGCTAACTTTTGCCTTGGGAAGTGCGAATCATGGCTTGGCCCGTTGCCTGAGGTCCTTCCCCTGCGTTCTTTCTGGTACTCAAACTGTTTCATGGAACCAAGATTAACATTGACTTGAATTTTTTGTTTTGTTTGTGGGAGGTTGTGAGAGAACCTCTCAGACATTGACTTTATTTGATTTTATTTGTCTGCTAACTTTCTGAATGTATTATTACTCTCTATTATACTATTGATACTTTTGGATATATTATTTGATTGTTTGTAGGGAGAAGGAGGTGGTGACAGCCCTCTGCTCCTTTAGAATCTGTCTGGAGATTGCAATTAACAATTCTGGCTAGTGGTAGTGAGAGTACCACAGACACTGGACAGTAAGGGTAGTGGTGAGAGCCCATCCTTGAATAAAATATATCCATTTATTTTTGGGGGTGGATATTTTAGAAAGTGGTTTGTGTAATTTTATTTTTATCTTATTTTTAAGGTATTTGTATGCTGCTTTTAGGTAGATAATTGACTTAGCTAAGGGAGTTTTTTGATATTTTTTCACCAGAATGTGCTGGAGCCCTGCCCTGTGGTTGTGTACTACTCACCCTCTGCTCTTCATGCCTTCCACCCTTTTCTTCCTTCCCCTTTGAAGTTTATAACTTACCAGCACTGGTTGGCCTGGGTATTGTCAGTAGGGGGAGGAGGAGGGTGGGCGGTGTGAACAGTGGTGGGTGAGTGAATGGGGCCATCATATCAGGGTTGTGGGATCCAGAAAATGTCCTGGGGTGAAATGGAACCAGGATCATGGTCCACCATGTCTGGTTTCCATACCCAAGGGCACTGCCAATATTGGTGGGCAGGTGGTTCGGGGAGCACAGGAGGTTCATCCACCTCGGGCAGTGCTATGCAATGCCAGGTCAGCTAAAAACAAGACTGCAATAATTGCAGATCTTGTTGAAACAGTGGACCTGGCTTGCATCACTGAGACACGGCTGGATGAGAATTCTGGTCCCATTTTGGAGCTTTAACTCCAGCTGGTAATTTGGTGATTCACCGCCTGAGGTTGGATTGCCGGGGGTGTGTGTGGTTGCAGTCTGTTTTAAGACCGAACTCAACCTCACGAATGTACCAGTTGAGAAGGCTGAGTCATTTGAGTGTACCGTGGTAGCAGGTGTAGGTTGTAGGATCGCCCTCATTTACCGTCCACCCAGAAATGAGAAGTTGTTTCTTCAGGAAGTCGCGGACTTCATCGTCAACATGGCATTTGAGTCACCCAGGCTGATGGTCCTGGGCTACTTCAACACCTGGATCGATAATAAACTCTCACAGTTTGGACAACACTTCCTCCAATTGATGACATCTGTGGGCCTTACACATTTAGTTACCACTGCTACCTATAAACATGGTCACTCTCTTGACCTAATCTTCCTCCTGGGGATCGAGGCCTCTGATTTGGGGGTGGAACCAGTCAGATTGTCCGATCACTACACTGTGGGGTTTAGTTTTAGCACTCCCCTTTGTCGGCCTGCCCCTGTGGAGATGGTCAGGTACTGCCCTTTATGAGGTGTAATCTCTGAAGGCCTGGCGGCAGTGCTCAACCTATTGTCCCTCCAAGTGGCAAGCAGTGATCTGGAGACCTTCGTAGCAGCCTATAACTCGGCCATCTCGGAGGCTATGGATGTCATTGCTCCTGTCTGTGTTCATCCTCTCTCCATTTGCCCTCAGTCCCTATGGTTTGATGGGACTTTCAGGGAGATGTAGCGATTAGGTCAAAGGTTAGAGCATTGCTGGCAGAAATCCACCCTTGATGCCGACCACCTTAGATTGATGGATCATTATCAAGTCTATCAATTTGCAATCACCCATAAGAAGGCAAATTTCCTGTCTGGGGAGATTACTGCCTCTCAGAATCGACCAGCTCAGCTTTTTCAAATGGTAGACAGACTGTGCAACTCTGCCTGTCTACAAGTTCAAAAAGCCTTTTTACAAATAGAGTGTGATGAACTTGTTCGATTCTTTGTATCTAAGGTGGCTGACATCAGGGCGGTACTCCAACCAGCACACTCCAGGGGTGTTGCTATTGATTGTCTCGAGGCCACTACTCCTCAGCTTACCTGGAGTACCTTTGACCGACTGGAGTTCATGGATGTCATGCAGATTGTCCAGGGTGCTCACCCTACCTGCTGTAGTTTGGATCCAGGACCAACTTCACTAATTTTGGGTTGTATTGATTCCATCGGTCTGGTCCTAGCATAGATAGTCTGGAGCTCCTTAGAAACAGATGAGTTTCCTAGCTCCCTGAAGGAGGTGGTGGTAACACCCCTCTTAAAGAAAGCTTTTTTGGACCCAGACTGCCATACAAACTACAAACCAATCTCTATCTTTCCCTTTCTAGGGAAGGTGATTGAGAAAGTAGTGGCTGTGCAGCTGTAGAACCATTTGACCATTTATGACATCTATGAACCCCTCCAGTCCGGATTTCGAAAGAGACATAGTACTGAGACTGCATTGGTTCGGGTGCTTAATGATCTCCTGATGGCTAGAGATCAGAAAAACTGTTCCATCTTGGTTCTTTTTGATCTGTCATCAGCATTTGACACTGTGGACCAGGGGGTTCAGCTTGACCACCTGAGGTTCATCTGTGGATTGTCAGGTACGGTTCTCAGGTGGTTTACATCTTTCTTCACTGGAAGAACTCAGATAGAGGTGTCTGGGGTTTATTCTTCAGACCCAGTTTCTCTGTCTTGTGGGGTCCCTCAAGGTTCAGTGCTGTCCCCCATGTTGTCTGTAGAGTACATGCTGCCCCTCAGAGAGATTGTAAGAAAGTGTAGGCTGAGTTTTCACTGCTATGCTGATGATAGCCAGCTCTACCTCTCTTTTGCTCCAGACCAAGAAGAGCGCTGTCAGTCTTTAATAGTTGTCTCACAGAAATCCAGGAGTGGATGGATTCTAGTTGGTTAAAGTTGAACTCAGAAAAGACTGAGGTGTTGGTTGTGGATCCAGTGTGTCGGATGGGGGGGGGGTCAAGGGGTGGGTTCACCCTCAGGACTTTTTCTTGGGGGTGTATCACTCCCAACCTCTGAATGGGCATGAAAGCTGGGGGTAATTTTTGATGAAGGGCTGACTCTGCACTCACAGATGTCAGCCGTCATCAAATCCTCCTTTTACCATCTTAGGAATATCTCCAGGATTAAACACCGTGTTCCATCTGGTGATTTTCCTACGCTGGTCCATGCCTTTGTGTCCTCATGCCATGATTACTGCACCTCCCTCTACCTAGGGCTACCTGGGGTGGAACTCTGCCACTTGCAGCTCATGCAGAATGATGTGGCGTGGCTTTTGATGGGAACTTCTAGATTCTGTCATATTACACTGGTGCTGCACGGACTGCACTGGCTGCCAGTACAGTGGTGGATCACCTTTAAAGTCGGTCTTCTGTCTTTTAAACCATACATGGACTAGGCCCAGACTACCAGAACGAGCTTCTGATCTCCTACTGCCCCGGGTGATTGCTCCACTCAGCTGGCAAGGGGTTGCTAGAGATTCTGTGGGTGTGCTTAAAATCTTCTGGGGCCCTTGCATTTATGCACACGGCCCCTACTCTCTGGAATTCTCTGCCTCATCAGATATGGGAGTGCATGACCATGGAGGGATTTAAGCAAGCCCTGAAAACTCATCTGTGGGCTCAAGTTTTTTGTGAATAGATAATTTTATAGATGGTTTCTGTTTATATTATTTTAATGATCTGGATGTTTGATGTGCTCTCTTAAATCTGTTAAGCGCCTTGATATTTTTGAAAGGCGCCCTAAATATAAAGTTATTATTATTATTATTATTATTATTATTATTATCATTACATACCCCCCAGCATGTGGGGGGCAATAAAAGAAATGAAAATTCTCATAGGATAACATTGGAACTTCAACAAGCCATAACTCTCTCAATTCTTGGACTTAAGGGACAATATACAATATATATCAGAACAAAGATCTTTATGACTACTACAAGAATAACATATACCCCCTTCCTGACTAAACATTTAAGGGCAATATAAAAAATGAAAATTCCCATAGGATAACATTGGAACTTCAACAAGCCATATCTCCCTCAGTACTTGGACTTAAGGGACAAAGTGTATATCAAAACAAATGCCTTAATGAGTTCTACAAGGATAACACATATCCTCCCCCCCAAAAATGTTTAGGGCACTATAAAAAACAATACAAAATAAAAAAAAATTCCTTAGGATAACATTGTAAATTCAACAGTTCATAATTCCCTTAATATTTGGATTTAAGTGACAATCTATTTATCAAAACAAAGCTCTTAATGATTACTACAAGAATAACACACAACCCTACCCCTAAACGCAATATAAAAAATAACAAAAATAAGAAAAGAAATTAAACTCTCATAGTATAACACTGGAAGTTTAACAAGCTATACAACAAAAGAAAGAAACTGCTGTTTTGGCAGAAATGGAACTGCAGGGCCCTCTGGGCTCTGTGTTTCTAGAGCAACATAGATGTATGCATCTATGGAGGGATGGAAGTGCAGGGTCTTGAGGGCCCTGCCCTTCCAGAGGCAAATGAGGATATGATTATACTACAGTATCTCAAAAAGTAAGGAAATTCATTGTAAAAATCTTTGTTAATGCACTAGTTAGGGTTAAACATATAGCTGACAATCAATTAATTGTAGATCCTAAAGATATGGCAAATACATTTTATTCATATTTTGGCTCTGTTTTTCCCAAAGAATCAGTCTATTCAGGTGAAATCCCACTTAATGAAGTAGCAGACATAAATATAACCACAGAATGTACTGAAAAAATTAAAAACAAATACACACTCAGCAGGACCAGATAATATCTCAAATATAATGCTAAAGCTTCTATCACCTTATATCGCCACCCCACTAAAAATCATATTTAAAAAAAATGATAAAGAAATCCCATCAGATTGGTTATACCACAAACATGGTACCTATACACAACAAGCATTTGTCAATAACGAATGTTGCTTGCTTGTATGTGCTGTTTAGGTATTTGGAAGTGACAGTTTCATGCCTTCCTCCCAAGACATCCACTGTGTCTTTCCATTCAGTATTCAAGGAAGTGTGGGAAGGGCAAGGGCCACAGCAGTACAGCAGTTGCTAAGGAGGTGAAGAGGTGGACAAAAGAGTCCTGCAGGAGCTCACTAAATTGAAGGTAGACAAAGCGATGGAACCAGATGGCATACGCCAAGGATATTAACAGAACTGTGAAGGAGATAGTAGTGTGCTCTGGCAGCCATGTTCACTGAGTCATTCAACATGAGTGAATTGGAGGAGGGCACATGTGGTCCCTCTACACAAGTCCGCAGCAGGGAGGAGGCAGGGAACAATAGGCCATTCAGCCTCACCTCAGTAGTGGGAAGATCATGAGACATTGCTTAAAGAAAGGATAGTGGGGCATCTAGATGCCATCGGAACCCAGGACCATAGACAACATGGATTCACAGTGGGACATCATGTCAGATAAATCTGGTTGATTTATTTGACTGGGTGACAAAGGAAGTGAATCAGGGTGGGACAGCGGACAACGCTTACCTTGATTTCAGCAAAGCCTTTGACACCATCCCATATAGGAGGCTGATAAACTAGCTGGGTAGGCTGGACATGGGGGAAAGGGTGGTAAACTGGGTTAGAAACTGGCTAACAGACAGGAGGCAGAGAGTGGTGGTAAATGGTATGCAGTCTAGGGAGAGGGGGCGACCAGTGGGGTGCTGCAGGGATCGGTCCTGGGGCCAGTTCTGTCCAATGTCTTCATTAGTAATATTGCAGAACATCTGAAGGGAATTTTTTCACCAAATTTTCAACATAGTCATTTTAAGACCTTTGCTCATGAACAGTGTCACTGTGATTTTCTTAATTTATCCCGTACATTGATTTCGCACACCGACTGCACCATTGTGCGCTACATGGGCGGAAACACATTTTGGGTGAGATGTGAAAAATGACAGCTGTACTACTCATAAGAAGGTGTGTAAAATGGCAATGTTGAAAATCTGGAGGAAAATATTGAAATTTCGTGAACTTACGAGCCTGTGTAGGAACCGTGCAACACACGCTATAAAACAGTCATTTTTTGAATTGTGGCACCAATTTTCAACATAGGTTGACTTTCGAATGATGTCACTGTCATGGTGGTATTCAGGCCCGAGGTGATTTCGCAGTCACCGCACAGTCACTGCGTAAATCACCCTTCGGGCCCGAATAACGCCATGACAGTGACATCATTCATAAGAAGGGGTCCCAAAAACCCCATGTTGAAAATTTGGTGCAAAAATTCCAAAATGCCCGAGATATGCAACAAGTTGAAACCCCCTATCTAGCCCATTATACAGCTTACCGCATTTCCTCAGTTCATGGTCGACTTTGTAGAGTGCAGACGTGTTCCTGGTCCAATCAAGATCATCGCACCGGAGTCTGGAGGTAAGTATGGGTGAGGGGGTGGGGAGGCTTGGTGCACAGTGGTGGGTGCGGGTTGTGGAGGGGGTTAGAGATGTGCCACGGGACCGTTTTTGTTTTACAGGTTTTAAAAAAAAAGATGTCGTGGATGTTTGCCACGCTGGGTGGGCTCCCAGCATGGCACAGGGACGTTGGGGGCGTCAGCCGACGGGGATTGGGCACCCCTCCGGCCAAAGGACTGCTTGCCACGCTGGGGTGGGCCTCAGCTTTGCACCTACTACTGGGAGAGCCAGCCGACGGGACTGAGCACCCCGCCGGCAATATAGTGCGTGGGGGCGTACACCTGCTGTGAGAAATTGAGGGGGGAAGGCGCGTGAGCAGCCGATATCTTATCGGTGCTCACCTGGCATAGCTCCCTCTTTCAACTGTATGCCACTGCATTTTGGAGTGTGTCATAGACAGCTCCAAAATGCATTGGCTTACAGGGGCCGCGCCTGCCAGCACACTGACTGAATTGGAGGAGGAGGTGACACACCTCCGAAATCTCCGATGATGGCACTATGTTTCTTGCACATGCGTGCAAGCAACATAAAAATGGCAGCAAGGCTGACCACATAAACTATAGGCTTATTAGTGTAATAACATCTGTTCCTGGGAAGATAATGGAAGCAATACTTAGAGATATAATAAATTCTCACATAGAATACAGTGACCAAAAGGATCAAGATCAGCATGGGTTTGTGTTGGGTAAATCATGTGTAAATAACTTACTGTATTTTAATGAAAATATATCAGTAGCTCTGGATAGGGGAGCACCTGTGGATTGCACATACCTGGATTTCGCTAAGGCGTCCGATAAAGTCCCACACTGTGAGATTATCCAAAGTCTAATAGATAAACAAATAAATAACACAATATTGGGCTGAATTGCAAACTGGTTGAAGGATAGAACACAGAGGGTGCATATAAATGGTTATTACTCATCTCCCGTGCCAGTGATGAATGGGATGCCACAGTGGTCAGTCCTGGGACCAATGATGTTTCAGATATTCATATCTGGTATGGGAAAGGAATCAAAAAATTAGCTAAGGACATACTCAGATGACACTAAACTTGCAGGTATTGCAATAATGAAAATATAACCACTATCCAATTGGATTTTAAAAGTATCCAGAAATGGGCTAATCTTAGAAGAATGAGTTTTAATATGGATAAGTGTTGTGTTATAAATACACCTGGGGAAATGCAAAAAAAAAAGAAACACATTTTTTTAAATGGACTCCCACCTAGAGAATCAAATGAGGAGAAAGACCTATGAATAACAATAAATGATAAACTAATCTATGATTCTCACTGTAATAACCAAATTATAAAGGCTAAAAAAGTATTATGGGCCATTAAACAAATTTTTCAGAGTACAAGTGAGGAGGTCATACTGGCTTTGTATAGGTCATGCATTAGACCATTGCTAGACTGTGGAAACCCTGTGTGGGGTCCCATCATAAGGGATGGTGTCATAAAAATTGAAAAAAATCAAAGACATACTACTAAATTAATTTATAACCTAAAAACTACAACATAAAATGAATGCCTACAGAAATTAAACCTAATGACTGCCGAAACTAGAAGTATACATGGAGACCTACTTCTGTACTATGACATAATGCAAGACAACTACTTGCTAAAGGAACTAAACCTAGAATTCAGAAGTGACAGAATGAGTACCAGGAGGTACCCTCTTCAACTAAGACCTAAGAAATTTAACACAAATAAAAGCAAGGCATGTTTTATGCAGACGGCGATGAGTCCCTTGGAACAGATTGCCATTGCAGGTTATAAATAGCAGTAACAAGACCCAGTTCAAGAGAAGACTAGATTCATATATCTTAGTTGGTAACAACTTATAGTATTATTTTATTTATTTATTTATTTAAGAATCAGTTTACAACCTTTGAGCCAGAGGCTCGTTTACAAAGGTACTTCATCACATAAAGACATACATTGTGTTTCGGTTACATAGCAAAGATTTGCCAAAAATCAATAGGCATTCACCAGAGGTGCCACGTCACATTGTGGTCAGACAGATACAGTTGGGTACAGACAGATACAATTGGGTACAGGTACAGGGTACATGTAATCGATAACAGGTATTAAACAAGTCGTATCAAGTGAGCATTCTGGTAGATAAACATTGAAACAGCTGGCACTGGCCAGGTTAAACCTAGGCATGGTGTACAGGGAAGTGGTGGAGGGGATGGTTGGTGGAGATGCCTGGGGGCATTGTCAAAAGAAAAGGAGGTGGAGGCTATGTTCAGAGACAGGAGCAGTTACGAAGTGCTGAAGATGTGGTTCAAGTGCGGTTTTGAATGTGGAGATGGTGATGGCATTGGTGATGGTGGCAGGAGAGAGTTAAACCAGGTTGGGCTCTATAGCTGAAGGACCTCTGGCCATGGCTGGTTCTTGTTCTGGGGATCTTTAGAGTGGTCTTGTAGGAAGACCGTGTTGCAAATGGTGGGAGGGCTCTGGTGGATAGATGCCGTTACCCAGGGGAGAGCCCGTAGGGTTTTTTGTGAGGAGACAGGTCTGGTATCGGAGCCGCTCATCCAGGGTAAGCAGGTTAGCACGACATATAGCTGACAGGTGTGTGTGAGCCTGGGGGCACCAGTAATCAATCTGCATGCTTTATTCAGGGTTAGGTGAATTTTGTTGAGTGCAGTGGCGTCGGCAGCACCGTATACTGGTAGACCATAGTCTACAAGGGACAGAACGGATGATGTAACAGCTAGCCGGATTATGGGTGAAAGGATAGGAGCAATCATGGGCTCACAGCCTCATCAGCTCCTTACACCTTAGTATGAACCTTAGTATGAAACTGACAAAAGTAGGGCAATGTAGTGTTAGAACTGCAATCAACACCCACCACTGCAAGCAGCAAACAGGAAAAATTACATTTTGACAACCTCTTATCTCTGCATATCAGGCATGGCATGTGCCTTGGGGTTTTCAATCCTAATGCTTACCCTATTCTCATATACACTGGACCTATCTCAGCTTATTTACTGATGGAATAGGGTTAGTATTATGGTTGACAACCCCAAGGCACATGCCACTCCTGATTTGTGAAAACACAGGAGAGCTCAAAGTGTAATGATATTTCTGTTGTTGCCTGCAGGGTGGGGGTCGGGCTAACACCATATTTCCCTACTTTTGTTGGTTTAATCCTAACTGGAGCATTAATTCAGTTTGTTCACAATGATATAATTATACACTGGCAACAACATGTCACTCAAAATTTCTGAAAGGTTTTATTGAATTCATTGGGTATGCCAACTATACCAGGAGAGGATTCATTCTCTAAAGTAGAAATAATCTGCAAACTGTCCTGCTTAAGAAATCCTTATGTCTATTCTGTCACTTGTGTATCAGTCAGAGTCAGAATAGGGAGCAAGTAAAAATGTATGTATCTGATCATCAGGTATAAACTGTAAACTGAAGATCTGATTCACAAAATTATGTACCATCTGCATGAAGTCTTTATTATTGGTCACTACCTTCCTGTTTTCGTTTTCCACTGGCCGTAAACTTATATTATCTGTCCTGCTTTTATTTGCAGCATAAGGGTCACTAACTGGCTGTCTTTGTGCCCGACATTTAAACTCTGCCTCTAAAGAAACTGCCCTATCATACTGTAATTTGAACACATTGTCTTTTAATGTATCAGTCTGCTGTTTATATAACTCTACCACTTTTCCAGATTTAGAGAGAAGTATGTATAACTGATCTCTGTATCCTAAATATTTTAAACATGGTGATAGTGGAGAGTATCAGACCAGCACTACGCTAGTAGCGTATAAAACGTCTGTGAATACAGTGTGTGCTTTCACTTACTGTTGATGTTGTCGTGTCAGTTTGTTTGAGTTGGGGGACTTCACCCCCCACACCCCCCTTCTTTTTTTTAATGGGGGGTGTGAGGGCTGAAGGCAACCATCTCAAATAATCTACTAAAAATAACCCAACAACTGATTTAAAACATAGATACATAGACAGTGTCAGCAGATAAGGGCCTGTTGCCCACCCAGTCTGCCCATTTGAGATTGTAAGTGTAACCCCTTGTTACCCGGGGTTATTAGAATCCCAGTAAGACCTAGTGGTAGGCAGGGAAGGCAGCTTGTGAAACTCCAGTTAAATGGGTTTCACACTGTCTCACTCTGTTCTCAGTCTCAGCTGAGGCTGAGAGATGACATCACCAATAGAACTGTCGCAGCTGCATAAGCCACATTGGAATCTGCAGCAGAGGGAGTTAGATAGAACGTTGGGAGTTTTCAAAGAGTCAGTCCCCTGTTTGCTTTCAAACAAGAAGGTTCAGTCAGCAGTTTGGTTTTGAGGAGTCAGTTCATGTGGTGGAGACCACTGTTCGGGTCTCAGTGCCCCCCTCCCTCCGGGGGGAAGTAAAGATCCCCATGTAGATTCCAGGGGCAATCCCCTAAATTCTGCCAGAAGAAAGAAAGCTGCCTATTTCAGTTCAGTCTGTGTTTGGAAAGTGGGAAGAGTTGTGATTCGCCTGTAGGGCACCTGCAACAAAAGGGTGAGTGTTTGCTCTAATATGAGAGGGCAAAAAATGTGTTTCTTCAGCCTGGGATATGTGAAGAAATCTAGGATTTGAACTACTATTTGGGAAGCCTATAGGACTAGGTCCAACAAATGGAGTAGTGTCAAAAGCTAGAGTGCTGTGTGAATTCAAGTAATATTATAGAGGGGGTGCGACAGTTCATCCACCATTTAATCTACATTCAGAAGTTTCAGTTTTTCCAGAGAAATGGCCCGGTAAGGGCTGTGGGAGCTGGAGGTGGGAACACCCCAAATCCTTAGTAACCAGGTCCACCTCTACAGATTTCTGCTGTGATTGCTACTTACCTCATGCGCTTGGCCAGTGATGAGGGAAGTACCCAGACGTGGGTTGCAAATGGGAAAATCTCTCAGGGTCGAGACTCTAAGTGGTGGGGAGCCACAACAAGTGTAAGGAAAATTATTTTTGTGAGATGGGAGTCAGAAGAAGTAAGAAGGAAATCTCTCTAGGAGTTGCAGACTCTAGGTGGTGTGGGGAGCCACAACAAGAAAATGGGTTCATTCTTCCAATGGACCGCCGATCAAGTGGCCGGCAGGGGAGCCGGGCCAGTTGGGCCGTGTACCCAAAGCGCATGCAAGTCCAGGCTGTGTGCCTGGTGGGTCCAGAGCCTGAAAACAGTATAATTGGTTCATTCTTCCAGTGGACCGCCTTGTAGTCTCTAATCTGCATTGCCAGTAAATGTAGCCCCATGGGGGTCCATCTATGCTTTGTTGTGTTCAGCTAGTTGTGAATAAAAGCCACACTGTAAAATCCCATTCCTGGTTCTGGACATTACAGTTATTGCTTCCTGTGTTCGGATTTACTTGGGTGCCCCTGTGCAGAGTAGCCAAACCTAGGTTCCCTTGTGCCGAGTAACCTCATCCTCCCCGAACCCAGATCCCCACCAGGTATTGCTGCCAGTGCCAACACCATGCCACCTGTCATTTTGGCAAAAAGGCAGGGGTGAGGGGTTACAAAAATGGAGGCACCGCTTTGGATTTGTTCAGGAAGGAAGGTGCTTGGGCAAGGGGGCTAGCGTTTTGGCTATCTGGCAGTGGGTAGCCCAAAAAAGCTGAAGCAATTTCCTTGGTGTGTGTTGCTGTGTGCTGTGAATCTTGTGCTGCTGTTTAAAAAATGCCAACTGTTTACCAAAGAGCATTAAAGCCAAAGAGTGTGCCCTTGTCCTGCATCAAAAATTGTTTACAGCATTTTTGCCTGCTTTTTAAAATGAATTCTTGAGAAGAAAAGTGTGGAAGACTAGGGGTAGCAACAGAGAAATTATGCCCTGGATGTTTGAAATGCTTTTAAAATGAATTCTTGTGAAGAAAAGTGTGGAAGACTAGGGGTAGCAACAGAGAAATTGTGCCCTGGACGTTTGAAATGCTTTTAAAATGAATTCTTGTGAAGAAAAGTGTGGAAGACTAGGGGTAGCAACAGAGAAATTATGCCCTGGATGTTTGAAATGCTTTTTAAAATGAATTCTTGTGAAGGAAAGTGTGGAAGACTAGGGGTAGCAAAAGGAAGATTATGCCCTGGACGTTGGAAATGCTTTCTGTGTGAATTAAGAGACTGCAGAGTTAATGGCTAAGTTATATGGCTGAAATGGGCTCCCGCCGTGGAGTCAGTTGAAAAAAAAAAGTGTATTCTGTAGTTTAAATTTGCCTGCTCGACGATCGCCGTGAGGAGAAGATTCTTCGTGAGGAAGAAGAGGCTCACTTGCATGGCGTTGTGTGGTTGGTCAGGCTGCAATCAGTCCTGCCCCTCAGCCAGCTCTACTGAGACTGCCCCAGCATTTGAAAGGGAGACAGAGTGGAGTGCGTGTACTGGCAGTGGAGGAGCGTCGCGGAGTATTCAAAGCACTGTAAACTTCCTAAAAATAGACTTGTTTGCTTAAAATCGGGCTCAACCTGCAAATCAATCATTAAAATAGTGAGTTTGGTGTTGAAAACGATGATCGCTAAGACTGCCCGCCCGTTTGTATACTGAGTCCTTTAAGAACTGGCTGCAGGCCGTTTTACCCCATCACAGCAAACTGCTACTGATCACAGTAAGTAAACAACCCAAAAACTGCTCAATCAGTGATTTTCAGTTATGCCATATAAAATGTGTGTGCAGCAGTGTAGTCGCTTTGCAAGTAATGACTGTGTGAAGTCCTGCCAGCAAGTGCAAGTCTGTTAAGCCATTGAATGTGTGCATGGAAGTGAAAATAGCCACAGTTTAAAGTCTGCAGCCAGAGAGAGACTGTGGGTTGTAGCAAAATGCAACACTAGTAAAAGCAGGCAATCCTGTGCTAAAACCAGAAGCTTTTAAGGGACTGTGAATTAAAGTAAATGTTACCAGCTTGTAAAAAGTCCAAGGAAAATCCTGTAAATGTACGTAAAGCCAAATCAGAGCAAGTTGTGCAGTTTGAGTAAAAAGTTAACAGTAGCTGGTGTAAATCGGGTGCACAGTGGCTTGACCCAGATTCTAAATGTTGATGCACAGGAGTGCTGCCGCCGCCATTACAGGGTGGGGTAGTAAAGTAAACACAGCAGCAGAGGAGTCGTTTTAAAACAACAGAGTATGTTCAATAAAGTGGGACTTTCAGTTACAGCGAACTTTTGTTTATTTTTCTGCAGTTATGGCCTCAGAACCAGCTCGTTACCTGGATCATGCCCGGGTTGCAGTAACAGCAGCAGTAAATAGACTGAGAGATATTGAAAAGTGGTGCTATGGAGGGGAACTGCCTCCTGATGTGGCAATTCCTAATTATCCAGTGCGTGCATGCCAAATATGCTTGAATGCTGGAAGGGTCATCTTCATGATTCCTCACTGTGCTGGATGCTTACAAAAATATGGCTTGTATAAAGCGCCTCCAATTCGTTTGGCCCCCACATGGACAAAAATTCAGGAATCTGCAGTTGGCAGCACACAGCACCAGGTGGAGCCTACATAGATACAGAGATACATAGACAGTGTCGGCAGATAAGGGCCTATGGCCCACCCAGCCTGCCCATTTGAGCTTGTAAGTTCAGTTTGTTTTCCTAGAAGTCTGTTTCCCCTTACCTGACCTCTAGAATTCCTTTATGTCTATCCCATGAATTCTTAAATCCTGTGGATTGTTTCAGCCCCCACCACTTCCTCTGGCAGGGTGTTCCACTTGTCCACCACCCGCTCTGTGAAGAAATTCTTTCTCATGTTTCCTCTGAATCGTCCCTCCTCCAACTTCATCCCATGCCCTCTAGTCCTGGAACATCTTTTTGCTTAAAAATAGTGTTTTCCTGCACCCTGTTCCTCCCTGTAAGATAGTTGTATTCCTCTATCATATCCCTCTCTCCTCCTCTCCTCCAGGGAGTACATGTTCAGTTCCTTCAACCTGTCTTCTTAGGACTTGTGATGCAATCCATGCTCCATCTTTGTTGCCCTCCTCTGAACCTTCTCATCACCCTGTCTATGTCCTTACGTAGGCATGGTCTCCAGAACTGTACACTGTACTCCAGGTGGGCCTCACTAGTGTCTTGTATAGCGGAATTATGACCTCCTTCCTGCTGGTGATGCCCTGCTCATACATCCCAGCATCCCATTTGCTTTACCTGCTGCCTTGTCACACTGTTTCTACCTTGAGGTCATCAGAGATGATAACCCCAAGATCCCTTTCCTGCTTGGTGCATGCTATATCCTCACCCCCCAATTGATATATTGTGCTAGGGTTTTGTGTCCATATGCATTATCTTGCACTTTTGCATTGAATTTCAATCCAAACCCCTGACCATTCTTCAAGTTTCTGCAGGTCGCTTCATTCTGTCTACACCCTCTGGTGTGTCTACTCTGTTACAGAGCTTTGTGTCATCAGCTAACAGTGAAATTCTGCCTTCTAGATCCCAAGAATGTCACTGATGAAGATGTTGAATAGGACCGTCCCAGCACTGATCCTTGTGGTACCCCACTGGTCACTTTCCTCTGTGGAGTGACAGCCATTTACCACCACCCTCGTGTCCTGCCACCCAGCCAGTTACCTACCCACCACACTACTGTCCTGCCCACACCCATATTCCCCAGTTTGTGTAATAGTCTTCTGTGGCGCAGTGTCAAAGGCCTTGCTGAAGTCCAGATAGGCCATGTCCACTGCCCTCCCCTGATCCACCTCCCTAGTCACCCAGTCAAAAATTCAACCAGGTTGGTCTGACATGACCTCCCCTGGTGAAACCATGCTGCCTTGGGTCCTGTAGTCCATTGACAACCAGATGTTCCACCAATCTCCTTCAGTAGTGCTCCATGATCTTTCCCACTCACCGAGGTGAGGCTGACTGGTCTGTAGTTCCCTGCTTCCTCTTTTGTTCCCACTTTTGTATAAGTGGACTACATCTGCTGTCCTCCAGTCTTTGGTACTCTTCCCTGTTTCCAGTGATCGGCTAAACAGGATAGCCAGAGGTTCAGCCACCACTCTCTTAGTTCTTTAAGGACCCTGGGGTGCACCTCTGCCTGGCCCCATTGCTTTATCAACTCTTATTACTTCCATTTCTTCAGGACCCTTTCGTGTAAAGGGACTTGTGTCCATTTCTGCACCATTCTCACCCCTTGTACTCCTTCAGAACCATTACCCCTCTTCCTCAGTAAAGACTGAGCAGAAATACCTGTTCAATATGTCAGCTTTACTGTTGTCATCCTCCACGCTGCTCCATCTCCCCTTCAGTCTCACTATCCCTCCCTTTGTCTTTCTTTTTTTCACTTATGTACCTGTAAAGGTTTTGTCCCCTTTACCCACTGATTTTGCAATGTGTTCTTCTGTCTGAGCTTTGGCTTCCTTACTGACTTCCTGCCTCCCTTTGCTTCTCCTGGTACTTCTCCCCATCCCTTCTGCCTGTGTCTTTTGTATTGCCTGAATGCATCTTTTGGCTTTCACTTTTTGCTACCTCTTGGAAAACCATAATGGTCTCCTTCCTTTTCCTCTTGCTAACCTGCTTAATGCATAATTCTGTTGTTCTTATAATCCCCATTTTAAATACTGCCCACTGTTTCTCAACCCCTGATTCCTGTCCCATTCCCTTAATGCCTCTTTCAAGTATCTCCCCATTTTCCCAAAGTCTGCCCCCTAAAATCCAGGATACGTGTTTTTGTGTGGTTTGGTTCTGCTCTTTCTGTGATTTCAAACCACAATGACTGGTGGTCGCTGTTACCCAGGTGTGCTCCCCCACTGTTCCTCCATCACACTGTCCCTGTTTGTGGCACAAGGTCCAGTATTGCCTTCTGTCGAGTTGGTTCCATGACCAGTTGCTTGAGGAAGGCATCCTGAAGGAGTCCAGGATAAATCTGTTCTAGTTGATACTGCTGCTGGGATGCTCCAGTCCACGTCTGAATATTGAGTTTCCAACCAGTACTACCTCACTTCTTGTCTGCCATCCTTTGGATGGCTAGCATCAGCTCCCTATCTGTTTCTTCCTCCTGGGCTGGTGGTCTATAGACCACACCTGTGCTGATGGCTGTCCCCATTTTCCTTTCCAGCTTAACCCACAGTATCTCTCCCCCATTTTGTTCCTCCTGGATCTCTGTGGCCCTTATGTCATTTTTCACATACAGTGCCACTCCTCCTTCCTTCCTGCCTGCTCTGTCTCTTCTGAATATGTTGTAGCCAGGTATGGCCATCTCCCAGTCATGGTTATCATTACACCAGGTTTCAGTGATGGCCACAATGTCCAAGTCTGACTGTACCATGACAGCCTCCAGATCTTCCATCTTGTTGCTAAGGCTCCTGGCATTTGCACACATGGCTTTCCATGATTTGACCTCCCTAGACTGCTTCACTGTTCTACTCCAGTCCCTTCCTTGGTTGCCATTTATCCCCTGGTTCTCCTTGCTGTCTGCCCTTCTGCTGAATTTTGCCCCTTTCTGCTTATCCACCTCTTGGGCACTAATCTCCATCATTTGCACACTGCCTTGCAGAGATAGCCACCCTCTGGTTCACTGGTTCCACTGCTAGCTGTGTGGGGTGAGCAAGTAGGTACACCTCCTTGCTGGCCTGCCACTCCCTTGCTAGTTTAAATGCTTGTCAATGTAGCATTTAAACTTATCATTGAGTCTTGGATTCCCTCTCAGGATGGATGCAGGCCGTCAGACTTGAACAAACCTCCATCCCTCCAGGTGGGTCCCCACTCACCAATGAACCCAAACCCTTTCCTCACAGCACCAGTTCTTCAACCATGAGTTAAAGTTCCTGGTGCATGCACTCCTATGCTCTCCTTGCCTCTCACAGGTAGTACTTGAGAAAGTGACAGAAGTAGCTACTTGCTTGAGACCCCTCCCCAGTTTCCTAAACTCTTCCTGAACTTCTTTTGCTCCCCATTTGCCAAGTCATTAGTACCTAGGTGGATAATGACATCCAGCTCACCCTCCGCCTTGCCTTCCCAGTGATCCCCAGGATCTTTCTTCCATCCCTCCATGCCGTGGCACCTGGTAGGCACCCTCACCCTGTCCTCCCCTCCTGTGTTCCTAGCTGGATCCCTCTTAAGGGAGTCCCCCACCAGGACTCTTCCTCCTCCTCTGGGGTCCACTGCTTTCCCACTGAGGTCACCTCCTGGCTAACCTCCACATCTTTCCTTCCTACTTCTCTGGGTACCATTCTATTTGGTTGTCCTCTGTTTGCCAGTGTAGGCATAGTGAGTTCTGAGTGGAATAGGATCTGGGATGTGCCTCTGCCTGACTGCTCTAACCTCCCTGAGCCCACTGTCATCCAAGTGCTCCTCGTTCTGGCATCCTTGAGGCAGTTGCATTGGACTGGGTGGTCCCTGGATAGGGTGATGGTACTCCTGACCCAGTTTACTTCCGCTCTGAGTCTGGCTACCTCATCCCGCAATCCAAAGAGATGCATGCAGATAGGGCAGCACCTCAGTGTCCAGAAGGTCTGCCTGAATATGGCTGCCCCACAGCCACTGCGTTGCACCACTCCCCACATTATACTGCAATTCCACAACTTGTGCTACTGAGCTTCCTAGTTCTCTTTTGTTAATTTTACTGTACTAAAAATCCTGTCACTGATCCTCAGATAATTTTTTTTAAGAAAAAGAAACCAATAAATAAATAAATGAGTCAAAACACTTGTGCTGAGGGTGGGCTTCTTTCCCTTATGCCCTCCTACTTCACACCTCTTACTATACCCTGTGTTTAGCTCCTGTCAATCAGATTTTCTGGTCATATAATTAAGTGTTGGGGAAGGGAGGAGGGGGGTGAAAATTTGCAGCAATTAAAGACAGCACAGAATTACACCACCACTATGTTTTAAATTTTCAACAGCCCAAAAACAATTATAAGTAAAGACAACAAAGAAAGTATAGTGTCACTACAAGCCCACAATCTAAGTTTAAAAGAAAAATAGCAATTACCAGTTACTCTAAAGCACTGAATTGAATATGTTTCCTTCCTTCCCCTTCTGGCTTCTTCTGAGAAAATAAACCTCTGCTTGCTACTTTAACTCTGACTAAGCCCCACCTCCAGTTATCACGTAGCTGAGGTCAGAGGCTAGACAATTAACACCCTTCACCTAACTACAGGACAGTCAGACAAGCCAAGATAAAATTTGCAGCAATTAAAGACAGCACAGAATTACACCACCACTATGTTTTAAATTTTCAACAGCCCAAAAACAATTATAAGTAAAGACAACAAAGAAAGTATGGTGTCACTACAAGCCCACAATCTAAGTTTAAAAGAAAAATAGCAATTACCAGTTACTCTAAAGCACTGAATTGAATATGTTTCCTTCCTTCCCCTTCTGGCTTCTCCTGTGGAGGAAGGTCCCTTGGGGGAGTGTGGCACAAAGCTAGAGGGTGCAGAGTTAGAGACAGAATCAGAAGTTGAAGTTTTGGATGCTGGATCCCAGAAAGAAAGTTCAGATAAAGCATCAATAGACCGCTGGGTGGGGGGGCCTAGCCCAAGTCTCTTAGGTGAAGATGAGATGCGGGAGGCCTTTGAATGGGAGGTGTCAACCTCCGCGTCTAGTGATGAATGGATAGTCTCAGGGGTGAGAACGACTGCTCACTCCTGGGCCCAGATCCTCAGTGAAGAGGAAGATGAGGAGGAACCTATGTGGCCTTGTGAGAAAGGAATGGGTACACAGCCTCAAGATCTTGCCTCGGAGGAATGTATTGAAGAAGGTGGTGATGCCACTACCCTGGCTTTACAGGAGGAAGAAGTCAGGGATCCGTTTCTATTTTCCTTGAGGATGCGAAGCTGGCAGAACCAGGACTGGCCACCCCCAAGCCAGGCCAGTGGTCTCAGATTGACCAAAGCAAGTAAAGAGGAGAGACTGGATGGTAGAAAGGCAAATGAGATCTACAGTATGACCTTTCCTACCTTTCCTCGCAAAGTCTGGGAGGAGATTGAGAACTGCATGAAATCCTGGATCTGGTATGAAGCAATGAAAAGTGTGCATCCTGGGGCCAACCAGCATGTAAAGAATAGACTGTTCCACGAAAAGTATACCCAGTGGAAGAGAGGCAGAACACTGTTTATGGACAGAGTGAGAATAGTGGACAGAGAGGGACGTGAAATCTCCCACTGTGTGAATTATGTGCGCCCAGATGGGGTAATAATTCAAGCCCCTGACCCCCAGTACTATTGGCCTCAGTGCAAGGACCTCCCAGCAAATGTGCCCGTGCCTACAAAATGGAGAGCCGAGCAGTGGTAGTCAATACTGCCACACCAGACTGTGAAGTGCCTTATTGATCCACCAATATGAATAACCAGGACTCAGGTGTCCCACATTCATCAGTCTACAGTGTACTGTCCTGTCCAGCAACCATCCACATGGCCCACCAGATGACTTCAGATACAGAGAGGACACCATCCCAGCTGTTTCCTGTTCATCGCCTGGTAATCAGATGACGTCAGACCAGCTGTTTTCTTTTTGTTCCTGTTCTAAGGTTCCGTCTCCAGAGATGACATCAATCCAGCTGTTTCCAGATGTGCCCTCCTGTGGTTCCTGGAAGATGTCCTCCCAGCTGTATCAGAAGAAATGCTGCCAGGGAGAGTCTTCGGCTGCGGTGCAGGTTAGGTGCCTAGTATTGTACTACAAATGGCTGGTAAGTCAGAACTTTTCTATCTTTATGACATTGCAGTACACAACCTACACTGCAGACTTCAAAAATGTGTGAACTGTCAGCAAAGACTTTCCCCTTCGGGACTTTGGCCTGTTAGAACTGTGCTTCACCGGGCTCTGGCCCAGGAGAGACTCTTTATTGGACTAGTCTTCGGGCCTTGTGGTCACTAGTTAGAACTTTTAAGGCACTCCATCACCCCAAATGTGTATTGAAAATAATGTCGTTGTTATCTAATGTAAATACTGTTTTTCTACCTTTTTCTAAAAAAAATCTTTTTGGGATTTTTCAGTGTTTGATGGTAAGGGTTTTAGATAGACTGTGTATGCAGATTAGGAGTGTGTTTTGTTTTGTCTATTTCTTACAGGTGTTCCTGGGAAGACAGAAGAGAAGACGAGAAGAGGAGGAGGGGCTCATCGGAGTTCCTCGTCAGTGCTTTATTGTTTCGAAATTTAAAGAACTGTGGTGTAATTGTTATGGTTATTGCTGTATTAACCCTTTCCTTCCACAGGTGTGGTTGTGGGGGTAGGGAGGAGGCAGTAATTTTGGTATTTTAATGGTGTGGTTGCAGGTTGCCCAAGGTCGGGGAGGTCCCCGGGTTTTTTTTTTTTTTGCTTTGTAATATTATGTTAGAGGCAGATAGGTTTTCCCTAGAGGGTTAGGGGGGATAGACAGGCTGCGGTCCTGAATGGCCATTGGGACTGCAGTGCTGATCCATCAGGGCTATGCTCTGGATAGTTCTACCAGAGCCACTAGGTGTCCATAGTAAGTGGATAGTGTAGAGGCTGATATGTCAGCTACAGACCTCTAGGCCCTTATTGTTGCCTGCCTGTGCTTGCACATGGTAGGAGGGGGCCTGATCACCCCCCTCCGCAGGAAGCACATAGGGTGGGATGGCCTAAGGCCGGGTACATAATGACTGCAGACAGTCATTTTCCTGGTCAAGGGTGAGTGTAACCCCTTGTTACCCGGGGTTACTAGAATCCCAGTAAGATCTAGTGGTAGGCGGGGAAGGCAGCTTGTGAAACTCCAGTTAAATAGGTTACACTGTCTCACTCTGTTCTCAGTCTCAGCTGAGACTGAGATGACATCACCAATAGAACTGTTGCAGCTGCATAAGCCACATTGGAATCTGCAGCAGAGGGAGTTAGATAGAACGTTGGGAGTTTTCAAAGAGTCAGTCTCTGTTTGCTTTCAAACAAGAAGGTTCAGTCAAGCAGTTTGGTTTTGAGGAGTCAGTTCAAGTGGTGGAGACCACTGTTCAGGTCTCAGTGCCCTCGCTCCGGGGAAGTAAAGATCCCCATGTAGATTCCAGGGGCAATCCCCTAAATTCTGCCAGAAGAAAGAAAGCTGCCTATTTCAGTTCAGTCTGTGTTTGGAAAGTGGGAAGAGTTGTGATTCGCCTGTAGGGCACCTGCAACAAAAGGGTGAGTGTTTGCTCTAATATGAGAGGGCAAAAAATGTGTTTCTTCAGCCTGGGATATGTGAAGAAATCTAGGATTTGAACTACTATTTGGGAAGCCTATAGGACTAGGTCCAACAAATGGAGTAGTGTCAAAAGCTAGAGTGCTGTGTGAATTCAAGTAATATTGTAGAGGGGGTGCGACAGTTCATCCACCATTTAATCTACATTCAGAAGTTTCAGTTTTTCCAGAGAAATGGCCCGGTAAGGGCTGTGGGAGATGGAGGTGGGAACACCCCCCATCTTTAGTAACCAGGTCCACCTCTACAGATTTCTGCTGTGACTGCTACTTACCTCATGCGCTTGGCCAGTGATGAGGGAAGTACCCAGATGTGGGTTGCAAATGGGAAAATCTCTCTAAGGGTCACAGACTCTAGTTGGTGTGGGGAGCCACAACAAGTGTAAGGAAAATTCTCTTTGTGAGATGGGAGTCAGAAGAAGTAAGAAGGAAATCTCTCTAGGAGTCGCAGACTCTAGGTGGTGTGGGGAGCCACAACAAGAAAATGGGTTCATTCTTCCAATGGACTGCCGATCAAGTGGCTGGCAGGGGAGCCGGGCCAGTCGGGCTGTGTACCCAAAGCGCGTGCAAGTCCGGGCTGTGTGCCTGGTGGGTCCAGAGCCTGAAAACAGTATAATTGGTTCATTCTTCCAGTGGACTGCCTTGTAGTCTCTAATCTGCATTACCAGTAAATGTAGCCCCATGGGGGTCCATCTATGCTTTGTTGTGTTCAGCTAGTTGTGAATAAAAGCCACACTGTAAAATCCCATTCCTGGTTCTGGACATTACAGTTATTGCTTCCTGTGTTCGGATTTACTTGGGTGCCCCTGTGCAGAGTAGCCAAACCTAGGTCCCCCTGTGCCGAGTAATCTCATCCTCCCTGAACCCAGGTCCCCACCAGGTATTGCTGCCAGCGCCAACACCATGCCACCTGTCATTTTGGCAAAAAGGCAGGGGTGAGGGGTTACATAAGTTCAGTTTATGTTTTCCTAGAAGTCTGTTGCCCCTTACCCCTGACCTCCAGAATTCCTTTATGTCTATCCCATGCATTCTTAAATCCTGTGATTGTTTCAGCCCCCACCACTTCCTCTGGCAGGGTGTTCCACTTGTCCACCACCAGTTCTGTGAAGAAATTCATCCTCACATTTCCTCTGAATCGTCCTCCTTCCAACTTCATCCCATGCCCTCTAGTCCTGGAACATCTTTCTCGCTTAAAAATAGTGTATTCCTGCACCCTGTTCCTCCCTGTAAGATACTTGTATGTCTCTATTATATCCCCTCTCCCCTTCCTCTCCTCCAGGTAGTACATATTCAGTTCCTTCAACTTTTTCTCATAGGACTTGTGATGCAATCCATGTACCATCTTTGTTGCCCTCCTCTGAACCTTCTCTACCCCGTCTATGTCCTTACATAGGTAAGATCTCCAGAACTGTACACTGTACTCCAGGTGGGGCCTCACTAGTGTCTCGTATAGTGGAATTATGACCTCCCTTTTCCTCTTGGTGATGCCCCTGCCTATGCATCCTGCTTCACCTGCTGTCTTGTCACACCGTTTCCCTACCTTGAGGTCATCAGAGATGATAACCCCAAGATCTCTTTCCTGCTTGGTGCATGCTATATCCTTATCCCCCAACTGATATATTGTGCCAGGGTTTTTGTGCCCCATATGCATTATCTTACACTTTTTTGCTTTGAATTTCAACTGCCAAACCCCTGACCATTCTTCAAGTTTCTGCACATCCCTTCTCATTCTGTCTACACCCTCTGGTGTGTCTACTCTGTTACAGAGCTTTGTGTCATCAGCGAACAGTGAAATTTGCCCTTTAGGTCCTGCAATGTCACTGATGAAGATGTTGAATAGGACCGGTCCCAGCACTGATCCCTGTGGTACCCCACTGGTCACTCTTCCCTCTGTGGAGTGACAGCCATTTATCACCACCCTCTGTGTCCTGCCTCCCAGCCAGTTACCTATCCACCACACTTCTGTCCTGCCCACACCCATATTCCCCAGCTTGTGTAATAGTCTTCTATGTGGCGCAGTGTCAAAGGCCTTGCTGAAGTCCAGATAGGCCATGTCCACTGCCCTCCCCTAATCCACCTCCCTAGCCACCCAGTCAAAAAAATCAATGAAGTTGGTCTGACATGACCACCCCCTGGTGAAACCATGCTGCCTTGGGTCCTGTAGTCCACTGACAACCAGAAGTCCCACCAGTCTCTCCTTCAGTAGTGCTTCCATGATCTTCCCCACTACCGAGGTGAGGCTGACTGGTCTGTAGTTTCCCACTTCCTCTTTTTTCCCACTTTTGTATAAGGGAACTACATCTGCTGTCCTCCAGTCTTTGGGTACCTCCCGCGTTTCCAGTGATCGGCTAAACAGGATAGCCAGAGGTTCAGCCACCACCTCTCTTAGTTCTTTAAGGACCCTGGGTGCACCCCATCTGGCCCCATTGCTTTATCAACTCTTATTACTTCCAGTTCCTTCAGGACCCTTTCTCGAGTAAAGGGACTTCTGTCCATTTCTGCACCATTCTCACCCCTTGTACTCCCTTCAGACCCATTACCCTCCTCTTCTTCAGTAAAGACTGAGTAGAAATACCTGTTCAATATGTCAGCTTTACTGTTGTCATCCTCCACGCGGCCCCATCCTCCCCCTTCAGTCTCACTACCCCCCTTTGCCTTTCTTTTTTCACTTATGTACCTGTAAAAGGTTTTGTCCCCTCTACCCAATGATTTTGCAATGTGTTCTTCTGCCTGAGCTTTGGCTTCCCTTACTGACCTCCCTTCCTCAGTAGCGTAACTTGCTCCCACACTAATAGCGTAGGTCCATTGATGGTCCGATACTCTCCACTTCCTCCTTAAACACTCAGTCCATCATTTCTGTTTCCTATATTTGGTAAATAATCCTTAATGTCCATCTTCTTATCTTCCCACCATGTCCATAGGGCATTATAAAAACAAAAAAAACAGTTTTCAACCTGTCAACAAATGCTGCACAGTCAAGCATACTTCTAAGGAATCTAACAGGAAAATATTCATTTGAAATCTACCACTCTGTGGAGAGGACTGAGATGGAACATTGTCCATAGAAAAAGTACAGTCCAAAATGTCATGATTAGATAACTCTGAAGGTGGTAATTTGAAAATCACTAGAGTCAGTCTTTGGGATATAAAAAAATAATCAGTTCTAATAGAACATTTATTTCTATTGTATGTAAAGCCTCCATCCTTATATAAGGTCTGATACGCATCAGTTAAAACTGCACTTGTCACAATATTCTTCAGAGCACGAGAATCACAATGTGTCTTTTTCGGCAGCTACCCTTGAGTTTGAACATCCACACCACAATTCAGATTTCCCCTATATCACCTGTTTTGCAGTTCACAAATAGGGTCTGATACTTTCAAAAAGTGTTATCCTTCTAGCCTCTGTCTGAGGGGTGTAGCTATTAGTTAAATAAAGTTTCACTGCTTTATACACAGAATCTAACAACAGAGCCCTCCGTGGGTTAATATATACAATCTTCATTATAGAAACATTTTTCCTACAAAATAAAATACCCAAACCATCCACCTTATCTGTTTCAAAAGTGCAAAGGGGAGGACCACAAATCCAGATTCTTTTAAGCTGCAATACTTCACAGAGGGATGCCAGTCTTATGTCCTATAATAAAACAATATGCAGGCTGGAATGCTGAAAAAAGATATGGCAATCACTCTCTTCTTGCAGTTCTTAATGCTGTAGATAACAAAAGAGGCTATGTTCAGTTTCTGCATAGGGAGATAATGAATGGGACTTCAGCATTCTGTAAATTCTCAGGTGATCCCTCCTTGTGAAGAGGTGGTTGAGTTCTTTCTCCTGAGTTTCCATACTGGCTTACAGTCCTCCTCCTCCATGTTTGATCATGTCCATGATTTTGTGGAAGATACATCAAAGTCCATGTCTGAGTCTCCACATAATCTCTATCCTTTAAAATCTGATATTTATTCTACAAAGTAATTAAGGGTTGTCTTGATTGTTTAGATGTTGACCTCGTGACTCATTGGGGAATGATAATGGGGCTTTCTGAGCTCAGAGGCATGGTCACTAGAGAATTTGGTACTGTAGTTCTTTCCTTGGGTGTTTTCATAGGGGTTTCTTGAGTCTCAAGGGATGCCACCAGTGATGTACTGCTCTCCACTGATTACCCATCTTCCAGAAGTTCATCTGTAGCTGGTGTAGACACTGGACATGAGGGAGAGGTTGGAGAGATAGGAATCTCCCTCCTTGCAGCCTCTGCATGAATAAGAGATGCAAAAGTCACTTTCTTGCCTTCCAAGAGAATTGCTACTTGAGGAAGAAGATCCTGTTTGTTGTGTTGCCCCAAAGGGGTCCTGAATGTTTGAGCAGTGACTTTACTAGAGATTTGGACTTTGTAGACCAGGTGTTCCTGGTCATATCTATTGTCTCTCTCTTTCAGGCAGCCCAAGTGCATTGCTGGTATGTGAGTGCAGTCTCCTCACAGAGATTACAATGATGGAGATTTCTACACATCAAGCTGACATGCCAAAACTTTCCACATAATCCACATCGCAGCTGGTCACATGTACTATTCAGGTGTGTGTTAACCCCACATTTATACCAGGATTTGGGCTGACCTGCATAAAAACAAACTCCTCTTTCCCTACCCAAAAAGAAACGATTAGGTAGATGAACTACCCCTAAATCTGTCTGTAATAATTTAACATTGAACCACCATCCTCCCAGACAGATAATTTGTATCTAGAATGGTTTGAGGGAGTCCCAAGAGTTCACATCTCATTTCTGGCTAATAGTGTATGTTCCTTACATTAACTCCTTTCTTACAGAACATTACTGCTGCATTGTAAATAAGTGGCTTAGTAAGGGGAATGGCAATGAATGATATCAATGAAAGAGATGTTTTAGTTGATGGTACTTAGTCCAGAATCTGTCTAGACTCTGTGTTGTGTTAAAACTTGGATCAAAACTATCTTCACTCAAAATGTGTATTAAGACATGGATGTCAGAAGTTAGAAACTGCATGGAGTTTTAATGAGAAGCCTGGTGATGTATTCTATCAGGGTGATCTGGCAGACCTCCCCTTTACTTGAGCCTGACTGAGTTTTTATATGGTGTTGGCTGTGCTTTATGCTTAAAAAAGTCTGAGTAACAAGGACCTGTACTAGGTCTTGTAGAGTAATTATGAGACCTGGTTTCTCCTCATTATTATGACTGTGAGTCTCTTCGGTATTTTGTACTGCCCACCCTTCCTGCTGCACCAAAGATGAGTGCCTTGATGTTGCAGGAAAGGGTGCAGGATTTTCATGTTCTGCAGCATTTAATTGCTGCAGTCCAGGGAGAGTGGCATTCTCGTTTATACCATGGACAGTTTGTGTTTTCTGTGATAATTCATCAGCCTCAGCAGTTTTGCTCTCCAAAATCCCCTTTCCTCCCTCTGTCTGCACCACAGATATGATAGTATCTGTAACACTCCTAGCAGGCATAGAAGCAATGTCATGGGACAGAATGGCAGCTGTTGCCGAAACAACCTGTAACCTGTCACCAAGCAGAACCGTCATTGAAGGGCCCACTCCACTCACCCAAGAAGTGGACTCAGGAGAAATCTTAGAAGGAGACATGGTCTGAATGCTAACATTACAGGTACTGCCCCAAATATCTTTTGCTCCTGACATAGGAGCAGTGCTTGTTTCATAAGTTTCATAAGTTATTCAAGCCAGAGGACAAAGTCCATAATGCTTGCCTCTTTTAATCTAATAACTATGTTTATAATCATCTGTCATTATTGAATCCAAATTTGTTATGAAAGCATCGATGCTTGTACTATCCACAACATTTGCAGGGAGGCTGTTCCATATTGCAATTGATCTTATGCTAAACCAATTTTTACTCCTTAGTGAATACCATTTCCCAATCAGTAACTGTTTGTTATGTCTACGGTTGCTTTGTCTAAGTTCGGATTTGAATAATCCTGTATCATTAAGAAGTATAAAATTTTGTAATAAACCATATATAAGGCATAGGTCTCCCCTAAGCCTTCTATAGTTTAGGGAATACAATTTTAATTCTCTAAGCCTATGTTCATAATCATTTCCTTTCATTCCTGTTATTGTCCTGGTAAACCATCTCTGTACTCTTTCTAGGTTATTAATTTCTTCCTTGGTATATGGGGACCACACTTGAACACAATACTCAAGATGGGGTCTCACCAAAGCACTGTACAAAGGCAGCATAACCGCTTTAGTCCTGCTTGCCACATGTCTAAATATACAATTTAAGTTCTGGTTAGCTTTTTTGATTTGTTTAGAACAATGTAGTTTAAATTTCATATCTGGAGTAATGACAAGCCCAAGATCTCTTTCTTCTAAGGTCTGATGTAATATTTGATTTGCCGATTTATATGTACATTTGGAATTATGTTTACCCATATGCATCACCTTGCATTTATCATTATTTAGTACCAATTTCTTTTCATGGGCCCATAAAGTGACTTCATCTAAGAAGTTTTGCAGGATACTGCTATCATTACTATTATTAACAATAGATCCTAAACAGCAATCATCAGCAAATTTAAGTAGCCAAATCTTGTTTATATTTGATTGTAGGGAGGAAATATAAATATTAAATAGGCATGGCCCCGACACTGATCCCTGGGGGACACCACTAGTCACACCAGCCCAATCTGACAGTTCTCCATTTATTACCACTCTCTGCTTCCTATTGCTAAGCCACATCCTTATCCAATTTATTATATTTTGATTTAATTTGACTTCTTTTAAAGCATTTATAAGTTCAAGGTGGGGAATTTTGTCAAATGCTTTTGCAAAATCTATAAATACTAGATCAACTGAGTTATCATTATCCATTTCTTCAGTAACTTTATTGTGGAAAGTCAGAAGATTAGTTAAACATGATCTTGATTTTGTAAATCCATGTTGATTTTTATCCATAAGCTTGTTATTATTAAGATGTTCCAATATGATTTCTTTTACAAACTGTTCAAATATTTTACCAATCAGAGATGTCAGACTTATAGGTCTAAAATTTTCTGGTTTATTGGTAGGTCCTTTTTTATGGATGGGTACAACTGTTGCTATTCTCCAATCATTTGGGACTTCACCACTATCCAGTAAATGTTGAAATATATTAGTTAAGGGCATACAGATTTCGTAGGCAAGTTCTTTTATTACTTTTGGATGAATATCATCCGGACCTGGGGATTTATTAATATTTATATTTTTATGTTTTTCTAAAACATCTTTTGGCTTAATTATAAATGCACCAGGTATAGATTTTTCTAATTCGTTTGATTTATCCTGTGGTTTATTATTAAATATGGATGAAAAGTATTGATTCTGTATATTAGCTATTTCCTGCTTGTTAGATACACATCCAGAATGTGTAGTGAATGGACCTATAGTCATGGAATTACTTCTGGTTTTATTTATATAAGAGAAAAAGGATTTTTGTTGTCTTTTACCCTTGATGCTAATTTAAGTTCAAATTGAGTTTTATCTAGTCTTATTTTAGTTTTTATTATTTTTAATAATTCCTTATATTTTGAATTAAGATGTATAAGACCTTTTTGGATTTTTTTATAGAGTTTATTTTTTTTATTAATTAGAGATTTAGTTTTAGAGAACATCCACCTAGGAGTAGGCTTATCTTTGGATTCATATTTACTATTAGTTGGAATATTATTTTTAATAAGATACTTCAATTTGTTAATTAATAATAGCCATTTGGCTTCCACGGATAAATTTGAGAACAGTGCTAGCCAATCCCAACAACTGATAATGTACTTCATATTTTGAAAGTTAGCTTTAGTAGAATTTAGGATCTTGGTTGTACCTGTTGCTAATATAGGTTTACTATCTAATATTTGGAAATGTACAGTATTATGATCACTGTTAGCTAAGGGTGCATTAACATCAATCCCAGTAATACAATGAGCCACATTAGTTAATATAAGATCTAATACTTTATTACCCCTGTTGTTTGATTTAACACGTTGTTCCAAACCTAATTCATTAAATGTTTTCATATAACTTCTATCTATTTTGTCTGTTGCAATTACTTGTTCCCAGTTGAGACTGTCTAGATTAAAGTCTCCCATAATTATATGATTTTTTGAAGTATCTAGATGACTAAGAGTATGTAATAAGATATTATCATTCTCGGTACTCATGGAGGGAGGTCTATAAACTAAGGTCAAAATAAATGGTGGACCTATCTGCAGTTTTAATCTAATCCACAATATTTCAAGATCGGAATCATCCTCAATTTCTTCGCTATCAATAGATTGGTGTATATATATATAGCTACCCCTCCCCCTTTCCTATATTTCCTATTTTTATAATATAATTTGTACCCTTGTATATTTGTGTCCCAAGAATCATTATCCCCCCACCAGGTCTCAGTGATGAGTGCTATACTCATGTCATTCATCCCAAGATACAATTTAAACTCATCAAATGTATTATTTAAACTCCGTGCATTTAATAGGACCCCTTTCCATCCATAATCTTTAGTTGTATCATGATTATGCGTATAATCTGTCATTACAGGGGTCAAGTATTGTACTTCACCCCTTTTACCCAGTTTAAATGAAACTCTACTACCCTGTTAATTTTTTTAGCCAAAATCCTAATACCAATCTGGCTAAGGTGGATTCCATCATTTTTATAACATTTTATGTTTTTAAAGGTCTGGGTATTGTCCATAAATCCTATTTTCTCCATTTTACAGAAATGTCTTAGCCAAGAATTTAATTGTTGCGCTTGTTCATTCTTATAGTTATGATTTCCTATAAGTGGAAGTATACCAGACAGTATAATATCACCCCCTTTTTCCTTAATCCTTGCTACTATTTGTCTATAATCTTCCTGAACGTATATCAGGGCCCTTTTAAATAAGTCATTGACTCCCACATGAAGAATAACCAGTGGTTTGTATGTATTTTCAAGTAACCCTTCAAGAAGATAGATTATGTCATTAGTTTTGACCCCTGATAGGGCACTCACAGTTGTATGTTCTTTTCTCCCATCACAGACAATGGTGTCTATTCCTTTCAATATTGAGTCACCAATTACTACAACATCTCTATCAGTAATCTTATTTATCCCTATTTCTCCTAATTTAGACTCACTATTAAGCATGGCATAATCTCCAAATTTTGGATTTTCAGTGTTTTGTGATTCTTTGTGTTCATCCACTAGTACTTCAAATCTATTATATAGACTAATAGGTTGTACAACATTTTTAAATCCTTCACATGGAGTGGATGTAATGGCTATTTCAGTTTTATGAGCATGGGATGGATTAATCTTTGTAGATTTAACAGGAATATCATCATCTTTTTCATTTATATCTTTCACATTAAACTGATATGATATATCAACATGGGGGGATATATTCCTGGGTGTGTTTTTAATCTGTGTTTCAAAATGCTTAATACTTGCTTCTTTAACTGCATCATCAATAAATTGTTCAAGAAGCATTATTTCCTTGGGTGTTTCCAGTTTATCTTTCAATTTACAAATTTCTTCTTGTAATGTTACATTCATTTTACATTTATCACAGGCAAATTCCAGATCTGGGGTATCCTCTACATACATTAAACATTTAATACACACCCTTTTTTTAATACTTCTTCCCTTTTTACCCTTAGTTTATGCCATTTTAATTAAATCAAACAGTTCACATTTAAATTGCTCACTAGCTTACCCTGTCAAGGTCACAGCATCTCAGATAGAATATGTAATAGAACTTGTATCAGTTAGAGTACTCATGGTATGGACCATCATCCAGGTCATGTCTCCTCCACCAAGTGCTCCAATTCCTAGTCCTGAGAGCACTACCAGTCACATATCTTCTAGTTGTTGAGGTAAGCACTGACTAGTAATGAGCATTGGGGATACAGCCATTGGATCTCAGATTAGCTGTAAAGGCACATCCATGGGACTTTGTGCAACCTAATGCCATTCAGTATTTCCAGTAGGGACTAGTGCTGGTAAACATGAACTGAACATCAAGGTGACCTTGTGATCCTGCATTTGACTTGATAGTCCATAGTGTGGAAACAAATGGAGGCCATCCTAAATGATAGGCTAGTGGCACTACTGGAGGTGAATGGGGTATGGGATGGGAGGCAACATGGCTTCATCAAGGGTAGGCCATGCCAGACCAACCTGGTGGAATACCATGGCTAGGTGACTAGGCAGATTGACAGGGACCATGTGGTAGATGTCCTGCACCTAGACTTCAGTAAGGTCTTCGATTCAGTACCACATGGGAGACTTGGAATCAAGCCACAGGGCACAGGGGCAGGAGCAAAACTGGGTTGGGTGGGTGGAAAACTGGCTAAAAGAGAGGCAGCAGAGGGTGGTGGTAGGGTGGGAATATTCATCCCCTGAGCCTGTGACAAGTGGTGCTCCACAGGGCTCGGTGTTGGGCCCAGTGCTGTTTGGCATATTTATTGCAGATATCTCTGAGGGCATCAGCAGCAAAATCAGCCTATTTGTGGATGACACCAAGATGGGAGCGGTGGTGGGTGACCAGGGGCCTGGTGGGGGCTACAGGAGGACCTGCAAGGCTGGAGGCATGGCCTGACAGATGGCAGCTGGGGTTCAATGCAAAAAAATGCAAGGTGCTGCACTTTGGAACAAAAAATATTGAGGAGAAGCTACCATCTGGGGGGAGTGCAGCTGGAGGTAACAGAAGAGAAGAAGGATCTGGGGGTGCTCATCAAGGGAGCAATGAACAATTCTGCACAATGCAGAAAGACAGCAGTAATGACCAACAAAATGCTGGGGTGCATTGCAAGGGGAATTATCTTGAGAAGAAGGGAGGTTATTCTACCATTATACAGATCATTGTTTAGACCTCACCTGGAATACTGCATACAGTACTGGAGCCCATACCTACAAAAGGACATTAGGCTGCTGCAAGAGGTGAACTGTAAGGCAACTAAGATGATTCAGGGCCTGGGGGAATTTTCATATGAGATCAGGCTAAAAGAGTTTAACATATACACACTGGAGGAGAGGAGGGATGGGGGGATATGATTGAGACCTTCAAATGCACAAGGTTTGAATTAGTGTCAGAGACTTGATTAGCAGCCTTCGCAAATCAAAGTAAAAAATGATTAGCAATTGACCAAAGTTAAGGAGTCACATGATGCAGAGCACCTAGAAGCAGCACTAGACTGGAGCTCCTACCTTTTGCCCTCTGCTAAACCCCTTTTCCTTAATATTTGGAAGGATTACATGCTGAACTCTAGCTTCACACTTCTATAGTACTCCTGCCTTCAGCAGTCGTTTTTCGTCTGGATTCCGCATCACAATCGGCTTTACAGCAGCGATGGACACTGAGATGAGGCAGGCCAGGATCAAGCACATTCCACCTCCCACTCCAAAGAAAACCCCTAAAAAATCTAAACACCAAGGTACAGGGAATTCTACTAAATCAAACACCCCTAGTCCTCCTGCAGTTCCTCTGACTGAAGATCGCTTTCTCCGAGAGCTTTTACCATTCAGGGAAACTTTGGAGGACATCTCTACAGAGTTAAAATCTATTTGGGGTGATCTTAATAGCCTGATGACATGGATTGGAAACTTGGAAGCCTGATCCTCTTCATTGGAAAAATGGAAGGAAAAGGTTGACCCAGAGATCGCACACCTCCGCCAGCAAGTACATAATCTCCAACTGAAAACAGAAGACTTAGAAGGGAGAAGCAGGAGAAATAATGTGTTAATTATTGGACTACCCGAGGCTGAAGAGGGAACTGACACCATCAACTTTCTGCAAAAATTTTCAACAAGATCGTTGGCCCGTCTCCTCTGAACCCACAGTATCATATAGAATGGGTGCACCACTCTCTCAGACCGAAGCCTCTACCTGGAGCACCTCCTCGACCAATCATTGTTAAATTCCTCAGCTTCGTGGAGAAATAATATATTTTAAAAAAATCAAGAGAGCTGCAATCAATACTTTGGGGTAGTTCAAAATTAAGAATAACGCAAGATCTCCCATTTGAGACCCACCAGAAACGTTCAGCATTCCATCCAAAGGTCAGTAAGCTGATAGCTGCTGGTATACACTTCAAGATGTTATACCCTGCTAAATTACAAGTGGCAATTGTGGGTACCTGGTATTCCTACGACTCTCCAGAGCAAGCAGCAACGGATCTCACTATCAAGCTTCCCAATCACTTCAAGTCAGGCTGAATCCTCAAAGGACTTATCTGGGTTTAATTTGGGTAAAATGATTGTATTGATTTAGAGTATTTACCTATTTGCAGGTGAATTTTTTCCTTTTCCTCCTCTTCTTATCTGGTTGGGTCGGGAAGGAGTGGTAGGCCGTAGTGGGGCCTAATAGGCCAGATTTTCTCCTCATGGAGCTATCTGATCACCCCTGATCTGGGAGGGTAGGAACTTTTGGCTGGCGGGCGTTTCCATACACCGCTATTGGGAAAGGACGATTTGGTCCCACCATGAATATTGATCCCCTATTACTTCCTTGCCTTCTCAGGGTCTGTGTTATTTGGGGTTTACTTGCCATACAGTCAATTTAAGAGGGGTCTCGCGGACTCTCAATTTATGGATTATCCCAGTTTATCGGGACTGGAAGGTCCTATAATCCCCAATTTGGATCAGCGAAGCTGCACAGAAGTAAGATGACATAACTCATTTAGTTAATTGCTGTTGAACTGGGTAGTATGTATTACAGCATGGGTGAAATTTTAATAACTCTGAGAGATATGGCCCTTCCATTTTCTAAGTGCCATTCTTTTACTGACCTGTAACAGTTAATATTAGTGTAATGCACATCCTTGCAGACTTACAGTATAGGGGATGGTGGGGGGGATCCTGGCTGAAGCAGGCTCAGGGAGAGCTGTATAGCATGCCTGTGAAGGGGGAGAATGGTGCATTTCCAAGGAACCTTAAGGGGTATAGAGATTTTCAGTGTCGTGTTAGACACCTTCTAAAGTCAAAGTATAGGTTTCCCTCTCAGGATAGGAATCAATGTTTAGGTTCATATATTCACCGAAATGCTGCCAATAACCCTTACCCTTACAAGGGGGTTATGGTTATTTTTCATAGTTATTTGGGGACCTTTTGTATATAGTTGGTGGGGTTTTTGGGGGGAGGGGAGTTTTATTGTCCAGAAGTCTTTCCTTCTGACAAAGTCTACTGAAGTTAAAGATAGACTGCTGAAGTCAGTCACATTTCCGGTAATGTATAAGAATGACAGTTTTATCTGGGGAAGATGGTGTTGTATTACTAGATTATTTTTTCAGGAGAAGAGATGGGAGGGTGGTGGGATTGGAGTGTGCCTTTCAGAATGTATCTTTCAGTTAGCTATTTATGATTGTTTTTTCTTTCTGTTGACAATGACTACCATAACCACTTAAAATTGCCACATGGAATGTCAGAGGTGTTAGAGTCATAACGAAGAGATATCAGGTTTTTAAAAATTGTGCTTTATTAAATGTAGATATTCTTTTGCTTCAAGAAACCCATCTACTGGTCACTGAAACAAACTGGCTACGCCAACAAGGTTTTTCCCAAGTGTTTGCTGCAAGTGGGTCAGCATCGAGTGGGGGGGGTGGCCATTTTGATAAAGGGGCACTTATGGTTCCTGGCAGAAGAGAGCCTAATAGACCCAGAAGGTAGGTTTACATTAGTTAAAGGTTCTCTTAATAACACCACGGCAGTGTTAGGTTCCATTTACGGACCAGTAGGGGGAGACGCAGAATTCCTTATGGGTTTAGCTGATAGGATAGGTGGACTTTTGCCTCTTCATTAATTTTGGGAGGCGATTGGAACATTCTGCCATCTCAAGACCTAGACCTGCCATTAAAACCTTTATCCCCCCCACAAAAGGCCTTAGCAGACTTCATGGAGCTTCTGGGATTGTGTGATCCCTGGCGCCTTCTCAATCCTTCTCACTGGGTTTTCTCTTTCTATTCTCATGTCCACCAGTCTTGGTCTAGATTAGATTATATTCTAATCAGTATCTCCCTTCTAACTGGTCTTTGCCAGACATGAATCACACCAATTGTCTTATCAGACCATTCAGTTGCATGGCTGATGATCTCCCCTGATCCGGACCTCCAAAGGTACACTACTTGAAGACTAACTACACAACTTCTCAAAAAAGAACAAACAGTTTCCCATATTAAAATGCTAATTTCCACCTTCATGGATATTAATAAAGGTTCCACACCAAGGGAGAATTTAATATGGTACACCCTTAAATGTTATCTTCGGGGGGAATTTATTAAATTCACTTCCAAGAGGAAAAAACAAACAGAAGCAAGGGCAATTTCCTTGTTAACACAAATAAGAGAAACCAAAAGTTCTCTATCTTCATCCTCTCCTCCAAACTCCCTGGAAACCCTGATAATACTAAGGAATGAATATGCAGACTTATTAAAGGAAAAAGCAGAGTATGCCATCTTAAAAACCAAATCTAAATACATTGACCAAGGAGAGAAAGCTGGTAGAATGTTGGCCCTTCACTTATGGAAAATGGAATGCTTGAGGCTAATCCCTTCCTTGCAAGCATTAGATGGCACCATCAAATCCTCGCCGAGGGATATCACTCAGGTTTTTGAAACTTTTTATAGTACACTTTATAGCAAATGCTCCTCTCCGGTACCTCTCTCAAGTATCGAAAGCTATTTGGAGAGGCTTAATCTTCCCTGTCTACAAGCCCATCACAGTTCTTCTCTGTTTTCCCCTATCACATTGATGGAAGTGGAAGAGGCAATTAGGCGGTTATCACTGGATAAGTCACCTGGTCCTGATGGCTTTCCCTCCAATTTTTATAAAATCTTTTGTAAAGAACTAGCCCCCCTCCTTCTAAGTCTATATGAATATATGTTCACAGCTGATACTTTGGATCCCACACTGCTAGAAGCCACGATAGTTCTACTTCTTAAACCAGATAAACCACATAGGGAACCTGCCAGTTACCGACCAATTTCCCTTTTAAATTGCAATATTAAAATATTAACAAAAATCTTATCTCTTAAGATTAAAAAGATATGGTCCCACTTGCTGAGTCCTGAACAAGTCAGTTTTGTGCAAGGCCACTCTTCAGTTGACCATCTCAGAGCTCTTTCACATATTTTTCACATAGCCCAAACCTCTCAGATTCCCATGGCTCTAATCTCGTTAGACACTGAAAAGGCCTTTGACAGAGTCAACTGGGACTTTCTTTGGGCAACACTTATGAAAATGGGTTTCCCTGCTTCCTTTATCCGGTGGATTCAGATGGTATATATGTCTCCTTCCACAAAAATTTATTGCAATGGGGTCTTCTCTTCTTGCTTCTCTCTGTTTACAGACACCAGGCACGGTTGCCCCTTATCTCCCTTTATTTAACTTATATCTGGAACCTCTCCTTCTCAGTATCAAATGCTCTCCTCAGGTTCAAGGTTGTTCAGTGCTTCAGCAGACCCTGACTCTCTCAGTGTAAGCTGACAACATTCTTCTTCATCTGGTACATCCTGATACATCTTTAGCACATGCCTTACAAATTATTACACAGTACGGACTTCTGTCCAACTACAAGTTGAACCTATCAAAAACAGTAATATTTCCCTTAAACGTCCTCACCCATAAAGCTAACTTCACTCAATTCAGGATGAAATGGTCCTCACATTCAATTAAATACCTAGGAATACATCTTACTAAGGATCCTGTGTCTTTCAAGAAACTTAATCTTGATGATTTAGTGGTAAATATTCAACAGGCTCTCCAAAGATGGGCAAAACTTCCCCTTTCTTTATGGGGTCAGATTAGTATTATCGAAATGAATGTTCTGCCCCGGCTTTTCTATCCTTTAAATTTAATGAATCTGCGGCTTTCACTATCCTACTTCCAGCAATTTCCCTCCATCCTTTCCAAATTTATTTGGCAAGGCAAACATCCTAGATGTTCCTTTCTTTAGCTTAGTCTTCCCAAAGAGTTGGGAGGACTCTGTCTCCCCAACTTTATTTTGTATTACTGGGCTAGTCACCTGTCCAAATTGGGGAGATGGTTTTTGGTCAGGGAAAATGACCACCCTCCTGTTTGGCTCCAGCCTGAAAGATGGTTACTGGACTCGCATAACCTCAACTTGTCTACTATCTTCTTTCTTACCAATTCGGCACTACCGATCCCAATACAAAACTCGGTTATTGGTACCTCGCTTAAAGTCCTACTCCAATGCTGGAATTTCTTCAAAATCTCCTCTAAGAGAGATATCGTGCAATCCCTTACCTTAAATTCTAATATTAAAATAGGTGGATCACTGATCTCTTCAGAATGGCTTCCTCAGTTACAAGGAGTCCTAATAGAAAAACCTTTTTTCCCAAGACTCTCTCCTTTCTTCCCCCCTAAATTATGACTAATTTTAAGATACCCCAGAAGTTTGTTTTCAAAATCTTCCAGTTGAGGCATCTCATTACCTGCATCTTTTGTACTGCTTTTAAGGAGTCTCAGGTTATGCCTTTTCTAGATCAAATGCAGGATTATGCTAACAAACCCCATGGAATCTCAATTATATATTCCTACCTTTTGGGCCTTAAATTTCCAAACGCCCTTCCAGGATCCAAAGTATGGGGTTCTCTTCTGCCGGATACTACCCCTGTATGGAGCCAAATTTAGAAAGACTTGCATAGATACCATACCCAAGACAGGCTCAGACTCACTCAGTATCACATCTTAAATAACCTGTATTATACACCAGTTAAATTAGGTAAATTGGGCAAGCTTCCTGTTTCTACGTGTACTAGATGTGGTAAATTTGAAGGGAACCTGATACATATATTTTGGCACTGTGAAAAGGTGGCCCCTCTATGGCACACAATTCAAGCCAAGCTAGATCCAATACTAGGATTGGAGGAACTGTTTACCATAGAGATATGAATCTTAGGAATGTTTTCCAGCATTGGAATCCAAGAGTGCAAATTCCACATGGCATTAATCTCAATAGTGGTTAAGAAATTGGTACTTAAGCACTGGATGGATCAACTGGCCATATCATATGCTGAATGGTTGAAGGATTTATCAGCTTGTTTCAATACTGAAAGACTGGTTGCTAGGTCCCGTAACAACATGGACTCATTCAATAAAAAATGGGGTAAACTATATGCTCTATACTTGCATTAACAATCATTATAGGTATGTCTCCGTATTTTTTTTTGTACACTATAATTAATTTGTTTATTGTTTTCTATTACCTTCCTGTAATGTCGGGTTTAGTTGGCACACTCCAGGGAGGGAGTGGGATGATGGAGGGGGAGGGGGAGGGTTCCGGGAATGAGTTAAAGGGTTTATTACAATTTATATAAGTTATCTGAAGATGGAAGGTTTCATGTAAAATTCAGATACTACAGAAGTATGTTGTTTGTGTTCTTGTATGATATAAAATAAATAAAAATGTTTAATTAAAAAAAAGCAATTGACCAAAGTTGATTAGCAATTACCAGAAATTGACATTTTTGTTCAAAACCCCATAACATCTACTTATCTTGCTCTATTTTGATAAAATACACATTATATAAATACTTCTGAGACTGATATTGTTTTATTTAGCCATCGGAGTCAGAATACAGCAATTGTGCTGCAGCAAATACATTTTAAGAGCTGTGAAGGATGATGTCTGTCAAAGCAGACCGTGAACTCATGAATTATAATCATGACATGATTGTGAGTCATGACTACTAAAATGAACTGTCCCCCTGTGCCATAAAAACTACTCCACCTGAGACAGTAATTGACCATAAACTCCAACATAGGACTGTTTTGTTACTCTTCTTCACCAGGCATGTAGCCAGTTATTCTGGCCTGTTTTGGAGGGGAGGAACCTGGGAATGGTCCACCATCCGCAGCTGCCAAATCACCCAGATGTCTTGGTTTAGCACTAAAAAATATGTCTACAGCCCTGTCTGGGTTGAAATCATCTGGAAGGGGGCCTTGCTTTTTAATGCACATCAATGTTTCTACAGTATCCTCTGCCAGACTTGCTCTCCAGTCAGTTTTTACTGTGTTCATAGTTGAAAAACACCTTTCTACTAATGCATTAGACACACGAAATACACTCAACACATTGACAAGCTTCAACAGATTTGGATGAGAATTTTGGAAATCACATGCCAGCTTTGACCAGATAGCAGAGGTAGACATATAATTGATGAAATTGGTTTAAGCAAAAATCTTAAACTCTTGCCATTCTGCAAGCACTTGATTGGTGTCACAGTCAGGCTGCAAAAGAGCTGAAAAATGGTCAGCTACTTCAGTGATGTCACTGTAACCACAATGCTCCAGTTCCTTTCGGTCATTTGGCCAAAGTCCGGTATCTAAAACTTTTGCACGGTTATAGATACTACTTTCATCATTTAAACCAAACCTTTGTTCACAACAGTTCTCAATATTTGTAATGTATTTCTTACCTTGCTGTTTCAAAGTTTTAATAGATTAAGCACTTAGATGTGTTAATTTTATACCCTTGTAAGTGACTTCAGGATATGCTCCTGAAAGAACATCAGAACAATTTTTTAAGAGAATGTCACGTTCACTGTCACTGGTATGCACCACCGACAGCAACACTTTCACAGTGACTGTTAGTACAACAACTACAGTGCCAGGTCACTGTACAGATGGTGCTGGACCCAGGCACTGTATTTGGGGGATTTTCACCCCCTTCCCTAATCAGCTCCAACTTGGAGTTGATTATAAAAAGTGTGGGGGGATGCAAGGAGCACAGCCCCCATGTGGGGGTTGAGGGGAACAAGCCCCCAGAAGAAATCATGTCTCCAACTTGGAAACCGCCTGCCAACCACAAATGCGGTTGACATGATGGTTTTGCTGTCCAGTCATTCTACAAAATATTTGTCAATGACCGGTTGTAGATCCATTGTCATCTATGGGGCCACTCTGCTTAGCATAGTCAAGAGTGTTTCTCAAAGTTTCAACAGAGCTAAGTAGCTCTGGCATTTCAATAACTTCTTTTTGGAGTGCTAGTGAGAACCTGGTAAGTGGCTGAAGCAACTGTTCAAAATACAAAGGATGTGCAATCACTTGGAATTTAGTCAAAATTTGCAATACTCCCTTGGCTTTGGCATGATCATTAGTTGGGTCTGCTGCAACAGATTCTAAATAGGCAGTGATAATGGGGAATGATTTGGTAACAGCCTGGGTGGCAAGAAGTTTATGCTGCACCCAATGAGTTCCATGGGCCTTCTTGGGCTTTTCAACTGACATCTCCATGGCCTGGGCAAGGGACCGTAACTCTCTAAGTCACTTAGAACTTTTCTAATAGAGATAAAACAGCTGAGTCAGAAAATTTGAAACTTCATTGAAATAGGTGTTATCTAATGCATCTTTCATGGCCAGTTCTAATCTGTGTTAGAAACAATGAACAGCAACCAACCACTGTAGGTCTTCCCTTAAAAGTGCAGCAAGACCCTATCTTACACCCATGTTAGCAGCTGCCCCTTCAGCCCCAAACCCAACCATTTTTTTTACATTAAGACCACTCTTTGCAGGAATGTCTAAGAGGAGATTTTTGAGTCCCTCATTTGTGCCATCTCATACTGCTTTCATTTGTAAAAATGTAGTCCCCACCTGACCATTGCTGGGATTAACATAAATTACATAAACCAGTTCCTTTTCAATTACAGCAGTATCAGCATTACCATTTATAAGAACTGAAAAATAATTAGCATTTTTTACAGTTCTCAGCAGGTTTTCCTCTAGATTATTTCCCATGCACATTGTCAGTTCTTTCTCACAAAGAGCGTTAATGTATTTATTGCCCAAATGAACTCCATGGCACTTCTTTTGTTCTGCTATCGCTTCCAACTTTTTAACAGGGATGTCCTCTTTGACCATCATATACAGGATCTCTATCAGCCTGCCTAGAAACATTTTATGCTGTTCCTCTGCATTACTGAATGCTCTCCCTGCAAATAAATTAAAATCACTTAGCTCTGGGGTCCAATACTCCTACCCCCCCAATTACTTTAAACTTACCAATTGTGGTATGGCGATTTGTTTCGAGTGGTAACCATGTTTTACCAAATTTCAAAATGTTAACAGCTTTATTGTGCTGCTCTGTCTGAAGATGTTTCCAGACTTTTAGCTGGGGGCCTGTTATCCCTGCAATTAATGCCTCAATGAAGTTCCTTAACCCATGTAGCTCATCTTTAAACTGACAGCACAATTTGCAACTAGCACACACTGCACAGTCTCCCTCACTGCTTATCTGTAGCCAGTTTTTGTCTGGATCATATTTTTTGTGCCATCATTCTGCAGTTGCTAATTTTACTCTGCCAGTCATGTTGGACTGCAATTATTAAAACATTTGAAGTTAGCAAAACAAGACTCTGTCAAGCTGTGCACTTTAAAAAATGAACACATCAAGTTACTGTAATCTGGCTAACTCTCTGTACTGAAAAAAACAATAATGGCAGCTGTAGATTTGCTTGTGACTGCCTGAGCACCCCCCCCAAGTTAATTGTTACACTTGTCCCCATACCTGTCATAGGCAGGGCACACACTTAAAGTGTCAGAGTTGTGAACAGAACACTTCCCAAATGTTCACAGCTGAAGCAAAGCTGGCAGCAGGGTATAGCCTTATGTTAACTTGTCCCCGATTTCTGCCACAGGCAGGGCACACACTTGAAAGTTTCAGAGTTGTGAACAGAACACTTCCTCAAAGTTCACTGCTGCAGCAAAGCTAGCACTGGCAGCTGGGCATAGTCTTACTTGTTTCCGATCCCCACCATAGGCAGGGCACACACTAAGTTTCCAGAACAGAAAGTTCCCCAAAGTTCACTCCTGCAGCAAAGCTCTAGCTGGCAGCAGGGCTAGAATCTTAATTTGTTACTTGTCCTCTCAGGTTCGATGGGCAGGGCACACAACAGTTACAACTTCTCCAGCGCAACAGAGCAAGCAGGTGTATTTTTGTTTTTGTCCTCTTCATCTCTGCCAAAGCAGGGCACTGACACAATTTTTTTATTTCTTTGTTTCCTCTCCCCTGAGAACTCTGGAAAAACCAGGGCACAATTCTTATCATCACTGCTGCAAAAAAGGGCTGGCTGGGCACAAAATAAAGCAGGCAGGACTGGCATGACCACTCATTGTCCCCTTCATCTCTGCCAAATGCAGGGTGCATTTACTTAAATGTCACAGAAGTGTTTCTTTTGTTTCCTCCCCTTCATAGAACTCTCTGGAGTAAACCAGGGCACAATTCTTAATCTGTTCTGTTCCCAAAAATGTTCTGCTACTTGCAAGTCAACAGTTTGTTTGCGTAATCCCCCATCATCATTGCTGCGATAAGGGCTGGGCACATTTTAAAGCTGGGCATGACTGTTTAACCACTGTTGTCCCTTCATCTCTGCCAAAAGTAGGGCACATTTAGTCACACAAGTTACTTTTCCCTTTGTTTCATCTCCCCTCAGAACTCTCTGGAAAAACCAGGGCACAATTCTTATTTGTTTTCTGTTCCCAAACAGTTTGCAAAAACACAGTAAAGTTTGATATTTTTCCCCCCATCAGATCAGTCACTGGCATTCGACTGGGCTGGGCATAAAATAAAGACTGTTTATACCACTCTGTTCATCTCTGCCAGCAGGGTAATTGACTAAGTTCACATTTACTTTCTTGCTGTTTTCTCTTCCTGATTCCTCTCTGTTTTGCCTACAGTTCAGGCCCATCCTACAAGGTGCACACCTTGCACAGACTGTCCCCCCAGTCATGCCACTTCCCTGCCACATGCCCTCCCATTGAGTTCACTCCTCCAGGCTCCCTGGACATTAAATTGAAAAGTTTGTACTTGTTTTGTTTGTAGAGATTCCCTATTGTCCACTCAGCTGTGAGCTGCTCCTAAATGAGTTGCTCAGCTGAATCTGCATCATGCTGCCTGCTTGCCCACCCACAATACTACATGTGGCTCTCCTCTGGTCCCAGTCCCCTCTCGCACCATCTCAGCCTCCTCGGCTCCCCTGCTCCTCATTGCGGCTCCTCCCTGCAAACACAGAAATAAATTCATTACCAGACACCATCAATGATCAAAAAAAATGTAATTAAAAAAATAGAAGAAGAAAACTGGAACTCACCTTGCTTAATGCTCCGGCTGTAAGTTCTGGTCCTGCTTGTTCTTCTCCTGGGGTCATGCTGCAAGAGAATGATGTAATGTGTCTCCCATGCAGAGACTAGGTGGGGGGATTGTTGATCAAACAGGTGGGGTGCAGGAGAGGAGGACAGAAAAAACAGAAACTTTTTTTTAAAAGAAACATGGCCCAAAATGCCAAGAAAGACATTTTTTAAGGACCCAGGGCTAGTTCAGAATGATTAGCAATGACCTGTAATCATTCCAAAAGTTGACTCACTTTTCTCCAGTCTTGGGTCACAAATCGTGATGTGAAGCCACTTATTTTATGCCTTGAATACATGAACGGGATAATCAAAATAAACAAAGAGGGTCTATTCAGGAAGAGGGTGGGGAGAGACACTAGGGGCCATGACAAGAGATTGGAAGGGGGTAGATTCAGGAGGGAGGTGAGGAGGCATTTCTTATGGAGAGAGTGGTGGCAAAGTGGAACGCACTACCAGCTGAAGTGGTGGCATGTACCACAGTGGAATGCTTCAAGAAGGTGTGGGACAAGGCAAAGGGAAGGGTAAAGGGAGGTAAGGGGAGGGGGTGGGGCAGCTGCTGAATAGGGAGCTAGCTGCATTCATGAGCAGCCTAGATAGACCATGATGGCCTTTTGCTGCTGGCAATTATCGTATGTTTGTATGTTTGTATTTCTCATTCTGGGTTAGGAACCCATTTCCCTGCTGAGTCCTGCATTCAGCTAGCTCCTCAAAGGGCTTTCTCATGTGACCATGTATCTGTGTCTGGGGAGAAATGTGGGAGTTGAAAAGCTTTCACCAGCCCATGTCTGGTTGTCAGTTGGCTCTTTTGATATTGCAGCTGATTGTCAGTTTGAGGCCAGCAGAACTCAAATGAACATCGCAGTTAGAGACAACTTGGTGCCAGCCCAGTGGCATTGAAGGTTGAGGTGCTGGACGCCACACCTCGCTCTATGTCAGAGATCCAGGTTTGGGAGTGGGCTTAGGTTGTTGGGGGTCAGCCAGAGGAGGAGGATAGAGTATCACCTGATCTGCTCTTCTCCTCCTCTGGGGAGGGTGGGGAGGGACTTCTGTGAAGGTGCTGGCTCCTGGCAGTGGCTAGGGGGAAGTGCAACTCATGGTGCAAAGGTGGGGTCAGCGTGGGCAGATGTCTGACATGTGGCTCATAGAAGCACATGCCACAGTGTCCTCAGAATCACTGCACACCTGTACCATGCAGGAAACTCAGGACACAGAAAACAAAATGGCTGAATCCTCCAGTGCATATGAGGGTCTGCCTGTGATGCTACACCGGATGCTCCAGGAGTGCCCTCTGGCCCTAACCCCTTTGCCTTCCAAGAAGGGGGTCCACAATTTGGCCTGAGAAAGGGATAAGGAAGGAGGTAGCAACTCGGGCATGGTGCCCAGTGCGGGAGCTGCCAGGGGACCAGATCTAGGGGAACCATAGGAATACCCCATCCGAGGAGGTTGCCCGAATAAAGAAACAAAAAAAAAGAGTTAGAGACAACTCATTCCAGCATAGCGGTAGATTCAGCCATAGGTATTCCCTCGGTCATACTATTATTTGTCTGCAACAGTCTTTGTTTCGAGGAGGCTTTCCTTTTATGAAATCTCTCCTTATCCTCAGCCATCACTCCGAGTAAATGTCTTTTTCTTTCTTGCAGTTCCATTTCTAGTTTAAGATGGGCCATCATTATATTTTTCTTCTCAGCAGCAGTCTGTAAATCAACATCTATTGTTTCCATATGGGGAATCTGTGTATCTAGCTTGTCCTCTTGGGAAACACAGAGTGAGGATGAGGACCTGGCCCAGCCTGCAGAGAAACACCTTCCTCCTCCAACTCACCAGGATCCACCATCTTATAGACTGATCCAACAGCACCCCTTGCTAAGAGTAGTAGAATTTCCCTAGTGTCCTGGTCAAATTGTCCCCCATTCACTAAAATACCACTAGCAGCTTAATCTGCTTCAATATGTTAACTTGCATCTGTATCCCTACCCACGATAAGGCTGAAAATAGGCAGAACTGCCTAGTCCTCCTGATCCAGCCAATAAAAACTAAATAAAAATATACATTCTGGAGTTCCTCAAGGCTTTATACTGGGCCCTGTACTCTTTTTAGCCTTTCTTAAAAATGGTCCCTCTGTCTGTTAGCTGACATATTCATATGTATGTAAATGATAATGTACCTTTTGCCTCAAGTCCTGAATCCATCACTTGATCATGACATTGATAATGTCCTATGCTGGTTCCAAGCAAATGAGCTTTAAGTCACTACCAGGAAGACTGTGTACTTGACCTTTGACACTAGCCATTGGCTTGTTAGGCTCCCCTCCCCTAAAGTCTTTTCCACCTTGGATGACACTTCCGATGATACTGTTTCCAGTTTCAAACACCTAGGTGTGTAGCTGGAGAGTAGTCTTGACTTCTCCACTCACACTGATACCATCCTCAGACAGCTCTGCCCTAAACTTGGCACCCTTTAAAACAACAAGGATGCCAGCCCCATTGGTGCAGCAATAGCACTACCACTCGTGGTGCCAGAGACCCATTGTGAAAGCAAGCTCTGAGTGTCAGGGGCTGGCCAGGGTAGGAAGACTGAGCATCCTGGTGGATGCTCTCCTCCTCTGGGGAGGGTGGTTAGCAAGTTTCATTGCGACACTGTCACCTAGGTGACCATAAGTGGTGGTGTGAGGAGAGTAGTTAAGGGATGGGGGGATGCTCCCTGTGTAAGACATTAGCATGCTCTTAATCAGCATCATACTACCAGCTCTACAGAGCTTCTGGGGGGGAGAAAGGAGGAAAGAACATTAGCTGCAGTAGGATGGCACAGATTTCACACCACAAATCCGAAACCCCCTACTGGCTGAGGGCAAGATCGGACAAAGCATGGCTTCAGGAGGGGAACTGGGGTACCATCTCTGACCCCATCAAAGGGGGAAAGCTGGTGGACCTTGAGCCAGGCCAGATGAAAGTCCCAGAAACAGCAGGAGATGGGATTGGGGGGCCATCAGCAGAAAGAGGGCCAGCCAACTGTGTGAGAGAAAAAGAAAGTAAACCAACAAAAAGAGCAACAAGAACTGTCTACCACTACCTGTTCACGGTGATTTATTCATCAAGATGGTACATCCAGTGTGGTGCATGGTGCCATCCCTTCTACTTCTTTCACCAGGCTGGATATTCTTTTTCAATGTGTTTTGCAATTTTGCTTCTGTTGCTCTCATTCTAACTCATCATTGTTCCCTATAGACTTAAGCAATAAGGCATGACATGGTGTGTATTGTGTAATAATGTTGTGCCGCAGGTGGGTTGAAGCACAAAAGCTGCAGACTAAGTGTGTTCAGCAACTGAGAAGTGACATTATTACACAACAACACATACCCCTAGAGTGCTTTATTGCTATTATGAATGGCTTATTTGAAAGAAAAAAAAGCATTTGAAAATTAAAATTCATTTTTACTAAAATTTCCACTATGTAGGTAGTTGTTAAAGTCCAGATTTCCTCTTTTCCTCTTGAGGAGGTGATGTCACTATATGCTGCCCGCATCCTCCCTCGCCAATGCTGTGGGCCTGTCTCTCTCTGTCTGTGATGGTGTCCACCCCAACCCCCATCTGTTCAGGATCAACTTCCTGTGGATTCTTGCTACGCTAGATGTTGATTCTGAAAGATTCTCCATCTAGCTCCTTGGCCGCTACTGCATCTTGTTCATTAGCAGACCATCCACTTTCCTGGAAAGCTTAATGAGAGAGTGCGAGAGGTAACTGTAAATAACAGCCTTGTACTGTCCTTTTAAAGTAGCACTCACTTGCTCACTGAAAATCTGCTTTGACTTGCACTTTTTTGATAACAGCAGTATGAAAGGGAAAGAAAAAAAATGATTTCTGTACAGCGAGTGACCATCAACAGTAATGGAAATAGACAGCTGTGTGGTGTGCTTTTCAAGAACTTGTCACTAGGTCATACAAGCTCAGATTTTTAATTGAAAAAAAAAAGCTTAGTTTGGTTTCTTAAGTGGGGAGAGGGGTGAAGTCATGATGGCTTCAGTTTTTAAAGAGGCTGTGGCTACCAGTGGGTGAATGTAAAGCTAGCTTCAGTGTGTCCTGAGCAGGGAGCGATTCCTCTCATTTTCATGCTGTCATTTCTGTGCTTGCTCTAGATCCAGTAATGTTGTTTTCAGATAACTTTACTGACTCTAGGACATGGCAACCAATCACATTTCTAGGATTATCCATGCCATTGTATTGTAGTCTTTCAATACCTCCTCTTTTGTTGCATTGTTTGCAGTGTTTCCTTCATTTTTAAATACTGTTTTTTGTCTCTCCATGCTTATCTGTCCTCTCTTCTCTCTCCCAACCCCTCCTCTTCGTATGCACTTTGGTCTATAGACTCCTGCACTGTTTTTTATCTTTTATTCCAAATTTGCTGCTGGGCAATCCGCTTCCTCTTCTCGTATTCTTTCCATCTGAAACTCCCTTTCCTCTGATCTTCACTTAATTCTTTATTTACATGTTCACAATCATAACAATGTTCCTTGTAAAAAGAAAAAAAAATTAATGAATAGAGTACAAAACAATATTATCCAACCCAAAATTCTACCTCCCCCCCACCTCCTAAAAAAGAAGAAACAAATCCTAAATCAATCTATCTGCATTCAAAGTAGAAATAACCGTATATCCTTTCCTCTGCTCATCACTTGTTTTCTTCTTGTGTCTCTTTCAGACACCATCTTAAAATTATTTTCGCTCTCACTTGCTGTTGCTCTGGTATTGGCTAGTTTGCCCCTTACCTAACTTGCTCATTTTGTTTAGTTTTCACTTCCTGCCTCATCTCTGCCCCAGGATCCAAATCTCAGGAAACAAATTATACAGGAAGGACCGTAAGGAGGGAGGGGGTGGGGTGGCAGTCTATGTGAGCAACGGATCAAATGCACAAGGGTGAGGGAGAAGAAAGGAGAACAGAGGCAATCTGGCTGCAGCTCCTATACTCAAGGGGTAGGAAACTAAGGTTTGGGGTGGTATACAGGCTGCCATCCCAGTCTGAGGAGCTTGACAGGGAGCTAGTGGGACCAATCCAAAAGGTATGTAGAAAAGGAAAGGTGGTCATCGTGGGGGTTTTCAACTTGCTGGGGGTGGACTGGAGCATTCCGGTCACCTCCAGTGCTAGGGAGCAAGTGCTCCAGGATGCAATCCAGGAGGGTCTCCTGCCACAGTTGGCTACTGTACCTGCTAGGCTAAAGAACACTTTAGATCTGGTATTGTCGAATGAGGAGGCAGTGAGGGAAATAAAAGTAGAGGACCCACTATCAGACAGTGATCATCAAATGATGTGGTTTAATATCATGATATGTGGGAAGCCAGATAAATCGGTTACTTGGGTGGCAAACTTTAGGGGAGTGGACTTTGGAAGGATGCAAGAAGTACTGAAAGGGAAACTGGAGGGCATAAGGCATGAGATGGGCATGGAGCTGAAGTGGGATATTATTAAATGGGAGGTTACAGAGGCAACAGAAGCCTGCACCAAGGCACAGAGTAGGAGAAGCAGAGCAAGAAAACCGTGCTAGTTGAACAGGGAAGTTGTGGAGCTGGTGAGGGCAAAATGAGTGGCTCACCAGAGGTTTAGGAGGACAGGGAAGGAAGTTGAAAGGGAGGATTATGCAAGATGGTTGAGGGAAGTGACCGGAAAAGTGAGAGAAGCCAAGGCCCAGAAGGAGCTAAGATTAGCACAGGGAATTAATGGGGGGGAGAAAGACTTCTTTGGATACATCATGGAGAAATGAACGTGCAAGGAGTCAATAGTGAGGATAAAAAGGGGTGGGGAGTGGATGGAAAAGGGGGAGGAGCGGGCAGAAGCACTGAATGAATACTTTTGTTCCATGTTCACAGAAGAAAAAGGGGGACCGCTACCAGCATGGGCTGGGAGGGTGGGGACAGGAGGAGAGGAGGTGACAGATGGAAGTATTGAGGTAAGTAGAGTCCTAGAGGGACTAAGGGCACTGAAGGTAGACAAGGCACAAGGGTCGGATGGTATCCATCCCAGGGTGCTGTGGGAGATGGCGGAGGTGTTGGTAGAGCCACTGATGGATCTGTACAGCACATCCCTGGAGTCAGAATGTGTGCCACTGGACTGGAGGATGGCACATGTAGTGCCATTACACAACAGCGGGCCAAGGGATGAACCGGGTAATTATCATCTGGTAAGTCTCACATCCATAGTGTGAAAACTCATGGAAACGATACTAAAGGAAAGACCGGTGTCGTACCTGGAGGACAATGGCCTCCAGGATGTGAGGCAGCATGGGTTTCTTGCTGGGAAGTCTTGTCAAACCAACCTGATACAATATTATGACTGGGTGACAGGTGAACTGGATAAGGGTAATGCGGTGGATGTTCTTTACTTGGACTTCAGCAAGGCCTTCAATTCTGTGCCTCATGGGCAGGTTAGGGGAAGCTAACTAGTGTAGGAGTAGGGGCCAAAATGATAAACTGGATTACAAGCTGGCTGAGTGGGAGGCTGCAATGGGTGGTGGTGAGAGGGGAGCTCTCGACTCCAAGGCCGGTGATAAGTGGGGTGCCACAGGGCTCTGTGCTGGAGCCAGTATTGCTTAGGCTCTTCATATCAGACATTGGACATGGGGTGGTGAGCAAGGTAAGTGTGTTTGCTGATGACACCAAAATCAGAACAGTGGTGGATGAAGAGGAGGGGTGGAAGCAGCTGCAGGGGGACCTAAGCAAGCTAGAGGAGTGGTCAGAGAGGTGGCAGCTGAGGTTCAATGCAAAGAACTGTAAGGTTATGCACTTTGGGGTGAAGAATCCAAGGGAGAATACTGGCTGGGGGGGGGGTTAAGCTAGGGATCACAGAGGAGGAGAAAGACCTTGGGGTAATGATAATGGGGACCATGAACAACACTGCCCAGTGCAGGAAAGTGGCTGCAAAAGTGAACAAAATGCTGGGGTGCATAGCGAAGGGGGTTTCACCCAAATGAAGTGAGGTGATCTTGCCCCTCTACAGATCACTGGTAAGGCCGCACTTAGAGTATTGTGTGCAGTTTTGGAGGCCATACCTAAAGTGTGATATCAGGCTGCTGGAGGAGGTGCAGAGGAGGGCAACAAAGATGATATGTGGAATGGAGGGGAGAGACTATGACAGCAGGCTGGAAGACCTCAGTATGTACACCCTGGAGGATAGAAGGGACAGGGGGGACATGATAGAGACATTCAAGTATCTGAGAGGACTCAATAAGGATGGGGCAGATGGGGCTTTAAGTTAAGGAGGGGGACGGTCACCAGGGGGCATGGGCTAAGAATGGAGGGGGGAAGATTTAGGAAAGAAATGAGGAAACACTATTTCACAGAGAGGGTGGTAGCAAAATGGAATGCCCTACCAGAATGGGTAGTATCGTGTAAATCTGTAAACAGCTTCAAAAGGGCGTGGGACAGGGAACAGGGGAGAGTGAGGGTGGGAGGTGACAGTGGGATGACAAAAGGGAGGGGGGTTGGGGCAGCTGCAAACTAGAGGTGTTTGCTGCACACTCAAGCAGACTTAAATAGATCGGGTGGTCTGTTTCTACTGGAACATTCGTATGTCCCTGTAAGAGTTTTTTTTCTCTATTTCTGCTTCCTTTCTCCTGTTTTTTATCTTTTCCTGTTAGGCATTTTATTGTACTCCAAGCATTATCCCCCTCTTTCTGGAGATTTATTTTAGCCATTGTTATTTTGCTTAATTACTTATATACCTGTTTGACTCTAATTCCCTTTAGAAACGTCCAATATCCCTGGTGGTCCAGTGGACCGCTGTCTGCCTGATCGCAGGCATTTGTAAAATAAATAGACCTCTATCCAATATACCTGGTGGTCCAGTGGACCGCTGTCTGCCCGTTCACGGGCATTTGTAAAATAAATAGACTTCTTTCCAATATCCCTGGTGGTCTGCGGTACCCCCACCCGCCCACTGAGCCCCACCACCGCTCCCCCAGTCAGCCGGGCGGCAGCAGCACCCCACCCGCCTGCCCCCCAGCCGCTTGCCGACTGACAATTGATTGGCAATTTTTGGATGCCCACATGATGTGCCTAGTAGAGAGTGTGAAGTTGGGAAACTTTGTTTCATGAAGAACTTGACAAAGTTTAATGAATTTATGAAGTATAATGTGCCACTTCATTAAGTTCTTTCTGTACCCAAGTATCCACTACATAATTGAAGACTGCCATTGAAGTGCCAATGGATACTATGCACAATTGGGCAGAAAGTACACACCAGAGGTGAGTACCCCACCTACATAGCTCCACACACACAGACAGGTGCACATAGGCCAGTATGCACTAACGGCCACCACCTGTCCATGGCTTCACCCCCCCCAGCAGGCAGAACTTCACAGGACAGACAGGGGTGGAGTTGCAGACCCAGGCAGGCATTCAATAGGATGCCTGTCCTGGTTCCCAGAGTGGATTACTTGCATGTGAAGGTGTAGGTCCAGTTACATGAATGGCCCCCACGGGTACCCGGACCCACGCAGCCATGCCCTTAAGTCCAGCCAACCACCCTGCCTGATAATCACCCCTGCTGTGGCACCCACCACACTGATGTCCCCCAAACAGCACCACCACCCCATGCCTGAATGCAACCCCCTGCACATGTATCCCCATCCCCATTTGCACAAATCATACCCCCCGACATATGTATGCCCTTGCCCAGTGTAGATCAAGTAATCCTCCCCCACATACAGAGAGGTTCCTCAGTAATCACTACCCTGACCCCAAGCTGGTAACCCAGATGCAACATCAGTGGCCACAGGGGAGGGCTAGAAGGGAAGGGGAGGGATTAATGGGGTTTAAAAAGCGGCTGCACTGAGTCTCTGACCTCATTTTTTTGCTGCTTTTGTAGTTTTTCCTCTCACACAACCAACTTACTTAGAGTAAGATTCCCAATGGTAAATGGATGGCAGGGATGTGATTGGAGCATACATTGGGTATGCTAAGGCATACATGTGTGACTGAAGGTGGATGGTCGGAATGAAGACAATAAAAAATTGGGTGGGATGGAGGAAGGGGAGTGGGGACAGGTGAACACAGAAGACTGCAAAATATGGAAAAGAAAGAAGGGCACTAGTTTATACTAGTGCCCAGAGAAGAAAGTATAAAGAAGAGAGCATTCTCCCAGGTATATATCTGGGGGAAGAAAAGAAAAGGAGGAATATTGATTAAAAGGAAAAAGACTTAAATGAAATGATTTATAAGGCATTAATGAATATATGTATATATCGAAGAATGGGATGGGAAAAGATGAAGCATGAAAAGGTGGAAGATTTGTAAATAAAATGTTAAAAGAAATGATGATGATGACGATGATGATGATGATGGCAAAATGACTGGAAGAATTTAAGCTTGTAATGAAAGTGTTTCCCAATATGGGCACCCACAACAGGTTTCTGTTATCAAATATTGGCTGTGGTCTCTGTGAACAACTAAAGTTTATCAAGGGTACATCTGGTTTAAAAAGGCATGCTTAAATGGTGCATCACAGCTCATATCACTAAGGCCGTCACTCCCTTGGCTATAGTTGAAGTGACACAATTTAGCAAGTGCACTATATAAAAATCACAATTTAAAATATCCATAACAGTTGTGTTACTTTCTAATACAATTAGATGCTACGTACAGTTTTATAAAAGAGAGAGATACATACCAAAATTACACAGATTCCCAGAGCCATTCCATATATTCTTATAAAGGGAATTCATCTCTCATGGGTCCCAAGCTCCCATACACAAATTCTTACAGAGACATCTTTTTAATTTGTATAGGTAAGGTTTTTAATATTCTCAGAAATATGAAAACAGCCCAGATATTTATGTGGAACTGAATTTCACGAAAGCGTAGCCACAGTCTTTTGTGCTTATCCAGAAGCCCAGTGTTATCATGTAATGTTGGTCTTTGGTGATGCTAATTTTATCCCGCTCTACAATGGAGATAAGAACAGATTATTCAGTAGATATATGCAGCAAAAATTCATACAGAGAACCTTTTCATATCTCACAACATTCTATTGGCAATGGCTAGTATTTAGAATAATGGACATTTTTTCATGTTTCCAAGACTATTAAAAACCTTACCTGGACAAAATAATAAGTTTTGACTGTAAGCTATTGTGTTTGGGTGCTTGTGACCCATCAGAGATTAAGTCTTTTGATAACAATATCTAGAATGGATGAGAGAATCCATTTGCTTCTCGTATTTTTTTTTTTAAACTGTAGATAGTGTCTACTGTATTTGTATTAGAAAGTGTAGTCAGGCCCATACAGTAATTAAAAATAATCACCACAAAAGCAAGAACAAGGACCTCTCGTTGCCAAAGATCTTTCCATCACCTAGCCCTGTCCTGGTTTAACTCCCTTCCTGAAACCATTGCTAAGATCCCAGGTATTGGCCGCTTCAAAATCGCCCTCCGCCAGCATATTATTGACAACCGATGCTGTAAATGTTTGTAGCTGCCCTGTGCCGGTCCCTTCTAACCTTTTCAAGCCCCTCGCCTTCCGGTCCTTTTACTCTACATATTAGTTTGTGACATGTTGTTAAATTGAATAATGTATCTCCTGTTGTTTTACCAATGTTAGTACCTTACACAAGTTTGCTCCAGTACAGCTTCGCTGTCTGCACTCTCCAAATGTATATTTTATGTATCTAACCTGTTCGTCATCCCTGTCCTAACCTCACTCTATTGTTGTCTCCCCCCCCTTTTTTGACGAGGTACCTTTGTAAACGAGTCTTTGACTCAAAGGTTGTAAAACTGATCTCAACAGTAAATAAATAAATAAAAATAAAGAAAGAAGTCTTTATTAAAGTAAACTGAATTAGAGGGAAGAATTAAAAGGGGATGATTTTATTAGCTAATGTATCATAAGCAATGAAAGTGAAGCAGGGCCCATAATTATGAGTGATGGCTTCAAGACTGAAATAAAAGTAAGTAAAATTAAGCAGGGTTTCCAGATATAAATTTCAATGTATCAAAAGATAGTAGGACACTCATGACACAGCTAAAGGCCTCAGAAATTAAGACAAGAAACATGACAGAATAAAGGGAGGCAGCTAGGCAAGGAACTTACAGATAAACAGTAGTATTGCTGTACATGTCTGGTTACACAGAAAATGTATTAAGGAGTTTATTAGGCAAGGTCACCCATAACCTAGTGCACCTGAGTATTGCTGCCCCCAGCCATGGTCGAGGTTTATGTGTGCTCTGTATGAATGTCATATAATAACATTTGTTGGTTTCTGCAGGACGTATGGTATGCAATAATGTCCCATATTGAAGCATAACAGAAAACAAAGTGACAGTGTGATTCTAATACCTTGTGCCATGTCTCAAAATAGTTACACATGGTGATGGCTTCTCTGTATATTCTAGAAATCACAGCTACCTGAACTCCATCACTAGGGTGCCTATGGCCTCTTACCTTGTTTTAAGAGATGTGATGCAGTCACCATGAAACATTATTGCCTGTACATAATATAATAACCCTGGTAAACATCCTAGGGGGAGTCAAATTATTATACAGATCAGATGTTCATGGGATGGTCCTAGGGTGTAACAACTGGTGGGCAAGATGCTGCTGCAAGACAATCAAGGATAGTCTAAAGAGGTGGACCTGATTATCCCTGCTGAATAACTGAATTAGTGCAAGGCATGACCAAGTTTTCCCCATAGGCCCCTTTTCCCCCTTGAAACTCGAAACAAGCTTGTACAGGCCACTTTTCTCCCCTTACTCGACTATGGCGATGTAATCTATTCCTCCACCACTCTTGCAAATCTAAGTAAACTGGACATCCTTTATCACCGTGCGTTATGGTTCATTACCAACTCCCCTTACCATTCGCACCATTGTGACTTATATGCAGCTGTTGGCTGGACATCCCTTACTACTAGACGCCTGCTCCATGCTGGGCTATGGACTCTTAAACTGCTCCTGCAGAAATTGCCAAGCTATCTCTCTTCCCTTATTAGTATCTCATAGTGCATACTCGTTAAGAAAATCTGACTTTTATTATGCTTGACATACCAAGGACGTGGACTTCCTTTGGGTAAGCGTCTATTGCATATGCCCTTCCTCCATTTGGAACAAATTACAAACCGTACTGAAACTAACTAGCACAGTTTCAATAAACTTCTACAAATCGCTAAGTTCAGCCAAAATAAAAGACACCTGCAACTGTCATTAAGTCTCTTCCTTCCCTATGTGCCATATTCATCCACTGGTAGGTATAATTGATTTGTCATATTAACTGCTTTCCTTCCCCTTCTACTCCTGGCTTTATCTTTGCTTCTTCCACTGCTACTCTATCAAATCTCTCCTCCTCCCATATCAGTTGTAGACTGTTGTTTGTTCTAGCTGCCAAAATATTGTATATTTGATTTGATTAAATCAAATCACACCAGTCATCATGTTTCATTTATCAGTATGCAACCTATAAGTTGCTTCCCTGTCTCATATCAATGTTTACCACCTGCGGTCACCCTATGTGGTACCCTTGTATGTATATCTAGCCTGTATCATGTAACGTGTATTTCATGTATATACTGTTATTACCTATCTGTGTTTGTACTTTAAGTGTTTATGTGAATGAGCTTGCTCAATGGAGTTTTCCTGCAATAAACTTGAACTTGAAACTTGAACTTGAAGTTTGTGTTGGTTAATTGTTCTTACATATGTGGTGTTTCATGCAACAACATACTGTACCCAACTGGCATGGCATTTTCAGAAACAACGTGGGTGAGTTGTCTCAGGCCAGCAGAATGCTGCAGCTAATGCTGCATAGTCAACATATGCAGACTGCAGAAATAACGTAATTGGCTGATGTCTTCTGTCTTCATGGCATAGCTGCATGGCAAAGACTCATGGGAAATGTATACTTTTTGTTTTTTCTGCAATAAATAAATATTTTATTGACATTTGCCATAGCATTAGGAAAGAACAAGCAATAGGTTTACAAGTAAAATCTGAAAGTGAAATTACATATCTAACTAAGCAAATGTAAAACAAAAAACACAACTCATTTAATATGCTCAGTTATATAATTGCACTCTAGAAAAAAGAAAAATTGAAATGGAATATGTGAAAGAAAGCAAGAGGAAAAGAAGGATAAATGGAAGACAAAAAAAAAAATAATGCAACTAATATGAGAAAGCTGCATCTCTTGCATAAGGCCTTACACTTGTTTTGAGAGCATGCATTAGTTAATATGTAATATGGCAAGCACCGTACTTTAAGTGCTTAACATACTAACATACTAAAATGCCAGCAGAATAGGCCTAACGGTCTTTCATGTCTGCTCATTTGGTCAGCCCCCACCCTGGGAGCTGATCTTGCTGCCCCCCTCATCCTCTCTGGCTTCTCCCTTCCTCATCCCGGATATTTCCACTGCACAGGACTTTGCATCCAGAACCCTTCCCCTGTACCTGTCCCACCCCCTCTTGAACCCCTCCACCTTCTCTGCCTCCACCAGCTCCCTGGGCAGTGCATTCCATGGCTCCACGATCCTCTCAGCGAAGTAGCACCTCCTCTTTTCTCTCCTGAATCTCCCCCTAGCTTCCACCCATGCCCTCTAGTTGCCTCCTTTCCTTCGGAACACCTTGACTACTGCTCCCCTATTTAACCTCTTCATGTGCTTGAAGACCTCTATCATGTCCCCCCGGTCCCTTCTCTCTTTCAATGTGTACATATTTAATTCTTCGAGCCTCTCCCCATAGGTCCTGTCCCCCAAGCCCCAGATCATTTTGGTTGCCCTCCTCTGGACCATCTCCAGGAGTTCAATGTCCCTCTTTAAGTGTGGCCTCCAAAACTGCATGCAGTACTCAAGGTGCGGCCTCACCAAGCAGTTATACAGGGGGAGTATCACTTCCCTTCTTCTGGAGGTGATCCCCCTAGCGATGCATCCCAGCATCCTGTTGGCCTTGGCTGCTGCCCTCCTACAAGTCTCAGAGTTGTTCATCTTGACATCCACCACCATCCCCAGGTCCCTCTCAGCCATTGAGACTTGTAGCATTCCCCGGGTGTACTCTTGGCCTGGGTTTCTGGCTCCCAGATGCAGTACCTCGCATTTCCCTGCGTTAAACCTCAGCTTCAACTTTCTAGACCACCTTTCCAGAGCCTCCAGGTCCCCCTGTAAGGCCACCCTCCCCTTCTCCCCATCCACCACCGCCCACAGTTTTGAGTCATTCGCAAAGAGACTCATCTCACTCCTGATACATTTCCTTATGTCAGAGACATAGGCATTGAACAGGAGGGGCCCAAGGACTGATCCCTGAGGGACCCCACTAATGACCCTCCTTGAGGATGAGACTATCCCACCAACCATGACACTCTGGGTCTAGTCCTGGAGCCAATTGCCTATCCATCCGATCATCTGGTTCCCCACCCCCATTTCTCCCAGCTTATTCAACAGGCCCCCGTGAGGAACAGAGTCAAATGCCTTACTGAAGTCAAGATAGAGGACGTCCACCAGTCTACCCAGGACCAAGGTTCTCGTCACCCAGTCATAGAACTCCACAAGGTTTGTCTGACATGATTTCCCTGGGACAAATCCATGCTGTCTATCATCCAGGCACCCCGACTTTTCCAGATCCCCCCCTAGCCTCTCCTTGACAATGCCCTCCATCACCTTGCCCACCACCGATGTCAGGCTGATTGGCCTGTAGTTCCATGCTTCCTCCCTTGATCCCCCCACCATGTGGATAGGCACTGTATGTGCCACCTTCCAGTCCTGTGGCACCCACTCTGTCCTCAGAGAGATGCTGAAAAGCTCCTCCAGGGGTTTCTCCAGGACATCCACCAGTTCCTTCAGCACTCTGGCAAGTAATTTATCTGGCCCTGGTGCTTTCTCCATCTTAAGGGACCTGAGGGATTCCCTCCCTCTCTGTGCCATGATTTCCACCTCCGCTACCTTTTTCCCCTGCCTTGCCTTACTCCCTTCTGCCAGTGATGGCCCATCCTCTCCCCAGACCCGACAATCGGCAAGGGTCCCCCCCCTTAGTTTCACCATCTCCCTCCAGTATGATAGCACCCTATTTTCCTTTGGTGAAACTGAGGAGAAGTACTCATTTAGTACCTCAGCCTGCTCCCCCGGATCTTGTGCCCATCCCTCCCCTGTTTTAATTCTGCTAATCTGCCCTTGACCCTTTGTTTTCCCCTAATGTATCTAAAGAACCCCTTATTCCCTCTATTGATTTCCCTGGCCAGGTTCTGCTCCTTCCTTGCCTTAGCCACCCTCACCACCCTAGTGGCCCTTCTGGCCATCAGCTTGTACTCCCCTCTATCCCTTTCACTCCTTGAGTACTTGAAATGCCTATAAGCCACCTTCTTTCCCCTCACCACCTCCTGAACCTCCCTGGTCCACCAGCAGGGTTTATGGGCCCTATCACATTTTTGTCTTACTCTTGCACAGGTGCTGGTAGCATCCTGCACCCCCCTCCTGATGATTTCCCCACCTACAGTCAGTGTCCATGTCTGACCCAATCCTATCCAAATGCTTCTTAAGGATCCTTCTCATTTCCTTGAAATCCGCCCCCCTGAAGTCGGTTACCTCTGTGTTTGTGAAGCCTTCTACCCCTCCTAGGTCCAGGCAGAACCTGACCGTGGCATGGTAGCTCCCCGCCAAAGGGTCCCTTACCTCCAGGCCCCCAATCTGGTCACTGTCTGCCAGGACCACATCCAGTATCTGCGCCTCCCTGATCAGATCCCCCACCTGCTGAGTTAGGAACGCATCCTGAAAGACATCCAACAACCTCTGTTCCCTGGCCACCAAGGATGTCATAGTCTCCTAGTCTATTCCTGGCATGTTTAAGTGCCCCAACACCACCACCCTTCTCCTGCCCAAATTGCGGTGTCTCCCAACATCTGCCACCAGACTCTCCTCCAGTTCCTCTGCCAGTGCAGGGGGTCTATACACCACTCCTATTTTTTCTCTTTTGCCCCCATTTGTTATCAAGGTGACCCAAATCACCTCCATAGTTCCCTCCGCCTCCTCCACTCCTCCTATGCCAATGCAGTTTTTTTTTTTTTGGGGTATTATTTTCTCTCCTCCAGAGCTCCGGCTACAACCCCCACCCTCTGTCGTTCCCCCCAGTGCCATCCCGGACATCAGACCCTCTCTTATGCACCCGCGACTTACCCTTCGCGCAGGGTGGTGGGAGCGACTCAACCCACCAACGGATCCATGCCAGGGAGGCGCCCTTCCAGGAATGGCGCCGTGGTGGAACAACCGTGCTGCGGGCTCGCTTTTTGTGTTGTCACTCGGTAGTCATGGTGCGTGCACGACGCCAGTGACTGGGTGCACGATGCTCCCATGAGTGCCCCAACTGCGTCTGCCATGACCCGCCCCCAAGCTTGCAGCTACATGCTGTCGACCCCAGCCTCCGCTAGTCAGGCGCCCCGGCCACCCAAATCCCCCCTTCCCGGAGATGGCGAGCAGTCCCTTGGATGCTCAATCCATCTCCTCCCCGCCATCCCACGGCAACCCATGCCCATTCCCGAACACGGGTCGCCGGCATGGCGCGAGGTGTGGTGACCAGCGCCTCAACCCTCAGCACCACTGGGCCGGCCGCCAATGCAGTTTTTGACTATTATTGCTACCCCTCCTCCCCTTACCTCCCCCCGTCCTTCCTGAACATGGTGTAACCCTCAAGGTTCAGGTCCCAATTGTGCCCTCAGGTGGCCCAGGTCTCAGTGACCACTGCCACATCCACCTCTCCCTCAGTTAGCATCACCTGGAGCTCAGGCATTTTATTGCCCAAGCTCCTGGCATTTAGCAGGACTACCTTCCACCCTTTCCGTATACTTCCATTTCCCCTGCTCGCTTTCCCATGGGGATTCCATCTTCCCCCGGTCAGCACCTTCCCAGCTGGCCTTTTCCTACATTCCTCCAGCTCCCCAGGAGGGTGGAGACCAAGTCCCTCCTTTATCGGACCCCCCTCAACAGCCTTCATTCCCATCCCTTCCCCTTCACAACTTTATACCCCACCTTTCACCAACGGACCCCTCTATTTTCAACTTAAGGATTTCCCTCCCCTCCAAATTGAGATGGATCCTATCTCTAGCATACAGTCCCTTATCCTCCCAGGTTTCTCCCCCAATCCCCCATCAACCGATACCCTCTGGCCCCACACCACTCCCTGAGCCACTGGTTTATCTCTCTAATCTTCCTCTTGTGTTTCCCACTAGCCCTTGGCACCAGCAGGATTTCTGAGAAGGAAATTGCACATCCTATGTCATGACAGACCCTGGCAAGCTCCCTGAACCTTGCCTGTATCTCTAGCTCACTATTTCCCTCAATGTCATTGGTACCCAGGTGAACCAGTACATACGGGGAACTTCCACAATCCTTTGCCAGCTGATATACCTCATGCTTGGTCCTGTGCACCATTAGTCCAGGGGAGCATTTTGCTCTAATCGGGCAGGCTTCCCCCTGCCTATCCCATTTGATACCCCTGATCATGGAATCACCCAACAGGATCACTCTGATCACCCCTTTTCCTCAATTTTCCCCTCTTCCATGTCCCTCATCCTTTCTACCAGCCCCCCCCAGCCAGCTCCTTGCTCCTCCCCCTATCTGGGTGCCCCCTGCCCCCCATCCTTATTTACCCTGGCCACCCTCTCCCTCTGATCCTATGCCTCTCCTCCTCCCGAGTATCCTTTTGTACTCCACTATCCCCCCCATTGCTGCTTGAGACTGGTCCTTCCCTCCCATCTGCTAAACTTGCCTGGCTCGTCCTTCCTTGCTTCCCGCCTCCGTGCAGCCCCGCCTTGCCTGTTGTGCTCCCCTGGCATAAACCTTCAGCTGCCTTTACTGTATCCTTCTTGTACTTCTGGTCCCTCTCCTTGCCCTTTCCTCCCAACTGTTCCTTCTCCTTGTGCTTTCCTCTCTCTACCCCCCTCCTCCTCCTGCTCTGATCCCCTGCTCCCCCCATTTTCCCACGTTCCAAGTTCCCCCCTGTTCTTCCTGCTATCCTTCCCACTGCCCTCCACTCCCTTTCCATCTCCAACCACCCTTGTTATGGCTACATCACCCTCCTCATCCTCAAGCAGAAGAAGAAGAGAACTGAAGCAGTTACTGAGCTTAAGGTCTGATCCACCTCTCCCCTTGCTTCCTTCTGTCCTGTCCCAGCCATCTGCCTACTTTCCTGAGAATGTCCTCCCTTTGGCTTCCTTTAAGTATATTAATCAGTGCACAATACTGTGAACCAGGAGATCCCAGATTCAAATCCCACAATGGTTGTCCAGCAATAAATGAACTTCTGCAAGTTACTTGACCTCCTCAACTTTCAGATGTTTAATTATAAACTGGTATAGTTAAATGGCCAAGTTAAAAGAAGATGTCCCATCCTGACCTGACTAAATAATTTGAAAATAAAAACATGACACATATTTTATACTAGATAAAACATTTTTAAGATTTATTTCAATATAAAAACCTGTTTACACATCTCTTTTTTAGACAGCTGATTTTAATCAAAGAAGTCATCAGTTTTTCTTGGTTTGTCTCTTATTCTATTTATTCTAGCTTAAACATTAACTTGATAGGAAGTCAGTCCTGCTTTGAATATATTTAGATGTATGAATGTTAAACATCTGCTTCAGTCTCAGCATTCACGCACCAGCAGCTTCTGTATCAACTGTAATCCAGAACACGTCATGCCTGAAAGGAGCCTGTCATTCCCATACTGTCAGGCAGATTAGACAGCAAAGCTCAGAGACTCTCATTTCTATCACAGTGGCAAGGGTGTCCAGCTTACCATTCTGATTGTTTGACTGGCTTGGCCTTCACTGTACTTTTTCCATCAGCTAAGGCTAAAAGAGCATTTGGAATGATCTGTAGACGCAGCAGTACTGTATGAGTTAGTTGGGGAAAAATAATTTTAGAATTTTTTTTAATCATTTATTTCTGACCATTAGATTCATCATATGTATATTGTAATTCCATAATTTAGCTTAAAGAACAGTTTTTTTTTTATTACTAATGTTGTAGTTAATGACTGAAGTCAATAAATATGACCACTGCTAGTGCTGTTTTAAGACCTATTTCCTTGAGGTTGTTGTTTGACTGTGCATCCTGGATTCATAGTGATGATCTTCTTGGTATGATGCTAGCTAACATTGCTGATGGCAAACACTAAAACAACACAGTTCAGCCCCACACCAAAATGTTTGTTTTCATGATGGGTGTGATAAGAAAGCAAGAACATTTAAACACTTTAAAACAAAATATTTCAGTTTAAGGATGAAAGAAAAATGAGTATATACAGTAGATTTTTTTGCCATAAATATGTTATTGTTTACAAATGTAACGTGACATTTCTTTCTGAGGAATAAACACTGCTGCTTTTGGTCAGTTATGAAAAGTTAGAGGATGGTACTGAATCCTAGAAGGTGCACTATCCCAACGCTGGAACAGAATTTTTGTTTTTGCAGCTATAGTAACGAAGCAAGAATTTCCTGCTCTTGCTTCCTTGTACTGCAGAACAGATGTCAGATATTAGGACAATAGATGATAAATACATTTTCCATCAGTATGCTGTGATCTTCAGTAGAAATAACATGCCCTCATCCATGTCTGTAAAACATTTCCAATCCAAATTGTTTCATGCATAGCTTTTCTAATATGGCATTGTGATACTTGTCAGCCTCTAAAATGTGTGTATAAATACTTATATGGAATCTAAACCTAATTGTTTATGTACATGGCAATACTTGTTACCCTAAAAAGCTTTCAACTCCATTTTCTTATCACCATTGTAATGGTCATTAAAAAATACTTTTTATAATGTTTCTAAAAAGGTGTACTCCAATATCAATAATAAATAAAGAAAAGGACATACTGGTATTCTCTTAATCATGGATCTCTTAAAATGAATATATGCAGTGAAGACAATAAAAGAAGGAAAAGGGAATTTAATGTGAGTTGGAATAAAAATCTCAGTCCCAATGGACTGTGGGTAAGCATTGCAAAATAATCCACTGATAGTCCCTTGCTTTTGTCCCCTAGAGTTACAGTATGCTCAGAGGCAGACAGGGGCCTCCCCATGCCAGTGCACATCAGAATGCACTAGTGCATGAAGGGGCATAAAGCTGTCATGTAAATGGCACAAAGTGTTACTCACATTGTCAACAACTGCTGAATCAACCTTTATAGCACTTTTGTGACACTCCCAAATACCAACAGGAAAAATTGACAGTGAGGGTTATCATAGTGCTTCCCTGGATGCCCAGTGACTTTCTGGACTCATTACTTCAATGGAGCTGATCAGCAAGGGGCAAGTGCATGTTGTCAGTGGTTGGGAGGTAGGAGTCACTAGACTACCAGGGACACTAGTGGATCTTTGCGCTGCAGTGGGCAGAGCCTACAGACGTTTTGCATGTACAAAATGGGTGATGTCATGTTTTCTGTCCATGGAACTGACTGAAGGTGTAAATAGTCTCCTCTGCCTTACTCTCCTCCAAGAAATGTTTCCTGTCTTCAAATAAATATGCTTTCATGTTAGTCAATGGTTGCAGAGCACTATTTCTTTCTTAAATGGAAGGTACAAGAACTGGAAACTGAGTAGTGAGAGGCAGCATTAGTTTTTTTGGGGAGAGTAAGATCCACCCCACCTTCACCCAAGAAGCTCCTAAAGATCCACCACCACCTTTTATTTTTTGTTCATGTGGGAGGGGAGGTGGATCTATCATGTTGGAACAACTGACTATCAGAGTTGCCTGGGGAAGTAATTAAGGAGTGCCTGAAAATGTATCAAAGCATATCTCTGCCCCTCCTCCACACACACACATAGACATCAAGATTTTTTTTTTACTCTAAGCATGTCAATATTTGGCTCTAACAGTATGAGAAAGTTGGGCATAAAAATAATTGAAAAAAAGGATCAGGCAGGTACATTTTCCTTTGTCAGATACATGCAGACAGAAGGTCACAAATCCTCTATTTCAAGTTTATTGTACATATGTTTTCCATGTAAAACAGACTTTTTTTTAATGTCATGTCTGTAGCATCATTTTGTAGCCAGTAAACTATTATTACATAGGTAGTGTAAACAAGTTTTAATTCAGAAATCTAATCTTGATATTTTTTAGCAGTTCTATAAGGTTTATGTTTCACTGATGTAAGAGTGCATAGCATAGAAATGAAAGGGTTTCTGTAATTGATTGTTGTTTGCATGAGAAGTAGGCATGACAGCAGCATGAAAGAGTGAAGTCTAAATTGTTTCCTGGCCATTCTGGGATCTGAAATGTAACAGTAATATGTGAAGAGAATAAAGTATTGTGTTTTGTGCATTTGAATAGGTGTAGTGCTTTGAAGTTCAAATATATAAATACATATACTTAGTGTCATGGGCACCTGAAAAAGAAGGAGATACTACTGGGATAAAAGCTATTCTAATGATTTATTTATTTATGTGTAAGATTTTAAGTGTAGTCCTGCCTAGGCCACAGACACATAAGCTGTAAAAAGTACATTTAAGGATGGATGTATGAGTCAAAGCTTGCAGTAGGAAAATAAAGCAAGAAAAATAATATATTGTTTTTTTTTCTTTCAATTGTTTAACCAGGAGTGGCACTCTAAGCAGAATGTTTGCTTACAGGGGCAACCTGGGAGCACATGAAAGTTAAGTGACTTGCTCAATGTCACTCAGTATGCAAGTGACTGCAGAGATGTGGGATTCAAGCCCGCATCTCCAGATTTGTAGCTCAGAGCCTTAAACCACTGTGCTACACTGCGTCCCTAGTTATGGCACTCATCTGTTTTATGGTTCATGATGTTGGCATAGTAAGCAGCAGTACATTGCATAGCAGATGTAAAATGTCAATAAGATGTACTGAGCAGTTACTGAAGCAAGAAATATATTTAGGATAGTAAAATACTCCTGTTATAAAATTGATAAATGCGTGACATTTGCATCTCAATTTCAAGGAGGTCTTTATGGGGTGTCAATGTCCAATATAAAATAGTTATAGTTTTCAAGTTGTCAGAGTAATTGCTTTGTACTACCACTGTTATTAAATTAAAATTATTCTATGAAGGAAATTAAGTTTATGTAACTGTCTGTAAATGTATTAAAAACATTTACTTGTCCTTATAATGTGATACATTAAATGATGTTGTTAGGTTACAAAGTCACATAACAGCAATAGAGATGAAAACAATGGGATGCATAGGAATTTGAAAAAAAGTATACATTAGCAGGGACAGTGTAATGACCTCACCAATTTTCTTTATAGTTTCACTCTAGATTTTCAACATTACAATTTTTTACACCATCTCATAAACAGTACAGCTGTCATTTTTTACATCCTGCTCAAAATGTGTTTTTGCACCTGTGGTGCCAAATGTGCAAAATCACTTTTTGGCTAATGAACTGATAGTGTCACTCCTCATGCGGTGGGGGCACAAAAAGCCCATGCTGAAAACCTGGAGTGAAAATACCAAGAAACGCCCATGGCATTAGGGTTTCTGACCATAACACCTTGCCCTCTAGGGACTGACAGGCATCAGGGTTGCGACTTGGGATTGTTAACAGTAATGCTCACGCCATTCCACTCCATCCCTACCCTGCAGCCAGAGACAGGTATTGAGGTGTGCCTTTGACACTTCAGCCCCAAAGTTCACTCCATTTTCTTATATTGTACCCATTTCAGGGTATTTCCTTATGGAATGGGGTGAGTGTAAAGTCTGAACACCCCAAGGCACACCTAGACACTTACCTGTGTCTGCAGAGTAGGGTGAGACGAAATGGCCTGAGCATTATGGGCAATGACCTAAAGGCACACCCCAATGCCTGTCCATGTCTACAGGGTGGGAGAGGGATTGGCATCACTTCAATACTTCACTGCCATTCCTATTCTGCCTGTCTGTCTGTGTCTGTCTCTCTCTCTCTCTCTCTCTTATGTAATTATCTTTCTGTCAATTGCATGTATAGTTATTTTTATCTATTTCTAAAACAAACCTGCATATCACATTTGCTTGCACTCTCAGCACATACTTATGAAACTGCGTATATTTGTACTCCACTTCTGCATAAACCTCATACTTTCCTAATATTCCAATTATCACAAGCATAACTACCTTCCCTTATCAGAAGCGACACCCTCTGAAAGTTACTACCAAATTTTCTCTGCTAACAGTCCATCATTACACCTGACTTTCACACTTTGGTCCAAATCTCCTCCAGCTAATGACGACGCTGGGCCTAACAACTCCTTGTCCCATGTAGGGGGTCGTTCATTGGACCTGATCTTTCTTTTGGGCATGGAGATTGCTGATTTGGGGGTGGAACCAGTCACCTGATCTCACCATCACACCATAAGGTTAAGCTTCAGGGTTCCCTCTAATAGGTCTGCCCCTACGGAGATGGTTCAATACCACCCTTTAAGGGGCATTAACCCCAGTGACCTAACAGTGGTACTGGATCTATCGGGCTTGTTGGGTGAATGCATGAGTCCAGACAATCTCATACTAGCCTACAATAAGGCTGTTGGAGATGCTCTGGACAAGATTGCTCCTGTTCGTGTTTGGCCTCTCACCCTTTGTTCAAGGAACCCTTGGTTTGATGGCTCCTTGAAGGAGTTAAGGTGAGTTGGCCGAAGGTTGGAGAGAGTCTGGCGGAGGTCCGGTAATGATGCTGACAGACTTAGGTTGATGGCACATTATGATAGCTATCAATCAAAAATCACCTGTAAGAAGGCAGAATTCCTGTCCAGGGAGATTTCTGCTGCACAGAATCGACTGGCTCAGCTTTTCCGGACTGCTGACAGATTGTGCAATCCAATCTGTCTCCAGCTCAGAGAAGCATTTTCTCAGCTGAGATGCTAGGAGTTCGCTCGGTCTTTTGCAAATAAGGTTGCCAGCATCAGGTCTGGCATCAGTCCAACCTCTCCTATGAGGGATTGTAGTGGTCAATGGGAAATGGCATGCACTCAGTCTCTCTGGTCAGATTTTCGCCAGCTGGAGTTCACTGACATTGTGAAGATCATCCAAACATTGCGACCAACCAGTTGTAGTTTGGATCTGGGTCCTACACTCCTTTTAGTGGGATGTGTAGAAGTTATCTGCCCGATCCTTGCTGACATTGTCTGGAAGTCTTTGGAGAGGGGGGTCTTTCCTGACCTCCTCAAGGAGGCTGTTATTTGACCACTCTTTAAAAAACCTTCCTTGGATCCAGATAGTCTAGTTAACTACCGGCCTATCTCTAACCTGCCATTCATTGGTAAGGTTATTGAAAAGGCAGTTGTGCTGCAATTGGATGGTCATCTTACAACTCACAAAGTCTATGATACTCTCCAGTCTAGTTTTAGGAAGAAGCACAGCATGGAGACTGCCTTTGTCCAGGTATTGAATGACCTCCTAATGGCTAGAGATCTAAAGGCACGTACCATTCTGGTCCTTCTCGATCTCTCTGCTGCATTTGACACTGTAGACCATGGGGTGCTGTAGGAGTGCCTGCGGTTCTTTTGTGGGCTGTCTGGTACAGTCCTCAAATGGTTCCATTCTTACCTCACAGACAGGTTTCAGAGAGTTGCCACTGGAATTTATTCCTCTGACGCTCACTCCCTGCCTTGTGGGGTACCACAGGGTTCCATTCTAGCCCCCATGTTGTTTGTAGTGTATATGCTGCCGTTGGAAGATATCATCAGGTGATACAGTCTGGGTTTTCACTGCTATGCAGATGATACTTAGCTGTATCTGTCCTTTCTGCCCAGACAAGATGACGCACTCTCCATGCTAAATAACTGCCTTGCTGAGATCAGACATTGGATGAGTTCCAGCTGGCTGAGACTGAATCCGTATAAGACTGAGGTGCTGGTAGTGGACCCAGGTAATCTGGGGGTAGGTTTGGGGGCTGAACAATCATCAGGTTTATTACTTGGTGGTATGTCGCTCACTACTTCTGATCAGGTGCTTAACCTGAGCATTAGTTTTGATGGCGGCTTGACCCTAAAATCTCAGGTGTCAGCTGTCATTAAATTCTCTTTTTACCATCTGAGGAATATCACCTGGGTGAAACACATGGTTCCTCCGGATGATCTTCCTACATTGGTCCATGTCTTTGTCACTACCTGTCTTGACTACTGCCATCCCAACTACCTAGAGCTACCTGGAGTCGATATCCACTGCCTGCAGCTAGTGCAGAATGCAGTGTCCAGGCTTTTGACTGGGACTTCTAGAACAAGTCATATGACACCTGTGCTCTGCGAACTGCACTGGCTGCCTGTTTGGTGGTGGATCACCTTTAAGGTTGGTTTATTAACCTTTAAAGCCTTACATGATCAGGGACCCAGTTACCTGAAAGATCTCCTTGTACTCTACTGCTCCCTCCATCATCTCTGTTCCACCAATGGGGGATTGCTAGAGAGTCCCAGGGTTTGATTAAAGACATCAGGATCTCGTGCCTTCACTTTTTCAGCGCTAACCCTGTGGAATTCTCTACCTCATTGGTTGAGAGAATGCCCAACTGTGGAGAGATTTAAAAAGGAGTTAAAAACATTTATTTAGTCTAGCTTTTCCTGGCTATGGTTGATTTGTTTTAATGTTCATTTTAAAAATGTTATCTTTATGTATATGGTTTTTATGTACAGCGCCTTGGTTTTGAAAGGCGCTATAAAAATAAAGATGATTTGATTTGATTTGATTTAATTTGACTTCCTGACATCAATACATTGCTTAAATATAACTTACATCACCTCATGGACAAAAACCCTGCCCCCAAAAAAACAAACAAACAAAAAAAACTGTGTAAATAATCCCAAGGCTGAACATATGCCAGCCATTACTTTTTCATGTACTGCCACCTTCTGTACCATCATGGGGATTTGCATATGTTTCCCATGATGCTTTGCATTATTGGGGTATGTGCAATTGTGTTTTCTTTAAAATGTGGCTGTCCGGCCAATATCATCTGGGATAATACATCAATGGCATTTGCTCTGGGGTTCTTTTGTAAACCTATATGGCTTCCTGTTCCTTCCATTAAAATGTACACCTCCATATATTTTCCTAATAATATGTATGCCTTCCTTAGAACAGAAACTAAAACAACGCTTACTACTTACAAATAATTGTGTTGTTTCTCCATACCTCCTTAATAATTCCACACAGCTTTATTAACTTCATTATGCAGCCATGGGGATCTGACCAGATTTTTTTCTTCAGGTTGCAGTTCCACTGATCTACCAGGGAGAACATCAAGGGACATAATGTGATCTTAATGCAACACTCCAATGACCAGGGCAACAAACAATAGGCAAAACTGATCAGTCAATTTGAGGAAAATCCTTGTGGGTGGAAAAAGACTAAGGACTTAAAGATCCCTAGCTCCACTTGTGATTGTATACAACAAATACTCTGAGTGGCTGCTCTAGTCTGCTGTATACAATTTATTTACTGAGTTTCTGGTAACCAGGTGAGTGCACTAGACCAAGTTTTGTCTATTATCAGACATGTTCCAGGAGGTTACAGTTGTATTTTGGTAAAATACAATGGCATAACAAATATTCCACCAAGGAGCAAAATACAGATATAGGTTTGGCAGCATGCGGCAGGATGCAAAATACAAGTAAGTACTAGGTGTAGCAGTCAGGTAGTACAAAGTGCAAGGAATTAAGAACTGCAAAGTGGATGAATGACATAACACAAGGTGCAAAAAATTAACCCAGGAGACACTAGTTGCAACCTAATAAGGCCACAACTGGCATCTTAGCAGGTGCAAGAGAAATACATCATTTAAGTACCAGTAGCGGAGCCAGGTTTGGGATCATTTGGGAGCCAGGGAGGGCCATTCAGTCAATGACAGGCTCCACAATGGGCATTAAACAGTGAATAAAGATGGTGGCAGGGTGCCACTACTCAGACTGGGGCAGCCAGGAGGGGCGACCACCCCCCAGCCCCCCCCGGCTCCGCCACTGGTAAGTACTGATGGTAGGCAGAAGGAAACCATGAGTAGACTGACAAATACATACAGCAAGAAGAATGGTATTCCAATGCCTGGGGCTAGACATGAGAAAGCAGTACCCGGGGGTTGTTTTCATTTTAGGCACAGATAGAACAGTCTAATCAGAGGATATTAAAGGATATGTACTGTGCTTAGGCAGAAGAAGGGATGCAAGAGATCCTGTAACTTGATTACTGTGCACATTAAATACACCACCACCCAGGGCGAGAGAATTGAAAGGGAGGCTAGTTGGGTCTGGTATAAAGAAAGCAATGATGCACAAGGTGGTTTAGGGCAGGGGCAAAACAACAAATATTTTTAGATCACATTCCTCTTCCTTAAGTTGGCCTTGTAGGCGGGTGACTACACTGAAACCACATACACAAGTTTTTAAGATAGGTAGAAAAGTTTCTGTGTCCACATTGGCTGAGAGAGTTCAGAACTCAGTGCCTCACCAGGAGACAACCACTGGATTGAGAACCCTTCTGGAAACCAGGGCACAGAACACTAAGATTTCCATGCCTGCCAGAAATATTTATATGAATTTCTGGAAACCTTAACAGTTCAGTACAAAACCTGCCACATTCATTTCCCATCACTTTCACAAAAAAAAGAAAACAATCACAAAAAAAAATCATTAATTCCCCACCATGCCAGCCGCACAATACAAGCACATAAAATTAAGACTTGAACTCTTCCCATTATTTTTTTGTTTTGTTTTACAAAGGTTTTTGCTATGGGCCTCAGTACCTCTGCTCCAAGTTCACACAGCTTAAGCCAGTGCATAAGTCAATGTCCCTGACCTCTCACTCACTCGTTTGCCCCTCTCACCAGCACTGTTTGTTTATTTTTATTTTATTTAGAAGAGATTCACCAGGAAAGCAATATGAACTGATAAACAGCTCATTTCCAGAAGCATCCTGGGGAGAGGGTACATAGGAGAACGAGACAGATATCAAACAAAAGAAACATAGTACAGAGTCATAAACATTCCAAGTAAAAGTAAAAATCAGGTAGTAGGTAATTAAGAAAACTAGTGCAGTATACAAAATTGATATACATTCCAGTTACAGACCAGGTAATAAAACAAGAACATAAGTTAAATCACAGACTCATGTAGCAGAGCAGCAATACTCTTTGGATTCAACATTGATATTGTACCTGGAGAATAAACCATTTATAATACAATGGTGATAGGCTGGCAATAGAGAACAAGGATTAGTACTTTGAGGGTGTACAGTGGCCTAGGCTATAATTTTTATTTATTTTTTTATTTTATATTTTGTTGTCCGGGTAAGTGCACTGGACAAATCCTGCCTATTTTCAGGCACGACCGGGGGGGAGGGGGATACAGATGAATGCCAACTGACCTTGAACCAGATTAAGCTGTTGGTGGTATTTTTAGTGAATGAGGGGAAATTTGGCCAGGACACCGGGGAAATTCCCCTACTCTTCAGAGGGCGAACCTTTGTCCAAGATGGCGGATGCACCCTTGCCTTCTGAGGAGGGAGCTATGGAGGTGGGAAATTTGGTCTCTGCTCCTACCTCTGAACAAATGGAGACCACGATGCTAACAACTGATGTTTTGCCTGTTGCTGTTCCTACTTCAACTTTAAGTTCTGCTGCTCATACTAAGGCTGCTATACCTAGCCCTCTGCTTACTGCTTATGGAACTGACTTGCTGACCTGCGTGCCTACCATTGACTTACTGGAGGATTTTACTTCATCTGATTCTGAAAACCACTGTTTGACAACACAAGAGATCCAGAAGTGTTTTGCAATGGTGAAGAGCCATTTTGCTAGTGCAAAACTGAAAATGCACAGAGATATGCAACGCCTGAGAGCTGACAGCACAGATGCATGTTCCACTCAGGTGGAAGTTCTTGAAGATTCTCCTGACTTGTCTCCTTTACTGCCTGTTGCTGTGACAGGCTCTGACCAGACTAGTGCATCGGGAGCTGAAGCCCTACTGTCTGCTCCCCTGCCGCCTGCAGTACAAACGGATTTGGTTTCCTTTTCACAACCTGCTTCCATTACATCACAGAGTTCCTCACATGTACAAGACTTATCTGCAGTACAAACAAATTCATTTTCCTTTTCACTACCTGCTTCTATTTCATCACAGAGCTCCCTACATGTACAAGAATCATCTACAGTAAATATTAATAAAGAACCTACCTGGACTGTTGAATCGGTGCTGGCTGGGTCCAGGGTACTGTCCCAGGAAGTTGGAAGTCTGGTCCGTCTCCAATTGCTCTCCGCCCTGAAGATTTTCCAGAGCTACAGAGCAAGATAGGTGCTTCAAAAGTCACTACTGACCCCTTGTGTCTCCCTCATGAACTGGAGCTTACACAGAACCCTGTGTTGGATTATCTGAAGGGTTCTCCACCTCAGATTCCTCTTTCTACTACTTCTGTAGAGGCTCTGGCTCCCCCGCCACCACAGCCCCTCCCCTCAAAATTTCGGGACCGAACCGCTCATATTCTTTTTTCTTTAAATTTCCAGTCCAGGCTGCCAAGAGACACAACGCTGTTCGCTTGGCATATCGGGGGGGGGGTTACCTGAGCCACCTGATCGGGTCTACGTGGCACGTACGCTGCTAAAGGATTCTTTAAAATGTTTTCCCATGAAATATATGCGTTAATTCATATCTCTGGTGAAACCACGTTTGACATTAGTTTCCAAACATCTAGGGGACTGGAGCGTTTTTGGTCAAAGTATAATTCTCTGCGGACTACTGCATTATGGACCCCATTTCAGGCTATTCCTCTCTCTAAACCCACTTTTAAGGCTGAGGTGGAGGATGTTGTGTATTGGCTGAAACAACTTTGTGACGTCCAGGGACAGTCTGAAGCCATTTTGGATACCGAGAACATTTGGACTGGGGGCTGGAATTTTAAAGTCTTGTTACGATCTAATGATTCTGGGGTTGTACATCTGCCTAACTCTTTTTTCATAGGCTGAGATAGGGGGGTCTTGTTCTACCTAGGTCAGCTGAAGGCTTGCTATCAGTGTGGTGACCCTGCACATCTTAGTAATGTATGTGATAAAATGAAATGCAATGTCTGAGGGGAATTGGGCCACATAGGGGCACACTGTTTGAATGAATGTAGATGTAACCTATGTGACGAACAGGGGCACACCTTTCAGAATTGTAAATGGGCTGCACATAACCAGGAACTTCACGATGGTGGTGTGGACCAGTGCTTTATTATTACACAGGCGCAGAAGGCCCGTCTCTGGACCACCTTGGCTGTACCTCCCCCTAGGGTAGCCCAGCCCTTACTGCAGGCTTCAGTGCCTGTTGTATCCTCTGAGGTCGTACCTCTGATGGTTTCCTTCACGGATGACCCCTTGCCTGAGATTTCTCCTGTCCCTGATCCTGCCCAGTCTAATTTTCCTGTTCTGGACCTGGTCTCAGGTTCAAGTACTGTGCCCCCCCCCCCCGAGTGCTTACAAATGTTGTCCGTAGAAGGTCACAGAGAAATAACCCTCAGGTTGCACCATCTCCTGTGAGTGGTCCGGAACCTCCCCCAGTGCCCTTATCTAATTCTTTTGAACTTCTCCAACCCCTTTCCGATGATGCTGGAGGTGAGTCGGACTCTTCCTCCATAGCTTCTTCTCTCCCTGACGGCACCACTGACCCTGAGCTGCAACTTGGCACTGGGCTTTCTCAGAAGTGAAAGGCCAGAGTAAAACTTAAAGGGAAGAAGGTGGTTGGGAAAAGGAAATTGTAAAATGTATTTTTTGTCTGTTTTCCTTTTTTTTGTTGCTATGTTTCACTTTGTTTGCCATACTATTAATGTAAATAGTATGAAGCGTATGGCTAAAAGGAGATTGATTTTTTCCTTTCTACAACTTTTGCCTTTGGGTTTAATTTTATTACAGGATACAAGACTTCATACTACACATGAGATCCAACAAGCACAACAGGACTGGTTATTGGATCCTTCTTTTTAGTCAATTGGTCAGGATTCTTGTTCGGGACTGGGAATATTAATTAATATCCCAGACTTCCGTTTGCTAAAATTGTTTGATGTAGCCCCTGGTAGGGCGCTTATTACATATTTTGTTATTGGGTACTGTCCATACCGGGTGATAAACATTTATGCCCCTCAAATCAAAACTGAATGCATTGCTTTATTTGCTTTGCTTCATCCTTATTTGCATACTTCCTTTCAGGTATTGTTTGCTGGTGACTTTAATTGTGGCCTGAGTCTTCAGGATAAGAGTTCCTTTGCTGCTACAAAGAAACTGTTTTGTGAGTCCCACAAATCGGGTAAATTGGTTCAAGTCGCCAACTTAATGGACTCTTATCTCTCCTTTACTACACAACACAACCCTACCTTCCAAAAGGGTAAACTAGCCACACGTATTGATTATGTGTTTTCCTCTCCTACAGTACCAATTATTTCTGCCAAAGTTCAAGCGGTTGAGTTTTCTGATCATAAGCTGCTTTCTGTTGGTTTTGGTTCTGTTGTCTCTTCCCGTAAAGGTCCAAGTATTTGGAAATTCAACACATCTTTGTTGCAGATTCCGATATTTATGCAGTCCCTCCTGTCCTTCATACAAGCCCGTAAATCTGTTTTTATTTGTTATGAAGATCCTGTTCAGTGGTGGTTAGACACGAAACATGATCTGGTCACTTTTTTTAAAAACTTACAGTCATTTAAAATGTAGGAGGGAATACCTAGACTATTTGCAGAAGAGGGTACATTTTCAGTCATTATTAACCATAGCATACACGACAGGGCCAGACCTTACTCAACAAATAAAAGTCCTACAGAATGATATGTTGACTTTCCAATTACGGCAAACACAACAACTTTATAACCAACATAAATTCTGTACTGTTGGAACACATGATGTTATTTGTCCTTTTGGAAATAATTCCTGTCAGTCCACCCGAAAAAATATGACGTGTCTTCTAAATTCAGAAGGGACCTTGTGTTCCTCACAAACTGAGATTTGTCATATTGTAACAAAGTATACTACAGCCCTTTTTTCTCCCCCTCCCTGCTGTGGCTGATAACAGTGCGACTTTGTATAATGAGTGGCCTTGATATCCCAGCTCCCTCACAGCTATGTCAGGACCAGGCTTGTTCTCCTATCACGGAGCAGGACTTGACACTGGCTATTTCTTCATTACCTGTACAGAGAACTCCTGGTCTGGATGGTCTCCTGCTGGCTTATATAAGGTGCTGGGTGACCATTTAGCCTCAGAACTTACATCTGTGTTTAATTCTTTGTTAACATGTGAATCTCTCCCTTTGGAATTTACTAAGGGTACTTTGATTTACATTTATAAACAGGAAGGTGATATCCATTCTCTAGAGAATTGGCGACCTTTAAGTATGTTGAACACCGACTTTAAGCTCTTGATGAAAATTATTGTAAAGCGTTTGGTGAGGATAGCAGAGGTGGTTTTGCATCCCACACAATCCTGTTCTGTGCCTCAAAGGAGAATTTCTGATCATTTGATCCTCTTACGAGAATTATTTTCTCATGGCTATGCAGGTCTGGCTTCAGGACTTGTTGTTTCCGTAGATCAGAAGGCTGCTTTTGATTCAGTTAGGCATGATTTTTTATGGGAAGCCCTTCGTTTTCTGCATGTACCTGATGTTATGGTACGCTGGATTCATGTTTTCTATAGAACGGCGACTGTTGTGCCTGTAGTGAATGGTTGGATAGGACCCATGATCCCCATAAAATGGGGGGTTCATCAGGGCTGTCCTTTAAGCCTGTTGTTATATCTATTTTTTCTTGATGTTTTGCTCCATCGGCTGAATACTAATTCTCAGATTCAGTATATTTCTAGTTGTGCCTTATGCTTGCCTTATAAGGCGACTGCATATGCAGATGATGTTTGTTTTCTTGTAGCTGATGCAGCCTCAGTGGTTCATTCTCTCCGTGAGTGCTCTATTTTTGGACATTTCTCTGGTGCTGTTTTAAATTACACTAAAAGTTTGGTTATTCGGGTCAGTTCAGCGACCTCCACCTCGGACAGTAATGGCCCGTTACATTTAGTTGAGGGCCCTATTCGCATTTTGGGAATTTTTTTGGGACACAGGACTCAGATTTGTTTAACTGGAATGTTAAACTGCAACAAGGTAAACTTCAGGTGGCCTCCTGGAACCGGGGGGCAGATAGGAAAAAAAAAAACGTGTTTTCTTAATTAAAAACTATTTGATCTCTACTTTCCTTTTTCTGAGTTATGTATTCCCTATTCCACGACAACTAGAAACTGCTGTCTTTAGCCTGTTTTTTCAGGCTCTTTGGGGTAGTAGGTTAAACCCGATAAAGCGGAATATCACTTACTTACCTATCCCTGAGGGTGGCGTTTGTATGGTTAACCCTTTGTTATTTTTTTCACTGCAAACCTTAGGCCTTTATTGATTCATGCCCAAAGTGGGGTGGGAACCTTGGTTTTATGACTCTTGCAGGATTTGGTTTCATCAATGGGAAACTAATTCCTTAACTGTGTTAAGACAAACTGTTGGTATACCAACTTACGTAAAACATATGTTTTTTACGTCTCAAACAATGGAAGGTGTCTGTTCAGATGTTATTAAATCATTCACATAAAGTTTTATATAAGAAATTACTCCTGACGGTTTGTGCTGTATCAGTACTCCTTCGATAAGTGCCCTGGTCAACACCTCCTTCCTTTTGTTATTGTGGAAATGTAAGAGGTTCCAGCTAAATGTGGGATTTTCATTGGCTTTCATGCCATGAAAAGATTAATGTAAAATCAAATCATAAACATAAGCAGTCCCAAGATAGAATGTGTTCTCGCTTATTATGTATTACAGAACTTGAAACTATCCTCATTTATTATTTGACTGTTCCTTTATCAAAATTGGTGGTCCTTTTGGCACAGGCATGGGATACCCCCTTGCTTCAGTCGGTTACTTATTTGAATCTTGTATACGGGTTTTTTTCTCCCCACTGGTCAAAATGGCACCAGGACACTTTAAACCTTGTTTTTGTCTGCATTAAATGGAATATTTGGATGGTGCGTTGCATGTTTTCTTTACAGCAAAAGGACTGCTCCTATTTGGAGCGTGAAAAAAAGATTGTGCAAGATTTAAAAGAAATTTATGAGCATGAACGTACTCTATACTCACATATGACACTTTTGGAACTTTGGAAAGCTCTTCCTTGGATCACTGACTCTGATTTTGCAGTTATCTGAATGATTGTATAATACTTATCCTGTGTTTCCTTTGTTTTGCACTATGCTTTGTGTACTATTGTACGATTTTTGTCTCAATAAAACTTTCCCCTACTCTTTTCGATAAGTGCCATGGGATCTTTAACATCCACCTGAACTACCACCAATCCAGGCAGATGGGACCTCAGTTTAATGTGTCATCCAAAAGACGGCACCTCAGAAGTGCAGCACCCCTCTCATGCTGCACTACAGTGTCAGTACTGGGAAATTAACCCAAGTGCCAGATTTGGGAACAGAACCCACAGCCCTCTGATTTCCCGGCCTCAGAGGCGAGTGTGCTACCTGCTGAGCCACTGACACTGAGTGCTTAAGTTGGGAGGAAGAGTTGCTAAGTGTTAGCTGTATGACCTATTCTGTATAGTACTATAGGGGCATAGCGGTGGGGTGGGGAGGGAGGTGGTTAGCCCAGTCCATCCCCCACTCAGGGTGCTGCAAACCCTGAAAGAGGACAATGCCCTGCAGGAGAAAGTAGAGGTGGAAGGGGGGTAAGGAATAGAGGGGCAGAGAGAGGGAGGGGAAGGAATGGAGGAGCAGAAAAAGGGAGGGGGCTATGGGTGGGGTTACTTGGGATAGTATAGGCTGGATTTGGGCAAGGTTAAGGAAGAATTGAGGGTGGATTGGGGGAGTGGGAAGCCAGTGCCTTCACCGTTTCAGGGTGCAGAAAGCCCTGCAAGGGGTATGGGGAACTGGCAGGAGAAAGTAGAGATGGGCTATGGGGAGAGGGATAGAAGAAAGGGGGAAGGGTGGAAGGGGTGGCAAGATAAGGAAGAATAGAGGAAACAATTTAGGTGGGGTGAGAAGCCAGATCCTTTTCTCCTTCAGGATGCAGAGAACCTTGCAAGAGGGTGGGGAAATGATCGAATATAGTGGAGTTGGACTAGAGAGAGAGATAGAGAGAGAGAGAGGAGGAAAGGGATAATGGGAGAGAAGGTGTTAAACTAATTGGTGGTAGAAGAGGTGGGAAACTGCAGTGGCAGGGGGTTGGAATGATAAGGGTAAAAATATGCAGTTGCAGTGCAGGGTTTATTGGGAGATGATATGCAGGGGGTTAGTTGCAGTTGCAGCAGTGTGCTGTATGTTTCTGAAAGAGGAATGTAAGGGGTCAGCAAAATTGGGCAGAGAGAGGTTTAAGGGGGAGAGAGTTCTAGGAGCTGGGGAATAAGTATGAGACGGCGTTGAGACCAGATGTTGTGCACCATGGTAGGAAGGCAAGGGTTCTGTGAGTTGTGGATCAAAGTGAATAGCTGGAGGTGGGGGGGTCGACAAGAGGGAGGTTAGGTAAGATGGCAGAGTGCCCATTCCAGCAGCCAAGTCCACAGTGCATGGAATGCCCTTCACACAGCCTCCCAACAATCCATCTGCTGAGATATGCAAAGCACTAAGTACTCGAGCAGCAGAAATTGTTAAAGAAAATAATGGAGCACAGCCCATGGCACAATTTGAAAATGAATGGAGGGATCTCCTTTAGTCTGTGCTGCCCTTGCCTGACCTCTCACTTACTTAACCCATCCCGACCTCTTGCTCATTTGACCCACCCAATAATTTACTAGTACAGTTAAATGACAAGTGTAGTGTTCATCTTCTTTAAGCACTGGGTATGGATGGGTTTTACCCCCTCTAAGCACCTGGACCTCACACCTTACATCTCCCCCAGGCTGCCTGGACTGTGGAGGCCTGCAGCTTGTCCCCTTTGGTGGGGCTCCCCCCCTGGAAGGGAGAGATCTAGCTCTACCAGAGGCACAGCCAAGGCTTATGCCTGGGGGTGTCATTCAGGCAATGGTCCAGGGGTGTCACTGTGCTGCTGACACAGGGATTTTTTACATGTAGGCATGGCCGTGTAATGTTGTCAACATGGGTCATGCATGCTCCCACACTTGTACTACAGACATCTGTGACACCTCCACATTGAAGAGTGGCCCAAGCTATTGCACACCCAGTCTGCACTGGTGTCACTGAGTTGCTGGTGAACCACAACCTTCCCCCCCCAGAGGAGGAGAGTTTTCCATGGGATGCTCATCCTACCCCCACCCCCCCGGCCAACCTTCTGATGCACTGCTCTTGCTCCCAAACATGGGTCATCAGCATGGTAAGCAGTAGCACTACAGCTGTGCCAGCAGGCTGGTTCAGTGTTAATTTTCACTCCCACATTGCTGTGTCTTTAAATAACCACCAAAAATTAAACCATCATGCACTTGAGCCATTGAAAGAGCCACAGTCTCTTTCTATTGCTTTGCTGCTCCTGCATTCCTCACTCTCTTGTTGTCAGTCAAAATGAAACCAACATGCAGGCAAATAAAAAGAGCAAATAAAACTTACAGAATAGAAATGCAATCAATGCAAAATAAAAGCTACAGACATACAAAACAAGAAGGGTAAAAATATAGAGTAGGAAATTAAAAGGATAGAATAGCACAATACCATAACAGCACCACATAGAGGTACAAAGCTACATCAGGAACTTTTTTTCATTTTACAAAAAAACACTATTTAACTAAGTTTTATACATTTTTGTTTATTATTTTTATCCTCAATTTTATTTACAATGAAACCATTTTATAAGTGGATGAAACAGTAAAGGGCATTGGTTGTCTAAGGTTCATGCACTTCCAGGTGTCAAAGGCACTTGGTTAAACTGTCTCATGCCTCATTATGCACCTGGCAATGCAATAACCTCAGGCAATCAATGCCTTGTCATGTCTTATTGCATACTTAGAGAGCTACTGACACTATCTGGCCAAAGTGCTACATTGCAGAATTAGAATAAGCACATCCCCAGTAAATACTACTGGGGATTTCAACATAAATTGGCTGGCCAAAACAGCTGCCCCTTACGTCAACGAGGCTGCTACCCTCGATTTCACTCAGGTCATGAAAACCCCCACCCAGCCACATGCCCGCATGGGAACATCCACCCTACTAGACCTAGTTTTCACCAACCGCCCCCACAAAATAACAAGCATCCAAGTCCTCCCCGATACCCTATGTGACCACTCTCCAGTAATCTGCAACTGGTCTGGTACCCCCTTCAAACCGCTCCCAAAATTATTACACAACGCAAACTAGGGCCTGGTAAACTAGCCTTTCTCAAGGCCCACCTCAGAGAATGGGACTGGACACCCCTTACTAATACCCTCGACCCAGACCACGCCCTCCAACTGTTTATCAACATCTTTAACTCAGCCTGTGACAAGTTTTCCCCCCTCACCAAAACTATGACCAAAGGAAATCATGCCCCATGGTTCTCTGACCACCTCCAAGGCCTACTATGTCAGTGTGATGCACTATGGCACCTTGCCAGTGAGACCCAACGGCCTCAGGACAGGCAACATTATTGAGAGGCCTGTAACAAGTGCACCTGGGCCATACGCACCGCCAAAGGGAACTATTACAAAGCCCTCGTAACCTCCACCTGTGGCACTGGACGTAAGTTCTGGGAGAACATAAAGGAACACTGTGGAAAAAGGCCCAAATCTGCCACCTGACCAAATACTCATAGATGGTAGCCTCTCCACCGACCCTTTCAGGATAGCCTCGGCCCTTAATACCGCTTTTACTGATTTTACTGATGTGTTGCCCCCAAATTTCTTCGATCCCCCGCATGCCCGTATCACCCCTACATCCTCCCCTTGCTGCGCCTTTCTACCTATGAGTCCTTACACCAGAGACTGCCAAACCCTACCTTACTAAAGCTATAAGCAAAAACCACTACAGTCACGACTCCCTGGACCGTAGACTTCTCCTCCTCACCCTCCAGGAAGTCCTGGCCCCTCTCACCCACATTCTCAATCGCTCCCTCTGTCAAGGGAAATTCCCACTCACTGGAAATCAGCTTACATCACACCTATCCATAAAAGTGGTGACCTTTGTCTAAACAACTACCGCCCATCTCTATCCTACCCCCGTCTAAGGCACTAGAGCATGGTCATCCGACCTACTCACTGAACACCTAAATACATATAACCTTCTATCCAGACAGCAGCATGGTTTTTGGAAGGGCCATAGCACCACTACCACCCTCCTTGAATTTACCTCCCATGTGCACTCAGCCCTGGACCATGGCCACCTCATTGGCGCCATCTTCGTGGACCTATCTAAAGCATTCGACACAGTAAATCATGCCCTCTTACTGAACACCCTGGGCTACACAGATTTCTCCAATGACACCCTAAACTAATTCAACAGCTATCTTTCCGATAGAATTCAGATAGTCAAGGTAGGCCCTGCCCTGTCACCCCACCTCCTAATCTGCTCCGGTGTCCCACAGGGCTCCATACTTGGCCCCCTACTTTTCAGCCTATACCTCAACTCCCTCCCATCCTCTTGTCCCAGAAATCTGCTCCTTTATGCGGATGATGCAGTCTTGTTCGCCTCTGATCCGGCCCCCCTCAAACTCCACCAATCTCTCCAGCACTCCTTCCGTGAAATTGAAGACTGGCTCACCACCCAGCGTCTTATTATCAACTATAATAAGACTAAAGTCATGATATTCGCCCACCCTCAGAACCCACACAAGAACCTCTGCCCCCAATTTCTCACTGCCAATCAGACCCCCCTAGAACAAGTAAGCAGCTTTAAATACTGAGGGATCACATTAGACCCCGCCCTCAGCTTTAATCAGCATTTACTACACCTATCAACAGCCCTTAGCTCTAGACTAGGCGTACTCTACTGGTACAAACACTGCCTCACCCCTGAAGCATTACAACTTACCATAAACTCCTCAATCCTCTCCCTGCTAGACTACGGCATCTTAATATGCAGTACCATGCCCCCCCACAACCCTAAACAGACTCCGACTCATGCTTAACAAAGCCTGCTGGCTCATCCTTGGATGTGATCATTTCACTCACTCCTGTTCCCTTTACAGCAGCACAAGCTGGCTAAACCTGGACAGCAGAATCAGGTACCACACCTGCCTTATGACCAAAACGTATTACTAGGCCTCACCCCACCCTCCCTAGACCAAATCATCCTCCCAACACCACCAGGCAAAACAATCCATAGCACAAGCAAGCGGCTACTATGGGTACCCCATGGCCAGACCTCCCAATACCAATGCACCTTCAGTTTCAGAGCCCCTTCCTGGACAAACTCTCTTCCTAGCCATATAACTGATGAAATAAGGCTGGGCCCTTATAAATCCAAGCTAAGGAAATACCTTCAGGCCTCAAACCGATGTGACTGCCCTTGACATCTGATCTGCCTTTACCTCCTTCAAACAAACTATTAGGTCACCGTACCTAAATGCACCTATGAAACTACATGACTATCAGCTTCATACAGAATCTTTCTGTAATTTTTTCTGGCTGTGCTAAAGTACCTAAATTTCTGTTAGCCATCTACTAAACAGCTATGTAACCTCTTTTGAATTATATTTGTAATGTGCTGTAATCTGTATTTTAAGTCCCGTCCCTGTACCATTTATGTATGACGTGGAACCTTTGTAAATGAGTCTCTGACTCAAAGGTCTTTTCTAAATATTACAATAAAATAAAAAAAAAAAAGAAATCTCATATCAAAAAGTAGATTTCTGTGTCACTTCATTTTAAAGTTATTAACCATTTTGTAAAACTGATTTCACTACCTGTTCGAAAGAAGACTGTTTCAGTGAAGAGATGCTGCTGCTGTCATCTAGGGACCTCAAAGTCTATTATTCCCTATCTGCAAGCTTACAGGACATGCGTCTCTAAAGTTGTAAAGATCGTGTGCAATGGTTTTCATAAGTAAAACAGGCAGCATGAGTCAGTAAACATTGCTTTAAAACCCTTAGAAGACTGTGGACGTATATATACGTCCAAAATCTATATACGTTCACACATATTCAGTTCTCAAAGTTAAAAACTTTGTATTTCAGGTTTTGTAACAAAACTGACAATATTTTGTCTGGTTGACTTTTTGTTGTGATTCTTTTTCCTGGGTTGCTGGATGCTGGGTCATAACACACAGTTGAGAGGTTTGTAGACTGAATAAGTTTCTCATGTGGTGAAAGGCTGAGATCATTCAAACCTATCAGTCAATTGAGGCAACTTCTAAGAATGGAAATTTAAAACAATTGTCCCATCTCCTTGTCAATGGGGGCGGGGGGGGGGCAGACTCATCGATGTCCTACTCTAAATTACAATGATCATTTTACCAGAGCTAACACTTCCACCCATAGTAGGAATTAACATATATAAGGCCACTATTAAAACATACTGTAAAGCAGACAATGACAAAACAGCAGTGAAATTACTGTATCAACATTACAATACTAGCAGCAAATACAACTTCCAAATAGGCACATTAGAGTAGCACTCAAAATGGTTTCTGCAGCCTGGAGGCTTGCTGATTTAGCATCCAGCAACCCTGGAGAAATGGACCACACCAAAACAGCATTAAATAATACAATTTTATCAACTTTGTTACAAAACCTGAAACGTGTAGTTTTTATAGCAATATTTACTGACTGGTGCTGCCTGTTTTACTTGTGAAAACCATTGCACATGATCTTTACAACTTTGGAGAAACAGGTCCTATAAGCTTGCTGACATGGATTACTAGACTGCGAGGTCCCTAGATGACATCAGCAGCAGCTCTTCACTGACACCTGCTTTTATTGCCCGGGTAGTGTAATCAAGATTACAAAATGGCTAATAACTTTAAAATGAAGTAATATAAAAATCAAGTTTTTGGCATGAGATTTACTGGGAGTATGTTTATTCAGATTCTGCAACATAGCACTTTTGGCATCAATGGCTCTTAAGGGAGAAAGGCAGATGAACTGGGACCTCCCTCTTTTATCATTCACTCCTGTATAGCCCTACTCTGTTGCTGCCCTATTCCACTTACAGCACTTCCTTCCTTCATCCCTTTCCCATCCCCATTCCTGCCCTCTTTTCATCCTACCTCATCCCCCCTCCTTTTACCCATCTACTCCCACTTCCCTCTCCCTCCTCTGTTTCCTCACCTTGTTCTCTCCCTCTACCACCCCTGCCCCCTGTGGGTCTTTCCTGCATAATCTTCATTGTGTCATCTCCTTCCTTGCTCTTATTTAGCTCCTTTCACCCTGCCCCAATTCACCCCCAATCCTTTTCTCCTTGTAATCCCTTTCACCCCTCTTCAGACAAGGCCACTGACTGCACTTGACACAATATTTATCTTGCCATATTATTCTTTTGCTTATGTAATTACTTTCCTCACGTTGTGCTACTTACTGAAACCATTATAATTTGTTATCCTTGTGACTTGACGTGGAACCTCCGTAAAAGAGCCCTTGGCTCAAAGGTCTTTCTGATTTGTTAAATAAATAAAATTAAATTAATAAATAAAGTGTGCTTCTGACAATAGCTAGTTGAACCTATGGAGTAAGATTTTTCTTTTTTTATTCTTTTGGTAACTGAGTAACGCCCACTAGGCACAAGTGCCTGTTTTCAGGGGAGACCTGGGAGAACTAGGTTAGTTAAGTGACTTACTCAGAGTCACACAGTATGCAAGTGGAGGCTGTGCGTCTGGGAATCAAACCTAAGTCTCCTGGATGTCCAAGCTCATTCACAGCTCATTACTTTAACCTCTGGGCTATATTACCAGGCTATACTGAATTAATTTATAAGAAAGCCCTGCTCTAACATTGACAGATTTGCATATACCAGTTACATTTAATGAAAAATCATGGGACAGATCCAGAGTAACACCAAGGTAATTTAGAACCTGTCCACACTACGCCTCTGTAATGTTACAGAGTGCCCAAACCATTCCCCCAATGGTTTGCATTTATACCTGTAATGTTACAGAAGGTGTTTTTGTAACCGTTGTTGAAATCACATATGAGATGGTTACAACAACGGTTATGAAACCAGTTACGCCTCAGCAACTTTACTAGGCATAGTGTGGACACATGGCACTGGTCCCCTAGTGCAATGCAAGCTGCATTGTTGGATTGCATTGTTGCCATCATAATGGTCGCCCAGCTCCCGAAGTGTGGACCGGCAATGCCGGTCCTGTAACAGACACCGCTGCAGTGTGATTATTAATTACCACCCCCGGCCGTAATGGTTTACATCCATTACCGGGCCCGAGCAGTGTAGTGTGGATGGGGCCTAAGAGATGGAACCATGGCTATAGTGTTACCTCCAACTCATGATAATTGAATGGGGGATGGAACATTTCTTAAACAGCAGCCTACACCTTCAGGAGAACTTTAACAAAACATAATATTTAGAAACACTTTAGCTTGTTTTTCACAGTAAGTCTGTATTTCTGCTCCCCATTATTTATTACTGAGGTCACTTGCAGGAAAATAGGATCTTTGCTCCTGGAGTGTTTTTCTATTCCTGTTGTTTTCTCCCTAACTGAGTTCATAATGCTCTGCTTGTGACATCACAATTACTCTCATGCCAACCAACTGTGATGTCACAACAGAGGATTATGACATGAAGCAGTGAGCCAGCTATAGCGGCAGATGGACTCTAAAGAAACTCTAAGGGTTAAAGATCACATATTCATGCAAAATTCTACAGTAATAAATAATGTGGAGGAGAAATCTAAAGAATATAAATGGAATGCAAATAGAATTGTACCTGATTATCATGTTTTTTTTTTTAAATTTTCATTGTGGTGTTAATAGCTCTTTAAAGGGACACTGTCAGCTTTTTTGAAAATTTTGGTACCCCTGTATTGTGGTTCCTCTTGCTTCTGGTATTCCCACTGATAACACATCTGATCACTCCATTGCAATATAATATGGAATAGTGCTGTTTTTTGTGAAACATTTAATTTTGGGCATCCCGACTAATTCCTCTGATGCCTGATTTTACAGTGTGTCCACATTTGTATACAGTATGGCAGTGGTGCACCAGTATGCTCTGTGAATAGTGTATTTGTTTTTCTTGAGTCGTGAGTTTAATGGTAAATGCAGTTCTCTGGGATCACTGAGCTTGTCACTGTAAGTTGTATCTTAAAATTAATGGTTTATCTAAAAGAAACTGCCCTTTGTAAAGTCCAGCTTTGACTCTGGGCATGTGCGTCAGTGTCGATTCTAATGCACATGCCTACAGTCAAAGCTTAACTTTTCAAAATAAAGTTTCTTTTAGACATATCACTCATTTCGAGATCAAGCTCAGTGAACACCATAGAACTGCATTAACTGCATTTGCCATTAAACTTGCATGATTTAGGGAAAAAACAAACGCACTTATGACCGAACATTCTGATGTGCTCTCTCTCTTTCACTCTCTCTTTCTCTGTGTGTATATCTATCTATCTATCTATATATATATGTATCTCTCTCTATATATATCTTATAGTGGCACAACCACGCCACTATAGTTAGGGTTCAGTGGTCACTTATATACTAAAGTCAAAAGTCTGGGCATTAATAACTTTGAACCCATTCAACAGATTTACCTGAAATTTGGTACATGCAGAGGGGCATTGTAGATCTCTTGATCTGCCAAATTGCGTTTTAGTCAGATTTAAGGTCTTTGCATACAAAAGTGCTGAAAAATGCAAAATTAGCAGTTTTTGGAGGCAGCTTTTGAGATTTTGGACATGCCCCAGCATAGCCATTGTGTGGCGTGCCGCTCTGTGAGATGACTTGTTTGAAAGAGCTTTGGTGGCCGAACATGCTGCTTTTCATTTGGTGAACAAATATTAAGGCATTCAAAGGTTATGCCACTTTTAAGTTCCCATTATAAGTCAATGGGAAAATTTATATGTATGTTTTGTGAACTAGGTATGGGGTTCTGGACATCTGGTCCTGCCTGGCGATCAAAGAATTTGCAGCCTCATGGTTCAAGAATCTTTGTCCCTGAGGATTTTTTAAAATTTTTGATCTCGAGGTCTGCCATCTTGTTTTCAGTTTTCCAATTGGAAAAGCACAGGGGACCTCCATCTGTCGAGCCATGGCTTTGTTTTTCTTTAAATTGGTCTAAAAATAAAGTTTTGAGCTTCTAAAATCTTCTTTCGTGGCTCGCTAATGATCTTTGATCGTGATCCTGCAAAATCTTTGATCGCCAGATTCTTTGATCGTGATCATACATCATAAGTGAGGGATGAGATGGCCAGATTGTTTAATTGTTTTTTGTATCCCAGGGGTACCCTAAAAAGTTATATGAGGGTGGTTTTTGCTCAGGGGGCTTCGCTCTGCTCCATCTGAATAAAAAACATACCTTTTCAATATCCCTGGTAGTCTAGTGACCCCTCCCCCCCGATCATGATAATATACATAATGATGTTTGTATCCCTGGTAGTCTAGTGGCCCCCAATGTTTATTTTATTTATATGTCTTTTTTTTTATCCCTGGTAGTCTAGTGCCTCCACCCATGTGTCTTTATCTATCTTTAATGTTTATATCCCTGGTAGTCTAGTGGCATCCCCATTCTGTATTTATTTATTATTATTATTGATATCCCTGGTAGTCTAGTGGCCTCCCCCCATCATAATGACAAAGATAAGGATTTGTTATTTCCTGGTAGTCTAGTGGCTCCCCACCCCCACCTAGCAAAGTTGTGCCCACTCCAGCACCTCATCTTTCAGCTGGAACTAGACACCATTTCTATAGCCAGACATTGAGTGTTAATTCAAACAGGTGCTCTGAAATTATTTCTGAGTACCTGTTTGAATTAGCACTGGTAATACACACAGTCAGTGGCTGGCCATGGAGGTGAGAGGTGGGCTGTGCCAGTCACGCCGGCTGGGAAAGGGGGGGAGGTGCTTGGTGGCTGGCGGGTGGGTGGGGAGGTGGAGTGCCACTAGTCTCCCAGAAAATAACAAACCTTATCTTTGTCATTATGATGGGGGGTGCTAGACTACCAGGGAGATCAATAATAATAATAAATAAATACTGAATGGGGGGGCACTAGACTACCAGGGATATAAACATCAAATATAAATAAAGACACACGGGGGGAGGGCACTAGACTACCAGGGATAAAAAAAGATATATAAATAAAGTACACTTGGGGGGCACTAGACTACCAGGGATACAGACATTGTTATGTATATTATCTTGATCGGCAGGGGAAGGGGCCGCTAGACTACCAGGAATATTGAAAACTTCTGTTTTTTATTCAAATGTGGCAGAACGAAGCCCCCTGAGCAAAACCCACCCTCACATAACTTTGTAGGGCACCCCATGGCTACAAAAATCTATTTTAAAATCTGGCCATCTTGTCCCTCGCTCTTTGTTCATGAGCGAGCAATTTCTTTAATCACAAGCATGCAAATTCTTTGATCGTGAGATTCTTTGATCGTGATCGTGCATCGCGAGCGAGGGACGAGATGGGCAGATTAAAAAATCAATTTTCTCAATCTAGGGGTGTGCTAGAAAGACAAATGAGGGCGGGTTTTACTCAGGGGCCTTTGTTGTGATGAACCATGGTGGCAGTTTATCACAATTCTTTAAATGTTTTAAATTTTAACACTTTTTATTCTTTGATCGTGACCCTGCAAATTCTTCGATTGTGAGATTCTTTGATCATGATCATGCATCACGAGTTAGTGATGAGATGGCCAGATAAAAAAATCTATTTTCTCAGCCATGGGGTGTTCTAGGAAGACAAATTAATGTGGGTTTTACTCAGGGGGCTTCATTTGTTCGAACCATAGTGGTGGCATACCGCAATGCCATCAATTTTTGGATTTATAAGATTTTAAATTCTTTGTTCATGAGCCTGCAAAGTTTTTGATTGTGAGCCTGCAAATTCTTTGATCATGAAATTCTTTGATTGCCATCTTTGTTCACGAGATGGGAACAAAATGGCCAGATTTTTTTTTATAATGGAAAAGATAGGGACATTTTACCAATCTTTAACATTGACTATCTCAGAAACAGTTTGGTCTTTTTACTTGAAATTTGGAGGGTGTTTACATCATGTTCTTTACATGTGAATTATGGTGCTTATGTGTTGGAGAATATTTATTTTGCAGAGAGATTGCGTGACACACTTCACGTGTTACGGACAGTGTTTTGCTTGTGGTGGTGGCTTGAAATTGATAGGATACCCAGCCTTAGTGTCATGGATGTAGTTTTCCATCATTGTGTGGGTTAAATGTCAATGGGTGTGGAACTGTGCCAGTCTGATGAATGAAAGTCTCATACGTTAAAATGTTATATCTCAGATACGGTTTGGTCTTTTCACTTGAAATTTGAAGGGGGTTGATTGCTTGTCCTGTGGATGTAAATTACAGTATTTCCATGTTGAACATTATTTTTTTGGTGGAGATATGGCATGGCACAGTTTACGTTCTGCAGACAGCGTTTTGCATGTGGTGGTGGCTTGAAATTAATAGGATACCTAGATTAGTGTCATGGATGTAGTTTTCGGTTGTGTGTATTAAGTGTCAACAGGTGCAGAACTGCCACTCTGATGAATGAAAATTTCAAATTTTGACATGTCGTATCTTGAACACGGTTTGGTCTTTTTACTTGAAATTTGGATGGTGTTGACAGCATATCCTGTAGATGTTAATAGAGGTGTTTATGTGTCAGACATTATATTTTTTGCAGAGATATAGTGTGGCACAGTTTACCTTTTGTGCCCAGCATTTTCTGTTGTTCTACTAGATTAACATTTGTTTGGTGGCTGACCTTGCTATTGTGAATGTACTTTTTAGTCATTGGGTGTATAATCTGGCCTGGCACTTACAAGTTGGTGGGCCCCGTGCTCCCACCAACTTGCACAACTTTCTACTTTTCTATTCTTTCTTAAAATGTAAGGAAATTCTATGCAAAAAACTTCATTACTGCATCAGTTAGGGTTCTTCTACAGTGAAAAAAGCAAGGAAACTTGATTTTAGGATTCCCACCCCTTGCACCCCACCCCCACCAACAGGCATCGAGGTGTGCGTTGGGGTTGTCGGCCCTAACTATCACCCCATCCCATGTGTAAACAAGCTGAGGTGGTGCAGTGTAGAAGAATGGGGTGAGAGGGCCAATAACCCCAACACACACCCCGATGCCTGTTGGTGGGGGTGGACTGGGGTGGGGTGCTAGGGGTGGGAACCTTAAAATCAAATTTTCTTGCTTTTTTCGCTGTAGAAGAACCCTAACTGATGCATTAATGAAGTGTTTTGCATATAATATATATATATATATAGGCATTCTGGATCAGCTGGCAGTGGGGAAATTAATCACTGACGGGACTGTCTTAAAAACAAGATTGTATAACCTTAATGACATGATTTATACCTGTATAAAGATAAAGATTTTATGTATGTATGTATCTATCTATCTATCTGTCTATCTGTCTGTCTGTTTGTCTGTCTATCTATCTATCTATCTAGTCGGGATGCTTAAAATAAAATTTTTCACTACAAATAGCATTATTCAATATTTTATCACATTGGTAGTGTTATCAATGAGAATACTGGAAACAAGAGGAACCAGAAGGCAAGGCAAGGCACATTTTATTTTTCTGGCACCCTATCCCAGAGGCTCTGGGCGCTGTACAAACACACAAAAATTTAAATTAGAAATATATATATATATATATATATATATATATATATATATCTCACAGTATAATACATAATCAAATGTCAGAATAGGCAGTATCCTGCATATAAATAATCACTCTCTTTACCTTTAAAAAGGGACTGATAATCTATGTTCTCATCCAGTACCCAAGAAAGCCTGGCTAAACAGATAACACTTAAGGTGGGCTTTAAATGCCTCCACAGAATGGGACTCCCTCACCAATGGTGGGAGCGAATTCCACAGGATGAGGCCAGCAATCCTAAAAGCTCTATCACCAGCCATTTTTAGTCTCATCCTGGGAATCGCCAGGAGGCCCCATGAGGAGGATCGCAGGGAGCAGACCTAGGCAGTGGGTGTAAGAAGATCCACCAGGTAGCAATGGCCCAGTCCATGTAGGGCCTTAAAGGTAAACAAGCCCACCTTGAAAAGCACCCTCCACTGAACCAGCAGCCAGTGCAATTCCTGCAGCACCAGGGTGATGTGACAGTATTTTGATTTTTCAGTCAACAACCTGGCAGCTGCATTCTACACCAGCTGCAGCCGACGGAGGATACCTCCAGAGACCCTGAAGTAGAGCACATTATAGTAGTCAAGCCTAGATGTTACAAATGCATACACCAAAGTGGGGAGGTCCAGGGGCAGAATCAGCTGCTTAATCCTGGTAGTGTTTCTCAGATGAAAAACACTAACCCTGACAATGGATGACACTTGATGTTCCATTGTTAAAGTACTGTCTAGCACCACGCCAAGACTGCACACCTTAGAGGAGCCCATCAATGGGACAGACCCTAGAACTAGTTCAGTATCTGCCCCAGAGGGCATCCTATCATGCCTCCTGTTCGACTCCACCACCAGTAGCTCCACCTTATTGGGGTTCAGTCACAACCAGCTAGAGGCCATCCAGTCATTGATCTAAGCCAGATGGTTGTTTAATTCTTCCACTGCATTGGATGTCCCAGGGGCAAAGGATAAGTACAGCTGAGTATCATCAGTATAATAATGTAACCCCAAGCTTTACTTCAAAGGAGGCAGTATAGCACAGTGGTCTAAGGCTCTGAGCTGCAAATCTGGTGACAGCCAGCAGACCAGACCTGGGTTTGAATCCCACAGCTTCCACTTGCATACTGTGTGACACTGAGCAAGTCACTTAACCTCCTTGTGCTCCCAGGTCGCTCCTGTAAAAAAGCTTCCAGCTTAATGTGCTATACCTGGTTAAACAACTAAATAAAAAAAAATAACTTCCTAATGATCTCACCCAGGGGCAGCATATACACTGCAAACAACATTGGTGACAAGACCGAACCCTGAGGTACCCCACAAGACAGAAGGCTCGGGGATGAGGAGAAATTCCCCATCACCACCCTCTGTCTTCTGTTTGTCAAAAGGACTCAAACCAGCAGATGACAGTTCCAGTGAGTCCACAGAAGTCCCTCAGGTGGTCGAGTAACAAATGATGGTCCACCGTGTCAAAAGCTGAGGAGAGATCGAGTAAAATGAAAACTGTCCCCTCACCTCGATCCCTCACCCTGAGGAGATCATTATGCACCCAAACTAATGCAGTTTCTGTTGAATGTCCTGCACAAAAACCCAACTGGTGTGGCTCATAGATATTATATGCCACAAGATGTTCTCCCAACTGTTGCACCACAATCTTCTCCACAACCTTTCCCAAAAATGGTAGGTCGGCGACCAGTCAGTAATTCGCCTTGATGTCAGGGTCCAATGATGACTTCTTCAGAAGGGGCCTCACCAGCACCTCCTTCAAGGCATCTGGGAAAACCCCCTCTGACAAGGAACACCAGGCAATCAAAGTGAACACTGGGCCAACAGTGTCGACACATCCCATTAAGAAATGCGTCAGCACCGGGTCCAGCTCACAATTTGTTTGCTTCAGTTTTGAGGTCACCTCAATGATATCAGCCATCTCCACTGGTATAAACTCCCCCAAACCAGGTGGAGTGCTTTGTTGGCAATCCAGGTGACCACAGTTGGCCATAACATGGCTCACTGATGGAATTCCCAGCCTGACGGTGGACACCCTGTCCGAGAAAAAGGAGCAAACTCATTACACAAGGCCTCAGAAACTGCTTTTTTTGGCTGTAGACAGGCTGGATGTAATAGCCTGTCCACAGTTCAAAAAAGCATAGCTGGTCAGTTTCTCCTGGCAACAATCTGCCTGGACAGAAACACTACCTTCTTATGGTTTATTGCCCTCTGGTACACACTATAGTGTGTACGCAGGGCCTGTCCACTTCCAACCTGGTCCTCCGCCAGCAGCCCTCCAACCTTTGACCATTGATCTTCAATGCCTTGAGCTCTCCATCAAACTATGGGGACCTAAAGTGAGAAGATCTGGGTCATATAAGGACCGGTGCAAGGAAGTCGAGTCCCTCAGTCATCAACCTATTAAAGGCGGCTGCTTCACCCACACTTCCCTTGCATGCACTGTCCTCACTAGATAGATTTACTTCCACCAAAAAACCCTCTGGGGTAAAACCCTTCAATAGGCAGTAGCTCACCATCTCTGCAGGGGGAGGGATTTCAGAGGGAGCCCTGAGCAGGAATTCCACTGTGCAGTGATCAGACTAAATGACCTGATCTGTCCTGAGATTCTCAATCTCAAGCCCCAGTAAGAAGACCAGATCCAGCATGTTGCCACCCTTGTGGGTCATGGTAGTAACTGCTTGTGACAGGCCCAGAGATGTCATCATCTGAAGGAAGTGATAACCCAACCTAGATGACTCGTCATTAGCCCAAACATTGAAATCCCCCAGGACCAGACATCTGGGGGACTCCAATGTTTTGCCAGCCACATAGTCACCCACTTCCTGCAGGAACTCTCCTGCTGTCCCAGGAGGATGGTAAATCAGGAGAATCCTGCAACCTGTGCCTGGACCCCCATGAATGGCCACACATTCAAAAGAACCCAGTGTTCTCACTGGGTGCATGGTGAAGCCTACCTCAGCTCTAAAACAGATAGCCACTCCTCCACCCCTGCATTCCACTCTGGGGCAGTGCACAATGGAGTACCCGGGGAGGTTGGTGGCCTCTAACACTGACTCAGCATCATCCCTCAACCAGGTTTCCATAAAGCAAGCCAGGTCGACCAAAGAAATCAGATCCGTAATAATTGCAGTCTTATTATTGATTGACCTGGCATTGCATAGCACCACCCTCAGGGGATCGGTGGACAGTGCAGCCCTTTTAGCTGCCTGCCACTTGGTCTCATGGGTACCCTGGGTACAGGTACTAAACATGTCTGGCATCTCTCCAAGCCCAGTTGAATCCCAGAACACCTTCTGCACCCAACCACCTCTATCCTGCTCCCCTCAATTGTGCATGGGATGCCCTGCCAGTTTCTGCCCAAGCATCTTCTTCCAATTCCAACCTCCCGGTAATGATGAGCTGTAATACTAGATACCAGAAGAGTGGTGAAGGGCTGCAGGTCATAAAGCTGGGACACCCCATACACGATCCTAGCCCACCCTGAATTGCCCAACACCCGCTGCCACATATTTATCAATCCTGAAAACAAAATATATCTCACCTACTCAACCACTCATACACTAATTAGCTCTTCCCCTTAACCATACACCCCCCCACACATACTAACATCCAACCCCTTCTTCTCCAATAAAATTAACACAAACAGGAAAAGTACCCCCGACTAATAAAAAAAAAAGGACAAGTTCTATCACCCCCTTACCCCAATGCACAAAATTTAAAACAAATAAAAATGGGAGAGCTAATAAAGTGCAAGATGCTGTAAATATCAGTCCAATCCACCAGGGGATTTTAGCCAGATTTTAGTTTATGCAATAATATAGTTTCCACAGCAATTACCAACAGTCAGTCCAGTCCTGGCAGTGGGATCCAGTAAACCAGTTCCACAGTCTCAGACAAAGGAGGAGGAAATGGTGATCACACCACCATAACCCAGATATAATAAACTGATTGCTAGGAAACAAAATTTGAAGAGCAAACCTTAAGAGGCTTAACTTGAGAAGCCTGACTTAGCACTTCTCTCACCAGTGCCAAAGAAAAACTGGTAGCAATCTTTTCATATACAATAGGCTGTTACCCACATAGGACCATCAGAATCTTAAGACACAAAAGTTCCACTCTCACCAGTACTTCTCAGGGAGCAGGTATTCACAGCACTCATTCCACGAACAGGAAAGTCCAGCAATGACAACTCTCCTAAGTACTCAAATTCCTGACTTAGCTCCTTGATACAGCACAGAATACTGGGGTACAAAAAAAAACTGTTGAAAAAGCTGACAGTGTCACTTTAATATAAGTATGGTACTAAAGAGCATAGCATGGGTTTTGGACTCATTCATTAACAACTTATTCAGAGACAATCAATTCTGAACGGCTTGGAGGTCAGCAATAGACTAGAGATGTTGCGCAGTTAAACTTCACCTGCAAAGTTCATGCGAAGCACCAAATACTCGCATTTTGCAGAATTTGTGCCGTTTTGAAAAACTCCAAAACTTTGATTTGCACGATTTGTGTGAGCATTTCATCAAAATTCACATTTTTTTCCAATGAAGTGCAAATTTCACAGGCGAAGCATAAAATGCAGAGATGAAATTTCACGTTTCACATCATAATCCATGAAATTCATGATCATGATTTTCACAAAATCAGTCCACAAAATTGACAAAATCCACAAATTAACTCATGGAATGAATTTTGCGACTTTCACGCATCTCTAGTCAGCGGAGAGTTGACTATTGATAATAGCAATATTGTTAGAACTATGGAGTAGGACCAGAACATTTGCATAAAATATAATATTAATGCAAGTCAAACAGTGATAGAAATAACCTACAGTACATGCAATGAGAAGAATACTCCAACAGAAGTAACATTTTGATTGGAAAATGAGGACACAGATTTGACTCGTTGTTGTCTATATTTCAGGTAATTAGCAAACCAAGGAGAATGAAAGAAGACAAAACTTGGTTCCTGAGCTTGGTAAAGAACAGGATGTCATTCACAAGGTCAAAAGTTTTGTAGAATTGATACAAATGACCTCAGTAAAATCCCTCTTATCCATGGTAGAAACAAAACTATTGGTGAGGGTAAACAGGCTGGTGGTAATGCTATGTCCACACTAAAGCCATGCTGGAACAGGGCTAGGAGATTACATTGTGTTAGATAGTCAGACAACTGAGAGGACACAAGCTTCTCAAGTACCATATCATGAGCAGCTAGAATGGCAATTGGCTTGCAGTTGCTTGGGGCCTTGGGATCTCCCTTCTTGTACACTAGAACAACATAGGACAGCTTTCAAGTATCTGGCACTATCTCAAACACCAGGTACAGATTAATAATTCTAGTAATAATGGGAGTGATTTCAGTAGCAGCTAGGTAGAGGAGCTTGGGATCTACCCCATCTGAGCTAGCTGATTTAGATTTAGGGATTAGTCTTAGAAGTTTGGGCAATTCCAACACCTTTGCTCCTTTAAAGTAAAAAAGGGGTGCAGTGGAGTGGCACTGTGTGTGTGGGGAGGGGATAATAAACTCCCATGTAGTGGCTGGTTTTGTGATCATGAGGAGGGGGGAAATAAGCTTGTAAATGGGGATAGACCACAAAAAGGAGATGGATAGCATTTGTGATGGTGTTAACATTGGTGCAATTCACACCATTAATGACCATATCAGGGGTTGAACATTTGCTGCAGTCCCCCTTGATACATTTCTGGAAGAACAGTGTGGATTACTAGCTGAGGTGTCAGCATGTTCTTGGCAGAAGGCACTGTTGTTTGACCAAATTGCCTTTTTGCAGTTAACTCTAAACTTCGTGGCCCAGATATTCAAACTGCGCTCAAAACGAGCGCAACAGCAGGAGCAAGCACAAACCAGTTGCGCAAATGCGCAACAGGTGCGATATTCAAACATGGAGCAGAGCAAATTGCGCAGGCAACCAACGTCTGAATATCGCACATACTGCACCATCGTGCAACCAGGAGGGCGAAGCTGAGCCAAAATGTTGCGCTATGGAGCAACCAGGAAGCTCAGCTGAGCAATCCAGAGCTGCCATAGCGCAAGCACAGCCCCCAGAGCAATGGAACTGCACATCCAGGGAGGCAGGCTGGGGCCCACCACCAGCCATGCCACACATGGGCACAGGAACACACTGCAGAACCCACACCACACTCGCACCCCAAGAACAGCATCACTGGGGTGGGACAGATGATCTACTTGCCCATGGGGACAAGCCAACAAAGCATAGCAGAGCCATGACACCCCAGCACAACCACTGGCAGGCAGAGAGTGCCACACACAGGGGGTTGACAACCACAGTGCACATCAGCCCCACATATGCACAGCACACCCTGCACTGTGACCCCAAGACACCACCCATGTGCAGTGACTGGCACTGCAGGAAACCATGCAGTCCCCCCAGCACTCATCAGCCCCATGCAACACAGAAGCCTACAAGCCAGACACACCCTGTGCACCCAGCAGTGGGTGGCAGCAGACGGCAAGACCAACCGAAAGGCACTGCCATGCTGGAGATACCTCCCCATGCACACACATGCACACACACACACACACACACACATACCCAGGACCATACCAGCCCAGATGGCATGTACAACCCTGCAACTGAGCACCCATAGCCAGCTGCAAATCAGAGACCAACACAGTATTCATATCAAAATAGAAATGTATATTTAAAAGACTAATCACAAAACCAAGTGAAACTATATACAAGTGAGGGGGACGGGTAAAAGGCAGGGGTGTTCAAGGGGGAAGGAATAAAAACTTGGAGAGGGAAGGCAGGGTGATAGGGATGGGAGAAGTGGGAAGGGAATGTGGGCTATGGCCCAGCTGGCTGCTGGTCCTCCCCCTGCTGGCGCCCCCTCCTGTGCCTCCTTCGCCGATCACCATGGCGCTGTATGGCCCGCAGGATCTCCTGGTTCTGAAGTCCAACCTGGGTGAGGTGCCGAAGATCCTGGGACATCCTCCTGAGTACCTCGAGGCCTAGGAAAATGGGAACACAGTCAATGGCTGAGACTGACCACAACCCTGAACACCACCCAACCTGCAAGCCATATAGCCCAATGTCCCGCACCTGTGATGGCATACACCCACCCACAGTGAACATGCACATGGCCATCACAAACTGGCGGCACCAGCTATGTGCACCACTGGCCACACATACTGCCCACGTCCATCACAGTACAAACAAGTCTGGAAAGTGACGTGGCAACGTGGTGCGATGCCAGTTACACAGCTATGTGCCCAGTGCATGCCTGGACCACCAGTGACGCATACACAGACGTGCTGTGATACTGCACAGTGATGCATGTTACCTGTGTCGTGCCTACATACATAGATACATAGACAGTGTCGTCGGATAAGGGCCTATGGCAAACCCAGTCTGTCCATATGAGCTTGTAAGTTCACGTTGTTTCCCTAGAAGTCTGTTGCCCCTTACCCCTGATCTCCAGAATTCCTTCATGTCTGTCCCCTGCAGTCTGAAATCCCTTGATTGTGTCAGCCCCCACCACGTCCTCTGGCAGGGTGTTCCACCTGTCCACCACCCGCTCTGTGAAGACAGTCCATCACCATGTGTCCTCTGAATCATCCTTCCTCCAACATCATCCCATGCACTCTAGTCCTGGAACATCTTTTTCACTTCAAAAAGTGTGTCCTGCACCCTGATCCTCCCTGTAAGATACTTGTATGTCTCTATCATATCCCCTCTCTCCCCCCTCCCCTCCAGGGAGTACATGTTCAGTTCCTTCAACCTGTCGTCATAGGACCCGTGATGCAAGCCATGCACCATCTTTGTTGCCCTCCTCTGAACCTTGCCTGGCCACTCTACGTCCTCACGTAGGTATGGTCTCCGGAAATGTACACTGTACTCCAGGTGGGGCCTCACTAGTGTCTTGTATAGTGGAATTATGACCTCACCTTTCCTGCATGGTTGTATTGTGCAGGGCTAGTGGACTCCCTTCCCCAGCATGCAATAGTATCCATGAAGTCATGATACTCACATTGCTCAAGCAGCTCTGTCTGCCGCTGTTGCCCCTGCTGCTGTTGCTGCGGCTGCTGCTGCTGCTCTCTCCGGGTGCCGACTCCTGCTGCCACTGGGGCCCTGGCACGGCCCTCCTCATCCTGGCCCTGCATCCTCAGATCCCGGCCTGTGGGAGACATATGTTGAGACAAACATCAGTGTGACTCAAAAGCAGAGTGCCCCCTGCCCCAGTGAGAGTGCCCGCCCACACAGCCATAACCATCCATCGCACAGCTGCACACACTGACACAGCCAACCATGTCCAAGCTGTCACCTATGCACAGCCACACAAGCACACACACACCCCTACAGAGAATATAGGTGCATAGATGGTACACTCACCTGGCCTAGGCACCATGCCCCACCTGGCACGTGCCCACAGCCTGGCCAACAAGTTTGGCTCCCTCCGGCGGAGGTCACCGTACCAGTGCCAGCACTGCTCAGCAGACCGGCCCCGTCCAGTGACCTCCACCAGGTCAGTGGCCACTTGCTGCCACACGTGCATCCTAGGCTTGGTGAGGGGGGCCTCACCATAGAGTGCCTCACAGTGGGGCTCCACCAGGGCCACCAGGTTGACCACCTCCAGTGGGCTCCAACTCACAGCACTCCTCCTAGCCATCTCAGCCAGTTTACAGCAGGCAATATGGCGCTCCACTGCACTGTAACCCCACGTGAAGATGTTGTGCAATAGACCACCACAGGCTCCAATCTCGCTGTTCGAACAGCGCCGTCACTTCACATAGCGCTGTCACCAGACAGTGCAATAGGGACGTACACATGGCATGCGAACAGCGCCAGGGGGCCAAGGGCATACACAAGGTCACGGCAATGACACAAGGCTACGCACAGCACCGTCGGACGTGTAGGCATCCTGCGCGACTGCCAAGCTGCGTGCCAGTGCCACAGTGGACTATTGCGCAGTAGTGCCACAGCGCCATATAGTGCCCAGTGCTGTAGCGCCACTGGCACAATGGTGGCCATGGCCTGAATTGCCTATCGCGCTCAGCAGGTCTGCAGTGCAATAGACGCATGCGTAAGCTGTCTGGGCATGCGCAATGTGGTGTAGCATGCAGGCACAAATCTGAGCCATTGGCTCAGCCGGCCCTTCCGTATTGTGCAAAGTGCAAATCCGCGACATTCAGCCGACATATGCAAATCATTAGATCAGCCATTCAAAGGCGCAGTGGCACGATTAGCATGTCATTAAAGTTGCGCCACTCCTCATTTGCATGTGTTGCGCTATAAAAACGCGACAGTGGGTTGTGCTGGCCAGATTCGGTTACTGCAGGTGAGAGGTGAGTTACATGCTGTGTGATGCTCAGGACAATGCTCATGGGCAAGGGTGCCAGAGGATGATAAAGGCTGGGGGCTGAGAATGAAAAGGGCACTTAGAAAGGGACAAAGGCACCCTTTCTATCAGTATCTGCCATCACGGAGAAGAAGCGTGGGGCTTCCGCCCCAGGCTGACTACCTATGCTCATGGGAAATGCTGTCGACTGCACGGTGACAGGTGTCCACTTCCACCCATACAGATCACCATGACTGACCACAGCCAAGCTGAGGGTGAGGACAGCGGCATAGGAGGGCCGAACTTCACAGCGGCAGAGGCAGAGGCCCTCTTCCAGGCCTACCTGGAGGATGAGCCACTATTGAGTGGACGGAGAGGCACCCCTCAGGAGCCGTGCAGCTGCATGGGAGGGGTAGCTTGGGCCATCAACCTGCACGGATGCCACCAGCGCTCCGTGCAGGAATGCAAGAAGAAGATGGGGAGTGACCGCAGGAGACTGAAGGAGAAGGTGGCAGCCTTCAGGGTGGCACATGCTGGCACTGGTGGGGGCCTGCCAGTGGTGTTGCAGCTGACCCCAATGGAGGAGACACTGGTCGTGGCCATGCAGCTGAGTGCCATTGCGGGCGTACCAGGTGGAGGATTCCAGACAGGTGGAAGCCCATCACTGCACGGTATGATATGGTGGTGGTGTTGGGGGCTGTTGTTCAGCACTCACATGTACTCTCTTTCTGTTACAGATCCTGTTAGGTCTTCAGGAGGCGGTGGTGGTGGTGGGTCAGACAGTGATGCAGACCTGCTGGACGTGGAGGAGGACCATCCACCTCCGCCACCAGCCAGCAGGCAGTGCAGCAGTATGCACGCTGGGCCAACAACTCTGGTGTCAGTGATACGGTGCGGGGTGCAGCCTGTGTCTCAGCAGTCCGGCATGCAGGTATGCCAGCATGCTGTGCCTGGCAGTGGCACCTACCTGCACCATTGATGATAGCAGGCCTGCAATGGGCAGTGATAGGTGTGCGTCCCATGACGGACACATGGCAGGCCAGCACGTGCCCCAGGGCCTTCCTGGTTCACACCTGTGTACCAGCATGCTGGCACAGTCCCAGGCTGTGCCTGTCAGCACCGGTGGGGCAGCACTGGTGACTGTGCAGGTGTCCGGCACTGTTGCCAGCACGTAGGTGGAACAGGTGGACCTGGGGGCTCAGCAGTTGGAGGGGCGGCAGCAGCAGTCAAACACCAGGTCTGGGGGTACAGTGTCAAGCAGTGGCACATGTCCACCGCCCTTTGATCCGCCCATACCTGGTCCTGGTGAACAGCGCCCACCCTCAAGGGGTGCTGTGCACGGGACCATCCACCCTGGGGTCACGATGCCATTGGGGCACAGTACCCGATGGGCGTGCACACCCGCCTGCTGCAGGAATCAGTAGAGCTGCAGGGGCGGGTTGCAAGGTCCGTGGAGGCACTGTCTGTGTCTGTGGAGCGGCACAGCAGGGAGTGTGCTTGGGACCGAGCCGAGCTGGTCCTTATGCAGATGGATGTGACCGCCGCCATTGACAGGCTGACCCAGGCAGTGGTCTCTGTCGCTGATGCATTGGGCACACTGTCAGGTGCCCCTGTACCGCACACCCCACACAGTGCGCTCTCCACTCCCCATTCCCGGCGTCATGCAACACCAGGCCTGTCGACACCGGGTTCTGCTGTGGGCATCCCGAGCACCCCTGGTGCACGTTTGTTCAGCATGATGCAGACCCCTGTGCAGGCAAGGTCGCATTCGCGCAGTGGGACCCCTAGTGGTGCAACAGCGCCACCCCATGTGGCCCCTGCTCAGCCTGCCAGTGCTGCTGGGCCATGGTGGGGCCACCCATGCATCCGTGGTGGCCGTGGGACAGTGCTACATGACTGAGCTGTCTCCCAGTGCGGGCCCTGTCTGGTGCTGCCCTGTGTGCAATGTGTGTCATGGTGGGCAGTGCACTGCTGGGTGCTCTGCTCACCACGCTGACACACGGACCACCTGCACACTCTCCCAACTGCTGTCCACTGGTGCGTGTGCATGATGATGCCTGCATTGCACTGTACACCAAGGTGCAAGGGTGCCCAGGTCCTGACACACGTACTTGGACAGTACAGGTGGTGGGGGTGGTCGGTGGTGCTGTGTGTTGGCAATGTCGTTTCCGCAGTGCTGTACTTCTGCCCATGTATGCTGCCTGGTGTGTGTGTGTGTCCATATGAGTGCTCACCCCTCCCTGATGGTGTGTTGGTATGCCTGGAACCTTCAACTCCCCTGACCTTCATGCACGGTGTGTTTCCCTGTGTGCCTGTGGTTTGCGCATGGACAGTGTTGCCTGCACATGTCCCCTTGACTTACCTGTGTTGGGCATAGTGCTCTTCTGCAATGGTGTCCCGGTGCAGCTGGGTCTGCTGGGTCAATCGGGGGTCCCTCCGTCCTGGGGGGGGCTGCTCATCACCAACATCACCGGCGCCACTGGCGTCCCCATCGCTGTCTCCCTCTTCGACCTGTATGGCTATCCCATGGTCTTTGGCCATGTTGTGCAGGATGCAACAGGCCAGGAATATCCCACAGGCCTTTTGGGGGCTGTACTGTAGGGCACCGCCGGAGGTGTCTAGGCATCGGAAGCGTGCCTTGAGCATCCCAAACACCGGCTCTATGATGTTACATGTTGCGGCATGTGCCTCATTGAAGCATAGCTGCGCTGGGGTCATGGGGCGCCGGTACGGTGTGAGCAGCCAGGGACGGAGTGGGTATCAGCAGTCACCTGTGTGGAGATAGTGGAGAGCAGTGTCATGTCAGGTCCATATTGCCCATATCCTTGTGTGCCAATACCATGGCACCTGTGTCATTCCCACCCTTGCCCAGAGTTTGCATTCCATACATGTGTACTCACCCACTAAATGACCCGTGGGGATGTCCCCACTCTCGAATCGATGGCACAGGGCAGACTGGTGCCATATGAAGGCATCATGTGCTCCACCAGGGTGTGTGGCACAGACATTGATAATGAGCCCAGTGGCATCACACACCACCTGGCAGTTGACACTGGAAAACCCCTTTCGGTTCCAATATGCCTGGCCATCGAGGCCAGGTGGCATGCAAATGGCCACATGGGTGCAGTCTATGGCCCCTAGCATGCCAGGCATACGTGCTACCCTGTGGAACTCCTGCATGTTTGCTGTACGCTCTGCCGCGGTGCTGGGGAAATGGATGTACTCCACAGCATGAGGCGGCAGTGCGCTGGGAATGGGTGAGGATGCGTGACGTGGCCGACTGTGTAATGCCTGTGGTGTCCCCTGTCGGCCTCTGGAAGGTGCCCGTGGCGAGCAGGCACATGCAGGCTGTCACCTTGGTCTCCACAGACAGAGCGTGACTCTGTCGTGAGGGTGCCTGCATCACATCACTGCACAGCTCACAGAGCCATCTCAGTATTGCCCTGTTCAGGTGGTACTGGGCCACGATCTCGACGTCTGTGTACAGCTCGAAGCTGAGGTGGGCACGATACTGCCTGTCGGGGGCATACCGCCAATGGGCCCCTTCGTGGCCAAGTTCCCCTGCAGCATGATGTCTCACCCCCTCACTACAGCTTCCATTTGGAAGCTGTATCTGTCCATCTCCCTGGCTTCTGCCCCCCCAGCTGCTGTTCCTGTGTTACCCCCGCTGCCCCCACTGCTGCTTCCACTGCACCAGGCACCCCCCGCTGGCCTCTCTGTCCTCCTGGACCCACTGTCCCTGTCTGCCCTTCCAGCTTCTGTCTCTCTCTCTCTGTCTCTGTCTCTCTCCCCCAGTTTGTGGCCTGCTAAGGTTCTTGCACCGCTTCCTTGAGCCTTTTTATTTTTGCTCAATTCTGCTACTGCGCAACTTCCGGCTGAGCCACTCTTGCGCATTGCGCAAGTGTTCGAATATCGCATTGCGCACTTTATGCATGGACCTGCCCCCTTCAGTTGCGCATGCCTTCATTTCCATTGCGCTGTTGCTCAGCATGTTTTGGGTTGGCGAACTGGCCCCTTCTGAATATCGCAGAATGGCGCATTTTTGGAGTTGCGCACGTGCAACCCTGTTGCGCATGGCGCAACCCTTTTGAATATCTGGGCCCATATATTTAACCCAGTCAGATGTAGTACTGGTGGCCTTAGAAAGAGGCCGACATTTCTCCCTGTCTTTACTCATGGATAAAAGAGAACTATTTAGTCATTCAGTTATGGAACCACAAACTTTCCTTGAAGAGAGAGGGACAGATTTGCTTTGATTGCCAGTGAAGACTGAGTTAAAGTAGGATACAGCATCTTTGTGCATTTAATGGGTAGACTGGGTGGGCCAAGTCTCCCCTATCTGCCACCAGATTCTGTGTTTCAATGTTTCTATGTTTCATTGACATTATTAGTTGCCCACAGTGGGGATCAGTTGATGGAGAAAAGTTCATTTTTGAAAGAACCATGGTCAAGTTTTTAAATTAATACTCTTACCCGGTGTTTAAACTACTGGTTAATACTCTAAGCCAAGTTTAGAGATTAATACGCTAGGCCAAATATAGAAATTAATAATCTGAGCCAGTGTGTCACCAGCACCATTTTGCATGATCACAGAGTAAAGGTGTTGTGAAATAAAATTTCACCATCGAAATTTCCACAAAATCAGCAATTTTGCCACGCAAAATATTTCATGAAAGTCGCCATTCCACTAAATATTTAGTGTGGTGCGAATTTGCAAAATTTCACTGTGAAATGTAAAATTTCATCTGAAAATGGTGGAATTTCACCTGTCAGTGGTGATTTTCACCATTCCTCAAGTGAAATTTTGCCATTCTTAGATGACATTTCACATTTCACACCCACAAAATGTATGAATTTTGCAAAATATTTTGCCTAAAGAAATTTCTCAATTTTGCACAACACTACCACAGAGCTCTTTAGTGCTTTAATTACAAAGGCAATGGAATGGACATTTTCTTCCTTTAAGAAAGCATAGGAGAAGCATTTCAAGTGACAATGCATCAAAGACTTAATTTAATGTATACTGTGTGAAAGGAGATGTATTATATCAGGGGGTTTGAGGAAAGAAAAATAAGAACTGAGACTGTGGTGGTTGAACTCTGGGGTCCTTGAGGCCAGCAGTATTTTGAGAGTAAGAACCGCTACACTTAGTGACTGTAGGCTTTAACCTCCCCAACCCTCTATCATGACTGTATATATTAAATACTCTGACTAACTGCAGTCTTAAACCTCTTCAGCCCTGCTTGTGAGTGTATACAATAAATACTGAGAGCATCTATTCCCTTATGACTGCATACACAAAATACTGTAAGACTCATCCTCTGAACATAGCCAGAAGCTGGCATCATGTGGTTGTACAGCAACTGCTTGGCCAAAATTCCAACCTAAACCAATCCAGTTACACATTTACAAGCTACCCACCTGGATATTTAACAGAATAGCAATCCAATATCCTTAGCACTCTACATACTGTACAATTCGCCTTTATACTCTATGCATTAACATTAAATAGCATTTACAATGGCTAAAAAGCTATAAATGACAGGTGCCCCCTCTCCAGTTCTCTTGACCAATAAGGAGCTCTTGCAATGCCCTCTTGACAATGTCAATTTAATGATAAATGCCAGTGTCTTTGGATGATGCTGTATGGACTGCAGCTGGAGTCAGGCAGTGGAATCTTTGAGTGATAGCTAATTCATTGGAGACAAATGGCACTAAACTACATTTTTGGACTGGACAACTGTAGACTATATGCTATAGACACTGGCAATCTTATTAACTGAAAACAGTAGGTACTTCAGTGCAGCAGGCAATAGCAAACACTACTGTCACTCACTGCCCTGCATACCAAGTTCTGGGATACAGGTGATCCCCTGGCTCAGATTTACATTAATGAGAGCTAGTCCCCTAGGCTCTGCCAGACAGTGGTGCCCACCTTCATGTTCCCTAATGTCAATCAGGGCATCTGAGTGCTAGACCCCACATGCCAAGGGCATTTGGAGGCACACACATGCACAACATTATTTCTGTGCAATGCCACCTGCTAACTCTTAAATATATCTGCAGATCCCAAAGCATTACAACTATTGTAGTTATGACTGAGGACCTTGTGACAACAGTATACATATATCTTTAGTCATAATGGAACTTTATATCAGGTATTACTGGAGCTGTAGGCCTTTATAGGCAGATTTGGTCCACTCTGGTCTGGTCTTTCCAGTGTCCCTGCTTGAACTTCCTAACTCTGGGCTGTGCTGCCCCTTTTGAGCTGTTTAAAATTCTGAATACATTCTTACTCTGTGAGTGGTCCAAAACTTTCTTCTCCTAACATATCCAGTCAGCTCCTACTTCCTCTGTAATACTGCAGAAATATATGGTGCGTTGGAATATTCAGCTTGAAAGGCTCTTGAAAACTGTTTCCATGCTCTGCCCCCTTTTCATCTACTGGGCGTATAGCCAAAATCTGTGCAACTCATTTAACACATTAAAATCCATTAAAAAATAAGATGAAACACAATTCTCACACATTTCTCAAAGCTAACCCTTTCAGCTGTCTGCTGAATTTTGTTGATATTCATCAGTTCTTGGGAACTCTGGGCCCAATTCTGTGTCGGGTTACACATGTCACAAGGTGACTTGTGCCAAACCCGATGTCGCAAGTCACACCTTGCGACATGCATTACTCCGATCGGGATTCCAAGAGACAGTCTGAGCTATGGCACGGGGGGCCTGCACCCCAGGAGACATCTGCTGGCCACAGTCCCTAGGGCGTGGCAGAAGGGGGGGTTACAGCAGCAACTGTACCCTATTTTGAGAGTGCAGTTGCTGTAACCCAGTCACGCAGTTCTAAGACCCACTGTGGCACTATGGGGTTAGACCAGCTGGCTTTCTTCCTGGCAAAATGGCAGTTGCTCCTCCCCACAGTTCCATGACCCACACAAAGCCATGCCCCGTGGACCCCCCATTACAGAGCAACCCCCGCCATGCCGAGTGCCACCCAGCGGCACCTGGGACCACATTTTGCCAGTGCCACCCTTAAGCCTGTGCCACTCTGCTGACCATGCCATGGCCCACAGGGGCTTGTAGGTCTGTTTCAGGGCTGGGGGAGCTCAGGGGACTGCACCCTGCCATCGGCAGCTTGCAGCACCCATGTTCATTGCACCCTTCCTGTGGCGCAACCCTGTGGCTGCCACATGTCACAGGGCATATGTGCCTGGGACCCTGCCTGTTCTTGAATAGGGCACAGGGTCCTCGGCATAGTGGCAACTGTCACAACTCACATATGCCTACAAGTTACAATGTTCATCTTGGAATCAGACCCCCTGAGTCACTTTTTACATGAAGTCTCCCAAGTATTTGCGTTTCATCCTGAGTCCTTTTATGACTAGCATACATCTGTGAAAACACTTCTAAAAATATGTGCAACTGGCTTTAAAAATGCTTTAACTAGCAGTCTAGTTTATGAACTTGTAAAAACTTGTAAACACAATAAAATACTTTGCTTAGCACTAGCAGGCAGCTGTCAGATATTTTCTCTGTAACATGAGCCTTCCCTTGGGTCACAATGGCAACCGTGATTTTCCTCCTTCCCCGTGTGAGTGTCTCTCCTTCCAAGGCTAATGAAAACCTTTCTAGGTGTCCTAAGGTACTGGAACATCACAATATGCAAGTCAACTTTTTGTTTAACACTTGCGCCAAGTTTGATGCAGATGTAACTTTATGTGCCTGAAGAATCCTCAAGGAGGAAAAAATGGTGTTGGGATTTTAGAATGTTGAATACTCCTGTGCCTGCCATGTGCTTGTACAGCTCTCTTTATGTTACTACTTTCTTGAGACTGGCTCTGTCTTTCCTACCAAAGTTCCCAACAATATTATCTGTGCCCCCATGGGATTATTATTTATTTGTGTGCCTTTGAAATGTGTTTATACACAATGAAGTCAGCTAGGATGCAATGCTCTTATGACAGTTTCTGCCAGCTAGGTCCTTATGGTATCATTTCCTGGCTGACTCTGCTGAAACATTTCCCTTTCCTGGCATGCATTTCACTGAGGTGCCCTTTTATTACCCCAGCCTGATTTCTCTGACTCTTACAAGTGCTCTTCTTTACTAATGTTATTAAATGTGTTGCAGTCCCTTTTTATGTCCGCTTGCAAAGCAGGGAAACATATTGGTATCAGTCTAATCTGAGAGGGCTTTTGGAGATGTATGCCTCCTCTACCTATCTCAGCTTCAAAATGCCATATCTCCTCTTTCATTCAACCTGCTTTTCCTCTTGCTCCTCCTGTTTTCTTTGTAGTACTTGTTCAATCACAAGGCTATTAATCCAAGGTGCAGTTTTTTTTTGGTGTGTGCAACTCCTACTTCCTGCTTGAAACCTGTCTAGTGCTTTTGGTTCCACTGCACTGCTTTTACACTGGGTCATGTGCCAACCCAGTAGACAACCCAGTGGCTTATCATAGAAAACTCACAAAATTAACACTGTCGACACCAGTTTAAAATAAATGAAAACTGATTTACTTTCAGTAGTATACAAATAAAACCAAAGAGTTTGAATTCAGCTTTATGAAAAATGTGCTTGCATTTCAATCTCTGGCTGTTTCCACCTAACAGAAAATGAAACCTCCTTTTCCCCTGGTTCACACTCCCCTTTATTTTGGATCAGGTGTTATTTTGTTACCCCAACCCCTCTAACACAGGGATAGACAACAGTAGATCACGCATTACAGTAAAGTCGAATGGGGCCAACTTGAAAGCAAGAAGGGTGGTACAAATCTTCCCATAGCCCTTGTGTTTCAGTGTTGTGAGGAGGTTTATGGGTGAAAGGAAAGTGGCAGACATGCACTCCATCACTAGTACTGTCTGCCTCTAGTATGTATTTTTGGTTCTACCTGACCAATGGGCCTGTCAAACCCTATATGATTCCTGATTGTAGCTAGGCTGCTCATTTTGCCTTATTCATTGGATTATTGTTGTTTTTTGATCAAAATGTGGGATTTTACTTAGCCTTAGCTTTGTATCAAATAGGTCACCTAATGTTCTGCCTACCTGATGCCTCTACACATCTCTGAGGACAAGAGAACATGCAGCTAAACAAGGTAGTAAAGTTGATGCATATACCCCAAGTCACAGTTCCAATTTTCAAAGCAATAGTTTTAAGTGTTTCCATGCTACTTTTTCAATATAAAACATACTGCCATGTTCAGGACTAAACCTATTGTCAGGCCATACTGTATGTTTATCTCAGAGTGCTTAAAATATGCATAACTCATGCATGCATGAGTCCATGTCAATTCAAGCCACCTTGCTCATGTGTGCATTCTGTTGTCCACAAGAACACTCAGAGTCACTGGGTGGGTGGAACTTTAAAAATTATATTTTGATTGCAAAATAACAATAAATTAATGAATAAGGCACAGCTGAAAGCTTAGATATATTCAGCAAGCATGTAACATTTGACAAGCACCTTAGTCCCATTGTACCCCAAAAAATACTAAAAAACTCTGTCCAGAGCCAGTACGGCTGCAGTGGAGCTGAAAGAGGAACATGGCACTGTCTGCCATGTTCAAGATGGAAACCAGAATATTCTGTGCATGTACGATGACTCCCACATGCACAATGAACTACAACAGCATGAGGGCATAGTCTGGTGTATCCAAGATAGCCACTAGAGTTCAGTGTACATACACAAGTTGTTGAGCATGCACAGAAGATTCCGGTGGCCATCTTGAGCACCATGGGACAGTGCTGAGTTCTACCAATTGGTCTTTTAGATAGTGCAATGAATGCACAGTGATTGCTGTTCACCTACACTATTTAAAAGTCTGGTCCATATCTGGTAAGCTCCCTTCTCTACTGTGCTCACAAGATAGCTGCAGGGCTATGCCCACTGCAGCCATAAAAACTGACTGTGCTCAATGTGAACAGAAAATACAGCCCTCCCCCCCCAAGAAATAAAAAAATGGATGGCATCTTCTCTGCTTTAGTAATTTGGTTTAAAAACCAGGCCTATTGCCAGATGTGGCTCGTCAGATTCGAACGAACTCCCCTTTCCTAGAACCTCTGTTTTTTTTTTTTGCCATGTTTGCCACTGTCTGTAAGTGATCTTTCAAATCCCCACCACTGCTAGCAACTCTGGTGTGGGGGAGGCTCACTATGGCAGTGTCTGAGAACAAATGGGGTAGTACCTTTTCAGTGAGGGATGGATGCTGGACAGAGAACTTCTGAGGGCTAATGGCCAGGATGAACACAAGGGGCACTCTGCCCTCAGGTCAACTGTTAGGGCAAAAAACAACTTCAGCCCACCCCAGATATGCGTGCATTTGTCCTAGGATAGGGAAAATTACAGAACTCTGATTTTGTGGGGCGAATACTCGGGGGGTGGGGAATGAATATGCAGGACACAGAAAAAAAATGGTACACTTCAGGATCATTTCAGGGTGCTTGAAAGTGGTTTGCTCACCAGGAAATTATAGCCAAATTATAAATGAAAGTACTCCAAGCAACCGTAATGCAGACTGCAAACCCCGGCTTTGAATTCTTCAACAAGATTTTATTACAGCATAAAGCAAGCTCCATGACAAGGCAGCATACCTCTAGCACCTCAGCCCTACAATCAGGCATTCAACAGTGGGTGTGTCCCCACACATAACATCATTTCTCTTTTAAACACCCAACTTAAAGTGATATAGTCCAAAAATAATTAAAAAACAATATTACATCCATCAAATCATTACAATGGCACAAAAATCACAAACATTTTCATTAAGTTGCACACTCATTATCACTCTAAATTATTAAAACATTTTCTATAAATATTTAACACATGAAGAAAAAATGTGTTATATGTAACATTATATGTAAGTAGGGTAAATACAGTAAACCACATAGAAGTGTATATTAACACATCATTGCAAAAACGTTTATCATCATATTAACATTCAATTTTTATGATTTAATTATAGTTATCAATTAAGATATTTTCAATTGCAAAAGACTCCTTTAAATATGCTTCATAATAAAACTAGAGTTATGCATTTCATCATATTCAGTGCTAGTGATATCTTATTATTCACAATGCATCAAAATATACACCTCATAGAACTAGACAAAATACATCAACACAGGTAATAAATAAGGGATATACAATGGTGAGCTGTCAGATAAATGATTTATCTACACAAGTGCTGTCTGACCTAGGGTAACCTCACGAGTGGTGATAGTCATGAGTGAGATGTCCGAGGTCAAACAGCACAAGTGTAGATAAATCATTTATCTGACATCTCACCATGGTATATTTCATTTATGCAATAGGAGTGCTTTCTACCAGTGCAGGAACATTTGATTTTGACTGTTTATCTTTATTTCAAATGATAATTTCTGGGAGTTTTGGTTAACCACCATGGCCAGCCTCTGACTGAGAAATGAGGGAGCTATACTGAATGCAGTACAGCTCATTCATTCCTCAGTCGGCGGCCGACTGTGGTGGTGTGAAGAGGGCTGAACCGGGCGCCGGCTTCATTCATGACTAATGGGTGGGATGTGCGATGGCAGCACTGCTGGGGGGGGCCGCTAGACTACCAGGGATATATGTGATATTACAGGGATTGGGGTTGGGAAATGTGCTGGGGGCATCAGTAAACTACCAGGGTAATTCTTAAATTCTCCAGGGATTGGGAAATGTGCTGGAGGGTGGGGGGCATCACTAGACTACCAGGGTAGTTATAAACCTCTACGAAGAACAGGGGTTGTGAAACGTACTGGGGGTGGAGGGCACCACTAGACTACCAGGGTAATGATGTATTGCTATGGGGAATGGGGGTCGGGATAGGTGCTGGGAGGGTACCTCCATTATTAGCGCTGCCTTAAGAACAGCTTTTCTTTGGCAGTATCTAGCGCCGCGCTACAGATCGCGCTAATGCCTGTAGCGCGGTGCTTTGCTTTTGAATATGCCAGTGTGCTGGCATTCAGAACCCTCCCTCTGTCACACCTGCTTTCCATTTTGGTTTAGCGTCAGCACTAACACCCTAAGCGCTGGCGGCGCTAAGGTGCATTTCAATAATATGTACAGTTGGGCGCAAGGTCGGCACTAGTCCAGCGCAACGGCTTTGCGCCTGGAGCTGAGCTCTGAATATCTGGCCCTAATTCTTTATAAAAGGTGTGAAATCTACCTCTTCATTAAATCCATTTGGAAACACTGTATTCAGATAAACTATCCAATGGGTTTCTTTTTGTTTCAGTTTATTCAATATGTCACTTCCACTATCAAATGGTGGAACTGTCTCTAACACTGTGAATTTAAGAGTAGAATAGTCTGATTTATGGAGCAAAGCAAAATGTTCTCTTAATGGCCTATGATCACTATTATTAATAATAGCCCTCACCTGCTTTTGTACCCTCATTTTTATAGGGATGGAAAAGTAAACTGTTACGGCGAACTCCACCCAAGCTGGCCCACCCATCGTAATGGCAACTGATGGAACCATGGGGGAATTGGGAAGTATGTGGGAAGATATGTGGAAGAAGGGGGGGGTAGTGATAAATGGATCAGAGAGGAAGAAGGATGAGGGAGGGCATAAGGGAAGTGTTTAGGAAGCGAGGCAGGTTCCCTCTCAGCCTGCCATAGGATCACAAGAAGTGCATGTTCACTATCTGTTGTCTCAAAGTGGGGGGATAGGGAGTGGGACTTCCATACATGTATCTTGTATCCAAAAGGCATAAGGGGCCCCTACTGAACCCTGGGAGTATGCAAATAACTTACCCAGGCAAGAAGCATAGTGTGGCGGGGTTCCCTAAATAACACTTCTCCAGGTGGAAGGGTCCTAACTGCATGCCAGCAAGATAACTGAGGGGGATGGAAGCCAAAGGGAGGGAGACTGAAGGGGACACAAATGTATAGTGCAATGCAGAAGCCCACATTTGGGGTCTCCTTTTAGCTCACTGCTGACATGAGGAAAAGTACCCAAAGTGGGGCATTAGCACATAACACATTTCAGGCATCCTACCATAGTGTCCAAGCCCACCACAATAGAGCAATTGGAAAGAAAAAAGTACAAACAAGACATTCAACCTTTCCAGTTCATGCTCATAGTTGAGTAGCACAGCCAAATAAGTGTTCTCAGGTGCAGGGCTGCACTGTTATTGAAGATTCAGTTTCAGGTAAGATTAATCCAGTGGCCGCGGCTTCGGCGAGGGATTTCAGACCTGGTCTAGTCAGCTGCTGGGCTTCCGCTTTGGTGAGGCTTCCTGGTGTTTCAGAGCAGTCCTGGAGAAGTGTCACGTCCATTGGGGAGTTGCCCAAATCCACAGTGTGCAGAGGTTCTGAGTCTGATGCTGAGTCATCCCTTGGGAGCTTGGTTGGGGGCACTGCAGGATAATCACTGGATGAATGAGTTTGCCCACTGCGAGAGCAGTGCCTGAGCTGTGGGGAAAGGTAAGTTGTAGCTTCCTGGGGCTATCCGTCTTACAGGCAGTAAACTGGTACGGTGGTGGCATTCCCTTGAGAGAGATGGAGCCAGGTTGAGTTGTCAGACGGGGTGAACTTATTTGAGGCAGACACATCCAGTCTCTTTCATAGCTCCCAGGGAACTGTTTCCCTTTAGCATCCTGCTGCTCCCCTGGAGCCCAGAGGTGTCTGGGTTCTGTAGTCCAGAGCTTGTACTACAGCCAGTGACTAGCAACCCATTTCTCCATTTCTCTGGGCTGTGAAGCTAAACGTTCTTTGCTATCCTTTGATACTTGAAGATAGGTAAGGTTTCAGAACCTGTAATTGAAATCTTGGGCATACAGCACTTTCTTGATAGGGGCCTCCTGTGAAAAATCCTTGAAGAAGGATATTTTATGCCCCCAACAGATAATATCTCCCCAGTCCCTAGCTACATGCAAGACCCTCTTCTTGGTGGAATAGCAGAGGAGGTATGCAATAATGGGTTGGGAGAGTTCTCTGCAGGTCTAGTTTTGCCAGTTAGTCTGTGGGCTCTCTCCACTTCATTGAGCCCCTGCCATCACTCTCCCAGCATAATCGGAATTTTCTCATTAAGAAAATGTTCCATGTTAGCTCCTTCAGAGCCCTAAGGGATGCCGAAGATATGGATATTATTTTGGCATCCCCAGTTTTCCTGGTCCTCCGTGCGCTGCCATAGGGCTGAAGGCTGGCCTCATGTGTGTGTAAATAATGCCAGATTTTGTGCTGTTGGTCTTCAAGATCTTCAGTTCCTTGCTCTATAACATTCATTTTGTCTAAAAGGTTCGCACATCCACTAGTGTCTCCATTAGAACCTCATTTATGCTGTCAACTTGAGTCAAAAGCTTCTTTAGCAGAGAAGTAATATATTGAAGTGAGAATTCTACATTAGGTGGCTGAGTTGGTGGCTCCTGCAGGCCTGAGGAAAGTAAGTGTATTTGCTGTGTTGAGGAGACCATTCTTTAACTCATTGTCTCCTAGCTGATGCCTGTAGTCGTCAGTAAAATACACTGGTTTGTCCTGAGGACACCTGCAGAAGTCGGCTACTGACTCCCAGTGTGCCCTTGCAACATCTGGAGAAGTCACTTATATATTTTAATATATAGCATAACAGAATATAATACATATTTGACTGCATAGCACCGTTCGAAAGGTAATCTTATGCTGAACAATTTTGCTACTGATATTTTGTGTATATCATGTATACTTCAGGAGTTATTCACATTTGTTTATGGTATGGTGTGTATGGCTTATGTTGCCTGTTTCAGTTAAAAAAATATTTTTTTTGCTGTTTTAACCAGCATAGAAAAAAACTATTACATATTATTATTTGCATACCACCATTAGAAAGATCATTTTGTGCTGCTTAAGGAGGTAGTATAGCGCAGTGGTCTAAGGCTCTGAGCAGCACATCTGGTGACATCCAGCAGACCAGACCTGGGTTTGAATCCCACAGCTTCCACTTGCATACTATGTGACCCTAAGCAAGTCACTTAATCTCTTTGTGCTCCCAGGTCGCTCCTGTAAAAAAGCTTCCAGCTTAGTGTGCTATACCTGGTTAAACAACTAAAAAAAAAAAAAGAATAACTTTGCCACTCATAGTTTGTGTATAGCACTTACGGTTCTTGAGCTATTAGGATTTGTTTGTGGCATGCTGGCTATAGCTTGATTTTTGCTTAGAAAGGCCCAGGATTTACTGTTAACAGTATGAAACAAGTGGTGCAACTTCAGAGAGCTTCTGTGGAGGCAATGAGTTAAGTCCGAAATTTTATGCAGCGTCTCCAATACGGGTGGGCTAATGGGCAGGCTGCTCAGAGAAGGCAGGTGTGATAGCAAGTCAACCCCCCTCATGGGATTGTACCAGCCCGACTGCGAGGAGCTAATAGAGAAGGTCAGGTCTGCATAGTCTAGACCGGGTCAATCCGAGTCACGAGAGCACCAGAACTATTCGAGCGATTACTGGGTAATGCACCGCAAAAACACTTGCTGAACTGAAGGGGAAGGAGTAATGTGGCTGGATTGGTGTTGAGAGAATGTTCATCCTTGGATTATGGAGCAATGGCACAGATGAGACTTAGCTAGGAGAAGAGCAATGATCCTAAGCAGCCAGTTTAGTCGGCATCCAAGCCGCACCCCCCATAGGACAGTTTTAAGGTAAAAAAAGTTGCTGTAGCAACCTTCTGATATCACATCAATAGTTCAGCAACTTTTCATCCTTGATTTGCTTCCTGATTGGCTCACTCCACATAACTCAATGAAAAAAAATACCCAAAAGTGACGGCCGTGATTTAATGAATGCCGAGTAGTGGACTCTGCTAATTTTGACACGATTAGCTAGCATCACTCTCTGTCACAAAAATGAACTTTTTTTTTACACTTTATTTTATAAATTAACAAAGCCATTGCCAGAGTGAGCAGGAGTGGGGAGAAGTTGGAATGAGTGGCAGCAGGAACAGGGCAAATCTGAAGTGAGTGGAAACTGAAATGGGAAGAAGCTAGCTGGAGGGAGCAGCACCAGGTAACACACTAGCCAAAAACATGCAACTGAAAAAAAAACTAAATAAGCCCTAATCATATAGTACTGTATATAAAATAGTGGACTGGTGACCATCTTCAATGAAGGCTGTGTTTCCATCTTGGCTGTTGATGACATCATGAAGACATCTAGAGCTTTGCTTTCAAGGTCTCTATGATGTCATCAACAACCTTACTGGAAACACAACCTTGCTGTGCATGGTCACTCATCCACTATTCTATATATTCTGTAATTAAGTCCTTGCTAATCCTCTGCCATATACTGTATACATTTCTTACATGCTTGGTAATAAAACTATTTATTATCTGTGTCTGTCTTTTTTGTAGTTCTATGGACGTGTGTATTTTGATGCATTGTGGATAATAAGATGTACCCATTAGCACTGAATACGATGAACTTTATATCTCTAGTTTTATAATGAAGTGTATTTAAAAGTCTTTTGTGATTGAAAATATCTTAAATGATAAATAGAATTAAATCATAAAAATTGAATGTTAATATGATAAACTTTTTTGCAATGATGTGACAATATACACTTCTATGTGGCTTACTGTATTCACCCTAATTGCACATAAGGTTAAATATAACACATTTGTTTTTCTTCTTCATCTGCTTTATATATATTTATAGAAAATATTTTAATAATTTAGAGTGATTGTGATTGTGCAACTTAATGAAAATGTTTATGATTTTTTCACAATTAAAATGATTTGATGAATGTAATATTTTTTTTTTTATTATTATTTTCTGAGTATATCCCTTTAAATTGGGTGTTTAAATGGGAAGTCATATTATGTGTGGGGACACACCCTCTGTTGAAGGCCTAATTGTCAGGCCATGGTGCTAGGGGTACACTGTCTTGTCATGGAGCTTGCTTTATGCTGTAATAAAACCTTGTTGCAGAATTCAAAGATTGGGTCTGCAGTCTGCATTATGGTCGCTTGGAATAGTTTCATTTATAATGTAGCGGAAATGATATGCAGCAGAACAGACTACCAGTAGGAGTGCTTTGACTGCAGAAAACCAGACATTCTGCCAGAGGCAGATGTCAATTTTGCAGTATTTCTGTCTGTGATTTCTTTCTACTCAGATTCTGCAGTTGGGAATGGAGTCAGAGTTGGAAGCAGACATTGAAACGTTATTGCGGGGAGGATTCCACTGCCATCTCTGCAATGTCTGGGTAACCAACAGTAAGTAGGAAGCAGTTGGAGCCCAGTAGGGCTAAATAATAACCTTTCCCTTAGCCCTAATTTAGCCCACCTTTCTACAGCTGAATGTGCTCGCCTGGCATTTCATGGCATGGCATTGACCAATGTAACCAAGCTGGAGTTACATTTTATAAGTTTTAGAAGTTATGTGAACCCTGTCTTTAAAGTGACCCAGCATTAAAAGTAAATGGCTGTATCACAAAAATTACTTTGGCTCACATTATAAATACACACAGAACATTCTTCTGAACCTTGTATTGTGGGAAGTTTTCTTTTTTCTCATATTTGTTTGATTGAGACTGTGAAAGGATATTTTTTTCAGTGCTGTACAAGAGTAATTATATCTCACTATGATGGATGCACTTTGTCTTTTAGGCTGCCTAATACTGTTCCCAAATGCTCAATCAGACTGGTTGGATGTATGTTGCTTGTGACTTTGTTGATTATCCAGTGGTGCTAAATATGAATCAGTTGTACCTGTTGTGTTGTACCCATTCTGTTGCTGCTTGTGGCTCTATTAACCAGTCATCCAGGTAAGGTATTACGTGAATGGATTCCCTCCTTCTGTAAGTTGGCTGCTAGAAACAGAATTTGATGGTATAAGTGGACTGCTTGGCCCACCTAATCTGTCAGACGTTTCCTGCCTAATCTGTCTCTGCAGACCCTAACTGGTCCCTGGTGCTCCCCCCAATCCCTGCCTAATTACTAATTTGCCCCATGTCCATCCCACAAATGCTTAAAGCCCCCCCACTCTTTTGCCTCCACCTCTTATGCTGGCAGTCTGTTTCAGGAATCTGCCATCCTTTCAGTGAATTTATACTTCCTTACATCCTTCTTTTTTTTCCATTCAAACTTTATTGAAATTTTCAATACAGAGAACAAATCATAACATTATAGACATAGTACAAACATGTCAGATACTGATATACTGATGATTCATTCTCTCCCCACCCTTCCTCCCTCCCTTCACCCTCTAACCTTCCCCAAAATCCCAGCACAGCATTATTCAGCCTAGTCTACACCTTGTGGTATAGAATCACCAAACTTTAAACATTTAGAGAGTGCAGGGTTTGTAATGGGCCCCATACCATATTAAACTTCTTTTACTTTTTTGTGGAGACTTGCAATAATCCTTTCTGTTCTAAGGTTAGCAAGAAGTTCCTGGAATCATTCAACATATGTTAGATCATCAGAATCTTTCCAATGTCTAAGGATGACTTTTTTGACAGATAGTGAGATTAGTGCCATGTGATATTTCCTGCTCACCACTGAAATACTGGAAAAATCCCCCAAGAGGCATATTTCAGGTGTGAACAGGTCAGCCAGCCCTAAAAGAGGATCAACCCTTTGTTTGATAGCAGTCCAAAGTGGAAAAACTTTTGAGCAGCTCCAGAAGATATGAAGAAGATCCCCTCGTTGCAATTGGCATCTTGTACAAAGATGAGAAGACACAATACCTAGTCTGGCCAATTTATGCAGGGATTAATAGATGTTGTGTAGGATTTTGAATTGTGTTAACCTAAGTCCGTCCTGTAACAAAAATATGTGACAATTTTACCACAGAAGAGACCAATCCAGTTCCTTGTTGGGAAAAATAGAAGAAGGCAACAGGGGCAGGATTATCAGGATAGGCCCAATTAAATAAAGCATGATGCTGTATATCTTGGACACAGCATGAGGAAGGCTGGTCACCTCCGTTAGGGTGGCTTGAAAGGGAATGTGGGTAACCGGAGGCAGAACCAGTCCCATTACCGTTAATAAAAGATGACGAAGCTGGAAAATCTTGAAGATGTTTGGACGGGGTATTAAGAACTTATGCATAATTTCAGCTGTAGAACACCATTGCCCATCGACTTAAGTAAAATCTACAAGCTGACAATCTCCTATCTGGGGAAGCCAACTGACTGGTAGGGGCTTACCCTCTAATTGAAAATTGGGGTTGCCTCTTATAGGTTGGGATAGATCTTTGATGTTTTCATATTTCAGAAATGCACACAGTTGAGAATGAGCCTTGATCGAGACTGCTATAGGGGAATTATGTAAAGATTTAGGAAGGGATCCTAATTTGGTGTATAACATCGCACTTGGGGAATAGCCATGTCTTTTAATACTAGCTAGCTCCACTTTTAACCAAATTGGAGTGTATGAAGACTGGGCCAGGAGTTGCTCAGCAACCAACCACCTGAGATATTTATTAGCCTGACTGGCCCAGTAATACAGCCCAATGTGCGGAAGCCTTAGTCCGCCTTTTACCTTGGGGGCAGCTAGTTTATGGAAAGCCATTCTATATTTTTTATACCCCCAAATGAAGGTGAAGATCATGCTGTGCACCTTTTTGAACTAGGACAAAGGGAGCCCAACATTCAACAAATTAAGGGGATAAAAAAGTTGGGGAAAAATGTTCATTTTAATTAAATTAATCCTTCCCCAGAGGGAGAGGTGAAGTAGGGTCCATCTGTGAAGATCTTGATCTATACTATAAACCAGGGAATCTAAATTTAACTGCCTAATGTGAGCTATATTTTGTGTTAGGAGGAGCCCTAGATATTAGATAAAATTAGTTTTCCAAGCAAGCCCAAAAATGGTAATGTCCTGTTTATAAACTCTATAATTGAGGGGAAAAAACACTGTTTTTCCTATGTTAAGTTTATAATTAGAAACCTTACTAAAAGCATCTATTATTTTAAGAATGGAAAGGATAGACATAGCCAGATGCGTTATTTGCAACAGGTGGTCGTCTGCATACACTGCCACTTTAACTACCTGCCCATTCAGGGAAATGCCGAAGATGTCCTGAGCCCTAATCAGCCTTCTGATAAGAGGTTCTAAATATATATTAAAGAACAAAGGGGACAGGGGACATCCTTGTCTAGCTCCCACATGTAACTTAAAAGAATTTGAAATTACCCCGTTACAAGAAATTTTAGCTGAGGGGGATATATATATAATGAAATAACCCAATTCCAAAACCTTGTGGGGAACCAAATGCCTCCATTACTGCAAACAAATAACTCCAGTGAACTCTATCAAAAGCCTTCTCGGCATCCAGGGAGACCAACACCACAGGATGGGCAGTCTCTCTGGAGGCCAAGAAAATGGGGGCCAAGGTCCGCAGGTAGTCCACCGAGGATCTTCCTTTCATGAAACCTACCTGCTCCGCACCCAATTAGGGAAGGAAGAACTATAGCCATATGATCGGCCAATAGTTTAGCCAAGATTTTAATATGGTTAAGAAGAGAGATTGGTCTATAGCATGATACCAAATCATGCTGGTCTATAGCTTGAGACCAAATCATGTGGCTTATCTGGCTTGGGCAACAAGACAATCAGGGCCTCAAAGAGGGGTGGGTCAGGCTCCTGCTTGGTAAGGAGAAATTGAAAAAGTGGTAAAAGTATAGGAATCAGTTGCTTGGAAAAAACTGTAAAAGTTTGAGGAGAATCCATCAGGGCCAGGGCTTTTATCAGATGGGAGGGACTTAATTACCCTTTTTATCTCATCCTCAGAGTTGTCGGACACAACTGTGGCCTGTTGGGATTTTGTAAGAAAAGGTAACTGCAAATCCTTCAGCCACTCCTGCAGGTCAACCTCTGAAGGGGGTTTTACCATGGGACCGTATAATTCCGGAAAATAGTTGCTAAATTCCTCCGCTATCTCTGACGGTGAAATCTTAAGGGAGTCATCTACGGGACAATGAACTACTGCAATAAATATTGCAGATTCCTGTTGTTTAATGAGCATTGCCAACATCCAACCAGCCTTTTTCCCCTGATCGGTATATGCTGCTTTAGTTTTTAGAACTGCAAGTTCCGCTTGCTCCCCTAACAGACTGAGATAAGCATCTCTAAGTTTAATAAAGTCTTGCTTAAAAGTATCCGAGGAGGTTGGAGAGAGGTTGGATTCCATACTCCGAATTTGAGACAGGAGAAAGGAAATCTGGTTTTCTCTCTGTCTTTTTTCCTTTTTGACATTAGACAGATAATAACCTCTCTCAAATATGCTTTAGGGGCCCCCCATTCCCTATCGGGCCACCCAGTAGAGTTATTGTTTATAACCATAAACTGCTGTATTTGGGATGCTATATATTTGACCATTTTCTCGTCCTTCAATATTTGATTATTCAGCTTCCATCTACCCCCCCTTTTTTGGCAAGGGCGACACTGATAATGAGCAAATAACCACTGAATGATCTGATGGCGGACCAGCCTCTATACTAGAGTCTAGAACCCCTGGTAAAAAAGTTTGGGAAATTAAAATGTAATCAATTCGTGAGGAGGTTCCTTGCACCTGAGAAATAAAAGTATATTACCTTAATTTGGGGTGAAGCACATGCCATTCGTCGAAGAGACCTGTGGAATCTAGAAAGTCTCTAAAGGTCTTTTGCGCTGGGGAAAGGCCTATGCGGGATTGACCCGACCTATCTACAGAGTGATCGAAAACAAAATTGAGATCGCCCTCTGTAATTATAGGGATACCTAAAAATGGGGTTAAAGCTTCCATTACCTGAGCAGAAAACCCAGGCGTATCTATATTGGGACCATAAACACTCCCCAGGACAATATCAAGGGCATGCAATCTACCTTGTACTAATAAAAACCTCCCCAAGGGGTCACAGAGAACCTGGAGAGATCTAAAGGGGACCGATCTATGTAAGAGAATGATGACCCCTCTACTCTGAGTAGAGCCTTCTGCAGCGAAGACTTGTCCCACTTGTTGGCGTTTCATTTTGTCAGCTTTGCCATTGAGCAGATGTGTTTCCTGTAAAAACATAATTTCTGTTTTCAGATGACTTAGGTACGTCAATAATTTATATTGCTTAGTCTTGTGCATTGCCTCTTTCATATTCCAACTAACAAATCGAATAGTTCTAGCCATTATTTTTATCAGCAATCAGAAGCTTTTTTAGATGCCACCTACACTTACATATAACATTTATGCTATACCTGCTGCAATATATGCTGCTGTCTTACCCTCCCCACCCCTCCACTTCCCACTCTTAACCCATTAATAACCCACCACAAAATCCTCCCTACTGACATCCCATACACCCTTAACCACCCCTCCACCCAAATCCATCCCCTACTAGTATGATACATGATGACCAGCTAGCCAAATAATCCTCCTCTACCCAACCCCCCTGCCCCCTCAAATTGGTGCAGCCATTTTACTGCTACCCCTTTGCATAATAATCATTTAACTTTCCTTAATAAACAACATTTTAAATCAGCTTGAATCTTTCCTGATTACTTTTCTGCTCTATGATCCCTTTAGTAAATCAATGGAGTTGCATAAAAGTAAACACTGCTATTAGATTAAATGCCCCTTATCCGGTACCCCCAACCATATAATTACAGGTAAAGGGGCGATGAAAACATGTTAACTCTAACCTTTCATCAGGTAGTAACAGCTTCTGGCACCCTCTAGCGGTGCTACCTAAACCTTGAAGCGTAGCAAATGTGTGGAAGGTTTAGACAAATACACCACCTCCACGGATTGAAACGTGCTAATGCCCCCCCCCATTCTAGTAGCACTAGTGTGCCAATGCTCTATTCAGAAGCACATACTGAGGTGAAGGGGAACAGAAAGACCCTTACAGAACCTGTGTTACTATCGTATGATATATGGCCAAGTGGTGGCTTGCAAAAGCTACGCACTACCTGGCCTCGTCTGTAGCTTAGCAAGTACAACACGGTAAAACTAATGTGTTAACTACACAAAACCTTTGCAAGTATATAAAAACAACGTGAACTTCCATTTACAGCTCAGGCATTAACCTAAGCACCCCCTTTACCCCAGGCAGTCAACCAAAATACAAGTAAATGAAGGGGCTGGCAGATACCACCTTTACACATAGTAAATGAATATAGCAAAGAAACTCAAATCCAAACAATTGTTAAAGGATGTATTGCTTCAGTAACTTCGAGTGGTACTAATTGGAACTGACTCCCTAATCCACATAACATAAATTCCAAGAGTTTTACATCTTTCACAGCTTTGAACTCATTCATTTACCCCCCCCCCCCCCATGTCATAGAGCAACGAAAAGCTCTTAATTAACAGGGGGACTTTCAGTCTAAAACAAAAGTCAAACTCAGAGCTGGCAGCCCACATAATGATCAGTCTAGCCATCCTGATTTGTAGAGACATCATCCCTTGAGGCTCTAGCTGCTGCCAGGGAGCGCCTGAACAGTGTACAGTTCGTAACGATCCATAGGGAGGAATACGAAGGTCTACCATAGTTAATATGAATGAACTGCTTACTGGAAAAGACAGGTCGATATAGTAGACTATCGTATGATATATGGCCAAGTGGTGGCTAGCAAAAGCTACGCACTAACTTGTTTTTTTTCTCCTTTAGATATTTCCTGAAGAAGACCTAAGGTCGAAACATAGATTTTTAACTCTATTTTCTATTTTCAGCGTGCAATTAATATAACCATTTTGTTTTGATATAGTAGACAGTTCAGACTCGGTTTTCATGTGTTTTTAATCAGTTCAGAGAGCACCTCCTTGAGCCCTGCTGCCGCTGCCTCTGCATCTTTGTAAGTCACCCAAGAGCTGCCTAAAGAAACTTGGAGTCTAGCAGAAAAACTCATTCTGAATTTAATACTTTCGGGGATCAGCTTGATAACTAGCTTGTGAAACGTGGCTCATTTCTGGTGCACTGAAAGTGGCAAATCTTGCACCACCCACAGCTTTTTACCTTCCCACTCCAAATCACGAGCATCCCTGGCTTTGTAAAGGAAATGTTGTCATTCCTGAAAATTCAAAAACCTAAATATGAAGGACCGTGGGGAAGCTCCTTCTGGCGGGAGGGGTCACAGTGCATGGTGGGCTGTCTCAATGATGTAACCTGCACCATAGGGAGAGGGACCTGCCACCTTCTCTACAAACCATTTAGCAAACTTGACCAGATTGGAGCCCTCCTTTCTTTCTGGTAAGCCTATAATCACGGCATTGTTATGACGACTGTGACCCTCCAGGTCCTCAACCTTGCTTTCTAGTTTCGCCAGGCATTGCTTGACAACCACCAGGTCTAGCTCAGCTTTGCTCTGTTTCTTCTCAACGAAGTGTAAGCGCACCTCATTGTCAGCTGTCCTCCTAGAAATATCTTCCAGGGCATTAGAAATGCTTTTGATCTCCCCTGCCATGTTCTGCATATCAGCCTTAAAAGGCTGGAATTCCTCAAGAAATCTGGAGTTAGTTACAGGGTCCGGGTCGGCATTCCCAGCACTTGTGGTCTGTGGTTGTTGCAAGGAGGAGGTCCTGGCTTTCTTTGGGGCCTTCTTTGGTGTTGTCAGAGGAGTTTGTTTAGCTGGAGCTTTTTTCATCTCATCCATCCACGTGCTTATTAATGGGACACCCGCTACTAAAAGGCTTTGCGTTGCTTACTCGACAATGAACCTCACAAAAAAACGTAATTTAAACAGTATTTTAGAGGGCCGGGGGTCGGAGCTCGCAGAAAAGAGATTCACCCAGCGTGCTGCATCATGTGACTGCCTTCCTTACATCATTCTTAACCTCTCCCTCCCCAAGCTTCCTTGAATGACCCCGGTCCTGGTGCTCTTTCTCATTTGAAAGAGACTTCACTCATTTACATTAATAAAATGTGTAAAGGTTTTAGAAATAATCATCAGTTGGGCATCATAGATTTGGCATCACTGTCTCGCAGAGCTCATACTGTAGGTTTTGCCCCAGGTTTGGAAGCTGTTATTGAGAGTGTTTCAATCCACTGATGAGTAAGGAGGAGGAATGCAGGAGTAACTGCAGTCATTGACAACAGCAGAAAGGTATTTATACGGCTAATATCAGACAGTGCTTTTCAAAAACAGTTTTTATTTCATTGAAAGCAGGGAGTAGCTGATCAGCTAGTAGACTGCTAGCCACTAGAGAAGACTTGATAAATTGATATGAAAACACCTTTTAAAACATGGTGCCTCCATTACAATTTGATAAAAAAGCAAAACAAACAAAAAAAAGCATGTCCTGTTGGAGCACAACTTGACTGAAAAACAGCTGTCAATGCATGGTGTAGAATTTTAAATAGATTAATGGTATTACATGCCTTGAACAGTATATTACAGTTGAACTACAGTATTTTGTATTGTTACTACAGGTGAGGGGGCGCCAGGCACATTCTGATCAGACAAAATATGCTGAAATGGTGTAAACAAACTGCTAATCTGGCATGACATGCTATAAGATTAGAAATAATAAGATGCCATTGTAAGAATGGACCAACAACACCCAACGTACAGTATCAAGTTTTCTTTTTATTGTACTTGTACATCTATGAAAATAAACTTGCATATACAAAAACTGTAATTTATTTTATGTAAGACCAAACAATTTTTATAGGGTGTAAAACCTGTTTTCCTGTCAAAAGAATGTGACTCAGGCAGGCAGGCATTCAGGGGTGGACTGATAGTATCCTTTGAAAATACCCCTATCATACAGTTGCAAACAAGACAATTCAACATTTTTGTTTTGTTTTCTTTCGGAACCTCATGGTACCTGAGGCCAGCCATAAGATTATTTTTTTTCCATGGAGTCAAGGATGTGGGAGACCTAACAGTACTTTGTTTTATCTTCAATGTAAGCCTTAAAATGCACCACACAATGCCTAAAACTCCAGAACTTCTGGGGGCAAGTATGCTGTTGCTACAGCAGCAACTTTACCCCTACTGACACTACTGTGACAACAGCACCAGGTCGCTGTATTGTTGACCTGGGACCCCAGCACTGCATTCTGGAAGTACTGAGCCCCCTTCTCAAAGCAACTCCAACTCAGAGTTGATTAATTTAGTAGCAGGGGGTGTGGGGGCAGAGCCCTCTGCATTGTGGGTTCAGGGGCAAAGCCCCCATAAGAAAACACAGTCTGAAGTGACTCCCTTTATGCTGACCACAAATGTGGTTGACATAAAGGAGTTGCTGTAATGTCAGTCAACAATGGAATTGTCGACTGACTGTCATAGATCCCTTGGGGCCTAGTGGTCCCCAGACCCCTGTTTTTTTATAAAACTTTTTTTTTTTTTGTGATATGCATGCAACACAACTCTACCACTGACTGAAAGAACCCTTCCTACAAAGATGCTGACAACGGGCCTGAAAACACAATAATAAACATCAATAGCAATGTATACATGTTTCAACATAATTTCTTAAAAGAAATTAAAACAAGAGACAGTGTTAAAAGTATCTGTATGCACCAAGTCCCGTTGTCATAACACACATTCAGAATGCATATGTAACTGCTGCACTATCTATGCCCAACAACTACACTGAGAATACCAGTTTATGAACCTGGTTGTCGTTTGGCCAGTGCTTATTCAAACCTAATGCTTGTCATTGTTGACTAAACAGTTATTTATAAGTATATCCCTTAATGATTCCAACAGAAGTGAGGTGCATACTTGTACTTGTAGCCTCCTCCCTGCTCTAACGCTCTCAGGCTGCAGTCAGACTTCTGATTGTACTTGTGATTTAGAAATGTGGTGCCCTCTTTTCCTTCTCAAGCAAGCATGTCACCAGAGCAGGGAAATCCCTTGTACAGCCACAAATTGGTTTTAATTCACTCACACTCATCTTTTCATAGTGTGAACAATGCTTTATTTTGTTGCTGCAACTACAGTATGCACTGTATGTCTTAAATTTATTGAACAGTTTGCTCCTCTTCAAAATTGGCACTCTAAATTTATTTCAAGAGGGAGTCCAGACAAGATTTCTAGCGTCAGTGAGTTCAGAATTTGGATCAGGTATTCCTGATTAGCCTCATGCCAAAAATCAGATATTTAAGTTACTTTGTGTAAAAGTTACAAGTCATATTGTACCTTTAATTTCACAGAAATGCTACTTATGATGTCTTAACCAGAATTCACAGCCTAGTCCTCCCTACAAGCTACCTTATAGGACTTTTTTGTCCCATGTTCTGTGAAACTACAGTTTTAATGAACATTTGAAAAAGGAAAACTGACACTGGGTGGGCATAGGACATGCATTTTCATAATGTGCAGGTGCAAAGTGTTTAAAAATGTGATGGGGGAATGTAGTTGCAAACATAACGTTAGAATGCTAACATTGCATATAATTTTTTAGAGTACTACAGGCATGATATTTCATAATGTCACCAGGTTGTAATTGTGGACTGCAGTAATGACATTATCTCAGAAAGTAACTGGTATAACCAATTTTGGAATGTGGCAGGGGCACCAAAATTCAAAATGTGACAGTGTCTTGCATTTTTAGAATGTGGCAGAGACATGCAATTTTGAAATGCAGGAGACACATAGTTGTGTACTATGGCAAGGTTATTCAATTTTATAATGTGTCATGGATGTATAATTTTGGCATGCCATGGTGATGTACACATTTAGAATGTGATGGAGATGCTTGATTTCAGAATGTAGTGGCAACATGTAATTTCAAAACATGGCATGGACAAGGAATGTCAGAATATGGTGGTGAAGTTGCAGTTTCAAAATGTGGTGGTCACATGCAATTTCAAATTTGTAGTAGTGATGCACATTTTTTGAATGTAGTAAGAAGGATAATTTTGAAGCATGGCAGGAAAATGCTTTTTGTACTCTTTTTGCCCCCATCCTTCACCATGGCTGCCCTTCCATCACCCCAATGTAAGGGTAGCCATGGTGAAGGAAGGGGGCCAAAAGAGTGTGACCCAATGTGACCACACAGGATGTGCCAGGAGGACCTGAGGACACCTGCCCTCACTAAGTGCCCCACTCCTTAACATTCATGAATCCTGGATAACCCCCTGGGTGGGGTGGAAGGGGCTCCCCTACCCCTCCAAAATCTTAGGTGGAGCTGACACTTGGAGCTACTCCTCTGGCTCCCCCCAGTCACCGATGCAGATGCCCATCGCCTAGCACAGCCATGGGGTGTTCTTCTGCATTTCTGGCTCCACCCCCTTGCAGACACCAGCACTCAAGGAGGGGCAATGAGATGAATGCTTGCAGGAAATGCCTTTGCCTAGACCCTCAGCTGACATCCGCCCCTCCCTACATCATTGCCTCCTCTGCTGCACCTCCACTCATGGTCACCTAGGTGGTGGTATTGCAGCAAGGACTGCAGCTCACCCTCCCTGGAGAAGGACAGCAGTCCTGCAAGCACTCTATCCTTCTCCTCCCACCTGGACCTCCAGCAACCCAACCTCGCTACTGAACCCAAGTAGCTGGCATCACAAGTGGTAGCAATACCACTGCGCCAGCAGGCCAGCTGGAAATGCATTGTTTAATGTGATGTGTTTGCACAATTTTGGAATATAGAATGGATATATAACATCAGAAATTAGCAAGAATGCACAGTTTTAGAATGTGGCTTGAATAGGCAAATGTTGAATGTGGCAGGTACACCCATCAGAATGAGGTGAGGATGCAACATTTTAGAATATGGAGGGATGCACTTTTCTGGAATGTGAAGATGATGGGTAATTTTGGAATGTGCTGGTAACACACAATTAGAAATGTGGTAGGAAGGTACTGTTTTACAATGTATGTGGGATAAACTATTTTTAAATGTAGTGGGGTTGTCCAGGTTTAGAATGTGGTTGCAAAATGCAATTTCAGAATGTGGCAGAAATGGATGATTTTGAAATGTGGTGAGGATGAGCATTTTTGGAATATGATGGTGATGCACTCTTTTGGATTGCAGTTGTGACAAAGTTTCAGAATCCATATTAGGAACAACACAAGCGATACAATCTAAGGAGTGGGGGTTGGTAAGACAGACTGGGTGGACCAGTAACCAGTCAGAGAGGAGGGAGGACAGGAGGAGATGGGGAGGAGGCAGAGGAAGTGGGGAGCCCAGGGTAGGCTATGGGGGAGGGGGGAGGAACAGGGGGAGACAACAGTAATCTTTAATCTTAGTCATAGAATTCTTACATCACAGGAAGAACAACTTTTGAAGAAAGGTCTTTCTTTCTCACCAACTAATCGTTTAGAGTGCTTTAAACTTAATATAGCTCTACAAAACTTTTATAGGAAATTACATTTAGTGGATTGGTTCTCTCAGAGACCAATGGAACCCATAACAAAAAAACAAGTACTCAAGCAGAAATTGGGTATAAAATCAACTTTTAACCCACCTAGAGGTACTGACACAGCTGAAACCTATATAAAAGTTATTGACAAACAAATTAATGATTTAGGTAAAAATGAGATCTTACAACCATGCAGAAATAATCTGAGTAAAAAAGAACAAGAACTTTTACTTAACTTAGAACAAGATAAGGGAATAATTATAAAACCATCTGACAAGGGAGGAGGCATAGCAGTGTGGGATAGGAAAGACTATAGTATGGAATGTAAGAGACAATTAGAAGACTTAGAACAGCACAAAAAAATTGATAGAGATCCTACTACTGAGATACTACAAGATATCAAAGATCTGTTGGGTCTAGCAGTATATATGGGTTGGTGCTCCATAGAGGAAAGTGATATGCTTATAAACAAAACCCCTAGAATACCAAACTTTTATGTACTTCCTAAGATTCATAAATATCCTATAAAACCACCAGTCCATCCCATAGTGTCAGGCATTGATTCTATACTAGAACCTTTATCCAAATATGTAGATTTTCACATATGTGAGGAGGTTCCTAAAATGTCTACTTACATTAAAGACTCAAACCATGTGATAGAACTGGTAATGGAAATGAATCAGAATATTAGAGACTGGCATAATATAATCTTGGTGACATTTGACATTAAAGATCTTTATACCAATACTGGACATGATTTAGGGTTGAATTCCCTTTTGAAATCATAAAGACACAGAATTGACTTACATCCTCCAAGTGAGTTCTTGACTCAACTAGCTGAAATAGTGCTCAAACAAAACTATTTCCAATTTGAGGGAGATTTTTATATCCAATTGAAAAGGACGGCTATGGGGAGCACGATGGCACCCTCATATGCAAATCTAGTTATGTAGGATTTTGAGAGTACATTCATTTTGGATAATCAAATAAACCCTTTTTTTAATAATATTACCATTTAGAAATATTTTATTGATGATGTTCTGATGCTCTGGGAGGGCACTGAAGATAGATCTGAAACAGTTTCATAATTATCTTAATGGATGTAACTGAGATTTGCAGTTTACAATAACCTATGACAACCAAAAGGAAACATTCTTAGACTTAGAAATCTACAAATGAATTGATCAATTAGAGACTAGATTATATAGAAAAGAAATAGCTAAAACATTTTACTACATTATACTGGTTACCATGACCCGAAGCTTAAAGATTCTATTCCTAAGTCACAGTTTATTAGAGCTAGAAGAAATTGTAGCGAGGAAGGAATACACATGGAAACAGCTCAAAATATGACACACAGGTTTATAAATAGAGGGTATAAAACAAATCTGATAAAGAGGGTAGAACAAGAAGTTACAGCTACTCCACGACAACAATTTTTCAATAAGACAGAAGGAAATACTAGAGCAGATCAGAGAATATTTTTTTCAACCTCGTGCATCCATTTAAATCATAAGATTAAATCAGTTATTAATAATAACTGGCAACTGACACAACTAGGTACATATCAGAACAGGAGATTTTTGCAGAACCCTCTTTTTTCAACACAGAGAAATCCTACCCTGAAAGCTAGAGTGGTTCATACACAACATTTTAAAGCACCACAAAAAGAAAAACAGTTACTTTTGGGACCATTAGCACCAGGAAATGTACCCTGTGGACATTGTTTCCAATGTGGCAACACCAGTAAAAAAATGTTTTTTGAAGATCCCTATACAAATCAGAAATTTTGGATCAAACAACTTATTACATGTAAAAGCCACCATGTTGTTGACTTGCTACAATTCCCATGTGATAAACTTTATATTGGGAAGACCGTTCAGAAATTAAGAAATCAAATAAGTCAACACAAGAGTGATATATGACTTAAAGTTGAAACATCATCAGTGGCTAGACATTATTCTGAAGCCAGAGATACAGCAGCATCTTTACGTTTTTGGGGTCTGGAACTTGTAAACAAACCAAGCAACAATTTAGAGACTGGAAATTAAGGAAACATGAAGTTTTTTGGATTTATACTGTTAATAGCACCAACCCTTCTATTGGACTAAATGATGAATTGGACCTTTATTTTTGAAAGAAACTGTTTTCCATTTTGTGACACCCCAATTTGCTATCCTTCCATTTGTCTCCTTTCTATTTCACCTTGCACATTACTTATTAAGAGTTATATTTTATATTTTGTTTTGATTCATGAATTATATGAGACTTACTAGCCATCATAGATGGAGATGTAGTTATATCTTTGGGTAAATATGGATATAAATATGGTAATATAATCAATACCTCAGTTTGTAGCATTGCAAAATAATAAGAGTAATTATAAAAAATACAGACTGAAGATTTTGATTTTAGAGTGGTGGGATTAGAACAAACCATATTAAAGAAAAGTATTAAAAATAGCAAAAATAATAAGAATAAATACAGACTGAAGATTCTGATTTTGGAGTGGTGGGACTTCAACAAACCACATTTAACAGAAGTATTTGAAAACTTTATAGACCTTAAAGTAGAGGGATTTGAACCCATCAAGGTAAGCATGTATAATATATTAGATTTCAATCTTTAATATGCTATATAGATACAGAAAAATTCCTTTTTTAATTTTTATTATGGCTGATTGAATAAATACTTTAAAAGTAAGACAACAGGCATTGATAGTCTTTTCACAAATTTTTCCAACCTTGAGGTCACATAGGTATATAATTTAAGATTGATGAGAAATTTTCAATCTTTCTGTGGTGGGGGGCCACCCTGTGGCCTTCTGAGCGAGGGGATTTGGTATCTAGTTAATTTTCCAGCAGACCAAGCCCCAATTACTGCAGAAAGAGATGATCCAGAGGCTTCTCAGTAACTGGAACCGAGTAGCTGACATCATTCATGACGTCCATGTCTCACCCCACCCCTCACCACCCAAGGGATTTAAACGTGGAAATGAAAGGTACTTTCAAAAAAATGAAGCGAGGCTTAAGGAGCATGCTATAAGATACTGCATCACTGAGTATAAACAGATTTTCTCTTGCTGAATCATGGTTTTGATACTTCTTGTTACGATCTGCTAATTCATGTGATATCTCTGATGTTTTAGAGTGCTGAGACGCTGGTAAACTGGAATCAGCTAACCCTTTTAGGGAAAGAATACTCGATAAATACACAAAACTTGCAACATATTTAAAGTAAGCAATATACCCTGTTTACATGAATCATAGGAATATATTTTATCATAATTATTGAAACAGAATATCTAGTAATTTGTTTTTACATTTCAGAAATGTTGAAAATAATGGAACCACATTTGAGATGGTCATTTTGAGAAAGCAAGTTTGTCTCTATACGTTAAAGTAAGCCTACAACTTGTTTGAATGGTGGTTAAAACATGAAATTATGGATATTATTTGACAAACTGTAGTTGAATTTATTTTATTGACTTTAAATGAAAACAATGATGTGGTTGTTTAAATTAAGTTCTTTATTCCTTTTGCAGGGCTTTTTTCTGTCATCTTGTTAATGAAGGGATTGGGTTTTTCAGAACTTATTTATAACCTCACAGGTAAGTGAGATATTAGTGAACTAATAATTTAGGTGTTACAATGATTCTAAATATATAATGGACGTTTTTCTGCCCTTGTTGCAGGGATGTATTTTTCATAGCCATGGGTATGAGAGCATGTGCTGTTTACTGGAAAAAAATGATAAGAATTGAAAGGCATCTATCCATGATTTACTGATAATAATATGTATTATACAATATTCAATTTGGAGAGAAACTTGTGTAAACTTCAATGCTTATATTGACTAAGTGATTCTTAGTTTAATTATTGTTTAATTAAATGTGTATATACCTTATATGATGGGTGCTGATATTGTAAGGTTTATCTGTTTTTTGTGTGAGGGTTCCCTATTAGAAAATTTGGTAATTAATACCAGTGACAGTGAAATTTGTCTCATTTATATGTTTTCAGAATGAACAACACAGTATGAGCCTGATGAAGAGGAGTTACCACAAAACTGTTGTCCGATTTTTGTGAGAAGAAAAATTAAATAAAAATAGAAGAACGTTTTTAATCAAAGTGGTGTTCATCCATTCTTTATTTGTTTAAATTTCCTTGGTGCTAATAGATGACCCAATTAGTATAGCATAAAAACTTGGCAGCCTGAAATCCACCTTGCATACAGAAAAGTTTCAGAATGCAGCAGGAATGCACACATATTTTCAGAATGTGGCAGAGAAATGCAATTTTGAATGTGGCAGTGACATGCATTTTTAGAATGAGGCAGGGATGTATAATGATGGAATGTGGCTTTGAAACATTTTTGGAATGTGGTGGTAACACAATTTCAGAATGGAATGACACACAACTTCAGAATATGATGGGGACATGCTGTAGTGGAATGTGGCAGGGACATATACTTTTGGAATGTGCAAGAATGCACAATGTCAGAATGTGGCTGGAAAACAGACTTGAAATGAGGTGGGGATGTGATGTGCATATTTGAAATGTGGTGCTTGAATACATAGACACTGTCAGCAGAAATGAACTGCATGTCCCACCCAGTCTGCCCAGATTTTACCTACAGTACCTATTGTGTCTCCATCGACCCTCCATCTTCCTTTCCTATTTGCTTAAAGCCTCACCTGTTTTTACTCTCATCACCTCTGCTGGTAGACTGTTCCAGGTGTCCATCACTCCTTCAGTGAAGTACTATGTCCTCACATCCCTCTTCAACATCCACCTTCCAGCTTCATTGCATGCCTGTTTGTCATGGTGCACTTCCTCATTTGATATACTCTCCTATCCTGTACCCTTTTCACCCCATGAGGTGCTTGTACTGCAGGTTTCTATTGTGTCCCTCCCTCCTTCCTCTCCTCTATGGTTTACATGTTGAGATCCCTCAGTCTCTCCTCATAGGGCTTTTGATGTAACCCCTGCACTATTTTAGTTGCCTCCCCTAGACTGTCTCCACCCTTTCTATGTCCTTTCTGAGATGTGACTTCCAGAACTGGACATAGTACCTCAAGAGAGATCTCACCAGAGACTGATGCAGTGGTAACACACTCTCACTCCTCCTTCTGCTTGTGATACCTCCCACTATGCACCCCGGCATCCACTGTCCCTGCCCACTATTTTGTCTCACTGTCCCACCACTTTGAGGTAATCAGATATGATAACCCCATGACCTCTTTCCTTCTTAGTGACCTTCTTAGTGACCATCAGTACCTCCCCCCTTCCCACCCCATTTTATACTCATTTCCTAGGTTTCTATGTCCCAGGTGCATGGCTTTGCACTTTTTGGCATTGAACCCAAGCTGCCATACCCTTGATCATGCCTTGAGTTTTCTTAGGTCCTTACTCATTCTTTCTACCCCTTCTTGAGTGTCTACCCTATTTCAGAATTTCATGTCATCTGCAAAAAGCATGCCTTCCCTTTTAAAACGCTATGCCTGTGGTTCAATGGGTGAGCAACCAGCCATGCCCACTTCCTGAGCTATATAAGCAGTTCTTGTCAGCTTCCCTCTGAAGAACTTTTCTCTTTGCCAGTTGGAGGCTCTGTTGATTAGTTTTCTGCCCTGGGCCATTGTTGATGTGCTTTGGGCTCTGCTTGGAGTTTGCTGCACATCAGTTTTGTGTTCTCCTGCTTCTGGGTTGTACTGCTTGCCTCCTGCTGCTGGTGCTTCCTTGTGTGCTTGTTTTCTTCCTACTCCTGTGCTTGTGTTTGCATTGTCTGTTTCTTTGGGGCTTTTAGTTTTCTAGTGCCCTGTGTCTACATTGTTTGAGCTGCTGGTTCTTTATTGTTGTTTTCTTATCTTATGCAGCCCTGTGCCTGCTTTGGCCTCATTTGTTCACTGGATTTTGTAAGGCCTCAGTTTCCTGCATTTTTCTTAGCATGCTCAGCTCAGCATGCTGATTCCTGCCTAACATTTTACCCTCCGTTTTCCTGCAATTGTTGTTTGTTCCAGCTCCCATTGCACCTTCTTTGCTGAAATTTCTTCTGTTGCTTCACTGCACCTGGCGTGGGCACCTTGCTCCCAGCTTTAGCCCCTCCCTCTTGCAGCTTGCTCTCTGTTCTCAGTGTGGTCTCCACACTGATTCTGCCAGCGGCCTTACTTTCCACAATGGTACTTTCCTGCTTATTTACCTCAGCATTTCATTTCTTTGCTTTACTATCCTTTCCTTCTGTCCTCAGTTTTATCCAGCCCTTTTGGGGATTTAAATCTGCTCAATATGTTTATATGCACTCAGTGGGAATCAAACCTGAGTCTACTGCACTTCTATAGTTCTTTCTCCATGTGATTCAAACCTGTGTAAATGCAGTTTTACCAAGCAATTAATACTGTTGTTTCAGTGCATTTCTGTAATTCTGTATTACTTTCTCCATATGATTCAAACCATTGAAGTTCAGTGTGTTCTGCTCTGTTTATTCTGTGTTTGCTCTGCCAGGTCTAAATGCTGCATTGCTATTCTGAAACTTTAAGCTATTCTCATGGCTCCTTGGTCTCAGTCTAGCAGCGGGCCTTTTAGCATTTTTTTTTAATTTACCTGTTTTTTCCTTTGAGTCATTATTTTATGTTCCCATCACCTTTGCTTGGTCTCATGGAGCTCAACCAGCATACAGCCCTTTTGGGGGTTTTAGTCTGCTCAAACATGTTTATTTTACTCGGTGGGACTCAAACCAGAGTCTAATGCAATTCTCTGTTACTTTCACCATGTGACTCAGACCTGCTTAAATGCATTTGTGCCAAGCAATATCTTGTTATTTCAGTGCATTACTGCCTATTCCTACAAAATACTCTGCCTGTTAAGCTCAGCTACTGCTGGATGCTATTCACTATTTGTACAGTGTTTCATTATACTCTGGAGGTCAGCTCAGCTACAGCTGCCACTGTAAACTAGTTTTAAAATGTGCATCTGGGTCACGGCACTTTACTGTGGCTTCTTTGTTTTTCCTATGGGGAAGGATTGGGTGTTTGTAGTGGAGAGTCATGGCCCTGTGTGGTTCAATTACCTTATGTTCTTATACTGCCTTCACCGTCAAAACTCCTCTGGGTATTTCTGTCACCTTTATTTGGCACTTATTGAATGACTGGTTGCCTAGCCTTACACTGACTAAAGGACCATATGTGATCTGACCCAGTCACCTGATTGGGGGCAGCATATGACACATTTCTCTCTGCCGTATGTGATCTGGCCCAATCGCCTGATTGTGGGCCATGTGTGCCACATTGCTGTATGTGGTCTGGACTGATCGCCTGATTGGGGGACACGTGTGCCACATTGTCATATATGGTCTGGCTCAATCACCAATTGGGGAAACATGCACCACTTTTCTCTCTGCTGTATGTGGTCTGGCCCAATCACCTGATTGAGGACTGTGTGTGCTACCTTTCTCTGTGCTGTATGTGGTCTGGCCCAATCACCTGATTGGGTGCCGTGTGTGTTACATTTCACTCTACTGTATGTGGTCTGGCCTGATCACTGATTGGGGCCTCATGTACCACATTGTCATATGTGTTCTGGCTTGATTGTCAAATGGGAGTCATATGTGCCACTATTCTCTCTGCTGTATGTGGTCTGGCCTGATTGCCTAATTGGGGACTGTATGTGGTGTGGTTCAATTGCCAAATGGGGGCAGCAGGCACCACTTTTCTCTCTGCTGTATGTGGTCTGGCCCGATCACCTGATTGGGGGTCATGTGTGCCACATTTCTCTCTGCTGTATGTGGTCTGGCCAGATCACTGATTGGGGTCCGCATGTGCCACATTGCTGTATTTGGTCTGGCTCAATTTCCAATTGGAGGTGGCGTGTGTCACTTTTCTGTCTGCTGTATGTGGTCTGGTCCAATCACCTCACTGGGGCCATGTGTGCCACATTTCTCTCTGCTGTATGTGGTCTGGCCGATCACCTGATTGGGGGCCTTGTGTGCCGCATTTCTTTCTGTCATCACTAATTATTAATAGTCCAAACCTGAAGGTAAGGGATCTCAACCTTGGATCCCCAGAGATTTCCTCCTCAAATGGTTTTATTTTTCTCCTCTCTGTACCACAGATCACAATGCTTATTTAGTTTTAGTGCTGATCTTGGTTTACTTTCCTAAGTTCCTCTGATAGATGTAGATGGATGGTGGCCCTATTGGCCATTCCCTCTCTCCTTAGGGAGCCCCTTGTTATCAGTTCAAGCTTATCTTGGAGCTGTCCTAGTTACTTGCGAGCCTCATTTCATTAACCTGCCTGCTGTTGTCAGTTTGCTTCTCTATCTCTTAGTCATTGATCGCTAATACAACTCTCTTGGGGTTCCTTTCCTAAGGTTCCTTTAGCCAAGGGACCCTTCCTGTGGCACCTTTAGGGGTGGAACCCTCTTACAGGGTTCCTTGTCTTCAGTACCCCTACAAGGTGGTAATTTCTGATGTACTAGAGAGTGTGAATGGCCACAAATGTTGTAGTACAGTTGCTCAAACATAACATTATCCTGGCTGCATGAGCCATTGAATTAAAAGGCTATGCCTGTAGTTCAATAGGTGAGCAACCAGTTATGCCCACTTCCTGAGCTATATAAGCAGTTCTTGTCAGCTTCCCTCTGAAGAACTTTTCTCTTTGTCCCACAATTCTCCCCTCCTCCTCCAACATCTTGCCTTTCTACACCTAGGAGGTTCCTTCCTAAGCTACCTCTAACCAAGGGCCCCTTCCTGTGGCACCTCTAGGGGTGGAACCCTCTTACAGGGTTTTTTGCCTTCAGTACTTATACAGGGTGGTAATTCCTAATGGAATAGCGAGTGCAAATGGCCACAAATGTTGTAATACAGTTACACAAGCATAACATTATCCTGGTTGCATGAGCCATTGAACCAGTTCTTCTACAATTCTGGAATGTGGCAGGGACAAGCAATCTCAGAAAAAATATTGTGATCTGTCATCTTCCAATAGTGTGCATCACCAAAATATTCTGAAATCATCAGTTCCTGCTGCATTCCTAGATGTATTTCCCTGTAGCATTCCAAGATTTAGTGTCCCCAATGTAATTGGAGGTTGCACATCCCTGCCCCTCTCCGAGTTTATATGTCACCACCAACATTCTGAAATTATGCACCACCTTGACATTCCATAGCTCTGTCTAGCACTGCATTCCACCTCCTGCTGCATTCTAATGTACAGAAAATACATCTATACATTCTGGAAATGCATGCACAGCACCTAATCCTGTCTCCAGTTTGTTTTTTTCCAAATAATTAAAACTACAGTTTAAGAAACTGTATTTTTAATTACAGTTTAAGAAACTGTAATTAAAACTGCACTTTCTTAAACTGTGGATAAATAAGTCCTATAAATTTGCTGACATGAAGGATTAGGCTGCGAGATTTGCTTATGACATCATTAATAGCGCATCCCTTAATCTAGTATTTTGCACAGAGAGTAGCATCAGGGTTACGAAATGGCTCATAACTTTAAAACAAAGTAACTTAGACATCACATTTTTGGTATGAAGCTTACTAGGGATATGCTGATTATAATTCTGCAATGAAGCACTTCTGCCCAGACTTCCTCTTTAATAACTAGCTTGCAAATGCAGCTGGGAACTGGCCATTAGCTCTTATAAATATTTATCTATTGCAATGGCTTTTAATATAGTAACACAATTCCTCACAGTACTTTGTGTGAAAAACCCTCATACACTAATCACACACTGTATATAGAAATAATGTTATTTAAATAATCTATGTAATACTGTACAAAGCAAAATGTTAATTTTTTTCTAGTTTATGTTGAATTATACATCATCTAGTCTTCTAATTCATATGCAGTACCTTAAGTTGGCTCAATCACTTCATCTCACACACACACACAAAATGTTGCAGTTCATCCCTACTCAAAAAGCAAACTGACAACAAAAATTGCCATAAAATAGAAATAAAAAAATGCTTTTACTGTAAATACCCATAGTTAATTTTTGAGTTAATCTCCAGCATAATGATTTCCAGTAATCCAGATTCCAGACTTGTAAGCTGTGTGTAATTATTGTAACACATCATGGGCTACATATTTAAACATGCACCTCGCCATGGCGTAAATGGGTGCTCCGCACACCTGAGTTGTGCTGGAGAATAAAAGTGATATATTCAGAAGAGATGTGCCATGGGGCACCTCATCTGAATATATCAAAAAATGCAGGTGGTGAAAATACAATGCACTGGCGCATCCCCCTGACAGGTCTGAATACCTGGAATGGGAACTGCGCCACCACATCGAAAATGTGCCAGCACATCAGAGATACACCGGGTGCAAATTCCCGATATTCAGACCCAAATATGAAAATGGTGCCATAATGCATACAAGGCACAAATGGGGCCATTTGCATGTCATTATGGCCCCAATTGCTTGAGTTATGCAGAGCTGGCTGGCAACATGCACCTAGCTCTTTCACATCATGCGGAGCTGTTCAGGGTAGCCCAGAAGTGCCCCCCTTCCTGCTCTGTACCCCAATCCCATTACAGTACAACAAAATTATGATCCTGGGAAGCCAAGTGGTCCCTCCGCCCCACTAGGTACCCCAATCATAATAAAAACATGTGTTCCTCATTACCTGGTAGTCTAGTGGTCTCCCCCACAATGCCAGGTACCCTAGTCCCTGTGTACATCAAAGCAAATACCTCCCTGGTAGTTTAGTGGCACCCCCAACCACACAGGACCCCCATCTCATCCTGCTCCTCCCTGGGTCATCGGCAGGCGGCAAACCCACCCACACACCTCCGCGGCTGCTTGCCAAATTACAGATTACAGTATGAGTTGCAAGCTCATTGGTCCACACTGTCGACCAATGGGCTTGCAGTGTGTACTGTAATAGTCATTCATATAGTTGTGAATACTATTACAGTATTCTCTGCAAGCCCATTGGTCGACAGTGTGAACCAATTAGCTTGCAGCTCATACTGTAATCTGTCATTCAGTGAGCAGCCGTGGAGGTGTGGGTGTGTTTGCTGCCTGTCGATGACCCAGGGAGGAGCGCGGTGGGATGGGGGTCCTTTGAGGGTGGGGGGGTGCCACTAAACTACCAGGGAGGGATTTGCTTTGATGTTCATGGGGATTGAGGTACCTGGCAAGGTGGGGAGACCACTACACTACACTACACTACACTACCAGGGAATGGGGAACATATGTTTTTATTATGATCAGGGTACCTGGCAGGTTGGGGGCACCACTAGACCACCAGGGAAAGTCTTGTTATTTGATATCAGAGGATTGGGGTACTGGGTGGGGTGAAGGGCCTTTAGACCACCAGGGCATATTGTGGGCACTTGTGGACGGTGTTCTGGGGAGGACTGCCACCCATGGATGGCAGCTGATGTGTTGCGCCCTGCAATACAGAGGTCCACTTGTGGGTGGCTACCAGTTGATACATTTTTTACAGGCTCAACTTTGTGCCCATGTATGCGGCACATCTCTGGGATGTGCCAGCAGATGCACCACATATCCTGGACTGAATATCAGGATGTGCCTCATATGCATGGGCACGCCTCCTGGAGATGCGTCACGTACATTATCTTTGCATCGTGGAGCATCTGGAATTGTGCAGCACAATTCCACCATTTGAATAGAGCCCCAGGGTGCATTTCTGTGGTTGTGCCAGTGCAACAGAGTTGTGCCGGCGCCACTCCTTTGAATATCGAGCTCCATATGTAAACCCAATAATCTTAAATTTAAAATGCATAATATAAAAAAAAAGCTCTAAAATTGTAAAGTCAAAAAAATTAAAAAGAACACATTTTAAATCCTGTTATCTATACTTTGCCATTGAAGAAATAATTTGCTTATGGCACCCAATGACAAGTCTGCATGTGAAGGAATACCACAGTGGTTCTTTCAGTTCAATGTTGTCTTCTGAAGATGGTCCACAGATGAGACAATATCTGTCCTGACAAAAGATAAGCAGCAAATCCTCATGTTTTCTGAAGTATTCTAGCACTGATGATGCAAAAAGAAATCACATTAAGCAATCCTCACCTGACCTCTGTGCTTATGAATCAGTACATGGCTATGCACTGCAGTTCCTTGAACAGACCACATCCATGCTTACCACAGCCAATCAAAAGATTTACATTATGCTGTATGAAAATATACTACATAGTAATCATCACATACAGTAGTTAATAATTACCTTTACATTTTATGTTTACTTATCCAGTGTTCACTTTTACTTAGATTACCTCATCTGTTTATAGTGTATAGTGGAGCACTGTTGTGCATGGAAATCCATGCCTTTCAAAATGCTGTTGTACCACAGTTCAAAGGACATGTGATGTGATTGTATCATACTGTGTTACAACAACATTTTGAAAACCTCTAGAGGCTCAACCATCGCTAAGAAAGTGCACAAGCCACACTGCCTTCTACAACATAAAATGTGGGATCAATTAAATAGAAAAACGCGGCAGTGGCAGCATGATCACATGAACCATCACTCAGTAGATGCAGGATCAACCAGATAGAAAAAAAAGGCAGGCTCAACAAGATAATTTTTATTTTGGACTGAAAAATGACAAAGCCACAAGACTGAGCACATTGAGATTCACAGCGGCAACATGATCACTCCAACCCGATACTCAAAACATACAGGATCAACCAGATTAAAAAACAAAGCAAGATCAACCAGATATTTACACTTATATAAAGAAACACAACACAGGATCAACCAGATATTTCAAATTACTCACAAAATGATTCAGAATTCCTCTCTGCAACATCCCCCCTTGCATAGCAAGAAATATGGCTGCCATGATTTTTCTTATGAAAAACCCTCCCAAATGATTCTACCAACCAATAGAAGGCCATGCTACACACGCACTGGTGTCTCCTCCCTAACAACCACACCACAGACACTATCAACCAATCTTTAATCCCAGACTAAAATGGAGCAGCAAAAATTACTTTTTCTACAAAAAAAAAAATATTTAAAACTATTTTAAAGGCACTATACACTATAAAAAATAGTGGATGGGTAGCCTCATGCCCTTCCAGCCTGTTGTGCCACCTCAGGGTTCTGATGACATAAGACCTCTCGAGCTTCGCTCGCAAGGTCTGATGTCACCAGAACTCCTCTGTGGCTCAACAGACTGGTTGTGCATGGTTGCCCATTCACTATTCTCTATGTTTTGTGTTGTATACATGCTGGGATTGTGGGGGATCCTAGAGTGATAGTTAAACAATTCCTGTAACACATTGTCTAATGTACAAACTTATTCAACCCCCTACACTCAGGATTCCGATGCAATCATAGCACAGTGTTAGCTTTGGCAAAAGTGACAGATGACTAGTTCACTGCCATCAATAATAAACACCCTATAGGAGCTGCATTTTTAGACCCGAGCAAAGCCTTTAACATGGTTGACCACAATTTTCTGCTTGCCAAATTAAAAGAGTATGGCATGAACAATGGCACTACTGACTGGTTTGCCAGTTACCTCTCAGATAGGCATCAATACATTAAGGTCAACAAACTATTCTTCTCCTCTGGCCACTAACAAGAGGGGTCGCCAAGGTTCTATTCTTGAACTGTTGCTGTTTTCTATTTACATTAACACTCTAGGTAACAACATCCACAACTCCAAACTACACTTTTTTTGTGGATGATACCTTGCTTTACACTTCTAATGCCTCCCTGGCAGATGTGCGAAATGAGTTGCAGGCGGACGTTGACCAGCTGCAGCGTGACCTCCAAAACTCTAAACTTCTATCAAATGCCAAAAAAACCAAATCCATGTATTTCCTCCCTCACTCCAATATATCACTATGCAACCAGGCCAGCCAGCACCAATCACAACCATATTAGGAGACACCCTTGAAGTTGAAGTTATGTGGATAAATTTAAGTATCTAGGTATTTGGTTGGACAGCAAATTATCCTTTACTACTCACACTGAATCTTAAGACTGGAGTTTTTCTTTAGGAATAAATCCCTGTTTCCTGAGGACATCAGGAAAAGGCTAATTCAAGCCCCCTTCCTTCCACTAATCGATTATGCGGATATTATCTACAATAGCACTGCCACATCAAACCTGCATAAGCTCGAAATTCTACGCCACTACGCCCTGCACTTTGTTACTAAAACACCTTATAGAACACATGGCAGTGGGATGGCCTTCCCACACAGCAAGAAGGGTGTTCCACACAGGCACTTGGACCTTGAAAATTCTGCTTAACAAACTTCCACCCTATATCACCTCACTCTTTCATAGGTCCCACAGTGGCTATTCACTGCGTAACAACAGTTATATTCTACTAGACTTTCCTAGAACCCGCACAATCCATGGCAGGGCTGCTATTACCTATGCCATCCCAGCTTCATGGAACAAACTACAAGCCTCTTTCAAACTCACAGAATTAATCACTGTTAACTCCTTTAAAACACTGTTCAACAAGCTTTTCAAGGAAGCCTGCCATTGCTGCAGTGGCTAGGTCTAAAGCACCGAATGACCCATTATCAGCACTTAACACCCCCTTCAGCCAACTGTAAGCTCTTCACCACTTCCAGCCACTCCCATCCTCCTCAGCATGCTGTCCTAGGACTGCCTTTTAGAAACACAGAAACATGGACTTTGATGGCAGATAAAGACTGCTTGGCCCACCTAGTCTGCCCATTTCCCTACCTATTGGATAAGCTGCAGATCCTAGTTAATCAACAGCCTACTTTCTCCTACACCCCATCATAATTACCTTATGCCTGTCCCATGCATTCTTGAATTCCCCCACTGTTTTTGACCCCACAACCTCCCCTGGAAGGCCATTCCATGTGTCCAACACCCTCTCCGTGAAAAAATACTTCCCCATGTTGCACCTGAGTGTCTCCCCTCTATCTTCAAACTGCCCTCTTATTCTTACACATCTCCTTTTCTGAAAGATGCTACCCTCTTGGACTCTGGTGATTCCCTTGAGGTACTTGAAAGTTTCTATCATGTCCCCCCCTTCCTCATTCCTCAAGGGTATACATATTGAGCTCTTTTAGTCTGTCTTCACATGACTTCTGGTGCAAACCCTGCACCATTTTAGTTGCCCTCTTCTGGACTGCCTCTATCATGTCTATGTCCTTCTGTAGATGGGGTCTCCAGAACTGCACATAGTACTCCAGATGGGAACTCACCTGCTGTCTGGATGGAGGGATGACAACTTCCTGTTTTCTACTGGTGATGTCTCTCCCTATGCATCCCAATATCCACCAGCCCTCCTTATTGCCTTTTCACATTGCTTGCCTAACTTTATAGGTCATCTAATATGACTGCTCTCAGGTCCTTTTCCATTTTGCTGTTGTTAGTATCTCCCCCCCCACACACACTGTGTGCTCTTTCCCTGGGTTTTTGTTTCCCAGGTGTATTACTTTGCACTTCTTTGCATTGAATCTAAGATGCCATACTTTTGATCATTCCTACAACCTTGCCAAGTCCCTTCTTACCCTTTCCACTCCCCCCCTTGTGCATCAACCCTGTTGCAGAGCTTTGTGTCATCTGAAAAAGGCATAATTTTCCTTCCAGTCCCTGTGAGATGTCACTTATAAAGAGAATAAAGAGATTGAAGAGGGCCGGCCCCAGTACTGAACCCTGCAGTACCCCTGCTAGTAACCCCCCTTTCTTCAGAGTGGACCCCATAATAAGTTACTGCTCATTGCTGCCCCCTCTGTCATGTTCTACCCAACTAGAACATGGCTCAACCTCTTGTTTTTCATCATTCCACAATGTACCTGTTACCTATTTTCTGAATTAAATATCCCATGCCCTCCCAAAGTTCCCTATTATTGATGCCCTCTCTTTATTTATTATGTCAAAATGTTGTACTGAAATTTCCTGTCTCCTGCTTTGTACCCTCCATTTTATTTTACTGCCTATGTACCGTATTTGTCCAAAATGACCTGTATCTTGTTACGTACCTTCCATGTATTATACAGTCCATGTATTTAATTTCTCCTACTATAACCTCCTTGTAAATGAACATGCTCAATGGAGTTTTCCTGCAAATAAACTTGAAAACTTGAAAAAAAACTTGAAATTTGATTACCTCCAAAAAAACCTCTGTCCTGAGTGAAGGCCTTCATGGCATACAGGTTTTCTGCCTTCTGGTGATGTAGTGCCTGTCTGATCTTGGAATATATGTTATTGATGACTTGAGGAAGAAAACAATTAGGTGCTGCTGATAAGACTGAGTGCTGCTGATGGTGCAGGAGGAAATGAGGAGCCTAAGACTGAAGTTGGACAGAAGTGGGTGCTGCTACTGAGACTGCATGCTGCTGATTGACAGCCTCAGTGAAGAGCCAGACACAGGTTTACCCTGAAGTCATGAGGCCACCTCTCAATTGTGGAGCCCTTATAAAAAAATCCAAACTTTCTTGTTTGGAAAGAATTCAGAGAAAATTCACTAAATATTTATCTGGCCTATATAATGTATCATATGAAGATAGAGTAGAACAACTCAGTCTTATGCCAATGACAACACTTCACCAGAGGGGAGACCTTTTATTCAAGTTCAGTCTCATCCAAGATCTTTAATTACTGAGTTAGGTTTGGAGTTCAAAAGTGACCATTATGGCACAAGAGGTCAACCCTTCAGCTCAAGAGGAAAAGCAACCAGCATGTTAATCAAAAATAATTTTTCACACAGAGAATTATTAATCCTTGAAACAGACTTCCATTTGATGTAATTTCAAGTAAAAAAAATCTGAGTTTAAACATCGTCTTGACAGTCATATCTTAGAAAGGCTGGATATTAGTTACTATAATTAATTCAATAGGTGCATTCATGGACGCTTAGCCTCCTAGCACCTCATTTACCTTAGTGAACCTGCTGCTGATAGACAAATAGCTGCATGAAGGTACTGAAGGGTTCTTATGCTGGTTCTAGAGGATGGAGGATTTTGGCTTTCTGCTGAGAGACATTGCCTTTATGAGAGAGAGATAGAAGTGAAAAAGAACTGTGTTTTAGTGACAGTGATAACTATAAAAATGACTTTGACTGCTCTACAGAAACATGCATAACCTAACCACGGAGGTAAAAAAACGATTAATCTCTAGCAACATCATCAATGTTACTGACTACAGAGCAGTAATCTTTTTCGCTGTCAACAACTGTGTCCTTGAAAGAATTTGAATTACCCTCAACTGGTTCCAGGTCATTAGAGTGCTGACATATTTCCACCAGCGGTACAGCACTGGTGATGCGGTGACAGCACAATGCGTTACCACTCAGCTGCAGCGTCCTGAAAACCAGAACGCACAGTCACTGGCAGGTCGGTGGGCCACTGAATGTGGTGGGGTGTGGTAGGCTGTGCCGGTGTCCTAACCCCTGCACAACTGGGGGGACCGCTGGTGGCGGCATGCAGCTTCTGCATGGTGGACAGTGTGCAGCTGTGGGGTGGTGCAACCTATTCCACAGGTTGGCTTGCTGCTTGGCACCACACTGGGATGTTGGATACTGCAGGGTGGTGCATGGCACCCAATTACACTGTTCCCCAGTGGGTGTCTGGGATGGCTCTGGTGGCTGGGGGGAGCATTGGTGTTGGCCATGTGTCAGTGAGTGGCTGAAGTGGTCCTGGCTCTGGGGTGGCCATCGGGTGGAGTCTGTGGCTATCATGTGCTTTTGTGCATCCTCTTGTGCCATACTGTCCACTAGGGAACCATGATGGGTGCCCTGTTAACCTTTTAGCCGCCCATTGTTGCTGCCTGCCTGGATGCCCTGCTGGTGTTCAGCAGGGGTGTGTGCAGCATTAGGTGGGGCACCCCCTCACTGGCATTGCTCGTTGTGTGCCCTGTTGGTGCAGTGCGCTGCTTGTGCTTGACGCAGTGCCAGTGCTCAGTGTGCCGGTGGAAGTTTTCCTGGTGCTCTAATGACCTAGAACTTCTTTTGTGTACAGAGAAGTTAAACCCTGGAACTCACTGGCCACAACAGTGACTATCCCCCTGCCCACCACACACACACTTTCTCAGTCTTTAAGGCCCAAACCTTCACCCACTTTCTTCTGAATCTCCAAAGTTAATGTGCACAGCGAGTTGTCTGTTACCCTACATCATTTGTGCACTTGTACAATGAACTGGACTCTTGTTGACTACTTGTCCCTTTGACTCTGAGTCATGCAGTTGTTTTCTGCAGATGTCGTTGTTTTCTGGCTTACTTTTATTAGTTTTTCACTTTGCCTATGTATCCTATGAAACTCATGTTGCTTGTTTATTATGGAATTGAATGTCCTTTCCTGCACCATGCTTCTTCCTTGAACACCTTTGAAAAAGGGCATTTGTGCTCAATGATCATACAAACACAATAACTAAACAAACTAAAAAAAGGACGCTGTCATTAGTGACCCATGAGCGACCACTCCCTGGGGTGCTGTTTCTTGATTATTTTTTGTGGGTGTGAATTTAGTGATCATGATAGATGCTGGATTGCCAGCACTGGAACCTTAAGTACTATGTTTATTCACATGGCCGGTGCAGAACAGGCAATCACAATTCACATTTCCCCACACTGCCTCACCAGTGTGCCTCAACTCTGCCTTGTAGGGACCACCGTGTAGCTGAGGCTGTAGTTCAGATTCCATGTTTATTCAGTCATTGGCCTCTCATGTGAGACTGCCAACAAAGGTGCCAATCTGTGCTAATTGTGTTGGTGGTTTTGTGACGTGGACACCTGCCCACTGGGAACTCTGGACTGTAACTATGACAACTCATTTCACCATAGGCCACTGAACAGCCCTCAGGTGATAATGACTTTTGAGAACTACTAGCCTGTGCTTCATTTGAAGCCATAACCCAGAGGTGAAAGGCTACTTTACCCACTACCAGTCCACTAAGCCATCCAGTTCTGGGCTGTTGTTTCTGTGCATATTTTTCAGAGTGAGCATATTCTACAGACTACTTGACTCATTGTGGCAGCCAAGGGGACACAGCCCTGAAGATAGTCAGTGGAAGATGAGTTTTTGGAATGATGTGTTGTTTTCCCATTGAATAAATGTGAGGTTTTCCTGGCTGCTATGCTGGTACCAAAGGCCTGGATGGAGGAAAGAAACTGCCTTGAAGAATAAAGTGGAAAAAACATTTGTAGAGAAAGATATATGGTATCTGCAAGAGTCAACCCTTGCACGCAAGGTAACCAAGGAGCAACTAAGACTGACCTTTATCAGTGAGCATGGCTGAAGGAAAATATTTTTCACGATAACATGTAATACAGTCACCATAGCATCAGATAAAGGATGACCATGAAAATAGATGTCGCATGGATGAGGAGACTGGAAGCATTGTTAGTTTCCTTCAGCATCAACATGATGAGGCTCTCTTGCTAATACACTGGTTCTGTGGGCAGGGTTGCTGAAGGTAACTTTTATGCAGATTCACCAAAGGCCACATTGCTATAAGGTTTTAACATACTGGGTTACAAATCATGTATTGGTCGGGAATGTTTTGCAAGTGAAATGCTCTGGATATTGACCAGAACACACAGCTTTATTAATTGTATAGTTTTGTGAAAAGTTTGAAGTTAACTAGTCAATTAGTGAACATTACATTAAAGCAATAAACATTTGGAATATGTGCCTACTCTGTTTAACATGGTTGGAGATGGAGAATAAATAACATGGCATGGTATAAGAAAAGGAGGGAATTTACATCTATGTCCAGCATTTTTTATCTAAACCTGGATGTACATTAAAGTACCATAAATTACTGTATCTAGGAATACTGCAGGTAAGTCCAACTTTTGAAAATAGGTCCAGTAAGATAGAATACAGTCTAGGCATATCAGGACATTCTCTGATAGAAACATAACTAGGATTTGTACTGATTTTATGACTTTTGGAACTCCCATCCTAGGAATTGCATCTATTTTATGACTTTTGAAATTTTTACCTGACGTAACTAGGAGTTCTGTTCATTTTGTGACTTTTAAAAAAATACCACCCAAAGTAACTGGAGATGTTGCCCATTTTATGACCTTTGAAAATAACAGTTGATGCAACTATGAAATTTGCTCAGTGTAAGACTTTTGAAAATACCACCCATATTGTCTTGCTGCTCTCACTAGCATTAGTTTATTATGTACAGCGAGCATTTAAAAATGGATCAGTCATTGCAATTCAGCTTTTATGAAAGACCCACAAACCAACAGTAGTAAAAGTATATAAACATCCTGTTCATCATTCTATAATATAATTATTTTCACAATATGCAGTTGTCAGTTAGTGAGTTACAACCTCCAAAAAATAATACACAAATTGCTCATGGCACAAGCATTTTGAATAATCAAAGACACAATAGCAGCACAAGTGTTTTGATAAAACTGAAAAACAGATGTATTGCACACAATTATTATTTGCCAATGTGTGTATCTTTGGTACTCAGTACTCAGCAGTTGACAGATCAGTCCCACAGCCCCACTAACAGTAATGAACAGTAATGTGTCCATTCACTTTCTTGTTCCGAAAAAACAACTTTAAACTTCGACAGAAGGCTGCAATTGTTTCTACCTGTGTCACAGAAAGTATCAGATAGTAGGCCTAGTATGCAATACATATGAATCCCAATGCTGCTCTCCCTGCAAACTGCCTCCCCAGTATGCTTACACAGAGTGTTCTAAATAAACATAGTTCTGGGGTTCTGACATAGTGCCTGGTAAGAATTATGACTGCAGTGCACTGAGGAGTCCCAAAAAGAATGAAATAAACTTGTACTTTGTCATTCTCAGTATATACTGGAGCAGACATACAGTACAAGTCTCTTTAAAAGGCCTATACCATTCTGTTGAAGCTTTGTCAGCCTAACTTATGCACACATTTGGACACTTACGATGCCTTGCACTGGAAATGAAGCTTGAGAGGAGAGATAGAAACAGAATTTGATGACAGAAAGAGACTGATGATCCATGAAGTCTGCCCTACTATACTACCTCACTAACTTAATGTATTGATGGGTTGACTCCCACTTCTCCCTGTCCCCCACCTCTCAACCCTCTGGTGCCCCACCCATGGACTTTCAGTTCCCTTGCCTTGTCCCAGTCATGTTTAAACCTGTTTAGGGTACCTGCCCCCACCACTTCCACCAGCAGACTGTTCCCCAGCTCCACCACCCCCTCCATGAATTAAAACCTCCTTGTATCTGTAATGAGCTTGCCCCCACCAACCTCTAGTTGTTTCTTCTGGTGACTCCAGCATTACAGTATTTCAAACAGATTGGTCCTTGTTATTGACTATGTTTATTCCCTCAGAAACTTGAATGTTTCTATCATGTTCACCCTCTTGTGTCTAGCCTCCAGAAAAGTACATATTAAGTGCCACCAGCTGTTCCTCATAGGATCTCCCTTGCTGGCTCTGGATGATCTTGGTGACCATTTTCTGTATGAGCTCCAGTCTGTCGATCTGCTTTTATAAATCAGGACTCCAGGACTAAGCACAGTACTACACATGAGGCCTCACCACGGATCTGTATAGGGGCAGTATCACTTCCCTCTTTGTATTGTCAAAACCCCTCCCTATGCACCCCAGCATCCTCAATCCCTCCTTACTCTTAGAGATGTTACAAAGTTTTACTCTGTGAATGAAGTTAATGTGAAATCAGGAACTTTGAACTTCATGAGGATTTAGCTAAGTTCCCGACAGCTGCACCAATTTTGCCTATGGTTTTCACAGTCTTCATTTTTTTAAACATAAATACACCACATCCTCTGTTTTATGTTTAACCCACCTCCCACCACCACACTACATCACATTTTAACTCATATCCCCCTACTGGCCCCCATTTCCTTTCTCTCCTCTGTATCCAGCAAAGTTTAATGATAAAAGCTGGCACCTTTCATTCCCTTCCCCACACCCGCAAAAGCATGTTCTCACCCACTTCTCCTAATCTATCCCTCATTATAATCATATAAACCCTCTCCCTTTATTGACCTTTTGGTAGAAAATACCCCCTCCCCCCCCCAAAGCCCTCAAACCCATGTTCCCATGACAGAACCTGTAAAAAAGAAAACTGTTCCCTGTTGGAATGAGTGCAACCTACAGTAACTCCTCAAAGGCTCTGATCTTAATGAATGTCAGTGACATCTATTGGAAGGCTACAGCCTGTGGTTCAAGGGGGTGGTGCAACTGGCCACACCCCCGTTCAGCCTATTTAAGGGCTGCTGTCTTCACTACACACACAAATATTTTTTCTTTGCAGCTGGAGGCTCTGTCCGTTCTTTCTCTGGGCCCACTCTTTCCCTGAGCCCTGCCCCCCGCTGTGTTTGTCTCCTCACTTCCTTCCTGTTAGACTCTGCTGGCTGTGCTAGACTCCTTGCCTGGTTTGTACTTCTTCTGCTTCTGGGTCAGTAATTTTGCCTTTGCCTTCTGCTTCTCGGTCCATGTTTTGCCTATGGCTGCAGTCTGTGCTTCTGTCTCAGTTGTTTGTTCTCCCTACTGCTCCTGTGGTCCTGTTTGATTTGTTTGCTTTTTGGGCTTTTCTGGTATGCTAGTGCCCCTCCATCTGCAGTGTTATATTTAGCTGCATTGCTAATCAAGCTTTCAGTTAATTTATCATATTTCAGCACTTTCTCTTTCTCTGTACGAGGTGCCTGTGTGCTCTCAGTTCCAATTGCTGTTTCCATGCTGTAGTCCCTGTGCTTATCACCTTAATTGCTTGCACCTGCCTTTAGTACTGGCTACCTTTAGCAACTATCACTTTGTCTCATTCCCCTGCCTGCTCCAGCAGTGTTCTGCCCTACTGCATCACTCCTCACTTCTGTGTTTGTGTTATTTAGGCTCATGTATTGCTACTCCCACTTTTGCCAAACATTAATTTACCAAACCCACAGCAGTCTGTTTCTGATGACAACCTAATCCTGCTTTCATGGCTAGCATGTATTTAACTTTTTTCATTAGCTGCTTGGTGTCATGGAGCCTTGTTCATGGCTACTTTGTTTTTTCCTATGGCTGGGGGATGAGGAGTCACAGCTGTCATTGCAGCCCCAGACAGCAGGAGCAGCTTCCTATTTGTTGTGTATTGTATAAGTCCCTGGCTCGCCCAGCCTCCTCCTGCTGCTCTGCATAGCCTTTATAGCGCCACACAACCAGTGATTCCAGTCAACTCTCTACCTAAGGGCTTCTGCCTCTACCGATCCTTCTATCAGCCCTTTCCTAATATTATTCACCTGGTTTACACAGTCATCCCAACTTTCCTGTCCCTTGCGCTACCAGCAATACTCATCCCTTTCCAAGTATGGCAGCATATCATGTTTACTTGCTTTGAACTGCACCTCCTACTGTACTGGCTTTGCAGCCTTCTCCTACCTAACTGGCTTCACAGACTCCTCCTCTTCAACAGTCAGCCCTGGGCTTTGCCCAGCCTCACCATTCTCTTACTCATAACACACAATTCAATTCACTCCCAATTTGGCTTCCTAATGGTCTTGGTTGGCATGCATTTCTGTGGCTGACAAATGCTATCTGCCTTACTTAGACCCTCTAGAGGGACCACATTGCTCAGCCTGACCTACAAGTCGGTCTCTTTCTGTCAGCTCTCATCCAGTCAAGACCCATGAGAGGGGCCACAGTGCTCAATCTGACCTACATACAGGTCTCTCCATGTCTGCTATCATCCATCATGATCTGCGTGTGGGTCCCATTCTCATTACAACTCACTCCTTCACTTTTTTGAGACATGCCAACCATATCTAGTACTTCCAGGGGTCAGGGATAGCCCTGTGGCCAACGGTCTCTCTCTGTACCCTGAAGTCCACATCTTGAACATGAGAAGGTTGAAGCAGGGTCCTTCTCACCTGGCCCATAGTTGGGAATGTCCTCGCTGCAGGTGAACCTTCGGTTGTCAACCATACAGACGGCACCTCTTGATGTAGCATTGAAGACTTCATCAGTGAAGGGGTGGGGCTTTCACTGGAAGGGCCCCATTTAGCTGCCCAAGCAAGTTCAGAAGTACACTTTAAAGCTATTTCTACAACCACTTCTGGTTCACCTGGTTTGTTCTTAGATCGGTAGGCTGGATGAGTGCCTCAGGGTCATTACTTTTCTCTTTCTGCCTTGGAGGTTGTCACTGAGATGCTCTGTTGTTGCAGGGCATCTCATAACCCTCCATGGTTTTCCCATTAGAAAGAGATAGAGCAAAGGTGTTCCCCAAAATTGCACTTCCCCTGGATTGGTCTACTAAATTGCAGTAGCAGAGCCATTACTAAACAAAACTGTCCCAGAGCCTGGAGGGAAGGCGACCTAGGTCCTCAATCCCCAGAGGTTTCCTCCTCAAGGGGGGTTTTCCTCTCCTCTGTTCCTCTGTGCCAATGGTCATAATACTAAATAGGCATAGTTGTAGTCCCTAGATCACTTAGTTAGGTTTCTGCTGTTCGATGTAGTTGTGTGGCTGCCCCGTTATTGTCCTGTCTCCCCCTTTGGCTGTTCTGTCTCTCCTTAGGAAGCCAGACCTCCATGCCTTACAATCAGACCTGTGAGTGGGTCACTATTCACCTGTTGTTTCCTGCCTACTCTACTCAGACAATATGACCATTTGACCCATGCTACCAACTGAACCCATACTAATAACTGACCTACGTACAGATCTTTAACCCCGATAAGTGTTCACTACCTTGCATGCTTTGCTAAACACTATTTTTGGTCTTCTTCCTAAGGTACCATCAGCCAAGGGAATCACTCCCATGGCACCTCAAGGGGTGGAACCCTCCCTTAGGGTTCCTTGCCTTCGTGCCCCTACAGGGTGGTATATCCCATGGATAGACAAACTAACAGCCAAAGGTTATCTACATTACACAAGCATGAAACCAGTTGCACAGGAACATTGAAATGGAAGGCTACAGCCTGTGGTTCAAGGGGGCAGTGCAACTGACCACATCCCCATTCAGCCTATTTAATGGCTGCTCTCTTCACTCCACACACAAGTATTTTATCCTTGCCCCTCCATCCACCCCCCTTCCTCCTGCAGCACATCCCTCTCTCCTGTGGGCTTCTTCCTAAGGTACCTTTAGCCAAGGGAATCACTCCCACTGCACCTCAAGGGAAAGAACCCTCCCCTACATTTCCTTGCCTTTGTATCCCTACAGGGTGGTATAACCCATGGATAGAGAGGTGAAAGGCCAAAGATTATCTATGTTACACAAGCATGAAACCAGTTGCACAGGCACATTGAATCATAGTAGTGATACCTGATTGTTTGGTTTTCACAGGGCAGGTAGGAGGTGAGGGCTAGCAGGTGGATTTGTGGAGTGATAAGATTTAAAAGAAAATGATGTGGTGAGGGGTTCCATGTTAATCTAGTGAAGTTTACAGGACTAACGCAATATCGGCAATGTGCTATGGGCGAGTGCAATTAGGGTAAATACAGGCTGAGAACAAGCAAATACCACGACCGCCCATATGAGCGACAGTCATTTAAGTGACTACATAGCAACGTGAATGCTAATTAAGTTAATTTTCCCCACAGGCACATTTAAACACATAAATATTGTAGGCAATGCCATGGACATAATCAATCAAGTTCTGCTCACCATACTGAGCACAACCTGAACAAGTCACTCTGTCAAATCCCTGTACTGGCTCCTGCCACTGCTGTCAGCTGCCCCCAACACTTTTTCTCCATACAGACAGAAGTGATTCTTTTTCTTCCATAATACAGTTGAAGAATCTCCAAATGTTGGGGTGTGTAGCACCAAGGTGGGTATTAAAACCTCAGTGCCACCCTTCAATGGCATTATTTGTATATGCATGACCATAGGAGTTCTATGTTTCAATGGGATACATGGGCCTGTGCCTTCCAGATTGGCTCACTGGATGGCAGACTCATGTATACTTGAAATAATCCAAAATGCTTTGCAGTATTTCCTCATGCTCTTCAAAGAAATGGTGTTCCCTCACCTCTTCAAAAGCTTTCACTGCATCAGCTGGAGGGATGTAAGCTAGCGCAAACAATAGCTTCACATTTAATGTGAATTCCATGTCAGCAGAATACCTCAAAGCCACCTCTGGGCACTGCTAAACCTGTTGCTACAATGATTGTCTGAAGTGGAAATAGCAGCCTTAACTCTGGCATTGGGAAAAGCTGAAGCCACAGAACACATGGGGCCCTTTCAAAATCAAGCATTACTACCTGTGGGGACATTTCTACTGACCATCCCTTCAGACGGCCCATCAGCTGGTCATATCTCAATGCACTCCATGAAGTAATCAGTGCAAACACAACTGGGATAACACATCCACTTCTCAATATATGAACAGTGTAAAGCTGATTAAACATTCAATTGTGCGTACACAACTGGATGAGGTGATGCTTGTGTGACTTGATTTATGTTGTGGCTTTCTGTCTCTCTATCCATGGGATACACCACCCTGTAGGGGTATGATACAATGAACTCTAGAGGAGGGTTCTCCCTATAGATGTCTTGGGAATGATTCCATTGGCTAAAGGTAGCTTAGAAAGAAGCCCATGGGTAAGAGAGATGAGCCGCTGGAGGAGGGGGGGTGGATGATGGGGCAAAGAGAAACGAATCCTGGGGAGTCCCAGGATGAGTGACCTTACAAGGTCTGAAGGGAGAGTGACATAGTTGTTCCACCCATTGAACCTCAGGCTTAAAGCCCTCCCATTCAATTGTGCTTACGCAACTGGAGAAGATGATGCTTGTGTGACTTGATTTATATTGTGACTTTCCAGTTCTCTGTCCATGGGATATACCACCCTGTAGGGTTACAACACAAGGAACCCTAAAGGAGGGTTCCCTTCCCTATAGATGCTGTGGGAATGATTCCATCGGCTAAAGGTAGCTTAGGAGGAAGCCCAAAAGAATACCCAATTGGGTTTCAAGCATTGAAGAGGTGAGGATGATGAATGAATTCTGAGAAGATGATTAAGGGCCAACCTCCTAAGAAGAGAGGGGAAAGCCAGGGCCACCATCTGCCTCCATCCAACAGTGGAACCTAACTAATTAACCTAAGAAAGCACAAACCCTAACTAATATTATGACCATTGGCAAGGAGGAGAGGAAAAACCCCTTTGAGGAGGAAATCTCTGGGGATCCAAGGCCTAGGTTGCCTTCCCTCCAGGCTGACTATGTTTGATTTAAGGATGTATGATGCTAAAGAAGGATATGAATAGGGAAGATGATGACAGGATAGGGAAAAACCTCAAAAAGAAAACACAGATCGAAGAAGGAACAGGAGGCAGATCCATGTGGAGGTCAGATTTATTTTATTTATTTATTTATTTGTTTTATTTTTTGTTTACCGGGTAAATGCACTAGCCATAAAATGACTATTTTTAGGCACGACCCAGGAGAGTACAGAAACAAAACAATCGTACAAACAGTCCAATAGTCCATGGCGTAATAAATACAGTCAATGATGAGTGAGGGGTATCCAGATATGCTCATGAGAAGACTGAGGATGATGAAGACTGATGATGATGATTGCCACAGGAGTGCATCAGTTCAATGAGGTAGGATAAGACCCAATGAGAGGTATGCTTGATTGAGCAATGTGATTGAGTAGACTCTGAGGCCAAGACGGCGTGCCTGGAACCAGAGGGTATGCTTGGGTCGAGCAATTGATGGAAGCAAAATGGACAATGGACGATGATGGAGTGAAGCCATGATTGGAGTGAATCCTTGATGACTGGTACAAGATAAGGCATGCCTATGCTCGGGTTGAGTAACATGATGATGTAGTGAAGCCTTGAATGGAGGCATGGCACAGGATTCAATGATAGAAATCCTCAAGTAAGCAATGGAAATAGATGAATCATGAGATAAGGATGAGTGAATGATGACCGGAGTCATGAACCTGATACATGCGGCAGGAGGGCTGCGGGTCGATGAGGTGGCATATGATTCACGATAGGTATGCCCAAAAGAAATATTGATTGCAGGCCAGACAGAGGCAGCCAGGGACAGTCAAATAATGTAGATGGCACAGCGTGAAAAGGCAGATGGTGATAATTGCAGGAGAGCAGTGGTTAAACGAGGAAGCCTAAGGAGAGATGGGAGCAGAACAATATGTGTGGACACTCTCAGGGCACGGTCAATCCTGATGAAATGCCTGTGTGTACTGCTAGATGTCGGGGAGCTTAGAGCATGGAAGGGGGACAGGAGTAATATATGTAGGTAGGACTGAAGGTAAGAAGTATACACATGGTAAGGGGAAAGGTAGAGAAAAAAAAAACAAAAGAAGTCCAGGCAGCAAGGAGAATGAGGGCTCAAAATGGATAGGATAAGCCCATGAATCCCAGAGAGGACTGGAAAGAATGATGACACTAATGATGAATGATGGTGGGCACTGGGCAGGGATGCCAGTGGGGCAGAAGAGAGGTGGAGGAAACTACAGAGCTGACAGAAACTGGAACCAGGGGTCAGGGGGAAGACATAGACAGCAGTAGAATACTAAGACTTGCAACAATAGTAGAGACATGTCCAGACACCCAAATTAGGAAACAGTGAGCTGAGGTGATAGAAACAATCTGTAGCAAAACTAAATGGATCCCACTAGAGGAAGACACAGTATTGAGTAAAAGAAGAAATTGCCACACAGTCCAGCTGGCCCCTAGCCAGGGCAATCTAGGGGTAGTACAAATGATAGTGAATGCTGAGGTTGAAAGGCAGGCAGCACAGTAAGAATGAAAGAGCCACCTCGGGAAGCTGGTGACGTCACCGGGGAAAGCCATTGAGGTCTCGGGTTGCTGCTGTAGGGCAGGAGAAAAGCCAGAGGAAATGAGAGGCAAGAAGGAATGAATGATGCTGCAATGAGGTAGGAAGCCACTCAAAGAAGACAGCAGGGAGGGATAGATGGGGGGAGGAAGCCACAAGGAGAGAAACCATGTGGGAGGGGGCAGGCGCCGGTATGCTCGGGGAGTGGAGGCAGAGGACAGCTGGCTAGGACATGGTGGAACCACTGGATGAAAGGGCCGATGGAGGTGCTACCAACCTGGAAGGGCTCAGAACAACTGAGAGGCAACACTCCTGGCAGGAGAGGCAAGTTGCAGAGGCTCAGGGAAGGGGGGGTGAGACAAGGCAGAGGTACCTGTGGGGGAAGGAGCAGAAATCAGCAGCGAATGAGCAGTGACCCAGGAGATGAAAGCAGGCTGTAGAGAATGGGAGGTCGGAGATGCTGCAGAACAAGCAGCAAACAGCAGAACATGGGAGAAATAAGGAGAGGAGCTAGGGAGATTTGGCACCTCTGAACAGAGTGAAAGAAATGGATAAGAAAGGGGCCGGCGATGATTGCAGAATGAGTGCAAGTGAGTTGAGGTGAGGAATGAAGTGAGACAAGATCGGGAAACGGGGATGTAGGGTGAGGAAAACAAATGGGCAGCCAGAGGCAGCTGCCTAAACAGGGGGAAAAGCAGGCATGAGAAGATGAGGGAGGAATGCAGTAGAGTTCCAGAGCAATGGGTTGGAGATCAGCACCTCCGGCTGCAACGAGAAATGAATCCTGGGGTGGCCCAGGATAAGTAACCTTATAAGGCCTGATGGGGGAGTTACATAGTTGCTCAGCCCATTGAACCTTGGGCTTAAAGCCCTCCCATTAGGGGGCAGTGCCGAAATGTCCCATCCATGAACCATTGGGTTGTATTAGCCAGAAAACTTCACCCACGATCAGAGACCAACATAACAATACGTTCCTCCCCTATCCCACTATCCCAGAAGAGAAATCTCTCAGCATTGAGTGTCCTGGTATACAGCAAGGGAATAACCAACTCAGACACACTCTGTAGTGTTACAGGACATACCTGATTGGGTTGCCGTATCCTTTACACAGTCCTCCAAAGAAGCTGAACATCAGGTAGTGCTCCAGATACAGCAGTTAAAGTTCCAGCGGTGCTTTCCACCACTACCTGAGCAGTGCTGCATGAAGAGCTCTGGGCCCTTTCTCTCAGGTCAGTCATCACCCTTCTCGCACCAACATCCATGGCATTTGTGGCATGAGTGTGTCCCCGACGCTGACACACCATGGTCACCTACAGTATGTACTCTTGCAGAGCACCTGTACCTATGGTACGTCCTGCACCTCCAGTAGACTTTCTCTCTCACTTCCTTATCATGGTGAAACACATAGCCACAGTATATGAGAAGAGGCATATCCCTCTGGCTCCTTGTAAATTCAATGGCCATTTCCTGCATCTACACACAGCAGCACACACTCATCTTTATTAGGCTCCCACAACATGTGTATACGGGTCATGCAAGGGGGCTACACCCCCAAACCCTCCTATTTCTAGGATTATAACTCCGAGGTGCACTTGGATACAGGGGGTAAGCTATACATTTTATTGCCCAAATATTCACTTGCAAATCTTGTGGCATGCTATTCTTGTACTCACTATAGATGCATCCGCTGTAATGTACTGGCCCTCATATGGCATGTGCACTATATTGGTAGTCGTTGTATTGTACGTGCTCATATTGAATCATTAATATTGGTTACCTTCATTTACATGCTACTGGTGGGGGGCACATGACACACAAAAGAGAAGGTGGGATGGATTTATGTAGTTTTATTTAAATAACAAAGAAAACAATAGCAGCACTTCACCTAGTACTTTGTGAGCAAAGTGTTGCTTGAAGTGCTATGTGAAATAGGCTGTTTGCACTTTGGCAAAATTGGGAAACTTTGCAAAATATTTCATGAAGTTTCCTGACTTTACATACCCTAGCTTACTGTATGCTTTGATACATTGACTATTTCTCTTGTGGGAGTCACTGATGATGCCCCCACCAGATTCCTATCCTCTGTTGCAGTGGCCTCTCTAACCGCCAGCTATCCAGTATTTTGTGTGCAAGTTCCATCTCTCAAAGTGCATTAACTTGCACTTTTTGGCACTGAATCTCAGCTGCCAGATCTTTGACCACCTCAACAGCTTTTCTAGGTCTATCTGCAGCTCCCTTCCACATGGTTTTCTGTCATCAGAAAAGAGACACATCCTGTCCTGGATAACTTGCCCTGTGACACTGATGAACATAGTGAATGATACAGGTTCCTCAACCAATCTCTGCAGCACCTGCGTATGACCTCACAGTCTCCCAACATGGCCATATTCACTACTAACCACTGTTGCCTCCCCCAAGTGAATATTCTACCCACCTAGCTTAACCCTGCTCCAATCCCAAGTCCTCCGACTTCATTTAGCAATCTGCTGTGTAAAACTGATCAAAGGCCTTGCTGAAGTAAAATTATAGCACATTTACCACCTGCCCTCTGTCTATCAACCTAGTAAATCAGTTGAAAATCAGTATCAGATTGGTCTGGTGTGACCTACCTGAAACATACCCATGCTGCTTGCTGTCCTGCATTCCATTGTCCTCTAAGTAGGCCACTAGTCATTCTTTGACTATGGTCTCCATCAGTTTACCTGCAATTAACATAAGCCTGACAGGCCAATAGTTGCCTTGGTCCTCCATGTGACCCCTTGAGGTGTGGTACTATGTTGGTGGACCTTCAATTCACTGATGCCACTTCAGACATCAGCGTGACAATATATAGCTGGGTCAAGGGTAGCTGTGGGTTTAGGCAATAAGTCTCATAGGTCTCACATGTTAACACAGAGCAGAGGAGACAATATGTCCATAATGTTCACCTCAATCAACAATTAAACTTAGTCATTCCAATACCAATGCAGTATGCATCCAGTTTGGTCTTAAATTCATTCATATCCCTGTTGCCTACTATGTGGGCAGGTAATGAATTGTAGAATTTGATCACTCTTTGACCAAACCAATATGGTCTCCTATTGGTGCAACAATGGTCTCTCTTCAACTGTAAAGTGTGCGATCTGCAGGCATATTTTAGATGTTTGAGCCTGAGTCCCAGACATTCCCATAAGTCATCATTAGTCAAGGTCCTAAAAACCTTATAAGTGACCTCTCACTCTACAGTATTCCAAGGAATACATCCCAAAACTGGGTAGCTTTTGATTATAATTGTTATCCTCTAGGCTGCTTATTGACCTTTTTGCTCTATGCTAGACTCCCTCTAATATCTGTGTCATAGCCTTTGTACTTGGGACCCAGAACTGATCACAATATTCAAGGTGTGGCCTAACCAGGGACACATACAATGGAACCATCAGCTTTCTGTTTCTATTTGCAATATGTCTCAAGATGTTGGTCAAGATGCCATTTTGCCCTCTGTCTAATGGTTAAACAATGTTTTGTGAATTTTAAATAATTTTAAATAATCTGTTGACTTTTGTTGGATATCCAAGAGCTGTTTATAAAGTCTTTAATAATTCCTTCCAGGAACTTCCCCATTATCATTGTCAGGCTCACAGGCCTATAATTAGTACTCTCCTTCCTGTTCCCTTTAATTAATAATTAGTTACAGTAATACCAAAGCAAGCTGCTTCCTTTAATTGCTTGCCGCCTAGGTGATATATTGCCTTATTATTATTTCTGCCAAAATGCATCACTGAACATTTACTTATGTTAAATTCAAGCCAGTGCAAGAGGGCCTACTGCTTTAGTTCATCTAATGCATTCTGCAAGGTATTCATATCTGCAGTATCATGTACTGACATTCCAATTCTGGAATCATCAGCAAATGTAGCTGCCCAGACTTCTTCCCTACATTTCATGGTGGATATGTACAGGTTGAATAGGCAGGGACCCAAAACTGAGCCCTGTGGAACCCCACTGGTCACCTCTATCCATTCAGAGGCAGGTCCCCTCAAGATAATCTGTTGACTTTTGTTGGATAGCCAAGAGCTGTTTATGAAGTCTTTAATAATTTCTTCCAGGAACTTCCCCATTATCATTGTCAGGCTCACAGGCCTAAAATTAGTACTCTCCTTCCTGTTCCCTTTTTTGAAAATTGGAACAGCATTGTCCCATCTCCAGTAGTCCACTACCTTGCCCTGATCTATCAGGCCATGTGTTAATTGGCCTGAGGGCTTCCAGTCCCTTCTCATCAATTTGGCCATTATCTCACCCTGCCTCATTTAATGACATCCCTCCCCCTGTGTGGTGGCCTTGATTCCACTCTCCGGGAGAGTTCCATCATTCTGTATAATTTATACTGAGCACAAGTAGAGGGTGTGAGGGGTCGGGGGGCTGGAACAGGATGTACAATGGAGTGGGGCAGATAGTAAAGGCAGGAGAGGACCAACAGGACTGGTTCCAGTGATGGGATTGGGAGGAGGAGTGGGGAAAAGGAAGGTGAAAGGGAAGGGGATGGAGGAAAGAGTCAGGGCAGGGGGCAGGAGGTGATGAGCATTGATGTTAGAGCAGCGAGGAATAGATTTGCAGTATTAGCAAGGGAGGTTGAAGAGAGGTATCAGAGCCTGGGGGATGGGGAGGGAGGGAGGGTCCAGGGAATGGAAATATGCCTGGGTTAGGGTGAAGGGGAATAGGCAGGAAGAATGCAGAAGGAGAGACAGAAAAAGGGGGGGAGCAATCAGATGGGGAGACTATGGAGGTTTAGATGGGGAGGATAGTGCAAATAAGGAGCAGGCAGGAGGGGATGAGGGATATAGGGATAGAGATAATTGGTGGAGGGATGGAATAAGCTGGGAGGATGGGGGTACTAGTCCTTTGGGATTCTATACTGAATGGGGGTAAGATGGGGTGAAAAAGGAGAAAGGCATAGTCGCATCTGGGTGGAGGCTATTCCAGGGTTGACCACAGGAAGGGCGGGACAGGCGATTCTCAAATGCACAAGGAGGGGGAGGAAGAAACCTCATGTAGTGGGTGCATGTTGGTACTAATGACCTGGTGAGGCAGACAGAAGTGGTGGTATAGGGGAGGTTTGTGGAGTTAGTAAAGTGGTGTAAAGGGGTTGGGGTGTCAGTGGCATTCTCGGAGGTACTCCCAGTCCCCTGTGCTAGTACAGCAAGGAAAGCTAAGATACAGGAGTTTAATGAGTGACTGAGTGGGTGGTGCCACACCGTGAAGTACAGACTGGTGGTAGGCTGGGGTAACATATGGAGCAACAGTGACCTGTATGCAGGAGACAGGCTACACCTGAGTACAAGAGGGTAGGGAATACTGAAGCAGGAGTTGGAGGGGTATATATCAACTAAAGTGGATTTAAACTAGGTAGGGGTGGCAGAGAGGGGCCCACTGGTAGGGAACGGGTCTGAAAAGATAAGACTGGGAAGCTCACCCCCCCAGTTACAAATGAAGTAAGCGAGGAGGGTACACAGGGAGAAAATAAGGGAGAGAAGAATAGTGCCAAGGAGGGATGGAAGCTGGGCTGGAAGGTGGTGTCATTGAATGCAAGAAACCTGAAAAGTAAGGCAGCAGATATACAGGCTCTGTTGGCGGTGGAGAGGTTAGACATTGCAGCAACCACAGAAACCCGGGCCACCCAGTACCAGGATTGGGACATAATGATACCTGGGTTTAGGATATACACAAAGGACAGGACTAAGGCATGTAAGGGAAGGGATAAAGTGCATAAGGGAGGAAGGGAGGACAGAAGCCCTGTGGATGCAGTTTCAGGATGCCAAAATACAGGGCAGTGAGGCTGGAGGTGGTGTACAGGCCACCCGACAAGGGGAGTCACCTGGATATGGAACTGGCTGACCAAATCAAGAGGGTCTGCAAGAAGGGAAGCATGGTGGTGGTGGGGAATTTAACCTATTGGGGGTGGAGTGGGGAGCACCATCCACCATAAGTGCAAGGAAACTGGTCCTGTTGTAGGCTTTCCAGGAAAGCTTCCTTACTTAGCTGGTTTGGGAACTGACTCAGGTAGGGAGGACTCTGGACCTTGTACTGGAAAATGGGGAGTCGGTTAGAGACCTGGGGTGGGAGAACCACTGGCTGAGAGAGACCTTTATTCAGTGTGATTCAAGCTCAACATGGGAGGGATACAGGAAAACAGACACAAGGGTGATTGATGTTAAGGGGGTGAACTTTGGGAAAATGGGGGAAATTCTGGGAAGGTACCTGGTAGGTATGCAATCTAACATGGATGCAGATCAGAAATGGGGGATTATAAAGAACGGGTTGGTAGAGGCTATGGTAGCATGCACGGGGAAGAAAAGTAAGAAAGGGAAGGCAAAGAAACCAAGTTGGCTGATGCAGAAGGTAATGGAAAGGGTGAGGGTGAAGAGGGCAGTGTTAGACAATATAGGAAATCGGGGAGGGAGGAAGATAAGGATAAGTATGCAGAGAAGTCCAGGGAGGTTACAAGAATGGTTAGGGTGGCTAAGGGAGCTAGGGAGCTGTGACTGGCAAAATGTATCAATACTGGAGAGAAAGACTTCTTCTAGTACATTGGAGAGAGAAGGAGGAATAAGGACCAACTGGTGAGGATAAAAAAGGATAGTGGGTGGGTGGAGAGGGGGGAAGAGAAGGCAGAAGCACTCAGTGAGTACTTCTGCTCAGTATTCACTCAGGAGAAGGTGGGGGAGATTTCTAGGGTGATGGTGGGGGTGTATGGGGAGAATTGATAACAGATGTAGTAATTATAGAAGGCAGGGTACTGGAAGGGCTAAGAGCTCTAAGAGTAGTCAAAGCACCAGGACCAGATGGCATTCATCCAATGGTGCTAAGGGAGCTAGCGTAGGTCCTGATGAGGCCACTGGCTGACATTTTCAACACCTCTCTGGACACGGGATGTGTACTGCAGGACTGGAGGGTGGTGCATGTGGTACCCATCCACAAAAGCAGCCCAAAGGATGAATCACAGAACCATTGGCCAGTGAACCACACATCAATACTGGGGAAGCTTCGCCGACCCACCGGCGCAGTGGTAGGGTTACCGCTCGCAGCGCCAGCAACCCGGGTTCAGTAATGGACTCGGGCAGCTGGAGGGCCGGCTGGGGGGAGGAGGATTGAGTGCTCAGAGGCTGCTCTCCTCCTCCGGGTGGGATGGGATGTGGGTCCCGCTGTGATACCGCCAGCTGGGTGACCACGGGTGGAGGTGCAGTGAAGACCGCATGTAGCAGGGAGGGAGGATGTCTGCCAAGAGCCGGAGTGTTACCACGTTGTGACGTGCGTAGTTCCTAGGCTCTCTGTGCATGCAGACACCCTATAGGATGGGCGAAACAGCAGGAAAATACCCCCTGGTGCTCCCTGTAGATGGAGCTTCAGGCCCCGATCCCAGGGCCCCTGCCAGCACGGGTGACGGATCCCCGATGAAACACAGATGCTAGGGGTGGAGGAAGGGGGAGCCCTGCCTCGTACCTGCCTGGGGGTCAAACCAAGGCAGCATAAGGGGATGACTGCACCTGAAGCTGACAGATGAGCAGGGATGTACAAGGCCGTAGGAGACTCCTGAAGATGAGGAAGTACCGAGGTGAGAAGGGGGCGTAAAAAGAGAATATAAAAAATTAAAAAAAAGTCACGGGGAAGCTCATCCTGAAGGAGAAACTGGTGAACTTTCTGGAGGACAATGGTCTCCAGGATCAGAAGCAGAACAGGTTTGTAGCAGAAAGATCATGCCAAACCAGCCTCACAGAATACTACAACTGGGTGACACGGTAACTGGACAGAGGTCATTCAGTGGATGTCCTGTATTTAGACTTCAGCAAGGCTTTTGATTCAGTACCACATGGGAGGTTGGGGGAAAGCTGGAATATGTTTGGGCAGGGCCACAATTAATGAATTAGATCAAAACTGGCTGAGAGGGAGGCAGCAAAGGGTGGTAGTGCGGGGGACTCTCGTCACTGACAGCGGTGATAAACGAGGTGCCACAGGGATCTGTTCTGGGACCGGTGCTGTTTGGGATATATATAATCGATATTTTGCACGGGATCAGGAGCAAGATCAGCCTGCGCATGCACGATACCAAAATGGGAGCCATGGTTGATGACAGTGAGGGGTGGAAGGGGTTGCAGGAGGACCTGACTAAGCTGCAGGAGTGGGCAGAAATGTGGCAGCTGGGTTTCGGTGCCAAGAAGTGCAAGGTGTTGCACTTTGGAACAAAGAAACAGGGGAAGGACTATCACTTGAATGGAGTGCAGTTGGGAAGTACCACAGAGGAAAAGGACCTAGGAGTAATCATAACAGGGAGCATGAACAACTCAGCCCAGTGCAGCAAGGCAGCAGCACAGGCCAACAAAATGCTGGGGTGTATAGCAAGGGGGATCTTTTCCAGAAGGAGTGAGGTTATACTGCCCCTGTACAGATCATTGGTCAGTCCACACCTGGAATATTGCATGCAATTCTGGCACCCTTTCCTGAAGAGGGACATAAGGTTATTGGAGGGGGTGCAACACAGGGCCACGAAGATGATACAGGGTTTGGGGAATAGGCTTTATGAGGACAGACTGAGTGAGCTGAAAATGTACTTGCTGAAAGAGAGGAGGGACTAGACCCCGGAGTCAGTTGAAAAACAAATTCTGACTGACTTACCACACATTATGACTGATTTTTCCAATTAGTTTGAAATTCCTGACTTCAACTAAGTAAAGAAAATGCAATCAATTTTTTCAACTTTCACCATTGTTGAATTTTATTATGTTGTATGTTTGTATGTGTTAACTTCATATCTTCTTTTCAGTTTAACAGTTTTTTATTATTTGATATGACACATACACATTATAGAGTTATATACCAATGCCAGGCCAAACCGCAACATTTGGAGAGGCCAGGAGATTATGGGTAAAAATACATTACAATACACTACAGACAAATATCTATTGGTATTGACTGAAAGTGTACATACCAGGACAAAACAGTCATCTGGTTAGGCATAGTTAACAAGGATCCAGCCTAACTTCATATCTTCTGTTTGTTAAATGAATACATGATTACACTTATTTGGCATATGCCACATATGTTATAATACATAGGTATAATTGACACAAGAGGCAAGCTTTTTGGACTTGCAATATAGACAGCAATCACCCTCACCAGCAATACAGACAAAATACATACAGTACAGACAGACATACTAATCAGAGGTTCTATCCAAACCCACTGTCCCGTGAAGAATACAGTGAAGTCCACTCCCACCAGATGAGCAACATGACATACATACAATGACATAAGATAATAAACATGCAAGAAAATAGGTTTACATTCTTTAAAGATTATGCATGGGTAAGTAACTATCCAAATAATCTGACAGCCTGCGACAACACCCAAGTGTGAGGCCAATCGTAAATAAGCATTTGGGTGCAGTGACACCATTTTACTTACTGATCACTGCAGTGTAATACATGACTCAGGCTAAGTAATGTTATTAACTTGTTCGATGTAATTTCATGTAACCAGACATTCCATAATGCCATAATGCTGACTTCAGAGGAGAACTGCAGAGCTGGTAGATTCGATTACCTTTAATAGCCAGCCTGCAGTGAATGTCAGAGTGTTTTGTAAGCTTTAATCTTCAATTTGTTGGACAGCTGTTTGTGTGGGGTGACTCAGGCTAGGTACAGTGAAGTCAGAGGACTGTAAGAAGCACCATGAGGACAGCAAAATCTGATTTTAGCTTACAAGATAATGAACATGTATACTACAGGGTGCAGGCTACTGAAGAATGCATATCCTATCTGAGCAGTTCTCCTCTGATGGGGGTATCATGGATTCTGGGATTTATGGTTACATGGAACTGTATCTTACAAATCATTGTCAGTTAAATTAGTCTAGTGCATTCTGTTATGCAGTAACAGTAATTAAAATGAAATCTTTTTGTACACCAAGTGAAAAATGTGATCAGCCTCACACTTGGATGTGAGGCTTTGCTGACTGCTCCCCTTTAATCTATCATACTTGCATTAAGGTAGAGTAGTTTCACATGTTCCACCATGCCAGTAAAGGAATGTCCAATCCTCTTGACTTGTATAATGCCAGCTGTGTATCATTTAAGTTGGAAATATAATATTCATCAGCATGTAACCAGAAAGGTATTCAGAACCAGATATAACCAGAAACGCATCCAGAACCAGGAAGTATTTAAGAAAAATCTTAATAAAAGCTTAGCACAGTCAGATGTCTTCTGTCCCCACCACCCCACCCACAGTTTTAAACAGCTTTGTAATTATGTGCTGCATAATCAGACCTAGGTACTTTACAAGAAGCCGTTTTCCTTTTCCATTGGTGCAAACAAGTATACCATAGCTGCAGGAATCTCATGTTGAAGTGTAAGTAAGCAGACTAATTATATGTTCCATTTTCAATCTAACTCCATGACTGTACAGGTCTACTTATCTTGGTTTATTCAATGGGGATACAGCAACATCTTCTATAATATAAACCACATTACCATAATGTAAACCAGATTACTATTATCTATGCATGTCGCAACATAACACAAGTGTGCGTAGTCCTGGTACCCCAAAATAAATTCTGGTTTCTTTGGCTGTTCTTGTCTATGCTGGACATCGCATCCAAGTTTACATTGTCATTACTCCTGTCATTACTTCTTACTGTAACAAGCTGCATTGAAATTTACAGTGACAGTACATAAATTATGATCATAGAGAACAGTGAGAACATGGATGGACACAGAATGTCATGGATTGGTGAACTGTCCTAATTTATTTGTTATGTTGAGGCAAACCACACCGGTGTGAAGGGAAGCAGTGGCACATCATGTCCAGAGAATGTTTGCAAAGTCTAGAGAGAGCAACAAAAGACAAAAAAGTGGCCATTGGCCAGACACAGTTAATGATTCTGGCAAGGTTGCGAAGACTGATGTGAACTTTTGGTAACAATAAGTAAAGATTTGAGTGAGGGAGCATACCTGCCATTCAAGGAGGCTTTATGCAATGTAGAAGAGTTGTACTGTAATAAGTTTAACCACTAGGCCCTAATTCTGTTTGGACTTAATTAAGCCTTTTTCATGGCAAGAAATAACTCATCTCTTGATTTCTACTGTGTTTTGCTGGACGCCAAGCTGAAAGGACATGCACCCTATCCGCACAAATCCTGATGATGATGATGATGATGATGAGCAGCTCCCATTCATGAATCAGGGAAACTGATCTGCACTACCTATTTCTGAAAAACTACATCTATCTGTCAATTGACAATGTTTTAGCATTATGAATTTTCTTTTTGAAGTTTTTTCTTTATGACTGCATCATATGTTTTGTTTTAACAAAAGTATGTTTGATCACAGTTGTCAGCCTCTCTGGACAATAATTGTAAGTAACAGTTTAGCATATATCTTTTGGTTATGAACAACTTATGCCTGACTGTCCAGTCATCACCATGTCCAGCCTTTGGGTATCCTGATGCCTCAACCCTAAGCACCACTCCCTCCACTGCGGCACCAGTGGGGATCAACATGGTGAGAGGTCCTATGGCACCTGTTCACCATCATCTGAGCTGACTGGTGCACATCCCTTCCACCCATTTATTTGCCCAGTCCCTCAGGCTGTCATATGTGCAACAGAGTGGTCCAGGTATAGAAATGCTGACAGCTGTGAACCAGCATGATTTGGTCAAGAAACACAAAAAGAAACACAAGAAGCACAATCAAGATAAGCCTGTTTCATGTCTGATTTGTTCAGTGAAATAAAGGTAAAACAGTTGTTTATTGAATTGCTGAATCTGTGTTCTACGAAGATTTATACCAAAATATGTCTATGACAGTGGTGAATTTGGGGCAGATGCTGTATATCACTGAGTCTAGAGGCTCCTTAACTTCTGATGTTCTGATAGATGGTAGTCAGGGAGGGGTCCAGCCTTCGGGCATTGATGTCTGTACCCCAAACACCACTCTCCCCACTTTGCCACCAGTGGGGATCAACATGGTGAGAGGTCCTATGGCATCTGTTCACCGTCAACAGTGAGTTGACTGGTGCACATCCCTTCCACCCATTTATGTTCCCAGTCCCTCAGACTGGCATATTGTGCAATGGAGGGGGAAAAAAATATTGACAACTCTTGAGTGATCCATTTCATCGAGAGTCACTGAAAGATACATAAAGCACAATCAAGGGCAACTGTTCCATGTCAGAGTGTGTTCAGTTAAAACATTGTTTGCTTGAATGATAATGAAATATTTTGGTATAAGTCTTCAGAAATGAGGCCAGATTACATGTCTTTTGTTGAATTCAGGGCAGCTGCAGTATATTACTTGACTCCTGGCTTGACTTGATAGTGGTATGGAAGGAGTCTAGCCAGCCTTTGGGTGTTGATGCCTCAATCCCAAGCACCACTCCCCCCACTGTCTCACCAGTGGAGATCAACATGGTGAGAGGTCCTATGGCACTTGTTCAACATTAACAGTGAGTTGACTGTTGCACATCCCTTCCACCCATTTATTTTTCCGTCCCTCAGACTGGCATATTGTGCAATGTAGTGTGCCGGGTCAAAAAACAGTAACAGACAGTGGCTCGGATCTGATCCATCCTGATTTTTAAATGGGAGTGCACATTAAAGGTCCAACTTGGTGTCCAGCACAGAGTCTGAGTCAGATCACTGTCAATGAGAAAGTTTTATTGTGTGAAGAATTCAATAATAGTGATACTAAAGGTACACTACAACCACTACATGAATGAATGTAATTAAGCGACATTTGGTAGCTTGCTATTATGTCCGGCTCCCTGAATGGCATGTAGGCCAAGAAATAACTTTTGGGACAGTTATCTCCAGAGTTTAACAGAAGGAATTTCATTTTCTCATTAAGTGATCTTAACTGTATTGCTTGATGATGTGCCTAACTACACCATCCCCAACACCAAAAATAAGTCAGCAAGTGACCAATGATGAATTCTGTATGTCATTATTCATACAGCAGTACAATCACAGATAAGTAAAAAAGATCATCACACTGTGCGGTAGGAATTTCAGCAGTAGCAGCTGGCTAGCCAGAATAGACAGTGGCCTGCCAAGCAAATAATGAACTTGGTATTGGATATTGAATGTGTCTGTCATGTGTGATGTAACCACAGATTTCTAAATCTGTTATTAATACCAATCACACTGACATACAAGAATAAATCGCATTACAAGATTAGAGAAATGCTCAGCTGAGGGTTTTAAACTCTTGTTACAAATTCTTGAACTGATGTATATGGCTGAAATGGCAAATTAAGCGCAGTCATTGCATTACATTTCAGTACGTGAATGATTAAAGAGCACCGTTCACAGCCTTTGCATTTTTATGCATGAATAAACCGTTATTTAACCAATTTTGTCACTGTATTTCAAACAGTAGTGTCATCTGAAGTTAATTTTAGCATTCTGAGCTGCAGAAAACTATTGTGTGTGCCACAGATTGTATAGCAAGCAGCCTGGTGTGGGCTGTGGCTGTGGATGTAGCCATGGCTGCAGTGCTGACACCACTGTAGGTACTAGGGCAGAGGAGTGACTCACTGTCACTGTGCTGCACAGTGCAGTGGAAGGCTTGGTTTAGCAAGGGTAAAGTAACAGTAGTCAACCTACAGATCATGTGCCCCCCTTCACCAAGACACCCACCTGTTAGCAATGCATCATGCCAAAATCCAAAATGCCTCAAAATTTTTGTTTATTTTTTTAACTGTTTTCTGCTTCTGTAGCAAAGCAGCATGGGGACTGAAACACAGGCTACTCACCTGTAACAGTAGTTCTAGGAGTGGTGTATGTTGTTCATCTTCCACACTTGCTGGCATTTCCCTTTACTCTTCCCCTTTAAAGAAGTTCAACAAGTTAATTAAAATACCATATGTGGGCTGGCCCAGTGGTGCAGAGGGCTGAGGCGCTGGTGTCTTACCTTGAACCACGCCAGTGACCCAGGTTCAGAAAGTGACTTGGTGCACTGGGGGTTGGCTAGGGAGCAGAGGATTGAGCGTCCAAGCTGTTCATTGTGCTGACTGCTCGCCTCTCTTAGTGTAGAAGCAGGATCGCATCGCCCTGCAACAGCCCCTGGTGGAGACTGGGATCACTGCATGCATTGCAACAGAGGGATGTGCCAGGAAAATGGCAAACTGCTCAGGACTGACTGGATGATGGCAGCCAGCCTACCTGCCCCCGACGGGCTACCCTGGGGTCAGGCTACAAATATGAATTAATGGGGCTCCAAGGGGAGGAGTAGTGGGGGGATGTCATAGACCATGGCTGCCCAAAGCAGTGGTGGGTCCTGGACATGTAGAATATCATGTGCACCACATGGTATGGTGCCTTTCCTGAGCAGCACCCCATCTGGCTATATTTAGCCCAAAACATAATCCATATTAAAGAGTGGAAAGGATTGTAAATTTGTGAGCAGATGACCCCTTCAACTTGCCAGTGCTGGGAACTAACTAAAGACCCACCCTCACGCTCAGGCACGTAATGACATGTGCCCAGGAAGAGCGCAGGGGCATGCTCCATTATTCTTTACCGGGGCTGACTTTTAAAACATTTTTCAAGATATTCACTGTCACTTTGTCATTAACCATGAGCAGTGGGTGACTAACAAGGACCTTGTCAGTTGACCTGACTTGACTGGTGCCAATGGTTAAAGACCAAATGACCGCAAATGTATCAAAAAATGTTTTAAAACTTAGCCCCCATAGAGAACAATGGAGCGAGCCCCTGCACTTCCCCTGGGCACACATCTTTATGTACCTGAGCATGGTGGCATGTCTTTAATCAGCTTCCAGCACCAGGAAGTTGAAGGGAATGGGCCATTCACAAATTTACTATCCCTTCCACTGTTTAAGATAGATTATATTATAGGCTACATATAGCCAGAGGAGTGCCACTCAGGTAAGGCACCAACTCAATGCTTTATCCTGGTGAATCTCTTTAAATATTACCTGAAGGACTAAAAGCTGGCTCCTCCTACCCACTCACCCGGGTTAAATATTTAGGCCTCTGCTTCACCCCATGATGGCAGATCTTGCCTGCTGGAAGCAGAGGTCGTGCATTGAAGTTATGGAGGTCAAGTGGAACAGATATTGTAGAACTAAGGACCCAAAAACAGCATCCCGGTATGACTCTAGGTTGATGTGGAAATGAGTAATGAAGGTGCTTGCTAATTTCCAGGTAGCAGCCCTACAAATATTTTGGATAGGGTGGGACACCCCAATAGCAGCCACTGACGCAGCAGTATGTCAGGTAGAATGAGCTGTTATCCCTATGGGAGGCTCCTTGCCCACCAACCGGTAGCAGAGATCAATGCAGGATGTTATCCATCTGCCAATCATCCACTTTGCTGTGGGTCTGCCAGGTTCAGCTTCGGCATATGGGACAAACAGCTGGCGAACCTCTTTCCAAACTTCAGCCGTTCACTCCTTATATTAAGAGAGCACTCGTCTCAGGTCCAAAGTATGAAGCCTATACTCATAGAAACATAGACTTTGATGGCAGATAAGGACTGCTTGGCCCATCTAGTCTGCCCATTTCCCTACCTACAGGATAGGCCGCAGATCCTAGTTAACCAACAGCCTATTTCTTCCTACCCCCCACAAGAATTGCCTTATGTCTGTCCCGTACATTCTTGAATTCTCCCACAGTTTTAGACCCCACAACCTCCTCAGGAAGGCTGTTCCATGCATCCACTACCCTCTCTGTGAAAAAATACTTCCTCACATTGCCCTGAACCACCCCCCATCTTTAAATTGTGTCCCCTTGTTCTTTCACGTCTCTTTTCTGAAAGATGCTACCCTCTTGGACTTTGTTGATTCCACTGGTACTTCAACATTTTCTATCATGTCCCCCTCTCCCTTCTTTCCTCAAGGTATACATATAGCTCCTTAAGTCTCTCCTCGTACGGCTTCTCTTGAAGACCCTGCACCATTTTAGTTGCCCTCCTCTGGACTGCCTCTATCCTGTCTATGTCCTTGTGGAGATGGGGTCTCCAGAACTGGATGCAGTACTCCAGAAGGGGTCTCACCAACTGTCCATACAGCGGGATAACAACTTCCTGTTTTCTGCTGGTGATGCCTCTCCCTATGCATCCCAGTATACCCCCAGCCCTCCCTACTGCCTTCTCTGCCTCTGAAATGTAATTGTGGTGGTACACCAGCAAATTCAAGTCAACACCTGGTTCAGGTGAGACTCCGACACCACCATCAGAAAGAATTTTGGGTGGAGGCACAGGACAACCGTGTCCCTGTGGAACACCAGATAGGGAGACTCAGAGAACACCTGTAGTTCCCCAGTCCTTCTGCCTGATGTGATAGCCACCAAGAATGTGTTCTTCCATGACAGATGTGACATCTCACACCTGTACATTGGTTTGAATTGTTTGTCCATGAGCTTTGCCCAAACCAGGAGTAAATCCCAAGGAGGTGGTGGTTCATGCAGTGGAGCAGAAATGTGTCCGAGGCTGCTCTGTACCACCTATGTGGGTGGGAGGACCCAGCTTTTAGACCTTCTGGATATATTTAAAGGGAAAGAGGCATTCCAACAAGAGTGGATAAGAACAACATAACCCTGTCCCTAAGAAGAACAGTTACACAACAACTTACCATTAACAGTAGATCTTTGGGCCAGACACCTTGCCTTTGCTGTGCCATTGAACCATGTTCAGGAATGGACTTGAGCACCAGAGGTCAGTAGGTGGAGGAGAGGATTAAGCATCTGTAAGACTGCTCTCCTCTCCTGGGGTGGGTTGTTGGTGCTCTTTGCTGCTCTAGCTGTTCCTGGTGGAATCTGGTAGACTGCAACAAGATGCAGAGCACACATTGGTGATATGGGAGCAATGGCAGATGTCCTGCAAGTGGTTTAGGGAGCTTACACGCATTGCACTGGATGTCATTGCACATCCGCGCTCCAGTGGACAACACACAAGGAAAAATCCCAGGAGGGCTGATGAGGTGACGAGGGCCTAAGGGACCAGGCCACACATCCCCAACACTGGAGTGCTGCACCACTGATCCACAGGCACCACCTGCAGAGACAAACTCTGTAACTTCAGATAGATGCCGCTAAAGGTAGGAGAGGAAGGCCCCCCTGGTGGGGTGATCCGGTGGGCTGATATGTCTGTTGGAGGGGGTCACTTGGGGGGGAGCCTCACTATGGAGCAGCAGATCTGAGTCAAGCAGGCTCCTCTGAGACATGCCTCAGAAGACTGAAGGAACATAAAAATAGTTGAGCGAAAAAAAAAGGAGATCCCTGAGGGGATGTTAGACATCAGATACCATTTATGAATGAGTCTCAAACATGTACAACAAATAAGTAGGGGTGCTGTGAGGCGTGATCTCTATAAACTTGACAGGAGATGTGATGATGTGTAACAACCTTCTGTGTACTCAATGACTTTCATAAACTTAAAACAGAAAGCCTTGATAATGAGCTGGGCAGCTGGCATTAGTCCATGCAGAAGTGGTGCAACCCAAACCCTCCATGTGACAGCTGCAGAGAAGAGCAGCAATGGTACCTGATGTCTGAGATCCCACTGAAAATGATAATTAATCAAAAGTTGCTGTCAATGTCAGTCTACCCAGCTAACAGTTTATCCATTGTTGTGATTACTGTCTGTATATTGATAATTTGAAAGCAGTAATTCCTCCTGAATTATACCATTTTACTACTGCCTCCCATCTGCATTCCATTGTGGTGACTATCACATTCTACAACAGAGAGGCAAGTAAGGCTCTGCTATGGCATGGGTATGAAGGAGGCATTACTGCTGTCAAATTATTAGAGTAAATACTATTCACAGCCATGCAGAGGCAGTGGAAAGCTTTACAAGTAAACAGAGTGACAAGACATGGATGATTTGGCAGGCACAATGAACAGCTGACAGCAGAAGATTGGTGTGTTGGGGAAAGGGAACACAAAGTTCAGTGACTACTGGTAATTTCCCCTTACAAAACAATTGTGACACAGAGTGCAGTATGCTGAACGTTGTTACTCAGTACTGTGCCCAGGGTGATGTATCCAATTGTGGAGAAAGCAGCCCAGGACAGGTACATGTGATGCAAAATATTGAAGCCAGTCATGAAAGGTGCTCTTTAAGTCAAGTGGTAACAGGAACTCAGGGTAGACAAAGAAAAGACTCAAATTGCTGTTGTCATATTTACATGACTAATATTTATGCTGTTGGCATATATATACTTTGCAGCATATGAACAGTAACAGGTATAGTGGTTGAACGTGTTGTGGAATGGTGGGTGTATGGGTGGTGTCTATTGTGAGCAACTGCAAGACAAGTAGTTAGTTGATGGGAGACAGTATTGGCAGCAGGCAGCCACAAGAACTTTTGTAGAGTTGTACTAAACCAGATGTCTTATATTCCTTCCACACACAAAGACACAGACACACACACACACGCTTGTTGGGGTTGGGCTTATTTTTTTTTTATTTGGCAATGGGAAAAAAGAGTGGATAGTTATCACGAATAAATGACATATAGTTCAGATGATATGGGGCAATGCTCGACCGTTTACCATTCAGCAATAACCCGGTCACTGAGAACATGCATTCTACTAGCACACTGGATGCTATTTTGCCAAGGTAAGTTTTTGCAAGCTGAGCCAGAGTAGGGTATCTATGTTCATTATTCTTCCAAAATGTCAGTGGGAAATCTTCCTCTTCACTTGTAGCTTTCACCGTCAAATATCTGTTTATTTCGTCTTCCACAGCGAGCTATCGTCACTGAGATGCAAGCTTACTTTGATCTTCTGAAGAATTTTCCTCTTCTTACCCATAGGAATGCCTTTATCCTCATCAGCACGACAGTTTGGATCTTCATCCTCTGTCTCTTCATCACTGAAGGAGACACTTGAAAGTGGTATTGTCACTGGTGGTGTGCTGCTGGCTCTGGAATGTCTACTTTTTGTCATAGTTTCAAATTCCTTCATTTCTTCCACTGCATGCTTCAGTACTGCTGTTTGCTCCTCCCTAGACAGCTGCAAAGCATCTTTGGTGGCTGGATCCAGTAAGCATGCCAGTTTGACAGAATCACTTTCTGGAAAGCGCCCCTCGACATTTTTCAGTACTAGTTGTTTCACCTGCTGCACAGTAGGATGATCTTTTTTAGTTATCTGTGATTTTTCCACAATCTCATTTTTTATTAATGGTATTAGTACCAGGTGTGGTTGATTTCTACTGACAAGATCAGTCAGCTCCTTAAATGGGAGAAGAAAATGTCTGAGTTCTTCAACAATATCAAACTCCTCAGTTGTGAGGCACAGCTCACTGTGTCCAGTACATTTCAAAGCTTGCTCAGCCTCCCAGTGAAGATCTACAATGCTTTCAAACATAACAAGTACCGAATTCCACCTAGTCATGACCTGCTGTTTTAAAGTTATGTAATGCCTTTTTCTGTGTTGCGCAATTCTGGAGGATGTTGCTCCTTTAATCGAGTTACTGTCATGACTGTGTCTTTCCTGTGTGCTACTGCGAATGGATTCTGGTGCTGCATCATCATCATCATCATCACTGAGATAGAGTCCAAAAGGTGAATGCATATCCTCATCAACTGTTCCAGTTCCACTGTCTTCAACGGGGTACTCGGAATCCAATGACAGAATGTTTTGCCAATTTCTATCTTCTCCCGGAGACTGTCCATCACTTGCAGGTCATTACTGTTGGCTACTTCCTCCTCAATGAGAAACCCTTTGAAATGTAATGTGGCCACTATGGATTTGCATTTCTCAATCAAGTCTTGTACATCATTGACACGATTCATGGATTCAGTCATCAGCAACAGATGCAAAGCATGCGCAACACAGTGATTACAATGTTCCACCCGTAGCATGTGACTAGCTTTCTTCATGTTCTCTGCTCCATCATGTGTCGAGAAAAGTTTCACTGTTCTGTCAATGGCAAAATCCTCAAGTTCTCTGCGAACATGCTGTGCCACGGCTTCCCCGGTGTGGTTAGGCAACACTTTACAAGACAATGTAACAATGCAAAAGTCCCAACCCACGTTAAAATTGGCTAGGCGGATACCAAGGTAAGGGAGACATTTGTATTTGTCGGTCCATCCATCAAACATAATACAGAATGAATGCACTGTACAGAGGTCATCCTTTACTTTGGTTTTTAATAAGCTGCATACATCCTGTAGAGCTTTACGATGTAAGCTTCTCTCATTAGGTATTTTCATACTTGGGAAATTCTTGGAGAAGAAAAGTTGGAATCCCTCTTTGTTGACTGACTCAAAAGGCATCATATCCAAAGAAAACCATACCAAGACATCGCAAACCAGTTCAAAATCAGAAAGCTGGCCACACACCAGTACCACCACAAGACTTTAATAGTTGTTTGCTTCAGTTTCTGTAGTTTGTTGCCCTCATGTACATCTATGTTATGAATGTGGATTAAATGTTCCATTAAGGATGTAGTAGCTGTCTGCAGGGCATAACTTTAACTTTGCTATAATGCGCAGTAGACTGAGCTTTGCATTACATTGCTTACTGTGCATCTAAGCAAAGGGGAACAGAAATATCTACTGTCATCAAGCAAGATTGGAGAAACTGAACCTGGGTCACCTGAAGATGTACCTGGGACCTGTGTTTTAACATACCGTGAGCCAAAGTACTTCCAAACAATAGACTTACTATTGCCATGAGACCTCAATTTTGGAGCAAAAAACAGATTGCATATTTCAGATTTTTCACTTCGCGACAGTAGTGATATACTTACATACCTGTTAGTTTTACAATGAGGTGATGCACCAGCCATATTTTACTTTGACAGCTACTACACTACTACTACTACTCAGTACTGGCCTTTCTGTAACAAACTGGAACAAATGAATTTTTAACAAAACCACAGTATTATGATATAGGATAATGCACATGGTATAAGTAGTCGATATATGTATACAGTAAAATACTACCAAGTCAACACTTGAAAAAACAAGAACAGGATATGATGTCCAGCATAGACAAGAAAACTGTTATTCAACCAGGAAGTAAATGCACATTTCAATCAACATAACACGGTTCTGTGACAAGACATGGCTTAGCGCATACACAGAACTTTAACAGAATGATGCTGCAGTGCAGTACCAGTAGCACACAACACATCAGTACCGTGAAAGTAAAAGTTACACCACGGTCGTGACTCATGCCGTGACCACCAATGTGTTCATGGTTGCCTGCATAAATGCTGCAAGTTCCCCTACAGTGCCCCTCCTGTCCCACCCTGGCAAAGTAGAACATACACCCCAGTAAGGGAAGGGGTTTTGCACAGCTAGGTCTGCACCACCAAGTCTTCCTGGATCTGATTCATTCAGAAAATGTCTATTTCTTGATGAATTAATGTTGTAGACTCTGGGCCTGTCTTTCCCACTTCACTTCCTCAATACAAAGTGTCAGTCCGATCAAGAAGGTGAGCCTTCATTGCTTCCTCCAGCTTACATTTTAGATAATCTACCTCATCCTACAATACAAAATATTCTTGTAATACCCAGATATAGGTAGTATATGTTGCAATACTCCTGCAGCAGCCAATTTCGTAGCTAAAAACAAGTGTGTAATTGCATTTAGACATCACCTATACCTGTGATATCAGAATTCTGTCACATCACTAAGGTATGGAAAAGGTATAAGACAGTGGCACAACCCCTTATTTACCATAATTCTGGACTGCACCCCTCTACTATGGAACACTGAGTGAGATGACAGATAGCAAGGCTGAATGGCATCATTGCTGTAATGTTCATCCCTTAAGTAGTATATACCGTTAAAACATGATCTCATAGATACTGCAATGTGAATCACACATCACTGAACCTTGACCATCGCTACTGCTGCTTCAGTCTGAAATAAAAATACAGAACTGTCAATAAATGGTGAGAGAGCTAAGAAGACATATGAAATAAAATACATGAGGATAATGTATGGTCTTAACCATGCTGTAAAGACTTCAAGAGGGTTGCCATTACATTGTGGTAAACATTGAAAATGTAGCTCAAAGATTACATGTCATGGCAAGCAACAGCTCAAGACTTTTCAGCATGGTAATCAGTATATCCAAAGATGACACAGTATATCACAGTGGATACAGGCTACCGAGAAAAACTCATTGCAGACTGAATTACTTTTATGACTGAGTCTTAAATTACCATTTCTAAGGCAAATGGGAAGACTGATTCTTAATTTATGTAACAATGCTTATTGAGCTGCTCTTCTTATGCATTCCATCATCAAATAGGAAGATTGATTCATCAGGATGTTTATTGAGCTGGTCTTCTTAAAGGAAAGCTGACCAGATTGGGGGTTACCACCCACAAAAGGATTACCCTGGTTTAGCTTTTCATAGTGAAAATGGTGTTGTTCTTGGGCCACAACTTACTGTATTTTAATTTGGAAAAGTAGCCTGTGACCCGAAAGTATGGCGGATGGGGGTCAAGGGTGCTCCTTGACAGTATAGGTGCGGCAGGCACTGTTCGCTTCAATACAAGTACATGGAAGTGAACAGTGCGGCATCGCAACTTTACTGAAAATGGAGTCCCCCTTCACCATACTTCCGGGTCACAGACTTTTCAAAACTAAACTACAGTAAGTTACGGCACGACAAAAACACAGTTTTTAATATAACAGCCAAACCAGGGGTAAGCCTTGTGGGGCCCAGAGACCGGAGGCTGGAGCACCCCCACCTAATTTCGACAGCTTTCCTTTAAGTAGTCTGAAATCAAACAGGAAGATTGATTCCACAATAATGTATACTGACTTGCTGCTCTTCTTAGGCATTCCATCATCAAACAGGAAGATTGATTCATCAGCATGTTCATTGATATGGTCTTCTTAAGCATTCCATCATCAAACAGGAAGATTGATTCATCATGATGTTTATTGAGCTGGTGCTGGTCTTCTTAAAGGAAAGCTGACCAAATTGGGGGTTCCCACCCACAAAAAGATTACCCCGGTTTAGCTTTTCATAGTGAAAATGGCATTCTTCTTGTGCCACAACTTACTGTATTTTAATTTGGAAAGGTAGTCTGCGACCAGGAAGTATGGCAGATGGGGGTCAAGGGTACTTCTGGACTGTGTAGGTGCGGCACGCACTGTTCACTTCAATACAAATAAATGGTAGTGAACAATGCGGCATCGCACCTTTATATACAGAAAATGGAGCCCTCCCCCCAATACTTCTGAGTCACAGACTTTTCAAAACTAAAATACAGTAAATTGTGGCATGACAAAAACACTGTTTTTAATATAACAGCTAAACCGGGGTAAGTCTTGCGGGGCCCGGAGGTTGGAGTCTGGAGCACCCCCACCTAATTTTGACAGCTTTCCTTTAAAAAGTCTGAAATCAAACAGGAAAATTGATCCAACAACATTTATTGACTTCAACTTCTTTTTATCTTCAATATTTTTCTTAAAGCTGAGCATTGACTACTGTGAACATTCCACTTTGTTATACCACTGATATGACATAGTTAAGAAGAGATAACAACAGAATGATGTCATATCAATGACATAGCAAAGTTGGAAGGAGTCACTCTCTGCTTACTGCTAAATAGTAATACAGGCCTCACTACCCCACACTATATTATTCTTATAAGGCTAGGGTAGTATAGCCTAACTCAGTATTGCAGCTGCTGCCAAATACTATTGCACTTTACCATCACATGCATAGAAATGAACTGCATTAGTTTTTTGCAGTCTTATTTTCTTTTGTAGTGTGCATTCCCGTTGTCTATCAACTACTATCCCCCAAGGTGAGACAGATACTGAGCCAGGAATGATGGATAGACATTTACTTACCCCTTGGTGACTCCATTGATACCCAAAACAGAAGTCTCAAAGAGGCAGCTGATGTCAAGTCTCCTGTATCCAGCTCTGAACGACACATCTGATGACTGAGAACTCCCACTACACTGTAGTCATGATTCTTATTCTTCTCTTTGGGATCTTCCTTGCCTTTAGGCCTCTCAATCAATGACAGTACTGGAACTGGTGCCCTAAATATAATATTAAATAAAAATATCACTCTTGCTATTGCTGTGTCCCCCCCCCCAGAGGTATGCACATGCAACAAACTTTACCCCAAATCAGAAAGACTACTGGCCTACACTCCCCCAGCTGAACAACTTTACTTCTATTAGCAACTGGGTCATCAATAAAAAAGGTAGTTTTATACACACAATGGTGTTGTAGTAGTAGTACTGCAGTAGCAAAGGCAAACAACTTGCTGAGATACATAGCTAGGAGGATCAGTAGTAGGAGAGAGGAGGTTATATTGCCCTTGTACAGGTCACTGGTAAGGATGCATATAGAGTATAGAGTTCAGTGCTGGTGTCCTCACCTGAAAAAGGACATTAACCTGCTGGAGATGGTCCACAGGAGGGTTACAAAGATGATAGTCAGCAGGGAAAGGCATACAAGACATTGGCAGCACTGAACATGTACTTCCTGGAAGACAGAAGAGAGGTGAGGCATTAAATGGGACTTCAAAATACTTGAAAGAGATAAATAAGGTTGATAAGGAGGGTTGATAATCTGAGTGGCAATCATAACATGAAGAGACACAGTCTTAAGCTTGAGGGTGGGAGGCTTAGAACAAGCACTTCCACACAGAGAGAGTAGTGGATATTTGGATCGCACTTCTGCAAGAGGTCACCTCATTGTAGACAGTGGACAGCTTTAAGAGAGACATGGGGGAAGGTAAGGATTGTGAGTTGGGAGGGAGGGCAGGGACATTAGCTCAAGCTATGTACCCTACAGTACAAGCAGACTCGATAGACCAAATAACCTTCCTCAGCTGGCTTCTTCATATGTTTGTATGTAAATAGGGGGTAGATTTTCATCCATGAAGGCATTCCACAAGCTGCCTTGGCTGTGCTGGACATACAATATACAGGGCTTGCAGCATGTTTTGAGTGACATTTGGCATAAGTCCTTAGATCACCAGAGGATAATATGCTATCAGATGGCTTGAGCAAGATTTCTCAGGGCCATCATGAATGGACCCTGGATCCCCTAGTCCTGACTCCTAGGAATCTTTTTTTCACAATGGGACCCTCCAGCGATAGACCTCTTGCAGCCCCAGACTACCACCAGCTTCCTCAGTGGGATGCCAGGTGGCTGCTTTGCATATCTCTAATAAGGATATATCCTTGGCAGCAGCCAGGGAAGCACTAAGCAGCTGTACCTCTAGTCGAATGAGCCCTCAGGCCTGAGGGGGGTACCTTTCATAGCAGTCACATTATTGCTTCTTACAGTGAGCCATCTAGCACATTATCATTTAAATAAAACAGAATTGCTATTTTCACACAGTTTAAGTGCTATGATTATGAAGTTACTAAGGCAGTGTGAAAACTCTGATTTATAAGCTAGAAAACATGAGTTACTTTGCAGGCAGTCAAAATACCTCTCTGCAAACCCCTGTTGCTACTGGCTACTAGTCAACAAATCCCTATTCTCGGGATCAACAACAACAGAATGGATGGACAAAAGCAGTAATTAGTTCTGCCCATTTACAAAAAAGGAAATAGCAGGGCATCTTCTGAAGATTACAGATTTAGATGTTTGAGATCAGTACCCGGAAAGCTTATGGAGAAACTTATAAAGGCCAGGTTCAAGGGTGAAACTTTTACCTTGGGTTTACAAGACACACACTCACACATACAGCATGGGTTTAACTGGGGAAGTTCTTGCTCTTGCACAAGAAATCTTATTTTCTGAATCTGTCAGTTCTAGTTTGGATACTGGGAGACCATGTGATGTCATATTTTTGGACTTCAAGAAAGCGTTTGACACTGCTTGACACACACTGTGAACTACTACATAAACTGAAAACTGTTCTTATCTGGTTAAATGAGTACATTCATGGTTAGTATTAGTAAACAGGACACAACACAATGAATAAGAATTCTTATCTGAGAGAGTTTGACCAGAGTGGAGTACCCCAATGGTCTGTTCTGGGTCCCATCCTTTCAGCTGCTTCATTCATGAAAAATTGCTGACAACACAGCAGGTTGACTGGACAAAAAAGAATAAAATGGAGCTGCTCATTGATGAATGAATTAAGTGCATGGTGTGTGTTACATTTAGGTAGGTCGGGTCATAATAATAACCCTAGAAGACCCTACTACCTGATGAATCACCCCCTGCCACCAGTAGTATGCAATGAAAACTAAATGAACTACCAGACCACCCCACCCTCTCAACAAGTCTCACTCACCTGCTGGTGCTGGCCTGACGTGGCCTAGAATGCCTGTAGTTGGGGACTGGTGACATGCCTCATACAGACACACTACAGGGAGGAGGACGATTGATCACACATGCCGGCACACTGGGCTCACGGACGGCAGGGATGGGTCACTAGTAGTAGTGACAAGTCCTCAGACCTCCTGCTCTCTTCCTTTTTAGAATTCATTTACAATGTGGCCTTGGCTTGTGGTGGCAGCCAGCCATTGGTTATGGGCACCAACATGCACCCCAAGTCGCTGACCGTGTGACCGACGGCAATGACGAATCAATATACTCGACTGTCCATAGTCCAGTCTCCACATCATCCTGATATCGATCTCTCTCCCTCTCTCTCTCTTTCACTCTTCTTCTGTGCTGCAGCTGTACACTTGCACAAATGCACACTAGCCACACAGCATCCTCTCCAGTCTCCTCATGCTCAGCCTCAACAGCAATGGACTCAATCAATTGCTCACTCGCCTAGCAATCGCACACTCTCCCCACCAACTCCTTGTGCATCCTGAGTGATCACAGCAGCTCTCTGACTGGACTCCTCCTCTAACTCATCATCATCATTGGTGCATATTTTGCATCACAGGAGCCAGAAGGAGCATTATTGTGCCATTTGGAGTGGTGTGAGGCAGATAGACAGGACGGCACTTACTTGTAAAAAAAAATACATATTCTTAATGTGCCGTAGGTGACAAACTGACACTGTGACATGTGTGAGTGCGAGACGTGCCCCCCTGCGTTCACAGAAAAAAATTGCAGCATGTCTGTCCATAATTGACTTATCTCACAGACTCTCTGTTAGTTTTAAGTTTAAAACAGAATCACCGACTCACAAATTATGTGACTCCAGCATAATAAGTCTGCAATTGAAAGCAATTGCAACTAATTGCAACTGCATTGAATTGCAGCTGACGATTCTAATGCCCGATGATGGCTCCAGGGTCTAGGAGGGACAAGGGGATATGATAGAGACTTTTAAGTATCTGAAAGGGATTAACAAGACTAACACAGAAAGGATCTTTGAGTTGAGGAACGGGAGGGACACTAGAGGCATGGACTGAGATTAGAGTGGGGAAGGTTTAGGAGGGAGGTAAGGAGACTCTTTTTCACAGAAAGGGTAGTGGACATGTGGAATACCCTACTGGAAGATCTGATGTCCTGTAAGATGGTGGTCATTTTCAAAAGGTGGTTGGACAGAGTAAGGGGAAGTGGAAGGGATACGGTGATAGGGGGGTATGAGAGGCTGTAAGAGGAAGTGCTAGCTGCACACTTGGGCAGACTTGATAGACCATGTGGCCTGTTTCTGCCGGCAATTTCATATGTAAGTAACTGCTCAGTACATTTGCTTTCTACTCATCATCTTTAACTATCTTCAGCCCTTCGATAGTCTTATGACCCCTCCGTTTACCTTTTCTCCTGAATGTACTTACAAAATTATTTTCTTTCACCTTCCACACCCCCAGAAATCCATTGCTCTGTATCTACCTTTACCCTTCTGACAATCATCCATGTCTCTTTGAGTAGCTTGGTAATGCTTCCATTCTTTGTCCCCCTTGATCCTCTTGTACAGACAACCTCTTCGACAAGTTTTTATTTGTGTTACAGTTTTGTGCCTGTGTCATGAGTCGCAGAAAATAAATAGAAACATACAACGGCTAATAGGTGAGCCAATAAAGTACATATAAAGTGTTGCAGGATGTGCAGTATGTTGGAGTATGAAGTGCAGAGTGATAGACGCCATAAACTGCATCAAGGAAAAAGACTGTTAGCAAAGATGTTTTAAGTTTGATAGAAGCCTCTGTATAAAGCCCTAGGGGAAGCTGGATTGACAGGGCTAAGAGGACAGGCAGGAAGGAGGGCTGGCTGAGACAGGGGAGGGGAAAAAAGTTAAATAGCTAAAGTATCCTTACAGAACTAACATATACTGCTAATATATGGAGAGACATCACGTTAACATTTGCCTTGTACTTAATTACGAGTGGTGGAGTAACTATTAAAAGACAGGCTATGCAAATATTAGAAAATAGAAAAAAAAATCAGTATTACTGAAAGGGCTCTTGGAACAGCCTTGTGTCTAGATACAGAGCAGCTTAAAAAAAGTTTATCTTATAATTAGCAGTCATTGGCAACTTGGAAAAAGAAGTTGCGCACAAAAACCTCTACAGAAATTGATACCAACTATTGGACTTTTAGTGAATGACAGTGTAATGCAAATAGTGGCTCTAATGAGGCGCTATAATAAGAAACATACAGTAATAGCCCTGCCTATGAAGAATGTACATTGTGTAATGTAACCAGACTGAGCTAGACCTGTGTGTAAGAAACATGATTGCCATAGTACAAGAAAAAGCAATACATTCAAGAAATTCCCTGCAAACCAAGAAACTAGTTAAAATGTATTACTAAACAGTCCCATTATGGTTTATAGTCTAGCAGTTAAAGGCAGAAACTCTGAATCCAACACATGATATTATTAAGCAATAAGATATGACCAGAGGTTGCATTATTCTTCTGTTAATCACACCCTAGGGGTGTGATGTGGCACGAGGCACAGCTGAGTGCCACATTCCCCCATGATGTGATTAACTGATGATCAATGCAACACCTGGAAGTACCTTACTGTGTTTATAGCAATGTATTTGTCAAAAAGTAAAACCATTTGTTTCCCCCTTTTTTTGTTAAATATTGTGTCATATTTTGGTGAAAAGTAGTCCTTCCACCAAATGATCTTCAGGATGCAATCCATAAAACCTCATTCTGTGGAAATAAATCCCTGATCTGCACGGTTGTATTTAAAGAATTTCTATCCACCATTACTCAGTGCCCTACTACATTTTAACAGCAGTTCAAGTGTGCCAATACTGTAAATACATTTAATTTTTGTATTTATTTATTTCATTCTGTTAAACAGGTAGACCCACTAGTCCCAAGAGGTCCCTTTTTCAGGGGCGACCTGGAATTATTTACATAGAAACCTGTTGGATATTGAACATTTCGGTTAGACAAGACAATTTTTTGGTACAATCACGACAATTCAAAGTGTCTTACATTTTAGAGGAACATTCCAAGACATTTTATAATCATATACGACTAGCCAGGACTGCTTACAGCAGGAATCTTGTAGAAACATATTCACTTGTAAAAGTGCAGCAAACTATTGATCTTTTCTGATTCTGCCATGTGTTTGTTGTTTGCAGAATGAGAGGCAGAGTGATCATAGCAGGAAGTGCAAGATTGCAGCAGGCAGTGCCCTGAATTGGCTGTAAGTGGGTGACTGATCTTAAAACTGAAACAAAAGTCACAAATTTGCATTTTCTACTCGGTTATAATTACATTTTTACTGATGTCTTGGTATTGTGTGCCCTGATGTCTAAAGTATTTTGGCTTAAGCAGGACACTGCATGCTGCAATGTCCTGTACTAGGACTCTGGTTAGATCAACGAGTCTTGCCCATGGCAGCCCAACAACTCTATATGAAAGGGAGTGGCATGATGACAGGGTAAGGCAGGGGTGTGGTGTCAAGTTTACATTTTTCTCAGGTGACATTTAGGGAAAAAAATTTAGGGGTACTTTAAATGAAGAGAGAGTTACAATGCATAAGCCACATAGGCATGGCAGATCTGCTGTTATAAATGCGATCACCATGACAACCGTTATCATAACAGCTGACAGTTCAGTCACTGTGAAAGACAAATCAGAAGTGGGTTTTAACATTGTTGTCAGTTTGTCTTTGTCACTGTACTTATCAAAATGCAATCAGTATGTTGTATGGTAACAGTCTTGATGTACTGCATGCAACATTAGGTGTTCTGTTTCAAATAACAACATCAGTTCCAGTAAAACATTTAGAGCTAGTTATTGGTACTGACCACAAGTAATTATGATTCCTCTTAGTTTGAACAACTTCAGATACAGGGCCCCGTATTCAGAAAAGGCAGGCTGCATCATGCAAGTGCTTGTGCTGTGCAACTTAACTGCACTGACACAAAATAATGGTAATTCAGAAGTTGCACCATAATATATGATCATGCATGTGTGGCTTAATATCCCAAACAAGCGTGATAACATAGTGGAAAATGCATGGTGCAGCAGGTGCCCAGAGTCCAGTGCAGAGCATATGGAAGTGTGCGATGTAAAGCCACTTGTGCGGTGCACAGATTTGCAATATCCAGCCATGATATGCAGATGGCCTCATTGCACAGTCAGCACCCAAACAGCACATTTGCATCTCATTACTGGAATGTATTCAGACCATTTGCATACCATTGGCATGTGCAGCTCCAGCATTACAGGGCAGCACCACCACTCCAAAAAGGTGATCAGGAGATACTGCAGCCTAGCAGGCAGGTGATAATGCATGCTTGTTTGTGGGGGGACTACACTGGCCTGAGTACAGTGCTACATAACCCGCAAAACCTCAGCACCCAAATGTGTGCCAAGGTGGTCCAACCAGTCTGACAACTGGTCGGAACATGTGACACAGCAGCAAACATGACAGTGCAAGCTCAGAAGACTGTGGAACTAAGTGCACCAATGTTGCTACTGTGTGTTGATACCTAGCATCTCATATTATTATACAAGTCTGCATAACAGTCCCAGTGGTCGGTATGTAATGTCACCCATTCTATGTGGGTCAGAGGATGTCTGAGTGATAACATGAGTGCCATACCCCATACTGCATGACAGTTGAGCGGTTTGCAGTGCTACTGTCCACGGCCATGTCCATGCCCTAGGTGGCCACATGCACAACACTGGAAGGGTCCAGTGCCCTTGGGGCATGCCCCTGCTGCCTCCAGGCTGCAGGTGGTGCTATCCCTGCCCCATGCTGCTGACAGTTGTACACTGTCCACCACCAGTACACCACAGTGACCTGAACCCAGGGCCCCCGTGGCATTGTTACACTGCAAGGAATGGCATTGGTGGCATGTATGTGGTTCCTGGTGGCATTGGTCTGTCATGGGCTTGCTGTGTGCACCTATGGTGTTCCACCGTGGGTGGGTGCCACTGGGCTGTACCTGACTCATGCGAGGTAGCCAACATTACTACCATACATCCTGCTCACTGTTGTCCCAGACACCAACATAGGTGCATGCCTCCACCAGGTGGCACTCTGATGGCCACATGGGAGCAGGCTACAGCACCTGGTACATGTGCCACATTGTAGCTGTCTGCTCCGCTGGTGTGCTAGGGGGGTGCCTGACTAGCATGTGACTGCTGGGCATCCCTGACCTTGGTGTGGTGAGGGGGTGGCTGACTGGGTGGTGCAAGTGGTGTCACCCAGTGGAACTCAGCAGGTGCCCAGCAAGCTGGCACAGTGCGGCTGTGACTTTGGGTACTACCACCCTGTCATGACTGCTCTGTGTGGGTGACAGGAGCACATCATGGTGCACCTCTGAGGGCTGTTTCAGGGTTGTCTGTCTACAGTTCTGCAGCCTGCCTATGGGTGGCTGGTCGATTTAGGCCATCCCCTTACATACCTACCTTTGCATGGCACAGTTGTGTGATGCACGACACATGCTCCAGACATTTCAGCTGAATATACACTTGTGCAGCATATCCAGGTGCCCACCACTTTTTTTGCACCTCATACACTATTTTTGCACAGTCACACATTTGGAAATGCACGACACTTCTCTCCCTTTCAAATATAGTGCTTCCGCACATTTTCTGGAATACACCATGCATCTCCGTTTTGGGCTGTGCATCTCCTTTGAATATATGGACCATGTTGATTATATTAATGTCTCCCTTTCTGTTTTGCTTTATTATTTTAAAATCATCTAGTAACTGATGATATTTTATATTTTTTTTTCCTTATCTGATACAATGATAATTATTGGTTCAAAAGACTGATGCTAGATTTCCAGACATTGTAGTTCAGGCTTTTACTTATTACTTTAAGAACAGTTGTTAGGTTAAGACCCTTCATTGTTGACAGCTCTAGTGAATACATTTGTTTCCTCACCCCATGACTAAGGTAATGAACTACACAAGGACATATTTTTGAAAAAATTTCAAAGTGACTGTTGACTTTCTAATTTTCATTGTGAGGTCATCTCTTTGGTGCTACACAAAGTGAACTGGCTGAATGTGAAGCTGAGACTCAATGCTTGGGTGATTAATATGATATGCCTTTTGCATTCTCAGACCCTATTACTAGTTTTGTGCAAAACTGAAAAATTTAACCAAGCAAAATATTTTGCATAATTTCACAATTATGAGAAGATGTTTTGCCCTAGCAGAAGGTAATTTTGCCTGGGATTTTGATTTCACATAATTTGCGAAATTTCAGGTAAAATGCTTTGACTGACCAATTTCACCCATCCATGCTTAAATATCATCTTGTGGCAAAAATTTAGCTGATGTAACTTTTGATTTTGATGGTGAAATTATGCTACAAAGCCAAAATGTGCAATGCATTGTGCATAAAAGGTCAAATATGTGCAAATTGTTTACAACACAGTCTCTTGCCTGTTGAGTCAGAAAGCAATCTGTTGTGGTGCATCACAGTCAATAGACCCTTTTAAGCCCTCTTTAAAACTTGTTTTTGAGATCCAATTGCTCCCAAATACTTTGTTCCTAGTGCTGCTAGGGAACATTTTCTAATTTTGTGGCTATTTGCATAATACTTAGTTTAATTAGTTTTTAGTTTTGTCTGTGTCTGTGAAGGAGTTGAGTGGGGTAGGGTAGGTGTGTAATACCAGTGCAGGCTTTTTCTAGCCTTTTACAGACAGATTTCTCACAAGTTGTGAGTAAGTTACTGTTATTTCTTTTACGCCTTTATATTTTTGTTGGTGTTTTACTTACTTGTATAAATTTTCTTATATCTTGACAAGTGTTTTTTTCTTTCTCTGAAAAGTTACTCTTGTCTGAGAGTTCCTGCTCCTGTTAGCCTGTGTTGTATGCCATTCTTCTGCTTTTAGATGTGAATTCTAAAGTTTTGAACAAGCAGTGTGGATCCCTAATTTTATTTTATTTTTTTGTTTGTGGTCAGTTCTGTTTGCTGTTAACTTGTGTCACTTAAACTGTGAAAAGCAACAGTTCAATATATTTTGTATGGAAATTTAAGTACTTTTGCTTGCTCACCTGACTTGTCTATGTACAGTTTCACTGCTCTGGTGAATTGCTCCCCTGTATTTTACTGCTGGAGCTTGCCTCTGCATTGTGGTGTTCCTCTTTTACTTGACTTTGGTTACCCTTTCTCTGTTACATTATTGTTTACTACCTGACCCGCACAATATAAACAAGCATTTGTCAATGTTAAATGTTGGCTTGCTGGCATTGGCACTGGCAGTGCAGGAGTTAGAGAGATGCATAATAGGAATGGCAGTGAAGTATTGAAGTAACAACAACCCCACCCCCACCCATCAGAGACTGAAAGGTGTTGGAGTGTGCCTATGGGCCATCGGCCATAATGTTTTGCCATTCCACCTCACCCCACCCTGTAAACACCAACAGGTGTCACTGTGTGCTTTGGAGCCTTCGACCCTTATGTTCACCCCATTCTATAAGGAAATAAGATGAGATGGGTGCAGCATAGGAGAATGGGGTGAACATTAGGGCCAAAGACCCCAAGGCATACCTTGATGACTGCTAGTGGATGCAGGGTGGAGGTGGAATGGCATAAGCATTATGGCAGATGACCGGAAGCCACACACCCAATACCTGTCAGTTTGTACAGAGTGGGGCATTATAGATGGAAATCCTAATGCCTCAGGCGTTTCTTGTATTTTCACTCCAAATTTTCAACATGGACTTTTTGGGACCCCACCTCATGAACTGTGGCACTATCATTTCACTACTCAATCCTGAAAGGTGATTTCATACAGTGGCTGCACCATTCGGCGTCACAGGTATGGAAATACATTTTTGGCAGGATGTGAAAAACGACAGCTGTATTCTTCATATGGAGGTGTGAAAAAATGGCAATGCTGAAAATCTGGGTTGAAAATATGAAAAACTGGTGAAGTTAAGAGCGTGCATAGAAACTGCATGATGCACACCTGTAATGCAATCATTTTTTTGAATTTTTCCACGAATTTTCAACAAAGACATTTTGGGACCACTTTTAATGAACAGTGACACTGTGGTTGTGTTAATCTGTCCCAAAAGTTGATTTCTCACAGTGACCATGCCATTCTGCACCACAGGTGTGAAAACAGATTTCCGGCAGGATGTGAAAAATGACAGCTATACTGTTCATAAGGAGGTGTGAAAAAATGGCAATGTTGAAAATCTGGAGTGAAAATATTAAAAATTGGTGAAGTTACGAGTGTGCATACATAAAGCGCAATGCACACCTGTAACAAGGTCATATTTTTCAATTTTTTCACCAGATTTTTAACATGGGCTTTTAAGGACCCCACCTCATGAACAGTGGTATTGTCATTTTGTTAATCAGTCCCAAAAGGTCATTCTGTGCAGTAACTGTGAAATGACTTTTGGGACCAAGAAACACAATGACAGTGACATGTTCATGAGGTGGGGTCCAAATAACCCCATGTTGAAAACTTGGGGCCAAAATTCCTAAAAATGGCTGAGATATTAACCTAAGTTGACCCCCTCAACTCCCATTATACAGTGCTTAACTGATTCCTCACTTCGCAGTGTGGCTTTGAAGAGTGCAGATGCGTCTCAGTTCAGAGACGATCACTGCTCCCAACCTCCAGAGATAAGTATGGGGTAGGGGGTGTGGGGAGGTGGGTGTTTAGAGGGAGGGTTGCGATGGGGGAGAGGATAGGGGACAGAATGATGGACTGTTTTCTGTTTATAGGTAAAAAAAAATTAAAAAAACTTTGGGGAACTGTTTTCTTTATTTTACAGGGAAAAAAATTAAAGGCATTTAGGCACAGTGGGGTGGGCTCCAGTGTGCCACAACAGTGTTGGTGGGGAGTGCATGCTGACAAGGTGATTGGGCACCCCCATGTCGGCAAATAACACAGATGGGTTTGGTCTGGGGGAGGCACGGCATTTAGGAAAACTGGGGTTGGCTCCCAGTGTGCCACAACAGTGTGGGGGAGACTGCATGCCAACACAGGAATTGGCCCCTTCAATGTTGGCAAATAACACAGATTGGTTTGGGCTGGGGGGAACACATCTGACACCGGGAGTGGGCATCCCAGTGTTGGAAACATTAAACCATGATTTTGAATCACTGGGGTGGGTTCCCAGTGTGCCACATTAATGGGGGGAGGGGGAGACATGCTGACATAGGGATTGGGCACCCCGATGAATGCTTTCTGAGAGTGTGTGGTGGGCAGCAGGAGCTGCCACATTTATTGAAATGTTTCACCAGGAAAGTCACACTAAACAAACACCTTACTCCTGAAGCAAAGCTCAGTACTGAGTGCTCGGTGGCAGGAGCTGACCGCTTACTCCAGAAGCAAAGCCCTGGGACAGAGTGCTTCACTGCAAAAGCCAAAAAGGTTGCCATGGGTGGGGAGGTGCCACTGCGGTGATTAAACTGTTTGTGATTGCAGTGGCACATTTCTTTCAAGCTTTAGGCTCTCTTTGAAGTTTTCTGTCATCGTCAGCATGCTCAATGATTGGTGGCTGAGGGACGCATGCACTAAAGAGTCCCCTGCATTGGCCACAACACTGACACACACTTCTGAAATTTGCTACCACTGCAAGATTTTGCTTGTATGTGCAGCAAGCCAGCATAAAAACTGCATATTAATGGTTTACCCATGCCGCAACAACAGTCATCATGGAGACATCCCTGACAATGACAGCTGCAGTGCTGACTGTTGGCATTGCAGTATCGGAGATGCCTCCACCACCCACACTCCCTGGTGTCTAGGATTCTAATTCTGAGTTGGAGTTGGACCGGGTGGGGCAAACACCCAGTGAGGCAGTCCCAATTGCCATACAGACCACCATAGCGACTGGTGGATTTTGCTTGATTCCTGTAGCTGTGGTGGTTTTCATGATCAGAGAGTTGTTGCGGCAATTGTATATGCATATTAATATAGTAGACAAAGAACCTCTGTGTGCAAGCACTGAGACAAGGGTTACCCCAAAGGGCATTTGGCTGGGAAGCCAAGTTTCAAAGAAATACAAAATCACACATGCCCCCACAATGCAGAGCATTATGGGCTGCATATGAAAATCACCACAGAATATTATGCTGGTTCAACTTTAAGCAGAAATGCATGGTGCCGAAAGGCCTCTCACACAGTTTGCAAAGGGTGCCAACAGAAGACATAGACACGTGTTTCATCCTACCAGGACTCATCAGTATGCCTCATCTGTTTGACACCCCAGTGGAATGAACCAGCTACCCTAAGATGGTCTATCAGGGTTATGTTATGGTGAACCCAAATAAAACAAAAAAAATTTAAAGACAAAGAACCTCCGTGTGCAAGCACTGAGGCAAGGGTTACCCCAAAGGGCATTTGGCTGGGAAAACAAGTTTCAAAGAAATACAAAATCACACATGCCCCCACAATGCAGAGCATTATGGGCTGCATATGAAAATCACCACAGAATATTATGCTAGTTCAACTTTAAGCAGAAATGCACGGTGCCGAAAGGCCTCTCACACAGTTTGCAAAGGGTGCCAACAGAAGACATAGACACCTGTTTCGTCCTACCAGGACTCATCAGTGTGCCTTATCTGTTTGACACCCAGTGGAATGAACCAGCTACCCTAAGATGGTCTATCAGGGTTATGTTGTAGTGAACCCAATTAAAACAAAAAACAATTTAAAAGACAAAGAACCTCCGTGCGCAAGCACTGAGGCAAGGGTTACCCCAAAGGGCATTTGGCTGGGAAGCCAAGTTTCAAAGAAATACAAAACCATACATGCCCCCACAATGAAGAGCATTATGGACTGCATATGCAAATCACCACAGAATATTATGCTGATTCAACTTTAAGCAGAAATGCATGGTGCCGAAAGGTCTCTCACACAGGTTTGCAAAGGGTGCCAACAGAAGACATAGACACATGTTTCGTCCTACCAGGACTCATCAGTATGCCTCATCTGTTAATATAGTAGTTGCACAAGATTGCTCTTCCCATTTAATTGTGTTGTAGGTGCCTTTGTTGATGTTATATGGTTGTCTGTGACTTTATATAAAAAATTGTAGTAGTAAGTACTAACACGTTACAGTACTTAAGTTGTCCAGACACAGGCAATCTGTCTTTAAGTAGGTTATCTGTGCCCTTTTCCCCCTGTGTTGCTTTAATTCCTGTTTGGGGAGAGAAAATAGTTACCTTTTTGTTTTTACTAGAATAGGCTACCATATACTGTATTAGTTTGACAGAGTGCTGCTACCTGTCCTGATTGTGTTTGGACTTGGAAGGAAGCCAGTACTGCAGGTGTGAGGTGGTATTCACATAGTAATACATCCTTTCTTGATATACTCCCAGAGAGAGGCAAAGCTTTGAAGCAGCAGCATTGAAAAATGCCTGCTAAGAGACAGTCCAATACAGGGGGGGAAACATGCCGGGGGTGGGAGAGGCAGCTAAGAAGTCTGTTGAGAGTACAACTTCAGTTCCAGTTCCTCAAAGCAGTTATAGTGCATGTACAGGTATGTCTGCATCAGTGTCTTCTGTGGACTCTGGTGGTGTGGCAGGTACCAGCAAAGGAGCTGTTCGAAGTACTGACATACCTGTGTCTCTGTTTTGTAATGCCACAATTGTTGCAGCCATGCTGGTGGGGTTATTATGATAGTGAGAAGGAGGGAAGACACTGACATCAGCACAGAAAAAGTGGTCCAAGAGGAGGGTGATAAGTCTGTCAGTGTGACTGTCCTTGTTCCTGCAGTAGTTGGCGACGATAGTGTTCAACCAGAGTATGATAATCCTGGAGATAGGGATAGTCAGCCCCCTGAGGAGATGGTTGCAGAGAAAGAAAAAAGGTGACATGCAAAAAGATAGGGATAGGTAAGAAGAGGAGGAGGACAAGGACATCATCAGCATCAGTGCTGATGATGACGACTAGGATGATCCCTCATGGGAGCCTGAGTTTAACAAGGTGAATGATGATGTAAGCCAAAGCCATTTACATGCACAGCTTGTGGGTCAGACTGTCACCAAGCCTATCAGCAATCCCCCAAGCAATTCACTGACAGTCAGCCCCCCCTCGCAAAAGAAGTATTATGGAAATGATGAAAGCAGGCCAAAAAGCAAAAACTTCCACACCTGTTTCTCAGCTCTCCCAGTCCCACCAGCAGCATGTTAAGTCCAGAGAACAAAAGTCCCTAGTTTGGGAATTTTATGTGCTTGATCCAGCTGATGAGACCATAGTGATATGTCAACTATGTCAAGCACATGTTAGTCAGGGAAAAACAGGAAGCCACATAGGTACCTGTGGCCAACATGCCCACCTGAAAAACAAGCACCCGCTGCAATGGCAGCAACACCAGATGGATGCCAGAGTTATTGGTGGGATCTCCCTTGGCAAGTTAAATGCAACTGAGAGCAGTTCAATACAACAGGAGGAGGGAAGGCAGAGTAGGTCAGTGGAAGAGGAGAATGAGCAATTCTTTGGTTTCTCGAGTAGTGGGCACAGCAGTGGAAGTGCCACTCCCAGTCCCTTGACTCAGAAAAGTACTGCACCACACCCAAAATAAACCAAAATAACTGGTCTCATGCAGTCTGCACAGCCCAAGAGTCAACCGTTATCCCTAAAAGAGCAACATTGGTGTGATTAGTAGTGTTCTGGTCAAACAGCCCCAAAGATGCAGCCCACTCTGAAGAACATCCTTGGGCGGCACACAAAGTACCCCCAATTATGCTGTTGCATGCTAAATTAATGCTGCCACCGCTGAAATGCTGGCCATCGATCTGTTGCCATTCTCATTCATGGAGAATGCTGGGTTTTGCAGGCTGATGGCCTGTGCCTGTCCCAAATGACAGGTTCCATCGCAAACCTATTTCTCTAAGCATGCCATACCAGAGCTGTACATTAGAGTTGCTGATTCCATAAGACATGCAATGAGGCATAGTGCATCAGAATATATCCATCTTAGCATGGCAATGTGGACCAGTGGACAAAGAGCAGCAAGCTCGTATCCATGCATAACAGCATACTGGGCACAGGTACCTGGGGTAGTAGATGATTTTGGGCCTGAAAAAACCTGCCTGAAGCAAAATTGTGGTGGCAGCAACACCCCTTGAATTTGGCAGCATGCAACCCTGAGTATGAGAAGGGTTACTGGTTCTCACATGGGTGCAAAAATACTTACTGTTCTGCTGGACGAGATTGATGAGTGGCAACACATAACGCCACTTACAGCAGGATTCATCGCAAGTGATAATGGCTCCAATGTAGTGAAGTGCATTAGCGATGGCGTTTTTTTGTAGCGTGCTCTGCCTGGCACACTGCCTTAATCTTGTTGTGCAGCAGTTTCTAAACCATGCAGACATTAAGGAAACTGTGACTGTTGCCTATCGCATCTGTGTGCACTTCACCCATTCTGCTCTACCATGCTTGATCCACTCTACAAACATGGCCTGCCTTCTATAATTGAAGGAGGTTGTCAGCCAGTGCAAAAGTTGACAGAGAACCTCATTAGAAGGGTATCTGCTGCACAGATGAAAAAGGCACATAAGCCTCGCACTGCACAGAAAACGAGTGTTGCTACAGTACCACCACCAGCAACTCACATGCAGCTCAATCTGACAAAATGGGTAAGGTACAGCAGAAAATGGCAAGTAATCCCATTTGGGATGTTCTCTATCAGGTGGGAGTGGAAGATATTGAAGAAAAGGAGGAGGACACAGATGAAGCAGCTGGACTCAGGGCAGTAGAACAAATGGTGGAGGCCTACATGGGGAACACAAAGCACCTTGGCATTACTGATGAGCCACTGCTGTACTGGAGCAGCAAAGTGACTTATTGGTCAACACTAACATCAGTTGCTGTGAAATATCTGAGCTGCTCACCATCCAGTGTCAGTGTGGAACGTGTGTTTAGTTCAGCTGGGGCCATGGTGTGTGACCGTAGGACCAGTTTGTCACCCAAAAATGTGTCCATACTAACATTCATTAAAAAGAACGAAAAGGAACATTCCACATAATACAGTGATGTCAATGGTGTTGTCACAGGAATTGAGTATCAGTGATGAGGATGATGACAATTCTTCTACTAAGGCATCCACCAGCAGCAAGGTGGATGAAGCAGCAATGCTGAGAGAATTTCCATCTGGTGACAACTCCAGTCTTGAAGACTGTGAGGGCTGCTTCTTGGAGGATGTGACAGTGGAAGTGGAACAAGGCTGAAGTTACTCAAAGGACCCCCCCCCCATCGCTTTCAGCTCAGTATAGTGTTATAAATTATTTTTATCTATCATTGTATTTGTAATGGTTGTGTTATCTGCTGCAGTTTTAATCAGTTTCATTTGATTACCCTTTGCCACAAACTGTTGTTTGGTCCCCACCCTATATAAAGCAGCAGCAGTAGTCAAATTACCATAACACATAAACATTTTGCATGATTATACAGTTATAATGTTAAGCTGCCAAAAATATCAAGATACACATTTTACTTTTCATTTCACCTAACCCCATCTTAAAAAAAGATATGTTGTTTTGACGTCTTTAAAAGTGCCCAGGCTGGAGCCTGGCACATACCACACCCGGCCCTCCCCTCATGCCGCCTAATACGCCCATGCACTCCATGCAAAAAATAAATATTTTCTGTCGCTTACTATCCACAACATGTTGAAGAACCCTCCTAGTACAAGTAGAGTATGAATGTAACACACTCATCCAACCGTTAACAACAGTTGAACAGATTTTGCAAAATGGTGAATGGTGGCCATCTTTAAAGATGCAAGTCATTAATTAAAAAGTAATCATCATAAAAAATGCTTAACAACATCTAATTCCCCCAAAAAGGTTAATTATTATAAGTAGTAAGATAAATACCTGTACAGAAAAATGATGGTCCCTATGGGGGAAGCTGTTTGCTGCCCGCAGTTTGGCTTCTACATTTTCCTAATTACTGCAGCTCTGCCACCTCAGATGATTAGGCAAGACATTAGTCCCCTCCACCTAATTACTAAACACTGTCTCCACCATCTATTTCCACATATATTTCCTCCCTGGATGTGCTGTTTATTCATTAAAGAAACCAGTGGCCTACATTGCAGTTCAAGCAACCCGCTGTCTTCCACACACCAGCTCCTGTAAGGCCTGGATGTAGTCGTCACACAGACATGGGAAGAAAAGTCAACAGAGGAAAATGACCTAAGCAGGAACAATGACACGAAACATGATGAATACTCTTCCATCTGCATACCTGGTGTTAGCAAGTAAATTAGAGGCAAAGAAAAAATATATATACTTACCATACCCCGTGAATGTAATTAAACTTCAGAAATTGCCTCCAGAAGGAACATGTGGGGCAGGCATATGAAGCACAGCAGCAGGCATCCAGATTCCACATTCCCCTTCCCCATCTGCATACCTGGAAATAAGATGCACAAATTGTGAGGATTGTTAAAATTTCCACCCCTCCCCACACCAGGCCCCTATCCACCCCCATCCTCTGAAATCCCTCCCCCCACTGAAGACCATACAAAATGAAGAAATACTTGCCTCAGGGACTGTTTGTGAAACTGGAACAATTGCACAAGTAAATCAATCACCCACATCTTGAACAACAGCAGTACAGCAGTAGTGGAAGTTAACCTCGCCGGAATTCCTGAATGTTGGCAAAGGCAAAAAGAACACAATTATTATCAAACTCAGACATCTGGAGTGCAGTAACCTACCCCAGTAATGAAAAAAAGCAGTACAAACATATTAGAACTCAAGATGCCACAATATCAACCCATCCCCACCCTTCTCTTGCACAGAAAAAAAAAATACAGATATATTTGCAGCAGTAGTATGGACTCTGTGAAGATAATCCATCAACCAACCAAAACATTACTTTTCATGGCAAGTTGGCAACTAGTCAGAGCAGCAGGCAACAAGCTACAGCACCCCAAAATCTCATTCTCTCCACACCGAGTTACAACCACAGAGTCAACACAGCCAAACAGGACAGCAGCATTGGGAAATGATAATTCTATATTTCTCAATCAATTGAGAAGCCAGCAGCAGGAGGCATCAAGTGCAAGTAGCAGCAGCATTTTGCAGGAGGAATGAATTTTCTCAGCATGTTGGTGGCACCTCTTTTGGCTGTTTTATAATTCCCACAATAATAGTATCTCCTTTCCCTCACAATTTTACCATGTGTTTTTTCTGGACTTACTGTACAAGACCTGTTCTGCACACCACAGCAGGTAACGGCAATCAGATTCCACCTGAAATCCTTTGTAAACAGTGGACAGAGTGCATGTTTTTGTCCAGGTGGTGGCAGGGAATTATATAACATCATGACTGAGAACAGATTTCTGTCTGAATTTTATATAACATTTTTTATGTAACATTTCTGGACACGTACGACCTTTTCGGCACTAGTAGCACAAGATTCAGCCTGAAATCCTTTGTAAACAGTGGCTGAAACAGCATGTTTTGGTCCAAGAGGTGGGGGGGCACATATAACTTCATGACTGAGACCAGATTTCTGTCTAAATTTTATGTAACATTTTTCATGTAACATTTCTGGACATGTATGGCCTGTTCTGCACTAGCGGCAACAAGATTAAGCCTGAAATCCTTTGTAAACAGTGGCTCAAACAACATATTTTAGTCCGAGTGGTGGCAGGAATCCATAGAACATCATGAAAGAGACCAGATTTCTGTCTGAATTTTATATAACATTTTTCATGTAACATTTCTGGACATGTGCAACCTCTTCTGCACTAGCAGCGACAAGATTCAACCTGAAATCATTTGTAAACGGTGGACAAAACACCATTTTATTTGTCCTGGTGGCATCAGGGCACTATATAACATCATGACTGAGAGCAGATTTCTGTCTAAATTTTATGTAACATTTTTCATGTAACATTTCTAGACATGTACGGTTTGTTCTGCACTAGCAGTAACAAGAGTCAGCCTGAAATCTTTTATAAACGGTGGCTCAAACAGCATATTTTGGGCTGAGTGGTGGCAGGGATCTATAGAACATCATGACAGAGACCAAATTTCTGTCTGAATTTTATATAATGTTTTTCATGTAACATTTCTGGACACGTATGGCCTGTTCTGCACTAGCAGCAACAAGATTCAACCTGAAATCATTTGTAAACGATGGACAAAACACCATTTTATTTGTCCTGGTGGTGTTGGGGCACTATGTAACACTATGACTGAGAGCAGATTCATGTCTCAATTTCATCCTACCTTTTTCATGTCATACTTCTCATCTTAGCATGCCTGCTGTGCACAGTATGGTGGCAAGAGGCTGTTAAACTGTGTCCCAAGTGCACATTTTGGACTGACCAGGTGGTGGTGGGGCACTATAAAACATCATCATGACTGGAGGGGAGGACACAAAGTTAACATTTGTGGGTGGCAAGGCCAGGGGACACATGTTGTTGTTAAGCACAAAAAACCTACATATGTTTAACTTTACAATAAAAGTGCTTATGTTTCTATGACTATTGTGTATGTATTCGGACTGATGCTGCACACAGTCAAAACAACTACCACAAGCCCACATGACATCACATAGCTTTGGGGAAAACACTTATGGGAAAAAGTTATTATTGTAGGAACAAATTACAATACTTGACATTTATGGATAGGAGGAGGAAACATATAAAGAAGGAGTAACATATAAGAAGGAGAAAGGTACAGAGTTTATGAGCACAGTACTACAACGGGGGTGACATGCAGGGTCAGGGCAAGGGTATTCATATGAGAGGGGAAAGGGAGGGATCATAAACACATTGAGTTAGGTTGATAGAATCTTATATGGAGTTTGCACCAATTGTTGATTTTTTTGTTATTGTGGCCCATTTATATTGGTTCTTTGTTATTGTTTGTTCCACTAATTTATCTGTGGCTCTCATGTTCTATATTATATTGTAATATGTATATGATCAAACATTTTTGAATTTTTTTAGATAGCCAATGCTTTTCTACAATAAGATATCCCTTGTAGGTTGTATTTATTATTATATACATGATATATATTAATGTGTGTTTTTTTTGTATATCTGGTTAATTGGGTTTTTGCACATATATAAATTATAGATTTCTATAGTATATAATATACAGATTTTTATGGATTGCAGTAGATATAGGTCACATATGTATATAAGCACAATATATGGATCGTGCTTTTGATTAAATTGTTTAGGGTGAGTATCTCTTAAAGGAGGCCCTTTATAAATGTGTATGCTAAAACTACATGGCCTCGCCTTGATAAAGCATAAGAGCTATGTGAAACATTGGTGGAAGGGTGCTGCTGTACTTGTAATCAGCTTTTATAAAATTGTGATCATTAAAAAGTGATTTTTAACTTGACCTAGCTTTCAGGTCGTTTTTTGGTTGGTTGGCAAGTTGCTCCGATCGTTTGTTCTGAATCTTGCAATAATCACATGACCTTTTGGGGACCATATACCCCAAATTTCTTGCTACTACACCAAGAAATGTCATAGTTTTGGGTGCTTTTTTGTGCTGTTTATCACAACAACAAAAAAACACATAGCCTTCAAAGGAGACAAAACATTTTCCTGCAGTCTGAGCAGTAGCACATGTATTCACCCCTTAAAAATCACTTCCCGCTCAATATTGAAACCTGGATATCTTGTAGTTGTCAGAGGACCCTTTGGGTAAAATGTACCTCAGTGTTGTGTTAATATGCCAAAAAATGCCATAGTTATGGGTGCTTTTGTGTGCTGTTTATTAAATGAAACCTTGCACTCACAAGAGAGAAAACATATTTCTGCAGTCCTTGCCCTCGCAAGAGAAAAAAAGCATTTCTGTAGTCTGAGCAGCAGCACTCAACCTCATGCCTTGATAACCACGTTCTCCTCAATATTGAAACCTGACTTTCTTGTGATGGTAAGAGGACCTTTTGAGGAACATGTATCCTGAATTTTATGTTAATGCACCAAGAAATGTCAAATTTGTGAGTGCTTTTGAGTGCTGTTTATCAAAGAAATCCAGGTCCTCAAATGAGAAAAAAAAGGCCCTGAATTTTATGAATCTATATCAAACACGTCCCTCAATAAATGGTATGTACTGTATGTCTAGGAAGAAGGTCCTTTTGTCTGTATTTTATCTTAGCAAAAGTTTCCTTGTCTGTCACAATTTCCACCATTTTTCTACTCTCTCAGTCATGCCTGTTTTGCAGAATCCAAGACTCCCTCCCATTTAGAGCTGTGCAGAATGGGAACATTCTGAATCCACAGAATTTCAAAACAAATGTCACAACATTCTGCGAAATCGCATGGAATTTTGTCAGAATTTTGTGGAATTTTTAAAATTTAGTAATTTGGTTATAGCTCAATAACCATCCATGCCAGAGCTCTGAAATTTGAAATATGTACTAATTGGGTCTTTGGCCACAAACGTGGCAGATATCATATGATTTGGAGGGACAGTTTCAAACTTATATGTGCTCATATGTTGTCATTTTATTGTCTGTGCAAAATGTCATGAACATTTTTTATCTGCATATACCTTAACCATCTGTTGGATCAGGAATCTTAAATTTGGCATGATTTCTTGATGATAGGTGTTCTACCAACATGCCAGATGTCATGACAATATGATGTATTGTCTCAAAATTATATGTGCTCAAATCTGTCATTTTATTTTTTTCAGGAAATTTCATGAAAAAATGTATCTGCATTTATAAATTGACAGGGTAAAATCATGTAATCTGATTGGCTCATATTTATGTGTAAAATACGGTTTATATATAGTTAAGAAAAAGGACTGCTCAGTAGTGAAGAGTCTGCAACACAGACCAATGGGCATTTGGAACACGGGCATTTCAGATAGCCCTCTACTGCCAGAACTGGTCTTCCACCACAAACATGGCTGCTACCTTTACATTGTAAAAAAAACTTCAACTGGGCCCTAAAAATAAAACGACTTTAAATAAAAAATAAAACAAATGAATTAAATGCTGTTTCCCTGATTATCACACATTCATTACATGCATAAACACATTTGAAACAATAACTATTGTTTATAGTTTTCACTACAACTGTTTCTTTGCTGACAGTGAAAAATACCCCTTCTGCCTTTACCTGTTCATCAGGGAACACTCTTCTTCTTGCCCTGACAGTGAGATTACTGAGTCTCTGGCTGAAACAAAGGCCTTTGTTGTCTGTGTGTACAGTGTGTTGGGAGAGAAACATTCTGCCAGTGGAACTGAGCAGAATTTTGAATCCATGTATTCCATGGTAAACATTCCATGATAAACATTCCATATCTTGAATGTGGAGAAAAAAAGAGAAAAAAAAAGAAGAAAGTAGGCAAAAATACAATGACATCATCAATGACATCACTTGCAGTGGGCGGAAGGATTATTTTATCACAAATGCACAAAGTAAATCTATTTTCTACATATAAACATGCTTTTCCCAATAGTCAAAAGTAAAAAAAAAGTAGTCAATTGTATAAGTGCAATAAGGCACTCAGGGGTGTGCGTAAACCGTATTTTATAGCATGACCAGCATCTGAAGTAACTCAGCCATTGGCCTCATGCCTTACTATGCCTCTGGCCGTGCTGTAAAATATGGTTTACACACACCCCTTTGTGCCTTATTGCTTACATAACTCAGGCACCCTTGAAGCTAAACATGTGTAAGTTAGTACGGAAAACCTTTTTGTAATGCTTATAGAATTTTCTAAATATGGAGAGAATTAGATAAGAGATTTTTAAGTTACAGGGGTTCAAAACTTTACTATGTAAATATTTGCAAAATTGTGAAAATTATCAAACATGTGGATGTTTGTAACATCTCTGCTCTTGCATATATAGAGTTAACATTTGACATGCATATTCATAGTCCATGTATCCTGGTGTTTAACACAACTGGATAAATTGGTTAAGCAGTTTTAATTTTGCAGAAGAAAAAAATAATTAGTACTATTTTCTCACATATTTATGATAGCATATTCTGTAGACGAAGCATCCACAATTTTTTTTTTTGTGGAATTTAACATTAACAATGCACATATCACTTCCTAAATGTATAAGCTGAGCTGAGCTTTCAGCAGTCCTGCTGTTCCTCACTGGGTGACTACCCCCCCCTTCTCTTTTGGCATAGCCAGATTGACACAGTAGATATACTGATCCCACTGATATCCTCTTTGTTCTTTACAGTGACAAACTCCCTTAAAACATGAGTCACTTTCTCCTTTTCCTATCGACCTACCCTAATGGAATAGCCAGAACTCTTTCTTCCTGCTGCCCAAGACACGATCTTCCCCCTCTACATCTTTTTGAGTACCTCTAAGTCATAGACTTGCAAGTGCACTAGGCTCCCTGGATCATACATTTCCTGGATGTGATCCTTAAATATCCTGAATTCAGGTTGGAATTGTTGATACTCTGCTTTTGCTCCAACCTGGGTGTCTACCATTGTTGTGCTACCCAGCTCAGCTGTCCATTTCTTGGTGAAACTGTGCATCTAACTCCAGACGATGGTGACCCCCTGTGCTACCTGCCTTGTATACACCTATCCTTTAATTAGAAACCCCAGATAAGGCTGATTGAAATTAGAAAATTCCAGTTTTATGGGATTTTTCATGAAATTCTGCAATTTTCACAGACTCATGGGATTTGACTTTAGGTACAGATGTTATTTTGTCATGCACAGTCTCGTTGTAAAGTCTAAGAACCTGCCAAATTTTAATGGCATTGCATTCTCTAATTTTAAAGTTTTAGGGGTTTATAAATTTGTAGTTTGCATTCTTGCAAAACGTAATTTTTAAATGTTGTGAAAGTTTGACTAGTTTTAATTCAATCCCATTTAAAGCTGAAAATATGAACTTTTTCAGAAATGACCATGTGGTATAATAGTTTAAATGTTTCAACTCTGGTACCCCGGCCCAGTGGCACTGAGGGTTGAGGTGCTGGACACCACACCTCGTGCCACACCGGCAACCCGGGTTCGGGAACGGACTCGGGCCACCAGGAGTCAGCAGGGGAGAGAGGGAGGATTGAGCATCCAACCACTGCTCTCCTCTCTCTGGGGTGGGTAGTGGGGCTTGCATCATCCTGTAGCGGTGGCTGGCGGAGGCTAGCCTCACTACAGTGGCATGCCAAATGGGGGCGAGCGCGGTAGGTGTCAGCACTATGTGCTTGGACGCCATTGCACATCTGGCTCTCCATGGGGGAGAAAAAGTGGAAACTGTGGAGGGCGATCTTCATGGCTGATGGTTGCGCCTTGCACCCCCCGGCGAGACCTGAGAGGGGCGCACACCCAGTGGGTGTGAAAGCTATAATGGCCGGCCTACTGGGGGAGCGGGTTCATGTGGCCCGCACGCATGACCGGGTCCGGGGGATGCAGGGCTGGTGGCCAGAGATCACGGAGCCACTCTGCTGAGGAAGAAAAATAGAAGTATGATAAAATGTTTCAACTCTGGTTAAATTTGGATATGTAGTTTTAAAATTAGAAGGAACTAAACAAAATTTTAATTTTGGCAACATGTTTGTTAGGCTATAATGCAGTCCCATTTAAAGCTACAAATCTAGAACTATGTGCATATACAAATGTAGTGATAATCTGTACACCTGACAATTTTTGTAATATTCAAATGAATACTATTAAAGTTATACTAAAATTACAGAAATCCAAATTTTGGCAAAATATTTGGTTACCTATAACTCAGCTCCCATTAAAGCTTGAGGCTTAAAACATGGTGCATATATGCATTCTACGTGCTTCTTTGCATTTTTTTATTGTGGAGAAATATGGAGAAGAAATGTTAACATCATCTCAAAATAAATGAAAAATTGAATTTTTATTAAACGTTTGGACACCCTTAACTCTACCCATTTTCAATCTACAACTCTAAAATTTGAAATATTTTTGTAGGCCGTGTAGTACTGCCTACTTTCTAAATTAGGTGTTATTTGGACATGGACATTTGAAAGTATAGTGAAATAACTGAAATTTAAAATTTTGTGAAATTCCATGGAATTTTTTCAAAACTTCCACAGAATTCTGTGGAATCAGAATGATCATTCCACTGCCATTCCACAGATGGAATTTTATATTCCACACAGCTCTACTCCCATTAGTGTCAGTATGAAAGGTAGAAGTGCAAAATGTAATTTTAGTAGGCCATACTACAACAGAATCAACTTGTTTTAATAGGAACTTGTACTGTACGGTATATACAGTACATTACAGCAGTTACTCACCTGTCGCTATACCATGAACCACTTCCTTTCATTGGGATACACAAAGTGGTCCCCTTTCCCTTCCTAAAGGAGTGCAGGAGCAGTGGGATGCCATCTGGAAGAAAGGGATGGTGTCACCCTCCTACCAACTCCTGACCCACTGGTGGTACATCACTCATAGTTATTGTCATCCCTTCATTGTCCTGTAATAAACTAAGATGGGTGAATTGCTCTTCTATACTGTATACTGTGTTCTGCTTGCTATATTTTAAAAGATAATTTATTGACAGTAAGTTAACAAATGTATTACTGCAATGGCACTTTTGACTACAGTTAACTTGTACTCACTCTGACATATGCTAGTAGCCACTCAGACTGGGTTGGTGCATTGAACAGCCACCCTCGGGGGCTGAGGAATCCCATAACAAAGTGTCTGGTGACATCAAAAATGCTGCTTCAGTTATTGTTCATTGCTCTAATGCATAAAGTGGAGTGGTGGTGATATTTGAGACTGTCAGGAAATAACTTTAATTGGTACAGTGTCTAGTGGACATCATCAGCAGTGTTTTATTACTTTCATAGTTTGGCAATTCACAAAGTGGATGTTAATGATTTTTATTGTGGGAGTTAGCTACTGGTACAATATGTACATATAAAGACAATCAAAGATTGTTTTATTACCTGAACTACAGTGTAGGGAGGCAGTATGGCTTAGTGGTTATAAGCACTGAACTGCAAACCTGTAGACCTGTGTTTGAATCCCATCAGCTCCCACTTGCATATTGTGTGATTCTAAGCAAGTCACTTAACTTTCTTGTGCTCCTAGGTCACATCTGGAAATGAGCTCCAGCTTAGCGTTCCTTTTCTGCTTAAACAATTTCTCCTTTCCCTAGTTTATAAGCCCATCATTTCTTCACTGTCCAAGACCTCACCATACCTGATCATGCAGCGATTTAGTTCTGGTGGCCTGGCAGAAACTGTACAGTGTGTGTCTTGCTATCCCTGTGTGAAATAAACAGTGAACAACATTGTCATAGCAAGGTGGCTTTGTGCTCCGGGTTGATCCTTCCCTTCCAGCTTCCTTTATTTTATTTTTTCAAAATATAACCCTGGTGCAGTGCATCCAAGGGCTACTATTCCTGCCTTGCTGTGAGTCAATAAGCAAGGTTGAGGGGCCTGGTTCCTATTTTGCTTTAAAACTGGTTCTTTCTCATAGATCACATTATTGCGCAGTGTCTTCACCCAGATTATACCTTATGTGGGTCTAGATAAAACATGGTACAAACCCCTAGGATGCTGTACCCACCCACAATACTATATAGTCACCCCCACACATGGATCAAATACCAAAACCCTATATTTCAACATTTTCCAAAATTAAAAGCTCATGGTAATAATATGCTTATGCACCAAGATTTATAAAAAACAGTTAACCAACATTTACTTACAAGGGGTGAGGGTTAGGATTGGGTAATTGGAGATAGAGGTTAAACATTTGTATTGATTGGCATTCTTGGCATTGCAATTAGCTTCACAGTAATCATTTTGCATTTCTTAAATCTAGACATTAGCAAGCAAGCAAACTTAATTTATATAGCGCCTTTCATAATCAAGGCACTGTACACAATAAATAATGCAATATAAAACAAATTATATAATAAATTATTTAAACTCAATCAGTTAGTTAATCAATTAATTAGGGAAGGCCAAAGAAAATAAATATGTTTTCAGCTTAGATTTAAAGCTGATCATGGTCAGGCATTCTCTTAACCGACGAAGCAGAGAATTCCATAGGGTTAGTGTTGCAAATGAAAAAGCACAAGCTCCAGATGTTTTAAGACGAACCCTGGGAATCTCTAGCAATCCCTCATTGGCAGATCAGAGAGGGCAATTGGGGGAGTAGGGAGCCAGGAGATATTTCAGGTGGTCAGGTTCCTGTTCATTTACGGCTTTAAAGGTAAGCAAGCCTACCTTATAGGTGATCCACCACTGAACTGGCAGCCAGTGCAGTTCACGCAGTACAGATGTAATGTGACTGGTCCTGGAGGTACCAGTTAGCAGCCTGGCCGCAGCATTCTGCACTAGCCGCAAGTGGCAGATATCAACCCCAAACAGCCCTAGGTAGAGGGTATTGCAGTAGTCAAGACGGGTGTTAATGAAGGCTTGGATCAATGTTAAAAGATCACCTGGTGGAATCAGGTGTTTCACTCGGGTAATATTTCTCAGATGGTAAAATGAGGATTTAACTACAGCTGACACCTGAGACTTCAGGGTCAAGCCGTCATCAAAAATAACACCCAAGTTACGCACCCGATCTGAGGTAATGAGCTGGACACCATCAAGCCATAGGCCCGACATGTACCCGGCCCTAAAACCCACCTCCGGGTGACCCAGATCAACAACCAACACCTCAGCCTTATCCGGATTTAGTCTCAACCAACTCGAACTCATCCAGTCTTTGATCTTGGAGAGGCAGCTATTTAGCATAGAGATCGCATCGACCTGTCCAAGCAAAAAGAACATATACAGCTGAGTATCATCTGCATAGCAGTGAAAACTCAAGCTGTATCACCTGATGATATTTCCCAATGGCAGCACATACACTGCGAAGAACAAGGGCACTAATATGGAGCCCTGCGGCAACCTGCAGGACAAGGGGGAGGGCGTCGGAGGAATAAATTCCTGTGACCACCCTCTGAGACCTGCCTATGAGGAAAGATTGAAACCATTTGAGGACTGTACCCAATAGTCCACAAAGGAACTGCAGGGTTTCCAAAAGCACCTCAAGGTCCACAGTGTCAAAGGCTGCTGAAAGATCGAGAAGGACCAAGATGGTATGAGCCTTTTGATCTCTGGCCATTAGGAGATCATTTAATACCCAAACAAGGGCAGTCTCCATGCTATGCCTCTTCCTGAAACCAGACTGGAGAGCTTCATAGACATTGTGAGTTACCAAGTGATCGTCCAGTTGCAGCGCAACCACCTTCTCAATAACCTTCCCCACAAAGGGCAGATTAGAGACAGGTTGGTAGTTAGCTGGATCGACAAGATCCAAGGAAGGTTTTTTAATGAGTGGTCGATTGACCACCTCCTTTAGGGGGTCTGTAAAGATTCTCCTTTCTAGGGATCTCCATACAATTTCAGCTAGGATCGGGCAGATGATATCTACACAACCCACTAAAAGGAGGGTAGGGCCCGGATCCAAACTACAACAGGCTGGGCGCAGAGTCTGGACAGTCTTCACAATGTCCATGAATTCCGGTTGGCTGAAATCCATTCAGACAGACCGGGTGCTCACTATCTCCCATCGACCTCCGCAACCCCTCATAGAGAAAGCCGGGTCGATTCCGGACCTGATGCTAGCAACCTTATCTGTGAAAAACCGAGCTAGCTCATCGCACTCAATTTGTGAAAAAACTCTTCTGGACTGGAGACAGATTGGATTGCAGAATCTGTCAACAGTTTGAAAAAGTTGAGCTGGTCAGTTCTGTGTAGCAGAAATCTCCCTGGACAGGAACTCTGCCTTCTTACGGGTGATTTCTGATTGATAGCCCTTATAATGTTCCATCAATCTAAGCCTGTCAGCATCCAGGCTAGACTTCCGCCATGCTCTCTCCACCCTTCGACCAGCCCACCTCAACTTCTTCAAGGACCCATTGTACCAAGGGGACCTTGGGAGAGGAGCGAGTGGTCAAACACGAACAGGAGCAATCAGGTACAAGGCTTCTCCCACTGCCTTGCTGTAGGCTAGTACAAGGTCCCCTGGACTTGTGCTTTCACCCTGCAGTCCCAATAGGTCCAGCACCACCAACAGAGCGGTGCAGGACCATCTCCGAAGGGGTAGGTCCATTTGGGGGGCCCCCGAAACTGAACCCTATGGTGTAATGGTCAGACAAACTGACTGGTTCCACCCCCAAGTCAGTGATTTCCATCCCCAGGAGGAACAGCAGATCCAATGAGTGACTTCTTATATGGGTAGAGGAGGTAACTACCTGTGTAAGGCCCAGCACTGTTATTAGCCAGAGGAGATTTTGACCAAACTGCGAGAGTTCATCATTGACCCACACATTGAAGTTCCCCAGAATTATCCATCTGGGAGTCTCCAACACCATGTCGATGATGAAGTCCGCAATCTCCTGCAGGAATACGCTCCCATCCCCTGGTGGATGGAAAATGAGGAGTGTCCTACAGCCTACACCCTCATCCATGACACACTCAAAGGATCTGGTGTTCCCCACTGGAACATCCACAAGGCTGAGCTCGGTCTTAAAAAAGATGGTTAAACCCCCACCCCTCTAATCTAACCTTGGGAGGTGAATCACTGAGAACCCAGCTGAAGCTGCAGAAGCCAGTACTTGGCCTGCATTTTCATCCAGCCAGGTCTCGGTGATGCATTCCAGGGCCACCATTTCAGCAAGATCAGCTATAATGGCTGTCTTGTTTTTGATGGACCTAGCATTACATAACACCGCCCGGGTTGGATGAGATTCTGGGGAAGAACTCTACTCCTGACCAGCGTCAATTGCTGGGCCCTTGGGTACGGGAAAAAGACAGGGATTATCCCTGTCCTGACACCATTTCATCCCAGGGAGTCGTCTGGTCCCTACCACCCCAATACGTCCCCCCCTTTCCATTTCCCCACCAAGCCCAGTTCTGCCCCCCCCCTTCTTCGCCTCCAGGTAATCCCGAAGGATTGGCAACGTTTGCTAGTCTCTGTTGGTAAAAAAGGGCAGTCAAAGGGGTGCAGTTCCCTGAGCTTGGTGGGGGATTACTGCCTGACCATCTTTTGACCCTCCCTACACATTCTTAAAACACAAATCTAGCTACACATACCCGAAAACCTAACACTCAAAATCACAAATACAAATAACCAAAAATGAATTAAACAAGAAATAATAATACACCCTGCCGGTCTCTCACAGATCAGAAGGCAACTTAAACATAATACCCACACTATCACAAAAAATATCACCCAAGAACCCCAAAATACCAACCCCAAATCAAGAAGCCCCACAAATTTCTACTTAACAACAACGATAAAACAACAATGGAACGTTAAAACCAGTCATATAATGCAGAATGACCACAGTTTGATATCAATATAATAGTATTGTCCACTATATGCAGTGTTAAATCTTTAACAGGTCATCCCACATCTGACACCTGAGACATAAAAATAAATGTTAAAATATAAGTGATTCAGTCTCGGAGTCCAGGACAGCAGTTTGATCAACTTGAAGAAAAAACAATTTAGAAAGTAAATAATATCATTTCTTAAACAATAACTCAAATCCAAGGGTACTGAATGAGTTCAAACAAAAATAACAGAACTCTTCAGCCCACTGAGGCCCTCTCACAGCCTGAGGCAGCCAGCAAAGCACAGGTGCTTTCACTACCTGAGCCGAAACAATGTCACTGTCACAAATGTAAAGTAGGCACTGCCACTGCCTTCCAAAACACACAACAGAAAAATGAAGTTAAAGGTCTGACCGTAGCAGGCAGAATAGATTTAAAGCATTAATCACAGTGGCCACCCACCAACCTTCTGATGTATTCAGGGCATATTTCTTGCTATCTAGCTATCTGCATATATAATCAGTTGACTCATTTCCCACACTGGTACCAGTCCGAGATTATTATAGAACCCCGCAATTCAATACTTTAACCTCAGTACCCAGTACTAAGCCTTAAGGTGCAAGCCTGATGCAGTTGCATCTAAGCTGGCCAGCTTTTGGTCCCTTAAAGGAAATTCAGATTAACATCCTTTCTTTTATCTTTAAATAATTCTGACTGATCTTGGAAAGCAAAACTTTAATCTTTAAGATTCTAGGCCTGATGTTTGTATTAAGCAGAACTTGAGTTAACTATTTACAGTTTCTTTTTGGATGGCAGAGATGGCTTTGCACAGTCATGGTTAGGATGTCATCATCAGGTGTAGAGAAGCTTTAGCTGAGGTGCAGGCAGGAGCTTTTTTCTGACCCCTCTTTACCAGGCTCTTGTAGCTTGCAGGCTTGAATTTTCTCAGCTTTGGGTGGTTGCCCCTTCTCTCTGGGCTTGAGGTCACATTCTGGAACAGACCAGGCCAGGACAGGGGTCATCATGCTTCAGATCACCACGTCTAGGCTATACCCCTCAGAGGGAAACGCATATGGCAGTACATAGCTGGCACACTACCAAGCTGACTCCCAGGCCGATATGGAAAACAGCTGCTCTTTCAAGGTTAGGCAATCAAGGTTAGGCAATCAATGGCTTTCACTCATTTTAGGCATTTCAATCATTCTGCCTGTGTAGCTAGAGATGGGCGAAGTGGCCCCAATTCACACCGCGAAGTGATTCGCAGAGTGAAGGCGAATTCGTAGAGTGCTCCACAACGCGAAGCGGAATACTTCACGTTATAATGGGTAACGCAAAGTCCATTGAAAGCAATGACTTTGCATTACTCCACCTTCCCAAACCACTACTCCACCAATTCTGAAGGCGAAGTACATTGAAAACAATGTACTTCGCCTCACTTTGCCTTGTTTTTAAGCTCCAAAGGCGAATTTTGCAGTGATTAATGGGATTTCAGGTCACTTGGGCTCTAGATTGTTCTGCACAGCCTCAGATTGGGGTAGTGTGTGTAGGAAGCTGTAGGAGACATAGAAACATAGAATTTGATGGCAGATAAGGACCGCTTGGCCCACTCAGTCTGCCCATTTCCCTACCTACTGGATAAGCTGCAGATCCTAGTTAACCACCAGCCTACTTCTTCCTACCCCCAACCCCTAGAATTGCCTTATGACTGTCCCATGCATGCTTGAATTCCACCACTGATTTTGACTCCACAGCCTCCTCCGGAAGGCTGTTCCATGCATCCACAACCCTCTCTGTGAAAAAATACTTCCTTAAATTACCTCTGAGCTGCCCCCCCTCTATCTTCAAATTGTGCCTTCTTGTTCTTGCTCACTTCTTTTTTTGAAAGATGCTACCCTCTTGGACTTTGTTGATTCCCTTGAGGTACTTGAACGCTTCTATCATGTCCCCCCTCTCCCTCCTTTCCTCGAGGCTATACATATTAAGCTCCTTTTGTCTCTCTTCATATGTCTTCCGTGCAGACCCTGCACCATTTTAGTTGCCCTCCTCTGGACAGCTTCCATCCTGTCTATGTCTTTGCAGAGATTGGGTCTCGAGAACTGCACACAGTACTCCAGATGGGGTCTCACCAGCTGTCTGTACAGAGGGATAATAACTTCCTGTTTTCTACTGGTGATGCCTCTCCCTATGCATCCCAGTATCCCTCCAGCCCTCCTTGCTGCCCTCTCACATTGCTTGCCCACCTTTAGGTCATCTGATATGACTACCCCAGGTCCCTTTCCATTTTTGTTGTTGTTAGTATCTCACCCCCCATTGTGTACTCTTCCCCTTGGTTTTTGTTTCCCAGGTGCATTACCTTGCACTTCTTAGCATTGAATCTAAGCTGCCATACATTTGACCATTCCTCTAACCTTGCCAAGTTCCTTTTCATCCTTTCCACCCAACCCTGTGCATCAACTCTGTTGCAGATCTTTGAGTCATCTGCAAAGAGACATACTTTTCCTTCCAGTCCTTCTGCAATGTCGCTTATAAAGACATTGAAGAGGACCGGTCCTAATAATGAACCCTGCGGTACCCCACTAGTAACCCTCCTTTCTTCTGAGTGGACTCCATTTACTATTACTCTCTGTGTCCTATTCTCCAGCCATCTTTACCCAGGCTGTCATCTTGGGACCCACCCCAGGCTGGCTAACTTGTATATTATCTTTTGTGTTGGACTGTGTCAAATGCCTTTCTAAAGTCTAGGTAGGCCATGTCCACAGCCCCTCCCTGATCTACTACTTTGGTCACCCAGTCAATGAAATCTATTAGATTTGTCTGGCATGACCTTCCGCTGTAATCCATGCTGCCTGGGTCCTGTGCCCCTCTGGCCTCTAGATACTCGACAATTCTTTCCTTCAGAAGTGATTCCATCATTTTCCCTATCACTGAAGTTAAACTAACAGGTCTGTAGTTTCCTGCTTCTGCCTTGCTCCACTTTGTGAAGGGAATCACATCTGCCCTCCTTCAGTCCTCGGTAACACCCCATCCTCCCATGATTTGTTAAAAGGGTAGTCAGTGGTGTCACTAGTTCTACCCTTAGTTCTTTTAGAATTCTGGGATGAATTCCATCAGGCCCCATTGCTTTGTCCACCTTCAGTTTTAAGAGTTCTTTCAGAACCCTTTCTTCTGTAAATGGGCTGGTATCAGCTTCTGTATCCAGAGTGTTTCTACTGTTTGTTTATTTACCTCCCTCTTCATTTGTAAATACTGAGCAAAAATATTTGTTTAGTATCTCTGCCTTTTCACAGTCACCCTCTACCCACCCTTCCTCCCCTTTATTAAGCCTCACTATCCCTCCCTTGGTCTTCCTTCGCTCCCTGATGTACCTATAAAAGGTTTTATCCCTTCTTAACTGAGTTGGCTATCTTTTCCTCGATTTGGGCCTTTGCTGTTCTGACTGCCTTCCCAGCTTCCTTTTGCTTTAACTGATACAGTTCTCTGTCCTGCTCCTTCTAGTATTCCTTGTACTTCCTGAATGCTTTTTCTTAAACCTTCACTGCCACTTCCTTTGAGAACCATAGTGGTTTCTTACATCGTTTTATTTTGTTTATTTGCTTCACACAAAGGCCCGTTACCTCTGTGATGGCAGTGTTTATTATTCCCCATTGTTCTTCCACCCCTCCTTCCTGCCCATTTGCTAGTGCATTCCTTAGGCACTCACCCATTTTGGCAAAGTCAGCCCTCCTAAAGTCCAGTACTTTTGTCTTTGTATGGCTTGACTCTATTGTTGTGTTTATTGTGAACCATACTGTTCGATGGTCGCTAGTTCCCAGATGGCTACCCACTTACATCTGTGATCCTCTCTGCATCTCCATTTGAGAGAATCAAGTCTAATATTGCTCCCTCTCTAGTGGGCTCCAGTACTAGTTGTTCAAGGCATGCCCCTGTAGGGCATCTAGAATAACTGCATTATTCGAAGTGGCAGCTGCAACTGCACTCCAGTTAACATCTGGCATATTCAGATTACCCATCAGCAATATCTCCCCTTTTTCTGCCATTCTAAGTATACTTTCTATCATTTCCTTGTCCATTTCCTCCCCCTGAGAAGGGGGTCTGTATACAACCCCTGTGCTGATTGTGGTGCCATTGCCTGTCTCCAAATTTACCCACAGTGCTTCTTCTCCTCCCTGTTTACCCTTTTGTTCTGTTGCTTTTATTCCTTCCCTTATGTAAAGAGCTACTCCTCCTCCTCTTTTACCCTCCCTGTCCCTCTTGTAGATAGTGTATCCTGGTATGTTTATGTCCCAGTCATGGTTTTGAGACAATTTGCTCTGAGAGCTCTCTGTGATTCAAACCTTCTAAAAGCTGTTAAAAAGCCTTTTTGAGTCATTTTGTTTGCTGAAACTTTAGTTCATCGATTATAGGAAACCCTCCTGTGCTCATATTGTTTTGGGGTTGGTATTTTGGGGTTAGTAGTGGGTTTAGTATGTTTTAGTTGCTCTACAATCTGTGAGAAAGAGTGGTAGGGTGTAGTATTTATTGATTGGAGTGAGAGTCCCAGTCTGTTCTTATAATTGAGTTTGTGTTTTAATTGTGATTTTATTTAGTTTTAGTGAACGTTTATAGTGGTCAGCTGCATAGGGAATATGTGTTGGAATCATGTTTTGGTGGGCAGGCACTATTCCTTGTCCAGGTTGAGGGATCTTCGCCCCTTTGAAAGTCCCCTGTTATGGCCCAAGGTGTATAGGCATTGTTGTGCCTTAGGTACTGTGTGGAGGGGCAAAAGGGGTGGGCCCCCAGACTGGTGGGGGAGGAGTGGGGTAGTCGAATGGGGTGGTGAGATCAAGGAGGTGCCCTGGGGTGAAATGGGTCCAGAAAATAGGTCCTTCTTGCCTGGTTCCCATACCCAAGGGCTCCACAGAGGGTGGGCAAGTTTCCCATTCTTCCATGGCCTCTCATCAGACTCGGGCAGTGTTGTGCAATGCCAGGCCTATAAAAAACAAGACAGCAGTCATTGCTGATCTTGTTGAGTAATCTGACCTGGCTTGCATCACCGAGACTTGGTTGGACAAAAATGCCTGTCCAGTATTGGAGTCAGCAGTTCCGGCTGGGTGCTCAGTGATACAGCGCCTGAGATTGGATCGAAGGGGCGGGGGTGTAGCCTTCTGTTTTAAGATGGAACTGGACCTGTTGGAGTTTCCAGTGGGGATCACCAGATCATTTGAGTGTATCCTAGGGGCAGGTGTTGTCAGCAGGATTCTTCTCGTCTACTGTCCACCCAGAGATGAGAAAGTTTTCCTGCAAGAAGTTGCAGACTTCATGGTCAACATGGTATTGGGAGCCCCCAGGTGGTTGGTCCTGGGGGATTTCAATGCCTGGGTCGACGATGAATTCTCATCTTTTAGTCAAAACTTCCTCCAATTGATGATTTCATTGGGCTTTACACAGGTAGTTACCACTGCAACCCATTGTCAGGGTCACTCCTTGGACCTGGTGTTCCTCCAGGGAATGGAGGATGATGACTTGGTGGTGGAACCAGTTGGATGGTCAGACATCACTCTATCAGGTTCAATTTCATGGCTCCCCCTGTGAAACCAGCCCCTTTGAAAATGTCTGGTACCACCCTTTGAGGGGTGTAACCCCATAGGATCTGCTGGCGGTGCTGGACCTATTGAGTTGGCCATCGAAATGCTTGGATCCAGGAGATCTAGTGGTGCGCTCTAATAGGGCGATACTGGAGGCCATGGATTCCATAGTGCCTGTCTGAGTTTGCACTCTTCCTCTTCGTCCTCAGTCCCCTTGGTTTGATGGGACTTTGAGGGAGTTAAGGAGAGTGGAGCAAAGGTTAGAACGTCGTAGGTGGAAATCCAGCCTGGAGGAGAACAAACTTAGGTTGATCGCCCATTGTTTGGACTATCAATCAGAAATCTCCCATAAGAAGGCAGAGTTTCTGTCCAGGGAGATTACTGCAGCAAGAAATCGATCTGCTCAGCTCTTTCAGACTGTGGACAGACTGTCTTTGGGGCCGGAGAGCCTTTTCTCAAGATAAGTATGAGGAGTTTGCTCAATTTTTTGCAGATAATGTGTCCTCCATCAGGTCGGAGATCTGTTCAACTCTTTCAAATGAGTATGGTGGAGGTTGATGCGAGGGCACAGACACCCGGTCTGTCTGGATAGTTTTTGACCAGCCATCAATCATGGATATCATGAAGATTGTTCAGGGCTAGCGACCGACTTACTGTAGTTTGGATCCTGGTCCAACACCCCTCCTGGTGGGGTGTATAGATGTCATCAGACCAATCCTCGCAGAGACAGTCTGGTGTTCACTGGATCAAGAGGTGTTCCCTGACCTGTTAAAGGAGGTGGTGACTCCCCTTTTATTTTTTTTTCATATTGAATATGCTTTATTTGTTTTTTGACAGGACAAATATATACAAACTTAGTACACAACACATCTCGCACATATAATTCTTGCAAAGCCAAGGGGGGGAGCACAATCAAACACCTCCCCTTTACACATCGAGATGCGAACATGAGCCTGATGCCAGACAAGGACTAGCACATACCGACTAAAGTAACATGAGTCCAGTCACCAGGTTATCTAGCAATTACAACTAACAAACTGTCTTAATAATTAAAACCACCCATTATCCCCCTTCAAACCCACCGCCTGTGCCACTACACTGAGATAATTAGGAAGATTCCAACTAATGAGGAAATAGAAAAGGAAAGAAGGGACACAAACTGGCTAATTAAAGGGAGCAACTGAAATGGGGAGACAAGGACTAAACACTGTATTTCTTGTATAAAGACCCACTGTCCCAAGACCAGGAGGTTGCCGAACCCGTATCAAATGGTTAGTAATGTGTGCAGAGGTGCCCAAATCTTTGGTATCTGCTAATATTTTAGATATATTTGCTATGAAATACTCCGCTTGCAGAGCGAACAAGATTTCCTTGTGCCACTCTGTGTATGTAGGGATCTGTTGATCCACCCAATGACATAATATGATTTTCTTAGCACAAAGGGATATTAGGGACATGTGCTTTCTCCTAGTACCTGTCAGTCATTGCCCTACATCCCCCAAAATGCAAATTTCCGGTGAAAAGGCATCCTGCAGGCCCAGTACAGGGTCAATTTTTGAACGGATGGACTCCCAGAAAGGGTTACTTTGGCACACTCCCAGAAAATATGTAGCGACGTACCCCTCTGAGAGCCACACCTGATACACAAATCCGAAGAAGGCTGACACATCTTATTACGTCTAACAGGTGTATAGTATAAATCGTGCAATACGTAAAATTGAAGCAATCTGTACTGATCCCATCTAATATCTTTGTACAACCTCTTCCATATTTGGTGCCATTGGCAGGGGGTGGATGAAATGGAGGGAAGAACTGTATCCCACACATAATAAGGAGTGCCTTCAGTCACTGCTTCGCTTCTGAATTTCTTTGTAATAGAAGGCCAGTGATGAGACGAAGGTCTCATAGACAAAGAGCTTGAGTATAGGCCCAACATGTATTGGTCCAAAGGACTACTACCAAATGCTGATTAAGAGCATGGGAAATTTGGAGATATTTAAAGCAGTGGAGAGAGGTAGGTTGTATTTAACCCTGATACCTGGGAAATCTAGTAACTTTTGGTTTTCTATTAAATCAGCCACCGTTTCCCCACAATCAGTAGGCCAAAAAGCAGCAGTGATATTAGTATTCCCTATTCTAAAATTGGGATTCCTAATAAGAGGCTGGGAAGTGTCTTTTGTAAATGAAAGCCCAAGGGTTTGACTCATCTGCATGTACGCTTGGATAGAAACCATAACAGGCGTACCTAAGCATTGCTTGGGGACTTTTTTAATACTCAGATATGGGAGGCATCTAATGTCAACTCCAGCCGCATCGCAAATTGACTTTTCAATTTGTAGCCACAATGGAGGATCCTCTGGGCTTTAGCCATTCTTAGACTACAGCGGAGTTAATGGCCAGGTAGTAATGGTAAATATTGGTGACTTGTAGACCACTACGCTCCTTAGTTCTTTGAGCTTAGCTATCGCTTCGGGGAGATTTATTTTCCAAATAAATCTAGAAATTATACTGTGCACTTGAAGAAACCAAGACTGGGGAAGGTTAAGATTAAGCATTTGGAGTTGGTATAACAGCCGAGGTAAAACATTCATTTTTATAATATTAATACGCCCCAAAGTGAAATTGGATGCGATACCCAACGGTTAAGGTCTGATTAAATATTAGCAATTAAACAGTCTAGATTATACTGCTTCATTTTAACCTTTGACTGCGACAGGAAAATACCTAGATATTTGATCTTATCTCTTATCCAAGTAAGCCCAAGCTGCACAATATCTGCCTTTAGAGTGTAACAATTTAAGGGCATTACTTTGACTTGGCCACGTTTAATTTATAATTGAGAAATCCTCAAATTCCGTGATAATATTAAAAGTGGCAGGTATGGATATGGACGGGTGGGTAATATGGAGCATGATGTCATCGGCATATACCGATAATTTATATTGAATATGGTTAATTGTGATGCCAGAAATCACTGCAAAGTGATTAATTTTCCTGATTAATGGTTCCAGAAATAAATTAAACAGGTAAGGAGAGAGGGGGCAACCCTGTCGCGTGCCCTGTTGAAGGAAGAAGGGTGAGGACAGGACTCCATTGCACAGTACCCTCGCAGATGGGTGTGAGTAAAGTATATGAATCCATTGAATGAATTGTTTGGGAATTTGATATCTCAGAAGCAAATCAAATAAATACTCCCAAGAAGCCCGGTCAAAGGCCTTTTCTGCGTCCAGGGACACCAGGGCCGCAGGTATCTGGGAATTCCCGGACGCAGAAATGAGATGAAAAATCTTCCGTACGTGATCTGATGAAAGGCGCCCAGCAACAAAACCCACTTGCTCTGGACTTATTAATGTATGCCAGACTTTGGCCAGTCTGCAAGCAAGGATTTTGGCCAAGATTTTCATATCCACATTTATTAGTGATATTGGACGGTAATTCGACGGCAATGTCGTGTCCTTACCCGGCTTAGGTAGGACCACCACAATTGCCTCTGTAAGGGTGAGATCAGTTAGACCCTGTTTGTAGACATAGTTATACATGTCTAATAACCGTGTCCCCAGTTGAAATTTAAAGGCTTTGTAGAAGTTAGACGAGTAACCATCTGGTCCCGGCACTTTATCCATAGGAAGCACATCTATAGCTGCATATATCTCCTCCACAGTCAGGGGAGACTGTAGAAGAGTTATTTGATCACAGGACAGGTATGGGAGGTCAATATCTTGAAGAAAAAAGTCTAATGCAGAACGTCAATAAGATTGTGAGGGGGCTGAGTACAGGGTTTGGTAGAATTTCTTGAAACATTCGGTAATCTCCCTAGGTGTAGTACAAAACTTCCCTTCAGTCTCTTGGACCGTAACAACAATCCTATCTGCAGCTAGTGATCTGAGCCTTAAGGCCAAGAACTTACCAGCTTTGTCCCCTGGTCAAAGTAATTAACCTTGGCCCTCAGATGAAGGTGTTCAACCCTATCACCCAGAAGGGTGTTATATTGAAATCGTAAATTTTCTAGTCTTTCAAAATCTGTAGATTGCGATTGGGGGGATAGGGATTTCTCCAGAATTCTAATTTGTTGTAAAAGTGACAAGGATTTGGAGGAGTTTTTTTTTTTCCTAACAGATGCTAGTCTAATTATTTCTCCCCTTAATGAACATTTTAGGGCCCCCCAAAGCACGTCTAATTTAGGCGTGGATACTATGTTTAATTTATAAAAGTCTGTTATGAATTTAGAGAGAAGGTCGACTACCTCCTGAGATTTCAACAGTTGGGGATTAAATCTCCAGATTTTATCCCGGGCAGTAGATGAGGATATAGACCACTGCAGGAGAGTAGGATGGTGATCCGAGATCACCTTGGAAAGGTAAGCTTAACCTGGACCCTGCCAGGTGCTCAACCCCAACAAAAAGAAATCAATTCTAGAGAAAGTGTTATGGGCTTGAGTGAAATTAATATTCTTTAGTCGATGGGAAAAGGGTCCTCCACGGATCCACAAGACCCAGGGTATTCATCAAGTCTTTAAGAGCCAATTGCGTAGGAGTATGGGGAATGTTTTTCCCTGTAGACCTGTCCAAGGTATTATTGAGAACTAGATTCCAGTCTCCTCCAAGTGTAATGGGAAGTTGGGCCCAAGGTGCTAGCTTAGGCGCCAGATTCATAAAGAATTGTGGGTTGTCACCTACAGGCCCATAAATCGATCCCAGTACTACTTCAGTGTGACCAAGAATGGCTCTCACCAATATGTATCTATCTTGGGAATCACCCATCGACTGAAGCAGTCAAAAGGGTATACGACGTGCAATTAATATCGCAACCCCATTTTTATGAGTATCTAATCCAGCCCCGAAAGCATGCCCAACCCAGGATCTTCTTAAGGTAGGAATCTGAGAGTTAGGCAGATGGGTTTCTTGGATAAAAGCAATATCAACATTTAGTTTGTTGAGATGCAACAAGATCTTGGCCCTCTTTGTCGGGGATTGAGCACCCTTAACATTCCAAGAGCAAAGCTTTAACACAAATACCATAACCAAGTCAGATACAGATAGTATTCTTGTATCCCACATATTTCTCGAGATCTAAACACTTCCCATGTGATAACGTTTTGAACATATAGTGGCCTCTCCTAACAGTCCCAACCCACCCCGCAACACCCATCAGTATGTACAAAGTCCCCAGATCCCCTTAAACCAGTATCTCATCTCGTGATGCAACACAGTTCCTGGAGTTTGATAAGGGAATTATTATTCCCACCCTTAACAATCCTCCGATTATCCCCATCCCCACTTCCCTACACCCAACCCTCTAGCCCCAAAGCCCACATCAGGGTGAGTTATACTCAACAAGGGGAACAAAAATATGGGTCGAACCTTCAACAATCTTAATTTCAAAACTATAAGTAGTAGCAAGGTATTCCTATGGCCCTAAATACCCCTGTGGGTTTACGTCCCACCCTGCACCAGTACGTGACGCACTGATTAGACTGCAGTTTCACCCAAGAACCCTTCCCTCCCGAACCCCTCCCCCGCACCACATATTCGGATAACAGTTACAAGTATTAAAAGCATGAAAAAAAAAAAAAAGGGAGGGAAGGAGGGGGGCATCAAGTCCATATTGTTCGTATTGTTCATTGTTAATTTTAAATCCAGCTGGTAATGCCCAAGAAACAAAAAAAAAGGGGGAAGGGGGCAAATCAGGCATCAAGTCCATATTGTTCGATTGTTCATCCTTTATCTAAAATCTAATTGGTAATGCCCAAGAAACAAAACAAAAAAAAATTAATAAAATAATGGGGAGGCATATAGCCACCCTATATAACAGTTCTGCTGGCCACCTTTTGTGGTGCAGCGAATTTTGGTAACTTCCATCGGTCCAAGAGTCGGAGTCTCCATAGAAATTTCCAAGGGACTACAGTGTTGTATGTAGATGCCATACTCTAAGGAGGTGCATATCGTATCTACAGAACTTCAACGAGCCGGGAACAGATCTGGTAACATTTTATTCAATGCAGGAGCAGCTGATTGAGCTGTATCAAAGGAATGCCAGGATTCAGAATGTAACACCATCAGCTTGGGAAGGGTACTGGACCTTATACTTAATACCAGCCGCAATCAATTTGGACACCAGTGGGTGGTATTCCACGCGGCGAGATCGCACTGAAGCCGGCAAGTCTTGAGCCAGACGAATCTGCTTGCCCTCCCAAACCACTTGCTGTAGGCCTCTAACTTGCTCCAAGATGTGGGTTCTATCCAGGTAGTTTAATAGTTTAATAATGACCGGCCTCGGGGGCTTGCCGTTGCCTGGCTTGGGGCGAAGTGAGCGATGCGCCCTCTCAATAATGTATACTGGGTTATTCGGAGATGGCCCAGCTATCTTGGCTAGAAATTACTGAAAAAACAAGATGGGAGATGTTCCCTCCGCCTCTTCTGGGAGGCCGAGAATAACTATATTATTCCTCCTACTACGGCCTTCCAGATCTTCTAACTTGGTTTCCATTTTGTGCAGGCGTTGCTTTAAGGCTACCACCTCTGGCTCCAGTTTGCCCTTCCAAGTCTCGAGTGATGCAGTCCGTGCCGAAACATCTGAAATTGCCCGGTTTGTATCAGAAAGCTCCTCCCCTTAAACATTTAATCTCCCTTGTTATGTCTTGTAGTGCCATCTTAAATGGTTGTAACTCCTCCAGAAATTTTTGCTCCGATAATGGAGTGGGCCCAGATTGCTGTGCTGTAGGTAGCAGCGCCTTCGCGGTATTACCGGACTGCCCTTTAGATCTCTTCGATTTCTTCTGGGTTTGTGGGGAGTATGTCATGAGGCGCTTTGGCGATTTCGCCTCCATGACCCAGATAGGCCCAACTCCTTGATCACTAAAACGCACAGCCAGTCGTGGATTCTGTTTGAAAACCACAAATGTGTATGATCAGCAGTATTTCCTGAGTCCACCTAGCACTAAAGTGAAGCGGAAAAAAAAACGCTGACTTAAAATTTGATGCGAAGCGAGGGGATGAGTCGGGAGACGGCTTCTAGCGCTGCTAGCCCGACCGCGACATCACGCGATCTCTCCGGTGACTCCCCTTTTAAAGAAATCATCCAGCGACCCATACTGTCTTGTGAACTACAGACTAGTCTCTAACCTACCCTTTTTGGGTAAGGTTATTGAGAAGATAGTTGCGTTGCAGCTCAAGAACTTTCTTACCACCTGTGAAATCTACGATCCTCTCCAGTCCGGTTTCAGGAAGAGGCATAGTACTGAGACAGCATTAATTCGGGTGATGAATGCTCTCTTAATAGTGAGGGATCAAAGGACTTGTTTGATCTTGGTCCTCCTTGATCTCTCTGCAGCATTCAACACCATGGATCCATGGGGTGTTGTTGGAACACCTGCGGTTAATCTGTGGACTGTCGGGGATGGTCCTCAGATGGTTCATCTCTTTTCTCACGGGCAGGTCTCAGAGGGTGGTGTCTGGAATTTTTTCCTTGGCCCCCTTTGCCCTGCCTTGTGGGGTTCTGCAGAGTTCCGTACTGTCCCCCATGTTGTTCACGGTGTATATGCTGCCGTTGGGAGACATCATAAGGTGGTATGATCTGAGTTTTCACTGCTATGCAGATGACACTCAGCTCTACCTGTCCTTTGAACCCGAACAGAGTACTGCGGTATTTAACAACTGCCTCACCGAGATTCAGGTCTGAATGAGTGCTAACTGGTTTAAACTAAATCTGGATGAGACTGAGGTGTTGGTGGTAGACCCTGGTCACCGGGTAGAGAAGCTGACTCTTGGGCAACCATCCAGCCTGGTGCTTGGGGGTGACCAGTTGAGACCTTCTGGGAAGGTGTGGAATCTGGGGGTTGTGCTTGACAATGAACTGATGTTTATTTTATTTTATTTATTTATTTGTACATCGGTTTACAACCTTTGAGCCAGAGGCTCATTTCCAAAGGTACCTCATCACAAAGAGGACAAACACAGTACAACATTTAGTTACATAATTGTAGATTACAGCTTTTTACATCATTGCGGTCACAGTTTAGGCAGATATATGCAGCAATGACTTTGTTACAATAACAGTGTTACAGGTTTGGTATTCACAGGTTATTACAGTTATTTGGATAAGATTGAGAGATAAGCATACATTGGAAAAGTAGACAATTAGTCTTGAGCAGATACTGCTAGGTTAGTAAAAACAGGTGGCTATGGGACAGGGTAGGTGAAAAGTTGAGAAGCTGAGCCACTCTGGGAGTTTGTCAGTTTTTGATGTGGAGCTACTCAGAGAGTTTTGTCAGGTTCAATGAGCTGGGACACCTACAGCCAGGGAAGCTACTAGCTACGCATGTTAAATAGCTGACTTCAAGTGCGAGCTTTTGAAGCAGGAGATTGTACGGTATCGGTGATGGAGCTGGGGAGAGTGTTGTACCAGGAGGGGCTCTGTAACAGAAGGACCATTGACCATGAGTAGTCCTGGTCCTAGGGACAAACAGGGTGGCTCTGGAGGAGCTATGGTGTTTGGACTAAGGGTTGAGCTAGGTGGATAGAGGCTGTCAGACCAGGAGGGGATAGTCCAAGGAGTGTTTTTTTAGTTATGAGGCAGGTTTGGTATCTGAGCCATTCGTCCAGGTTAAGCAGCTTAGCCAAGTCATATAGCTGGCAGGTATGGGTTAATCTAGTGGCTCCCGTAATTAATCTACAGGTCTTATTCAAGGTGAGTCAGATTTTATTGAGGGCGGTCGTGTCCGTGGCACCATAGACAGGCAGGCCATAGTCCACAAGGGACATGATTGAGGAGGTGACTGCTAGTCAGAAGGCGTCGCGGGGAGGCAGTGCTTGTAGTGGTAAAGGATACCTAGCCGTGTATTTGTAGCTGAGACTAGAGTATTAATGTGGTCGTGGAAAGTGAGAGCTGAGTCAAAGGAGACCTTGAGGTACTTGTGCAGGCGAACTGATTGAGAGGATGCTTAGGAGTCAGAGGATGCCAGTGGGAAATTACTGAATTTGTTTTGGGGATGGGCAAAGAGCCTTTTTTTTTTTTTTTTTTTTTAGATTGATTACAAGTCTGTGCTCTTTAACCAGGCTTCAGCATCATTGAAAGCTAGTTGCAAGGTGTCTTGAAGGGAGATGGGGTTTCGGTTGGTGGCAAAGATGACGGCATCATCTGCGTACAGCAGGATTTTACCCATGCAAGCTCTGGGCATGGTATTGAGGTATAGTGAGAAGAGAAGTGGACCAAGGATGGAACCCTGGGGGACACTGGATTGGATAGGACATGTATTGGAGAGGGTCACATTAATTTTAACACGCTGAGAGCGGTCAGACAAGTAGCTGGAGCACCAGGAGACCAGGCCGGCGGAAAAGCCGGTGCAGTTGAGGGCATCCAACAGGAGGGGGTGGGAGACAGAGTCGAAAGCCTTTGAGAGGTCAATAAACACTGCCCCCGCTAGCGAGCTAGAGTCCAGGGAGGAATGAAGAAAATTTGAGAACTCAATAAGGGCAGTGCTGGTACTGTGACCTGCATGGAATCCGTGTTGTTCATGGCAGAGGATGTTGTATTTGGTCAGGTAATATGTGATTTGGGTAGCCACCAGTTTTTCTAGGGCTTTGGAGAGGGGTGGGAGGATGGAGATTGGCCGGTAATTCCCGGCTGAGGACCTGTCACCTCCTTTGTGTATGGGCATGACTGTGGCTGTTTTCCAGGCTGTAGGGAACTGTCCCAGGCAGAGGGACTTATTGAGCAGGGTAGTTAGGGGGGCAAGGACCTGATCCAGGACCTGGCGGAGGATACTGGGGTCCAGGGAGTCGCTGCCAATATTATGGCTCTTTAGAGCTTGAAGCAGGTGTGGCCTAGCCTCCTGGGGAGTAACCCTGCGTAAGTGGAAGCTAGGATATTGAAAGTCAGGGGCAGGTAGGGTTGAAGGAGGGTCAAAGAAGTCTCTGGGGAGGACCGAACTAAGGTCTGTGAAGGATATGTTGAGGAAGTTGGCTATGTGGGCAGGGTCGGTGGAGATAGAGCCTTCAATGGTGATCTGGGAGGGGGGAGGAGAGCGCACGCTCCCATTTAGTTGTTTAATGTTGTCCCAGAAAGTTCTGGCGCTCCCCCAGGAGAAGGTAAGTGCAGCCTGATAGTGATCGGCTTTTGCTTTCCTGATGGCCCATGTGCATTTGTTTCTAGAGGCATTGTAGGCCTGTCTGTCTGCAGCATGGCCTGTTTCAGAGGCCAGGTGCCACAGGTTATCCCTGTGTTTGAGCAGTTGCAGCAGGGACGGGGTAATCCAGGGGGCATTACGAACTTTGGTGCGGACTGCTGTAATGGGAGCGAAAATGTTGCAGGCTTTATTGAAGGTTTGGGGTGAAGAGGTAAGGCGGAATCTATATCAGGGCATGGTGTAAGGATACCAGTTAATTTGGGCAAATGTAGCTTAAGGCCTTTTGGTCCGCTTCTGGTCTGAGGCACCGACGTAGAGTGGGATGAGCCATGGGTTTGGGAGTGGGGTGGCCCAGCAGAAAATGATAGGAGAGTGGTTACTAATACAGTCCAGAAGGACCTGGGTATCATGGATTTGTTGAGGACGGTTGGTGATGACCACATCTAACAGGGTGCTGGTACCTTTCTTTGTGTTAATTCTGGTGGGTTGGGAGACTAGTTGGGACATGTCTATGGCTGCGAATGAGTCACGGGTGATGTCAGCGGATGAGCTGAGCCAGTTAACATTCAGGTCGCTCACAAGGATTTGGTCAGCTGTGTGAGGTAGGGTTGAAAGATAATCAGTTAGCGAAGCCAGTGCCAAAGTTTGGTTTTTAGGGGGAATGTAGGCAGCAGTGAGATAGAGGGGACCCCTGGAGGGGTCGGGAGTCAGTTTGAGAGTTAGTGCCTGTGCACTGTGGGCGAGAACAGAGGCAGGGAGTGTCAGTCCAGTGAGAGAGTCCCTGGTGTATATCGCACAAACCACCCCTCTTTTACCAACACGATCCTCACGGTACAGGGAGTACCCTTGAATAGTGACAAACGAGTCTGGAGTGGATTTTGATAGCCAGGTTTCCACCAGCGTAATGACATCTGGCCTATGCAAAGTGACCCAACATTGGAGGGAATCTAGTTTTTTTCATCAGGCTGCATATATTCATAGATGCAATGCAGAGCCCGGGTGACCCTGTAGGAGGGTTTGAGGGAGCTGGGTCAGGGTTCAGATGAATATTGCCTGTCAGGAGTAGTAGTATAACCACAGCCCTGGCCAGGGGACGGTAGAGGGTGAGCTTTCAATAAGTATGCCATGGGGGGGGTGCTTTTGGGCACAAAGGGTGGGCAGGGTTTTCCAGGCTGTAAAAGTGAGGAGGATAAGTCTCCAGTGGGCGCCTGAGGAAGTAGTAGGGAGGGGACCGGGGGGAGGGTGTTGACAACTGGGGCAGATGATGAGAGTAGAGTGTGGTTGAGCTAGCTCCAGGACAATAGCAAGATCAGGTGCCATTGTGCCTGGGGGGGAATTAGGTTGGTGAGACAATGGTGCCAGTGTGAGGATGATAGGGGGGCATTGTAGTAAGCGGGCTAACATATTGCTTGCAGTTGCAGTTGGGTGGTAGGTTGAAGTTGTTTTGTGTCACTCAGCAAGTGTGGATGCCACTTTGGAATAGTGGTAGTGACACGGACTCTGGTGGCCAGGTTCAAGACCAACTCAGGGCAGTTGGTCACAGGACCTAGATGAGAGCCGTGCTCCATGTTCTGGGGCCAGGACACAGGGTATGCTTGGGATCAAACAAGGGGTGTGTAATAGCGACTCCTAGTGGCCACTCGATGAAGGCTCAGTGGTGATGGCAGGAGGTCCAGGCAGGATTTAGTATAGCGTCAGGTGTGGGAAGGGGAGTGGGCAGAGCCTCTGTAGTTGAGGAAGACAGGAAGAGGGATAGGTAGTTTGGAGGAATCCAATAAAGGTGGTCAACCAGCATGGGCTTGGGGGTTGAAGGGAGGGGATCCAAGAGTAGGCTAGTTAAGGATTGGGTGTGGAGGTGGAGGTGGAGGTGGAGAGAGCAGAGGGCTGGGAGAGAAGGGAAGGGATAGGTAGTTAGCAGGGTCCAAGAATAACAGGGGGCGCTTTCTGAGACTAGAAGAGCTAGAGGCAGTAACAAAGGGTCCCTCTAGTGGCAGGCAGGTATAACCTGCAAAAGGGAAAATAGGGACTTAGTATTTCAAGCAGCAGGAAGTGATGTCATCAGGCAGGGCCTATAAAATAAGGAACGACCCTGGGTGGGTAGGGCAGTCGATGTGCATAGCGCGTCGACGGGCTAACCTCCCCTCAAAAGGGTGCTGGTAGAGGTTGTTGAAATTACCTCTGCTAAGCACCACTGAGTGTTTCAGCTCCAGGAGGGAGCTCAGATGCTTCAGGCAGGCAGCGGGCCATTTCTGGGCTACGGGGAGAGCAGCGGGCCTATATTGCAAGGGAAACAAAGGATCCTCATTAGTATGCAGAGAGAGACCGGAGGTCGTGATCACAAACAGCACGAGTATCCCGATTCAAGCAAGAACAGACCCATGCACAACAAAATACTGTGGCTTTCTAAATCAGGTACAAATGATGTTAACACTACTAACAGGCACTGTTTCAGATGGAGCAATACTGTACAGAAAGGCACACACTAGCACGACTACACCCCCCCCCAAACTGCAATCCTAGCCTGGAATGCTATGTGGGACATTTGCAGGCACTTCCAGTGTTACCCTCACAGTGCAGAGGCAGTCAGTAACACCAAATAAAAAATACGTAGCGTTTCGTGTATTACAGGCAGATGAAAAGAGAAACCCCCTCACAAGGGTGCTGGTAGAGGTTGTTGAACTTACCTCTGCTAAGCACCACCAAGTGTTTCAGCTCCAGGAGGGAGCTCCGATGCTTCGGGCAGGCAGCGGGCTGTTTAAAGCACAGGTGTCAGCAGTTGTCAAGTCCTCATTTTTCCATCTGAGGAACATTGCCCGGATAAAGCAGCTTGTCCCTCCCGATGACCTTCCTGTGTTGGTTCACGCCTTTGTGTCTTATCTTGACTACTGCAATGCTCTATACCTAGGGTTACCGGGGGGTGGTTACCGGGGGGGTGGATCTCCATTGCCTGCAGTTGGTGCAGAATGCGGTGGCCAGGTTGTTGACAGGGCAGTCAAGATCTTGCCATGTCACGCCTGTGCTGTACGAACTGTATTGGCTGCCGGTGCGATGGAGGATCTTCTTCAAGGTCGCATTGCTGACCTATAAGACCCTACATGGACAGGGACTGGGTTACTTGAAAGACCTCCTGTGACCTTACTGCCCCCTCCGCCCTCTCTGCTCCGCTGATGAAGGATTGCTAGAGGTTTCCAGGGTCCGTTTACAGACATCAGGTGCGAGGGCTTTTGCTTTTGTGGCCCCGACCCTGTGGAATTCTCTACATCATCGGATTAGAGATTGCCTGTCCACTGAGACGTTTAAATCCTCCTTGAAAACGTATTTGTTCAGCCTAGTATTTGGGAAGGATATTTAGTCAAATGTATCATATGTATGCTGTCTTTTAATTTCTTGTGTTTTAATTGTTTGTTGGTTATTTTAAACTGTAATGTGCTCTGATTTAAGAAAAGCACGTTAGAAATAAAGTATGACTTGATTTAATTTGATTTGATATCATCAAGCGTTTATTGTTTGTATGTGGATTTTGAATGTTAATGTACAACATTCAGTCTGTGTATTGAGAGACAGTGTAAGTGTGCTTTGGGGGAGGGGCGTACCTGTGGTGTAGGTAGATTAGGAGAAAAAGACAGTGCTTTCTGTTTTGGTGATATTTTTCTTGTATAAGTGCGTTAATGTACACACAGTAATATTTTCAATAATTCTTGCCATTTTTTTGCTGATTGTTGTGATGCAGCAGTGCATAAATTTAATTTGTTTAAAATATGTGGTTATATTACTGAAGTTTTCAATCTGCTATGCATTACTTAGTGTGTGTGTATGTGTGTGACGCGTGTCATTAAATCAGACACCTTCTATTGTGCCACATAATAATTTCAGCAATGTACATAATAATTTTAGCAATGTGAACCTGCTATCCACTGCAGCTGTGTGATTTTTGTACTTCTTTGTGGTATCTTTACTGGTACTTGTACTAGTGACTGTTACTGCAGCAGTGCAGTACACTGCCCTCCCCTGCGGCCTGCCGCAACCGGCAAAGGTATTCTTTTCCAGATTTGAATTTCTGATGGTGAGCACTGGTTGGGTGTTGTGCCTTTGCATCTGCATCTCTTCAGTGAGCAGCGCAATCTTAATCTGTCTGTGCATTTGCATCTCTTTAGGGCCCAATCTCCATTTGTAAGTTAAGTCACCGTTGTTTCTTTGGCTTCCCTTCAGAGTACTGGACAGGTGTGGTGCATAATTCTGCATGAACATTGTACTCATCAATATGCGTTTTTAAGTCAGGACCATCATCATGAGTTACTCGTGATACAAATCATGTTCTTCATCATCATCACAGTCACAAATCATGATTCACGATCACATCACGATTCACAACACTCATTTTTTGACTAGTTACTTGGATGTATTGTAAGCATGTTTAGTAGTATCTCTCCAGGCTTCACCACTCCACCATTGTACTCATTAATAAGTATTTTTAAGTAGGGGAGTTTTGTGATACAGCTCATCGGGGAAGTACAGTCATAAGCATTCACGTTCCTTCCCATACAGCATGTGAGTTACACTACTGTAAGCAGTGGTGGGCGAAGCAGCCCCAATTTGCTCCGTGAAGTGATTCACTGAGTAACGCAGAATCCGCGGAGAACTCCACAATGTGAACCGGAGTACTTCGCTTCATAATGAGGAATGTAAAGTCCTTTGAAACCAATGACTTTGCATTATTCTGCCTTCCCCAAACCACTTCGCCACCAATTTTAAGGCGAAGTACATTGAAATCAATGTAATTCACCTCACATCACCCTGTAATTGCGCTCCAAATGAAATTCTGCAGTTATTCATGGGATTGCAGGTCACATGGGCTCTAGATTGTTTGGCACAGCCTCAGTTCTGGCCTGGGTAGTGTGTGTGCAGCGGTAGTTGGAGACAGTTTGCTCTCAGAGCTCTGCTATTCAAAACTTGTAAAAGCTGTTTAAAATGCTTTTTGAGTTATATTTTTTGCTCAAAATTTAGTACATCAATTGTAGGAAACCCTTCTGTGCTCACATCATCGAGTGTTTATTGTTGTGTGTGGATTTTGAATGTTAATTTAGAACAGTCAGTCTGTGTACTGTGAAGTGTGCTTTGGGGGAGGGGAGTATTTGTGGAGTAGGTAGATTAACTGGGAGAAAAAGGCAGTCTTTCTGTTTTGGTTATATTTTTCTTGTATAACTGTGTTGAATGTACACTCAGTAATATTTTCAGTAATTCTTGACATTTTTTTGCTGATTGTTGTGGTGCAGCAGTGTACAATTTGTCTGTTTAAAACATTTGGTTATATTACTAAAGGTTTTCAATTTGCTACGCATTACTTGAGTGTGCGTGTGAGTGTGTGTGCGATGAATGCCATTTAATCAGACACCTTTTGTTGTGTTACAGAGTAATTGCAGCAGTGTGAACCTGCTATCCACCACACCTGCATGATTTTTTTATACTGCTTTGTGGTATCTTTACTGGTAGTGGATTGTTACTGCCGTGCACTAATCCCCCAATTGGCAAATTGTATTCCTTTTCAGATTTGGATTTGTGACTTGTGAGCCCTGGTTAGGTGTTGTGCCTTTTAGTGTGCACCCTTTGAGTGTGCAGTGCAGTCTTAATCTGTCTGTGCGTTTGCATGGCACCATTAATTCTGGGAGACTGCATTTCTTGTTACGCTCTCATTTCACTTTGTCAGCACTGGGGAATTTTCTGGACGCAAGACAGTAGCATTTTGGGGATGCACATTAATTCTGGTGACTCTGTGTGTGACCTTTCCACTGCATGCATGACTGAGTGTGCCATTAATTCTGGGAGACTTTGCATTTCTTGTTACACTCTCATTTCACTTCATCAGCACTGGGGAGTTTTCTAGATACAAGACAGTAGCACTTTGGGGATGCACATTCATTCTGGTGACTGTGTGGGTGGGATGTGTTACTCCACCTTACTTCACGTTTAAGGCAGAATGACAAGGTGAAGTAATAATAACAAGGTGAAGTGAGCCTTTCCTATGGGGCACTCCGCGTAGTGAAATGCCAATGTGAAGTGGCCACTTCACGTTCACTTCGCTGACGGATTTTAAATTTGCTGTATCACTAAGTGTAGCAGACATGGTCCTTTTTAGCTTTCAAGACACAGAGTCTCAAACATGGGTGCATTCCCCTAGGGCTAGGGAGGACCCAAAACTCGCACAGTTTCTTTCTTTTTCACACATTTCAGCACATTTATTTAACTTGGCTATTCCCGTCAGAAGATTAGCACAACTGCTCTGGCTTTTCAGAAGGCACAGTCTTTAAGGTAAATCTCTTTCTTTCTCCCAAGCAAACCAGGAGCTTAAGGCATGTCTCTTCATCACAACAGCAAGCGGAGTGTAAGGCATGGCTCCCCACCAAGTTAGGCACTTTACTTGTCAGTAATTCAATGTCTCAGATGCTTCTCAAAGCACACTTAGAACTGCAGACAGTTCACTTTATCTTTTCAGTTCAGTGCCTCTCACAAGCAAGATAAACAGCTCCTTACCCAGCTGGCTTCTTGTAGCTCCAATCAGAACATTGCTTTACAGAGTCCTATCATGCACCTCTAGGTGAAGTTCCAACTTCAGGATATGTCCTCTTTTATTTCTTCAGGCACATTAATCAATCACATATGCATTATCAACACTGGACCCTTCACGGTCACTTAGATAGGTGTCCACCCATTCATTGGCACAAATCAAATGCAAGGTGCAGACAGACTAGTTACTTGTACACTTGCTAGAAGTTTAATCACTCAGATTAGGTGCAACTTTTTCTTTAGCTGAAATCAATGGTTTCATAAGCACTTTTACTGCTGAGGCAGAACTTTCATGCAGCCCTCTCACAACAGCAAGCAGACTTCTTGCAGTTCTCACACAGCTGAAAATAACTCAGGTTTCTTCCCCACATTTTCCCAAAAATGTGGAAAGGCAAAAAGCTAGCCCTGGGGAACAATATCTGACAACCCCCAGGCCAGTAACGTCATTTCCATGCAGCCACATTTCTCTTGACAGGGGTCAGAGACCCCCTTCCTTCCAGAGGGGCTCCCACTGAACTGACTAGGCCAATTCTCCTTATCAAAAGACCAGAGCCCCCCTCCCTTGTGAAGGAGCTTGTGCCAAACTGAACCCAGCCTGAAAAGTCTCCAAGGTTTTGGGAGCTCTGTGAGGCTCCTGATTGGCTGACTCCAATTGTACCTCAAGAAAATGAATGCTTATTAGGCCCTCTGGATGTCTAACTGGATCCTTTTTTAGGTGCCAAGATCTGTCCCTGCTTTTTCCCCCACAAGTCTCTGGCAAAGTCCCAAAAGTCTCTGCAGTAAATCCTGGTTCTCTGTTCGGCTGCTGGCTGCAAAATATGGCTGCAGTTATACACAGTCCCCATGCAATCCATTACAGTCCCAAAAATAAAGTTCTGGTGCAGCAAGGTTATTTACTTTTTATCCACAATAACCCCACTGTTCAATAGCCCCTTCAATGCCCTCTTAAGTGCTGCCATTATCAAACATTCTACTGCAGTCCTTAACATGACACTGCAGCTGAAATACAGTGCCCCTAGGTGGTAGGCAGGCAGCTCGTTAATATTCATTGGGCTCCTTATTAATATTCATGAGCACCAAAATGCCTGCTATTGGCAATCTTCATTTACAATATTCAGACAGCTCTCTTGGCCCTTGTCCAGGTCACTAGTCCCCACTTGGACTTTACTGGGACTGGGACCACCAGAAAGCTATTTTTTTGACTGCAATCATGGTTGGAAATTGGAGCGTGCTTCTGCGTATGCATGAACTGCCAGCCAGCCGTGAAGTGTGTGGGGGAGATGCTGGCGGCTCCACAATTGCTCCAAAATCCCACAAAGGGCAAAAACAAATGCTCAGGCTATTCCAAGAGCCCAGGAGCACATCTGAACTTGAGCTGTGGCAGTGCCTTCAGAGGGAGATTGGGGTAAACATTACAGGCACTGGGAGACAGCATAAAAAGTAAGGTAAGCCCCACAGGGGGGTTACAATAATTTTGTAAAACACCACAATTAATGGAATTTCTTTGGAAGAAGCACTGTTACCAAACCACTGTTTACAATCTTAAGCACGTTTCCTCTGTCCCTTTCATTTAGTTTGGAAATTAAACTTGGCATTTTGCTCATCTACAGACTTGGCTATACTGTTTCCACTTTTGGAAGAAGTGAAAACTGAATACTAAAACACATCCCCAAACTCCACCGCTAGTTTCAGCCAATTTTTTGATGATGATGGAATAGCTTGGAAAGATTCTAGATTTTGACTTGCTTGATTTATTCAGAATGGTGCCTTTTCACTAACGCAGGTGGAGGTACCCCTCTGCAGCTGTGCACCCTCAGGAGATCCACTTGCCGGCCACATTCCCAAACACTGGCCAATGCATGGCTCCCATCCATGGCTCCACCTACCCAGCACACATGTTTGCTGGGGTGGTCAGGTGCTGAACTGCAGACCTGGGCATGTGGCCAATCAGCTGCCCAACCCAGGTCCCTTAGTGGATCACCTGCGCCTGTGGGGCACCATGTTGACTGCCGGCACATATCATGCTGACAGCACTGGGTGGGGGTGTCCCCCAGAAGTCCACCTCAGCCCACCCAGTGTGCTCCAATGGCCAGTGCAGCCTCAGTGTGGAGGTCCGGTGACCCCCACCATCTCCCCCGATATGCAGAGGCATCCCGGTGTGCGAGTAACAGTTACAGCTGCCTTCAGAAGGCATACACATTGCTCTTGTGCAATGTCCCTCAGGTCTCCCTGAATGGCTTGGAGTGTGGACATGCTCCCCCGCCTTGCTAGCCCCCAGCCTGCCTCCGCGGAACTGTGCATTCGGCTGGGGGTTTGGGTGCGTAGGGGTAGTGGTACCATGAATGCCATGCATGGGATGCAGTGGACACCGGCAAGTGTGAACAGGTGCGGGGTGGGCTATGGGCCAGGGTTACGTGGCGCATAGCTACTCCACACCATTTGTGAATTCAACATAATGGCTGCAGATATTGCACTGTGTGCAATTTCTTTCATTTACCTCATGATTATTATTGCTGGGCTGTTTGAATTAGATTCACATGTTTTTAGTTTTAATATCAGTGGGTGTCAAGGTTGGACTGGAGAGGTGGGCTCAAGGGTCTTTGCACCCTGTGGGCACACAATTTAATTCACATATTGAGTGATTAGCAGGACCCTCTGGAAACTAGATGTTTTGGCTCAGGTTGTCTTTTGTGGTAAAAATCTTTCAATCAGTCAGTCAATACATACATGCATGCATACATACATACCTACATACATACTCTAAAGCAGTAATGGCGCATGAGATTAATTAAAAATTTCATCTGCCATTTTAAAGGGACATTGCTAGCCCCTTTTACATATGAACATACAAAATTTGCCAGCAGATAAAGGCCTAGAGGTCTATCAAGTCTGCTCAAATGTGCAGCTAGCACCCCTTATTCTGCAGCTGCACCTCCCTTCCACCTTTCCCCTTCATTGACCCTCCCCCTTGTCCTGTCCCATCCCCTTTTGAAGCAGTCCACTCTTCTACTGGATACCACTTCTGCAGGTAACGTGATTCGACCCAGCCACCACTCTCTCTGTAAAAAGGTGTCCTCATCTCCTCCTGAACCTTCCTCCCTCCAGTCTCATATCATGGCCCCTGTGTCCCTCCCTCCCTTACTTTAGATAGCCCCTCTGTACCTGTCTTGTTTATTCCTTTCATGTACTTAAAGGTTTCAATCATGTCCCCGCCCATCCTCTCCTCCAGCGAGTACATATTCAACTCCCTCAACCTCCTCTCATATGATGAGTCCCCAGCCCCTTGATCATCTTTGTCACCCTCGCTGCACCCCTCCAGTAACTTAATGTCCCTCTTCAGATACGGGCGCCAGTACTGCACGCAGTACTCCAGGTGCAGTCTAACTAATGATCTATACAGTGGCAGAATCACCTCCTCCCTCCTCGAGGATATACCCCTTGCAATACAACACAGCATTTTGTTGGCCTTTGCAGCTGCCTTCCTACATTGTGCCGAGTTGTTCATTGACCCTGTAATGAGCACCCCCAGGTTCTTCTCCTCCTCTGTCTGGGCTAGCTGCACTCCCTCCAGCTGGTAACTCCTCCTTGGGTTCTTCATCTCAAAATGCAGCACCTTGCACTTTTTGGCATTAAACCCGAGTCGCCAGGTGTCTGACCAGGTTTCAAGCTTTGCCAGATCATCCTGCAACCCCTGCCATCCCCCTAGGTCATCCACCACTGCTCCTACCTTGGTATCATCAGCAAACAGACTGATATTGCTCTTGATGTCCAATGATATGTCTGCAATGAATATCCCAAACAACACTGGTCCCAACACCGAGCCCTGTGGAACACCGCTCGTCACTACCCTTGGGTGTGAGAGCTCCCCACCCACCACCACCCTCTGTTGCCTTCCCTGAAGCAAGTTCCCTACCCATCTCACCAACTTTGCACCTGCCCTGTGCCTTCTAGCTTACTTCCCAGCCTTCCATGCGGCACCGAGTTGAATGCCTTACTGAAGTCCAGATACAGGACATCAACTGCATGGCCCCTATCCAATTGCCTAGTTACCCAGTCATAGAACTCCACCAGGTTGGTTTGGCAGGATCTGCCATGTATGAAGCCATGCTGTCTGCTGTCCTGTAGTCCTTTGGCCTCTAGGAGGGCCACCAGCCTCTCCTTAAGGATAGTCTCCATTAGCTTACCCACGATGGATGTGAGGCTTACTGGTCTGTAGTTTCCTGGTTCATCCTTGGGGCCACTCTTGTGGAGGGGCACCACATGAGCCATCCTCCAGTCCTGAGGTACACACCCGGAATGTAGTGAGGCACTAAATAGGTCCACCTCTCCCTCTGCCATGAGTACCTGTAACTCCTTCCAAGGCTCCTAGCATTAAGGGTAATCACCTTCCACCCTCCCCCCCATCCTGCCCTCCTTTACAAGCATCACCAATAGTACTTGCCATTTGTCCTTTGTTACTGTTACGGGGGAGTAAGCTCATATGGTTTCCCAACCTGTGGTCTCTGCATGTCTCTTGCCCAATTGTCACCCCCCGCTCCTAGTTTAAATTCCCAACTTCCTCTATGTACTCCTCCATCCTCTGTTTCAACACTTTCTTTCCCTCCTCACTCAAGTGTAGTCTGTCCTTGTCATAGAGATTACTGTCCTCCCAGGTCCCTCCCCACCCCCTCAACAGCCCATACCCTTTAGCACAACATCAGGTCCTTAGCCATCCATCAAATTCCTCTATTCTCAGCTTTCTTGTTGTGCTTGCCTTGGGCACTGGAAGTATCTCTGATCTTCCTGCCCCCTCACATAATTGTCCTAGTTCCTCAAACCTCCCCTTGCTTCTCCATCAGACCTGGCAGGTATCAAAGGAATGTCTTTTATGCATCTTAATGCCTGTAATTTGCTGAAAAAGTTCACCCTTATCCAGGCTTGGGTGAGCCACACCCTATCTGACGTCCTAGTGATCACTGAGACCTGGCTTAGGCCAGCCACCCCAGACAATGAAATCAATATCCCAAATTATTTACTCTTCTGAGCAGATAGGCAATCAAGAGGAGGTGGGTGGCAATTTATGTAAGGGACAAATACTCAGCTGCATGCATAGACGCATCATCCTCCCCCAAAGAATTTGAGTGCGTGACCCTAAAGATCGAACTTTCTCCTTCCAGTGCACTCTGTGTAATAGGCTGCTACAGGCCCCCTTCTGCCAGGCCTCATCTCCTGTCTCACCTCAGTTCCATACTGGGGCTTAGTTCCTTGGAAACCATTAATCTTGGCGAGCTGAAATACGATTGGCTGTCAAGTGCATCAGCTCCCTTGAAATCCTTTTGTGACACTCTAGGTCTGGTGCAACTCATTATTGAGCCTACTCATCCAAATAAAAAGAACCTTAACAACAGCTCCCTCTTAGATGTAATTTTGGTTAGCAAGCCACACCTGTTCTCTTATGTCGGAACATTTTTCTCAGATATTAGCAATCATTGTATAATCACCACCATTAGATCTGTGCACAATCCATAGCTTGTGGCAAAGTTCTCTATCAAGAGGTGCAAACGCAACTTTGATTTGTTTGCTTATGTCCACAACTTGAAACATTCACTGCGATGGCAGGAATTCTTCCTAGCCAAAACAGTTAACAGGGCATATACTATTTTTTATGATATTTTAAGGGAGGCTTTAAATAAGCGTGCATCCTAGGTTAAGGTGCGGGTCAGGAGCAGCACCTGCCGTTGGTTCTCACCTGAGCTCAAAGCTTCCCTGTTAGAAAGGGATACTTTATGAAAAAAAGCCCGAAGAAGCAAGAACGACTCGGATTGGTGTCTTTTTAAGAGAGCACGTAACAAGTGCACCAAGTTGGTCAAACAGCCAAGGCCGCCTACTATCATTGGAGCTAGCCTCTGCCTCAAGAAATCCTACAAAGCTCTGCAAAACATTAAAAGACATGTCTGGACACGCACCTGGTAATTCCATTCCAGCAAAAATTAAGTCCGGTGGCAGTGTTATCGCTAACCGATCAGAGATATTGGAAGCCCTCAATAACCATTTTGCAACGGCAGGGCTAGCATTTGATACTTCTCCTGCCAATGACCTCTGCACAGCTCAAGGTCCACCAACCTACAAGTCCCCCTTCACTGAGGAGGCCTCTCCCTCCTGCCTGTCTCTCTAAAAGAGGTGGAAAACCTACTGCTGCAACTGGACACCAGGAAGGGAGCAGGCTCCAACTTCATAGAGCCATACTATCTGAAATGTGCTTACCATGTGCTTGCGGTGCCAATCACCCACCTATTCAACATGTCACTCTCCCAGGGTAGCCTCCTCACCGATGGAAAATAGCCCATGTCATCCCTCTATTAAAAGCAGGAGACCCCTGCAATCTAAATAATTACAGACTGATCTCCCTCCTCCCCATCCTGTCTAAATTACTAGAAAAATAGTGTGTGGCCAGCTAGAGGTATACTTGGAATCCAGAAGCCTATTAAACCCGGTTCAGTCTGGATTCAGACCAAAGCACAGCACCATAACAGCCCTAGCTAAGGTGACCAATGATTGGCTCCTAGACCTTGACAAGAAGAATCATGCCTGTGCTGTTTTCTTGGATCTTAGTAAGGCATTCGACACAATTGATCACAGCCTGCTTCTTTCCTCCATAAGCACCTTAGGCCTGGACCATAAATCTATGTGCTGGTTTGCAGACTACCTCAGAGAATGGAAACAGCAGGTTAAAGCTGAAGATGATCTTTCTACATTAAACTCTATGCTGAGGGGTGTGCCCCAGGGCTCTATCCTTGGTCCCCTCCTCTTTGCAGTCTACATTAACAACATCAATGACCCTATCAAAAAAGCCAACATCCACTTATTCGCGGATGACACTGTACTGTACTTGAGTTGTCCCAAGCCAGAAGCAGCCTGTGAAGACCTCCAAGTTGAATTTAACTTTCTACAATACCAGCTCATAAACAAAAAGCTTTTACTCAATGCGAAAAAGACAAAAGGCATGCTGTTCTCCCCCTCTTTGCATGCGGCAATTCCTGCGGGGGAAGCTATCCCACAAATTACCACTGTTCTTGGAGAAACACTAGAGTATGTAGCTAAATTCAAATATCTAGGAGTTTGGCTCAATCATAAACTTTCCTTCGACGACCATCTCGAAGAACTACAGAAGAAACTAAGGCAAAGATTAGGACTATTCTACAGAATTAACCACCTGCTCACAAAGGAGGCCAAGATTCAACTGGTTCAAGGTACCTTCCTATCTTTATTAGATTACGTGGACCTGCATTACAGCCACTGCACTGCCTCTGCACTGGCTAAGTTGGACACCCTCTACCCCAGAGCTATCAGGTTCATTACTGGCCTTCCACTTTCCACACACCACTGCTCCCTGTACTCATTGTTAGGCTGGACTTCCCTTCACTACAGAAGGAATAGAAACGCCGCCCTATGGACTTTCAGAGCGGTGACCAACAAGCTCCCCTTATATGTCTCAGATTGTATTCCCCAGAGTGTGTTAGGCACCTACGCTCTAAGGAGCTATTCCCTAATTGCCCTCCAAGTTCCAAGGTTCAAAACTCGTTTCGGCAAAGCTGCTCTAAGCTTCTCCACATTGTGGAACGGTTTACAAAGGAACTTGAAGCTGAGCTGCCCTGTTAGCCTGAATATCTTCAAGGTGCTCTACGATTGCTACATGAAAGCACCTTGCAAATGTTTTCCTCACTGCTAGCCCACTAATTCCACAACTCCCCCTTTCCATCCTGATGCTCACCATGTTTCTACCCCTGGCTCTCACTCTTTCCCTATTAACTCTTCCTGCTGCACCCACCCTTCCCTGTCCACTCCAGCCTGGCTAAAGTCCCACTCCATCCGTAGTAGTGTCCCAATTATCTACCCCTCCTCTGTCATTATCATAATAAACAAGTACACGACAGCCATCGTCACTTTCTGTGGTTTTAGCTCAAGTTTTCCTCCAGTCGTCGGTAATATATCCCTCCTCTTCTTTACCTCTCTAACCTGCCACCCCATACATGGCCTCTTTCCCCTATATATGTACTGTAGTTGCCAGCTGCCTCACTCAAAAGATCTCTGCTTATAACCCCTGTATGCCTATGATTGATTGTACATCTGCTGACTTCTTCAATTGTAAAATAATGCAGTTTTTTTTTATTTATTTCAACCTTGTATTGTACTGTATACACTGTATATACTTTTTCTTCCTTGTATATTATTGCTTTTTGTATACCTGCTTCTGTACTGTATTTTGATGTATTCATTACCAGGTCCACCTTGCAAATGAGCCTTGCTCAATGGTGCCCGCCTGGATAAATAAAGATTTTGATTGATTGATTGATTGATTGATTGACAATATCTACTGTCTTGTCAGCCAGGTTGTTCATCCCAAGATGTATAATTAAATGAGGCTTGTCCCTACCCCTTCTGACATATTTCAGAACAGATTGTCCCACCCTTTCCGCTGTCATTCCTGGCATGGCCTCCACCCAAATGCGACTATGTCTCTCCCCCTTGCTACCCCCACCTGACTCCTCTTAGTATTGAGTCCCCCAGCACTAAGATTCCACCCCCTTACTCCCTGCTTGCTTCCGTTCATCTCCCTCTGTCATTTCCAGCTCCTCTTCTTCCTCCTGTACATTATTTCCCCCTTTTGCCCCTGTTGCAATTCTTCCAGCAGAACTTCCCCACACTCTGGTTTGGTCCAGGCATTTATCAATTACTCCTCTAATTTCAACATTTCCCTCCTCCTCCATCTTCCTCTATAACAGTGCAAAACTATTTTCTGAAGACCCTTCACAAATGCCCGCTCCCTCTCTCTTCATAGTAACCTGTTCTCTCCTTTCCACTCCATGATTTTGCCACTTCTTTGCCTCCCCTCACAAGTCCCTATCTCCTCCTTCCATTTGTCTTTTGTCTCCCAACCTGGTTTCCTCTGCAATTGTTATTCCTGGCCTGGGCCCCTTTGTCTCTGGTTTCCTTCTTCTGACTCTCTCCTCACCACTGTTGGCTCAAATTGCCCTCCCTCATTTGCCCTCCTTCCTCCCTCCAGTATTGGGCTAAACCCACCCCCAGTCTGCCTTGCCTGTCTTAGTTCCTCCTGCAGACCCTCAATCTCCTTTCTAAGTTTCTCTATGTGGTTGCACACTGAACATCCCCCCACACTCCAGGCAATTTTCAGAAAGATTGGTGCACCACAGTTGTTGCAGCCTACCACCCTACCCATTGCTTTTGTTGCCCACTAGCGATCCCCCACCCTTCCAGATGAAGGATACCAAACACTCCCCCAAGTCTTCCCTCTCCTCCCTCTATCAGTGCAAAACATTCTTTTCTTAATTTTCCTTACCCGCTTTGTTGTACACATTTAGATAGATTGAGCAACTGCTTTTTATATTCCTATCCTTCCTATCCACACCCAAAAGGAGACTTTAAGTAGCTATTGCACAACCTTCTTCAAACTCCTACTCCTCCTTTCCACAATGCAATAGAAATGCAAAGAAGTAACAATGAAAGCTCCTTGAATTGCAGTTACTTCCCTTCCACTGAGATAGCAGCCCCCTCTTCACTCACTGCTGTTCCTTTCCTAGATGTCTGCTTCTGCTATGACAGGTGCATATCCTTTGCCCATTTGAGGAAGTGATGTCAGAACCCCTGGTATAAAGGAAATCATGGACAGGGGCAGGTGGGACCAGCCCAAGTCTTCCAGAAACAATCGGGTAGCTGAGGCCCTAGTCAGACCATTAGCACCCTTCCCCCACTATGCACTAAACTTTGCAGCTAGTGAAGCCAGTAAAAATAAATCACAATTCTACTCAAAGCCCACCAAATAGGTTTACGGCCAAATAAAACAGGTTTCCAATTCAAACAGCTTCACCAACAACACTTCAAAATAGGCTTGAAATTAGAAGATATAGGTTTCCAATTCAAAGAAACAGCCCCAATTAAATCACACCAAATATGTTTTAAATCAGAAGAAATAGGCCTCCACAAATGCAGCCTGCTACACAGTGAAACATCAAACAAATGAGCCCACTTATAGCCACCAAAACAGGTTTCAAAATTCCTACAGCCCCAAAACAATACCCTGTTAGCCCCTTAGAAGTAGTAAGAAAGAAAAGAAATAACCTTCTACCAAGTAAAATCCACAAGAAACAATGTAAAAACAATAAAAAGAAGCTACTGTACTGGAACAGATCTGATCCTTTCCCCTTCTAGTTCCTTCACAGACTGAAAAAGAATGTGATGCTTATCCAGCAAGTAAATCCTTTCCCCAACTGCTCAGCAAAAGAAGGTTCAGACAACCTCTGCCAGACCCCAACTGCTTCTGCAGTTAACAGACCTCAAATACAATGTCCAACACACAGAAATGGCAGCTAAAAAAACTACTTTAAATCAACTTACAACACCCTCAGCAGCTAAAGGCCCTTTCTCTCTCTCCTCTAGTTGAAGACTAGTTGAAAACCTGCATTTTATGATTGCTTACCTTCTCTCAAATGTACTGTTGTTTTTGGTTGTTTTATCTGATTCCTTGCTGAGTAGAATTGAAATGCATGCTGATGGTGTAAATATACTCAACCTTTATTTATTTACAGATTGATAGCCATGAAGGGCATACTGAGCAAATGCTCAGTTCCAGGTGAATTTTGTTTCAAATCATTGATCTACTCTTATTGCATACATCCTGAATATTTGGAACGCCCACAAATAGTGCAGCCACTTATGATGCAATAGTTGCCTCTCTTCCCACTGTATCCTAACTGACTAGACTGTGTTAGGGGTGTTCCCAAGTCCAGAGAGGATGCAGTGGGAGTTGATCAAGGACTGTTAACAAACAAATGTTTGTGTGGTAACACAAATACCAATATGGCATGCAGTCTGTTTTTTACTTTTATAAAACAAAAGGGAATCAGAATCAAATTACCAGCTACATCCACAGTCTTCAGAACGTGAACAATTATAACGTGTTTTCTAAAAAGCTGCTAATGCCTCAAAAAAAGTTTGAAAAACATTGTAATTATTTGCAATTCAGCTCTGATTTCATATACAGTATATACTCTACAGATTTTTTCTCCCTATTGTTTATTACTGAAGAAATTTACATGAATACACAATATTTATCTGAGAGTTCATCTGCCTCTGTGACTTACTCCCTACTTCAATTCATAATCCTCTGTTGTGACATCACAATCTTTTGCCATTGCAGTAACTGTGATATCACAAGTAGTGCATAATGACCTCAGGAAGGGAGAAAGCAACAGGAATAGGTGAACTCTTCTGGAGCAAAGATTCTGTTTTAATGCAGCTAACCTCAGTAATAAATAATGGAGAGGAGAAATACAGAACTAATGTGAAATATAAACTGAAGTGTGTCTAAATATTGTAATTTGTTTAACTTCTCATGAAGGCGTAGATGCTTTTTAAACTACAGACACTTTGAGGTCTAAGGGGGTTGACAGTGTCCTTTTTTTTTGCTCCCCCGATACTACCTGCGCATACTTGGCATCAGGGGAGACATGGGTTTCTGAATTTTCTCCCTATTACCCCAGGACCCTGGATTGTGGTCACACATGTGCAAGGAGGAACAAATGTACTCCACAGCTCCAGTGACTGCACCTGCCAACCACCTGGGCTAATGCCAGGGATTCCTATAGCTTGGTGGTACCACCTAGCCTCCATCGGGTGGAAGCCAAGAGCCAGGGAACCTTCATGTCCCTCCCTGAAAAGGAAAGCTGCCTTGTAGCATCTCAATCCTGCTCCACACCCTCCCTACCAGCTGACCACTAGCAGCGTGAGCTTGCTCCTGAACTCAGATCACCAGTGTGGCATGAGTTGTTGTGTTCAGTGCCTCAACCCTCAGCGCCACCGGGCTGGTGACAGTGTCCCTTTAAGATGAGCCACTGTCTGTAGTTGCTTCCATCACTCCCTCTCTAAAGGCATTTGTAATATCAGAATTTTCTAAACATGATAGGAACTATTTTATACTATTAAATGCCCAATTTCCATGCATTTTATTTATTTACTAAAATTTCAGAGAACTCCTTTCAGCACAAGTGCTCTTTTACAAAGGTTCCATGTCAGTGACAAAGATTACAAGTAAACATAAAAAATACAATAATTGAGTTCCAGTGGAATGAAGTCAAACAAGTGCAATATGAGTTGAACAATTACAAATAATTAGGCTAGACCAAGTGCACACAATTTTATAATAAGGAAGGTAAACAGAAAAAGTGTAAAACAAGCAAGATAATGGTGCTTGGCCTCAGATCCAGAATCTGATACAGTTCAAAGTATATACCAGGAGGGACATGGGATAGAAACATAGAAACATAGAAATTGACAGCAGATAAGGACCACTTGGCCCACATAGTCTGCCCATTTTCTACCTAATGGATAAACTGCAGATCCTAGTTAACCAACAGCCTACTTCCTCCTACCCCTCACTAGAATTGCCTTATGTCTGTCCCATGCATTCTTGAATTCCTGCACTGTTCTTGACTCCACAACCTCCTCAGGAAGGCTGTTCCATGCATCCACAACCCTCTCTATGAAAAACTACTTCCTCACATTACCTCTGAGCCGTCCCTCCTCTATCTTCAAATTGTGCCCACTTGTTCCTGCACAGCTCTTTTTCCAAAGATATTACCCTCTTGGACTTTGTTGATTCCCTTGAGGTACTTGACAGTTTTTATCATGTCCCCTCTCTCCCTTCTTTCATCAAGGGTATACATATTAAGCTCCTTTAGCTTCTCTTCATATGTCTTCTGGTGCAGACCCTGCCACCATTTTGATTGCCCTCCTCTGGACAGTCTCCACTCTGTCTATGTCTTTGCTGAGGTGGGGTCTCCAGAACTGCACACAGTACTCCAGATGGGGTCTCATCAACTGTCTGTACAGAGGGATAACAACTTCCTGTTTTCTACTGTTGATACCTCTCCCTATGCATCCCAGTATCCCCCCCCCAAGCCTTCCTTACTTCCTTCTCACATTGCTTGCCCACTTTAGGTCATCTGATATAAATACCCCCAGGTCCCTTTCCATTTTTATTGTTGTCAGTATCTTACCCCCCGTTGTGTACTCTTCCCCTTGGTTTTTGTTTCCCAGGTGCATTACATTGCACTTCTTTCCATTGAATCTAAGCTGCCATACATTTGACCATTCCTCCAACCTTGCCAAGTCCCTTCTCATCTTTTCCACCCCTCTTGTGTATCAATCCTGTTGCAGATCTTTGTGTCATCTGCAAATAGACATACTTTTCCTTCCAGTTCCCCTGCAATGTCACTTATAAAGACATTAAAAAGGACTGGTCCCAGTATTGAACCCTGCAGTATCCCTCTAGTAATCCTCCTCTCTTCACTGTGGACTCCTTTTACTACTACTCTTTGTGCCCTGTTGTCCAGCCAATTTTTTATCCAGGCTACCACCTTGGGACCCACTCCAAGGCTGGCAAACTTGTTTATTAATCTTTTGTGTGGGACTGTATCAAATGCCTTGCTAAAATCTAGGTAGGCCATATCCACAGCCCCTCTCTGATCTACTACTTTGGTCACCTAGTCAAAGAAATCTATTATATTCACCTGACATGACCTTCCCACTGTGAATCCATGCTGCCTTGGGTCCTGTGCCCAACTGGCCTTTAGGTACTCAACAATTCTTTCCTTCAGAAGTGATTCCATCATTTTTCCCTACTACTGTGGTCAAACTAACTGGTCTATAGTTTCCTGCCTCTGTCCTGCTCCCACTTTTGTGAAGAGGAATTACATTCACCCTCCTCCAGGCCTCAGTACCACCCCATCCTCCCATGATTTGTTAAAGAGAGTAGTCAGCAGTGTCACTAGTTCTACCCTTAGTTCTTTTAGAATTCTTGGGTGAATCCAATCAGGCCCCATTACTTTGTCCAGCTTCAATTGTATTAGTTATTTGAGAACCCTTTCTTCTGTAAATGGACTGGTATCAACCTCCATATCCAGAGTGTTTCTGTTATTGGTTTAGGTACCTCTCCCTCCTCTTCCTTTGTGAATACTGAGCAGAAATATTCGTTCAGTATCCATGCTTTTTCACTGTCTCCATCTGCCCACATTCCCTCCATTTTATTAAGCCTCAGTATCCCTCCTTTGGTCTTTCTTTACTCCCTAATGTACCTATAAAAGGTCTTATCCCCCTTCTTAACAGAGTTTGCTATCCTTTCCTCGGTTTGGACCTTTGCTATTCTGACTGCCTTCCCTGCCTCTTTCTGTTTTAACTGATATAGTTCTCTGTCCTTCTCCTTCTGTGTTGTCTTATATTTCCTGAATGCTATCCTTTTCTCCTTAACCTACCCTGCCACCTCTTTTGAGAACCATAGTGTTTTTTTTTTCCTTCATTGTGTTTTGTTGATTTGATTCACATAAATGCTTGTTGCCTCTGTGATGGCTGTTTTGATTACTCCCCACTGTTCATCCACCCCTCCTTCTTGCCTATTTGTTAGTGCTTTTCTGAGGCACTCTCTCATTTTCCCAAAGTCAGCCCTCCTAAAGTCCAATACTCTCGCTTTTGTATGGCTTGACTGTATGGCAATGTTTATTGTGAACCACACTGTTTGGTGGTCGCTTGTTCCCAGATGGCTACCCACTTCTAAATCTGAGATTCTTTCTTTGTCCCCATGTGAGAGTGTAGATTCCAATACTAGCTGTCTGAGGCATGCCCTTTTTAGGGCATCAAGAATGACCCTGATCTTGGATGTGCCTGCAGCAAAGGTGCTCCAGTTAACATCTGGCATATTCAGGTCCCCCATCAACAATATTTCCCCTTTTTCTGCCATTCTAAGGATGCCTTCTATCATTTCCCTGTCCATTCCCTACCCCTGAGATGGGGGTCTGTATACAACCCCCATGTGGATTGTGATGCCATTTCCTGTCTCCAGGGTGACCCAGAGTGCCTCATCTGCTCCCTGTTAACTCTTTAGTTCTGCTGCTTTGATCCCTTCTCTTACATAGAGAGCTACTCCTCCTCCTCTTTTACCCTCCCTGTCCCTCCTGTAGATTGTGTATCCTGGTATGTTGACATCCCAGTCATGGTTCTCTGTGTATCATGTTTCTGTGACTGCCACAATATCCAGGCATCCCTCTTCCATCAAGGCCACTAGTTCAGGGAGCTTGTTACACAGACTATGGGCATTGGTACTCATCACCCTCCAATTTTTGATGACCTTACCCCTTTAAGCCCCATCCCTTTCCTTACTGCCTTTGCCCTTTTTTGCATTTACTTCTGTCCTGCTCCCTAATGACTTCTCTACCTTGGTGTTTACCTCACTAATTACTGTGTTTTGGTGGGGGAGGCTGTGATTTCCCTGCTCCTTTTCGGTGCCTCCCCCCTTGGCTAGTTTAAATGCTTACCAATGAAGCATTTAAACCTATCACCTAGGATTCTGGTTCCCTCCTGGACAGAATCAAACCACTGCACCAGTATAGGCCTGCATCCCTCCAGGTGGCTCCCCAGTCCCCAGTGAAGCCAAAACCCTGAGCTCCACACCGGTTTTTCAACCATTCATTGAATTCCATGGTATGAAGTACCATTGCATCACCCTTTCCATAGACAGGCAGCACCTCCAAGAAGATTACCATATGTGCTACTTGTCTAAGGCCCCTCCCCAACTCTACAAACTCCTCTTGCACTGCTCTGATCCCATTGCTAGCCAGGTTATTAGTCTCTAAATGGACAAAGACATGCAGCTCCCTGCCTCATGCAGCTGCTCCCACGATCCTGAGGATTCACTTCCTGTCCCTCCAAGCCATGGTGCCAGGCAGGAACTTTACCTCCCTCTCCCCTTCCTCACCCACTTCTACCCCCCTAATGATTGAGTTCCCCACCAGGAGTTGTTTCCTTCCCCGGTGGTGTCCCTTGCCACCCTCCTGTAAGTCTCCTTTGTGGAGGTTCCCAGCACTGTCCTTGGTCTCCACTGAAGGTGCTTCCATAGAGGAACCACTACCCACCAGAACAGTGTATGAATTGTGGAGAGGTACAGCAGGAGGGATGCACCTCTGTTTTATAACCCTCCCTCCCTCCCTCCTGAGCCCACCTTGGTCCAGCTGCTCCTCTTCTTGGCAACCTCTGAGGCAGCGGCAGTGGTCCTGGTGGTCCTTGGGTGGGGAAGAGGTTTCATGAATCCTAGCCAGGTTAGCCTGGAGACAGGCAACCTCCTCCCTCAGACCAGAGAGGTGCCTGCAAATAGGACAGCATCACAGCCTCCGGAATGTCTCCCAGAACACTGCCACCCCACAGCCATTGCACTGTACCACTCCCATCATGTCTTATTTTGTGTCTCCTCTCCTGTTTCTCCATTTGCTTACTCTCTCCTCTCCATACAACTCTCACCCTTCCTATTCTGGGACAGCAACTTCCTGTATTCTTCGGTAGTCATCTTCTTCCTTGCTCAGAGTGAGACCACCAGCGGCTGGGGGGCAGAAAGAGCTACTTTTGTCCTTCAGGATTGACAAAACTAATGTTTCTCTATGATCCTTCCCTTCCTACTGTCAAACAGGAAGTTCCTTATGTCAGTCAAATTGAGTGGCTGTAAAAGTAGAACTGGCTTATTGTGGGAGGGTGGAGGGGTGGGATGGAGGGCAATTAGTAAGAAAAACAGTAGCTTTTTTAGTTAGCTGCTTTCTGCTCTACAAACAAGATTTCTATCTTCCAAAAGCTAGCAGCAGGAAGTTGTAATTGGAGTCATCTGCTTTTCTACTGCCTACGCCACACCCCCAATTAACCTCTCTCCCCTCCTACTGATTTAGCAAAGTAAGTTGATACAGTACCCTTCACAACACAGAAACACACACTGACTTTCTTTTTTTTAACCCTAAATGATCCCCCCTGTACTTACTAATAAAGTATATGTTTGCTTAATCCCAGCAGGCACTGTCTCCTGCTGAGATAGAAGTGTTAAATTAGTAAGAAAAATGGTAGCAATTTTAGTTAGCTGTTTTCTACTCTACAAGCAAGATTTCTGTCTTCCACAATCTAGCAGCAGGAAGTTGTAATTGGAGTCACCTGCTTTTCTACTGCCTAAGCCACACCCCAATTAACCTTTCTCCCCTCCTACTGATTTAGCAAAGTAAGTTGATACGGTACCCTTCCCAACACAGAAACACACACTGACTTTCTTTTTTTTTAAACTTAAGTTTTTAGTTAGCTGTTTTCTACTATACAAGCAAGATTTCTGTCTTCCAAAAGCTAGCAGCAGGATGTTTAAAAGTTACAGTTGCATTGAACTGTTAGGGCTGCCTGTAGTGCTGTCTTATATGTCAGTCATGTACAGCTGATAGCTTGATGTGCTTTGATGAGTTTTTAATAAATAACCTAAGTTTCTGGTGCCCTCAGATCTAGATTGTGTTCATTTCTCTTCATCAGCTACTGTTCTCTCTACTTTTCTAATTTCTATGGCTTAGCATGACATTAGTCCCATCATTCCATGCTCTTCATTTGAATGGCAAAACTGAGATCAATAACTGAGAGATTTATTGTTATTACAAATGGACAAAATACATTAGATTATTAAACTACACAAAGGGTCTACAAATATTGGAATCTAGTAAAGACCCTAAAAGGAAAACAGGAGAGCATATAAAGGAATAGAACTGTTCCCTAATACAGCAGTAAAAGACAGCACGCACAATGCAGTGTGGAAAGGACCAGGTTAATTTACTGCTAATTGTCCTAATAGCCATACTTTTACTTATTTAGTTTCTGTTGACCAAGTAGGTGCACTAGAGACTTAAGGCCTGATTTTAAAAGGGCAAATTTTAGCGTAAGGTGCTTGCATGAAACAACTTTGACACAAGTGGCACCTTGCGTCAAACTTTGCATCAATTCTGATTTTTGAACACAGGCTGCATTGAAATTGGGTGCCTTGCGCTGAAGCCATCCTGTGCCACGTTTATGGAAAAAGCACCCTTTCATCAGGTTGCAAGGGGGTTTGTGCCATTATGGAGCTGCACCATCAGCTTTTTTTGAATTTGCAAGCTCTGTCATGGATGCAACAGGAGGCTCTAGTTAGAACAGGCAGGCAGTGGTCTAAGGGCCATGTGCCGCTGTCTGATACTGTGGCAGTTGGGGGAGAGGACCAGTGAGAAGTGGGCTGGGGCCAAAAGGAGCATGCGGGGTGCCTTAGGGAGCATGGGGACTACAGTGGAAATTATAGGGTGGTGAGGTGGCATCCCATGGGGGTATGTAGTGGGGAGTTGGCACAAATGGACCAGGATGTGGCCCAAGTGGACATAGCCTTGGCACCTGCCTCATAGGTGCCAAAATCCCACAGCATGTAGGTGGGAAGCAGTGAATGCAGGTTGTGGGTTGCCAGTGGTGGAGAGGAATGTCCTCCAGGCACCGCAACAATTTCCTGGTACCCAGCCCCCCCAACATTGTGGCAGGCTGCCTCCCACCTACATGATGTGGATTTTAGCATCTATGAGGCAGGTGCCAGAACTGTGTCCACTTGGGACCACATCATGGTCGGTCTGTGCCAATCCCCCACAAAGTGGTTCAATCAGCTGTCTACCATTGCCAATGGCACCCCTGTGGCCACCTCACCAGTCTGTCATTGCTGCTGTAGTCCCTACACCCCCCATGCTACTTTTGACCCCAGCACCTCCTGGCAGGCATATTCAACATGCCCCCCCACCCTGGTGGTCCCTTTCCTGTTGCACTGGGCAAATGGTGCCAGATCCTTCTGTCTATCCTCGTAGGTGCACCACATGTTTGGCAAAAGTCTGCAGCAACTCCTGGGTCTTTGGTGCAAGGACCCCAACTTTTACAAAATTGGATGCAGTGTTGCTGATGCACCCAGAGTTTGCCACAGCCTAGGAGCAACATAACTTGTGTTCCTCTATGGGCTGTTTTAAAATCGGGCCCTTATACCTCCCATACTGAATGTGTTACAAGCAAAGGTCTGCATGGCATCAGAACTTGATTGTAACCTGAATATTCGGGTAAAACAGTGAATGATTTAATAGAATTTTGTTTTAAAAGTATGTGATTATTCAAAATGACTAAAAATGTACTACCTCTGAACAAAACTGGATGACCAGACAAGGTCTTGGAATCCCCCTTTATACAGTCCCAAGCAGGGCAGGTAGCAACCCTATTTGTTACCTGTCTGGGTATCTTTGGGTTTTAAAAATATGAAGGTGTTAATTTAGGGATTATAATTTACCCTTCCCAGCAATAGCTTTCCAATTTGCTGATGTGAAGTTAGAAGTGATTACTGTGCAGACAGGGACACAACTGACTCCTTGGTGTGTTTACACTGTCATTCCACTCTATCTTGTGGTCCGCTCCAGTGTTGCCCTGACTTCCTGATCTGATTGTGGTTTGTGTTTACACAGGCCCTCACAGTGCTGATGCAATCCACACTGGAAAGGGGCATAAGTTTGGGGGTGGTCAACTGGTGACATCAGCGGTGACACATCAGGTGATGTACGGAACACTGATATGTTTTCATCAACCACAAATGCAGGCTGCGAGTGTCCAAAACAGCTCTGTGTCACTGTATGTGTTTCACGCTGTCAGAAAAAAAAAAAAAAAGAAAATGCATCGGCAGCACAAAGACATACAGTACTAAAACACATTTCACAAACTGATCCCTCCAGCACAAAGAGAACATTTTCACACTGCTGCCAGTTTCAGTCCTGAAGCACAACACTCTGGCAACAGACTGGTACTCCATGCCATAGACTTAATAAGAGTATACATTTTATTTCTATGCTCCATGCCCCTGCACTTCCTTATCCCAGGAAAGTGAATACTTCAGGGTAGGCAGTATAGCCTAGAGGTAAGAGTAATGAGCTGTGAATGAATTTCGTACATCAAGCAGACTTGGGTTTGAGTCCCACAACCTCCACTTGCACACTGTGTGACTCTGAACAAGTTACCTAACCTCCCAAGTGTTCCAGGATCACCCATGACTACAGGGCATTGTACCTATTGGTCCTTGCCGAGTTACTAAAGAATTTTAAAAAATGAATCATGGAAGGGCAGAGGAGGATGCTGGGTTCATCCCCTATGTGTCAGAGCAAGCAGTGCAGCCTGTCCACATGGCTACATGACTTTTTGCACTGCTATCTCCAGAGCACCCTAATGATTCAGCTGATCTGGGGAAGGCCAATGAATGGCTTACCCCGATTGGATAAGTGTCAACACAACTGCATTTACACTGCAATAATCCAAGTGCTCGAGGTGCTGTGATTCAAATACAGTGCTTTGCACTTGAAGACACCTCCAGATTAGCCTGCACTGTGAGCAAGCAAGCATACTGAAATGTCAGACACTTGCTCACAGTCAGATGAGAAGCAACTGAAAAAACAAAGTCAGTGGAGGATCTCACACATGCTGCTTGATCCACCATAAAAACAAATTTGAAGTGGTAAAAACAGAGGAGTGAATCTAGACCTAAAAAAACAAATCATTTGGTCAAAAACTGAGTAGACGGTAACCATATCAGGCTCTCTCACTCCATCCCCCATACACAGGTTTCTGTGGAGCAGTCATTCCTGAATCAGGCAACAATGACCTGACTCTGGCTCATTATGTTGCCAAGGTTACTCAACCACAGGCCAGTAGGTGACAAGTTCTTTTTGTGTGTGATGGATCAGTCCTAATCATTTTACAATTTCATGACATGAGGGTTGCTCTCAGGCAGATGGTGGGGGCTGCTGATATATTTGGAAACCTTGACCATTTTGGCTTTGATGGGTTTCCGTCCATTTCCTTGTCTGTAGAGTGCTGCCTTCAATCACTATTGCACAGTACAGAGCATGTGCAGTTGAACTGGACTTACAATCAGTTGTGATGGCAGATTTAATTAGCAACCACAATGTGGTATACTGTATTATAGGTAAAATAGGGTTATTGGTCTACCAAAATTTATTAGGTTTAGAAAATTAAAGGCCTTCAATTTTTTGGCTTTTGTCTCAGACTTAGAACACTTAAACTGAGAGAGAGACTTAAATTGATCCCAGATATTGGTGAGGGTTGGTCTTATTTCATCTCAGAATGAATGGTAATGTTTAAGAAACACTTACCTGTAAAGACCAAGAAAGTTAAGAGCAAGTCAGCCCCATAATACTCCTCTCATCTAATGAAAATGAAGAGGGACAAGAGCAAAGCATAGGAGAGAGCTTGATCTTTTGTGGAGCCTCAGGATTGGAAGCACTCCAGGAGAATTAGGAACAAATATGTGGCTGGGGTGAGAGATGCAAAAGCAATTTTTTATAGGGACAGAACAATGGAGGTGGCAAGTGATCCATAAAAGTTCTGGTCTGTTATACAGGATTCAAATGGCCAGACTGAATCTAATAAAAATATTTAAATTTTCGGTGTTGAAGAATTTGGAAAGGGAATGCCACATGCTTATAGATTTAATAAGAGTTTTGTGGAATCTGGAAAATGTTTTTTTGGAACTCGGATCATAAATTGATAAATCCATGGGTTGGAGAAGTAGGAGGTGATTCATTCTTTTTATTTTCATTTAATAGTATAGAATAGCATGAAGTACTGGAACTATTGCTGGATTTAAATTCCAGCAAGAGTTGTGGTTCAGATGGACTGACTTCTGTTATACTAAAATATTCAGCTTTCCAAATAGATGAACCTCTCATGTTTATGTTTAAGTTTAACTGGTCCCTTTCCTCTGGTGCAGTTCCTCAGGCTTGGAAGCTGGCCAAGGTTATCCCTCTATTTAAGACGGGGGCAACCCTGACCAGCTTACTAACTACAGGCCTATTTCATTACTTACCCTTGTTTCTAAGCTCTTGAAAAGGCTGTTGGCTAAGCAATTAGCAGACCAACTTTAGAATTATTGTCTGTTTGATAATTTCCAATTGGGGTTCCTCAAGTGTCATGGTACGGTGGTCTCTGTGTTGAGGGTATTGGATGATGTCAACAAAGCAACGGACTCCGAACAAATTACCAGAGCCATCCTTGTTGATCTCTTTAAGGCCTCTGACATGGTTGACCACCATATTTTGCTTTATTGGTTATATGAGGGGTTAAACTAGGAGGCATTGAACTGGTCTTGTTCTTACTTGGGGCAAAAATGGCAAACAACTGCAATAAATGAGCTTGAGTCTTCCAAACTGGTAACTTCCAGAGGTGTTCTCCAGGGCTCTGTCCTGGGATTGTTTCTTTTATTGATTTATTTGAGAGGCCTGGAAGCTTTTGTGGGGGAATCATTGTACCATCTATATGCTGAAGACATGAGTCTATACAACAGGTACCTCAGTATTAGAAGTACAAGATATGTTGCAGCATAGCTTTGATAGGCAACAGTCCTTTTTTAAGGATTCTAAGTTAAAACTCAATTCTTCTAAGACCAAGCTTATGTTGCTTGGTATAGCCTCTAGACTTTAAGATTGGACACAAATATTGATAAGGAACATTAATGGGACTCCACTGGAGTGTGCAGATATTTATAAAAATCTGAGCTTTTGGTTAGACCAGTCAAGATCAGGCAACACATACATGGATAAACTGATTGTCCAGGTGGGTAGAAGGGTTGGCCTGTTCTATAGCAATCAAAATTTTTTTGACTCCAAAACAATGAAAATAAAAATAGTTCAGACTCAGGTTTTCCCATTGCTTGAATGTGGAGACATATTATATGACTATGCTTCTAGGAATAGGTTTCACAAGCTGGATGTCTTGTACAACCATTTTGCTAAATTAATGTTAAGGTGTTCATGGGAAACTCATCATTGTGACCTCTATCTCAGGTTAGGTTGGATACTCTTGCCTAATAGAAGGAAGTTATGTAAGTTTTTGCTAGTGTATATAAAAGTGTTTTGTGTCTAGTCCTAGATTATTTGAGTAATAGATTATCCTAGAGGAAAACTGATTTCTCTTTAAGGAATTCAAGTTTATGAGTAATGGTGGTCACAAGAACCAATACTAAAAGATCAGTTCAAGAGGGTCAATTTTATGAAAATGTGAGAATGCCTCAGGGATGCCCCAGAAGGGATAAGGAAAATGAGTGGAGTTGAGAAACAGTGGGCAAAAAAAAAGGAGAACATTAAGAAGGCAACACACCTCTCTGTCAGGAAGGTTAAAAAGGGCAAGAGAAACAAGCATTTGTCAATGCTGAATGTTGTCACACTGGCATTGGCTTTGGTAGTGCAGTGCGGAAACACATTTTGAGCAGGATGTGAAAAATGACAGCTGTACTGTTCATAAGGAGGTGTAAAAAATGGCAGTGGTGAAAATGTGGCATGTAAATATTGCAAATTTGCGAAGTTACAAGGGTGCATGGGAAATGCTCAATGCATGCTTGTAACACAGGTCATTTTATGGACTTTCAGACACCACCTTTCAACATAGGCATTTTAGCACCTCTGCTCATGTACAGTGTCACTGTAATTTCCTCAAACTGTCCCAAAAAGTGATTTCACACAGTGACTGCGTTATTCTGTGCCAGACATGCGAAAACACATTTCGGGCAGGATATGTAAAATGACAGCTGTACTGTTCATCAAGAGGTGTGGAAAAATGCCAATGGTGAAAATCCAGAGTGAAAATATTACAAATGCACAACAGTATGAGCGTGCATGCAAACTGCGCAACACACACTCATAACACAGTCATTTTATGGAGTATCATCACCAAATTGTCAACATAGGCATTTTAGGACCTCTGCTCATGAACAGTGTCACTGTCATTTTCATAATCTGCCCTGAACACTGATTTCCCACAGCAACTGTGATATTGTGCGCCAGAACTGAGGAAACACATTTCGGCCAGGATGTGAAAAATGACAGCTGTACTATTCACTAGGAGGTGTAGAAAAATGACAGTGTTGAAAATCTGGCATGAAAATATTGTGAATTTGTGAAATTATGAGCATGCATAGCAACTGCACAATGCATGCTCATAAAACAGCCATTTTTTGGATTTTTTCCACAAAATTTGCAACATAGGCTTTTTGACAGCCCACCTCATGAACACTGCCACTGTCCTTGAGTTAATCAGTCCCGAAAGGTGTTCCAAGCAGTGACTACAAAATCACCTTTTGGGACTGATTAATGTAATAACAGTGCCAGAATTCATGAGGAGGGGTCCCAAAAACCCCATGTTGAAAATTTGGTGCAAAAATTCCCAAAAATGCCCGCGATATGCATCAAAGTTGAAAAAACCCTATTTATTCCATTATACAGCTTACCGGCATTTCCTCAGTTCGCGGTCGGCTTTGAAGAGTGCAGACGTATTCCCCGTCCACTGAAAATCATCATGCTGAGCTCCGGAGGAAAGCATTGGGTGAGGGGGGTGTGGAGAGGCAGGGTGCACAGTGGGTGGGTGCGGGTGGTGGCTAGGGAGACTATGAGGGACCGTTTTCTGTTTACAGGTGTTAAAAAAAAACACATCACAGATGGTTTTCTTTTTTTACAGGTTTTTTTGGGTGGGGATACAGTAGCCAATGGTGAATTGGGCACCACTGTCAGCACATAGGGAGTGGGGGACACTAGCTGAGGGGGATTGGACAGCCTCTCAGCACAGAAGAAGGGGGGGACATCATGCCAACAGGGAGTGAGCTCCCCCATCAGCACATTAAAGTGGGAAAGGGGGGGATGGATGCCAATGGGGATTGAGCACCCCCATCTGCAAACAACGAATGAAAGCGGGGGAGAGCATGAGCTGAGGGGGATTGGGCACCCCCTTGGCAAGCAAAAATGGAGGGAGGGACACATTATGTCAACGGGGAGTGGGCTCCCCCATTGGCAGATACATGAGGAGCAGGGTAAGCCAACCAGGGGATTGGGCACCCCCATAGTTGGCAGTTTAGCGGTCACTGTGCTGCCATGTTTGTAGCTGGCGAATCATGTAGGAAGTTCTGCTGTGTGTGATGAGCTTTACATACATTGTAGCAGACCTTTCCTTTGATGTGATCACCACATTAGTATGAATGGTGTGGCTCCGGCATGCTAGCTGATTGGGCAATGAGGGACACACCTACTGGTGCGTGCCCTGCATTCACCCAACAGTGACCATGCCTCCAAATCTCCACTACCACAAGATGTTAGCTGCGCAAGTATGCCAACATAAAAAAGAGACCACTGTGGTTCTCTAAAGAAGTAGTTGAGAAAGTAAGACTGGTGAGCAAGCTGGGCAGCCTAGAAGTTGGTCAAAAAGTCATAAAATTGGTAAGAAGTTGCATACGTAACAGGAGTCAGAGGGTGGTGGTAAGTGGTGTTCACTCTGAAGAAGGCATGGTGAACAGAGGGGTGCCTGAGGGGTCAATACTAGACTTGGTCCTGTTCAGTGTCTTTATTAATGATATTTCAGGAGGGCTGGAAGGGAAAGCATGCCTGTTCACAGATGACACAAAAATCTGCAACAGAGTGGACACACCGGTGGGGTGTGTGTGTGGAAAAATAAGGGACAATCTGAAAAATTTGAAAGACTGGTCAAGGGTTTGGCAACTGAGTTTCAATGACAAAAACTGCAAAATCATGCACCTGGGGCACAGAAACCCAAGGTCAAAGTACAAGTTGGGTGAGGAGGTATTGGCAACCATAAAACAGGAGAGGGACCTGGGAATTATCATTTCAGATGACCTGAAGGTAGCAAAGTAGCGTGATAAGGCAGTGGAAAATGCTAGCAGGATGCTCGGGTGCATAGGGAGAGGTATCACCAGCAGAAAGAAGGAGGTAGTGTTTCCCCTCCACAGGTCATTGGTGAAGCTCCACCTCGAGTATTGTGTCCAGCACTGAAGGCTTCATCTCTGGAAGGACATAGATCGGGTGGAGGTGGTACAGAGGAGGGCCACCAAAATGGTGCAGGGCCTGCATTAAAAACCCTGTGAGGAGCCAGCCCATTGGCACAGAGGTTGGGATTCCATTTGCGACGCCGGAGACCCAGGTTCAGAAATGGACCTGGGTTGCTGGAGGGCTGGCTGGGGAGAAGGATGGAGCATTCCGTAGACTGCTCTCCTTCTCCAGGGAGAGGGTTGGAAGTGTGTCTGACACTTGATGGACCCCTGGCAGAGGCTGGGGGTACTGCAGCAACCAGGCACTAACAAGTGCTAGGAGGTGGGATGGACACAGGACATCATTGCATGTCCCCACCCCCCAAGGGGAGTAAAACTCCATGCTGACACCTAGATGATGTCTGCCCCCACTTCCATGGCTTCAAGTTGATTTCTCGACCTATCCTGGTGTCCGCAGCACTTAATGGGGGAGCCGAGTGCTGTGGTCCTGCCCTGGAGGAAAAGCCAGGGGGCATCAAAGAGGGTGACCAATATGAATTGGATCGAGGGGTCCATGACTGGACTGAGGTACTGGCATGGCGGGGGACAAAAAGAACATAAAAATAATAAAAAAAAAACCTATGAGGAAATACTCTCTAGTGGAACAGAGGGAAAGGGGGAAATTCTAGAAATGTTCAGGTACCTCAACGATATTGATAAGGTACAGGAAGGCAGCATTTTACATAGAAAAGATGCTCAAAGACAAGAGGTCATGCCATGAAGCTGGGGGACTCAGAGGGGATGTGAGGAAATACTTTTTCATGGAAAGGGTGGTGGATGCCTGGAACAACCTCCCAATGGAGGTGGTGGGTGCTGCATTGATAATAGGATTCAAGCATGCATGGGATAGACACAAGGGGATTTAGTAATTAGGCAAGGGGAAGGAAAGACTGGAGACTGAGTAAGGTCTACAGTGGCATAGTAGGTAGGGAAAACATGGCAGACTAGGTGGCCAAGTGGTCCTTATCTGCTGATAACTTCTGTATTTTTAAGTTCTTATTTAGTCAGTTTTTACCTACTCTTGGGAATCATCTACTGCAAAATTTTAGATTATTGGATTCAAAACCTCCTCCAGTTGCAGCCGTGAAACACTGGTTTTTGAACTCCATTTCAGTTCATGGAGGTTGTTGATGTACTGAATAATTCATCTGTTCAGATGATATAATATGAGTGAAATTATTTAACGTTTGAAATCACTTGTATTTATACTGCTGATTGTATGTTACGCGTGCAATGTTTTCTTTATATGTTTCTTACATGGATCACCATTGTAAATGAGTTATGCGCAATGGTTATAACCCTAAATTAATAAAATGAAACAAAATAAAATCAGGACAGTATACAGTTTAAGTTTTTTTTTAAAGGGTCCTGTACAGTCAGTGTCATATCACAACCTCAAGGCATAAAGGACTGAAAAAAAATGCTTGTGGCAGGAATCGCTGGGGAGTCATGGCCTTAGATGTTTTCCCATTTATTCTGAGAGTATTTAATGATGTAATGCCACTGTCTGATTTACCATCAGTGATGTGTAGTGTGCTTCTTAAAAGGACGCTGTACACTGACATTTTTTGTTTCGTTATAACAAAAGTGCCTTCACTCCCTTCAGCCTTCTTAATGGCCCTCAAATGTAGATACCTGCTTGGGTAGGGGTGGGAGAAAGTGCAATTTTTTACCCAGTGGAACGTCTGCAGAAATCAAGAAACTTTAGGTAGGTTCCGAACTTCCACCTGTGGCGAAGAGAAGAGCATCCATAAAGTTATGGTGAGAATTTCACCCAATATTAATTAAAACAAAGCCTGGGGCTGGTTGCCGCTCTCCCACCCACCCCACAGGTACATTAAATTCCTGGCATAGCGGTCCCTCCCCCACTGGTTCACCCGCTGGCCACCCGACTTGAAATAAAAATCCTTATAAATAGCGCCCCCCCGACCAACAGTGCCCACACAGCCCAAATGCCCTTATGCCTTGGTAGCTAGTGGTCCCTCCCCTACAGCCCTTCACCACTAGCCCAAGTGTATAGTAAATTTATAGTACCCCCCCATGTCTGTCTGTACTGTAGTCATAGTAAAAAAAAATTACCTGGTGGTCTAGTGGTTCCCTAATAGGCTTCCCCCTCCTGATCCCAAGTCACATATAATTCCCAGAATCCCTGGTCTGAGTGCCTCCACCCTCCACCCCAGCTGGGTCAACCACCCTGCTCCCTCCCCTTAAACCTTGGGAGAGCCAGCCGTGAAAGACCATGGTCGGCCCACCCACTGACTGAGCTTTTAATGAATGAGCACATTCGTGTACAGGAATGCGCTCTTTCAGTAAAAGTTCAGGCAGTGGGTGGGCTGGCCATGGAGGAGAGGAAGGCTGTTCCAGTACACCTGTTGCAGGGTTTAGGGGGTGGGAGCAGGGTGGTGGGACTCCAGCTGGGGTGGTCACTATTGTACAGTACAAGACATGTGTAGTGAAACTAGGCTCATTATGGAGACATTGCATTGCTTGATGTGTCCGGGATACATAATAGACACCTGCAGGCGTTTCTCCTCTCCCGGTTGCAGGCCCATGGTGGAGGGACCCACTCAACGAAGGGTTATGTTAAGTTTCCCAGGGTCATGGTGCAAACGGGGCAGCAGACAGCGATAGGGCCAGCACAGTGGTGGGTTTTGGAGGCCCAAAGGAGTAGGGCCAACTGGGGGCCTGGGGAAGGGCAACAAAAAAAAACACTACTGTATTGTATGTTAAGAGTCAAACTCTGTAATTCTCTTTTTTTTTGATTCCACAAGTAACAGCACTGCAGATAATGAATTCTAAGTGGAAAAGCACCCCTGACAGTCCCCCAAACCAGATCCAGACAATGGTCAGGACAGAAAGAAGGAGAGTGGGGAGCTGCATGGTACAGAGGGAGGAGTGGCAGTGGCAATTGCTGCAGTCAAGCAACAATGAATTCTGCTGTTTTGAATGCCAAGAGGGAGAGCCACCAACTGCCTCCTGCAAGAAAATAAATAATATGGCACATACTTATTGCTGTAAGTTATTTTTTATGCTTTACAAATTTATTGGTGTACTGTCACAAAATTTGGTATCCATGATCCCTAGTGGGTCCCCTGCCAACCACTAGATTCCTAGTCCAAATATTATGAGCAAAGTGGTTTTTGAGGCAGAATCTGTGTGTTGTCTCAAACTACAGGAGACTTTTTTCTTTTCTTCTGGGTCTGGGTTGGAAAAACAACACAAATAGTCACAGAGCTTTGGCAGTTCTTGGTATTTTCACAAATGTTAGGCCACATGTTCCCCAAAGGGTCTGCACTAATGACCAGATACCTAGTTTCAAATACTAAGGACAGGGATTTTTTCAAGGGAGTATCTGTGTGTTGTTTCTCAAACCACAGGGGGCCTTTTCTTTAATTCTGGGACTTAGTTAGAAAAAGAACACACAGAAAAGCACCCATAATTATGGAATTTCATGGTGCATTTCACAAAATGCAGGGCACATGTTCCCCAAAGGGTCTCCTGCTGACCAGCAGATTCCCAGGTTCAAACATTAAGGACAAAGTGTTTTTCAAGGTGGGCATCTGTGTGTTGCCTTTAAAACCCTAGGAGGCCTTTTCCTTTCTTCTGGGCCTGTGTCAAAAAAACAACACACACACAAAGGCACCCATGGCTATTGAACGTCTTGGTGTATTTTCACAAATTTCAGGGCACATGATCCCCAAAAGGTCCCCTGCGAAATGACAGATGCTCATGTTCAATATTAAGGGCAAAATGGTTTTCAAGGGGAGGTGTCTGTGTGTCATGTGATAGGCAGTGGCAATCAGAAGTGTCATTCAGAGGTACAGGTATTGTATTGCAGCTAAGTAACTTGGACACTTAAATTCATGCAGCTGAAACACTGCTGGCAAGTGCACATGGCAGACTGCTGAAAAGGCCACTCGCTAAGAATTCAGTACAATGAAATGAAATACACAAAAAAACAACAAAGTATCCTGGAGTTGACACAGACTGAGGACCAAGAACCATGGCACCTGAATGACATAATACTGTGCTGTCCCACACCAAAAAATAACATGGCACTGGCCACCCCACAGCTGGAGGTAGGGTAGACTGGATGGTGCTTACTGTCTTTTTCTGGCAACAAAATCCATTTTTCTATGTTTCTATCATCAGTATCATGGGTAGTAGTGCACATGGAATCATCAAGATGAACATTTCACATTTTTAACAAATAGCAATTATTTTAATTCCACTGCAAGTGGTACCTGAAACTTGCATTACATAGTTTTTTTTTCAATACAGTAAGTTCCTGCTCTAGTACTACCCTTGCTTTTCTTAGTGGTACTACAGATTTTTCCTGCCTTTTAATGGAAGTTTTGTGCTTTGTTTGGGAGGATTTACCATCTCATTATAGCTGCATTGCGTCATGATGCTCTGCTGATGTAGTGCTATCAGTAGAAGGGATCTGTGACCAGAACTCCTAATGCAGCACAGCTGTGTTGTTATGAGGGAGTAGAATTGAATCATAGCTTCCTTCAAATATGTCTACATCCTGCTCATTCTCTAAAATGTGTTTCCTTCTTCTCTCCTCCTCCTCTCCTCCCCCCTCTGCACTGTTTTTTTTTTCCCAGCTAATGTATTGAAGCCACAGGTATTCACCCAAATGGTGTCGTTTTCAATGGAGTATGCTGGCATTATTTTAATAATTGTTTCAAACTGGTACTGTGTGCTGTTTCTTTTTCTCTAGTAGCGTACCTTTTGTTCAGAAATAATGAAAGTCCATCAGGCTGCCTCATCTATTTTTGACAGCAATGGAGAGAAGCTGCTCAACAAGACATGCTGCCAGCCCAAGTCTGTGTGATGTCAGATCCAGAAAACAGACTTGGGCTGCATAACGCAAAAGTGAATGTGGCTGTGCAGTCTGAAGTAAGGTCAAAAATGTACATGTTGATGAGAGGCAGTGACCATCTGTCAGTTAGGATTTATCACAGAAATTATAGCACTATGATTTCATCAGTATGTATATGCTACAGCACAAATATTCAAAAGGTGTCCTGGGCTGTTGAATATCTATGGTCATCAGGGAATCCAGCAAGTGTTCACTGACACTCTGTGTGTGTGAGTGTGTGAGTGTGTGTGTGTGTGTGTGTGTGTGTGAGAAATACAGTCCAGTAATTCAGTGAAACAGCAGGATTTTGCCCCCTAAATTCTATTTTGTGTTTTAGTTTTGATGTGGCACTCACATTTTTCTAACCATCAGATAGAGAGTTGGCCATGACATTTCATGACAAAAAGTAATAAATCCCTCCAACATGATACTCTCCTCTCAACGATCAACTGCCTAGCTAACAAACATACCAGTGCAGACAGTCTGTACTGTGTCATTTTGTAAAGGCATAACATTGCAGGTAAAAAAATAAAAACAAAAGGCAGAAATACATGGTAAAATTACTTATCCTTTATTTTATTATTTTTTTTCTTTATTTAACAGCCCCAGTTTCATGACAGCAATGTCAATGTCACTCCCGTCTCTCACTTGTTTACCTCCCCATTTATACTGTAATGTGGGAATGACAGGACATAGACTAATTATATATTAAATGGAAAAGAAATGTCAGACCCAGCATTACTCATTAAATTAAAATGCAGATACATACCCCTGTTGTTCAAGCCTTAATAATTTTTTTCTTTTTCTCATAGACCTTCAGGATCAACTCATCATCTGATGCTTGAAAAAAAAAAACTTGAGTGCCACATCTAAAGTAAAACACAAAATTGAATTCTTTTTGGGTGGATCCTGCCATTTTACTAAATTATTGGACAGTAATTCACACACACACACACAAAGTGTCAGGGTTTTGGTTTCATTTGGGACTGGGGGTCCACCTGGAGGGATGTGGGCCTATACTGGTGTGATGGTCTGCATCTGTTCAGGAGGGGAACCAGGCTCCTAGGTGATAGGTTTGAATGCTTAATTGACAAGCTTTTAAACTAGCCAAAGGGAGAGGCACTGATAGGAAACAGGAAATTCCAAGCCTGCCCCCACAAAACAAGGTAGTTAACAAGGTAAACATCAAGGTACAAAGGTCGATAGGGAGAAAGACATGGTTAAATAGAGAAAAAGGGAAAAGCAGCAAGGGCAGGGATGAGGCAAAAATGGGTAAGGCCATCATAAAATGGAGGGCAATGAGAACTAATGCTCATAGTCTGGGAAACAAGCTTCCTGAGCTAGTAACCCTGATGTCAGACAGACACCTGCATATTGTGGCAGTCACAGAAACATGTTACACAGAGAACCATGACTGGGATGTCAACATACCAGGGTACAAAATCTACAGGAGGGGCAGAGAGGGTTAAAAAGGAGGAGGAGTAGCTCTTTACATAAGGGAAGGGATCAAAGCAACAGAACTAAAGGGTAAATGGGTAGGAGAAGAGGCAATGTGGATCACCTCGGAGACAAGCAGAGGCACCACAATCCACAAAGGGATTGTATACAGACCCCCGCCTCGGGGAGGAAATAGACAAGGAAATGATAGAAGACATCTTCAGAATGGCTGAAAAAAAGGGGAGATATTGTTGATGGGGGACCTGAATATGCCAGATGTTAACTTAAGCACATTTACTGCAGTCACATCCAACAGTAGGGTCATTCTCGATGCCTTACAGGGGGCATGCCTCAGACAATTACTGTTGGAACCCATTCAGAGTGAGAAATCTTGTATCTAGTACTCTCAAATGGGGACAGAGAGAGGATTACAGATTTAGAGGTGAGTAGCCATCTGGGAACAAGGGGCCACCACACAGTGTGGTTCACAATAAACACAACCATGGAGTCAAACCATACAAAGGCAAGGGTACTGGCCTTTAGAAGGACTGACTTTGGCAAAATGGGGAAGTGCCTAAGGAATGCACTAGCAAATGGGCAGGAAGGAGGGGTGGAAGAACAATGGTGAAAAATCAAAACTGCCATCATAGGGGCAACAAGCCTTTGTGTGAAGTGTATAAAGAAAACAAAACAAAGTAAAAAAACACTATGGTTCTCAAAAAAGGTGGCGAGGAAGGTTAGGGAGCAAAATATAGCATTCAGGAAGTATAAAGATTCAAAGAAGGAGCAGGACAGGGAAATGTATCAGTTAAAGCAGAAGGATGTGCAGAAGGCAGTCAGAATAGCGAAGGCCCAAACCAAGGAAATATAGCCAATTCAGTTAAGAAGGGTGATACAACCTTATATAGGTACATCAGGGAGTGAAGGAAGATGGAGGGAGGGATAGTGAGGCTTAATAAAGGGGAGGTGGGCAGAGGGCAACAGGAAAAAGCCAGAGATACTAAGCAAATGCTTTTGCTGAGTATTCACTAAAGAAGAAGAGGGGGAGGTACCTAAACCAAACATTAGAAGCATTCTGGGCAGGGGGTCGACACCAGTCCATTCACAGAAGAAAGGGTCCTGAAAGAACTCCTAAAACTCAAGGAGGACAAAGCAATGGGGCCTGATGGGATTCATCCCAGAATTCTAAAAGAACTAAGGGGAGACCTAGTGACACCACTGACTACTCTTTTTAGCAAATCATGGGAGGATGGTGAGGTATCCGAGGATTGGAGGAGAGCAGATGTGATTCCCCTTCACAAAAGTGGGAGGAAGGCAGAGGCAGGAAACTACAGACCTGTTAGTTTGACCTCAGTGATAGGGAAAATGATGGAATCACTTCTGAAAGAAAAATTGTTGAGTACCTAGAGGTCAGCAGGGCACAGGATCCAAGGCAACATGGATTCAGAGTGGGAAGGTCATGTTAGATGAATCTAATAGATTTCTTTGACTGGGTGACCAAAGTAGTAGACCAGGGAGGGGCTGTGGATATTGCATACCTAGACTTTAGCAAGGCATTTGACACAGTCCCACACAAAAGATTAATAAACAAGTTATCCAGCCTGGGAGTGGGTCACAGGGTGGTAGCCTGGGTAACAAATTGGCTGGACAACAGGATGCAGAGGGTAATATTAAACAAAGTAGTCTCTGAAGAAAGGGTGGTTACTAGTGGGGTACCGCATGGTTCAATACTGGGACTGGTCTTATTTAATGTCTTTATTGGAGACATTGCAGAGGTGCTGGAAGGAAAAGTATGCCTGTTTGCAGATGACACAAAGATCTGCAACAGGGTTGATACACAAGAAGGGTGGAAAAGATGAGAAGGGGCTTGGCAAGGTTGGAGGAATGGCTAAAAGTATGGCAGCTAAGATTCAGTGCAAAGAAATGCACATTAATGCACCTGGGAAACAAAAGCCCAGGGGGAGAGTACACATTGGGGGGGGGGTAATAACAACAACAAAAATGGAAAACTACCTGTGGGTATTCATATCAGATTACCTTAATGTAGGCAAGCAATGTGAGAAGGCAGTAAGAAGGGCTGGGGGGATATTGGGATGCATAGGGAGAGGCATCACCAGTACAAAATAGGAAGTTATTATCCCTCTAAACAGACAGTTGATGAGACCCCAACTGGAGTACTGCATGCAGTTCTGGAGAATCCATCTCCGCAAGGACATAGACGGGATGGAGGCGATCCAAAGGAGGGCAACTAAAATGGTACAGGGTCTACAATAGAAGCCATATGAAAAGAGACTAAAGGAGCTTAATATGTATACCCTTTAGGAAAGGAGGGAGATGGGGAACATGATAGAAACTTTCAAGTACCTCAAGGGAATCAACAAAGTACAAGAGGGGAGCATCTTTCAGGAAAAGAGACATACAAGAACAAGGGGGCTCAATTTGAACATAAAGGAGGGATGGCACAGGGGCAACGTGAAGAAATATTTTTTCATGGAGAGTGGTGGACATATGGAACCGCCTCCCTGAGGAGGTCATAGGGTCAAAAATAGTGGAGGAATTCAAGAATGCATGGGATAGACATAAGGCAATTATAGTGGGGAGTACAAGGAAGTAGGCTGTTGGTTAACTAGAATCTGTATCTTATCCAATAGGTAGAGAAATGGCAGACTAGGTGGGCCAAGCAGTCCTTTTCTCCTGTCACAGTCTATGTTTCTGTGTTAGTGAATGCTTGCCACATTCAATTTAGCTGTGTGGACCCTACTGCTGTTGCCAGTTAGTGACAGCCAACAGACACTTGACATTCCTAGCCTCCAGGAATGCCATGGTAATTGCTGATTAAACTGATACCAACACTCAAGAAGGGGGTTAGTTAGGTAGTCAGTTAGTTTTTGTTGACCAGGAAAGGAGGTCTGGACTTTACTTTGCAATGGCCCCTTTTTGTTGTTTTTGCTTTTTCTTCTAAATCCAAAGAAGGATCAGGTGAATTGCTGCAGGGAAGGAGGGGATGTGAAAGTTCTCAGTAGCTCAAACAGGCCAGCATAATTGCATTGCACCTGTGGGATGAAAATAGTACACACCAAAAACACTAGAAACTAAAAAAATTTGAATAGCCGGCTCATTATTTACCCTCTCCTAAGTGCCCCAACAGATACAAAGACTGCACTTCAGCATTGCCAGATTGGTGCAGGTCCTAGAGCAGTCAATCCTAAAGCAAAAAAACAAAAAACCAAAAAGATGCGGGGAGATGAACAAACCAGGCAATTTGTTGGGCTCCATTTTTTTATGAATGCCATTAAGCTACCTTCTAGTGCTCTTAAAGCAGTATAGCATCCATTTTGTCTCTGACCAGAATTTGTTTTTGAAAGTGCTGGGTGCTTGTGACAGTAAGCAATTGTATGGAGATGAAGATGGTGTATTTTGTGTAACTGCTTGTTCAAAGAAGAAATTTCCACTGCAGCAGATCAGCTGCTTGGAGAAGGTTTTGTTATGATAATCACATTTGTTTGAGGGTTCTACTCATCTTGTCTGCCTGTGTTTTACATTTACCCTGATCCATGGTAGATTTTTATTTATTTATTTATTTTTTTATGACTTTGTTAATCGGGTAGGTGCACTGATCCCAGGGACCGTTTTCAGGCATGACTCGGGCCACATAAGGTGGCACAGAGTAGAAACATTAGAATAACAAGAACATAACAAGGCAGGTAATACATAGTGAAAGGTTACAGTTGTTACATTTGCCAATATATGGTGGCAGTAGTTGAGGGACAACAAATAACAAAGCAAAGTAAGGCTCATGGTGGTGCAATTTCAGTAAATAAGAGAACCTATTTGGCCCTACCCCTGGAACCTATGGGGGGGGGTCTAGTCCTTAAAGCAGTGGCAGGTGGATGCCAACATGAGCCAGTCTTTGAGGTGAGTCTTTAGCTGGCGGTGAGTGTTCATGGTGTGCAGTTCAGTGGGCAGCTTGTTCCATAGTGTGGGGGCTGCTACAGACAGGGCTCTAGTGCCCATGTTCATGGCTACCCTGGGGATTTTCTGGGAGGGGATACTGAAGAAGCGTATGCAGCGGTGTGAGGTTTGGACAGTGAGAAGAGGAGCAAGAAGGGATTTCAGACCAATATGGATGGCAGAATCAATAAAACTATACAGTGCAAGGTCAAAGCAGACTTGTAGTGGGAGCCACCCCAGTGTAGTGTACAGTGGTGTGTGAAGAAAGGGGCCAGCAGGGAGAAGTGGCAGGCACTGTTCTATGTTACTGATAGCTTTTTCATGGTGAATGTGGAGGCCCTGGAGTAGATGGGAGAGCAGTAGTCCAGGACAGGTAGCAGGTTTCCCTGGATAATGGCATGGCGGGCCTCAGGGGTGAGGTATTGCCAGTATCTGTCAGCAGCCCCAAGTTTTTGGTGAAATCTTAGAACCAGGGAGTTTATGTGCTCTGTAAAGGAAAGGGAAGGGTCAAGCACAACTCCTAGATAATTGAAATGTTTGACATCCTCTAGGGCATGGCCATCAGGGGGCATGATGTTTAGGGGTGGGTTAGATTTGCATTTTGTTACTAAGGGCTTAGATTCAAACAACACTGTTTTTGTTTTTTTGGCATTGACCAGAAGGAGGTTGTCAGAGAACCAGTTGTGGGCTGCTGTGTAATTTTGTGAGAGGGCTGCAGAGATGGGGGTAGGAGACTTTCCACTGAAGAAGAGCACGAGGTCATCAGCGTAAAGGACTGAGTGACAGTTGAGACTATCCATTGGAAGGGAGTTAATGAATAAGGAGAAAAGGAGGGGTCCCAGGATAGAGCCTTGGGGGACCTCAGTAGAGAGAGGCAGGGTGGGCTAGTGGGCCGGGCCAATGCACACAAATTGGGAGTGCCCTGTAAGGTAGCTTCCTAACCAGGTGGTGACCTCCAGACAGCAGCCAAGGTGATGCGATTTGGAGAGGAGAAGCGAGTGACTGACCAGGTGCCTGATTGCCACATGGTAACATTCAATGTGTCAACTGCAAATTTTGTGCTTCAATCCTGAAAGCCAAGACAATCACCACAGTTAATAGTACAAAAGTGTATAAGATAAATTATTTTTTCAATTGTAGTACAAATAACTTGGTGTATCTGGCAACCTGTGAGTGTTCTGCATTTTATGTTGGCAAGAGAATAAGACCTTTTAAGATCAAGATAGGTGAACACCTGAGGTCAGTTCTTGCTGAAGATCCTTCAAATGCACTAGCTAACCATTGTAGAACAGCAAGAAACACTGGTCATACTTTTAAATTCTGTGCAATAGAGAAGGTAACAGTGGGGCCATGAGGTGGTAACTTTAAAGATAAACTTAAATATAGAGAATCATTTTGGATATTCACATTAGGGGCATTGACTGCACCAGGCCTCAATGATGGAATTGAACTGTTGTTGTCTTGCATTAGGAAATAAAATGTTGTGTCAAAACGAAATGCGGTGTCAAGATAGGTAACAGTATTTGTTAGTGCAAATGATGCAATAGTTCTATTAGACAGGTGATTGTACCTTGACAGTATTTACTTTTGTTGTCTTTAGGTCCCTAATGACATGTGTTGTACCACATTGTTCCTGAAAGCTTAAAGAAACAGAAGAAAAGAGAAAAAAGTTGTTTCAAACATGGACCATAATGGTGACAGTGAACACTAGATCAAATGGCCCTTTATCATTTTTCTTAACCATATATGTATATATATATATATAGAGTATATATAAGAAGTACTTAGTTATTGTGCCTTAATGGAATTAAGAAATGATGTTATAGTTCCTCAATGCAGTTTTTAACTGTGTTTTAATAATTTGAAGGTTATTTATACCTTTTGTATCCCTGTGATTATTGTTGGTGGTGTTGGTAGACACATATGTATAAAAATGTAGGTTTCACAATTTGCTTTGGTGATCATACTATCCCTTTAAGGGACCACTACTTAAATAGGTCTCACTGTGTGACTGGACCATCCCCCTGATGACGCACTAGTTGTGAAACCGGTCAGGGCTTTGTTTGCTGCTGTATTTGGACAGTATGTTGCTGGCAATTAGCCTCTTTTAACTTTTTGCTAAATTAAGCCTTTTTTGCTCATGGTCTTGGAGTAGTGCAGGTTTTGTTATTGTTTTGTTTACCCTGGTACTGAGCACACTCCATTTAGCAGCTGCAACTGTTTTTGTTGTTTCATATGGTTGACCAGGTCAAAGGCTTTGGAGAGGTCAACGAAGACTGTTAGGCTAGTGCCCTGGACTAGTGTACCATACCTTCTGATTCTTCTTTTTTTTGGCCTTTATATTAAATATGGAAGTCCTCCATGAAAATGAGACTGATGTCACTGACCAGCAGAGTCTACCACCCAGACAGGGACAAAGTGTAATAGCCATACTTCCATTAAATTTTAAAGAAATAAACAGAAAGCATCCTTGCGCTGGTGCTGGACCTAGCTATAGCCCAGACCAGGGTACTGTCACTTGTACAGTATGCTGATGGCTCCAATGTTTCTTACTTTTTTGGCTTAAAAAAATAGTCAGACTGAGGTTGCTGACACTGTCTTGTAGAGTCTACTGGCTCCTGTCACACAGGGCACTCATACCTAGAGATGTGAGAAGCTGGCAAACTGTAGTTTGCAAATTAATTTGCAACGGTCTCCAAATTTGTGAATTGCAAAGTGACAACTTTGCCAGGCTTTTTGCCACTGAAGTTGCATTTTTTCTGGCAAAGTCATGAAAATTCACTGGTGAAGTTACAACTTTGCCATGATTTCATCTGACTTTGCCTGAAAGTTTCATTTTCCCAAGAAAATTCAGTGCAATGTGGAGAAGTGGTGAGGTGGGCAATTTGTGAAGTTATTTGCAAAGGCACATTTTGAAACTTCACCAGTACATTGTTGGCGAAGTAAAACTTCTCAACATCTCTGCTCATACTTGTGTGCAAGTAGCTTTAACTCTTTGTTATTTGTTGCTCTTTCCTAACTGGAGCAAACAGAAAGTCTGTTTATTGAGGCTGCTGCCTCCCTCTAAAATTTGGTTTTGTTCTGGTGATGCCTTGTCAGCTGACCCTACACAATGATTCACATGCTGCTTCCATTGATCTCTAGTTTGCACTGGGTTTGGGGCTTTTAAACAACAGGTGCTTAAAACAAATGAGAAATCTGCAAAAAACCTGAAGATATCCATATCTTTTTTTTTTTAATTATAGGTAATTTCTGATGATGCCATATGGTTGATAATGTTAATTCTTGCTTTGTTTTCAGTTTTCAGTGTGCATTTGGTCTCACCCTTTTCCTCAATTTGGAGTCCACACATTGATACAGAAATGCTTTTTGTTATATTTAAAAGAGTGCTGCGTTAATTATTTCCAATAAAAAAAATCAAAAGCAGACTCAAAATGTGTGTGTGTGGGGGATGGGGGAAGGCATTTTGCAGGCTAGGAGAAAAGAGATAATCTAAAATGGAATACAAGTTATTGGTCAAAGTTTTCACCTTAGTATGTCCTGTTGCTTTAAACATATATATTTTTTAATTTTCTTCACTTAATTGCTTATTATAAAATGGTTTGGATCAAGCAATCAGAAGTCATTCTAATTAGTTAAAAATGGTTACAATGCCATGCATTAACATCTCATCATGGCATGGTTCCTGTTTTAAAGTCTTCTAATCTTTTTAGCCATTAAAACAGTTTTATAAGTGCATTGACCCACTGCAGTGAATCTGGTTTTGCAAAACTAATCTACTTCCAAGGTGGTTGAACGTACTCAGACTTCAGTCTTATGCCTTACAATAACCCCAGGATGACCCTTCATTATGCACAACTACATGCCTTGCCATGAGTTATTGCATACCTATAGACAATAGTTGGTTTCAATAAAAACTTTCACCCTCAAAATCCCCCAACTGTATAATTATTCAGCTTCAACATGCTAAGTCACAATCATATACTGTATTTGTTGCTTCATCCTTTTCCACAGCAACATACTGTGATGTCACATATGTAGGCTTATGTTATAACTGCATCATCCAACAATAAGAGTGGATGCTGGATTTGGTTATCACAATTTATTAAACACACTCTGGTCAGAGTCTTAATGGCTGTGAAGAGCTTTTGGGATGCTTTTACCCATTATTTCTAATGAATTTGCATAATGCAGATCTGCTGACAGGCACTTTCAGTGTGGTCTTCTTTTTACATATTTTTACAATGTGTTTTCCTAGAATATGTCTGCTGATTGCTATATATTTAGCATGGATAGTTCACAGAAGACATGGCATCTTATTTTCGGTGGTACTCTACCCAAAACTCTACACAATATTATCCTGCAATTGTGTAAAATTAAAACACACTGGAAACAATATTTTACATCTGGACTAGGATTCCCTGAATAAATACATCATAAAAATTATAAAATTATGACCCCACTGGAAACAAGATATTGCATCTAATCTGGGACATCCTGAGTAAATACAGTGCAAAAATGTGTAAATGAAGATCCCTATGACAATGAGATGTAACATCCCCCCTGCACTATGCAGGATACAAAATATAGGATAAGAAATATTTAAAGGACATCTACTGTAAATTGAACTTCACTGTTCGCTGACATAAACAACATATTTATTGTTTTATAACATATTAAACTGCAGTATTTATTTTGAATGTAGTGGCCATGAGGGTGGTATGTACAGTATGTGTGTGTGTGTGTGTGTGTGTGTGTGTGTGTGTTTGCTGTAGCTCAATATTTTTTTCCCCAAAAAGCATAGTAAAAAAATCCTGCTGATTGCTATATATTTAGCCTAGAATGGACAGTTTACACAAGACCTGGCATATGTCTAAGACAGTACCTATCAGATAGTGTCTTAAGCGGATGGAAAAACGGTGTAAATCTTTTTTGGAGATTCCTTGCTGAAAAAGGGTGACATTTATGAGTTATGAATCTTTCTTGAAAAAACTGCCCAACAGAAGCAAGTAGCAACAAAATGTTTAAATGCTAAATATTTAAATGTGCAAGCTGTTGCATTTCAAAGGGGGTAAACAAATCTCCAGTTTAATAGTCTACCAATATTTAACAAGCTGTTTCAGTTTCCTAATTTCAATCTGATAAGCAGCTTGGGGGTATGCTTCCAACATTCTAAACAGAAAAAAAGGGAGTATTTTATTTCAATTGGCATAATGATTTGCAGATGTAGAAGGATACATTGAAAACTCCAAAAATGTGTTTCACGATACTCCATTTTTCCAGCCATAGACTGCAAGATGGCTGTAGGCTCCACCCATTGCCATAAAAATATAAAAACCTGTTTTTAAATCTTTTTATAAAGTCTGTTACCCAGTTACAAGTTCCATTTTAGTAACAAGTCATCAGCATACAGTATCTTATGCTAAATAGCTTGATAATTATGATGTTTTGGGGTTATTTCCATATGGGAAAATGCTTTGGAAAGTTCTTTTTTTCTTCATATAAATTGTATCCCAAAGTTCTTTAAAATCCAGAAGAGAGATGGGAGAGAATCTTGTCGCTAATGCAGGTGCACAGTGCAGTGATAGATAAGTGATAAATTACAGTGTGTATAAGTACAAGGAGGTTAAATCAGAACCCTGCTGAAACTGTATGTCATTGTTTTCTACTGAAGCTGTGAGTGTTTTTTTTTTTGTTCCAATGTCATTTTTGTGCCATCTTTACTGGCCTTTTTGTTGCAGTAACTCAGTGGGCATTTCTGATTTATTAAAACACAGATAGGACATACATTTTAGAACTGTATGATTGTATCCCTTTCCATCTTACAGATCAATGGAAGTATTCTAAAAAAATGTTGAAACTAGGACATAAACTACATCATGCTGTTCTAGGGTTCTCAATGCCATTCTGTAAGCCAGAAAGACCCAGTGACTTTACTAAAGTACCAGAAAAGACAGAACTATTAGAGAATGCAAACCAGCTTTTACAACACAACTACAAAGAATACTGGCTTGCCAGCGAAATGACTCAGGTTCACAAAGTAATTGCTTATTGTGAGATCTAAACTGGGTCTCCAGATTCATAGCTCTTCACTGTAGCACTAGACCAAATGACCTCCCCACTCTTGGGCATATCAACCCAAGAACAGAAAGAAACATAGACAATGATGGCAGAAAAAAGACCAGAGGTTCATCCAGACTTGAGATGCCTATTTAGCCCTGGTGCCCAGTGTTCCTCCAGGGTCCTAGCCCTCCACACCCCTACCCCATTTTCCTCCCCAATTCTGCTGCCCTGAGCAACCATTGTACCCTTCATTCTGTCCCAGCAATGCTTAAAGTCACTAAAGGGTTTTGCACCGACCAGCTCAGCTGGCAGCTTCATCTACGGTGCCACCACACTTTCTGTAAAATAATATTTCCTCACATCCCTCCTGAACCTCCCCTCTGTTAGGTTTCACTTATGACCATGTGAGCAGTTGCTGGTATTCAAATTAAATAGTTCCCCACAGTTCACTCTGTTTATTCCTTTTAGGAATTTAAAGGTCTCTATCATATCTCGTCTCTCAAGTGAGTACATGTTCATTGTCTTGAGGTGCTCCCCATAAGACATGCCCTGCTGCCCCGAATAATTTTTATCCTGCACTGCACCATCTCAAGTCAATCCCTATCCCTCCTAAGGTGAGGAACCCAGGACTGGGTGCAGTAGTCAAGGTGTGGCCTCACCAAGGATTTATACAAGGGAAGTATTACTCCCTTTTCTACTATCAATACCACTCCTGATACATACAAGCATCCTACTTGCCTTGCTATAAGCCGTGTTGCACTGAGTCACTTTGAGGAGTCACTGATAACTCCAAGGTATTTTCACTTCGGTTACAGTTTACAGTTAATGAATGTTTTAAAACAATGAGAATTATTTCTGGGTTTTTTTATGCATGATCTGGGTGTTAATAGTATGTGATTTTCTGGGTGACTGTCATAAACTTCTGAGGAAGGATTTGATTGGTCCAAAAGCTAAAATACTTTGTTCTTTTTGTAACATCTTTGTTGGTCCAATAAAAGGTATCAAACCATTTGCTTCTGGATCCAATCTCATGCATACATTAGATGCACCAAGAATGGCTCCCTTAGTTGCCCCCATCTCTCTTCCACCCCATCTATGTTGCCCACCCCACTAACTTATCCCTGACCAGCTCTTTTAACCTATTTAAGTATGCCCTTCTAAAATCAAGGACTTCAACTTTAATTTGTGGTTTACCAGACCTGAGGGCCAGTTTGAACCAAAAATAGTTATGGTCACTGTTCCCTAACTGCTCCCCTACTCCCACAGCTCCTACCATCTCCGAGTTGGTGAGCACCACATTGAGAATTGTGGTCTGCCTGGTGGGCTTCTAAACTGAAGGTGCCAGCGGATAGTCCTGGAATGCATCCTGCAAAATGTGGTTTCTAGTGTTCCTGGCCACTGGAACATCTAATCGATGTCTAACAGGTTCAGATCACCCACCACTGATACTTCCACTTTAGCTATCCCTATTTTCAGTTCTTCCGTGAGCTCTCTATCCTCTCCGCCTCTTGCCCTGGTGGTCTATAGATCACACCCAAGCACAGTTTACTCACTCTGAAGCAGGCATAAGCAGGCAGTTGCCCATCTAAAATGTCTTCCACACTGTGTGGGTAAATTATCCCTTGTTAGAAGTCCAACTGAGGTGTTTGTCCGGTCTCAGTTCAAACGTGTCAAAATATTTGGAGTCTACAACATATTGGGGAAGTATGTTCCATGCTCCAATGACTCTAACAGTAAAATTGCTATCTCTCTTACAAGTAGCTGCTTTGGGTACCAGTAGCTGCTTATTGTGAGATCTCAGGTAAGGTGCACTGTGGTTGAATGAAAATGAGCATTGTGCACTAAGGACTGCATTTTCCAAGATTTTATAGAAGGGCAAAAGGTCACCCCCCCCCGGTTTTTCTTTCCTCAAGGCTAACCAGCCCCATTGCAGCTAGTCTCTCCTGGTAGCTAAGATTTTTTAGATTCGTTATCTTTTTGGTGGCTCTGTATTGTACCCTTTACATCAGCTTAATGCCTCATCTCAAGTACAGGCTCCAGAAGGGGCAGACCATGTCTAACTGGGGTCTAATATATGACCTGTACAGGAGAAGAATACAGGAAGCACTTCTATTGACAAATGATCACTTGACACAAGTTAGGATTCTGTTAACAGTGTAGGTGATTTCTGTGCAATGATCAGCCAAAGGCAATTTATTATTGACTATGATGCTTAGGTCTCTTTCTCTGTCAACTGATTTAAGAATAATGTTATCAAGTGAATAAAAGAAATGTGGATTATTACTACCAAAATGCAATACCACACATTTACCATGGTTGAAGGTCATTTTGTTTGTCTCTGCCAAGAGTTCAATTGTCTTTAGATCAGATGCTAGGGAAAGGTACTTGCTGTATGTTGTCACCTCACTCACTAGTTTGGTGTCATTGGTAAATTTATAGAGAAGATTAGAGACATTAGTGTTCAGCTCATATGTAAATAAATAAAATAATTCTGGGCCCAGGACTGAACCTTGAGGTACTCCACTACTAACAGTGCCCATCTTGGACAGGGCTCCATTAATACGCACATATTTTTCCTGTCCTTTAGCCAGTTACCAATCCATCTGGTCAGATGTTGGTTTAGGCTAATTTTATACAGTTTCCCAGTCAATTCGTTACGCAGAACTTTGTCAAAAACCTTTGCAAAATCTAGCATGATGACATTGAGGGGGGTGTTGGAATCAAGACTACTGCTAACTGCGTTATACTTACTAAATTGGAGGTACAAGATAACCCACTAGTGAACCCATGTTGGTAAATATCATTGAGACCCAAATTTTTAATTTCTTGTTCAATTCTTTCTTTTAAAAGGTGTTCCATGATTTTACAACAAAGAGAAGTTAGACTAACAGGATGGTAATTGCCAACTTTTCCTTGATTGTCATTTTTATGAATTGGAACAATGATTGCTGTTCTCCAGTCACTAGGAACATTGCCAGTTTCAATTGATTTGTTTAAAAGAATAAGAAGGGGGTGGATAAGTGATACAACATGTGCTAGGAGTCAAGCGATCCTGGAAGGACTGCAGAGTGGGTTCCTGACTCAAGGCATCACTGAACCAACAAGAACTGATGCAATTCTTGATCTGGTGCTCACAAATGGGGAGCATGTACAGGAAATAATGGTCAGGGAGCCACCGGGAGGAAGTGATCATTGCACAGTGCGGTTAAGGTTGGATATTGGCAGGGAAAGCATCGCAACTAAGACCAAAATCTTGGATTTCAGGAGGGCGGACTTCAAGAAAATGGGCAAAGTGCTAAGGAGCCAACTTGTGGGCATCAGAGCAGATATAGGGTTGGACCAAAGGTGGTCCATCATTAAGGAAGGAATACTGGTTGCCACAGATAAGTGTGTTAGGCTCCAGGCTAAGAACACAAGATCCAAAGTGCCCAGCTGATTCACTTCTGGGGTTGCCCAGGCAGAAGGGAAAAGAGGTTGGCCTACAGAAATTTCAGGAAGACCAAGAGAGAGGCGGATAGGGAAAATTACATAAGGTTAGCTAGTGAGGCAAGAAAGTCGGGTGAGCAAAGGCAGAGAAGGAGCTGCAGATAGCTGAAGGAATTAAGAAGGGGGAGTAGGCTTTCTTTTGCTATATACAGTAAGTGAGAAAAGGGACAAGAAGGAAGGGACTGTTAGGTTTAAAAAAGGGGTGGAGTGGGTGGAGGATAATGGGGGAAAAGCAGAGATACTAAAAGAATACTTCTGTTCTGTCTTCACCAGGGAGAAGGATGGACCAGTGTCTTCAGGAGAGATAAGAGGAGCAGGGGGGAAGGGAACACAAATGTAGTGATAGAGGAGGATAGTGTGAGGGAGGGGCTGCTGGCATTGAAGGTGGACAAATCACCAGGCCTGGATGGAGTACATCCAAGGATACTAAAGGAACTGGCTGAGGAGCTAGCAGGGCCACTGGCAGACCAATTTAATAGTTCACTAGAGACAGGCATAGTACCGTAGGACTAGAGAACAGCACATGTAGTGCCGCTCCACAAAAGTGGTCCCAAGGATGACCCAGGGAATTACAGACCAGTCATTCTGACCTTAACTGTGGGCAAGCTCATGGAGACCATACTAAAGGAAAGGTTGGTGGAATATATAGAGGAGCATGATCTCCAGGATGCAAGGCAGTATAGGTTAATGGGGGGAAGGGATCGTGTCAAACAAATCTGATTGACTTCTTTGACTGTGTCACTAAGACAGTAGATAGGGGCCAAGCAGTAGACATCCTCTATCTTGATTTCAGCAAGGCCTTTGACTCTGTGCCCCACAAAAGGTTGATCAGGAAATTGGTGAATCTTGGGGTTGGGGAAAAGATGGTCAGATGGGTGGAAAACTGGCTGAAGGACAGAACCCAGAGGGTGGTTGTGGGGTGACAGTTATCTGGTGCAAGACAGATAACCAGTAGGGTCCTGCAGGGCTCTGTGCTAGGGCCAGTGTTGTTCAATGTCTACATCAATGACATTGGAGATGGCATTAAGGGCAAAATGTGCCTATTTGCAGATGACACCAAGCTCTGTGGGAGAGTGGACACAGCTACAGAGATACAGGACCTACAGGAAGATCTGGCAAAGCTAGGGAGGTGGTCCAGGATCTGGCAGCTTGGCTTCAATGCAAAGAAATGCAAAGTTATGCATATAGGAGTCAAGAATCCTAGGACAGAGTACTACCTGGTTGGAGTCCAAATATCTACATCAGAGGAGGAGAAGGACCAGGGAGTGATGATCACTAGAGACCTGAAGCACTCCACGCAGTACAAGAAAGCAGCAGCAAATGCAAACAAGATGCTGGGATCCAAGTCTAGGGGGATTAGTAGTAGGAGAGAGGAGGTTATACTGCCCTTGTACAGGTCACTGGTAAGGCCACATCTAGAGGATGGAGTACAGTACTGGTGCCCACAGCTCAAAAAAGGACATTAACCTGCTGGAGAAGGTCCAGAGGAGGGCTACAAAAATGATAGCTGGTCATCAGGGTAAGGTATACGAAGAGAGGTTGAGGGCACTGAACATGTACTCCCTGGAAGACAGGAGTGAGAGAGGGGGCATGATTGGGACCTTCAAGTACTTGAAGGGGATAAATAAGGTTGATAAGGAGAGTCTCTTTAAGCTGAGTGGCAACCATAACACAAGGGGGCACAGTCTTAAGCTGGAGGGTGGGAAGTTTAGGAGGAAGGTCAGGAAGCACTTATTCACAGAGACAGTGGTGGACACTTGGGATGCACTGCCAGACGAGGTAATCTCGTTGAAGACAGTGGGCAGCCTTAAGAGAGGCTGGGACAGGTATTAGGGGAAGGTAAAGGTCATGGGTAGGGAGGATGGGAGGAGTGGGGAGTGGGGGCAGAGAGAGTAGCTCAAGCTATGAACCCTGCAACACGAGCAGACTTGATAGACCAAATGGCCTTCTTCTGCTGGCTTCTTCAGATATATATGGTCGATGATGTTTCAATTAACAGTCTTGCATGAATATTGTCTGGTCAGACTGAAGTATTAAGCCTCAGTTTGTTAATGGCATCTTCAATATCTTGCTTAGTGAAATATACACTAGAATTTGTGTTGTGTGATGGTAAAACTGGGTTATTACCCTTGCCATTGCAGAGCAAAACTATTTATTAAATAGGTTGGCTGTAGTTTTGTCATCCATAATTGTGGTGCCATCTACTACTAAAGGGTCCATATGCTTGGATTATTTCTTAAACCGTTGACATAAGAAAAGAAAGCTTTATTGTTCTTCTTTGCATGGACAATTTTAAATTAAATCTTAGTTTTTTCTCTTCTTATCATTTTTTTTTTAAAGTTTTTCTTTACTTCAGTTTTGTAATGAATTCTGGCCGAATTGGAATTTTCCTTCTTCAATTTTTCAAGTGCTGTCTCTTTTCTCCTGATTTGTTGTTTGATTGATAAGGTTAACCAAATTGGTTATCTCCCCTTCTTATTATATTTGATTATTTTAGGCACACAATTATTTCCTAAATTGGTGATTGTGCCTTTTATTAAGATCCAGGTATTCTCATCCAAAAGGCTGCGTATTAAGAGCTCCCAATCAAATAATTTTAGGGCATCATCTATTCTTACAAAGCTGGCCTTGTTATAATTACTAAATATATAACTATTTGACATTCTGCTCTTATCAATATTAATGGAAAATTTAATTGAATTGTGGTCACTGCCACCTAATGGGCAGCCACCAGTGATATCTGAGTAGTCAAGCTCTAGGCTGGTGATCACTAAATTGAGCATTTTTTTGCCTTTAGTGAAGTGTTTAATTGATTCATGCCAAGACTGATCCTAGTGTTAATAAAGTCACATGCTAGATAGAGCCATAAAGGATTTCCCAGTTTATTCCTGGAAAATTAAAATCCCCACTAAAATGGAATAATTTGAATCACACATTAACTCAATTTCCTTAGTAAGGGCTGAGTAAGATTCAGGCCCAGAATTTGGAGTTCTGTAATAATTGCCAATTAATATCTTGGGCTTATTTCTAATTAGTAACTGAATCCAAATACTCTCTATTTCAATATTATTATTTTTGGGAGGTATAATCTGTGTCACAGGGTGCCCCTGTGAAGGGTTGAGGGCCTTGAAATAATATTCATAAAAATGTAGGGGTACCTGAAAACACCGCTTTCTATTGTCCTAAAGGTGCTGTGGTGGCATATATTGTCCCACAGTCAGGCCGTTTAGTTTGGGTTCATTTATTCAGTTAAAAGGTAGCCGTTATTTAGCGACATTGTTTGAAAATAATCTGAATAGAAAAAGAAAAGGAGAGTGTATAATAAATGAGGGGACAGTTGTTACCTTAATGTGAAGGCTGGGATGAATGAAATTCCTTTGTGGCAGTATAACTGATTTTAGCTGTAAGCCTGGAGTCTAGATTCCCCCCCCAGGTAGTTGTAAATAGGGCTTCTATCTTCTTGTGGAGTGGCAGCAGTCACAGAGACAGCAAAGCTGATGACGTTTCATAACATGGCTGTATGTGGACTTTAAAGAGGGTGTAATTAAATAATTGCATACTGTTGTTCTCGAGCTGCCACTGAAATCTGTACCAAAAAAGACACTGTCTATTTGTGGTTTGTACTGCCTTGGTTTGTACTGCATCAGGGTGTGTGGTGAGCCCTTCATTGGGTAGAATAGAAAGCCGTTTTATTGTATTAGTGGCTTTGTGGTGTTTGTCGGCATTTCTGTGGGTTTGTTTGGGTTGGAGGGCGGTGGGTGACCGTTTGGTGTTTTCCTGTTTAGAGCCTGTGCCCTTCTTTTGTGTTGGGTGGCTGTTTGGAGCCGCTCTGTTCATTTGGGTGAGTGCCCCTTGTGGTTTGAATTTGCCCAAGTCGGGAGGTTGGACTCTGTGGGAGTGAGGGCGCTTGTGTTGCGCTGAGTTCTGTTGCAGAGTGTGTTTGAAGTGGAGGGGATATTGAATCTGTTGTGGCTCCTGGGAACGATGATGCGGGGTGTTGGTGATTCAAACCCTTTGTGGTTCCTTTTTGCATGCTTTTGTGGAATCCCCCTTTAATAATTAGCCCGAGTCTCTTGCATAATTAGTTATAGAATGAATGGAGTGGGCTCGCGACCGATTCTGCAGTGTCGTTGCTGTGGCTGCTGTCGTGTGTGAACTGGGACAATTGTTTTGGGGACGTGGTTCATGGTGGTAATCATGCTGATGGGTGTTTGTTTGACTGTGGCCGTGACTCGCCCTGTTGTGGTGCCAGTGGTGGATGTGTAGTGTGAGACTGTTGGAGGCTATTGCGTATCTGAGGAATTAGTTGAAGGTGTCTGTGTTGGATTAGCTGACTCTCTTCTCATTCTTGCCATAAGTGCTGCGATGGTCTATGGGGTGGTCACTCATTGTGGAGGTTGGCTGATACTTTTCTTCCTACTTCCAGCTCTTTGAATTTGCCCTCAGCTGCCTAGTTACCATTAGTTCTTTTATGTATTTACTAAGGATCAAAGATTAGTTTGAGCAATTGTTTGAATTTCTATATATTTCGATAAAAACCCTCTTTTTGCTCTGATATTACGGCTTTGCCTTTTAGAGATAAGCCGCTGTGTTACTTTTCGATAGTGCGAACATTCGCACTATCGCAAAGTCAATTATCATTAGATTTACTTTATAATGGACTCTAGCAGTTATAGCATTTGTATTTTGAGTTTGACTAACCTTCCGAAGGTGAAGTGGGGAGGTTTGGAGTTGAGTCTGGGACTTCTTTGGGACGAGGATGTTTTCAGTGTTTGTGAGGTTCTGAGTTCGGTTCCTGCCAGCATCTTTGTTCTTTTAGGAGCCAGCCGGCCACAACTGCATTCTTATATTAGGTAAAGGAAAGGGAGGTGCTTTAGTTATTAGAAATAATGCTTAAAACGTGATTAAAAGAGTTTAATTTGTTTGGAGGAGTAAAAAAATATTCTGCTTTAGTAATTAAAAGGGGTTATATGTTTACAAATAAAATAAATATGTGGTAAATAAAGATTTAAAGTGTATAATTAGATGCTGGGGTGGAGTTAAACAATCACATGTCCCCTTTTGGGTATAAATGCAGACTGTTTGGGTTGAGAGGCAGATCATTCTGCTTGCTGTGGGTCTGGAGGTATACTCTGGAAGCTGCTGAAAAGTGCTCTGTGGAGTTTTGATGAACTGTATTATTTACTGCTCCGAATGGAAGATTTAGAAATGGCAGATTATTTTGTCTGCTGTGCTATCAACTGGTCCGAATGGAAGATTTGTGTCAATATTGATAGCCACTATAGGGTTGTGGCATGCATCTTCCAATATATTGTCTATCACTCTGTTGATGTCCACAATTTGTGCCCCCCTGAAAGTAATACAAGCTCTGTTTGCCTTGTCTGGTCCACATATAATGCAGTCAATGTATTTTACAACTAAGTCACCTACACAAACATTTGACATGGTGTGGACATAATAGAGGACAGGTCCATGTCATCAGGTGCAGCATTAAAGTTATTGGTGACACTCCTAGGCACACTTGTTCGGGTCTGGCTGTCATCATTATTGTTAGTAGTGAGTCGCTGACCTGAATCCTGAATAGGTAATTTGGAAGCTACACACTGAAGCTGACTGGAGAGATGGGTAAGTCTCCCTAGAAACCTGGGGGTTATTGATTGACCAAACAGATGTGATTCTGGCCTGAGTTGAAGTACAAAGACAGATATTAACCAAGTCATCACTTGCCAGCTCAGTAGTGGTTTGTGTGTTAGTATCCGCCACGTTCATTACATTCTGTGCAAAACTAGTATCATTTGACTCAAGCTGATTATCTCGGTCTTGAGCTGAATGTGTCTCTTATACTTGGGGCTGAGTCAGATTATCCTGTAAAACATTTGACAGGGGTGAGAAATGGTTACAAATGCTGATTTCAAAATTCATAGCTCTACAGCCTTTCTTTAGTTTATTTTTATGCCCAACTTGAACCCAGTCATCTCCTTCAGATGGATGATCATCATGCTTTCTAACCCAGTTTTTTACTTATTGGTTCATTACTCGACATTATAGGTACCCTTGCAGTGCCAGTAATTACTGACTGAGTTTTTAAGCCTGAATTAGTAGGAACTGGGATGCTGGAGGTGCTAGTTTTTGGTGAAGTGGTTTGTTTGCTGTTTATAGCATATGTTCTACTCACCATATCCTTCTGCTCCTTCTCAATAATTGCTAATTTTTCACTAAAAATGTTAATTTGAATTTCCAATGTCACAACATACTCACATTTATCACATATGTAGTCACTGCAGCTAGTATTCACACACACTAACTTATACATCAAACAGCATTGACATTTAATGCCCATTACCCCATCTGTAGTTAAAATGCTATATGCCATGATGTGTAATACTACTGAGGAGTGAGTATTCTCAATGAGTTTAGTCAACAAGGGAAAACAGTATATAAAATTGTAACTATATACTGTATTTATCAATATAAAAGTACAACATGTATTGAACAATACTAGAGGAGGTGGGGGGAGAGAGCAACCAGTGTTTAACAATACAGTTAGTGAGGGATGATAAAAGGGGTTATTGGATGGCCCAGGGGGTAGGACTCCTATATAAAACAGACTTTATCAGTACTACCAGAAATACAGTAAGGACAAAACTGGTCTAGCTGAGCCCAAATATAGCAGAACTTAACCATCCAAGTAAATGTTTGTTGAATGCAAGCACAAATTACAAAAGCACAGCAAAGCATATGTTTCAAAGCACCCTACCTCCTGACCTTCAGTCCCACCAGACTTGTCTCTGCACATGTCTCGGTGAGCGTCACAGTATGCATCACCACATGCTCACCCCACTCACGCTTGCCCTGCTTGCTAAGGAGTGAGATATAAATACAGCGGGACCCAGAAGTAACCTCAGGGTCACATGATTACTGTGCGAGCTAGCTGAGTTTAAACCCCAATAAAAAGTGCTAAAAACACCAAAACCTAGGAATGAATCCACAAGTTAAAAAGGGGTCTCCTGCACTGACTTGTAGTTCTGTCCTCACAGTTCCAGAACTACTCGACCCCACCCCTTCCTTCCTAAATAGCCTGCAGTTGCATGGCTGCAGTAATCTATATACAGTCACTGGTGTTAGAGAAGAAATAAATCATAATCACACACTGCTGTAGCCTGTCACTCAGCTTTTGGCTGACACACAGAGCAGCTCCAGTCACTAGAATCAAACCTTGCCTGAGTCTGCCATGAGTTGCATCCACAATGACTCAGTCTCCTCATTATTACCGCTGATGCACCCATCTCCCATCGCCTCTGTGAGCTCCTTGACATAAAGGGCTATTCCACCCCCACTACCTCTTCTACTATCCCTCCTGTATATCAAGTGCCCAGGGACCATCAGTTCCTAATCATTATTTTCTGAAGCCCGTGTTTCTGTTATGGCCACAATGTCCACTTCCATGCCTGTCATCATCACCTGGAGCTCACTGATTTTATTTTCTAGGCTCCTGGCATTAAGGCATACCCCCTTCCATCTGATTCCTGATCCTGCTTGGCATGTCCTCTCATCACCTTGTTTTTCTTTGTGCTTGCACTCTTCATGTTCCTCCTCTCCAAAGTCCCTTCACCTAGGCCAGTAGGGGGCATCACTTTCTTTGCACCTGTATGCTGCTGCAATGACAGCATCATTAGAAAAGAACAGCTTGATAAAACACCCTGATTTCTGGGTTTGTGTTTTTTCCAACAGGTACCCATAAAATATTAAATTTCATTGTGATGATCTCCTGCAAAAGCACTGGAGGGAGGTGAAAACGGCTCAAAAATTTGAACTTACTGTAGCTGGGTGTGGTGATGGTGAACATAAAGTAGAATTCTTAGAAAAAAAGTTCAGAAAGTTGCCAAGTTAGTATTGTAGTGAATTGAACTTTGAAGTGCATTTGTTTTTGCAATAAATTTATTTTACACTGATAATATCACCTTAAAGCAATTTTGTTTCAGCATACATAGAGAACTAGCTGCAAACGTTGATCTGAAAAAAGGCAGACGTCATTTTCAACTCATTATTGCTATCTTTCTCTTGAAGTCCAAGACACTTTCTTAAACTGGCTGGCTGCCTAGCATGTGATAGACAATGCCCAGAGGGTGTGCATACCTGACTGCCAGCTTCCATCATCTATCGCTGTGGAGGATAGCTGCCCTTTTCCAATTCACTTTATCCAAACCCTGTACCATGATAAAATCTGTTTCAACAATTCCTTTCTGGCTTCCTGACTTCTGACAATTAAAAGGAACCAACATGCACTGTTTATTGGTTTAACCTTATAAAATCCATTAAACCTTTATCAGCTGCAAAAATAACCTTAAGGTACAGATCTGTAGCACATTATTCCCATCTTCCAATGGACCCCTTCCTTTTTGCTGCCACCTGATCACATCATTTTTCTAGGTCCGAGGGCATTTAAATACCTTACTCCATAGTTGTCAGTAATGACATTTACAGGCTACCTTGGAGGAGTTGCACAAATGTTGGGTTGCCTTCTTTATTCCTCTATTCACTAATGTAGCATATGTTTGCTGCAAGCAGCCTTTACTGACCTGGGGCGGAACTGGGAGCCATACTGTCCTAAACCTAATCATCATTTAATGTAAGAAGATTTATGTTCCCTTGAGTTTGCAAGGCTTAAATGTAACTTAACTTGCCATATTTCTTATTAAAGGGAATCCACAAAGAATTTCAGGTTTCTGTATATTCCATACATGATAAATATATGCACGCAAATGTATGATTCCCATAAAGGTTAAATAATATATGTTGTTTTCAAGGTGTAGCACTGGGAAAGTTATAGATGAGATTAACTGTAGCTGTTTTTTTCCATGTTTTGTCCCTTCTTGGTACTGCTAGTATCAAGTCATTTTTTTCTCAAGTATAGCATGACTGATCAAATGGCTTTCTCCTTTAATTGTAATATTCTGCACACAACAGGAGAGGAAGAAGAAACTGAAGCGAAAACTTTCAAAGCGTTACCACATAAAGGAAAAACCATACACCTACTGACTGTGCAGCCTGGAAGGTAGAAGGGGTTTGCACAACAGCTGCCTTTCAAACAATTTCATATTCAGTTTATCATCCTCGGGTGGATAAAGCAGCCAAGGCTAGCAGCATTTATAATTTGGTGTTCTGTTATTTGTACAGTATGACTCACAGTTCCACTGGAACCATGAAAAATTTAGTTTTAGCACAGTGGAGTCTGCATTAGAGACTGATTTGTCATTTCTAGCTTTAGATTGTGAGAATTAACCTCTATGGGTTTAACTCCAGCAGTTACCGAGGTCCGTGTCTCTCACATGGCAAATCATCCAAACAAAAAGTTTGCATATAGTGTAGGCAGCAATGTAGCCTCATGGTGTGTTTATAGTTGTGATTTTCAAGCTGAAATACATTGCGAAACTAGGCCATGCTGAGCCTAAAGGATTTTCCTAATTTTCTGCCAGATATTTATAACTAGCATCAGCTGAGCTAAAATCTCATATCATTCCAAAAAAGTTACACTTTAAAATGTAGAGAATACTGGATGGTTAACTATGCACACCCTGATTCCCTCTGACCTCAAGAATGAAGCTCGAGAAATCCATAGGAATCAGAACTCCGAGGAGGTAGAACATACTGGGTGTACATAAAGTTGCTCATGTTGTGTTTTTAAAGTGTATAGTACTGTGTGAAATGTGTGTGTATCAGTTCTTTCACTTTCAAAATGAAACTCACTCATGCAGTCTCTAGAGGTTTCAGAATGCTGTTGTACCACAGTAGGGTACAGTCTCATTCCATGACCTTTGTACTGTGGTACAAATGCATTTTGAAAGGGACAGAATTCTATACAGAACAACACTCTACTATACACTATGGGCCAGATATTCAGACTGTGCCAGGCAGTGGCGCAAACCTGGGCACAGAGCAACTGGGCTGCGCTGGGGCCAGGACCAGGGGATATTCAACGGTGATGCACCATGGCTCAGCACTGTTGAATATGGCAAGGTCGGCGCACGTACTGAGCAAGATGCAGTAGCACTATGCCAGCCAAGCCTCAGAGAGGGAGCACGGGGATGCGTCCATGCAAGTGCAATTGCACTAGGTGCATCACCCATGATATTCAGCCGGGGGCATGCAAATGAGGCCATAATATATGCAAGGCACAAATGGGGCCATTTGCATGTCATTATGGCCCTATTTGCATGTGATGTGCTGAGCTTCCTGGCCAATTGCATCTGGCGCCCTGCCAAGCTGCTGCCATTGGGGGTTGGCTCCCTGGTGGGCTATTGTAGCCCCCTCTCCCGTACGCTCGATCATGGGCATCTGTAGAAGTTAAAGAACAACCTGGTGGTCAAGCAGTCTCCCTCCTGTATGCCCGATTGCGGGCTGTTGTAAAAAGTAAGAGTTACCTGGTGGTCTAGCGGTACCCCCATATGCCCGATCGTGGGCTGTTGTAAAAGTAAAGAATTACCTGGTGGTCCAGTGGTACCCCCATCCCCACCAACCCACAGAGGGCCCTGGCTACCCAGCACCCCCCCATCATTGATCATCGGCGGGCAGCAGCGCCCCACCCGCATACTGCCTGGCCGCCCACTGAATGACAGCATATAGTATGATCTGTACTCCTATTGGTCCACACTAGACCACCAGGTACATCTTTCATATTACAACAGCCTGTGATCAGGCATACAAGTGGGGTACCGCTAGACCACCAGGTAGTGCATTACCTTGTACAGTTGCCCACAATCGGGTGTCCGGGGCTGGGGGGCCACTTGACTACTAGAGAGGGTCAGGGTGCTTATGGATGGTGTTCCTGCTCGGTGGGTGGCCACCCACAGGTGGTGGCTGTTGTGTTGTGCCTTGCAATAAAGCCATCCACCTGTGGCTGGCCAGTGTTTGAGCCTGTTTTTTCGGCTCAACTTTGAGCACCAGTGTGCGGCACATGTAGGGGTTGTGCCAGCATATGCACCGTACATCCAGGGCTGAATATCAGGATGTGCCACATATGCATGGGCACATACCCTGCATCTGCGCCACATACATTACCAATGCACCCTGCTGCATCGGGGGTTGCGCCGTGCAACCTGCCCCTTTGAATATTACACCAGAGAGCATTGGGGGGTTGCACATGGCGCACCCCTGTTGCGCCAGGCACAACCCCTTTGAATATCCTGGCCTATATTAACTTCTTTATTACTGAAGACATTTGCATAACAATGGGCTTTTAAACCCTTAGACATCATCTGTGCTTGCTGCAGTTTTGCTTTGCAGTCATAATCTTCCACTTGTGACATCAGAACAATTTCGGTAACTGCCAATCCAAGATGCATGTCTTCCCTCTGGAAATGGGCACCAGCTGCAGGGACAGAGCAAGAGTGTTAGTGAGAGAAATAGCCTGACTGCCTATAGTAGATAGAAATGTAGGGTGGCCATTTAATAAGAGTCTCTTACCTTCTGGCTGTTTAGTTATATTGCTGGGAACTTTTTTACAGTAGAGTGCAGGAGCTCGGTCCTGTGCTTGTAGCCTGTTAAGATGCACATGAATAACTGGCCACAGATGGACAGAGGAGAGGTATCACAGGAACTAGACTTCTCTGGAAGTCATGTGTGCACTGAGAGCCTACCAGGTGGCTTGGAGACCCAATCTGTAAGGTTTGGAGTGCCTCAGATATTTTCTCCCACAATCACCTTTACCAGATGAGTACTCTACTATTAAAGCTTCCTTTTGTTCAGACAAACTTTAGCCAGAACCAATAGAGCCACAGCTGAGGAATTTGGGGTAAAGAATGTTGTAAATTACCAGTTACAAATGTGCATATGCAAAATGTAACATAGGCTCATAAATGTGTTGGTTTGTAATATTTTTGTACCTAATTTTCAACACAGCCCTGTTATGACCTTGCCTCATGAAAGCAGGCATACAAAATATTCATCTCCTGGCTTAAAGGTATTTTTTGCACAGGGACTGCAAAATCAACTTTCCGGATGCAAAAACAGATTTTGGGCAGGGCTGAAAAATGACAGCTGTCACATTCATAAGGGGTTGTAAAGATATGGCTATGTTGTAAATTAGGGGTATAAATATTGAAAATTACCAAAGTTACCACCCTGCATTTGAAAAATTCTATGTGGGCTCATAATTTGGTTGTTTTTTAATAGTTATGCACCAGATATTCAACATAGCCTTCATATGATCCCATCTCATGAACAATGGCAGAGAAAATTTTCAACTCGTGCCTGAAAGGTGATTTTGTGCAGGGACCACAAAATCACCTTTTGGGATGTAAAAAAAACATTTTGCACGGAATTTGAAAAATGACAGCTATCACAGTCATGAGGTGCTGTAAAGATATGGCTATGTTGTAAACTTAGGGTAAAAATATTGAAAAGTACCAACGTTGTGAGCCTGCATTCACAAAATTCAATGTAGGCAAATAACTTTGTTGTTTTTCAATATTTTTACACCACATTTTCAACATAGTCTTCTAATGACCCCATCTCATAAACAAGGGCAGAGAAAATGTTCAACTCCAGACTGAAATGTGATTTTGTGCAGGGACCACAAAATCAACTTTCAGGACTGATCTGCCTAATGACAGTGACATTGTTCATGAGGCGGAGTCCCAAAGAAGGCATGTTGAAAATTTGGGCCAAAAACATGTAAAAATGCCCAAGTTATGCCACTATGCTCAAAACCCCACTGAAATACATTGAACTACATATCTATGTCTTCAGTTCATGGTCCAACTTTGAAGAGTGAAGACAAGTCTGAGGTCCAGAAAGGATTATAGCAATGGAACCATGATGGGTAAGTAAGGGCTTGGGGGCGTGTGGTGGTGGATGCTCAGTGAGAAGGAGGTCAGGTGAGGGGTAAGGAATGGCTGCAAAAGATATTGATGGACCTTTTTTTTAAGAGGTGAAAAAAAAAAGATACGGATGATCCCAGATCGTGACACTGGGGGATTGGGCACCGCCCCAGTGTCACAGTTATGTGGGGCGAAGACATCAACTGGTGGTTGTTTTTTTTACAGGTGAAAAAAAAAGATCCCCCACCATGACACTGGGGGATTGGGCACCCCCCAGTGTCAGATAAAAGAATTACAATCCCCGATAGCAACACCGGGGGATTGGGCACCCCTAGTGTCATTTCTGTTTCTATGTTTCTGGGGGTGGGTAGGGTGGTTAAAAAGGACTGAGGATCCCAGATCATAACACTGGGGGATTGGGCACCCCCAGTGTCAGTTATTTTTCCAGGAGCCAATCACAACATTGGGGGATTGGGCACCCTAGTGTCATTTCTATGTTTCTGGAGGGGGGGGATGCTGAGAGAAGGGTCTGGTGGGGAGAATTTCTATAACATAAAAGAAATATAAATAAATAAGTGCTGGTGGTCACAGTGAAACACGCCCTACTTCACCATAACCAAGATGGCCACCGCATGATACTGCACATCTGCGACTGCTAGGGCATGTGCATTACAGTGCAACAAGCCATCTTGGACATGACAGAGTGTGCTGTGTTCTGCTGTGACCATCAGCACTGTGAAATAGTGCAGTGCTGTGGCCTAGGGACAACATGGACAGACTGCTGCACGGACACAGAGGCAACTGTGATGCAATCCTACATGCTGTCCATTTGGAAGGAATGCAGAGTCCTTTTACTCAATGATCATAAAAGGTCTGCAAGGTCCTACCTACTGCAGTCCTAAAAAGGGCATATGTTGAAAGAATCATTGATTCCTGTTTTTTCCAGGGCTATTAATTAGTAGATTCATAATGTCTCTCTTCTCAAAATCATGTTCTCCAAAGCCCCACCCTGTTTTCCCACTGACATTTTTTCAACACCACATAACGTGAATCTATGATTATTTGGGTCCTGACTGCCCTCAACAAGGCATTATTCCTTTCCTTGTTCATTATGGAGCTGAAATGCTCCCCCACTCTGGCTTTGAATGCCCTAGCTGTGTCCCAACACAAAATGATTTATTTATCCATGTATTTATGTACTTTTTGATCATGTCAATGCTTTTTTTTGTATCACCTTTACTCACTTTGCATTTTGTACCTTCATTGTATGCTCATGAATTGCCAGGTAAAACACAGGTATGCTCAGGTGTCACTGCATTATGTTGTCATCAATTGTATATAAGAATCTGCTTTCAATACCTGTGTTAGCTACCTTTGATAAAGGAACTTTCCTGAAATGCATCGGGTGGTTTGTGCAATCCTATGTGTGCTACTGAACAAATAGCACAATTTGCACAATAAGCCTTTTTAAGCAGTGTCTTTTTCAGCCCTAAGGAGAGGATGGGGGAATGCCATATTTCTTTTGGTTTTACTATGCTGTAGGATAGTATAGTATAGTACAGTATTGTATAGTATAGTATGGTATAGTATAGTACAGTACACAGCACAACACAGCACAGCACAATATAGTATAGTATAGTATAGTATAGTGTAGTGTAGTGTAGTATAGTATAGTATAGTATAGTACAGTACAGTATAGTATAGTATAGTATAGTATAGACTTACAGCATATAGAGATTTTTGTACTTCTGACAAACACCTACGTGTATTTGAACTTTTTGTGAGCTTTCAAACTGTAACCGATGAGCAGGATTTTCAAAAGTATTAGATTGTCGCAAACCCTGGTGTGCCAGCATTAAGGCGCATGGGGCTTACTGCAATCTAATGGGATTTTACATTCCATGCAGCAATGGCCACAAGTTAGGCCAACTTGTTTTGGCCTAACTTTTGGCAATCCTGGGGGCTGTTATTACAGAGCTTGCACCAGATATTTGGCGCAAGCTGACGTAATCCATGGAAACTGTTGCAAGTGCACCTAAGGTTGTAAAACTGGGCACAGTTGCAGTGAAGGGTTTGGTGCACCGCAAAACTTAAGTGCCGTGGTGCAAGGCTGGATGCATACTCTGTGCCATGGTTGAAAAATCTGGCCCAGTTCATAAATATTTCCCTTAAGACATAGCTGAACACATACTGGGTGAAATAAATCAAACCCTTCGGACATGAAGGCCATGTGGAGTGAGGAAAGCAAGTCATAAATCTAAGTGTGTCTCTAACAACCCATACAAATAGTGTTACAAAGCAGTGCTGGGAAAATCTGAGGTGACAGTATATGGAAATTGACTTGGTTCTGGAGTTCTCCCCTATCCTGCTTTGTGCCATGCTGGTTTAAAAAAAATAAGCAAAGTGTTAAGTGTGCTTCAGTTGATTGTTAAAGTTACTTCAGTTGATTGTTAAAGTTACCAATCAGGTAGGAGTTGTGAGTTTGAATCTTTCTTTAACTGTTCTTTAACTGTTCAGGAGGCTTTTTGATTCTGAGATTTGCTTGCTGCTGGGGGAGATTTAGATTTTGCTGTGGGGATAGGAGATTTTTTGCCCAGTAACAAAAGAGCCAATCAGATTGGAGCTGTGAGTTTGAGTCTTTCTTTAACTGTTCCAGGAGCCATTTTGTTTATGAGATTTGGGTGCTGCTAGTGGAGCTTTAGATTTTGTTTCTCAGATTTGCTTGCTGCTGGGGGAGCTTTAGAGTTTGCTGCTGGGGGAGGATATTTTTTGTCCAGTAACAAAGGAGCCAATGAGGAGGAGCTGTTAGCTTGAATCTTTCTTTAACTATTCTAGGAGGCATTTTTTTTCTGAGATTTGGTTGCTGCTAGTGGAGCTTTAGATTTGTTTCTCAGATTTGCTTGCTGCTGGGGGAGCTTTAGATTTTGCTGCTGGGAAGTTTGTTTTGCCCACTATAAAAGGAGCCAATCAGGTAGGAGTTGTGAGTTTGAATCTTTCTTTAACTGTTCCATGGGGCATTATATTTGTGAGATTTGCTTGCTGCTGGGTGAGCTTTAGATTTTTTGGCCTCGCACCCACCCTTTCCTCCATACATTATTAAAGGCGTAGATAATTGGCAGGAGCATATAGACTCTGCCCAGGGGCAGGCTAATAACTAAAGAGCAAATAAAATCAAAAGGAGGAGGAGCTGTTGATTATATCATGTATGTGGATAACTGTACAATTAAACTGCATGATCTTGGCAAATTTAACTGCATGATCTTGGCAATTTCACTCTTTTAGGAATAGGATAAGTTTGACTGAAGCACAGAGCAGAAAGAGGAAAGGGCTCTGAAGTAGGAGAGGCATAAGGTAGATCAAGCCTGCCCTGAAGAAAACAGGTGGCAGAAACTAGACTGTGTGGAAGGTAAATGCTGTACTATCAGTGGAGATCTGAGTGATTGATGGAGTGAACTACAAATACACTAAATCCTGTTCTGCTGAGGCAGAACAGTGAGGAGGGCAGAGGGAGTGGGGGGAGCAACTGACGGAGTGTCTAGTCAAATGGAAGTTCCAGGGGGATGGGACAGGATGAATCAAAGAGGAGGGGAAAGAAGGGGGGTGATGAATGTGGATAGGGCAGGAAGGGGAGGAAGGATAGTATGCTGTAATGGCTGCTGAGCAGCCATCTTTATAAATATTGCATGGAGGGTGGGGGTGCTTGGTATGCAGGCAGCTTGACAGTTAAGAGAGGAGATTGTATGGCTAAGGGGAGAGATATGGAGAGGGGCAGGAATGGAATGAGGGGTTATCTAGGGCCAAGGGGCCATAGAACTCATGCAGACAGCCTAGCTGACAGGTCCAAGGGAGGGAAGAGGGGGGACCAACCAAGCAAAAACCACCATATCAGCAGGTACCAAAGGAAGCAGAGCCAGGGAAGTGGACAGTGGTCAAGAACAAAAAGAACCTTAATATGCAGGCAGGGAAGGTAGGGAAGCTAATGGACAGAATGACAGGGGTGGCTGGGACCATGTCCAGGGAAAGCAGTAATAGATACTCAGTGCTGGCAAACCTAGAGAATGAGGAGCAGGGGAGGATTGGAGATGGGATAGGAGGGAGAGAGGAGACAGTGAGACCATTAGTCTGAAAGATGGGGATGCAATTGGGGAGGGAGACGATGCAGCAGAGCACATACTGAGGTAGTCATAAGGGGAGAGTGACAAGGCAGGAAGGGGAGATGCAGGAGAGTGAGGGGAGGAGGGGTGTGATTCTGACACTGGTGTAGGGGGGTGCAAACAAGTGGATGAAGGGCTGGGGGATGGGGTGAGGCCAACTAGTGTGGAAGAGGAGGGAAGGACAATAAGGAAAAGGGCAGAACAGGAGAAAACATGGACATGGGTAGTGAGGTTAGTGAGGTTAGTGGGGGTAGGGGACCAGGACATTGGGAAGCATGAGGGGGGAGAATGCAAAGGGAAAGGTAAGGTCATAGTTGTGGGGGACTCAGTACTTAGAGGGGTGAGATGGAGGGGCAAGGGCACAAGAAAGGGCAGCATATGGGTGGAGTGCCTGCCAGGCATGACAGCAGGAAAGGCGGGGCAGTTTCTTTTGAAGTGTGCAAAGAGAGAAAGGGAGAAACTGCGCATAGTGGTGCACCTAGGCACAAAGTACCTGGCAGGGGAAACAGTCAGGGAGGTGCAAGAGAGGTTCAGGAAACTTGGAAAACAATGTAAAGCGGAAGAGCGCTCAGTCACTTTCTCAGAAGTTCTCCCAGTACCCAAGGCAAGCATGGCCAGGAAGCAGTGGATACAGGAGTTCAATGCATGGTTGGGGGAATGGTGCCAGTCCACAGGGTATGGGCTGGTAGGGGACTGGGGCACTACATGGGGAAGAAGAACATGTATGCCCCTGACAGGCTACATTTGAGTAGGGAGGGTACCGGAACCATAAAGCAGAGGCTGGGGGAGTATATAGCTACAAAGGTTTCATTGAACTAGGAGAAGGGGCGCAGAAGGTTGGAAGACAGGGAGGCCAGTAGCACCCCCCAAGCCACCAGAGAAAGAAAAAGGAGGAGCTCAATCATGGAGGGGGTTAGATTGCCCTTGGCAAGGGCACAGAAGGGAGGGAGTAAACTGGAGAGTGGCCTACTTGAATGCAAGCAGCCCAGGAAACAAGGCCACTGAATTGCAGGCAATGATGGTAGAAGGCAGAGTGGACATAGCAGCCATCACTGAAATGTGGGCCACCCAGTACCATGACTGGGACCTGGGAACCCAAGGATATAAATTGCACTGAAAGGATAGGGAAAGGGGGAAAGGGGGTAGAGTGGCATTATATGCAAAGGAGGAAATATCTTGTAGCAGGGATGAGGGAGTGGAGGGCAGAACAGAGGCCTTATGGGTACAGATACAGGATCTGAAAGGAAGGAAAGTGAGGATGAGGGTGGTGTACAGACTACCAGCTCAAAGCAAAGACATTGATAGGAAGCTGAGAGAGCAGATAAGGAGGGTCTGTGTAAAGGGTCACACCGTGATAGTGGGGGACCTTAATCTGCCAGGTGTGGAGTGAAATACCCCTGCTACCTCAAACAACAGGGAACAAGTCTTCCTGGAAGCTTTCCAGAACAGTTTACTGGTGCAGTTGGTAAAGGAACCGACCAGGGAAAGAAATAAACTGGACCTTGTGCTGAGAAATGGGGAAAACATACAGGGGTTGGACGTGAGGGAGCCCCCAGCAGGGAGCGACCTCAACACAATGTGGTTATCACTTGGTATAAGTAAGGAGACAACCAGTACAAGGACAAAGGTATTACACTTCAGATGGGCTGACTTTGGAAGAATGAAGGGCATTCTGGAAGGGCATATCACCAGAATCCAACCACAGATGGACGCCAATCAGAAATGAGAGATTATCAAAACTGGGTTAGAAGAGTCCACAAACTCATGTTCTCAGATACAAAGCAAGAAGGCCAGATCAAGGAGGCTGAGCTACTTAAGTAGGGAGGTATTAGCAAGTGTTAAGAAAAAGAGGGCAACCTTCAGGAAATACATGAGATCCAAAAAAGCAGAAGACAGGGAGGAGTACATGAAGAAATCAACAGAGGTGAGCAGAATGGTCAGGGCAGCCAAGGTAGCAATAAAGCTTAGGCTGGCCCAAGGGATAGATGAGGCGAGAAAGATTTCTTCAGATACATAAGGGAGAAAAGAAGATGTAAGAATAAATAGTTAGGATTAAGGTGGCCAACGGATGGGCTGAGAATGGGGTGGAGCAAGCAGAAGCACTCAATGACTACTTCTGCTCTGTATTTACCAGGGAAAAGCAGGGGAAATGCGACAGGGGAAGGGAACAATGGGTATGGGGGGCTGAACCAACAGAGATGGAAATACCAGACAGCAGAGTGCTAGAGGTCTTAGAGCACTGAGAGTGGATAAAGCACCAGGTCCGAACAGCATACACCCCAAGGTGCTGAGGGAGATGGCAGAAGTCCTAGCAGGACCAATGGCAAACTTGTTCACCACCTTCCTGAGGACTGGATGTGTGCCACAAGACTGGAGGATGACACGTGGTGCCCATCCATAAAGGTGGGCCAAAGGATGAGCCAGGGAATTATAGGCTGGTCAGCCTCACCTCCATTGTGGGGAAGCTCATGGAGACTATCCTCAAAGAGAGGCTTGTAACCTTTGTGGAGGAGAATGGTCTCCAGGACAGCAGGCAGCATGGGTTTGTCACCACAGATCTTACCAAACAAACATGGTAGACTTCTATGACTGGGTAACAAAAAAAGATGAAGACAATAATTTTCTCTCACCGCCAAAACAGAGCAAAAAATGCACCTCTCCACATCCTGCTCAGCACCCAGCACCCCCTTGATCAGGTATCCAACTACAAATATCTTGGACTTACCCTCGACTCGTCCCTTACCTTCCATGACCACATAAACACCCTTACTGTTGCAACAAACACCCGGATTGGACTCCTTTACTGACACAGGGACTGCCTCCCCCCATGCCCTTAGGCTTGCCATCACCTCATCAATACTGTCCCTAGTGGACTATGGACTCCCTGTATACGGGGAAGCAGATAACTCCGCACTCCAGAAAATCCAGGCCTCCCTAAACAAGGCCTGCAGGCTCCTAACTGGTGCACCGAAGCTCACTCACACCTGCTCCCTCTATACCTCTGCCAATCTTCTCAACCTTGATGAAAGGCTCCGCTACCAGACCTGCTTACTGTCCAAGAAAATACTGTTCGGACTCTTCCCCCCGGGGTCACCACCTCTCTTCATCCTGCAACCCCCACTATCCTCACCCGCAACTCAGAGAAAGCACCTCTGGTTGTGCCCAGGGTATAAACCTCCCTTGCCCAGAGATCTTTCCACCACAGGGCCCACACATCGTTTAATGCACTCCCAAGCACCATCACTAGTGCACCCAAGATCACCCACTTCAAAACCACTCTTTGCAGCCATCTCTTCAATATCCACTCCTGTAACTGCTACTAATATCTCACTCTCTCACCCATCTGATCCAAATTCTCTGACAAAGTCCATTTTTGGATTGCAACCTCCGTCAATAACACCAAACCCATGAATAGGACTGACTACTATGTTTAGATGCTTTCTCAAGCTTATAATGTCTTCTGCTGTTTTGTTGTAAATATCGGCATCCAAATATTATAAATAATGTCTGAAAATATCTACATCCAAATACTGTAAATAATGTCTGCGATAAATGTCTGTAGCACATGCTTAATGTAATTGTTGTTATACCGTGTTTCGGTATTACCATCTGTCTTACATGTGACGAGGTACCTTTGTAAATGAGCCTCTGGCTCAAAGGTTGTAAACCGATATATCAGATAAAAAAAAAAAACAAGGGCTATTGACAGTGGCCATGCAGTGGATGTCCTGTACAGGACTTCAGCAAGGCCTTTAATTCACTGCCACATGGGAGACTGGCTAGCAAATTGGGTCGTCTGGGGGTAGGGAAGAGAATGGTGGAGTGGGGAAAAAACTGGCTGCAGAATAGGCAACAGAGAGTTGCTTTAAGGGGGGAACTGTCATCCTCAAGGGCTGTAACAAGTGGGGTTCCACAGAGATCAGTGCTGGGTCCAGTGCTGTTTGGCATCTTCATTGCTGACATTGCAGATGGAGTTAGTAATAAGATGAGCCTGTTTGCAGATAACACAAAGATTAGAGCAGTGGTGGACAGCACAGAGGGGTGGCTAGAACTGAAGGAGAACTTGGATAAACTAGAACGCTGGTCGGACACATAGCATCTGGGTTTCAATGAAAAGAATTGCAAGGTTTTTGCACATCGGAGCCAGAAATACCCAACTTCTTCTATAGACTGTGAGGGGGTACAGTTATCCAATACAGAGGAGGAGAAGGATCTAGGGGTGATAATCACAGAGCAAATGAACCACTCAGCACAGTGCAGGAAGGCAGCAGCTAAGTCCAACAGGATGCTGGGGTGTATGGCCAGGGGCATCACCTCACGGAGGAGAGAGGTCATCCTGCCACTGTATAGGTCACTGGTCAGACAAAACCTAGAGTACTGCTTGCAATTCTGGTGGCCCTACTTAATGAAAGATGTCAGGTTACTGGAGGGGGTCCAGTGCAAAACCACCAGGATGATCACGGCAATGGAGGACAAACCCTACGAGGACAGACTGAGGGAGATCAACAAGTACTCCCTGGAGGAGGGGAGGAATAGAGGGGATATGATTGAAACCTTCAAATATATGAGGCATATAAACAAGGTTAGTACAGAGGGGAATTTTAGATTAAAGGGAGAGAGAAACACTAGGAGGCATAGTCTGAAATCAGAGGGGGGACAGTTCAAGAGGGAAATGAGAAGACCCTACTTTACAGAAAGGGTGGTGGATGGGTGGAATGCACTCCCAGAGGAGGTGATAACATTAAAGTCAGTGGCCAGTTTTAAGAAGGGGTGGGACAGGGTCAAGGAGAAGGTCAAGGGAAAAGTCACTACTGGACGGGGAGCAGCTGCAAAGTAACACACTGCTAGCTATACAATCGAGCAGACTCAATAGACCTCAAAGCCTGTATCTGCTGGCATTTTTCGTATGTTCGTATGTACATATAATAATTCACCTGGATGGTCTACCCAGTAAGCTGCTAATTGGCAGTTGATTTGTTCATCTCCTCGTGACTAGCAGGCTGTTGATTAGCCAGCTGTGTGGTGACAGGCATGCTACTGGATGTATATCTGGAGACCAGCAGGCTACTTCTAGTTATCCTGCTATTGGTTAGCTAGCAGTCTCCTGACTGGCAAAGTGTGGTCTACTACTGGATCACCAGTTCCAGTGCAGGGTTTGCAGTTTAGCCTAGACCTTAGAGGAACAAAGTATGGTTGAGCTTGGTACATCCAGCAGACATGGGTTTGATTCCTACATCCTTCACTTGCATACTGTGTGACCTGCAGCAAGTCACTTAGCCTCCCAGTGCTCCCAGGATGCAGCTGGAAACAAGCTTTGGCTCAGTGTATCATTTCCAGCCAAAATTGTAAAATAAAAATAAAATAGGTGGATGCTGACAGACAGGATGCTGGCCTGTTTGAGTAAATGGGGGTTGAAAAGCTTGTCTGTCACAGGAATCTGGAAAGCTTCTATGCTGCAACCAGTAGGTGGTGGACTGGCATACTACTGAGCAATTATTAATCTGGTGAATATCAGGCTGTTGGTTAGCTATCTGGCTGTTGATTGGCAGATGGCTGTCTAGCAAGATGGCAACTGGGAGGAAGGGCTGCCTATGTGGGCAGTGACTGACAGGCTGCTGGCTGGTTAGTGTGTGTGTGGCTAGAAGTCTACTGCTTGGCAGGCTGCATTCTGTCAGACTGATGACTGGTGTCTTTCAGGCTGCTGGTAAGTGACTTAGTAGATGTTGGCCAGCTGTGTGGTGAGCAAGGTTGGTAAAGTAAGGGATTATTGGACTTAGTCTTTAAGACTGCTGGTAAGGGACTTACTGGATACTGTCCTGCTGAATGGCAACCAGGGCTGGTTAAGGAAGACATTACTAGACTGATGATTAGTTTCTTTCAGACTGCTGGTTAGTGGTTAACTGGAGGCTGGCCAGTTGAATGATGACCACGGTTGTTACAGTAAAGGGCTACTGTATCTCATTACATATATTCCTTCAAAAAGGGAGTTAGAAATTACTTAGATATGCAATCAATATGCTGTTGTAATGACAACATTTGAAGTTTGCATAAATGAATGCAATTATCATTGTAAATACTGTGCTTAAGTGTGAAAGATGATATTTATTTGACTATAATTTATTGTGATTTCAGTAAGTGTTGTATTGTGTTAGATAATTTTGAATGTCATCCTGTTGTTATTGTCATTTCCCTAGGTGTGGCTGAAAATGGGCTTTTGCCCAGTCCACCTTCCTGGTAAATCAAATAATAAAATACATAAATAAATAAATTAATTAATTAATAAATAAAAAAAATATAATAGTATAACAGCCACTGACATACCACCTGGCTGTTTCGGGGCCCTTGAGGCTACAGAGTCAAGCCATACAAAAGTGAGGGTACTGGACTTTAGGAGAGCTGACTTTGGCAAGATGGGAGAGTGCCTCAGAAAAGCACTAGCAAACAGGCTAGAAGGAGGTGTGGAGCAACAATGGAAATCATCAAACTGCCATCACAGAGGCAACAAGCCTTTGTGTGAAGCAAATAAACAAATCAAAATGAAAGAAAAAGCCACTATGGTTCTCAAAGAGGTGGCTGTGAAAGTCAGGAAGAAAAGATAGCATTCGGAGTATAAGGAAACACAGAAGGAGCAGGACAGAGAGCTGTACCAGTTAAGGCAGAAGGAAGTAGGGAGGAAGTCAGAATAGCAAAGGCCCAAACTGAGGAAAAGATAGCCAACTCAGTTAAGAAGGGGGATAAAACCTTTTATAGGTACATCAGCGAGCATAGAAAGACAAAGGGAGGGATAGTGAGGCTGAATAGAATGAACGGTGGGTGGGCAGAGGGGGACAGTGAAAAAGCAGGGATACTGAATGAATATTTCTGCTCAGTATTCACAAAAGAGGAGGGGGAAGTGCCTAATCCAATTAACAGAGGCACTCTTGATAGGGGGGTCGATCCCAGTCCTTTCACAGAAGAAAGGGTTCTGCAAGAACTCCTAAAACTGAAGGTGGACAAAGCAATGGGTCCTGATGGAATTCACCCCAGAATTCTAAAAGAATTAAGGGAGGAACTAGTGAAACCACTGGCTACTCTTTTTAATAAATCATGGGAGGAAAGTGTGGTACCCGAGAACTGGAGGAAGGCGGATGTGATTCCCCTTCACAAAAGTGGGACCAAGACAGAGGTAGGAAACTACAGACCTGTCAGTCTAACCTCTGTGGTAGGGAAAGTGATGGAGTCACTTCTGAAGGAAAGAATAGTTGAGTACCTAGAGGCCAGTGGAGCACAGGACCCAAGGCAGCATGGATTCACAGCGGAAGGTCATGTCAGACTAATCTAATAGATTTCTTTGACTGGGTGACCAAAGTAGTAGACCAGGGAGGGGCTGTGGACATGGCCTACCTAGACTTTAGCAAGGCATTTGACACAGTCTCACACAAAGATTAATAGTCAAATTAACCAGCCTGGGAGTGGGTCCCAGGGTGGTAGCCTAGTAAAACATTGGCTGCACAACAGGACACAGAAGGTAATTGTAAATGGAGTCCACTCTGAAGAAAGAGAGGTTACTAGTGGGGTATCGCAGGGTTCAGTATTGGGTCCAGTCCTTTTTAATGTCTTCATCAGTGACATTGCAGAGGGACTGGAAGGAAAAGTATGCCTTTTTGCAGATGACACAAAGATCTGCAACAGGGTTGATACACAAGGAGGCGTGGAAAGGATGAAAAGGGACTTGGCAAGGTTGGAGGAATGGTCAGAAGTATGGCAGCTAGGATTCAATGCAAAGAAGTGCAAAATAATGCACCTGGGAAACAAGAACCCAGGGGGAAGAATACACAATGGGTGGGGAGGTAGTAACAACAACAAAAAAGGAAAGGGACCTGGGGGTAATCATATCAGATGACCTTAAGGTTAGCAAGTAATGTGAGAAGGCAGTAGGGAGGGCTGGGGGATACTGGGATGTATAGGGAGAGGCATCAGCAGCAGAAAAAGCAGAAAACAGGAAGTTGTTATCCCTCTGTACAGACAGTTGGTGAGACCCCATCTGGAGTACTGTGTCCAGTTCTGGAGACCCCATCTCCACAAGGACATAGACAGGATAGAGGTAGTCCAGAGGAGGGCAACTAAAATGGTGCAGGGTCTGCAAGAGAAGCCATATGAGGAGAGACTAAAGGAGCTTAATATGTATACCCTTGAGGAAAGAAGGGAGAGGGGGGGGGGACATGATAGAAACTTTTAAGTACCTCAGTGGAATCAACAAAGTCCAAGAGGGTAGCATCTTTCAGAAAAAGAGACTTGCAAGAACAAGGGGACACAATTTAAAGGTAGAAGGAGGGTGGTTCAGGGGCAATGTGAGGAAGTATTATTTCACAGAGAGGGTAGTGGATGCATGGAACAGCCTTCCTGAGGAGGTTGTGGGGTCTAAAACTGTGGGAGAATTCAAGAATGCATGGGACAGACATAAGGCAATTCTTGTGGGGGGTAGGAAGAAATAGGCTGTTGGTTAACTAGGATCTATGGCCTATCCTGTAGGTAGGGAAATGGGCAGACTAGATGGGCCAAACGGTCCTTATCTGCCGTCAAAGTCTATGTTTCTGTGTTTCTATGTTGAGGGCCACACTTTACTCACCTCCTGAGGGGACCTGCCTGGGTTCACTAATGGGCATGCTACACTGGATTGGAATGGTGTAGTGCCTCCGCCTGGGGTAGTGGTATGGGGAACCTGGTGGATAAAACACAAGGTTACCACCCCCAGGAATAAATATTTGTTCCCTCCCACACACAGTGACATTTCCCTACATAGTAGTAATACACACAAAACAATAACCATGAGCCAGTATTATAGAACAACTAACCTCAAATTTATTATAAGGGAAGGGTGAAGGGGAATATAACAGCATACACCAAACATCTTTTGCAACAGCTGTACCCCCACAGTCCCAGTACCAACCAGCGGGTGCACCCAGCTTTTGCCCCAAACAGCCATATTGATTTTAATAGTCTGTTGCGGTGGTTACCTCACCGAGTTGTTGGTGGCTAACCAGTGGACACAGGATTAGTACACTGAGGACTTTGGAACACAGTGAAAACACCAGTTTTAAAAGTAACTTGCAGACCTTTGTAAGGGGCCTAATAATAATTCACAGAAATGCAACAATGTATTTCCTATTATGCTACCTGGGTTTATCCTGTAGATTTCCAAGTCCTGCTCAGGATTTCACCCCCTTTGAACTAGCTATCTAACTAACTAAAATGCAGAAGAACTCCTCAAAGCCCCAGCCCAGAAATACTTACATTTCTGAAGGCTTCATGGGGTTGGAAAGGGACACAAATTAGCAGTACTGCTCTGGATCAGCAAATAGTCTCTCTGGGCACAGCAACCTCTGGGCCAAACCTCTAACAGGACTTTCATCATCTTCACCACTGGTGGCCTTTCATGATCTTCATCGCTGGTGGCCTTTTGCTGTTTTTGGCTCTGAGGCCTTTCATTGTCTTCACCTCTTCTGGCCTTTCATCAGTCCAGGGTGTTTGGGCAGGGTTAGAATCACCCAGGACATCCCACTGGACACACAGCTTTCTCTGGCAATGAAACACCACTGGGCTCCTAGACAGTCTCGAGCCCAGTACACATAACTTTTTTTCCAAACTATAAAACAAGTTCACACAGATTCAATATGTTGCAGTCTGCAAAACTAGTACACTTCAGTTCCACTCAATCCCACATGGAAACAGATAAGCAGTCCATTTTATTCCCTGCAGCTTAAACTGTCTAAAAGGCACTTTGCCTAAAATCCTTTTTTGGGTTCAAAGGGGCCACAGAGCACCCAGGCAGACTGGTGCAGCCCTTCTCCCTCCCTCCCTCTCTCCTCTCGATTGTGCTGAACTCTCCTTTTTCACAGGCTCAGGCTCCTTTTATCCCAGCCCCTAGCTACATATCTAATTGACCAGCATTTTCCCAGGCATAGAAGAGTGCCCTTTCAACTCTTCCCAGCAGCCCCTGCTGCAGAGAAATTAATGGGGGCCACCATATTTGTTTATGTTATGCTGCATCAGTTGTGCAGCTTTTATCTTGTAATATATGTGCAATCTAAGGGCAAATACCTCATTTTCCACAAAGCAGCCCATGAGAACTCACTCCCCCCCCATGGAGCTAAGGAGCAATGGAGATGGCAGCCACAGCTGTCCAGAAGCCATCCAGTCCCAATTTACAGTCCAGGGCACCAGAGGCAGAACAGAGACACAGCATGGCACAGACGGGGCAGAGCACACTAAGGTAATCCCCAGATCTGGGGGGGGGGGGCCGCTTACAATAGGATCACTTTTCTAAGTAATCTATGAAGTAAGCAATTACTTTTTAAGTAAATAAATAATCAGATTTTTTAAGGGCAAAAGTGACTTTTACTTACTTGTAAATGTAGTTTTTGTAGTGACTTTCCATCCACAGTTGCACTAGTACATTTTCACTAAGCACGTGTGAAGTCCTTGGAAAGCCAATTGGCTAGAGTTTGCCGGTACCCCTATTTCTCACATCCATACCACTACATTCTCAGATCTGTTGATTAAGCCTCAGAAACACTGAGAACCATGCAGACAACAGAAATCTGAAGGTTAGTAGACAGGGAAGTCCAGGTTGGCCAAGTAACTATGAAAAGATTACCAAAAGTAAAACTACAGTAACAAGTAATTAACATAGTCTGATAACTACCTGAATTCATTACACATGCAGTAGTCACAATGAAGTCCTCAGCTTAGTTCCAACAGCTTAATCTGATTCAAGGTCAGTTGGCATTCATCTGTATCCCCCTCTCCTGGGTCGTGCCTGAAAATAGGCAGGATTTGTCTAGTGCACTTACCCGGTCAACCAAAACTAAATAAATAAATAGTTGAAGAGTAACCTTAGGATGGAGGACCCAAAATCTGCATGCCTGTGACTTTGCAGGTCCAAACTGAAATGAGTGATGAAAAGTGAATGGAGACTGGATGACCAGGTAGCAGCCCAGCAGATCTCACAGACTAGGATGCTTCTGACAGTGTCAGTAGAGACAGCCATATGTTGAGTTGAAAGGACCTGATCGCCAGCAGATGGTGTGTGAGAGGCCAGAGTTTAATTATACGCATGTTTATCTGTGACTTGGGTAAGTTGCTGGAACAATAGTTCCTTTATGAGGCACAACCTGCAAACATAAGATCACAAAGTATGAATAATATACTATTTCATGTACTAGAAACAGTGATAAACAATATAAAACATTTTCAGAAATAATAATCAAATTTAAAAAAGTCCTTTGTATAAGCTTTGGCAGCATCAGCAAAACCTTTCAGATCTTTGTACAATTTTAAATATGGTGGCAATTTACTCCAGGCTGTTGAGGCACTACAAATAAATGAACATTGTCCATAAACAGTATGCATTAGTGGTAGTTTAAGCAAAAGTGAATTTGAGGAACTAATGCTCTTGCTACTGGGGTTAATGTCTAGGTAAATAAATACAAAACTAAAGAGAGAATGGTGTTATCAAGACTTTGCCCATTAATCTGAGCTGGGTGAATTTAGACTTCAAGTCTTGTGATAACTTATGCACGTTTGTGAAAATAACAGAAGTGTGGGTTCAAGGAAGTAAAAGTAATGTGCATTTACCAATTTATTTAAAAACACACTACTGTAGCTGCCAAAATGAGCCTATATAAAAGTGCATTTGTTGAATCCATGAAGTAAAAGAGGCTCTTACCAAGTGCAAACAAACTTGCCTGACTAGTCTTCAGGTCCCCAGATATCAGTTGCAGTCTACACCAACTGCTTTGTTTCCTCTGCTTCCTCTGATGCTTCAACTGCAAAACCATCACAGATGGTGGCTAAATGTCAAGTAAGGAGCCCTCTACAGTGAACAAGGTCAAGGTTAAAACAATATGAGTTGAGCAAACTGCTGGTCCCTTGGAACAGCAAGATGCAACAGTGCAAGAGGTGAGATAAAGATTCTCTAAGATCATTGAAACTTTGAGTACTCTTAGCAGCATAGATGCAGGTGTTTCAGAGAATTGATGCCCTTATTATTTGCACAAGAGAGTTACAACATCATATGAGTCAGGCTGAAAATGCTTTAAACCCCCAACCACGTGTGGTGAAAGGGCAGGCAAGTGAGCTGAAGTTATTACAATTTAAAATGAAAGAGTCAGAAAAATACAATTGCGGAGACAACCTAAAGTTACAGTAGGAGGCATCTCTGAGGGGCTGGATGGTGCAGACCTCCTAAAATGTATCTCATAATTGCTTTCAGAGACTCTGAGGAGAATAGCCTAGAGGTTAGAGTAATGAGCCGTGAATGAGGTTGTTACATCCAGCAGACCTGTGTTTGATTCCCACAACCTCAGCTTGCATACTGTGTGACCCTGAGTATAACCTCCACAGTACTTCCACACCACCTTGAAAACAGTCATTGTGCCTAGTGGTCCTTAGCTGGCTACCAAAGAATAATAATAATAATAAATCCTACCAAACGGAAATGGCTAGACAGAGGTCATCAGGGTGCTTTAAATCCCAATTAGCAGTGAAGAAACCTTAGATTTGTATGTATTAAGGTTCTTCATTGTTAAGGTTGAGAACAAATTCTGTGTAAAGCCTTGATTAAAGGGGAGTTTCAAATATGAAACTTTCAATGCAGGTATATCCTGATATAAGCCCAGAAGCTCCCAATAAGAAAAGTTTTCTCAGTGATGAAGGAACATTTTGGATCATGAAACACCAGATTTATATTCCTGCCTCCCTCTAAATTTCAGATTCAACTGCAGGTTCAGTTTATATGCTTTTTAACCCCTTCAAGAAGTAGAGATTGTGATTAAGATGACTTTTGGAGAAGAACTTCTGGCTAGTAGTTCAGGTGTACAGACCTGTGGCTGTCTTAGAGATAACACCTTGAGGTAAGCTGATGGCTCTTATATAACGAAAAAATATCTCCCATTTTCAGCCTGCTGTAGTCTCCACCTCATCTATTACTGTCTTCATTTTTAGGGCTGTATGGTGAGAGTCTTGCTGATGTCTTGCTATTACATAACAGAAGAAGGGGCTGTCAAAGCATGTGACCAGATTGTGTCCTTCCACAATGGAATCCAAGCACATCTGGTCCTCTCTATTCGCCACAGTGGTATCCTTTTCTCTGTTCCCCTCCTCTCCTCCACTGAACTATTTTCTTGTAGTAGTCACTGGTACTGCTAGGTGTATCACAGTTTCTTGCCTGTGTCATGAGCCGCAGAAAATAAATAGAAAAGCATACTAACAGGCTGATCCAATAGAATATATATATAAAGTGTTGCCGGATGTGTGTTGAAGTATGAAGTGCTGGGTAATAGACTCTATAAATTTACAACAAGGAGAAAGACTGTTAACACAGATGTTTAAGTTTAATAGAAGCCTGTGTATAAAGCAGGGTGAAAACCTTTAGCAAAGATAGACTGCCATTTCTTGTTTGTGTCATGAGCCGCAGAAAAAAAGGAAAAGCTCTGTGTCCTCTCCACTTTATTTGTATTAAAGTTTCTTGCCTGTGTCATGAGCCACAGAAAAAATAGAAAAGCTACTGGCTAACAGGCCGATTCAATAAAGTACATATAAAGTGCTGCTGAATGTATATTGAAGTACGAAGTGCTGGCTAATTGGCTCCATAAATGTATAACATGAAAACAGACTGTTGGCAAAGATGTTGAAGTTTTTAAAAGAAGCCTCTGCATAAAGGAGCCTGTAATCATTTAGTAAAGATAAACTACTGGCAGTCAGGCATATCCGACAGAAAAAAGGAAAAGCCAAGGGGCTAAAATATATTTAAAGCTCTTATAGATGGCACTAATACTTGTTTAATAAAGTAAGAATGAGGGCAAATAAGCATATCTAGCAAAAATTTAAAAAAGTCAAATAACTAAAGTATGCTTATAGACCTGTCAGCACAAATTTATGGGGCAACATCACACTAACATTTGCCTTGTACTTAATTATGAGCGGTGGAGTAATTACTGGAAGACATTCTATGTAAATACTAGAAAGTAAAAAATGAACAGTCCATACTACTGAAAGGCCTCTAGGAAAAGCATTGTACCTAGATGTAGAGCAGACTAATAAAATGTTTATTTACTAACTAGCAGTCATTGGTGACCTGAAAAAAGGGGAAGTGCAAAAAAAAAAGTACAGAAATTGATACCAGCTGTTGGACTTAGTGAATGGCAGTGCAATGCAAATAGTGCCACCAAGGAGGCACTATAATAAGAAACATTACAGCACTATAAAAAAAAATCTCTGTATTCTAATTGGTCAACATATGTCCTCCAACCTTACATTAATCTCTAGTTAAAGCAGCAGTGCAGCATTGATAATTCCTGCATTAGTAACCTCCGGTTGTCAAGGACTAAGAAAACAAAATCACAATGGCATATTTTTCTACCATTATGCTTTGTGTTTGGGAGTCATCAGCATTTATTCCTCTGAATTTGTAAGGAATCCTCATCAGAATCACCATGTTGTTTTCTTTTACCCAGGCAGTGTAAGGAACCCGCACCAGAATCGCCATGGCGTTTACTTTTACCCAGGCAGATGAACAGGAGATATGCGCATTACTCTTAGTATAAGAAAATCAAAGCAAGCTTAGATTTAGATTTACGTTATTTTTTTTCCTGTTCCATGAGATAGGTTGATGTTTCATGCCTGAGCCATGTATTGGCCCAATAAGTCTATTTTTGATATTCCAGTTAAAAGCAGAGACCATCCCCTATGTTCCATGCCTAAATGTGTAGTAAACTGACAAAACTAACACTGCTACTGGGCATACAAAACAGTCCCCCTGGACTTACCATTAAAAAAAGATTTTACCAATACCATCGCAACAGATCCTACTCAGCCTCCTGTCCCCCCCACACCACTGCTAAGATCCCTCTGTGTCTATCCCATGCATTCTTGAACCCTGTCACCATTTCATCCCCCAACACCTCCACTTAAAAGCTGTTCCATGCATCCACCACTCTCTCTCCATGAAGAAGTACTTCCTCACATTTCCTCAGAGTCTCCTCCTTCTAACTTAATAGCATGATCCCTTGTCCCTGAGCATCTTTTTATATATAATGCTTCCCTTCTGTACCTTGTTTTTGCCTATGAGGTATTTGAAAGTCTCTGTCATATACTCCTTTCTGTCCTTTCCTTCAGGAAGTACGTTAAGTTCTTTGAGCCTTACCCCATTGAGTGCTTGATGTTAGCTATGCACTATTTGGTTGCCATCTTTTGTCTGTCTCCACCCTCTCTATGTCTTTACAGAGGTGGGGCCTCCAGAACTGTACACAGTACTCGAGGTGTGGCCTAACCAGTGATCTGCAAAGGGGTATTATTACCTCCCTCTATCTGCTGGTGATTCCCCTTACTATGCAACCCAGCTTCCTTCCAAATGTTATCCATGGGCCAGCACCCCTGATTGGCCCCTCACCTCACAGACAGTACTACTTGTAGGTACAGGTAGTAACCTTAGGGCATAGGCATATTTGTATAAGCATAAGTGTCAGGATCTGAGTTCTACTGTATTTTTACTGAGAATCATAATGCCTTTGCTACTATTCTGATTGTAACACTTGGGAGATACTTCTATTTACACCATTGCATAATGATTAGTTAGGCAATATTGCCATCTTTAATGATAGCACAGAACTGTAACTGCATATGTAACCGTAAGTGTCCTTCATGATATACAAGACCTATTGTCTTAGCTATCTGTTACTTTCTGCTAGCTCAGCATGCTTTCCCAGGCTAGTGAGAAGTCAGATCAGTTACTACCGGCCAATTATAATGTTTTTATATATGTTTTTAGCTGTTGCTATGACAATTATCAGAGGTATAAGACCCTTTGCATTGTACCTTCTCTCTGAGAAAAGACGTACTGTTACCTATAGGTAAGAAAGATTGGAAGTATTCTTCTGGTGATCACACTGTTTGGTTGTAAGCCTGCTTTATATACCAGAAATAAATCACTTTTTTGCAGGACACCACTTGTCTGTCATTTCTTCACTTTAGTGCAGTTACAACAAGAACCTGAGAAGGTGATGGTTTTACCATCCTGTTACATTTGGTGACTGTGAGCAGGTTGGAATATACAAAGTGAGGATTCTATTCAAGTCTGTTGAACTGAATGTCGAGTAGTGTAGTGCATTTTTGCCTACTTGGACCTACTCGTACTTACAGTGGTTGTTCTCTTACAGACTTGTTCCATCTTGGTTTTGGGCATGGCAGACCCACACTGAACCACTGGTATACTCCCTCTGTGAGTAGCAGCGTACCACCTTTGCTCCAACGTTTGCCCACGGGGGACCGGAAAGCCAATGGGTGATGGAGCTGAGGATTTCAGTCCAGTCTTTGGACTGCTTTGTTTGTTTGTGTGTCTACCCCTTTGCTTGGCATGCCTGAACTGTGCACAAAACTGAGACTCGATGTCTCAAACTATCTTACCACCCATGGAGGCTGGACTGATTTTGCATTGGATGCAAAATCAGCAGAATATCCCTTGCTTACGATCTCTGATCAATATCTAGCATCTAAGCAAAAAGCCAAGAAATACCACACCAAAGGCTTCTTGGTCGTGACTTTACATACAGTCGTAGAAGGTTTGTTAGCACAATGTGCCTCCCTTGAGCTGCAAAACGCTTCTCTAAAAAAGAGATGGGCTTGTAAGCATTGGTGTTACAGAAAAGGAAACAGAAACTAGCGGAGGAGACACAGTCATTCCGAGACCACAATGACAGACTGTTGCACTGTACTGCTCAAGACTCTGAGCGTGAATTGTGTATGTTAAGAGATGACAATGAAAGGTTGAAATATAGATTTGAATGACATTTTGTGTGACAGGAATAAAAGTTTGAGAGAGGATAATGTTGAATTGAAGGAAGAGAATGTGAAGTTGATGCATGAGCTAGACAAAGAGCTCAAGGAGAACATCAAATTGGGCACCGTGTACCAAGTATTGCAGCATGAGGTTGAGAAAGGTATTGAGCAGGGCACTGCAAAAGTTTGTCATAAGAAATGTAGAGAAAAGATGGTGAGAATGCACCATCAATGAAAGGTTCTCACTGGCCATGTAAAAGCCATGAATGTTTTTCAGTACACACCCATTGACATTATGTCATCGGGTGATGACGATTCTGATTATGAGGACATAGGCGGCCTTGTCATGTCCAAAACCCTGCCCCACAGGGTGGTGGCCTTTACCAGCCATTCCCAAGATGGTGGCCATGTTGGCTCACCCCCATGTCAAGTGGGCACACCCTCTACTCTGCCATGCAAAAACAAACATGGCAGAACCCATGATATGGGAAGCCGACCACCTCCGAGTAGGAGCCCGCTTTCATTGGCTCCCCTTTCCAGGGAAGAGAATTTGGAAGTGTGCGGCATGATACAGAAGGCCTTCATGAATCTAGCAACATTGAACAGACAGTCATCCATGCAAGAGAGGATTGAGAACTTGTTTGAAAATGCTGTAACCCAGGAACATGCGTTCAAAGCAGTCATTGATGCGCTGGTGGAAGCTGCCCTTCGTGGTGCTTTGGGTCATGCGGAACTGATTACCATTCCCCATATGCCCACGTCCAATTCCCTACAGGTCGCTCACTCTGTTCATCAAATTGCTCAAGTCATCGGACAGATGGGCCCAACCAACAACCTGAGTTGTCATTTGGAGAAGGTGCGCTCCCTATGCGAGAAGCTTTCTCTCCAACCTGAGTGCCAGGTTCAAGTCCTGAGACAGGTCATCGAGCCTACCCTCTGGGCCACACTCTCAGAGGCCGTCTGCAACTGTGAGACACTCGATTACAATGATATCCCATGGGCACTCCTTGCTGTCAATGCCCCAGGTATCATTGGAGTCTGCTTGCCTACAAGGTTAAGCAAAATGTGAAGGAAAGCTCAACAGCTTACCATCAATGGTTGTGGCTTGCCTATGAGACCGGCAAGGCCCTAGTGGGTGAGAACGCCAGCAAAAATCAAATTGAGTACAAGGATTTGTACATCAAGAACATGACTCCGGCTCTCCAGCAAAAGGTTGAACTCAATATTTACCCATAGACTGATACTTTTGATGACATCCTTACCAAGATGGAGCATGCCTTCCAGGTCTACCTGCATAACCTAGCTTCAGGTAAAAACCCAAACAAGGCTGCTGCCATCCAAACTCCGACGTCCCAGGGAGCCCCAGCCCAAGTTGCCGTGGTGAACTCTACCCCCCACCACTATATAGTGGAAGGTAACAATGATAAACAGGAAGCCCCTTCTGATGACAAGCAGTTGCACAAGGGGGGGGCGGAATTATAAGAATAATCAGAACTACAACAATAACAATAACAATAGGAATTGGAAAAACTCAAATTCCGATGGCAAGTACTATAACGGGCCTAGCTATCGGACCCTAAGGGATGAGAATGAAACCCTCCAAAAACAACTGGGAGGAGGCCAGTGCAGAAAAGAGGCTGCATCCACACATTCCATGGCAGCCCTGGCACTGGCTAGTAACACCAACCCTTTCTGGCCTTCGGCTATGGAACAACTGAGCAGCTGAGGGAAGAACCCTTTCATGGCATCAGGCACTGGCCAGGCCAATGTGGTGATTCAGGAATTGCCAATTGAACAAGCCAAGATCGCGGCCCTGATGTCACAGGCACAGTATTCATGTCCTGTGAAGTACCGAGAGGAGGCCCAATAAGCTCCCATAGGCCTCAGGGAGCAAGGACAGGATGATGATGAAGAATCTGAGAACTACACTGATTGACAACTACAGGCCCCAGTCCAGATTGTGAGTGACTTGCTTGTCGACACAAATGGATGGCCCTGTGTAAGGACCACAGTCGGGGGCCGCCAACTAGACATGCTTCTGGATACAGGAGCAGCCGTGTCTGTTCTCCATGATGAGAACCCAGCCACATCTGCCTGGTCTACTGTCTGGAAGACCAGTGCACAGGGTGTAGATGGTACTCAACTACACACCTATCGATCTGTATCTCTACCTGTGCAGGTAGGCCATCTCAAGACTGATATTGTCTCTGATCTCATGGTGTTACGTCATCACCCCATCATTCTGGGAATTGATTTCCTTTCACAGCATGGCTGTGTTGTGGACCTAGCTAACAGGTTATTGCTACAGATCAAGGGACAATGTCATGCTGTCACTATACCAGACTCACATGCAGTGGCAGCCATCTCACATAACAACAAGGAGTATGACATCATGGCTGTATTCAAAAGTCATGATCTGTTTTCTGAACTTTCACTTTTGTTACAGGAACACCTTGATGTGTTTGCCGTCAACAAACATGATTGTGGTAGGATGCACACTACCATTGAGATTCCAGGACCTAACCCTGTGAGGCAGAAGCAGTACCCATTCCCTGCTGAAGCCTTACCCTCATTGAGGGAGCCCATCCAGTCACTGCTACAACAAGGAGTGATTAGGGCTTGTGTCTCTACTGTCAATTTTCCCATTTGGCTTGTCAAAAAGTTGAATAGAGGTTGGAAACTCACAACTGACTACAGGAAACCTAATCAAGTTACTCCCAGCTGTGCCCCAACTGTGGCATCAGCTCCTGATGTGCTCAAGCTGTTGACAGTTGACAAAAAGTGGTTCTCAGCTCTTGACATCTCTGATGGGTTTTGGTCAATCCCGTTAGCACAGGAAAGCCAATACAAATTTGCCTTTACTTTGGATGGATGCCAGTATACCTGGACCTGTCTGCCCCAAGGCTTCCATAACAGCCCTTCCCTCTTCCATCTCCACATGATGGATACCCTGCAGGGGTTTTCCACACCTCAGTGCCTCCTGCAGTATGTGGATGACTTGGTTTTAGCAAACACCACAAAAGAAGAACATTTGGCCCTTCTAGGCGAATTGCTGACTCTCTTCAGGAGAGCAGCCTCAAGTGCAATCTCTCCAAAGTGCAATTATGTGAAAAAGAGGTCATTTTCCTTGGCTTATGTATCACAGACCAAGGGAGAAGTCCAGCTGTCAAGAAGATCCAGGGCTTGCAAGATCTTCCACTTCCTACAAGCATGTCAACACTCAGATGCTTTCTAGAAATGGTAAACTATTCCAGGGACTTCATCCCTGACTTTGCCTTGAAGGCTGCTCCCCTATATGAACTGCTGAAAAAGGATGTCCCATGGACATGGGGCCCCACACACACACTGAAGCTGTTACACAGCTTAAACAGGCTTTAGCCTCAGCCCCAGCACTGATAAACCCTAACCCAGGATTACTTTTCCATTTGGAAACTGCCACCTCTGATGTGGCCATGTCTGCAGTGCTGGCACAAAAATACAATGGGTATCACAGACCCATTGCCTATGCATCCCAGATGCTATCCCCATAGAGAGAAAATGCAGCCTCTGAGAAAGGTCACTCTTGGCAACCTTTTGGCTGTCAAACACTTTCTGTACATTATTGGGTATGCCCCTATTATCTTGCACACCTGCCACACCCCAAATAACTTTGTGCTTTCAGATAAAGTAAAAGATGGATCAGTGTCTAACACCAGACTGACCCACTGGTTTTTGCTTTTGCAGGACAGGGACATCAAGGTACTGTCTGCTAAAATGCCCTCAGTCTTGGCCCATGGCCTACTCTACACAGGCATGCCTCACAAATACGCCCTCCAACCACCTGACCTACCTGACCCAGGACCATTTTTACCAGCTACACCTGAGGTCCTGGAAGATATTACCATGTTTCACATCTTTACAAATGGCTCCACCTTGTATGTGGATGGGGAGCAGGTAGCAGGGCTTGGAGTGCTCATTCTGGATCGGGAAGGTGATTTCAGGTGCATTTCTAGGAAATGCACTGTTATCTTCTCACAGTATGCTGAACTGGCAACTGTGGCCTATGCATTGGATATCATGCCCCATGGTGACAAGGATGTCATCATTTTTGTAGACTCCAACTGGGTTTGCTCATTACTCACTGAGTCCTTTACATTTTGGCAAAAGAACAATTTTACATCATCTGATGGTACCCCCATCAGCTATAGGGAACTGTTTGTGTACATACACACCCTAACACAAATGTTTACTCATAAGCTGTACATTCACAAGGTAAGGGCTCACTGTAAATCTGACCCTTACCATGAGTTCAGTGTTCAAGCAGACTCGCTTGCCAAAGCAGGTGCTCGAGGGGGAGAGACATGGACAATGACTCACCCACTAGGAGTAGCAGCTATTGTGGTATCTATCACTGCTGCCAGCAAGAAATTGGTACCGGAACCTCTACTGGACCTCTCTGCTGCACAAAAAGCAGATCCCAAAATAAGAGATGTGTTCAAATTCCTAGACAAAGGAACTGAACAGCCACTACCTGTTGGCAGTCCATATAAGAGGCATTCGGACAATATATACTTGTCCAGTGATCAGAAGCTCATCTGGTATCACAAACAGGATACGGGTGACAAGTTGTGGGTTGCACCACAATCCCAGTGAACCAAATTTATTTATATGGTTCATGACACTCCCGCTGGTGGACACCAGGGGACAGAAGACACATTTCAGAGACTCAAAACATTCATCTGGTGGCCTGGTATGGCCAAAGATGTAGAACATTATGTGGACAACTGCATAGTGTGTGCTCAGAACAATCCAATATCAGTAAAATGAAATGCCAAATTGCTGCGCCAAGGGCTATGTGGACTATGGAATGTGATACAGATCGATTTCATTGGCCCTCTTACCAACTCCAGTAAGAACAAGAAGTATGCACAGAATTGTTCTCCAAGTGGGCAGAAGCATTTTCCACTAAGAACAACATGGCACAGACAACTGCCAAGATTCTGGTAGATTAATTGTTCTCCAGGTGGGGTCTACCCTTAAAGGTGGAGTCACACCAGGGAACTAGCTTTACAGCCGAGCTGATGCAACAGACACTCCAACTTCTTGGAGTTGATCAAAAATTCCACATTCCTTACCACCCTCAATCCTCAGGCCAGGTAGAAAGAGCTAACAGATGCATCAAACAGATGCTATGTAAATTCATTGATGATAATCCCAAGGATTGGGACTCCCTCTTGCCACTGCTACTGATGGCAATCAGGGGTACACCTGCAGCTACTACTCAGTGTACATCTTAAGAGGTTATGACTGGTAGATCTATGAGATTACCTGAGCACCTGCTGATTGATCTCCACACCCCTACAGCAGATAGAGTATCTGTAGACAAATAAGTTGAAAAGCTTCATGATGACATCATGAAGACACACCTGTTCGCTGCCGAGCAGATGGGCAAAGCTCAACAACATGATAAAGCTCATTTTGACAAGCATGTCAAAGAAGCTGTCTGCCAAGTTGGAGACCAAGTTATGCTTCTCCAATACAGACAACCCACACATTCATTTGCCAGTAAATGAGAAGGTCCCTATCCCATTGTCAATAAACAGCCCTGCTGTGTATCAGGTCAGAGTACAACAGCAGAAAAAGACTGCTGACAAGTGGTTCCACGCTAACCATCTTAAATTGTATAAAGGTGACTAAATTTACTTTTCCTAACCCCTTTGGGCAGAATAGTACTTGCACTTACCTAATCCTTTTTGTTTTCTTACAGGTATCGGCAAGATGGCTATCTTGCACCCCTTTCTCCTAATGGTGGACTACGGACTGTGACTGTGACTGCACCCCCACATAAAGCCCCACAGACACACAAGGAACATTTGCAACACTTCCTTGGTAAACTTGAACGTTCAGCCCCTTAATGTTCCCAACAAAATGGTTAAAGTTACTCAAGGCTCAGATGCCTTTCTTGATGTTGTGGTGGCGGCCTCCAGATAAATCTTCGCTCTCCATACAATGGCAAACTGATGCTATGGACTACACAATCCCTGTAGCTTGCCTGTCCAAGGGTACATTCCATGGCTGGCCTAATACTGATATTTCTAAAAATGGTACTCTTTCCATCAGACAGACCACTCCCAGACATACTAATCAGTACAATCTCACTGCTTTAATAGATCCTGCCTATTGAGACTGCCTCTCCCTAGGGGAGGCACATGCTTTCTGTCTTAAAAACTATGCAGCTTCTGAAGCTTTTTATCTTTCTGTAGTCCCACCAAGTCAGGAAGAACTGACTGCCTGCCCTCCATAGGAGGATGGCCCTCCTAGTGGTTTGACTGCCACATCACTACCAGGAGCCCTGATTAATAATGTGCAGTTCATGCATGTCCAAGTTATTTTCAATCTCATGCATTGGAATATGGCTGAATTTGGTTTCTGCAACGCAACCAATACCTCCAAATTTTACAGTATGATGCTTACTGATATCGTTGCTGCTTATCAAACATGCACAAATGATCCCATAGGTGAACCTCACACCAGTGAATATGTTGGAGTCTTTGGACCTGCCCCTAAAGACTATGTTAAACCCATATCATGTGCATGCACCAAGCAGGATACAACTGACGTAGCTGGTGCTGCCGGATCTGTCTCTGGCATAACTGGAGCAGCCGGTACCATAACTGGCCTCTTTGGCTCAGGTATGTCCACTTGGAATGGAGGGGATATTGCTTCCATTAAGGCTCAGACCCTTAAATTTCAACAGACTATTAATACTAATGTAATTCCCCCTATTTTACAAGGTGTAAATTCTCTCAGTAATGAAGAACTGTATACTATGAACAATATGCAAGATATTGCCCAAGGGTTCCATGATACCAAGCATAAACTTAATGATCTTATTTTTTAGAATAACCATGAGGCGGACAAGCAATATATTGGGCAAGAAATTTTATGTTTTACTTATGGCTCTGATGTCATATTTACTGTTAATGCTCTCTTCAGGGATTTGGAATCAGGCAAAATTCCAGATATAATGCATGATCTCAGATTGGGTAAATGGTATTGCCCACATTGCAAAACCACTGGTTGCATATCTATGTGTTTAAAGAATACTCTAAACATTTCTATGTCTACTGTTAGAAATATTGGTTATGTTTCTAGGTTTCCTAACCAAGCACCTTGCTATTTCACTAAGTCCTGTTCTATCAAGGAGAATGTTTATCACCTTTACTGTATCTTTACTATGTTTTGATCCTGCTACAGTTGTCTTTGACAAATTGGCCAGCATTTATTCCATAGGCCATCTTGAAAATGACATTTTCTGTGAAAGAACTGAATTACCCTCCATGCTTGTCTATCATCAAGTCCTCCAGGCTTGAGTGGCACCCCATACTAACTGCTGTGCAAAGAAAGGCTACTACTTCCTGTGCCGATGTGACATTTTCGATATTGTGAAACCAGTTTGTGACTATGCTCCAGAACATCTTGTCTGGGCATTGACGTTGGGTGAAGAATTGCCATCCAATCTTACTGATGTTGATACAGATGATGGCATCCTTTGTGCTGCATCTTCAGCGCAAGACACCGAAACAGCTCCATCTCGAAGCTACCTTGAAGAAGTACATCACGTCACTACATAGCTCACCAACCAATCCTTTTCATGTCCAGTACATCTACATTAATGGCGGGTGCCTTCTGTAAGGGTTACCTATTCTTCTGATGGACAGTACTGTCTTGTTACAAATGATCACAGCTTCTCATATGGTACTAAGACTTGTCCAATTACTAAACCTAACTTCTTTTACTCCCCAGCAAAAAACTGTTATTGGTCACACTGTGATCACGCCTGTTCCTCTCCCTGAACAGGATGTTATTGATACTAATCCCCAATACTTGCTTGCCCTGTCTCAATACTTGCCTATTTTTAACGTACACATTAATCCCTTGACACTCTCTTTAAAGTCTCTTTTAGCAAGAAAAGATGCTCATTTGATTTATATTAGTAATAATGTAACCAAAGCTACTAATGCACTTAATGACCTCATCCATGATGGTGATTTGAGTCTTGCCGTAGGCAACACTTGGCTAGAACTCACTTTTAAAGTTTTTGTTGTGATTCAAGCATTTTTGATTGTCTTTCTTATATTTACTCTGTACTGCCTGTGACGTAGCCTCAGACATCGACAACAACTTGAATTCCTTTACAGGTCTTGTGCGTCAGGCCTGTAAAAGCCTTCTTAGCTGCATCCCTACCAGCTAACTTGGGATTGTTGCCCCTTCTGAGGCAACAAGGGGGGGAATGTTATCCATGGACCAGCACCCCCAATTGGTCCCCTACCTTGCAGACAGTACTACTTGTAGGTACACGTACTAACATTAGGGAATAGGCACTTATTGTATAAGCATAAGTGTCAGGATCTGAGTTCTACTGTATTTTTACTGACAATCATAATGCCTTTGGTACTATTCTGATTGTAACACTTGGGAGATACTTCTGTTTACACCATTGTATAATGATTAGTTAGGCAATACTGCCATCTTTAGTGATAGTGCAGAACTGTAACTGCATATGTAACCGCTAGTGTCCTTCATTATATACAAGACCTATTGTCTTAGCTATCTGTTACTTTCTGCTAGCTCAGCATGCTTTCCCAGGCTACTGAGAAGTCAGGTCAGTTACCACCAGCCAATTATAATGTTTTTATATATATATTTAGCTGTTGCTATGACAATAATCAGGGGAATAAGACCCTTTGCAGTGCACCTTCTCTCTGAGAAGAGACGTACTGCTACCTATGGGTATGAAAGATTGGAAGTATTCTCCCAGCAATCATACTGTTTGGTTGTAAGCCTGCTTGTATACCAGAAATAAATCACTTTTTGTGCTGGACACCACTTGTCTGTCATTTCTTCACTTTAGTGCAGTTCCAGCAAGAACCTGAGAAAGTGATGGTTTTACCATCCCATTACACAACCTTCCCCACTGCTTTGTCACTCTGCTTTGCTACCTTCAGGTCATTAGAAATGATCACCTCAGGTCCCTTTTCTGCTTTGTAACTATTAATACCTCTCCTCCTAGTTGTAATGTTGCCACTTAGCTCTTATGCCTCAAGTGCATTATTTTGCATTTCTTTGCATTAAAACCCAGCTGCCAAGCCCTTGACCATTTTTCCAACTTTTCTAGATCATGTCTCAATTTTCCCACTCCTCCAGGTGTGTCTACTCTGTTGCAGAGTTTTGTGTCATCTGTGAACATGCTTACTTTCCCTTCCAGCCCTTCTGCAATGTTACTGATGAAGACATTGAAGAGGACTGGCCCTAGTACTGATACTTGTGGTACTCCACTGGTCACTTTGCCTACCTGGATTTGATGCTGTTTACCACCACCCTCTGACTCCTATTGCCCAGCCAATTTTCCACCCATTTTACTACCTTAGGACTTACCCCTAGACTTCCCAGGTTGTTTAACAGCCTTCTATGTGGAATGGTGTTGAAAGGCTTTGCTGAAATCCAGGTAGGCCATGTCTATCGCTCCCTCTTGATCCACTTCTCTGGTCACCCAATCAAAGAACTTGATCAGGTTTGTCTGGCAGGACCTCCCCCTATTACCCAATGCTGCCTCTGATCCTGCACGCTATTAGTAACTAAACATTTCTCAATTATTTCCCTTAATGGTGTTTCCATAATATTGCCTACCACTGACATCAGGCTGACTGGCTTGTAATTTCCTGCCTCCTCTCTATTTCCACTTTTGTGGAGTGGAACTACATCTGCCATCCTCCAGTCTCCCAGTACCTCCCCTATTTTTTATGACATGTTGAAAAGGGCTGTCAGAGGTACAACTAGTTCCTCTTTTAGTCCTCTCAGTATCCTGGGGTGTAACCCATCTGGCCCCATTGCTTTGTCTACTTTTATCTTTGATAGTCGGTTTTGTGTCCACTTCCCATCCCTTTATAACCTTACCCTTTAACCTTGGCCCATTTCCTCCCCCCTTCTATAAATACTAAACAGAAATAGTTTTTTAATAAATCCACTTTTTGGTGGTCCTCTTTCACACTGCACTCTACGTCCCCTTTCAGTCTTACTACCCCCCCTTTGTCCTTCTTTGTTCACTTATGTATCTAAAAATGTTTTATTTCCCTTTGCCACTGACCTGGCAATCTTTTCCTCAGATTGTTCCTTTGTGCTTCTAACTGCCTTCCCTGCCTCCCTTTGTTTCTCTTGGTAAACCTCCCTATCCCCCTCCTTCTGTGTTTTTTTGTACATTCTAAATGCCCTTTTTTTGCTCTTACCTTTTCTGCTACTTCCTTAGAGAACCACAGTAGTGTCCTTTTTCTCTTGCCCTTGCTCACCTGCCTTACACAGAGGTATGTAGTTTTTTCCCTCTTTTATTTTGGCCCACCTTTCCTTGACTCTCCCCAGCTTTCCTATCACCACAATGGCTTCCTTTAGGCACTGTTCCATTTTCTTAAACTCTGCTCTCCTGTAGTCCAGAACCCTTGAGTGATTCGGTTCTGACCAGGTCCTTACCTCAAACCTCACTGTACAGTGGTCACTGTTTCCCAATGTTAAATTATAATAAATATGGGGATTTGAGGGTGGGGAGCTGCCACTAGACACAGTAATATACAATAGGGACATGGGAGGGTGGGGGGATGCCACTGAATACCAATGGGGATTTAAAATATAATAAATATGGGGATTGGATGGTGTGGGGTGCCATCAGACACCAGGGATATACACTAGAGATATGGGAGGGTGTGGGATTCCACTGAACACCAATGGGGTTATAAATTATAATATATATGGATCAGAAAGTGGGGGGGTGCTGGCCCACCGGTGCAGCAGTAGGGTTACCACTCACAGCACCAGTGATCTGGGTTTGGGAACGGACTTGGGTGGCTGGAGGGTCAGCCGGGGAGGAAGATTGAGTGCCCATAGGCCACTCTCCTTCTCCTGGGGAGGGTGGGTTGCCTGCTCCGCTACTCTACCACCACCTGGGTGACCATGGGTGGTGGTGCAGCGGGACAGTCTGTAAGGGAGGGAAGGACATCAGCTGGGAGTTGGAGCATCAGCGCGTCACACCATGCTCCACCCCTAGGCTCCCCATGCATGCCAACACCCATGGGGATGGCACCAGAAAACAAGGAAAATGGACCCTTGGATGCCAGCATAGATGGGGATCTAGCTCCCAGGCACCGTAATCCGGTTCCCATAGGAGACCGCTCAGACCAACACATGCACACTCTAATGGACTGGAGGGGGAAAAGTCCTGGGGTCCCCCTCCTCCCCACCCAGGGGGTAGGCCAAGGCAGCATGGGGTCGGTCCTGGTGGCTCCCTGAGAGATACAGGGGGAGGGCAAAGTGAGCATCAGATCCTCAGAAGAGTCCAGCATCCAAGGTGAGAAAGGGGCATAAAGAGAAAATAAAAAAAAGTGTGGGGTGCCACTAGACACCAGGGATATGTAATAGGAAGATGGGAGGGTAGGGGTGCCACTGAACACCACTGAATATATTAAAAGAAAATATGTACAACTGGGAGGGTGGGGGTTCCAGTAGACACCAGAGCTATTAACTATAAGTTAATGGGGACCAGACCACAGTTAGAGGGTGGGGAGATGTACCACTGAACACCAATGAAAAATGTATATAAAATATATAGTGAAATTGGACTATGTGGGGATGCCACTACACATCAGAGTCTATTAACATTAATGGAGACTTGGCACAAATGTACAAAGGAGGGGGTCAGTGAATACCATGGAACTGACAAATCTCAGAAAAATAAAAGCTGACATAAATTATTTATACCTGGGAGCACAGGGTCCAAAGGACCCTGCGCTCCCACAGCAAAATAAGGATATGATTACACTATCTCAAAAAGTAAGGAAATACAAATTACAAAAAATTTGTTAATGCACCAGTTAGGGTCAAAGCCACAAAAGTTGAGAAATGTGGAGTGAGGTTTTCCAACCCTAACACCCCCTGCCCCCAGGAAGCACAACAGGAGTGGGGTGTGCCTTGGGGTACTCAAGTCTAGCGCTCACCCCATTCCAACAGTAAAGAAGATCAGATGTCTACAGATTAGGACAATGGGGTGAGTGCTAGTCTTGAGTACCCCAAGGCACATCCACACCTATTGGCACTGCCTGAGAGCCTGAGTAGAGAGATGTTGAGGGTTGGAAACCCTAATATCACATTTCCCAACTTTTGTTGCTTTCACCCTAACTGGTGCATTAACAAAGTTATTTGCAATTTATAGATATAGGAATATGGGACCATAAATAAATGATAGTTAATAGTTTTGAATATCATAGCACATTTTACATACACTTTAAAACACTAAAAAAAAAGTAACATGCACCGAACGAGAAAAAAAATTACAAATGTGCTTTAAAAACATAAAGTAAAACATGGGCTGCAAACCAGAAATACCTGTATTGTGATTAATGTGTGTCACAACTCAATTGCACAGTCAGCAAAGGCAGAAAACTACGGTGTTTCACAGCATCAAACAAAACAAAAGAAAAACACAACAATCTTATCTGTGCATCTACATATTTTTTTGAGAACACAATTGCACATACCCCAATAATGCAAAGCATCATGGGAAACATATGCAAATCCCCATGAGAGGATTTGAACTATCTCAACTTTAAGCAAAATTGCATGGTGACAGAAGGCTTTACAGTGCAATCAGCAAAGGCTAAGAACAGCAAACACATACACGTGTTTCGTCCTCATTTGGACTCATCAGTGTGCCATATCTGTGTCTTAGCCCAGGGAAAGGGAGCCAGTCACCTCTTAAGGGGGATGTTGTTGTTTGGGTCATGTGGGCCCAAAATAGAGAAGGAAAATAACTACAAAGAATCACAGAGCAAATGCCCTGAGGCATGGGTTATCCAGGAGGATATGGGCCATACGGCCAAATTTTAAAGAGAACACAATTGCACATACCCCAATAATGCAAAGCATCATGGGAAACATATGCAAGTCACCATGAGAGAATTTGGACTGGCTCAACTTTAAGCAGAATTGCATGGTGCCAGAAGGCCTCACAGTGCAATCAGTAAAGGCTAAGAACAGCAGACACATACATGTGTTTCGTCCTCATTTAATGTGTAAATAAATATTTTGACAGGTTGTGACTATCTGTTTAGTACTTCTACCTCCCTTCATCCCCTCCTTTCCCCGATGTTTTCCTCTCGCTCCCCCTTCCCCGCCTTCTTTTTTTCTTATCCCCACACAACTTTCCCCTCTCTTCACCTCCCCTTTTTTCCTCCCTCCTTCCCTTCCCTTCCCTCCCCTTTTTCCTCTTTTCCCCTTTCCTTCCTTTCTTCCCTTCCCTTCCCCTTCTCTTTCTTCTCCCCTCCCTTCGCAAAATTTTTCCTAGGTTATTACTATGCACATTGTTCAAATGGATTTACTCCTTGTGTACTTTGTCAATATATATGTACATATTAGTTTAGGTTGATAGAATCTTATATGCAGTTTGCACCAATTGCTGATTTTTTAGTTATTGTGGTCCATTTATATAGATTCTTTGTTATTGTTTGTCCAATAGTTTATCTGTGGCTCCCATGTTTTATATTATATTGTTATGTGTATATGATCGAATATTTTAGATTTTTTTAGATAACCAGGGCTTTTCTACAATAAGATACCGCTTGTAGGTTGTATTCATTATTATATACATCATATATAGTAATGTGTTCTTTTTGCATATCTTGTTAATTGGGTTTTTACACATATAGAAATTATAGATTTTTGTAATACATAATATATAGATTTTTATGGGTTGCAGTAGATATAGGTCATGTATGTACATAAACACTTTATATGGATCATGCTTTTGATTAAATTGTTTAGGGTGAGTGTCTCTTAAAAGAGGCCCTTTATAAATATGTATGCTAAAACTACGTGGCCCCACCTTGATAAAGCATAAGAGCTACGTGAAACATTGGTGGAAGGGCGCTGCTGTACTTGTAATCAGCTTTTATAAAATTGTGATAATTAAAAAGCAATTTTTAACTTGACCTAGCTTTCAGGTCATTTTTTGGTTGATTGTCAAATTGCTCCACTCGCTTGTTCTGAGTTTTGTACCTATTCGTGGATGCACTGACTATGACTCAGGTAGCCACCTTTTGTTTTGTACAATTGACTTTTTTTGGCTTGGCTCTGAGATGCCGACCTGTTGTTTCAAATGCGATGGCATTTGGAGGATCCAGACATATGGAAGTGGACAGCAGCACCCCGCTCATCTTTCGAGAGCAAACAGCAACCACAAGTATTATCAATGTGCGAACCCATGCTCACATCGAAATGAATACCCAAACGAATGTTATGAATGAGAATGGGACCAGTTCATTAAGTTATGTGGACTCATTGTTTTATAAATGAGGGGATGTCAACCCAATATTAAATAGTGAAACATCCAGACAGACTGTCAACTGTCCTCAGCAAAATACTAACATTCATACCAGTGGAGAAATGGAGCTTATTACTACCAAAGAGGCCTTTGTACAGTTAGAACATGCAATATTGAAAGCTAGAAGACTCTGTTGGCAAAATGTTACATTGAATGTGTATTTAGAAGTAAGAAGAGCTCCACGTGGCCCTTAGATTTAATAACCAGCCTGCATTTGGGTTAGAGCGTACCAGATTCTTGACCAATTGGCAGATGCATTGTCTTGATTACAGCACTGGTTTGATTCATATTATTTTAAAAGATACTGAAGAACAAGAACAAGAGGTCAGAGATCTTATTTTAATTAAGGAGAGATAAGTCTCCAATATTAAGGATTGTTTAGAATATGGAACTTTGAGAGCATGATTGAAACAGACTATTAAGAATTACGATGTCAGAATTAAAAAGACAAAGGAGAGGAAGTTTGAGAGAGACCACAGGGACTATTTAGAAGAGCTCATTTTTGAATGGGGCAAGACAACTAGGACAGCGGGATTTGAATATAAACCTAAACCTATTATTTAAAAATATGGTGAACACTATCATGTGGACACTTATACAAGTGGTTCTGGATCCAAATCAGATGATATGGAGAACATAGTGGAACACATACAAAATACACATCAGCCCTTTTTAGGGGGAAGAGGGGAGGAAGTCAATGTCCCTCCCCCAAACCAACAAGCCCTGACTCAATTTATACAGGTCCAGAGAGACCTAGATGGAATGAATGTGACTACTGAGACACCACAGGTTCATATCCCACCACATGGGCAGGCATTGCCAGCTATGACTTTGCAAGCCAATGCCATGACCCACTATGTGAATCTCCCAGAAGTACCCCTGGCCTAGAGAACACTGAGACACAGCCCAAGGTAGGTTCATTTAGACCAAAATGAAGAAAGATAAGAAGAGGGACCGGGGTAAGGGGACTAAGGGGAAGAGGTTGTTTCAGGAACAGGCGAGGTTGGGGCTGTCAGATATGGAGAATGGCATATTACAACTAGAGAAGATCATGGTGTCTAATTTATTCAGTTACAAGTTGAAACCTGAAGAAGAGAAGATATTACAAAGTGGCTTAAATTATGTTCCCACCACGAGTTTAAATGAATTTGACATTATGGTGGATCTCCATAAATTTGCAGGAAAGATGGATCTGAAGGTTGCATTTTCAAAAGAAGGAGATGATGGAAATTTTAAGCACAGTATGGAAGGATCTGATCTGTTAGACTCGGATTCCCAAAGTAATGTGCCTCAAGATTTTGTAGTGGAAAAAGAGTGACCTAAATTGCAAAATGTCTACATATATGCCCCAAAATAACCCAGTGGTCACAGACTTTCATAAAGCATGTGAACAGGACATTATTTAACTTTTCACAGAAGGCAGATGAGCTAGGTTTAACAACTGCACCAGGGGTGAATGAGAGGCCTTGCAAAGTTTGGCACACAATGAGACTATCAAGATCAAAGCAGCTGACAAAGGGGGCACTATAGTCATCCTTGAGAGAGTTAAGTATAAGGCAGAAATTTTGAAACATCTGTCTGATACAGAATGTTATCAGAAGTTAATGAGGGATGTGACTGCTGATTTCAAAACTGACATTGATGCATACCTGTATGAAGTTTTTTGGATGGTATTATTGATAAACACATTTTTGAATTTTTGTTGGTAGAGAGCCCTGTTAGGCCTACCATTTATGGACTGCCCAAAGCTCATAAATGCTTTGAGAATCCTTCTGCTCATCCAATAGTGGGCAGTATAGGCTCGATTACAGAGCCTCTGGCACAGTTGGTCGATCAATACATCAAACCATTTGTACCATTATGGTCTGTGAATGTTAAAGACACTACACAGGTGTTATGGGAATTTAAAACTTTACAGGTGGATGAAAATGACATACTGGTCACATTGGACATATGTGCCCTGTATACTAACATCCCTCATGGGGAAGGAATTGAAGCTTTGAGGTCAGCTCTTTGTGATTATACAAATCATACCAAAGCATTTGTGGAATTTCTGGTTACCTTGATACATAAGGTTTTGCATTTTAACTCATTTGTCTTTGATAAACGGTTTTACCTCCAGGTTAAAGGGTCAGCAATGGGGGCCTCCTTTGCACCAAATTACATTAACATTTATTTGGCTCATTGGGAGAGAGCGAGTGTGTGTGCTGTCTAATTTGAACCCTTACAGACATTATTTGCGCTGTTACAAGCGCTTTATTGATAACATTTTTTTGGTGTGGGGGAGCGCCCATCTGCTTTGTCTGGCTTCGTTTCATTTTTGGAATCCACTAATGTGAATTTGAGATTCACTAAAACAGCTCATGTTAATCAGATCGAATTTTTGGATTTGATCATGAAGAAAAATGAGGAAGGTGGCCTAACTATGGAGCTGTACAGAAAAACTATTTCCAAAAGCACTTTATTGTATTTTGATAGTTGCCATCCAAGGCACTTGATAGAGTGTATTCCTAAAGGGCAGTTTTTAAGATTAAAAAGGAATACAAGCAATTCTTTTTTTTTCTTTCATTTTTATTAGCTTTTTATAAACATAGTCTTTACAACAAGATGGGTAACATTTGGACAACCAGAAAGATCACCCCAAGTACAGTAAATACAATCACTTGAATCAGTTATCAGTCACATGAATTCCAGATATCACAGGGATAAGATAAAATGTATGTTAGAAGTGAATCTCTATACCCCCTTCCCCACCAATCATGCCCACCCTCATAAACCCTCCCTAACCCACCCCATACCAAATTTAAGCAATTGTAATGCTAAATATATGTAGATACCAGGATTAGTTCTTAATTTAGTCCTTTACAGTTTCCATACAGACAACAGGGCATCTAGAGGACCCCATTTAGCTTGATAAGCATGTAACCTATTACCCATGGATGAAATGTGTTTCTCCAGCTGGAGTGCAAGCAAAACTTCCTTATGCTATTCCAGAATACAGAAAGGTGCACTATCTTTCCAATGTCTGAAAATAATTAATTTAGCAGTGGAGGAAACCATTGCCAAGTGCACTTTTCTAATTCTGGAGTTACCCAATGGGAAGACATAGATTAAGCAAGCTTCCTGAGTAAACAGGGGATCGAGACCCAGAAACAAGTCAAGAGTTTGTCGAATAGACTGCTAGAAGGTCTTTACTATCGGGCAGGTCCACAACATATGGTATAGGGTTCCGGGAAGGTTGCCACATCGTGTACAATAGGGCGAGGCTACCTGACCCAATTTGTAGAGTTTAACAGGGGTGAAGTAAAGGTTATGCATGATATTAAATTGAATTAAATACAATCTTGCTTAATAAGTTGATATAAATGTTGCCACAGTTTCTTTCAGAAGCTGACCTCACCACCAACAGGTAAAACCTGAGACCAGTATTGACACACCCCTTGAGGAAAATTAGTGTCCAGTATTTGCACTACTTTGTAAGCTTTAGAAACCCCATGGGGTTCTTGAGCCAGCTGTAGGATCTTAGAAAGGTTATCCGAAGGCGGTGAATTCACCAACTCATGACCTAGATGAGCTGTGATAGCTTCCTTAAATTGCCTGTATTTAAAGGGGGGCACAGCATATGCATTAAACCTGAGCTGAAATATGGGGAAGGGAACCATTGTGCCTTCCTCAAACACATCTGAGACCTTCTTATGAATTAAGGGGGGAAAAAGAAGTATAAAAGACTTTATGGCCAATTCTGAAATGGGGATTGCCCAGGATTGGGTGGTCCAAGGAGGAGTGCCAGTTGTGGGATATGTGTTTTTGTAGCTGATGTAAAGCTTTAACTGACCAACCTAATGAGGTGTCTCTCAATGGTTTAGGAAGTGCAGTGGAGGTGGCGTATACCATAGCAGGGAGGAAACAGTTATATTTATCCAATATCGACCTCTCAATTTCTAACCAAAGGGAAACATAGGTCTCTGGCCCATCTGCTTGTACCTCTATTACCCAGTGTGTGATGTGGGTAAGGTGCTGAGCACAGTAATAAGTGAAAAAGGAGGGAACTGAAAGACCAACTTGCAATTTTGGTGCTGAGAGTTTAGTATAGGACCTCCTAATTCCTTTGTCTTTCCACATGAATGCATTGAGCATAGTTTGAAGCTTAGAGAACCATTTTTTAGGGAGAAAAATTCCCAGCATTCCCAACAGGTAAAGCAACCGGGGTAAGATATTCATCTTGATAGTGTTTATTCTCCCCCACAATGAGAAAGGCAAGCCACCCCATCTGTTAAGGTCGGTTTTGAGAATGCTCAGGAGATCCGATAGATTGGATTTAAACATGGTAGGCATATCTCTCGTAATTTTGATTCCCAGGTAGGTAAGGGAAGTAGGTTCCCATGAGAGTGCATAGTTGGCAATGACTGACTGGGGGGTTCTATTATTTAGAGGGAAGACTTTAGTTTTAGAGAGGTTAAGTTTATAGTGGGATAGCACCGCAAATTTGTTGATTTCCTCCAGGAGAGATGGACTACCCTTCTGGGGATCTTCAAGGTGTAAGAGGAGATCATCTGCATATGCAGAAAGGGTATAAAGTGTGTCTCCTATTTTAATCCCTTGGAGGTTCGGGGAAGCAATCAATTTCCTAATCAGAGGCTCAAGATAAATATTGAACAGTAGGAGGGATAGGGGGCATCCCTGTCGAGTACCCCATTGAAGCGGGAAAGGGTCTGAGAGTTTTCCATTGCACCAAATATGTGCGGCGAGGGAAGAATGCAGCAACTTCACCCATTTAAGGAAGCTGGAGGGAAGACCAAAGTGAGCCATAGTAGCATAAAGAAAGTCCCAGGAGACCCTGTCGAATGCTTTCTTGGCATCCAGGGAAACAAGAACAGCAGGGAGAGGTGAGTCCCTGGATGCCGAGAGCAAGTGCAGGACCTTTCGGACATGGTCCACTGACGATCTTCCCACCATAAAACCAATTTGTTCTCTGCTGATGAGGGAGGTCAGGAGGGGATCCAGCCTATTGGCCAATATTTTGGCAAGGATTTTCACACCGGTGTAGATTAATGATATAGTCCAATAGCTTTTGGGGTATAAGGGATCTTTGCCCTGTTTAGGGATAAGGGTGAGTAGAGCATTAAGGAAGCTCACTTCCGAAAGTCCATTGGTGTACCAGTAATTATATACCTCAACTAGGAAGGGGCCCAATTCTGGGAGGCATGTTTTGTATAAATTGTTGGACAGGCCATCTGGACCTGGGGATTTATCCAGTGGGAGCTGCTCAACTGCCTTTCTTACATCCTGAATATTGGTAGGGTTACCAAGGGGGTCAGCCAAAAGGGGGGAAGGCTAGGGACATCAATGGAGCTAAGATACTCCGTCATTGTGGTGACAGTAGAATGGACAGATCTAGCTTCAGTATAAAGATCCATATAGTAGGATCTTAAAATAGTGGCAATGTCTCTGGGAGAGGTGACTGCCGGACTGTCTCTATTGGACTTAATGCAGGGTATGAATCAAAAGGTTTCAGCTTGTCTAAGCAGAATTGCTAGCAACTTACTAGCTTTTTCTCCTGTATCCAAGTATTTAATTTTTGTCTGTTTCAGAAAGAATTCGGCTTTCTGGAACGTCAGAGCCAAATATTGGGCTTGCAGTTCATGTAAATTAGCCCAGTCAGCTTCAGGGGATTGGCAGCTAAGAGTGCATTCCAGATGGTGTATGGCATTGAACAAACTCTCGCTGTTGTCTAAACTGTTAGGATTTGGTAACAGACAACCGGAGGCATTCCCCCTTAGGGAACATTTCAGGGCTGCCCTGACCACATCTAATCTGGATACAGAGTTCAGATTAGTCACTAGGAAATTAGTAATATAGTCTTTAATCTGCTGTAGGGAATCTTTCTTTTGGAGCAGTTGGGTGTTTAACCACCAGAGGGCATCCCTTTTGATTCCCGGACCAAGGAGATAAGTGATAGATATCGGAGAGTGGTCAGATGACCCTAGTGTGTATGTCTGCATTTATTATACCCAGTAGGGCAAACTAATTCAGTAAATATAAGTCAATTCGAGAGAATGACTTGTGTGGGGGCAAAAAAAAGTGTATTGGTGCTCCTCAGGGTGTAGCATTCTCCAGACATCGAGAAGGTCACTATCCCTCATTACTTCATGTAAGGCCCTATGCGAGGAAAAGAACCCTCATTTCCTGGGATTGAATCTATCTAACTGTGGATAAGGGGCAACATTCCAGTCTCTGCCTAAAATGGTAAGTGTGGGAGGGTTATTGACATCAAGACTTGTCAAGTGGGTAAAAAATTGAGGGGAGTCTTGGTTTGGACCATAAATAGCACCCAAAATAATTTGTTGCATTTCAAGGAGGCCATATAGGAAAATGTACTGACCACTAGGGTCCCAGATTTCCCATTCCAATTTGAAGGGGATATTTTTCCCAAATAATATGGCTACTCCCCCACTGTTTGTAGAATTCCCAACTCCGTATGTCTGTGCCACCCAGTACTAGCACAACAGGGTCATGTCTTCTCGTTGGAGGTGTGTCTTCTGAAGGCATGCAATCCCTGCCTTTAAATGAAAAAGGTGTCTAAGGATGACTTGCCTCTTGCATCTGTCTTGGACACCTATTACATTCCAACTTATAATATTATAAGGACCAGTCATGATCATTAACTCTGGGTGAGAGTAGAAGATTACCAGGTCTTACTGGAATACTATGAAACATAAGAACTTCTGGATTATAAATCAAATTAACTTCTTTGTGTATAAGTTGTGCTAACACACTGGGCAGCCCCTTCCCACTAGTTCACCTAATCAAAATAGGGAGAAACATAATCGGTATGAGACTTATTCCCAGTTTCCCACCCCCTGATTAACCCTGATAAACAGAACCCTATAAAAGTTTACAAATACTACCCCCAGTTCAAATTAACTGCACCACAAAATATGACCGGTACGTGATGTCTTTGAGCAGCTATGAGTCGCACCAGTGGAAGCCCTCCTCCTGCTAAACCCTGTTCTACAAAAAGCGAATCTAAGAATTAAACAATATTGCTTAGCTTCTAAACAGGTAACCTTAGTATAGAAACACAAAAGAAAGCATAACCATCTGCTTATATTCCTGCAAAGTTTAAAGGAACACCACGAAGAGCACTTCGCATGAGGAGCCTGCAAGGAAACTATTCCCACGAACAACAAGGTGGGTTTTCCTGAGAAATATACCCCCTTTTTTCTCTTTTTAGTTTTTCCCTTTTGGTTTTATTTTCCCCGTTGACCAAAGGCTAATCCAGTGGCAGTTCAGAATCAATGAGCCGTGGTGTGAATCTAGGACCCCATCCCAATGTTAAATTAAAGTCCTTTAGAGAAAAGAAAAAGATAAAGCTAGCTTGCCGTTCATCTTGTTCAAAGACTTTCTGAAAAGCCATAGTCCTCTAACAAACTTTGTGGAGTGAAGGATCGGTTAACAGTCCGACAGACAGTCTGGCAGTCCAGATGTAATTAAAAAGCAAAACGAAAAGTACACACTCCAAAATGGAATAAGATCTAACATGTGCAACGTGGCAGGCCCCAGCTTATGAATCCAAGTATGGACTCTACTGCAAGGGTCGAGTGGCCAAAACATCAGGGCCCAGATGGTAGTAAATATAGGAAATACTGGCACAAAGCCCCTCCAACCCCTCGATCTGCAGTTAGCTGACACAGAGAGACCATAAATGTTCTCAAAATCACAACTTATAAAGGCCCCATAAGGAACAAGGAGATTACATACCCTGGAGGCTCTTCACTTAAAGAGATCTGGCATTAGATTTCTGAGTTCTTGTAGCGTCTGTTCATGCGAATCGAAAGAGAGCCACTGATCGCCGGATTTTATCTGAAGCACTGCCGGGTATCTCATACAAAATGGTGTGCCAGCGGCAATCAGCTTCGAATTGATCAGGTGCATTTCCTGCCTCTTTACCCTGACCGACTGAGGAAGATCTTGGGTGATTCAAATCCAGTGTCCTTCCCATAGAACATCTTTCAGTTCTCTAACTTTGGCAAGTATGTTCTGTTTATCCAGAAAGTTTAACAATTTGAAAATGAGATGCCTAGGTGGGGAGCCTTGGGGTGGAGGAGAGGAGGGCGTAGGGCATGGTGCGCTAGCTCAATAATATATGTGGCGCCATTTGAAGTTGGCCCTGCAATTTTCTCACACAATTTCTGAAGGAATAAGATGGGAGCATTGCCTTCTTCTTTTTCTGGGATTCCAATGACCAGAAGATTGTTCCTTCTACTCCTACCCTCAAGATCTTCTAGTTTCTCTTCTAGTTTCTTAAGTCTGCAGCCAAATTGTATTGTGACTTGTTCATTTTTCTCCTGTTTTTTCTCAAGGGATATTAATTTGGCTTCTGAATCACCCACACAAATTGTCAGGGATTGCATTGATGTCTTGATTTGTTGGAGATCCTCAGAGACGTTGGCGATTTTCTCCTGTAGTGGCTGCATGATCTCCAGAAATCTTTTTCTCTGACAGAGCAGCCACTGGGTGGGGAGATTTAAGTGTGCCAGCAGGCTGGTGTTTAGGGCACTTAGAGGCCTTGTCTTTTTCAGGAGTTGGCAGACCTGGGAGGTGCTTTTTTCATGTAGACTTCCATGATGTTTAATGTTGTTCGATTCCAGGTATGTTTAGAAATCCGATGGTATAAGTCGCAGTTCGCTATTATACATGAAAACAGAGTGGAAATATTAGATTAGAGAGCAGAGCATGGAGCTGTGGAAGGCTGCGACTCTTCCTCAAGCTGACATCACATGACCCCCGAATACAAGCAATTCTGACAGCTACTTTAAACAAACAGAGGCTCTGGCCCATAGATTCTATGCTAGAGATTACAACTATGATTGTGTACACAAGGCAAAAATGACTGATGATAATATAGACAGACAGACATTGTTAAGGAGAACTAAAACTAGAGATAGTAAAAATGATGTTGTAAATTTCGTTTCAGAATACACTCCGGAGAGTCAAAAAAATAGGGAGATCCTGATAAAAAATTGGAGCCTACTGCAACTGCAGCCAAAACTTGAGAATGTCACTCAGAAACCACCACAAATGGGCCCAGATATTCAAACTGCACCCAAAAAGTGCGCAACAGCAGGAGCAAGCGCAAGTCCACTGTGCCCATGCGCAAGAAGCACGATATTCTAAAACTGCGCAGGCCAAGATGTGCCTATGGCAGACGATTGAATATCGTGCCACCTGCGCCATAGCGCAACAAGGGATGCTCAGCGGAGCAGTCCAGATGCACCACAGTGCAACCAGGGATGCCCCTGGAGCAGGGCAGCAAAGCAACAGCACAACCAGAGATGCAGGGGCCCACTACCCATGCCACAGATGGGCAGAGGAGCACACAGCAGAACAGACATTGTCCCCCACACTCCATGCACTGCACAACTGGGGGAGAGCTGGAATAACCACCGGCCCATGGATACCAGCAACCAACCCACAGCCGGGCCATGGTGCCCCAGCACACTCCCTGGCAAGCTGTGACTGGCACACAAGGAGGGCCAACCACCCTGTGCCACACCATCCCACCAATGCAGAGCACACCCTGCACCACGATCACCATACACCCTTCCCAGGAGTAGCGCCCAACAGTGCAGGACACCCTATGCATGCCACTGTGACAATGCAACCCTGTGCACCACGAAGCCATGCAAGGCAGCTCCACCATGTGCACCCTGCTGCGGGCAGCAGCAGACAGCAATGCAACAATAGCATACACAGTGCCACCCTGCACATCCCCCCCCAGGTACAGCTGAGAGACCGACCATGCGTCACCACACAAGGTACTCCACATGCTACAGGGCATTCCCCGGACCCCACCACCAGTGGTACAGCACCCTGCACACCCTTCCAAGGACACATCCCATCCCAGCACTGGCCACAACAGCCAGCACAGACACACACAGTGTTGCATGGTAGCATGCACCACACAGGATGCAGCACAGTGCATGGACAAACACCCACTCATACCCAAGGGCACACCAACACAGGGATACAGTAGCGGGTCAACCAAGACATTGGCATGTGGCCATGGCTGACGTGTACACATGGCCAGCACCCCTACATTGCACAGGTGTGCCAGCCACCCTGCGCAGGCACCATGAAGCTGTATGCCACCAGCATGCTGCCAGATCACAGGTGACAGACACTGGAGCACATCCCTTGCAACAGACACAAGTGACAGCATGGAGGGGGGACAACAACAGCGGAGGCCACAGTGCCACCGGAGGCAGACGTGCACCACACTGGTGATGGAAGGCAACCTGGCATTGTGCCGGGTACAGTTGTTATCCAGCATGGACAGCCACCACTGACACGCCAGCAAACCATGCATATCACAGACATGCAAGGGTGTCAGCTGCACAGGCCATGGATGGTCTTACAGGGGTGCCATGCACACAGTGCAGGCACCATGGACCACTGCACACAGGCATCCAGTGCACAGAGTACAACACACAAACCACAGACAGTAACTGATCCCCCTGCCCACACCATAGGCGGTTCACTTCTGCACACACAGACACACACACACACGCTCATGCGTTCACCACCCCTGACACCATGCACACCACTGCAGCTGAGCACCTGTAGCCCGCTGCAAATCAGAGACCACCACAGTTGTCATAACAAAACAAATGTATTTAAAACCGGAAATACAAAAACTAAATACAACTATATACAATGGGGGGGAAGGACCACATACCAGGTGGGGGCAGGTAAGAGGCAGGGGTGAACATATGGGAGAGGGAAGAAGGGGTGTGAGGGTGGGTCCAGGGGGGAAGGTGTTATTAGGGGCATGGAGTGATCATCGTCTGCCCCGGTTCTCCTCCATCTGGTGCTGATGTCATCTCCTCCTCCTCCTCACCCCGTGGTGATCCATCCTCTGCAGCAGCTCCAGGGTCGCCCTCGCCACCTGGAGCAGCTCCTGCACTCCTCGCTCCAGCACCTGGAGTCACCATCCACCTAGGACGAGGGAGCAGAGTCAATAAGTGTGACTGTCCAGCCTCCTGCAGCCCACCCATTGAGCATGGCATACAGCCATGTGCCACGCCCCTGTGATAGTGTTTGACCACCCACAGTGACCGTGTCCACAAGAACTGCCTACCCAGGCAGACACAGCCATGTGGACCACTGCACACACCCACCACCCATGTCCTGCACAGCACCACTGTAGCCATACAGTGACTTGGCTATGTGGCGTGACGGCAGTGGCACAGCCATGTGCCCGGTGCACGCATGGGCCACCATTGACACACTCCCAGACATGCAGTGCCACTGGACAGTGCTGACTGTAACAAGTTGCGTGCATGGCAGTGGTGTCAATGGATGGTGACCATGCCCCGCTGCCCGCCCAGTTATACAGCATGCAATAGTAATCATGGATGTAAGGCACTCACCATCATCAGGCTGGTCCATGCGCTGCTGCAGACCTTCAGCCCTCCTGTTCTGCTGTTCCTCCAGGTGGTGCCTCCGCTCCCTCACCTGCCTGCGTTCTTCTGGGCCTAAGGTGCAAACATAGAGAGAGGAACATCAGTACAATCTGGTAGCAAAGTCTCCCCACCCCCATGTGTATGTAATCCCACATAGCCATACCTATCCATCCCACACCCCAATACCACCACCATGGCCAACACTGGACGACCCCCCCATGTGCCAGACACATGCAACCATAATACCAGTATGGTCGATAACAGTGTATGGATGGGGCACCTACCTGGCCGTGGCACCATGCCCCTCCTGACACATGCCCGCAGGCAGGCAAGCAGGTTCGGGTCCTCGTGCCTAAGGTCCCCGTAACAGTGGTGACACTGCTCTGCCGTGCACCCCATACCAGTGGCCTCCTCCAGAGCATCAGCCACCTCCTGCCACACTGCATTCCTGGCCCTGTCCAGGGGTGCACCACCATATAGAGTCCCAGCATAGGGCTCTACAATTGCCACCAGGTTGACAAGCTCCACCTGGCTCCACATCACTGCCCTTCTCCGCGCCATCTCAGCAAAGTGGTGGAGTTAAAATGGCGCTCAGCAGCATGGTCCTGCCACGTGCAGATGCTGCATGGTACAGCACTGCCATTCCCTATCACGCTGTCACCGAGCAGCACAATAGTGGTGCACCCATGCCTGATGCATGGCGCCTAGGGGCAAAGGTTGGGCACAGGGTCAAGGGTCTCTCATGCACAGACAGCCAAAGTGCGATTGGAACCCAATGCATGTAGCTTGATTGGGTGCCTGTGTGCCACCTCCTGTAGCGGCCTACAGCGCTGTTGCCTGGGATGAGATGGCGTGTGCTGTCAACCTGCATGGCAGCCACCAGTGCTCCTTGCAGGAGTGCAAAAAGAAGATGGGCACGGACAGGCGGAGAATTAAGAAGAAGGTGGCTGCCATCAGGGCAGCACGGTCTGCAACCGGCGGAGGACAGCCGGAGGAGCAACGTCTGACCCCACAAGAAGAGCGGGTTGCTGGTAGCATGCAGCGTTGCTCCATCGAGGGTGTTCTGGATGGTGGATTCCAGATGGGTGGTAGCCTGTCACAGCATGGTAGGTCCTGATCTGTTAATGGGGAGGGGAGACAGGGTAGGTCACATACATTAATGCTACTGTTTTTTCCTTACAGCTCCTGAGCATCTACATGGGTCAGCGGTGGTGGACTTCTCCACTAAGGGTGGTAGCATGGAGATGGAGGAGGGCCAGTCCACCTCCACAGGCATATGGGGGTCAGGGTGACAGTGGGCCCGCCTGGACAACCGGACCTATGTTGGTGGAGCAGGTGCGGAGGAGGCCCTGCCTGTGTCCCAGCATGCCAGCGTCCATGGATGCCAGCATGCTGAGACTTGGGCTGGTGCCGGATCCGTTACCGATGATGATGGAGCTAACATCATGGGCAGTGAGACGTGTGGGCCACAGGATGGCCACACAGCAGGTGACATCACGGGCATGGCTGTGGGTGGTGCCGCCGTGGAGGCCTGCGTGACATCACAGTCCCAGCCTGTGCCTGTCTGCACAGTGGGGCAGCACTGGTATGTCCAGGACAGTGGGGCTGTTGCGGCCACTGCGGTGGCACCATTGAGCCCTGGAGAGCAGCAGCCGGAGGGGCAGTATCAGCAGTCGGCCAATGGCCATGGGGGTACAGTGTCATGGGCAGTATCAGTGCACCACCTGTGGACATGCCTAGGCCTGGCCCTGGTGTGCAGTGCCCACCCTCAAGGGGTGATGACCATCAGGGCCATGAACACCATGAGGGACAGCATGCCGATCAGGCAGATGAGCACTTAGATGAGCACACCCGCATACTCCAAGCATCAGTCAATAAGCAGATGCGGCTTCTGACAGCGGTGGATGCACTCAGTGCAGCTCTGTGCCAGGCAGAGGAGCGGCACAGCAGAGACACTGCTCTGCTCCTGGCAGGGATGGACCGGTTGTGGGAGGATGTGACCGCTGCCATTGACAGGCAGATGCAGGCAATCACAGCTGTCATGGCCACAATGGGCACACAGTTATTTTCCCAAGCATCGCAGAAACCGCGCAGTGCAATTTCCACCCCCCATTCCCAGCATCATGTGACACCATCCTTGTCAACACCGGGTTCAGCTGTGGGCATCCCGAGCACACCTGGCACAGGCATGTTCGGTGTGCTGCAGACCCCTGCGCGAGCACGGTCGTGTTCATGCAGTGGAACCCCTTGGGGACCATCGGAGCCACCCCATGAGGCCGTTGGTCAGCCTGTCACTGCTGGTGGGTCTTGGTGGGGCTGCCCACGCATCCATGGCGGCCATGGCACTATGGTGCATGACTGACCTGTCTCCCAGCATGGCCACTGTCTGATGCTGCCCTGTGTGCATTGTATTGTTCAGTGTGCAATGCACGGGCAGGGTACCCGGCCCTTCACGCACACACACGTTCCATCTGCACTCCCTCCCGGATGCTGTCCGCAGTGGTGTGTGTATGATGATGCCTGCATTGCACTGTCCACCACTGTGTAATGGTGCCCAGCGTCTGACACATGCACAATGACAGGCAGTGGGCGTGGTGGTCTGTGGACGTGTGTGTGGCTAGGGGTGGCGGTCTGGGTCGGTGTGCCTCCTACCCTTTGTGCATGTCTTGTGATATATGTGTGTGTGTGTGTGTGTGTGTGTGTGTGTGTGTGTGTGTGGTGACCATGTGCCATGTTAGACCTTGCCCATCCCTGGCGGTGTGTGCGGTTCCATGCTCGGCCACTTCCCTTGACAGCAAGCACCCCTGGGCATGTTTGTGGGTTGTGCCTTTGCCACTGGTGGTTGCACATGGCCCCATGCCTTACCTGGGTTGGCTGAAGTGCTCCTCTGTGATGGTCTCCTGGTGCAGCTGTGCCATCCGGATCAGTTGGGGGTTCCTTCGACCAAGGGGGGGGGCTGCCCATCACCCTCTTCACCAGTGTCCTCATTGTCCCCATCACTGTCCCCCTCTTTGACCTGTACAGCTATCCCCCAGTCGTTGGCCATGTTGTGCAGGATGCAACAGGCCAGGAATAGCCTGCAGGCCTTTGAGGGGCTGTACTGTAGGGCACCGCCAGACGTGTCCAGGCAATGGAAACGTGCCTTCAGCATCCCGAACACCTGCTCAATGACATTGAGTGTGGTGGCATGTGCCTCATTGTAGCGTTGCAGCGATGGGGTCGCGGGCCGCCGGTATGGTGTGAGCAGCCAGGGACGGAGTGGGTATCCACTGTCACCTGTGTGTAGAGGGTGGAGGTTAGTTTGGTGATCAGTGTCGCCCTGCCTCGGGCCATCTAGGCCAATACCCATGTCACCTCTGACTATGCCCCTCCCAAGCTCTGTTTTTCCACGTGGTTTGCATACTCACCCACTAAGTGGCCAGTGGGGATGTCCCCACTCTCGAATCTGTGGCACAGTGCTGACTGGTGCCAGATGAAGGCATCATGTGCTCCCCCAGGGTGCGTGGCATAGACATTGATTATGCCCCCCCGGCATCGCACACCTCCTGGCAGTTGATGCTTGCATAGCCCTTCCAATTGATATATGAGGCCGCTTCTGGGCCAGGTGGTGTGCGGATGGTCACATGGGTGCAGTCTATTGCCGCTAGCACACCAGGCATACATGCTACCCTGTTGAACTCCTGTATGCTTGCTGTGCGCTCCTCCAGTGTGCTGGGGAAATGGATGTACTCCGCAGCATGTGGCAGCAGTGCACTGAGGAATTGGGTGAGGTGGCATGACACGGCCAACTGGGTTATGCCTGTGGTGGTGTCCCCTGTTGGTCTCTGAAAGGTACCCATGGTGAGCTGGCACATGCAAGCTGTCACTTTTGTCTCCACTTACAGAGCATGGCTCCGTCTTGTGGGTGCCTGCATCACATCACTGCACAGCTCACAGAGCCGCTTCAGAATTGCCCAGTTCAGGTGGTACCGGCCCACGATCTCGGTATCCGTGTACAGCTCGAAGCTGGTGTGGGCTTGGTACTGCCTGTTGGGAGCATACCACCATTGGGCCTTTCCACAGCCGTGCCCCCCTGCTGCCTGCCTTCTCACCCCCCTCATAACTGCCTCCATCTGGATGGTGGCACTGGCCATGTCCCTGGCTTGTGTTCCCCCCCCGGCAGCTGTTTCTGTGTTCCCTCTGCTGTCCTGACTGCTACTTCCCCTGCACCGGGAACACCTTCCTCTGATGGCCTCAGTGCTGTGTGGCACTTCCCCCTTCTGCACTGTGGGTGTGGCTGTGGCTCCCCACACCTTCCCTGTGCCTGTGGGTTCAGGTGCCCTTTCTCTGTCCTGCCCTGTGTGTGTGTGTGTTGTGTGCGTGGCTGGCTATGGTTCAGCAACATGTGCCTTCCCTGTAGTGTTCTTGTGCCTCTCTCTTGTTCCTTTTTATTTTTGCTCATTTCCGCTATCGCACAACTTCTGCTTGCTCCCCTATTGCACATGGCGCATGTTGTTGAATATCGCACTGTGCCATTTATGCATGGTTTCTCCCTCTTCAGTTGCACATGCACAGTGTGATTTGGGAGGCGCATCTGCCTCCCGCTGAATATCGCGGACTGGTGCATTTTCGGACTTGCGCTGGAGCAACCCTATTGCGCATGGTGCAACCCTTTTGAATATCTGGGCCATGGTATATAAAAGAGGACCCAATATTGGGAATCTCGTCACTAGAAGTATTTATGTCAAGCCCGAGGAGGGAAAGAGACTGAGTTTACCAGGAGGAACTGAATGCCAGTTTCAGTGTAAAACCATTTTTGAAGAATAGATGAGACTTATATATTTTGGCTCCTTATATTTTCAGTAGGCGCCATAAATAAATATTTTGACAGGTTGTGACTATCTGTTTAGTGCATATACCTCCCTTCATCCCCTCCTTTATCCCGTTTTCCTCTCCCTTCCCTTCCCACTCCTTCCTTTTTTCCTTTTCCCCAGACAACTTTCACCTCTCTTCTCCTCCCTTTGCCTCCCCTTTTTCCCTCCCCCATTCTTCCCCTTCCTCTTTCCCCTACCCCCTTTCCCTCTCTTTTACCCTTTCCTTCCTTTCTTCCCTTTCCTTCCTTCTCTCTTCTCTTTCTTCTCCCCTCCCTTCGCCACATTTTTTTCTGGGTTATTACTATGCACATTGGTCAAATGGATTTACTCCTTGTGTACGTTGTCAATATATATGTACATATTGGTTTAGGGTGATAGAACCTTATATGCAGTTTGCACCAATTGCTGATTTATTTTGTAACTGTGGTCCATTTATATAAGTTCTTTGTTATTGTTTGTTCCAACAATTTTTCTGTGCCTCTCATGTTCTATATTATATTGTAATGTGTATATGATTGAATAATTTTATTTTTTTTTAAATAACCAGGTCTTTTCTACAATAAGATATCCCTTGTAGGTTGTATTTATTATTATATACATCATATATATAAATGCGTGTTTTTTGTATATCTGGTTAATTGGGTTTTTGCACGTATAGAAATTATAGATTTCTATAATATATATCTTTTTATGGGTTGCAGTAGATATAGATCACTTATGTACATAAGCACATTATATGGATAGACAAAGAACCTCTGTGCACAAACACTGAGGCAAGGGTTACCCCAAGGGGCATTTGGCTGGGAAGCCAAGTTTCAAGAAAATACAACATCACACATGCCCCCACAATGCAAAGCATCATGGGCTGCATATGCAAATCACCACAGAATGTTATGCTGGTCCAACTTTAAGCAGAATTGCATGGTGCCGAAAGGCCTCTCACACAGTTTGCAAAGGGTGCTAACAGAAGACATAGACACGTGTTTCGTCCTACCAGGACTCATCAGTATGCCTCGTCTGTTTGACACCCCAGTGGAATGGACCAGCTACCCTTAAGGCAGTGTGCCTTGGATATATTGTGGTGAACCCATTAAAATAAAAAAACATTTAAAAGACAAAGAACCTCTGTGCACAAACACTGAGGCAAGGGTTACCCCAAGGGGCATTTGGCTGGGAAGCCAAGTTTCAAGAAAATACAACATCACACATGCCCCCACAATGCAAAGCATCATGGGCTGCATATGCAAATCACCACAGAATGTTATGCTGGTCCAACTTTAAGCAGAATTGCATGGTGCCGAAAGGCCTCTCACACAGTTTGCAAAGGGTGCTAACAGAAGACAAGGACACGTGTTTCGTCCTACCAGGACTCATCAGTATGCCGTCTGTTTGACACCCCAGTGGAATGGACCAGCTACCCTTAAGGCAGTGTGCCTTGGATATATTTGGTGAACCCATTAAAATAAAAACATTTAAAGACAAAGAACCTCTGTGCACAAACACTGAGGCAAGAGTTACCAAGGGGCATTTGGCTGGGAAGCCAAGTTTCAAGAAAATACAACATCATGCCCCCACAATGCAAAGCATCATGGGCTGCATATGCAAATCACCACAGAATGTTATGCTGGTCCAACTTTTAAGCAGAATTGCATGGTGCGAAGGCCTCTCACAGTTTGCAAGGGTGCTAACAGAAGACATAGACACGTGTTTCGTCCTACCAGGACTCATCAGTATGCCTCGTCTGTTTGACACCCAGTGGAATGGACCAGCTACCCTTAAGGCAGTGTGCCTTGGATATATTGTGGTGAACCCATTAAAATAAAAAACATTTAAAGACAAAGAACCTCTGTGCACAAACACTGAGGGCAAGGGTTACCAAGGGCATTTGGCTGGAAGCCAAGTTTCAAGAAAATACAACATCACACATGCCCCACAATGCAAAGCATCATGGGCTGCATATGCAAATCACCACAGAATGTTATGCTGGTCCAACTTTAAGCAGAATTGCATGATGCCGAAAGACCCTCTCACACAGTTTGCAAAGGGTGCTAACAGAAGCACCCTTTGCAAACTGTGAAACACTTTGACTTTCATACTAATTGACACAACCTGTGTGTTCATGTCTAACCATGTACTCTTAATGAAGGCTTGTAATAATTTTATATGGATAGTGCTTTTGATTCAATTGTTTAGGGTGAGTGTCTCTTTAAGGAGGCCTTTTATAAATGTGTATGCTAAAACTACATGGCCCTGCCTTGATAACACATAAGAGCTACGTGAAACATTGGTGGAAGGATGCTGCTGTACTTGTATTCAGCTTTTATAAAATTGTGATAATTAAAAAGTGATTTTTAACTTGACCTAGCTATCAAGTAACTTTTCGATCGGTTGTCAAGTTACTCCAATCGCTTTTTCTGAGTTTTGTACCTATTTGTGGATGTACTGACTACAAGTCAGGTAGCCGCCTTTTGCTTTGTATTATTGCAAGATACCCAGGTTTCAATAGTGAAGGAAAGGTAGTTTTTAAGGGGTTAATGTGCAGCAAGGAGATTTCTCACAACCCCCCGTAAAAATCTGAATGAACTACTAGTGCCATCTACAGGTGGGGTCTGTACAAACAATTCTGTGTCGATAGTGCCAGAGCACAAATCCACTGGTGCCTTACTGGTGTCCACAATATACTACAGTAATACAAGACACAAAAAATGGCAAACTCCAACATGATGTTTGTCACAACCGTACCCATTGTGGTGGCAAGGTGTATGTGGCACCCAGCCTCCCCTCTAGGGGGCTGTTCATTTTAATGATACCCATGTGCCTGTCAAATGCATGCTTAAATCCCATACCATTCCTGCCTCTGCTGCGCCTCCTCCCTAAGCAACCTGTTCTAGCTCTGCATGACTCCTTCCAGGAAGGAATGCTTCTTCGCCTCCCTCTTGGAGTTCCAACCCACTAACTTCACTCTGTTCCCTTTTGTAACCATGCTTGTACACAAACAAAAACGCCCCCACACTCTGCCCAGTTTATCTGCTAAAGGTTTTGGTCATGCACCTCAGCTCTCCTTTTCTCTAAGGAGTACATGACATGACCCTTCAGAATTTCTTTACAGGGCTTCTCCTGCTGCCCCTATAGCATTTTGGTTGCCCTCCATTGCACAACCTCCATCTTGTCAATGTCCTTTCTAAGATAAGGGCTCAAGAACTGCACACAGAACTCAAGAGGGGGACTAAATGACTTGTGTAGCAGGAGCAGAACCTCATTCCTTCTACTTGCTATCCCTCTCCCTATGCCGCACATCATCCTGTTTGCTTTCCCTACTGAACTTGAACACTGGGCACTGCTTTTAGGTCATCCATAATGATAAAACACAGCAGTAAAACAGCTCAACCATGGTGTGTAAATGACCATTTTGATATCTTGCCCTTTAATAAAAAATAAAAGCGAGATGTCAGTATAAGTATCTGTTTGGACTATATTAGTGATTAATTGGTCTTTGCATTTTTTCTCTAGAGTGCAGAGGATTCAAGAGATAATTGTACCTCTAACAGCAGGAAAGCTGCTGCCACAAGGACTATCTCATAAGGAGCTTTAATGTACAGACATATAGGGCTTGATTTTCAAAGGGAAATCTTTGACATAAGGTGTCTGCACCAAACAGGTGTAATGCAAGTGGAACCTTGCGTTAAAGTTTGCTGCAATTACAATTTTTGAGTGCAGGCTGCATTGGAATTGGGATGCTGTTCGCCAAAGCCACCCTATGCCACCCTTGCAGCAGAAGTGCTCAAGTACTAGGGCACTACGGGGCTTGCCCCATGGCAGGGCTACACCATCCTCTTTTTTAGCATTGTTGAAGCCCTGCCCAGGTCGCAACAGGGTGCTCAGTTTAAACCAGCTGGGAGGTGGTCTATGGGCCATATACCACTGCCAGGTAGCATGGTTATTGGGGGGGGTTGTAAGGAAGGGACTGAGTCAGCAGGACAATGGGGCATGGCCTCAAAAGTGATGGGGGCATGGTGACAATGTGAGGGTGATTAGGTGGCACCCTGCAGGGGTGCCCTGTGCAAGTGCAGACAGATGATTGGCCCTGGTAAAGGGAGTTTGGCAAGAAGGGACCAGGACCTGGCTTCAGGTGGACACAACCCTGGCATTGGCCCCATAGTGGCCAAAGACCCCAAGACCAGAGCTGGGCAGTAGCCTGTCTCCACACAGGGTGCCGAGTACCAGGGGATTGTTGTATGCCTGGGGACTGTTCCCATTCATCACTGCAGCCCACATCCTGCAGCCACTGCTGACCACCTATGGTGTTGGGGTCATTGGCATCTATGGGGCAAGTGCCTGGGCAGTGTCCACCTGAGGCCAGGTCCAAGGCCCTTCCTGACACACACCCTGTACCAAGGCAGATCAGCAGCATGAATTTGTGCAGGACATTCCCACAGGATGCCACATCATCACCTTCACATTTCTGCCATGCCCCTGTTGCTCCCTAGGCCACCCTCGTGCTCCTTCTGTCCCCTGTATCTGCCTTGCAGGCATATTCACCCCCCACCTTTATAGCCTCTCTAGTGTTGCCCTGGGTGGGAGTTGATGGATCCCTCCATCAAACCTCACAGGTGTGTTAAATCTTTGGTGTAACCCTGCAGCAATATAGCAACACTAGGGTCTTTGGTGCAGGGACCCCAATTTTTATAAAACAGGGCACAGGGTCCCTGATGCACCCCAAGCTTGCCACAGCCCAAGATTGCCACAAATTGTTGTGATCTAAGAGCTCTTTGGAAATTGTGTCCATAGTCTTTAGAGTTGTAATACGAACATATGAAATGCCAGCAGAAACAGGCCTCATGGTCTATTGCATCTGCTCGATTGCACAGCTAGCACCTCAACTTGCAGCTGCCCCACCCTCCCTCCCTTCCTCATAATCTACCCTCCTCACTGTGTCCCACCCCTCTTGAATCCTCCCACCATTTTACACTATACCACTTCCTCGGGCAGAGTATTCCACTTGTCCACCACCCTTTCCATGAAAAGTACCTTCTGATCTCCCTCCTGAATCTCCCCCTTCCAGTCTCGGCTGGTGCCCCCTTATGTCCCTCCCCCTTCTGATCCACAGAACCCCTTCTGTGTTAGCCCTGTTTAGACCCTTTAAGTATTTAAAGATTTCGATTATATCTTCCCTTATCCCTCCTCTCTTCCAGGGAATACATGTTCGTCACTCCCAGCCTCTCCTCATAGGATTTGACCTCCAGTCCCCAGATCATCTTTGTTGCCCTATGTTGCACCCCTTCCAGCAATCTGATGTCCTTCTTCAGGAATGGACACCAGTACTGCATGCAGTATTCCAGATGCAGCCTGACCAGTGACCTGTTCAGGGGAAGGATCACCTCTCTGTGCCTAGAGGAGATTCCCCTCGCTATGCACCCCAGCATCCTGTTTGCTTTCACTGCTTCCTTCCTACACTGAGCTAAGTGGTTCATATTCCCAGTTATCAGTACTCCTAGAAACCTTTCCTCCATGGTGCTTTCCAACTGTACCCATCCCAACTGATATTTCCTCCCCTGGATCCTTGCTCTGAGGTACAGGACCTTGTACTTCTTGGTGTTGAACCCCAGCTGCATGTCTCCAACCACTCCTGTAGTTTGGTCAGGTCCTCCTGCAGCTCCCTCCACCCCGCTATGTCATCTACCACCTCACCAATCTTAGTATCATCTGTGAACAGACTGATCATACTCCAGTTCCCATTTGAGAGATCGGCTATGAATATCCCAAACAGCACTGGTCCCAGTACTAACCCCTGGCACATCCCACTAGTAACTTCCCTAGGTGATGAGAGTTCCCCACTACCACCCTTTGCTGCATACCCCTCAGCCAGTTGGTGATTCAATTGATCATTTTTGGTCCCATCCCTATGTATTCCAATTTACCCCCCAGCCTCCCATGTGGCACCAAGTCAAAGGCCTTGCTGAAATCCAAATACAGGATGTCCACTGAATGGCCCCTGTCCAGCTCACTAGTAACCCAGTCATAGTACTCAATTAGGTTTTTTTGGCAGGATCTGCCCGAGACAAAGCTGTGTTGATGCCCGTTCTGGAGACCATTGTCCTCTTAAAAGGTCACCAGCCTGTCTTTTAGGATCAGCTCCATGATCTTCCCCATGCTTGAAGTGAGTCTCACTGGTCTATAGTTGCCTGGGTCATCCTTTGGGCCACTTTTATGAATGGGCACCACATGGGCCATCCTCCAGTCCTGTGGAACGCATCCTGTGTCCAGTGCTATACTGAACAGGTCTGTCAGTGGTCCCACTAGGATCTCTACCAGCTCCTTAAGTGCCCTAGGGTAAATGACATCTGGTCCCAATGCCTTGTCTACCCTCAGCACCCTTAGTCCTTCCAGTACCCTGTCCTTTGCAGTCCCAACATCAGTCACCCCCACCCCACCCCACCTCTCCACCATTCCATTGGGATATCTACCCTCCTTTTCCTTTGTGAACACAGAGCAGAAGTATTCATTCAGTGCCTCTGCCTGGTCCTCCCCCTCCTCCACCCACCCCTCATCTTTCTTAATCCTCACAATTTGGTCTTTGTTCTTTCTTCTCTCTCCAATGTATCTGAAGAAGTCCTTTTCCCCATCCTGGATTACCTATGCCAGTCTCAGCTCTCTGGAAGCCTTGACCACTCTGACAAGCCTGGTAACTTCCCTGGGCTTTTTCATGTACTCATCTTTGTCCCCTTCCCCTCTCAATGTCCTAAGCCTCTGGAATGCCTTTCCCTTGGCCCTCACCCCTTCCAAGACCTTCTCAATCAGCCAGCTTGGCTTCTCTGCCCTACCCTTCTCATTCCGTGTCCTAGTACAAGTCTCAGTTGCCTCTGCTCGGCCTCTCTTAATGATATCCCATATTTGGCTGCCACTCATGCTCGCCTGGATTCCTACCAGATACTTAACTGCAATCTCCCCCATCCTTTTAAAGTCTGCTCCCTTAAAATCAATCACCCTAGTGCCCATCCCTCATGTTTCCCTGCCCATGGTGGGTGTGAACCACACTGTGTAGTGGTCACTCCCAGTCAGTGGGTCCTCCAATCCCAGATCTCTTACAGCCTCTCCATTTGTTAATACTAGGTCCAGAGTCCTACACACCCTAGTCAGCTCATGGACCAGTTGCACTAAGAAGCAATCCTGAAATGCATCTAGCAGTACCTGCTCCTTTGCAGATGTTGTGGTTGGGGTGTTCCAGTCCACCTCTGGGAAGCTGAAGTCCCCCACCACTACCATGTTCCCCCTCCTATAGAACTTCCTAAGTTGCTTGGCCAACTCCCTGTCCCGGTCATCCCCCTGAGCTAGTGGCCTGTATACTACCCCCATCCTTAGTGTCTTTTTGCTCGAGTCCTGAAACTGCATCCATACGGCCTCTGTTCTGCCCTCCTCCCTCCCTCCTCTCTTATACACCTTATCCCTCCCTCATGTGGCTTGCCACCCCCCCCTTCCCCCTAGCTGTGTCCTTTCTGAATATCCTGTACCCTGGGATCATCATATCCCCATTTTGGTTCTGGGTGGCCCATGTCTCTGTTATGGTCACAATGTCCACCCTCTCCACCACCATGATGGCCTATAGATTGGCTGATTTGTTTCCTACATTTCTTGCATTCAGTGAGACCACTCTCCAACCTGTGTCTCCCCACCATCCTGGTTCCCCCTCCTAACCTCTCCTAGTGTCTCTACCCTAAATACCTCTCCAATAGTTTGGGAGGTGGGCATGCTCAGCTCTCCCCTCTGGGTACCCTGCCTACTAGCTGTCCTCATGCCAAGCCCCCCACTTAGTTTAAATCTATCTTTGAAGCAATGTACCCCTCAAACCTCTGTTTTAATACCCCTTTCCCTTCCCTTCTCAGGTGCAGCCTATCCCCTGCATATAGATCCTTATTGTCCCAGGTTCCACCCAAGTCCCCCACTACCCCATACCCCTTAGATCGACACTATTCCCCCAGCCAAGAGTTGAACTCCCCAATCATCCCGCTCCATCCTGTACTCATGCAGGGTACTGGAAGCACCTCAGAGAAGGCCACTGATTCCCCTACTTTCTCACTGAATGTATCTGCTGCAGTTGATTGTTTCTTAGTATTTATAGTTATTCAATGTCACTGGTTTGCACTTTTCACATTGTTATTTTGATGGCACTTTATGAATTTATGAACTGTAGCTTTATTTCATTTATTTAAAAGTTGATAACTGGGAAAAGCACCATGAACAGAAGTTCGTCTCCAGATGTGACACAAGGGAGGAGGTACAGGAATAAGGCAAATACAACAAAGGTACAACAATGTACAGAGAGTATACATCACAAGTGCTATTTACAATAGGGAGTCAAGTAAATACAAACTATATTTACATTGGTATATACAGTGAGTGTCAGTGAAAGAAGTGGGGAATAGCCATACTGAGGTAAGCGAGGTCTAGGAAGGAGAGCAGATGCATGTTGTGTTAGGGGTTGGTCAGGGTAAGCACTTAACAGTAGAGAAGAAGGCAGAGAGGCAGCTTTGGGAGGGAAGGAAATCTATAGGAGAAAGACAGTTTTCCTGCTGAGGTGCAGACATGGGGGAGGGAAAAGGAGCAGGCACAGCTCGACCACAAGTTGTAGGGTGAGGAAGTAGCAGAAGTAAGGATAGAGGCAAGGTAGGATGGAAGAAACCCAAACCAGAATTTACCAATGAAGGTGGAGCAGTGAGAGGAACACCTCTGTGCAAGTGACTGGAGGAAAAGGAAAAAGTAGGTCACAGTGGTGAGTTAAGTGGGGAAGTTAGAAGTGAACCTACAAAAGGCATGAAATAGAACATCAAGTTTGGTGAGGGAGATTGCTGGGGCAGCACTGTAAACAATGACTGCATGATCTAAGGCTGGGAGGAGCCATTTAACTAAGAGAGTGCATCTTACAGGGAGAGAGAGACTGGCCTTGTGACGGTAGAGTAACCCAAGTTTAGGGCACAATTTGGTGTATAGTGCACTGAAGTGGAAGAAGAAATCAAGGGAGGGATCAAGCCAGACACCAAGGTCCTTGTATGTAAGGACATTGTCTAGCGGAGTGTTAGCTGCAGAGGAGAAGACTGGTAGGGTGGGAAGCCTGGCAAATTTTTGTTTCGAACAAAAGGTCATTGCGACAGTTTTTTTATTATTCCATTTTAGGCAGTTGGCATCAAACCAAGCTGTAACCAGAGTCAGATCATGATGAAGGGGGTTTGGATGGAGTGGGTGGATGGGCTGGACAGGAAAAGGATGGTGTCATCTGCGTACATGTGAATTTTAGCATGCGTGCACACTGAGGGGAGATAATTAAATAAAGGGGGAAAAGAGAACAGGCCCAAGGATAGATCCCTGGGGCACACCAGAGAGGATGGGGAATGAGGAGGATAGGATGTTGTTAATTGAAACTGACTGTGAATGGCCAGTTAGAGAGGAGCTGAACCAGGACACTGAAGAAGGGGATAGGCCAATAGAACTTAATTTATAAAGTAAGAAAGGGTGCGAAACAGAGTTAAAGGCTTTTGCCAGATCGATGAATATAGCTAAGGTGATCTAGCCAAGATCTATAGCAGAATGAATGGTGATAGTAAAGTGAAGGAGGGAGGAGGTGGTTGAATGGGTTCTATGTCATAAAGCGAGCGCGTTATGGCGATCGCTAGAATGGCGAGTGTATATCACTGAAAAGCAATTCAGCGATATGCATTTGCAGGTGACTGGGCACACACAATATACTGTGTGTTTGCGGAGGGGGCTTGCCTCCACCCCGATTAAGTGATTGTTAACCCAGGGGATGCATGTTGGGAGGGGCACAGCCCAGTTTAAAAAAACAAAACGTATGTCCCACAGCAATGGGAACAACAAAAACTTCCAGCCTCCCTACTCACCACACCACACCACGCAATTGGCTAGACGGAGCAGGCACACCAGAGGGTAATAACCCTCTTCCATATCTCTCCCCTTCCCCTTGTTATTTTTCTTTTCCATTTGCTTTTCCCTCACCTCTCAGTAGTAGTCCGAGCTACCCTTGTATGTCGCTCATGATAATAGCACCGTAATATGTGTTGCCGTTTTGATGGTCACCCATATACAATCGTTGTTATCAGTGGATACCAGTTGAATGGGATTTCCTAAAACCTGATTGGACTGGAGAGAGAGTGTTAGAAGTAAATAGGAAATTGTTGAGCCTAGAGAGGATTAGGGATTTCTGGACTTTGGTGAGGGCAGGGAGAAGGGATATGGGGTGGTAATTTCCAGGGATAGTGGGGTTGCCACCTTTGAAGAGGGGGAGGACTGTGGCAGACTTCCAGGCTATGGGAATAGAGGCCAAGGAGAGTGACAGATTTAGGATGAAGGTTAAAGAGGAAACAATTGCAGGGGCTGAGATTTTGAGGAGCCTAGGGTGCAGACCATCAGGGGTTGACTTGGCAGGGTTAAGTCATGTAAGAGCTCTCAGAACATCAGATGGTAAGATAGGTGGTAGTAGAAAGCCTAAGGGCTGTGAGGGGGATTTGGGGAAACAAGGTGGAGAGGTGGGGGCCCCAGTGGAGCTGCACAGGATGTGAAGTACTTATTTAGGGCTTCAGCAAAAAGGGAGGGATCGGAAATAAGTGAACCTGCCTCGCGGATTGCGGGAGCGAGGGATTCAGTGTGGGGGTGCAGGAGAAAGAAGAGAGCCTGCCAGAAGAAGGACAGAGTACTATCTGAGGGGTGCAAACAAGATTTAAAGAAGTCAGATCTGGCAAGATGGATGCTTATGTTACAATTGTTGTGGAGGGCATGAAAGGTTTGAAGGTGGGCCTGGTCACCTGACATTTTAAAATGGTGCCAAGCATGATCATGAGCTCTGCACTTGGCCAAGATATCGAGGGTGATCCAGGGATGGTGGGCACATTTTACTCTTGTTGTTTTTAAAGGGGAATGGGCATCCCAGATCTTTAGGAAGATGGATGTGAAGTGGGTGAGGTCAGAGTCAACCAAGAAAAAGGAAAGGACCTGAAACCTGTTGGCGAAAGCCAGGTCGTGAAGAAGTTTATTTACATCAAGAGATTTTGGGGGGTGATACTGGATGTATATGGGGGGATGGGAGGAGGGTGGGTCTTCCTAATGCAAAAGATAGGACAGTGGCCCCTGAGCACATTGGGTAAAATGCCAGCAGAGCAAATGTGGTGGGAGTGGGTTGAGAGAATCCAGTCCAGCAGGGAATGAAACTGGAATTTTGGGTTGGGACGGGTAGGTTCTTTGATCAATTGAGTGAGGTTTAATATTTCAATCTGCTAAGAGGAATTAAGTGAGGAATGGGAGAGCCAGTCTAGATTGAAGTCTCCAAGAAGGATTAGTTCTCTTGCATTTGCTAGAGCAGAGGCGGTGGAGATGCAGGAGACACAAGATGAGGGGGGAAGTTTTGGGGAGGCATATAAAACCCGTACAAAAAGGAGAGATGAAGATGGAAAGGTGAGATTGATCAAGAGAAGTTCATGGGATCAGGAGATTACTTCACGATGGGAGATGGTACAGTTTAAGGAATTTCAGAAATAGATGACCGCCCCGCCTCTACGGTTTCCATGGTCTTGCCTGAAAAGGGAAAAGTCATGAAGGGCCAGTTGGGAGTCAGGAATATGAGAGGATAGCCATGCTTTGGATATGCATAGTATGGCAGGGATGTGTTGAGTGACCCACACTTTTAGTTCGTCTAGTTTGGGGAGTAGGCTACGAACATTAATTTGGAAAATCCACAGGCCTTTAAGGAGAGCCTGCGGGGAAGGGGTGGTAGGGCTAGGAGGATCAGAATTATGTTTCATGTCTTCTGCTAGAAGCAGTGAGAGAGTCAGGAGGTGCAGATGTGTGGCATGGCTTTTACGCTTGGTTCAGTAATAGTGGAGGAGGGCATGCAAAGGTGATACAGGAGGATGAAGTTGATGAATGGCTGCTAAGTTTAAAAGAGAGCAGCAGAGTAGTCCAGGGTGGATTTGTATGTGAGAGAGAGAGAGAGAGTTGGAGGGAGGAAGAAGGTGAGGGGAGATGGTGGAAGGAGTGAATAGGTTAAAGAATGGGTAGAGGGTGAAGGGAAATGTATTATAATAATAATAAACTTTATTCTTAAGGACCCTTTCACATACCAAGGCGCCTAACAGATTTAAAATCACAAATCAAATATTAACAGCATAAATCATATAAAATCAGTAGTATCATCATACCATCAATCACCGAATGCCTGGTGCCATAAAAAAGTTTTCAAGGCTTGCTTAAATCCCTCCACGGTCATGCACTCCCGTAACCAACGTGGTAGAGAATTCCAGAGGGTTGGGTCCGCATGCATAAATGTTCTGGTCCCAGAAGATTTCAAACACACCCTTGGAATCTCTAGCAACCCCTGATCGGCTGAGTGGAGTGATCACCCAGGGCAGCTGGGAACCAGGAGCTCTTTCAGATAGTCCGGACCCAGTCCGTGTAGGACTTTAAAAGTCAGAAGACTGACTTTAAAGGTAATCCGCCACTGTACTGGAAGCCAATGCAGTCTGCGTAGCACTGGCAAAATTTGACAGGACTGAGACGATCCCGTCAAAAGCCAGGCTGCCGCGTTCTGCACCAGCTGCAGGTGATGGATTTCCACCCCCAGTAGCCCTAGGTAAAGGGAGTTGCAATAATATAAGCATGAGGACAAAAAGGCGTGAACCAGAGTAGGAAGGTCACCGGATGGAACCAGGTGCTTAATCCTGGAGATATTCCTTAAATGGTAAAAGGAAGATTTGACAACAGCTGACACCTGGGAATGCAGGGTCAGCCCTTCATCAAAAATTACACCCAGATTTTGCACCTGTTCAGAGGTTGGGAGTGATAAGCCCCCAAGAAAAAGTCGAGAGGGCGAACCAGCCCCCAATCCCCTCCTATCCGGTGACCTGGGTCCACAACCAGCATCTCAGTCTTTTCTGAGTTCAACTTCAACCAACTGGAATCCATCCACTCCTGGATTTCTATGGGACAGCTATTAAAGACCTAGAGAGCTCCATCCTGGTCAGGTGCAAAAGAAAGGTAGAGCTGGGTCTCATAAGCATAGACGTAAAACCTCAACCCATACCTTCTTACAATGCCTCCGAGGGGCAGCATATACACTGCAAACAACATGGGGGACAACACTGAGCCCTGAGGTACCCCACATGACAGAGAAACAGGGTCCAAGGAATAAACCCCAGACACCACTCTCTGAGTTCTTCCCATGAGGAATGATGTAAACCACCCGAGGACTGTACCTGACAGTCCACAGAAGAACCTCAGATGACCAAGTAGCACCCCATGGTCCACAGTGTCAAATGCTGATGAGAGGTCCAGAAGAACCAAGATGGAATGGCTCTTCCAATCTCTAGCCATCAGGAGATCACTGAACACCCAAACCAGTGCTGTCTCAGTACTATGTCTCTTTCGAAATCCAGACTGGAGGGGTTCATAGATGTCATGGATGGTCAAAAGGTCCTCCAGCTGTGTGGCTGCTACTTTCTCAATCACCTTCCCTAAAAAGGGAAGGTTAGAGATTGGTCTGTAGTTTGCATGGCAGTCTGGGTCCAAAGAAGCTTTCTTGAAGAGTGGTGTCACCACCGCCTCTTTCAGGGAGCTAGGAAACTCACCTGTTTCCAAGGAGCACCAGACTATCTACGCTAGAACCGGACCAATGGAATCCATACAACCCAAAATCAGGGAAGTTGGTTCTGAGTCCAAACTACAGTATGTAGGGCACACACTCTGGACAATCCGCATGACATCCATGAACTCCAGTCGGTCAAAGGTACTCCAGGAAAGCCAAGGAGCAGTGGCCACGTGCTGATCCAAAGCAACACCCATAGAGTGTGCTGGTTGGAGTGCCACCCTGATGTCAGCCACCTTAGTCGCAAAGAATAGAGTGAGTTCATCGCACTCTACTTCCAAAAAGGCTTTCCAGACTTGTAGACAGGCTGGGTTGCACAGTCTGTCCACAGTTCAAAACAGCTGAGCTGGTTGATTCTGAGCAGCTGCAATCTCCCCAGAAAGGAACTTTGCCTTCTTACGAGTGATTGCAGATTGATAGACTTGATAATGGTCCATCGATCTAAGGTGGTCGGCATCAAGGGTGGATTTCCAATAGCAATGCTCTAATCTTTGTCCTAGTCGCCGCATCTCCCTCAAAGTCCCATCAAACTATGGGGATCAAGGGCAAAGGGAGAGAAGACGAACATGGACTGGAGCAATTGCACCCAGGGCCACCAAAATGTCTGAATTATAAGCCATCACAAGAGTCTCTGAGTTACTGTTTGCCACTGGGAGGGATGATAGATCAAGCACCACTGCTAGGCCTTGAGAACTTACATCTCATAAAAGACGGTACCTGACTATCTCCACAGGGGTGGGCCTGTGAAGAGAGGCACTAAAACTAAACCCCATGGTGTAAAGATCGAACCACTCAGCTGGTTCCACCCCCAACTCAGAGGCTTCGATCCCCAGGAGGAACACTAAGTCAAGGGAGTGACCGTGTTTATGAGTAGCAGTGGTAACTATCTGTGTGAGGCCCAGGGATGTCATCAACTGGAGGAAGTGCTGTCCAAATTGCAAGAGTTTGTCATCGATCCAGGCATTGAAGTCTCCCAGCACCATCAGCCTGGGTGACTCAAATGCTATGTCAATGACGAAGTCTGCAACTTCCTGAAGGAATCGCTTCTCATCTCCGAGTGGACGGTAGATGAGGGCGATCTGACAACCTACACCTGCTACTACGGTACACTCAAATGACTCAGTGTCCTTAACTGGTACACTCATGAGGTTAAGTTTGGTCTTAAAACAGACCACAACCCCCCACCGCAATCCAATCTCGGCAGTGTATCACAGTACCTGGCTGGTGTTAAAGCCTCCAAGATCGGGCCAGAGTTCTCATCCAGCCAGGTCTCAGTGATGCAAGCCAGGTCCACTGTTTCAACAAGATCTGCAATAATTGTAGTCTTGTTTTTAATGGTTCTGGCATTGCATAACACTGCCCGAGTTGGATGAACCCCCAAAATTCTGAACAGGTGGCCGGCTCAGGGCCGTAACAGCTACCATGGGTCCCCATCAGAACCCTCCAACTGGTAGGTCCCACGGAGATCCTTAGGGATCAGTGCTCCAACCACCGACTCCCCCGTGAATCAGATCCCAGACCCCCATGCTGCCACAGACCAACGCACAGCCCACCCGACAGATTGGACAACCCCACCTGGCTCCAAATTGAGCTACTATCATCTCCAAAAATCCACTGCCACAAGTCCAGTAACTAATTACCATGCTCCTACACCAGGTTCCAGAAATCCTTCCTAGTTCCCAGATCCAGAGTCCTTCCTGGTGTTCCACAATGAAGTTCTTGCAGTGCCTCCTCTCAAGTCCACACAAAGCATACAGCCTCAGATGTTTTGGACAAGGGTGTTTTCAAGATACGAATCAATTAAATACAACAGCAGAGAGCAAGTTCAATCACGGAAAACAAGTCCGACCACCAAGAAAGTCAAATGGTACCGGGGCCAGAAAAGCAACTCCAGCGTTCACTTCAGGGGTATCCGAATGACACCCCAACACCCCAATAGCGCAATCAGACTCAGCATGTTCTTCACCAGCTGTGAAATAAATGGAGAAGTGGCAAATCACCCAAAGAAAAAATCCAAGCAACACCAGGCAGTTCAGACAGTTCCAACGAGCCACAAATAGAGGCACGTAAAAGCAAAAGCAGTGAAAAAACAGCAAGGAAATGGGGAAAAATTAATTATACACAGAGAGACTGCAGAGCAGCCAATGGCACACCCAGCCTGGAGGCCATCTTGCAGAGAATCATTTTGTGATCAGGATCTGGACATCAGACATAAGTAAAATTAGGTGAGGGATAGTCAGAAGGGGCAGAGGGAGGAAGGAGAAAGAGGATTAGGAAAGGGAAAAGGAGAGCACAGGGGATACTCATGGTGGTGTTGTGAGTGAGAAGGGATGGGGAGACGCTGACAATGAGTGATCAAGTAATGTAAGCAGTATAGGGTAGAGAAGTGGGTCGGTTCCACCATAGGAACAAGCCCATCCGAGTGCACCAGTCATTAAGGCACCAGGATTTAAATTCACCACCTGGTAGCCCCCACACCCCCCCGTGTGTGGGGCTGCTCCCTCCATGCTCTGCCTAACTAAATATTCTAACTACAGGGGGGATGAACCTCGAGGAAGGGGTAGGGAATTTTGAATTTTGGCTTCCTATTGACAGGCGCACTTGGACCGGTGCACAGATGGCTGGAAGGGAAGTGGGTCAAGTATGTGTACACCAGAGACATCAGCTTGAGAGAGGATGTTACAGAGAATGATAGAGGTTGCAAAGAAGCACTACAAATTGTGGCAGCTGCAATGGTGCAATGGCTTTAAGACTGTTATTTAAATGCTTAGGGTTTCTTAAACTTCCCCCTTCCCCTGATGGTGCATGAGTTGTGAAACCAGTCTGGGGTCCTTATTTCAAGTTCAAGTTTATTGCAGGAAAGACTCCGTTGAGCAAGCTCATTCACAAGGAGGTCCTGAGGCACATACACATACAGTTCACACAATTACATAGACAGGAGATATAAAATGTAGAACAACAAAGAAAAAAAAACATAATACAAGAGGTATACACAATAGAAGTCCTTATGCTATATATGCAGTACATTCTAGCTTTAACCTTGCCCTAAATTATGAAACACATTTCAGCTTAATAAGTAGAGGGCCAGTTCTGCTGCAGTATGTGTAATTTATATTGTTTAAAACAATAATTTGTTTGCAGCTGTGTAGTGCCAGTTTTTCTTTTTGCTTCATCCGTAAGGATAACCCTGAGATATTTTTCCTATAAGGTACACTCCTTTAACAGCAGGTAGATTACAAGCCCAATGAAACTGTTTATAATTAGAAATTAAAAAAAAACTCAAGCTAGAAATTATGCAAGAGAAAACCAGGGTTATTATAGGCATAAAACACTACTGGAAGTATAAGTACCTTTGGACTTCAGAAGAAATGACATTAGAAGTGGAATGCAGATACGCATTATTAGGGGCTAGATTTTCAGATAACCACTAATGGACAAACCATTTATTATGTACTAAAGCAAAGTTAATACAGACAACAAAGGATTTAGTATAATGCAATATTAAATTTGGCAGTAGTGTAGTTATAGTTCCAATCAAGGCATGCATGCAAAACTTGATGTGCAGGCACTGTAATACATGCTTTGTCTTTTTTTACGTTCACTTTCGCACATGCACAAGGAACGTTTTGTCACAGTATGACTTTTTGGAGGTGTGTGACCCTCCTGTGCAATCCAATGCTCCCTGTAGCAGGCACAATCCTACCCCGCCAATGGATGTGCAAGCTGTCTATGACAGCAGTTCAGCTGCCCTGGTCTTCAGTTCTGAGAAAACGCCCACTGCAATCAGCGGTGGCAACGTGTATGCATTTAGCATATTTACGTCACCCTTTCCCTCTGCTTGAAATCCCTCCCAGCTTGCAATCACACCGAACAGACTTTTGCCCTGCTATGTAGAGACACTAAATAAAAGATCAATTACATAAAATGTAAAGCAGGTCCGGCAACTTATTTTTTTATGCATGTATGTGAAGTGAACATCAGCACCAGGCACGTCTCCCTCAGGTAGATTTAGGCAACTGGTTTACAACCTGATAGAGTTTAGTGAGTTTAGCTGATGCTGCGGCATTAACGTTATTACCCTTCTATTGTTTAAGGTCGAGTATAATGACCTGAAATAAGAAACGGCGTAAAGAGAATGGGGCAACTTGGTGCTAGCTTCCGTTCAACTGTATTAAGCAATATTTATCCTGACGTGGAACCTTTGTAAAAGAGCCAAGGCTCAAAGGTATTTGTAATCCTAGACTTGATAAATAAATAAAAAATCAGAAGGCTACATCTTGGGGGAAAAAATACAAAGGCGATGTGGGATGACAGCTAGCCTACGACTAGGTAGCTGAAATACCTTCGATGTATTAGTTAAGCTCATTTCTAAATACACTCCTACCGTATGCACTTAGTGCTGGAGAGATTAAACATGTTTAATGTCCAAACTAGAGTACAGCAAAGTATTGTTTTATTTGAAATGCGTGCTCAGTGTTTCGTCCTGGAATGTGAGACACTGACCTTAAAATCAAAGGAATGCAGGTGCCTCAAGAATGTGTGCATAGCATCAAACACACTGACATGATGGAGCGAGAACACTCCGGAAACTGCGCCTTTATTCTTGCATGGTTAATTACTCAAGGCCAAAGAGTATTAAGCATCTCTCCTTTGATGCCCGAGTTAACATCAACTTCTGTACGTGGGCAGCACCTGTTCCACGAGTGAGCAGTTCTGAAGGGTTTAATGATGGATGACCCTCCTAATGCGGGGGTGGGGAGGTAGGTAGGTGATAGATAGATAGATAGATAGATAGATAGATAGATAGATAGATAGATAGATAGATAGATTTATCTAATCAGAGGGACTGGCTGGCAATTGTCATTGTGGTTTTGTACCTACACCGTTTTAGATTTTCACAATGAATGTAGAAATATAATTTCTAGACTAGTCTGTCAGTCTATATATATTGACCCTATATCATGCATCAGTGCATTAGCCAGGCTGATGGCACAGTGTTTTCTAATAAACTGTATTTGCATTACTCACAGGCGGTGTCTACAGGTATAGAAAAGGGGCGTTTTGACCTACCTAGACATATGTTCCCTTTGGATCAATGTGAAAATAGCACGGTGCGATTAGCGCTTACAATAAAAGCGCGTTAAAAAAGCTGCAGCATTTTATTAGCACTGTTACAGTTAAGCGCAGCGATATAGTAGCGCAGAGACTAGTTATTCACAGTGGCTTACATCTTTTCCCCAATTCTATTAATACCCGATTTTTGAAAGTAAAAAGCAGCCTTTTTTCCAGTTTTAGCAACAGACACACACACACAACACAGCTGCAGTCTCTACATTCAACTTGCAGCGATTATGGCATTTTTGTTTAACTTATTACCCCTCTCTGCACACAAAACACTTTATTTTTCTTGTAAAAACCCACAGTGCTAGCACAGACTTGTGTTTCTCACTCAGCGTGATCCAGCTACACACACTTTGAATTCCTATTACTTGCCCCCTGCCTGAATCTGGCCATATATTATTTATAATAGCCACACTCAGCAAAAAAAAAAAATAAAAAAAGCACTTTACTTATCAAATATCAGCAGTTTCTCTTTTTATCAGCCGTCTGCGAATAGTGCACACTACCATCTGCAAACCGCTTGCCAAAAACAAAAGCAACAAGGAAACCATCACTGTGTTCTGGATCCGGACTTTATTTAATACAATAATAAATAGTGAGTAAAAATAGGGAGCAGTACGAATGATCGACTACTACAAGGTCGACTCTCAATTGATCGACGCCAAAATACCGACATGCTCACAAGATCAACAAAATAAATAACGAAAGACGAATGACTGACAGCTCCCCAGGAACAAGTTGGTAAATGAAAGAAACAAAAAAAGTATATGTAGGTTAAACAAATGGATGGTAAAATAAGCCCTCTGTATAAGTGGTAGATTGATGGCTTCCCTTCATTGCAGGTGTCATTTTTAGTAAATTTAGCCTCCACGGCTGCCAATCATTTATTTGTTTCCTCCCTATTTGCCTGGATTTTTGTTAAAAGCAGCATTATCTGCACCGATGGGAGTTCTGGAGCTACTAGGCCACTATCCCGACGAGGAACCAGCAGGAGAAAGGAATACATCAAGGCTATGAGACCCATGTTTGCCATCTTTTTTGGGTCCCATTCCATTCTTGGATATTTCAGCTAAGGTTTGTTGTAGCTAGATCCCTGTTAGTTGATAGGCAACCACCATTAATGATCTAATTTTTCTTTAGTCAGAGCTGGCTTAGAGAGCTGCTGCCATGTTCCTGCTCCCGTCTTTCTTTAATTTTAATCAATATAAAAAGTGTCCACCCATTTGGAAAAAAGAAGGAAGGAAAGATAAAGAAGCCATCAATACAATCGACTTTAGGTCACCGCTGTCACCTCGGCTTTCAAAAGGGCAGCATGAGCCTCTTCACAGTAGCAAAATGAAATACACATGTGCTGCTTGCCCACACTGCCTGCCATACACGGTCTATGGCACACAAGAAAAAATATCTCTACCAAATGCAACTGTATCCTGGACTGTTTCCTGCCTCCACAATAACTTCTGTTCATAGGAGACTGACCAGGATGTCTTTCCTTATCCTCAACACAGGAAAAAACTCTTTTGTTTGTTGCTGTCAGCTCATTGCCCTTTCTCCTTCGGACCTTCCATTTCGCTCCCGTTCATGTATACCTTCTGATCTCATCTCCACCATTGAACTAAAGAGCCCTTTTAACTTGTAAGAACTACAAATAAATCTTAGGTTTATTTTTTTTTATCTTTTTTAAAGAAACTGAGTCCCTACCATACTCACAGCCATTCCTTTTCTTTTTGAAGTAACTGTGTAGGATGGTTACTGCACCAGATTGCATGAGTCTGATGCTGTTCCTGCCTTTGCCCTTGCCATTTGCATTGGTCACAAACCAAACAAAAAAAGGTATATTCCATTGCCTGATTTGCCTCTCTAAACCCTCTGTATAAGTGGTAGACTGATGGCTTCCCTTCATTGCAGGTCCTCCAGTATTGCCAGCATCGGGAAGGAAAAGTTGAGAGACAGACTGCAGGGAGGTGAGCTCATTGGGTAGCTGTACCCATAGGTACTGAAGGGAGTTTATATTCCATTTAAAGTGATTTTTTAGTTTGATCACTGGGGTGATAATGAAACCACAAAATGTCTGTCTTCGTGGCATTAATTTTCTACCCCACACAGCTTCCAAAGTGTTGCAGGATATCACATTGGTGAGGCAGTGAGGTTTCCGGAGAGGACATGTATATTAGCAGATCTTCTGTATATAAAGCAAACTTTTGCAGTCTACCCCCCCCTCCCCCAGTTGTACCCTCGATACTGTTATCTTGATACAGTGCTTGGGTGAGGGACTCAAAATATACCGCAAAGAGGAGTGGAGACAGGGGGCAGCCTTGTATCGTACCTCGGAATAAAGGAAAGGAGAGAGAGAGAGAGATATCTGTCTATTAGTTTTAACACATGCCTGTGGTGACTGGTACAGTGTTTTCACAGCAGCAAACCTGCCTCAAAAACTTGCATGCCAGATCATTCGTACTGCTCCCGGGGGGGAGCTGTCGGTCATTCGTCTTTCGTTATTTATTTTGTCGATCTTGTGAGTGCGTCAGTATTTGGTCGTCGATCAGTTGAGTGTCGACCTTTCAGTAGTCGATCATTCATACTAGACCCGTAAAAATATAGCCATGTAACCACCTCCTTTCTGACTTTTGATGTATCTCACTTCCATGTTGCCAAACAAAAGCGCTACAAGCGGCACACCTGAATCTCGTTTTGTATATGTTGCAACAGTGGCAATAAGGAAGGGAGAAATATAGTGTTGTTGCTAAGAAGAATACATGTGGTAATTGTAATATAATGCACATGCTGCAGGGCTGTGGACAGACAATGCAAATCAAACAATCAGGTATATGTCATTGAAATTGTATTCTGTTTTTTTATATATCAATCAGCAAGCTAATCATTCCAAGTGATGTAAGCTAACAGTGCCATTGTCAGAGCATCAGATGTATTTCATTCAAATTGCATTCCTTTTTTTTCCTTTTGCTATATTTTGCTTTATGGATAAAATGTGCCTATTCGCAGATGATACCAAGCTATGCAGGAAAGTGGATACAGTTGAAGGGATACAGAACCTACAGGAAGATCTGGAAAAGCTGGGGAGGTGGTCCAGGATCTGGCAAATTGGCTTCACTGCCAAGAAATGCAAAGTTATGCATATTGGAGCCAAGAATCCCAGGATAGAGTACTACCTGGGTGGAGTCGAGTATCTGCCTCAGATGAGGAGAAGGACCTGGGAGTGATGATCACTTGTGACAAGAAGCACTCCATCCAGTGCAAGAAAGCAGCAGCAAAGGCAAACAAGATGATGGGATGCATATCTAGGGGTATCAGTAGTAGAAGAGAGGAGGTTATATTGCCCTTGTAAAAGTCAGTGGTAAGACCATTTCTAGAGTATGGAGTTCTGTACTAGTGCCTACACCTCAAAACAAAAAATTAACCTTTTGGAGACGGTCCAGAGGAGGGCTGCAAAGAGGTTAGCAGGTCAGCAGGGTAAGACATATGAGGAGAGGTTGAGGGCACTGAACATGTATTCCCTGGAAGACAGGAGAGAGAGAGAGAGAGAGAGAGTGTGAGAGAGAAAGGGAACATGATTAGGACCTTTAAGTACCTGAAAGGGATTAATAAGGTTCATAAGGAGAGTCTCTGTAAGCTGAGTGGCAACCATAATATGAGGAGGGAATAGTCTTAAGCTAGAGGGTGGGAAGTTCAGGATGGAGAGCAGGAAGCACTTCTTCACAGAGAGGGTGGTAGACACTTGGAATGCACTGCCAGACTAGGTCATCTCATTGAAGACAGTGGGCAGCTTCAAGCAAGACTGGGATAGGCACAGGGAGAAGGTAAGGATCATGGGTAGGGAGGATGGGAGGAGTGGGAGGAGGACAGGGACAGTAGCTCAAGCTGTGGACCCTGCAATATGAACAAACTTGCTATACCAAATGGCCTTCTTCTGCTGGCTTCTGCTTATGTTCATATGTTCCTTTTTGTGTACATGCTAACTAACTGAAATAAACCATTTGGCAAGCTAGTTAATCTGTATGACCTTTGCTATCGATACCTTATCAGACTATTGAAGGTATTTTATTCAAATTGCATCCCCTGGGGTTACTGGTTGAAAAACGACATCATTTACAAATCAGGAACCTGTGAAACAAATTGTACTCCATTCACTGAAGGGTCAGCATGCAAGAACAGGAGACTTATAAGTGGTGTTTCAATACCAGTTTTTATGGTTGCTTGCACACATGTGCAAGAAATCCATTGCGCTGGCTTCCTTCACAAGCAGGTTGTGGAGATGTGGCAGTGTTGCACTGAATGGCAGCAGTCCCTTCTGGGGCTGGTCTGTGTTGCAGCCAATTAGAGGAGAATGCTGTCTATGTTGGCCATTGATGAGCATGCTGCTATGCTCAAAGAACCTTGCCCGCTGCAATCAGGGAGTGCCACGTCACTACACAATCATTAGTTTTTGCTGCGGGGTGGTCCCTGACTGAAGCAGCCAAATACAAGCTGCATTGTGTGGTGTCCCCATGGTGACAGCTTCTCTGTCGGCCTCTCACAGTCCCCACAAAGCCAGCAGAAAGCCACTGCCTGCCTCTCCCAGTTGTAACAGCTGACTGGGATGTCCAATCCTCCTGTCGGCATGCCTCATCCCCAGTTCATTTGCCAATGGGGTAGCCCAATCCCTGTCAGCATGATGTGCCCCCCCCCCATTTGTTGTGTGCCGAGGGGGGTGCCCAATCCCCCCCTTGGCTCACGTGCTCCCCCCAGCACACTGTATGACCAGGGTGCCCAATCCCCGTTGGCTCCAGCCCCCCCAAAAGAAACACCCAGGTGTGTTGGCATGCTGGGAGACCACCCCAGTTTGCGATAAAGCGTCCCATATTGTCTATATTTTTTTAAAACCTGTAAAAACAGAAAACAGTCCCTCGTGGTTTTTCATGCCCCCCTCTCCAACCTGCATCCACCCACTGCACACACACCTCCCCACATCCCCCCTCACCCCATACTTACCTCCAGAGCCTGGTGCGATGATCTACAGTGGACCAGGAACACGTCTGCACTCTTCAAAGCCACCCGTGAACTGAAGAAATGCCGGGAAGCTGTATAATGGCATAAATGTTTTTTTTTTTTCAACTTATGTGGATATCTTTGCTGTTTTGGGAACTTGTACCACCAAACTTTCAACATTGGGTTCTTGGGACCCCACCTCATGAGCTCAATTACTGTCATTTTGTTATTCGGTCCTGAAAGGTGATTTCGCAGACGCTGCATGAAACCACCTTTCAGGATCAATTCATGAACCAACAGTGTCACAGTTCATGAAGTAGGCCCCCAAAAACCCTATGCTGGAAATCTGATGAAAAAATTCTCCAGAATGACTGTTTTACGAGCGTGCATTGCACAGTTCCTGCGCTCGCTTGTAACTTCCAGAATTTTTAATATTTTTACTCCAGATTTTCAACATTATCATTTGACCATACCTCCTTAGCAACAGCATAGCTGTCATTTTTCACGTCACCTGAAATGTGTTTTCGCACATGTAATGCACAATGGCGTGGCTGGTGTACAAAATCAATGTTTGGGACAGATTAAGAAAATCACAATGACACTGTTCATGAGTAGAGGTCTTAAAATGCCTATGTTGAAAATTCGGTGACAAAAGTCCATAAAATGACTGTGTTATGAACATGCATTGTGCAGTTTCCACGCACCCTCGTAATTTCAAGAATTTGTAATATTTTCACTCCAGAGTTTCAGCATTGGCATTTTTACACACCTCCTTATGAACAGTACAGCTGTCATTTTTCACATCCTGACTGAAATGTGTTTTCGCACTTCTGGCGCAGAATAGCACGGTGGCTGTGGGAAATCAGTGTTCAGGACAGATTAAGAAAATCACAGTGACACAGTTCATGAGTGGAGGTCCCAAAATGCCTATGTTGAAAGTCTGGTGTAAAAAATTCCCCAAATAATTACACTATGGGTGTGTGTTCCGCAGTTTCTATGCACGATCGTGACTTCACCAATTTTTTTTATTTTTACTCCAGATTTTCAACAGTACTATTTTTTCACTCCTCCTCATGAACAGTACAGCTGTCATTTTTCACATCCTATTTGAAATGTATTTTCGTACCTGTGGCTCCAAATGGTGCAGCTGCTGTGCAAAATCACCTTGTGGCTAATGAACTGGTAGTGTCACTGTTCATGCGGTGGGGTCACAAAAAGCCCATGTTGAAAACTTGGGAGTAAAAATTCCAAGAAACGCCCAAGGCATTAGGGTTTCTGACCATAATGCCCAACCCTGTAGGGACTGGCAGGCATCAGGGTTGTGATTTAGGACTCTCAACAGTAATGCTCATGCCATTCCACTCCTACCCCCACCCTGCAGCCAGTGACAGGCATTGAGGTGCACTTTGGACTCTTTGGCACCAGAGTTCACCCCATTCTCCTATACTGCACCGATTTCAGTGTATTTCCTCATGGAATGAGGTGAGTGTAAAGCCTGAACACCCAAGGCACACCTTGACACTTGTCAATGTCTGCTGGGTAGGGTGAGGTGAAATGTCGTGACCATCATGGGCAACAACCCAAAGGCACATCCCAATGCTTGTCCATCTCTGCAAGGTGGGGGATGCAGTTGGCATCAGTTCAATACTTCACTGCCATTCCTATATTGCATCTAACTCCTTCACTTCCACTGCTAATGCCAGCAAGCAACCATTCGGCATTGACAAATGCTTGTTATTGCACTGTCATTTATGAAAGCTGTAAGTGGAAGATTTTTAGTTCACTAGAAGCCATTACTCTATGAAGGAAATTCAGGCTCTGTGCTTCTTCTTTAGCATCTCCCAAGCTGACATACAGAAGATCATTCCTATGGTATCATCAGAAGCTATCAGTAATACAGCTGATGGGAGTGGGGACACCAAACTGTCTTTTAGTGTGAGACACTAAATAAGAAATAGATATGTAAGGTAAAAAAGACAAAAGAAACGGAGCCTTAGTAATTTGTATTTCAATGCCACTTTTTATTGCACTGCCATTTAATAAAGCTCAACAGTAGCCATTAGTCTTTAATCCCTCCTTTGTTCATGAAATGTACTATTTTATAGCCAGTGGTTTCATGTCTATTGCTTAAGGTGGCAGTCATTAAAAAAAATAAGAGGTAAAATAATATTTTCACATTGCATGTGCCATATCACTGCCTCTCATAATTAGTGTGTACTGGGAGAGTAGCACATCTGTTTGTTAGGGGCTGCCTTATTAAGTTTACATGTTGTAGGAGGTGATTAGCGGAGGGAGAATTACTAGTTGTGTCAGAAAGGAGGCATCTATGTGGGGGGAGGGGGAGTTGGGGGTCCTCTATTTATGTAAACAGGTCTGGGCTATCTGTGATTTTTGTTTCCTTGTTGTTTACATTGCATTAAAGGGTCAGTGACCATCTGTTACATTCCTCAGACAGAGACAAGACAAATGCTAGAGAGAATGTGTTTGTAAATAAAGAAAGCCTCAGAGGTCCAGTTTCACAACTTGTATGGTTGTAGCCAAGAATAGAGTACACGGAGGGAGCACTAGCTTCCTCGTGAAATCCGTACTGGTCCTCAAGACAGCATTCTGCGGAGGGAAGGACAATGTACCACAGACAACTTTGGAGTAATGTAAAATCCACGTTTATAGTTACGGAGAATGTAATGGTAAGTCCTTGCTGGAGAGGGGCTCAGAAAGGGGAAATGCAGTCTGTGACAGAAGTGATGTAAGAAAAAATCTGTAGCTATGTATTTTGCTAACCCACTTGGTAGCTGTACTAGTACGGTTATGCATAATACATTTGCGTGCATTTAGTCATTCATGTTTTTTTCTTGCACATTTTATCACTTTTTCTATGCCTTTTATACTGACAATGTATCTGTCATTTGATGTCAAATAACATAATGCTGGGTAAAGACGGAAATATAACAGAGAATACGGAATGCTTACATTGAGCCCCCAGTGTGAGTGACAGAGTGTGTGTGTGTGTGTTTGCCCAGCTTAACAGTGTGTTTGTTTCCTCTTTTTTTTGTTTATACTCTGCCCAAATAATAATAATAAGGCAACTTGCTTCTGCTGGAAATTGTTGTGTACATGATGCTGCTGTAATAAGTAATATGTTCTCAAAGCCTAGTGAAATTGCTATACTCTGAATGGGGAATGTTTGCATAACCCCCCCCCCCCAAAAAAAAATAAAAGCCAATGGAAAAATATGTGTAGTACTTTCTTGTTTTTTTCATTAGATTGATCACAAGAAACAAGTAGCTTTCTGTTCAAAAAGTATTTTTAGTTGGACAATGTTTTTTTTTTTTTTTTTTTTTTACCATGCTCATTATTTACTTACTTACTGTATGCAATGTACCATTACTGGTATAACCTGTCCTGATCAGAAGGTTTCTTAGACACTGCAATAATGTGAAAGGAGCGACAGTAAATGTTTTTCTTTTTGTTACACAACTACCTGTAGATTTTTTTTTCATGAATATCTAGTCCCACATTTTACTTATTGTCATGAAAATACAAAGTAATCACATTCTGATAATCAGTCTTACTGTATTAAAACCTTCTTCTAAACCTAATACTTTTCATACACAGTATCTGATTATTAATTCTATGCTTGTTGTATGGAAGCGATAGATTCCGAAACCTTTTTAGGCCTGTGGTGTGCAGTCTATAGTGTTACTTCTAATCACATTTAGAAACGAGTCCTGTAGGGCAGACTATCCACTTTGATGCATGAATTGCATGCCCAAGAAAGCTATCGTGAAACAGTCTATCTTGGCTGGTAATGTGGTTAGAATGCTCCAGAGTTATTTAAACCCATGTTATGAAGTTATTTAAATGCAGTCTGTACTGCAGTGGACTTTGGTTAAAATGCTGCAAAGATAAAAAGGGCTCCACAGTGCTGTGAATGTATTCTGTTGATCGTGCTCTTTTTTTACATTCGCTTGCGCACATGCATAAGGAACGTTTTGGGAGAATAGGACTTTTTGGAGGTGTGACTTTCCTGTGCAATGCAGTGCTCCGTTCAGCAGGCGTGGCCGTCCTGCACCAATGGATGCAGGAGCTGTGTATGACAGCAGTGGTCTTCAGTTCAAAGAAAACCACCGCTGCAATCAGTGGTGGTAACATGTGTGTTTAGCATAATGACGCCTCTGTATGACCTGCCGAAACAAAATCCCTCCAGCTTCCTCCTCCTGTTGCTGTCCTCCCCGTTGTCTTAGTGATTGCCTACTCATCATTTCGTTCAGCTGGCTGGATCCCAGAAAAGAATATTTGAGTTACAGTGGATTTTTGCAAACATGCCTACAGTACACATGTGTATAATAAACACAGTGCAAAGTGTTTCAAATGGATGGAATTTTTCATAGAGTCAACAATTACAGTCGATCAACTGTAAATACAATAGGCGTGTGTAAGATGAAGAGACTGCCTTCCACACAGTAGTTGCACTCCTTTCTCCAAGAGACACTTTTTAAAATGGTTCGCAAAGTTATTTAAATCAACTGAGATGCTTTCCAAAATGCCAAGTGATTAACAGTTAAATGAACTGAGATGCTTGCCAAAATGCCAAGTGATTAACATCGCATGCAAATGCATCTTAACCGACGTGTTAAGACGCGTTTTCGTGTGCACTTAGTACTTAATGTTGTACTTTGATAGGGACAGATACAGATGTCAATTTGTCATGGAGAACATGTACAAGGCAATGGTGTTTCTTTATTAACATTGCAAATCCAAAAGATAAAAAGGCATCTCACAAAATGCGAAGCTGTGATTAAAAGAACCGCTTGTCTTGGAACAGCGACATGTATAGATAGGCAAGAAACAATACTTTTTCCCATTCTTGCTTGCCTCTTCCGAGTCTCGTGGTAATGACAGCTTAGATTTAAACAGTGAAATATGTAGTGCTTTGGTGAGAATACCTTCAAAATATTTGCCCTCTTTTCTCCCCCCCCACAAGGAGAAAAAGTGAGTTATCCCCCCACCCCTGGTACTTAGAACAGTGTTGATGAGATATGCAGGATTACAGAAAGTGTGTATATGAAAATCCGGGAAGTAAGTGTGTGTGTGTGTGTGTGTGTGTGTGTGTGTGTGCGCAGATACATGAGTTGTTTGGTGTTCTTATATTGACTGCCTGTTATAAAATAATGCTCTGCATCTGTGTCCAAGCAGAATCTTGCTGCATTACTTAACAAGCATGCTGCCTTTGTGTAATTCTTTCCACAGCCTCAGAAGTTCACCTTGCCACTGGTGGTTGGGCCTACCTGCTGACATCTACCCATAACTCACCAGACCCAAACAATTTCTATCTCACTTCCCTGATCACCCACTGTATGCCACCATGTCTGGAAATAACCATGCCACTGCATACTGCCATATGCCAATATACAATCCACAGTGCACCCTGCTGCCTCATTTCACTGGGGTTGCAGTTTAGTGCCAAAAGTGCCACACACTGTAGATACCTGCAAGCGAACATTCAGCATTGACAAATGCTTGTTTCTGTAGACACACAGCAGCTGTCACAAGCCATAATACCATCACTCCAACATCAACAAGTCATAATACCATTGATCTGACATCACATAAATGTTATCATGACTTCAAATCTTGTAGTAGCTTTTGCTCCTGCTAAAGATTCCAACCAAATGATCACATGATTGGGCATGTAAAGAGCAATGATCATGGTGATCACAACTGGGTGCTGGTCGGAGGAACAGGGCCAGTATATTGGTTGAAAATGACATCAGTGGATTTCTGAATTTTAAAGTGTGATGATGGAGGGGGGCCTGTGCCTGTGACAGCTGGGGGGGGGGCACAGCAGGTGAAACTGATGGTATCAGCTCATCAGTCTGCAATCAGGCAATGTTCCGAGAACGCAAGTGTAAGATGGAGAGGAATAAATTTATAAAATGGGAGAATACTTACAGTTTAAAAGATAGGGAGCCATGTATTACAAAAAATAGCATATGGCTCCCGATCTGTTATGGACCTGTTAACTCTGTCTCTGGATTCCTGACAATATAAACCTTTTGAGATTCATTCTCAAGGTTTATGATGTCATTGGAATCCCTCGATGGAGTTACAGCTCCATAACAGACAGGAAGCCATGTTATTTTATATTTATTGCTCAGAAATCTGGACATCAGACATAAGTAAAATTTATGAATTGGGAAACACACTTTCTGCATTTTATAAGCATATATTGGGACTATCACTAGGAACAATATCGGCAGTCATAAGGGCCACGACGCTAATACTCTCTAGAAACCAAAGAAAAGGAATAGTAATTACTTATTGGATAAACATACTTAATATGCACCATCAAAGGCTGCCCTATGTATGCTGGCAGGGAAAACTGAAATTAGTGAAAAAGGACTGTTGCACAAAAGAACTGTAACACATCTTGGTACACAAACATAACACATTTTAAAATTTAATTGGTATGAGTAGTCTGGTGTATTGGGCAAGTAACAGCATTACAGTTTCTCCAAGTTACTCTTTACTAATAAAGAAAAGGATCCAGGACCTTGCAGCACAAGGTGATATTGAAAAAAATAAAAACAGATTTAGCCCTTTCATTTGGTTTCTAACAAGCAATTAGACTGGAACACTATCGGACATCTCATTAGACATGTATGTACACAAAGCAGCAACACTGTATAGATTCTATATAAAGTACATTGCTAGAGATATGCAATAATAAATTACTCCGATCTCCTAATAATAGACTATGTGCATTTATTCAGAATAATGGAAATAGAATATGTAGGGCCAGATATTCAAAGCATAGCACAGCACGCAAACCATTAGCACGGGAATAGCGTGGAGCGTCCATATTCAAAGGACCTGTTAGCACGCGCAAACCAATAATGTATGCAAGGGGCAAAGGGGGGGGCTTGCACACACATGCAACGGGATATTCAAAGCTATAGTGCTGCACTAGGACACATAGCATGACAACTAGCGCATTGCTAGCTACTGCCTATAAAACGCTGGTCTTAACTCAGGGCAAATCACCTAGGGGGAGAGACCACAACAGGAAGTGGGAATGAGTGCTGTACCACTAGCAGTGATGCTGTCATTCATGGTAGCTGTAGTGGAGGAGGAGGAGGAGGAGGAGAAGGAGGAGGAGGAAAGGGAGCAGTCCAAATATGGGCTGCAATGCAGGCCGAGGAGACGGTATATTGCAAACAGGTGGTACCGGCCCAGGGTCTCCTTTGAGACCCTGCCAGATGAGCACATCACTGGCCAGTACAAGATGAACAGGGGAATGTTGAGGCAGCTATGTGAACTCCTGCATGAACAACTGCACCCCAACACCAGACGCAGCCATGCCATAACAGTAGAGGAGAAGATGACAGCAGCGATGTGCTTCCTAGCCACAGGGATGTTCCAACGACCAACGGGGGACACCATCGGGGTATCGCAGTCTGCAACCTCATGCCTCCTGACCCAGTTCCTAGAGGCTTTCCTGCCACACACTAGGGAGTTCATAGTATTCCCCAGCACAGCAGCAGAGTGCAGAGAAATAATGCAGCAATTCCATCGAGTTGCACACCTACCAGCAGTACTGGGTGCCATTGACTGCACCCATGTCCCCATCCGCGCACCACCTGGTGATGGCAGTGACGTCTACATAAAAAGGAAGGGGTTCCACTCCATCAATTGCCATCACCAATGTATGAGCAGTACCCTGGTAGTGCCCATGACACCTTCATCTGGCACCAGTCCCAGCTGTGCCAGGCATTTGAGGAGGGCAGGATACCCAGTGGGCACCTAGTTGGTGAGCAGCAGCTGAAAAGACACACACACCACAGCATGGATGGGGACAGGCATGGGAGGCCATGAAGGGGCATGAGAGGGCAACACAGAGATGCACAATGGCAACAGACAGACAGCAGTTCAACACTAACAGGTGTATATCTCCCAACAGAGGAGAGCGCCTATCCCCTGTGACCCTGGCTGCTGACACTGGTACCCCAGCCAGCCACAGTAGCTGAAGAGCAGTACAATGAGGCACACGCTAGCACCAGGAACATCATAGAGAGGGTGTTTGGCATACTGATGATGTGCTTCCGATGCTTAGACACATCAGGCGGTGCCCTACAGTATAGGCCTCAGAAGGTATGTCATTTCTTCCTAGCCTGTTGCATGTTGCCCAACATGGTGATGAACTGTGGGATACAGGATCCTCAACCTGAGGAACAGGCCGACAGTGACCCAGAGCCAGTGATCAGGGGGATAGTGGAGCAACTCGAGAGAAGGGATCCTCGCATGGTCCGCAGGGCCATAGAACACAGGGCCAACATCATCAGGACACTGTCACTGGCCAGAAGGTGAGTACAGACTGCACAGTAACATGAAACAGTACATTAGTGTATCTTTTAATGTGAACAAACAAGCACAACAGTGACATCACTAATCAGAGCAGGTGCACAACAAACTGGATCAGAACACATGTGAGTGTGTGCGGTATGATGTGAGGGGTGTGCAGGTCATACGGAAAGTGAACACACAGCCATGGCATGGTGGAATGATCGATGCCCAATGTGCAGTGGCAGTGCGAGGAGGATCTCCATGGCTGTACAAGTTAGGTGGTGCATGTGAAGGAGTGCGTGGGTGTGCATGTCTGTGTGTGTGCATGTGTGTACAAGGGTGTGGGTGTGCCAATGTGCACATAGGGGTGGCAACTGTGCACAGGTGCAGGTTGGCCGTTTCGATCACCAGCGACTACCACCAATGCACATGGCGCACACCACAGGAGTGGGTCACAGAACCAGGGGTGCTCTGTGCTGAGGACACATTGGGGGAGGACCACGGTGAGGCAGGCAGGGTGGATCACCTGTGCCCCCGTCAACCGGCAGAACCCAACTGGGCAGATGAACGTCCATGGCAGTGCTGGGTGCCTGTAGATGTGCCTGATGCATTTGTGCTGGTGCCTGTGGCAGCCCTGCGGCCACAGGTAGCATGCCTGTGGGCCCCTGTGCCATGTTCACCCTGCCCTTCCTGCACATCCTGGCAACCACCATGAACCCTGAGCAGCACAGTGGTAAGGTCAACTACTGCAGCTGTGAGCCTGGCATGGCCACGGTCCAGCGCAGCAACCACATAGCCCACCCTGTCCTCAGCATGCTGTTCCGCACAGGCAAAGCCCAGGGACACGGACTCATGCATCAGCGAAAGCTCATGCCTGAGCTCCCTCCACAGGCCTTGCAGGTCCATCCGAGCCTCCTGTTGTGTTGCCAGGGTAGCCTGTAGCAGTGGGCAGGCCCCCGGGGCATCCTGCTCCAGGGGTGCAGCCCCCCTATGGCAGCTGGCACTGGGGCCTACATCTCAACAGGGTTGGGATGCTGGTGCACGGGTGGCATGTCCTGCTGCTGTAGACCACTGGCGATGTGCTCTTGTACCAGAGGGCCCTGTCCCACAACCTGTGGGGGACACCTTATGTCCAGAGGTGCACACACATCTCCCACACGGCCAACCACCAGCTGAATGGGAGCACCCATGCCAGCAAGGCTGACCACCCACTGGCACCTGTGCTGCATCCTGCACCTAGCCCCACCCCTGTACCCCCCTCCACAGGCCCATCCATGGGCAGGAGGTAGAAACACTCTGACACATCTGTGTCAATGTCACTTGTCACAGTCAGGAGGATCACCTGCCCACCACCCAGATCCTCAACCTGGGCATCCTCCATGGTGGCACCGTAGTCCAGTTCTCCTCCTTCAGCAGGGTCCCCCTCCCCTGTCAGCTGTATCATTCCTCCGTGTGAGTGCCACACATGGTGCAGCCCTGGGTGTACCTGTCCACCACCCAGGCCAAATGTAGATGGCTGGTTGTCCTCCACCTCCTCCTCCTCCGGTCCTGAGGCTGCCATCCCGGCATGGTCCTGGTGCACTGCTGGCCCTGCACATGCCACTGTGGATGAAAACAGGACAGGGTCAGTCACCCATACATGCAATGTGCGCCCCACCACCACCGCCACCCAAACATGCACACCTTAGGACACGTGCCACCCACTGTAGACATGCACACCCCACACACCTCCCCCATGGCAATATCATGTGGCCACATGCACCCAACCTCCCCATAGTGTGCAAGCATGCATACCCATCCCTTGTGCATAGTGTGCACAGCACTGCAGCTCCACAATGCACCCCAGGTTCAGCCGCAACACAAACACCCTGTGCCACCACACCATGCAGAGTACACACATGCGGTTACAGACCTGCCCTGGGTGGTGTGAGAGGCATCTCACATCCACCACCCAGTACACCAGTGATAGCCACTTGGCACAGTGTGGATGCCACCACAGCCATGAGTGGCTCCTCCTCCTGCTGCTGTGCTGGTTGTGGGCCACCACTGGTTCTCATCCTGTCATATAGACATTGTGCCTTCTCCTCTTTCACCCTGCGCAGCAGCTCACTCCAGCGCTTGCACACTGCCTTGGTTGTCCTGCCATGACCATCGACTGCGTTCACCCTGGCAGTGACCTCCTCCTGTGCCTGGTGCACCACCGCATCCATTGCCTTTTGTTGCCTCAGCACCTGCTCCCTCTCCTTGATGCCATGCACCATGGTCCTCAGTTCCTCCTGTGAGAAGCGATGGGCACGTATCCACTCAGGCAGTGCCACACCACCTATGGGAGAGATGGAAAGGGACATGAGTCACCAGCTGTTGCATGCCTGTGTTGCATCGCGCATGCGCAACTGCACATGCATGCCACCACCTAGTGTGGCATAGGTTGCATGGATCTGGCACTAGCCAGCATGTGTGTGTATGGCACGCACACAGCCACAATGTGCTGTGGCCACCCCTGTGTGCACTATGCCACTCCACAGCTGTTAGTGTCCGGACGGCATATACCAGACACACAAGGGCACCGCCATTGCCCATGGCTGACATGTGCACCCTAGGATGGGGTCACTCCAATGGCTGCCACCTTGCACTGTACCATGCATCCCAGGGGACATGGGCACTGCACACAGGGTGAGGACACGGGGACTGGCATGCAAAGGCAGGCTATCAGGCACAGGCCGCATGGAGCCCTTGGCAACTCACTGCTGGGTCCCTGTGACCCCTGTTCCATAGCTGTTTACCACTGATGGAGCATTTGTGAGCCTCCACTTCCCACATCCAGGGCGGCAACCGAGGTGCCATGGACCCCATTGCAGTCAGCCACAGTTGTGGTGCACACCCACATTCCGCGGTGGGGCCCTTCCCACACCTGCCTGGCACCCACAGTACTGCAGGTGGTCCCATCTGGCACAGGCTAACGCAAGGGCAAGGTCACGGCGCTAGGTCAGGTGTGCTGCACTGCTGTCCTTATGGCTCTGTGCACCATTGCGCAGCACCGTGTGTGCCTCTGGTCCTGCGGTTGATGGATCTGTCCCCAGCCAGTACAGCTATGGACAGCAGGTACGCAGTGCATATGTCCCAACCCTGTGTTGCACCAGTGCCATTCCAACACCTCTCCAGCAGCTATACAGACCTTCCACCCACTGCTCTCCCTCCTGTTGCATGTCTCCTTCAGTGTCGTTCTCTGTACTGCAGTGTCTGCTGTATGCTGCATTCCCACAACACAACACCGGTGGAGCACTGATTGCCCTTTTATAGCCCAGCTGGGCAATTCAGCCAGTTAGGCATGAAAATCATCAGATAATGATATGCTAATCACAGAGTTTGCACCATGCATGCACAGCTACCCTCATTTGCATATTCTGGTTGAATATGGGCCTGATTAGTGCCGGGTTAACAGCTTAGCGCCATGCAAATGGCTGTGCCAGGCAATGGAGAGGCCAGCACCGTGCTGTCCTGGTAACATAGTGCTATGTGGCATAGCACAGAAACCATGCATGCCCATGAGGCCCCTGTTCTGCGCTATCGGCCAGGTATAGCATGGCGTAGCACAGCACTATCCCACACAGTGTGGAACACCACGCATGCATAGCGCTCTGGCCCAGGGTTGTGCGGGGGTCGTGCATGCATGTTGGGACCACATCCAGGTAGCGCAGCACTACATCATGTGATAGCGTGGCGCTACAGCACTTTGCTTGTGGGAGCAGGGGTGTTATGGTCAGTGCAGTGGTACAGGTGGCAGGCGGTGTGCGATCCATTGGAAATGCCAGGGGGTAGGTGGCAATGGGCGGTGATGCACCAGAACAGGCATTGGGGGAAGGTAGAGACAGTCAACCTGATTGAGCTGGTCCAGAAGAGGCAACGGCAGCTCTTTGTGGAGGTCAGGGAGAGAGACCTCCCATGCATGCAGGTGTGGGCCTCGGTCACCAGTAAGCTGTGTGCCTGCACAGGAATTTCCCGTAATGCGGAGAATTGTAGGCACAGATACACCAACCTGCGATGGTGGCAGCGACAGCAGCTTGAGCGCTACAAGCGCATGGTGCGCGAGGGTACTATGCCTGTGCCAGGTAAGTGGCAATGCACATTGGCACCCACTATCATGTGCCTGTCAGGCTGCAAGTGTGCCTGTGTGTGTGTGTGTGTGTGTGTGTGTGTGTGTGTGCATATGTGAGCCACTCTGCATGGTGCTTGGGTGCATGTGGCGCTGGCAGGAACTCACATGTTGAGGGCACCAAGATACAGGGTGTGTGGTGGTACGCATGGTGGGAGCATGGTACATGCTGTGGCCATGGGGGTGGCATGGGTGTGGGTGGTGGGTAGGCACATGGTTGGCAGCAGGTCAGGGTGCAGCACCAGCCTGCGGCCAACAGCACCGTGGTGCAGGGGTCCTGTTCCTTGGTGACTGGCGGCCTACACACACGGGTGTGTATACTATTGCAGGACAGCTGCGTCTGGAACTGTAGCACCACTGCACCACCTTGATGACATATCGTGTGTGCCTGTCAAATGCTCCATGGGCCATGCCACCCTCTGTGTGGGTGTCCTTCATGTTCAGCCACTGACACTGGGCATCCCTGTGTGTGCAGTGTTGTTGGGGTTTCATGTGCATCTTGCTATGCTGCACGTGGTGTATGCTGTGTCATGCACTAATGACAATGTTTCACCCATCCTCTGTAGAGTGGATCCAGCAGCCCAGGGCCAGAGGGGGCTGGGTCATAACCCAGGAGCAGCAGAGTGGCAGCCCGAGGGTGCCAGCCATGCCACAGTGGGCGCAGGAGAGCAGCCCTGAGAACAGGTGCCTGTTGCTTGAGTACCTGTCTTGTTGCTCTGTGCTGTTTCACTGTGCTGGGTGTCTCATTCTGTGATCTGCCACTACCTGGTCCGGTGGCATGGCTGCAATGGGCAGTAGGCCAGTGGCATTGTGGCATTGTGCTGTGCTGCACACCTGTATTGCACAACACAGCTGGGTGATGGCTGTCTGGCTGCTGTGCCCTGGGGGGGGCTCTGGGGCACTGTCGGCTTGCATTGCTGTGAGGGTGCATGATAGTGGTGGGGGCTCTGGTGGAGGGTGTTCTGTGAGGCTCACACGCTGTTGGTTGCCATGCCCACCTATGCGGTGCAGTGTGCTCCGTCCCTCTGGTCCCCCCCACAGATCATCCGCATGTGCACATTTGGCATTACCTTGCTGTCCTGGGGCTTAACTGGACAGGCCTGGATAGCACCACCCGCGTGCCTGTTGTGACTGCGGGACACCACGCCCCATGCCTTCCAGGCAAACCTCTCATCCTTTTGTCCACCAACCGTGGAACATTGCCTGTCATACTGTGGTACATATTGGTGATATGTGGAACACATAGAGGAAAACTTACCTGGGTAGCTCATGACACTGTTACTGTGTTGCATTTATGTTCCGAGGGCCTGTTATTACTTTACTAATATATTATTTGCACCGTTTACTATGAAATGTTGCCTTACAATGTTGACCTTGGCTGTGGAACATTTCCTCACAGGGTGGAACAGGGAGCCTTTGCCCCGTGGATTGAGGTACGTTCATTGTACTGTGGTACAGTTGTGATGTATGCTTTCAGGAGCCTTGCTTGGTGGCATGTGTCGGCCTATCCCTGCCAATGTCTGCACCCTGGCTGCCTGTTATTCCCAGGCCTGGGTCAGTCATTGGCAGGCCACTGTCACAGTATGGTGCTGCTCCGGCACACCTTTCGTTGTTGTTGTTGTTGTTGTTGCTGTGCTCTGCATTATGGTACATTGCTATCTGTCACTGGGCAGCATGTCTCGATGTGTGGGTGCTCTTGTGTGTGTTGTGGCATGGCCCTTGCACACAGCTCTCTGGGGGTCCGGCTGTGTGTCTGTCCTGTCTCGCTGTGTGCTGTGCCAGGGTGGGTGGTGTCACCCGTGCCCTGGTGCTGCTGGGCTTGTCGCCATCATGTCTGTTGGGGTTTGGGTTGGTGCCTGTATCACCCAGGCCTGCTGTTTGGGAACCTTCCAGATTGACCTACCGGTGCAGCACTCTCCTCCACTCAGGATTGTTCATCAGGACATGCTGTCCACCCTGTATGGCCACCTGTGGCTGCTGTCTGCCTCCTGGCTGGTGACCCATCCTCACGGTCTCCCACTTCCTCTTGTAGGTCCACTACGGTCATCACTGTGGGTGACCAGGCCAGAGGAGTCAGAGGGGATAGAGGACCTGCTGTGCTGCATCATCCACCAACAGAGGATTGTAATCGAGCAGCAGGCCATCTTGATCACAGAGACAAGGAGGGTGGCAGCTGTGTTGGAGGCTTGGCTTCCAGATCCGGCATGCAGTTAGCCATGCCCTTTTCCCCATTATGTGTTGTCTCCCCCCCACCTGGCATTGTATTTGTCCCCTGGCCCTTGCTCCTGTGTCCCTGTGTGCAATCCCCTTCCCTTTGTACCCATCCCATGTGCCTTAGCGTACATTGTACATAGCTGTATATATGTTTGACATTGCTGGCTTGGGTATGCTCATTGTTGTTTCCATGTTGCTGTTCCAGTGGTGGTCTTCATGTTGCTTGGGTTGTGTGTTGGGGGGGCATAGCTTGTCACATTGTGGGTATTGTTGCATTGTCTTTCTTTGGTATGGGGTGGGTTGGCGGGAGGTAGTTGAGGCATTTATTGTTTGGCGTTTGGGTTTGACTTTCATTTACTGTTGCATTTCTTCACTGTTCTGTTCCCTTTACCATTTTAATTTGCTTATTTACTATTACATTTCATTTAGTTCATTCTAAAGTGCCCTGTGTCATTCTTGGGTGCTGGGGTTTCACTTGGTTTGTGCTGTTCCTTGGGTTCCCCACATGGGTCCAGGTTGTTGCTTGCCATTCCCATGCATGTGTCATCATCCAGGCTGTGCACTGTGCTCTGCACCTTTCTTTAGTTGTTTATTTGATTCTAGGATTACAAATACCTTTGAGCTGAAGCTCTTCTACAAAGGTTACACGTCAGTAGGTACAGGCACACAGGTCATACAGGTTACATGCATGATAAAGCAAACGGTAACATAATCATCATAACATGATATTACAAGGACTTTACAGGAAGCACAAATGGGAAGATGCAGGTGACACAATGGGAAGATGTAGGTAACAAACAAGAAATGAAAAAGTTAGTGTGAGGAGGTGCTAGGAAAGGGGGGGGGGGACACAAAAAGGCAGCCAAAGGGCTTTTGTCATGACAGAGCAGGGGTAAGAGCAAAAGTTGGGCAAGGTAGGAATGAAGTGCTACGTAGGTTGTCCACTACAGACAGTAGAGGCTCGGGCAGAGGTACATTAAACAGGGCATTCACAGGTACTTGAGCCTGCTAATGAGAGGCGGAGCTTATTTTTGAAAGTGCCCAGTGTAGGAGAGTTAGAGATGTCAGTTGTGAGACTGTTTAGCCAGCTAGGAGCCCTAAAGGCCCTGGGACCTCATTCCAGCCTATTTTCATTGCATAACCCAGGGTCAGGCTATCTCAGCTCTGCACTGTGTTCCTTCGTGTGTTTGCACTTCCTGCCTGGGTGCTATATTCAGTGCTGTCTTATTTGTTATTTTCAGTGCTGTCTTATTCTTGGGCTATTTTTTGCCCTGCACTCCTGGCCCTATTTGCCCAGCTTCCTTTGCTTGCTATATTAAGCTGGCTTTGCATAGTGCTATTCCTTTTGAATATAGCTTGCATTTTGCTCTGGGCTAAGTTTGCACGCCGGGCAGTGCTAATCTCGACCCGGGGCAAAGCTTTGAATATCTGGCCAGTAATCTAAAAACTGGGTGAGATTCCATCTATTATATAGGCACTTTAGCTTGGAATAGTATTGCACATAAATTAAGAACATCTACTGGGAAAACACTTGGAAGGGGATAAAAACGTGGTTGGAAAATACAGCACTTAAATCTAGACTGTGCTGTACAACTTTGCATAATGGTTGCATGTAACTGAAATAAGTATGTTGCTGAGTGAAGCACTGTGTAATCTTTGTCTATCTGTCTGACTAAATTTGAGTGTGGTATTTTTACAGGTCTTTATATTGTATTATACAACGTATTTACAATGTATTTGAAACAATGAAATTGAAATAGCTTTTTTCTTTTTGTATTATGGACCTCATTGTAAATGAGCTCTCAGCTCAATCAAGCAAATCCTGATTCATAAGCTTTTCTTTGAATAAAATATTTTACTACTACCACAGTACTACTAATATAGGAGATCTGAAACACATATTGTCTTCAGCTGTTGCTGGTATATTGAAATTAAGGATATAGAGACTAATGGATCGGTAGGTAGTTATAACAAGGATTTTACACCCCCGAGGGGTGGGATGCCACACAAACCCCGAGAGCGAAGCTCAAGGGTTTTATTAGGGCATCCCACCCCAAAGGGGTGTGTAAAATCCGAGTTTTACACACCAGCCCATCCTTTATTTTGTATAATTTCTGGGGTAATTTTTTCACCACAGCAATTATACAAAATAAATGGATTTCCATATGGAGTCATGCCGCAGCCATTGGGGTTTTAACGCAGTCCATAGCAGCAAGCTCATAAACTGAAGTAGCTTTTTTTTTCCTAACTTGCGTCCGATTAGGTAGGTTTTATTTTTGTGCCCAGTAATATTTTTGATTTAAAAAAAAGAACTTACTGCCGACTTCTGTCTGGAAGTTTCCAGTGCTGAAGAGCTGGTCGGACGGCACAAAGAACAGGAAGTCTGTGGTAGGCACATGTGCCAAAATAGGGAAACCGGGCCCATGTTCATCGTTATAACCAGCTGGTTATAATGACAGAACTATAACCTGGTTTCACTATGGGGAAAAACAGTAACAAGTTATTATAAATGGGTAACCTGTCCACTAGATATAAAAGATAAAACATCAATATCCATACTGGACCAGCTATTTAGCTTTATGGACTATCAACTTTTAGTCAGACTAGAATCCTTTTTCAGGGATATTTTTAAGATATATAAACAGAAACTGGGATTAATGTAGCATAAAATGAATGTAATATTCTGCTCTTTTCCTGATATGACAATTTTAACATAATATTTTGAAGTCATGTATTATAAAATTGATCTTTGTTTGCGGTAACCATATTGTCTTATTTTTTTAAGTTATTGACACTATTTTTAAATGTTGTAAAGTCATTATGACAGTCAATAAAGAATTACTGAACTGAACAACATGCCACAATCACCCTTCCCATTATGTACTTTCCCTGTGGCTGTTGTGTTTGATATGAATGACTTTGCACTTTTTGTCATTAATTCCCAGGGCTCTACGATGCCGGTTCGACAGATTTTTTGTTGACAGACATTACAGCAATAGATTTAAGTTGACTGCAATTTGTGATTGACATAAATCCATCTGGAGAAACAGTTGCTGTTCATCAGGGGGCTTTGACCCACAAACTCCCCATGTGGGGGGCTCTGCATCCCACACCCCCCGAACTTAGGGATTATCAACTCCGGGTTGGAGTTGATTTGGGGAGGGGGTGCAGGACTGGGGGAAAGAATGCCAGGGTCCCGGGCCAGCTTTTACAGTGAACTGTCAATGTTGTCAACATCAGCATATTCTCTGTAAAAGTTTCACTGTGTGGAGGGCATACCGATTCCCAGCTGGTAAATGCTGGACCACATTTCTAACTGTCCAAGTCCCTCTTCGTGGCCTCAAATCCATCCACTGTGTTCACTTTAATGCAGATCTTGGTGTCATCAGCAAATAGACAGACTTTCCCTTCTAACCCTTTTTTTATATCACCTATGAATGTATTGAAAAGCTTGGGGCACAGTACTGACTCCTGGAGTACTCTGCTCCTGACCACAATCTCTCCTAAGACTTCACCATTTAGTATTACCCTCTGTGTTCTGTTCCTCAACCAAGTTCCCACCCTTCAGTGACTTGCTATTTTATCCCCTGCTAGTAGGCCTCTTACTGTCTGTAGTAGCACCCCATGCAGCACTTTGTTGAAGGCCTTACTAAAGACAAAGTATGCCACATTGACAGATCACCCTGAGTCCACCTCCACTGTCACCCAGTCAAAAAATTCTGTTAGATTTGCCTGGCATGACTTCACTGTAATGAACCCATGTTGATTAGCATCCTGTAATTCATTAGTAACCAGGAATTTTACTAATCTCTTTTTCAACAGGGTTTCTATCTGTTTCACCACCACTGAGAGTGATGAACATGAGAATGATAACAAGAATTTGTCAATGCCGAACGTTCGCTTGCAGGTATTTGCAGTGGTGATTGGCATGTATGGTGCTTTACCCTAATGCCCTGTGCGATTGCTGGTATTTGCACAATAAATTTTCAGCATGACCTTTTTGTTACCCTCATTGAGCGCTACAAAGGCGGAAACACGTTTTGGGCAGGATGTGAAAAATGACAGCTGTGCCGCTCATAAGGAAGTGTGGTAAAATGCCAATGTTGAAAATCTGGAGTGGAAATATTGAAAATTCAAAACCTACGAAAGGCAGTGGAACTGTGCAATGCACACCGTAAACAGTCATTGTCAGGAATTTTTTCATCAAATTGTCAACATTGGCATTTTAAAACCTCTGCTAATGAACAGTGTCACTGTGATTGTCTTACTGTGTCCCATACATTGATTTTGCACACCGACTGCGCCATTGTGCACTACATGGGCGGAAACATGTTTTGAGCAAGATGTGAAAAATGATAGCTGCACTGCTCATAAGGAGGTGTGGTAAAATGGCAATGTTGAAAATGTGGAGTGAAAATATTGAAAATTCGCAAACTTACGAGCATGGATAGGAACTGCGCAATGAACACTCGGAAAACAGTCATTTTTAGGAATTTTTTCACCAAATTTTTAACACAGCCATTTTAAGACCTCTGCTCATGAACAGTGTCACTGTGATTTTCTTAATGTGTCCCATACATTGATTTTGCACACCAACTGTGCCATTGTGCGCTACATGGACGGAAACATGTTTTGGGCAGGATGTGAAAAATGACAGCTGTACTGCTCATGAGGAGGTGTGGTAAAATGGCAATGTTGAAAACCTGGAGTGGAAATATTGAAAATTCACAAACTTACAAGCGTGCATAGGCACTGCGCAACACACGTCAGAAACAGTCATTTTTAGGAATTTTTTCAACCTAATGGCGTATTCGGGCCCGACGGGTGATTTCAGCACAGATCATGCGCAGTGACTGTGAAATCACCCTTCAGGCCCCAACACCATGACAGTGACATCATTCATGAGAAGGGGTCCCAAACACCCCATGTTGAAAATTTGGTGCAAAATTCCAAAAATGCCTGAGATATGCAATAAAGTTGAAATCCCTATCTAGCCCATTATACAGCTTACGGCATTTCCTCAGTTCGCGGTCAGTTTTGAAGAGTGCAGACATGTTCCGGTCCACGAAGCTCATCGCATGGAGCTCCGGAGGTAAGTATGGGGTAGGGGGTGGGGAGGCTAAAAGCAGTGGGTGGGTGCGGGTTGTAGGAGGGGGACTGAGACTACGTGGGACCGCTTTTTTCTTTACAGGTTTAAAATAAAAAAAGGACTATGGGACATTTGCCATGTTAGTGGGCTCCCGCATGGCAGAAGATGGCTGGGGGCTGAGGAGCTGACGGGGATTGGGCACCCCGTCTGCAAAAAACGGACGCTTGCCACGCTGGGGTGAGCTCCAGCGTGGCAGAAAGATGGCTTGGGGGCTGTGGAGCCAACGGGGATTGGGGCACCCCATCGGCAACAACATTTGCCACACTGGGGTGGGCTCAGCGGCACCAAAGCTTTGGGGAGCGCGCGGACGGATGGGGGGCGCAGTGATGTGAGGGGGGCGGCGTGACGCGTGCTCGCATGACAGCGTGGTTTTCTTTGAAGCAGAGGACCACCGCTGTCATACAGAGCTCCTGCACCCATTGGTGCAGGACCGCCACGCCTGCTCAACGGAGCACTGGATTGCAAGGGAGAGGCACACCTCCAAAATGTGCTACTCTCCCAAAACTTTCCTTGCACATGCGCGCAAGCGAACGTAAAAAGGAACAGGGTACACTAATACTGAGAAAACCCTGTCATTATTACAAGTGGCTGACAGTATAGCACAGAGGTTAATGTAATGAGCTGTGAATGAGCCTGGTAAGTCCAATAGACCTGGGTTTGATTCCCATAACCACCACTTGCATACTATGTGACCCTGAGCATGTCACTTAACATCCTCAGTACTTCCAGTTTGCCCCTGAAAACAGGCTTTTTGCTTTCCTGGGCCTTACCCAGTTACCAAAGAATACAAAAAAATGCTACTAGTGATAGTAAAGATAGTATGATTGAGTTTCAATCCCTGTTTGAGACCAATGCAATTCCAAAGAGACTAAGCAGAAATAAGATTGTCATACAGAATGTCCATCTCAGACTCTAAGAGGGTTAAATCTGTGATGTGGAATTATTTCTGTATTGAACAAAACAACATGTGTCATGCAGATTAAGGAGAGTTAGCAATCTAGGCTCATCAACATGATAAACCCTTACTTAGGTCACATCCAAACTTGAGGACAAAGTTAAAGGCAGTAGGGGTGGAGAGAGGGTCAGGCAGGGCAACACATGTTCCACATAAATGACTCAAAGGCACAAAATGGCTTTACAGATATTTTGCAAATTCTCAGAAAGAACCAGAAGTTGGTACATTATTATTCAGTTCATGGAGTACTATTATCTCTTTCTCTGGTCTTGAGGGTCCTCCAGGCAAACTTGGTTAGGCTGGAGCAAACAAATGACAAGTTTTGACCCTTTTTCAGCTTCAAGCATCCCAGTAAACAAACAAGCATTTGTCAATGCCGAACGTTCGATTGCAAGTATTTGCAGTGGTGTTTGGCATGTATGGTGCTTTACCCTAATGCCCTGTGCGATTGCTGGTATTTGCACAATAAATTTTCAGCATGACCTTTTTGTTACCCCCATTGTGCGCTACATAGGCGGTAACACATTTTGGGAAGGATGTGAAAAATGACAGCTGTACTGCTCATAAGGAAGTGTGGTAAATGGCAATGTTGAAAATCTGGAGGGAAATAATGAAAATTGCAAACCTACGAGAGTCAGTGGGAATTGTGCAACGACGTCAGAAACAGTCATTGTTAGGAATTTTTCACCAGATTTTCAACATTGGCATTTAAAACCTCTGCTAATGAACAGTGTCACTGTGATTGTCTTATCTGTGTCCCATACATTGATTTTGCACACCGACTGCGCCATTGTGCACTACATTGGCGGAAACACGTTTTGAGCAGGATGTGAAAAATGACAGCTATACTGCTCATAAGGAGGTGTGGTAAAATGGCAATGTTGAAAATCTGGAGTGAAAATATTGAAAATTCGCAGACTTACGAGCGTGCATAGGAACTGTGCAATGAACACTCATAAAACAGTCATTTTTAGGAATTTTTTCACCAAATTTTCAACACAGCCATTTTAAGACCTCTGCTCATGAACAGTGTCACTGTGATTTTCTTAATGTGTCCCATACATTGATTTCGCACACCGATTGCGCCATTGTGCGCTACATGGGCGGAAACACGTTTTGGGCAGGATGTGAAAAATGACAGCTGTACTGCTCATGAGGAGGTGTGGTAAAATGCCAATGTTGAAAATCTGGAGTGGAAATATTGAAAATTCAAGAAACTCCACGAAGCATGTGGAACTGTGCAACACACGCCGAAAACAGTCATTTTTAGGAATTTTTCACCAATTTTCAACATTGCCATTTGAAAACCTCTGCTAATGAACAGTGTCACTGTGATTTTCTTACTGTGTCCCATACATTGATTTCACACAGCGACTGTGCCACTGTGCACTACATGGGCAGAAACACATTTTGGGCAGGAAGTGAAAAATGACAGCTGTACTGCTCATAAGGAGGTGTGGTAAAATGGCAATGTTGAAAATCTGGAGTGAAAATATTGGAAATTCGCAAACTTACGAGCGTGCGTAGGAACTGCACAACACACGCTCATAAAACAGTTATTTGTAGGAATTTTTTCACGAAATTTTCAACATAGCCATTTTAAGATCTCTGCTCATGAACAGCGACACTATGATTTTCTTAATGTGTCCCATACACTGAGTTCGCACACCGACTGTGCCATTGTGCGCTACATGGGCAGAAACATGTTTTGGGCAAGATGTGAAAAATGACAGCTGCACTGCTCATAAGGAGGTGTGGTAAAATGGCAATGTTGAAAATGTGGAGTGAAAATATTGAAAATTCACAAACTTACGAGCGTGCGTAGGAACTGCGCAACGCAGACTCGTAAAACAGTCATTTTTAGGAATTTTTTCACCAAATTGTCAACACAGCCATTTTAAGACCTCCACTCATGAACAGTGTCACTGTGATTTTCTTAATGTGTCCCATACATTGAGTTCACACACCGACTGCGCCATTGTGCGCTACATGGTCGGAAACATGTTTTGGGCAGGATGTGAAAAATTACAGCTATACTGCTCATGAGGAGGTGTAGTAAAATGGCAATGTTGAAAATCTGGAGTGAAAATATTGAAAATTTGCAAACTTATGAGCTTGCGTAGGAACTGCGCAATGCAGACTCATAATACAGTCATTTTTAGGAATTTTTTCACCAAATTTTCAACACAGCCATTTTAAGACCTCTGCTCATGACCAGTATCACTGTGATTTTCTTAATGTGTCCCATACATTGAGTTCACACACCGACTGTGCCATTTTCGCTACATGGGCGGAAACACGTTTTGGGCAGGATGTGAAAAATGACAGCTGTACTGCTCATAAGGAGGTGTGGTAAAATGGCAATGTTGAAACTCTGGAGTGAAAATATTGAAAATTCGCGAACTTGCGATCCTGCGTAGGAACTGCGCAATGCACGCTCGTAAAACAGTCATTTTTTGGAATTTCTGCACCAAATTTTCAACATGGGGTTTTTAGGACCCCTTCTCATGAATGATGTCACTGTCATGGCGTTATTCAGGCCTGAAGGGTGATTTCGCGCAGTGACTGTGCACAGACTGCAAAATCACCCTTCGGGCCCCAATAACACCATGACAGTGGCATCATTCATGAGAAGGGGTTCCAAAAACCCCATGTTGAAAATTTGGTGCCAAAATTCCAAGAAATAGCTGAGATATGCAATGCAGTTGAAAACCCCCTATCTAGCCCATTATACAGCTTACCGGCATTTCCTCAGTTCACGGTCGGCTTTGAAGAGTGCAGACGTGTTCCCGGTCCACTGAAGATCGTCGCGCCAAGCTCCGGAGGTAAGTATGGGGTGAGGGGGGATATGGGGAGGCAGGGTGCGCAGTGGGTGGGTGCGGGTTGTGGCAGGGGGGAAGGGAGACTGCGTGGGACGGTTTTTAATTTACAGGTTTTTTTTTTTACAATTGATGATGTGGGACGTTTGCCACACTGGGGTGGGCTCCCAGCATGGCAGAAGATGGCTGGGGGAGCCGTGGAGCCGACAGGGAATTGGGCACTCCCGTTGGCTGACAACATGGGAGGTTTGCCACGCTGGAGTGGGCCCTCAGCATGGCAGAAGATGGCTGGGGCCGAGGAGCTGATGGGACCGGGCACCCATGTCGGGCAAACAACATGACGCTTGCCACGCTGGGGTGGGCTTCCAGCGTGGCACCAAAGCTTTGGGGGCGGCGTGACGGTGTTTCAGAGGACAGGCGTGGTCTTTTGAAGCGAAGACCACCGCTGTCATCCACAGCTCCAGCACCCATTGGTGCAGGACTGGCATGCCTGCTCAACTGAGCAGTGGATTGCAAGGGAGAGGCACACCTCCAAAGTGTGCTACTCTCCCAAAACGTTCCTTGAGCATGCGCGCAAGCTAATGTAAAAACGGTTAAACATAAGAGACTCATTTGAAATGTCTTCCAAATACAGTTGTACAGTAGACATAGATACACACAGATATTTCCTAATACTTTGCAGTATATCTAAAGTGATCCTCACTGGTGGTAGTGCAGGCAGGCAGGCAGGGAATTTCTCTAGACCTATTGTAAAAATTTCTGGAAATACATGCCCATGTCTTTGGCTGCAATTGTATGACCAAAGTCATCCAGTGACACAAAAGCTGACGAAGGAAAATGCAGCTATGATAGCAGTGGACTTGCATCCCTTCCCATGTGTAGCAGGCATTGGTTTTCAACATCTGATGCATATTGTCATGTCCTGATACCAGCTGCCATGTCAATTCTTTTCTCCAGAAAAGCACTGTGAAATAAGTACCACAAACTGCAGCAACAAGTTAATCATGCTTTGATGCAGGATTTTGTTCTTAAAATACATATTAAAACTAATATCTGGACAAGTAACAAGACTGTTGTTTACTTAATATTGACTGACCACTGTTTTTTTTTTTTTTGCCCATTCCTCTGCTTCAGTCGCTAACCCCACCACTAGCAGAAACCTGTGGCAGCTTTTTAAAAACAGGCTGACCTTTCTACAACTGCATTTGAGCAAAATTTCACAGGCTCAAACATATAAGATGAAATAAACAGATTCAGGAATGACTGCCTCCTCTCTGGCTGTCAGCTGTCTTTGTGATTACTTATGATAGCAGTCACATTTTAAAGTCCAGCTTTGCATATTCACAAATGTCCTGTGTTTTGCTCATAACCTGAACTTAGTAGTACATGATTTTTGTAATGAAGACCAAAGTATACAGAATATACTTGCATTTTAGCCACTCTGCAAAGACTTGTGAGATTTTTGAACACTGGAAAAGAACATTATACAATGGCATAAAAGAATCTTGGACTCGGATTGATCCATCTGGGACTGGATCCATGATGTTATTCCAGCACAACATCAGGGGTCTAGTCCCAGCCCTCTGATGACCACATCAAATGTTAAGGAAATCACTGCATGCATGCCATTGTCCGCTTCAGCTATCCCCTATTAAGAGCCCACTTCTCTTTTTTCCCACTCACGGTTCAGTAGCCACCAGCAATTACAACCACACTGGCACAACGCTGCACCCCTATCCCCGTATTCCCCCACAGAAACATGTTTTAATGAAGAAAAAAAAAGCCATTATCTGAAACAGCATTTTCATTGCATTGGGTGGTCATGCGAGCACTTTCAAACAGCCACTCGTCACTCAGTGCACAGACTGCCCAGTTCCTTGAAGAAACAGTCACACTGCTTTCACCCACTGTAACCAAATGGGGAAAATTAAAACAATTCAAACAAAGGCATGAACAAAATGCCTCACTGCAGTACCTGTAATCCGATTTGAAATATTGCGCAATACAGGAAGTAGGATTGTGGTTACTAAACTCATCTGTGGTTCCTGATCCACTTTAAAAACTTTGCAGCTTTCACATAAATAATGAAAAAAAGGATTTAAGCCAATCCACGAAGTACAGCAGGACCAGCTCAAAGAAACACAACTAAGTACTTCCCTTGTTTGTTTTTTTGCATGGGGAGGGGGGTTCTCAATAAAAAAAATCAGAGAATCATAGCACAAGCACACACTGAAAAGGAAATATGCACAACTATATAAGTGCAGCGCCACCTGCTGGACAACACAGATACTAAGGATTTGTTTCCAATAGGTATACCTCCACTAGCAAAAATCTAAGAAAAAAAAGTATTTTAAACATATTTTTCACATTTTCATTTTCTTAAAAAACAATGAGCCATTGTATAATAGCAATAATGCACTCCAGAGTGTGTGTTGTGCTCGGATAACGACACTTCTGGGGAGATTAGTCACACTTGGCTTGCGGCCTCGTGACTAATCACCCCAGGCGTGACGTTATCCCAGCACAACACACACCCTATCGTGCATTATTGCTTAAATTGGGTTCAGTTCCCACATCTGGCACTTGGGTTAATATCCCAGTACTGACACTGTAGTGCAGCATGAGAGGGGTGCTGTACATCTGAGGTGCCGTCTTTCGGATGAGACGTTAAACCGAGGTCCCATCTGCTTGGATTGGTGGTAGTTCAGGTGGATGTTAAAGATCCCATGGAACTTATCGAAAAGAGCAGGGGGATTTCCCTGGTGTCCTGGCCAAATTTCCCTCATTCACTAAAAATACCACCAATGGCTTTATCTGGTTCAAGACCAGTTGACATTCATCTGTATCTCCCTCCCCCGGGTTGTGCTTGAAAATAGGCAGAATTTGTCTAGTGCACTTACCCAGTCAACAAAAACTAAATAAATAAATAAATATTCGACACCATTAGCTAATATAAATGGCTATTGCTTAGATTTAAGCCAGCTGCAGCCAAAGACATGATCAGTACCCAGGCATCTCTGGTGATTTCAAGTTCAAGTTCAAGTTTATTGCAGGAAGACTTCATTCACAAGGAGGCCCTGAAGCATGAATACAGTCAAAGAAAACATTACATAGAAAAAAAGGTATCTTATACAAATAAATCAAAGTATAGTTAAGGTTCATGTGAACTATTACATAGAAAAGTACATCATAGTCAAATAAAGTTCAGTTAAGGCTCATATGATACATAGTGTTCAAAACACAAGGTGGGGATTATAAACATATGCTGTTGAGAAACAGTCAATGTGGAAAGCATAAAGAACAACCAGGAGAGAGTAGTTAGATTAGAAGGAGGAGTTGTAGACTAGTGGAAGCAGAAAGGCTTAGCAAGATTAAGGGGGAGTAAGATATAGACAAGGGCAAGGGTAGAAAAGGGTCACGAGAACAGCTGGAGGGATCATTTAGTATAGCCGCATCAGATTTTTAGTGGTCATAGTCAGTATTAAAAGCTAGATAGAATTAGTATCGAATGGAACTACTTCTACATAGACAGGAGGGAGAAGAGGGAGCATAAGAGTGGAGAAGAGGCTTAAAACAGTTGCAGATATCTTTTATTTTAGATGCAGCTAACACTTTGTAGAAGTTAACAGAGACAATGCTAGATAGTTTCAGGGTGGATTGCAGTCAGTTCCAGATAGTTGGAAGAGCATATGATATGGCATGTTTGCCAAAGGTGGTGCGAGTCCTAGACACGATGAGGAAGATAAAGTCGGTCTTCCTAAGTGAATATGCACTATGGGAGATGCAGATTAGAGATGTTATGGACCTGAGGGGTTTGTTCAGAAGTAACTTAAGAGTCCATATACCAGCATGAAGTAGACGTCTAGTGGTAAGTGATGTCCAACCAACAGCTGCATATAGATCACAGTGATGGGTTCGGTATGGGGAGTTGGTAATGAACCGCAGAGCATGGTGATAGATGATGTCCACCTTGCTTAGGCTTAAGAGTGCAGTGGAAGTGTAGATTATATCCCCATAATCAAGTCAGGGAAGGAATGTGGCATGAACAAGCCTGGTTGAGTCTCTAGCGGGAGAGAGACCTATTTCTGAAAAAGAACCCTAGCCTGACTTTTAGCCTCCTGGCTAGGTCCTCAATATGGTCATTGAAAGAGAGCTTGTTATCTGTCCAGATACCAAGATATTTAAATTTGAAGACAACTTCCAAAGGTTCGCCTAGGGAGGCGACAACAAAATCTTTAAGTGAATCGGGGGGTGGTAGAGGACGTGCTAAGAGTGAAGATCATTGCCTTGGTTTTCTTGGCATTGAGAAAAAGCTTAGCATTGATAAGATTAAGTTTGAGCTGAGCAAAGTCAGTTTGTAGCACATCCCTAACTTCAGACAAAGTTGAGCCCGAGGTGTACAGTACTGTATCATTCACAAAGAAATACAGTTTGTTTATTTATTAAGATTTAGAATTGGTTATGGGAGTATCCAGATCGTTGATGTACAAGGAAAAGAGGATAGGACGTAGGATGGAGCCTTGTGGGACTCCCCTGACAATCGGCAAGGAGGCTGAGAAAAGGCCATCAGCTTTAACTTTCTTGGTCCTCCCTGTTAGGTAACTGGTAAACCACTGAGTGGTGGAAGGGGTGGCACCTAATTTAGTAAGGCTTGAGACAAGTAGATTGTGATCAACTGTATCGAACGCTTTGCTAAGGTCTAAGAAGACTGCGCCAGCAATCTTCTTGGCATCCACAGCAGACACCCAGTCATTAGTAACTTTAGCCAGTGCTTTGATATTGCTGTGGTTAGGCCAGAATCCAGATTGTGCTGGGTTAAGAAGAGAGAGGGTTTTGACATGGAGTTTTAATTATGTGTAAATCAGTTTTTCAAAGACTTAAGAGAAAATGGGCAGGATTGAGATAAGCCTATAGTTATTTAGATCGCATGGGTCCCCAGCTTTGAATAAGGGCAGGATGTGGGCAGATTTCCAACAAGACATAACTGAGGCAGTGGTGATGGAGAGATTGAAAATGTGAAGAATAGGGGCAGTGAAATGGGGTAGCCTAGTTTTAAGAAAAAAGGTTTCAGTCCATCATCCCCGGTGCTTTTCTTGGTGTCTAGGTTAAGGAGCGAATCTTCAGCTTCTTTCTAACTAAGTATATGCAGCTGGAAAGGACAAGTAGAAGTATGGGAAGTGGGAATAGTAATGGCTTGAATATTCACAAGGCCTGCATAAGCTGAGGAGTCAAAGGCTAAGGCAGCAGTGACAAAATGTGTTAAGTTCTTCAAGGATTTGGCAGTTACTTTCAACAACCCTGCTGTTGGTAAGGATCTTAGCTGGGATGGAGGGAGAAGCAGGCTGACCTTTGATAGATTTAAGTGTCCTCCAAATTTTGTGAGAATTCCCATTTGCCTGTTCTATGGTGGAAACATAGAAGTTTGCTTTTACAGAACGAATGCGTTTTACGCAAGCATTCCTGGCTGCTCTAAAAGCCTGCCAATCTGCAGGGCTCTTAGTATGCCTGGCCTTGGCCCAGATTTTATCATGGTTTGTAAGTGCAGCCTTAAGTTCAGGGGTGAACCAGGGGTGAGAGGTGATGCGCACCCTAGCCTTAATAAAGGGGGCATGCTTGCTTGCCAGGGTGATAAGGTTGTTGTTGAGGACAGTGACAGCTTCCTCAGCTGTTTTGGCAAGATAGAGATCTTGCCATCTTACTTTGCCTAGGTCAGACAAGTAATTTGCTGCACTAGACTTATGAAAAGACTGTTTTATTATAAGCTTTGGTTGAAAACGAGCCTTGGCTTGTGATCTTATGCATACTACAACTTCGTGGTCACTCAACCACAGAGTGTAAAATTTTGTGAGGGTGAGTGGTTAATATAACATCTAGGAGTGAACTATTGGCCATATTCGATGTATTACTCCTTGTGGGTTCATTAACTAGTTGTATGAGGCAAAGCTCATCACAGAGAGATTTCAGGCTGTGTGATTTAGGGGTAAGCCAGTCCATATTGAAATCCCCAAGGATTATTTTTCAGTATTGGCAGCAGTGGTTAAAGATTTAAGTATATTAAGGATGTCAGTGCCACCAGCTGGGGGCCTATAACCACCGATGACAGTACTGAATTTCCCTCCACTTGTCCAGTTGAAGGGAGAAACAACCCCCAACCACCACCTTCTGCCTGACTGGGAGGGATGGGCCAGGAGTCATGCTGAAGTGGCACCTATGGCAGGGACCATGGGACCTCCTATGGAGGGTTTTCCAATGGTGGAGGAGGGAGTAGGTAGGGCAGGGGCAGACTGGCACTTACCCTAAGGCTTGTTGGATGGCTTGGACCTATGGCTACATGAGTGAAAAGGCACCCTCTGGTTACTTTTAGGTTGGGTATGGTACAAGGAATGGATCAACAGCAGGGTGCTGCCTGAAGCCAGCAGGTTGGACAGTATGTTCTGCACATGAGCTCCAAATAATTTGTAGCCTCTGAAGGGGGCATTCAGGATGGACATTGGACATCCTGGGCAAATCCTGACATCCTCAGCCAATAATGTCTGCGCAGAAAAATGCCCGTCATGATGTTAATGGCATTGTAAGCTGCCCAAAAAAGGGTGCTTGCCAACATCAGACCCTGCTCTGAGAGACTGAAGCAACTGCTGTCTTAGAGTCTCCTCTGGGAGGGCCTGGGTCTCAGCATGGGCCTGGTCCCAGAGCTCAGTTTGATACTGGATCATATGGGCAATGTAGTTCAACACCCTGATGGTCAAAATGGCAGAGGCAAAGGTTCTCTTGCCAAGGAGATTCAATCTCCTGGTCTGCTTATCTGAAGGCAAGGAGCAGAGATGCTTAGGCCTCTTGGTGTGGTCATGAGTGGCATTAATGACCACCAAATCTTCTTGGGGGCCAAACATCATGTTCTGTTCTGCTGCTTGAGGCTGTGGGAAACTTGTCCACCTTCCTGGGCATGGCAGGGACCAAGTTGGGCCTATACCAGGTAGTCATGGTGGCATACTCAAAAGGCTCTATCAAGAGAGGGATGACTAGAGCAGAGGCATCTGGCAGACATAAGTAAGCAGCCAGTCAATGCCAGATAGGGTCTTGCTCCTCTGTGTCAAACTCCATGGCTTACGTTACTTGTCTCATAACTGAAACAAAAGAGAGGTCATTCGGAGGAGACTGTGGGATGTACTTTGGGGTCGCCTCGCTGTCAGACAAAACCATGAAAGAGTGGGAGGAAGTAATGCCTCCATTGTCACCTACTTTGTTCAAATCATCTGGAAGATAAGATCAGGGAAGTACCCATACTCATTCCCCAGATCCTGAGGGTAGTTCAAGGGCCCTGGATAAAGAGTTGAATGCTGCGGCCCTGTGAGGGTTGGGGACATGGGGGCTGGCACTGTAGGATGGTCCTTGTGTAGGGGCAAGCCTTGCTTGCATGAAGTCCAACAAGGTATGAAGTACAGATCAGAAGCCAACCACTATCTGCGATGGGCCAATCTGTGTTGGCTGAGGAAAAACTGAGGCCGGCACCAGAACCAGCTCCAGGGAGGGCAGCTGAATAGACCAATGCCTGAGTGGGGTCTTCTCAGATTGGGTCATTATCAGAGAAGGCAACGATGACTGATCCTCAGTCCTGGGTGACTCTGGAGAAGGCAAGGACCTCGGGCTGAGAAAGTGGCTGAAGAAATGGCTGATGCTGACTGTGGGGGAGTAGGCTGACACCCGGTAGCCACCGAGCCTGAGCCATTTGACTTCGAACCAATTGAGCCACCTGACTGTGTGCCCACTGAGAACAAGGGCCTGAACAGCAGGGGCTAAGAAGTCAGTCGGGCACTACAGCTCTGAGAAATTATGCCTGCCACTGAGATATTGGTGGGGGGAGCTGTCAACAGTAGCCCTGCAGGAGAAAGGACATGCAAGGCAGAGGGGACCACCCCTGAAGAGGAGGAGGATGGCCCCATCACAGTCAACACCCAGAGCAGTGAATGAGATGGGGAGGACCAGGGCCTTAGGACAGTCCTTGTCCCAGTGTTTGTGGTTCCTTCCCAATTTGTCCCAGGCCTTGGAGGTGTGGGAGCCCAAGGATGCCAAGTGGGAAGTCGAGGAACTCCTGGCCTGGAGCGCCTTCTCTATCTGGGCAACCTTCTTTCGCAGCAGAAACATTTCCAGTGTCTACTCTCTGTGCTTCCTGGTAGCCTGGTTGAAGCCGCAGCAGATCATGGAAGCCTGGGTGTTGTGTTCTGGACCTAATCAGTGGACACAGGCCTCGTGGTTGTACTTCCTGAGGATCTTCCTCCCACAGGCACACTTCTTGAAGAGCTTCCTGGAGACAGAGCTAAAGATAAACTATGGCAAAAAAAACAATTGTTTTAAAAATTAAGTGATGCAAACTAGGGAGAGAAATAAAAAAAGCAGCTGTAGAAGTGTTGATGAAATTGAGTGAAATGGTGATTGACTAAAGCTGACAGATCTCCATGAAGTCCAACATATGATGGTCAATGGTGGAAAAAGAACTGAGGAGGGTGCGGGGGCCGCCCAGTCTTATAGGACTGGGCGATGTAGGCATGTGATGCTTGAGTGGGCTGCCCCCTGGTAGACTGCTAGCTAGAAAAGTTTCTGTGTGGTCCTAGTGCCTGGAGGCTATAGTTGCATTGGTGTGGCCTGCTGCAAGATAAAACCCTTGAAGCATGATTAATGTGTATTCTGAGAGTCTATTTAGCACTGTTGACAGAACTGATGCTTATGAAGAGCCAGTCTGCAACAAGACAAAAGTGAGAAGCTGAAATGTATTAAAATCAATCTGCGGTTGTTTCCTGACTACTGACACTTATCAGCAATGCATGGTTTCTTTCAAAGTGATAATGACACTGACAGAATATGACAGGCAAAAAATGCCAGTTGCTAACACAATGAAATGTAAAAGCTGTATTTGATTTGAAAATAAAATATTTTGTGTGTACTGCACTGCTGTGTACATTTTTGTTCTAAGCTCTTTTCTCAGACTTAAATAATGCAAAATCCCTAAAAAATAGAACAGTAGAGGAAATAACTTTATGGGCATGTCTATGTTTGAAAGGGGGAACCCCTACAGACATAAAGAATATCACATGTTGGCAAATGGAAAATAATGACACAATGAGGCACGTGGAGTTGCAAACTTCTTGTGTACAGTGATTGGGTGGTTTGCTAATAGATATATTCTTTGTGCACAATATCTTCCATCACTGTCAGAAATCACTGGTGTCATTTACAATTTAAACTGCAATATACTAAGAAGAGAATGCACTGTATCTGCTAGCAAAATGTAGGAAAAAACTTTGTTAGTTATGCTGTTGTGTTAGGAGATAAGTGCCCAGAACTGAACAACAGTATGATACCACTCAGAGCTGGACACTGTCATGTATGTTTTGTTTGACTTGACCATGGCACTCTCACTTGTGTTTCTTTTTCCTTTTTCTCAGTCAGTATTTTCTCCCATACTAGTCTGCCCGGTGGCACTCCCCCCCCCACTCCATCACCTACCTTCCCACAGATGTACCAGTTATCCTTCTCTTGCTCAAAACCCATTGGGTGGGTGACCAGTCATGCTGGTGGTCCTCCATTTTCTCCCCCTGGATGGAAGTGTCCAGGCATGTGTGTCAGCATGTCATATTCCAGCCCTACCCCTGATTTGTGTGCAGTGCTGCTGTACTGCCTCACAGACTCCACAAGGTGGAGTCTCTGCAGCTGGAACTGGTGTTTCTCCTCCCTGAGGGAAGAGAGCTGTTATTGTGCACTTGATCCTCCCTCACCCTGCCAGTGCCAGCCTACCAAGCAACCCTTGTCCATCCCTGAACCTGGGTCACCAGCGTGGGGGAAGGAAGCTGAACCACTCCTCCACTGGAACGCTCACTTGTGTTTTTCTTAACTTGGCTCTGCTTATGGTTGCTTAAATTAAAGTGGGTAAAGGGGAGAAGGCAAATATAAGTGTGTACCTTCTAACTGTGTGCTTTCCAGACGTAAACCAATATTTCATGGAACCAAAACAAAATCCAAATATGAATCAGAGTACCTGTGGTACTTAAGCAATAAGGCATGACAAGGTGTGTGTTATAGTGTTATAACGTCACTCTTGGGGCGGGTTGAAGCACGAGGTGAAGCCAAGTGCTTCCACCATCCCAGGAGTGGCGTTATGACACGATAACACACACCTTGGAGTGCCTTATTGCAATTATACAATGGCTCGATGTTATAGAAAACAAAAAATAAAAATAAAAATGTTTTTAGTAGATTTTTAGTGAGGCAGTGTATCTTTGTTTCTGAAAAAAAAATGTAGCTCCAAACAATCATCCAAAAAATCAATACAGTGATGTTATTATGTAATAACATCACTGTCTCAGGCACACATTGACCAATCAAAGTCCAGGAAATGTTCTTGCCATTGTATAATGTAAGGCATCACACTACTCGAAGCAGGTAATACAAGACGGCATATATCTTTTTATAAAATTGGCACCTAAAATAAAGAGTTGTGATTGACTGATATCCATCATATGATTGAGTAGCAATTTAGCTTGATGCACAGCCATCCTGGTATTTAGCCATATCACAAATCACTACACCACTACCAGATTTTTAATCCTTGCTGGGCCATGGATTAATATATTAGTCCAGAATTCCTATATGTTCTAATTATGTCAGCAGCCTAAAGTTAAAACTTTGTTTGGCAGCCATTTTATTCATTCACTAAGCAGTAACTGTACATTTGTGCCCATTACCCACACGACATCAATATGTAATCCACTGTCTACCCGAACAACAACCAAAACCAGACTACACATAATTGGAAAAAGGAAGTGCATTTTTCTCCAGAACTGTTATCAGCAGCAATTGTCTTCATTTAACAAAGCCACTTTTTGACTGTGCTTTGCCACCAGCTCACGCTCGCACTGCTTCCACTCACACTTCTCCCGCCACTATTTATCAAGTAAATTTAAAAAGAAACATTCCCAACTCTGTACTTTGTCTCCCTACCAATGATCAGTTGTGGTATTGGGGAGGGAGTCCTGGCCCTGGTCCCACTACCACTCTATAATGTGGCTATACACTGCCGCTTGAAGAAATCTCCTGTCTCTCACTGTCTCTCTCTCCCCACCACCCAACACAGAGGACACTACAGACCCTACCAGAAACTACCAGCTGTCATTTCAAAAGTGCCATTATTACAGATTGGATGGGGGGGGGGGGCAGTGTGCAATAATGAAACTACTGTAAGGGAAAAAGCTACAACAGATTGCTTATTAGGTTAAAACACCCAGGTCAAAGCTATAAATGCAAAGAGGTCCCACTAGGTGAATGGAAAGCTTTAGGTAAACAATACACATTGATTATAACTTTTACATGTCTTAAAATAATTATTGCAATTATTATGCATGTTTAACAATACACGCTCGTTTCATAAGGAAAGTAGCATACTCCAGGGTGTGCATTATGCTAGATTGTTGCACTTCCCGGGAGGTTGAAGGCACAACACCTGCAGTCTCATGCCTCACAAAGCACCTGAGGTGGGCAGCAATCTAGCATAATGCACACCCTAGCATGCATTATTGCTAGCACAATTTGTGTGATTTATGTAAATACATGGCAATCAAAAGCATTACACCAAGACAAATCATTGGGCGTGTGAAAATTTCTGTGTGATGGGTTGTGGTAAGCTAACTAGGAGCAATTTCAACTGGCAAAATATTCAGCTGACTAACACATATTAAACTGAACAATACTCTTTACATTTGATTTATTTTATTTATTTTTTGAACAATTGGTAACCGGGACAGACACATTGAGCCAAGGCTCATTTCCAGGTGCAACCCAGGAGAGGGGAACAGTGTGGAAGAACAGCAGCACAAAACGTATTAACAAAGCATCAGAAAAACAAATGGTAAAAATATTAGTACAAGTTAGAATAAATGCTAAACAATTGTATGTGCATAAAATAAGTGCAGTACAGCTCAATGAAAAATGCCTGGTAAGTGCATATTCAGAAGTGGCAACAATACTTGGCAGACAACAACAATACTGACTATAGACACGTGACTTGAGTGTCGAATTTATTGCCCACCCTCATAATGGAGGGAGAAACTGTAGTGGTGTGGAGGTTAAACCAAGGCAGGAGCGGGGACTCAGCTGGCTACTTGCCAGGATGGATTGGGCTCAGCCGTGGTGGAATCAGGAGGAAGGGTAACAGGAACAGGTGTGAAGGGGATGAAGATTCAACTGGTGCCTCAGGGAATCAGGGGATGGGGAGAAGCAGAGAAAGGAGGGGAGATGAGTCCAGAATGAGGGAAGTGGATAGGAGATGGCAGATTGCCCAGCAGAGGAGTGAGTGTGAGGAATGACAATAGTGTAATGGTCCCTGGAACAGGATAGTTGGGAGAGGAGAGGAGAGAAGAGAGGGAAGGGATCCAAACCAGCATTTGGATATGAAGGAGGTACAATGAGCCTGGCAATGAGAGGGCAGAGGGATGGTGGATATGGATGAATACAGTGATTAGTGGTAGGTGTGAGGGAAGAATTTGAAGCACAATGGCAGAAGAAGTTGCAGAGGGTGGTCAGTCTGGCATGGGAAGTGGAAGAGGCAGTGCCATAGAACATGTCCACATGGTTGAAGACAGACAGCATCATTTTGGTAACTAGCGCCCCTGCAGACAAGAGGAGATAAGCAGTTTTTGTTGTGGTATAGAGCACCAAGCTTGGGATGGAGTTTTGCATGGATGGCATTGATATGGGCCAAGAAGTCAAGCTTACTGTCTAAACACTCTAAGGTACTTGAAAGACTGAACTGCTTCAACAGGCATGCCATCCAGAGAGGTGAAGATGGGGTAGGGGGGTGGAGGGAGGTGTCAGTAAGTTTGGCATTTTTTCTGCCTGGTACCCAGGATCATGAACATTATTGTTTAGTACTGACTCTGAATTGGTTGGATTGGAACTAGTGCAGAATTTTGTTGAAGTCCTGCTGGAGCAGGTCTTCCACAGCTGTGGTGGAGGGACAATAGGTGAAGATGACTGTGTCATCTGTATACTTTCGTCAGATTTGGAGAGCATGGAAGGTTGTCCATGACTGTTTTACAATGTTTCCAGTCCTTCCTCAGTGGCAGAGTGCAGTCAGTAGTACTCAGCTATTGCTGATTGCGGCTGGTTGCTCTTGACTTTGGTGTTCCCCAAGGTTCTGTGCTGTCACCTGTTTTGTTCATAGTGAGCATGATGCCACTGGGAGTGATCGTTATGCAGATTACACCAAGCTGTATGTATCTTTTGCTACTAACAGCCTGTTGTCTGTGCTGAGATTAGGACAATGCTTGGAAGAAATCAGGGTTAGGATAGCCTCCAGTTGGTTGGCTTTGAACCCAACCAAGATCTAGTTTCTGGTGGTGGACTCAGAGAAGCAGATATCAGCCATGCATGGTGGCCTGATTCTTCCCTCTCTGGGGGTGAGGCTTCAGGCAGAGGAGGTCCGTTGCCTGGGAGTTGTTCTTGAGGTACAGTTGATATTTGTTTCACAGGTGTCTTCTGTGGTTAGGAACTGCTTTTACCATCTTAAGAGTGTTGCCAGACTGTGATAACTGCTTGATTCTGCTCATTTAGCTACTCTTGTTAATACCCTAATTTTCCATCTGGGCTGCTGCTGTGCACTCTATAAAGGCTCACGCGAGGGATCAGTAGCAACACCTACAGCTAGCTCAGAATGCTGCAGTGAGACTTCTGACCACGACTCAGAGGTCAGAGCATCTTACTCCCTTGCTTTGGATTCTGGGCAGGCTGCTTGTTATGTGGCACTTTAATTTCCAGGTATTGTTAATGACATTTAAAGCATTGAATGGACTGGGTCCCAAATACCTCAGTGGTCTGATTTCCCACATCCCATCCAGGGATATAAGATCTGGTGGATAGGGATTGTTGGCTGTCCCTCCTTATCGGTTGATGTCTGCTGGTGACTGGGCTTTTTCAGTTGTAACCCCTACACCATAAAAACATGCTGCCTAGAGATGTACAAAATTAGAAAATTTAATTCTGCGAAATATTTCAAAATTGCGCACTTCACTTAAATATTTTAGGGTGCTAAATGTGAAATTCCACAAGTTAAATGTGAAATTCCACAGGCAAAGCGAAATTTCTCAGATGAATTGTGAAATTTCACCCATGAAATGTGAAATTTCACCCTCAAAACAGTGAAATGCGGGTGAAATTTGGTGACATTTGGGTGAAATTTGGCAACATTTTGCATTTTGCAGTAGAATTTCTTGTTTCGCAGGTGACATGTCACAGTTTCACAGCTAGTGAAACATTTTGCGGAATGGCAGAATTTCACAAAATGTTTTGTGCAGTGAAATTGCTGATTTCATGGCAATTTCGCCAGTGAAATTTCATTCCACAATATCTCTAATGCTACCTGAGGAGACGAATTGCCAGATCTGTAACATCATTTAAGAAAAAAATTAAGAGTAACATACTTCTGAGAACTTTTGATTAATTCTAGATGCTAAACAAAACTGTTGCAGTGTTTGCCCATGTTTTTTAGTATTGTACAAGAGGATGATGTTTACATGACTGGATTGGATTTATATTAACATAGAAACATAGATTTTGACGGTAGATAAGGACCGCTTGGCCCACTCAGTCTGCCCATTTCCCTACCTAATGGATAAGCTGCAGATCCTAGTTAACCAGCAGCCTACTTCTTCCTACCCCCAACCCCTAGAATTGCCTTATGACTGTCCCATGCATGCATGAATTCCTCCACTGTTTTTGACTCCACAACCTCCTCCGGAAGGCCGTTCCATGCATCCACAACCCTCTCTGTGAAAAAATACTTCCTTAAATTATCTCTGAGCCGCCCCCATCTTCAAATTGTGCCCCCTTGTTCTTGCACACCTCCTTTTTTGAAAGATGCTACCCTCTTGGACTTTGTTGATTCCCTTGAGGTACTTGAAAGTTTCTATCATGTCCCCCTTTCCTCGAGGCTATACATATTAAGCTCCTTAAGTCTCTCTTCATATGTCTTCCGTGCAGACCCTGCACCATTTTAGTTGCCCTCCCCGGACAGCTTCCATCCTGTCTATGTCTCTTTGCGTAGATTGGTCTCCAGAACTGCACGCAGTACTCCAGATGGGTCTCACCAGCTGTCTGTACAGAGGCATAATAACTTCCTGTTTTCTACTGGTGATGCCTCTCCCATGCATCCCAGTATCCCCAGCCTCCTTGCTGCTGCCTCACATTGCTTGCCCACCTTAGGTCATCCATATGACTACCCCAGTCCTTCATTTTGTTGTTGTATCATCCTCATTGTGTACTCTTCCCCTGGGTTTTGGTTTCCAGTGCATTACCTTGCACTTCTTAGCATTGAATCTAAGCTGCCATACATTTGACCATTCCTCTAACCTTGCCAAGTTCCTTCTCATCCTTTCCACCCCACCTTGCATCAACTCTGTTGCAGATCTTTTGTCATCTGCAAAGACATATTTTTCCTTCCAGTCCCTCTGCAATGTCACTTATAAAGACATTGAAGAGGACCGGTCCTAATACTGAACCCTGCAGTACCCACTAGTAACCCCCCTTTCTTCAGAGTGGACTCCATTTACTATTACTCTCTGTATCCTATTCTCCAGCCAATTCTTTACCCAGGCTGTCATCTTGGGACCCACTCCCAGGCTGGCTAACTTGTATATTAATCTTTTGTGTGGGACTGTGGCAAATGCCTTGTTAAAGTCTAGGTAGGCCATTCCACAGCCCTCCCTAATCTACTACTTTGGTCACCCAGTCAAGAATCTATCAGATTTGTCTGGCATGACCTTCCGCTGTGAATCCATGCTGCCTTGGGTCCTGTACCCTCTGGCCTCTAGATACTCAAAATTCTTTCCTTCAGAGTGATTCCATCATTTCCCCTACCACTGAGGTTAAACTAACAGGTCTGTAGTTTCCTGCTTCTGCCTTGCTCCCACTTTTGTGAAGGGGATCACATCTGCCCTCCTCCAGTCCTCGGGTACCACCCCATCCTCCCATGATTTGTTAAGAGGGTAGTCAGTGGTGTCACTAGTTCTACCTTAGTTCTTTTAGAATTCTGGGATGAATCCATCAGGCCCCATTGCTTTGTCCACCTTCAGTTTTAAGAGTTCTTTCAGAACCTTTTCTTCTGTAAATGGGCTGGTATCAACTTCTGTATCCAGAGTGTTTCTACTGTTTGTTTTAGGTACCTCCCTCTTCCTTTGTAAATACTGAGCAAAAATATTTGTTTAGTATCTCTGCCTTTTCACAGTCACCCTCTGCCCACCTCCCTCCTTTATTAAGCCTCACTAACCCTCCTTGGTCTTCCTTCGCTCCCTGATATACCTATAAAGGTTTTCCCCTTCTTAACTGAGTTGGCTATCTTTTCCTAGGTTTGGGCCTTTGCTGTCCTGACTGCCTTCCCAGCTTCCTTTTGCTTTAACTGATACAGTTCTCTGTCCTGCTCCTTCTGTGATTCCTTGTACTTCCTGAATGCTTTCTTTTTCTCTTGAACCTTCACTGCCACTTCGAGAACCATAGTGGTTTCTTACATCGTTTCTTTTTGTTTATTTGCTTCACACAAAGGCTTGTTACCTCTGTGATGGCAGTTTTTATTATTCCCCATTGTTCTTCCACCCCTCCTTCCTGCCCATTTGCTAGTGCATTCCTTAGGCACTCACCCATTTTGGCAAAGTCAGCCCTCCTAAAGTCCAGTACTTTTGCCTTTGTATGGCTTGACTCTATTGCTGTGTTTATTGTGAACCATACTGTTCAATGGTCGCTAGTTCCCAGATGGCTACCCACTTCTACATCTGTGATCCTCTCTTCATCTCCATTTGAGAGAATCAGGTCTAAGATTGCTCCCTCTCGAGTGGGCTCCAATACTAGTTGTCTGAGGCATGCCCCCTGTAGGGCATCTAGAATAACCCCACTCTTCAAAGTGGCTGCTGCAACTGCACTGCATTTAACATGTTATAACCAGTCTTATGTTTCATGTTATTTAAAACAGATATATTTATTGCACTTTTTGTAAAGGTGCTCTGAGCCCTGGAGGGGCACTTTGAATAAATTTTATTAAAAAACAAACAAACTCTATGGTTCGTAGGGATATAAACCACATCCAACTGTTCTAAAATGGTGCTCACCACCATGTTTAAATCAGAAACACCCACTAAGGTCTCTAAAAGGCCATTAAAGACTGAACAATAATAAAATGTGGTCCAGTTTATGAATACAGCTTCTACAGAAAGAAATGACTAACAGCCTCAGTGCAGTTCCCCTTTAAAGACATTTTTTATCACAGTGAGTAGAATGAGGTGAAGGAATTTAAATTTTGGTGAGTAAGAAAAAAAACATGTAGGATACATAAATATTAAAAGACCGCTGATACTTTCCAATTTGTGTGGTTTCTATAGGATCATAGGAAGATAGGATGATACAAGCTGAAAGTCTATAGGCCATAGTGATTCGTCATATACCTCAAATATACTTGCATTTATTCTTATCCATGTGAATATCTAATCTTACCTTGAATGTGTCCAATGGTCTACTAACTATTACTTCCTTTGGCAGTCTGTTCCAAATGCTGACAACTCTTTGACTAAGCCAATTTGATCTGAGTAGTTTTATAATTTTCACCTTTTAGTTTGAAGGGATGGAATCTACTTTCTCTGTTGGAGTTTGATCTTATTAGTCCTATACATTCTGAGAGGTCCCCATTTCTTAGTGCCTTAAACGTTAGGCACAGGTCACATCTATGTCTCCTATATTTCAAAGAGTACAGGTTTACAGTTTTTAATATATTTCCATAATCCATTCATTTTACTTGTTTTACCTTTCTGTTGCTTTCCTCTACCCTCTCCAACAGTTTGATATCTTTATTTTTTGTTTGGTGCCCAGAACTGGATGCAATATTCCAGATGTGGCCTAACAAGGTCATATATAGGGCAAATGTCCCTCCAGGCTGGACTCCAAAATGCTTTTCCTGGCTGCCCCCACCATCGCCTCCCCCCTTGCCTCTCTCCTCAACCTCTCTTTCTCTTTCTCTTTCTCTTCCATCCCATCAGCATGGAAACACACCACCACCATCATCCTCCTCCCAAAAGGTGGCAACCCCTCCTCCCCTGGGAATTATTGCCTGATCTCCATCCTCCTCATTCTGGCAAAATTACAGGAGCATCCCATCCTCTCCCAGCTCTCCTCCCTGCTTGACTCCATCACTTTTTTCACACCTTAACAGTCTGGGTTCAGGAAGTCCCATCCACCACTACCTCCCTACTAAGGCTCACAGAATCCATCCATACCGGCATGGACCAGGGCCTCATCACTGCTGCCATATTTGTTGACCTTGCTAAGGCTTTTGACACTGTCTCACATCCCCTCCCCTTATTGAAGCTATAATTAGCAGGGGTCTCAAGCAAGGCTACTTACTGGTTCCACTCCCATCTTGTGGGTAGGACTCAGTCTGTCTGGATTGGAAACTCAGTCTCGTCCTCCCTCCTCATCACTACTGGTGTTCCTCAAGTTAGGTCCTTGGCCCTCTGCTTTTCTCTATCTTCCTTAATGACCTGCCCTCTGCCTGCCCACACACATCCATCTATTTGTATGTGGACAACACCATTCTGTATACATCCAGACTCTCAATTTCTGATATGGCAACCAGACTACAGCACGACTTTGACAATGCCCAGCATGGGTTTCGCTCAAATCAGCTCTTCCTGAATGCCAAGAAAACAGTCTCTATGACATTTGGCACAAGGCAGATGCTTTCTTGGCTCTCTTCCCTCTTAATTTTCTACACCCTGGATGGGAAAAAGATGGAGGGCTGTTCCTCCTTTAGATACCTCGGGGTCTGGCTCAATCAGCACCTCAACTTTTCTGGATATATTGATGCTATCCACAAGAAACAGCACCCCAAATTGGGCACTCTGTATAGCAACCATGGGTGCATCCCGTTACCGACCAACCGTGTACTAGTACAGAAAATGATTCTCCCTATTTTTGACTATGAGGATGTAGTCTACAGTGCTGCTCCCAAACCCTCCCTAACCAGACTGGACACCCTCTACCACTCTTTCTGCCATTTCACCCTTGACTGTCCACCCCGTACCCACCATTGTCTCCTCTACCAGTCCCTACCCCTCCCAGCCCTACAGGACAGAAGGCAAGTGCACTGAACTAGTTTCATGGCAAAATACTGGTCTCAGTCCCTGCCCTCTTATCTCTCTTCTGTGCTCTCCCCCTCTCCCCCTCCCTCCCACTCCCTCAGACACCTTGACTCCTGGTCCTTGTCGGTTCCTAGCATGTCCACCTCTGCAGGCCAAGCTGCTATCTCCTAGTAATTGCCTGAACTGTGGAGTTTTCTCCCCCCGACATTTGCCATGCTTTTCCCCCAGGATATCTCAACTCTCTCCTCAAAGACCACTTTACTACCTCCTATTCCTGCTCCTAACCTTCTCACTGCTGTACTATGTTCCAGCACTCGCATACCTGATTATCCTGGGCTACCAGACACTATGTCACCTCAGCAGCCTAATGATTAAATCCTACAGCACTATTCAGTTGCTGTAATTTATCTCTAGTTGAATTGTATTCTACATTGCTGCTAGCCTTGCTTGTAGAGCAGAAAGCAGCTAACTAAAAGAAGCTACATTTTCTTATTAATTTAACATTTATATCTCAGCAGGAGTCAGGGTCTGTTGAGATTAAGCAAACAGATACTTTATTAGAAGTAGAAGGGGTCTTATTCAGGGTTAAAAAAACAAAGAAAAGAAAGAAAGTCAGTGTGTGTTCTGTGCTGTGAAGGATACTGTATCAACTTACTTTGCTAAACCAGTAGGAGGAGAGAGAGCTTACTTGGGGGTGTGGCTTAGACACTATAAAAGCAGGTGACTCATATTACAACTTCCTGTTGCTAGCCTTGCTTGTAGAGCAGAAAGCAGCTAACTAAAAGAAGCTACATTTTCTTATTAATTTAACACTTATATCTCAGCAGGAGTCAGGGTCTGTTGAGATTAAGCAGACAGATTCATTATTAGAAGTAGAAGGGGTCTTATTTAGGGTAAAAAAAAGAAAGAAAAGAAAGAAAGTCAGTGTGTGTTCTGTGCTGTGAAGGGTACTGTATCAACTTACTTTGCTAAACCAGTAGGAGGAGAGAGAGCTTAATTGGGGGTGTGGCTTAGACACTATAAAAGCAGGTGACTCAAATTACAACTTCCTGTTGCTAGCCTTTTTTCTTACTAATTGCCCCCATCCCACCCACCCTAAGCCAGTTCTACTTTCATAGCCACTGGATTTGACTGTCAACAGGAACTTCCTGTTTGGCAGTAGGAAGGGAAGGATCATAGAGAAACATTGGTTTTGTCAACCCTGTGTGGTACCATTTGCTTGTAACTGACTCTTCAGTGAATAGCAGAGCATTGTGGGAACCCAGAGGACTAGCAATAGGCTAGTATACCTCCTACCCCAAAACAACATATCTCTGTTAAAAGCACTGTTGCCTGGTCATTCTCTTGTCCTTTTAAGGGCTTGTAAACCTTCAACTCACAGAATCTTGCTGAATTTAAGTAAATATTGTTATTTTTACTTCACACCAAAACAGGAAGTGAATGGATGCTTACTTTTGGTTTTTCTGCTTAAAACCTGCCACTCTAGTGAACGGGGTGTTTAATAGTAGCATTGCTACTGATATAGTGAACCTCTGGTGAGAGGTGGAGTAGTGTAGTGCACCGATATACTTTGATATACCAATAATATATTTGTTTTAACTGTTGCTGTATTGTGTGGTACCATTTGCTTGTAACTGACTCTTCAGTGAATAGCAGAGCATTGTGGGAACCTGGAGGACTAGCAATAGGCTAGTATACCTCCTACCCCAAAACCACATCTCTCTGTTAAAAGCACTGTTGCCTGGTGGTTATCTTGCCCTTTTAAGGGCTTGTAAACCTTCAACTCACAGAATCTTGCTGAATTTAAGTAAATATTGTTATTTTTACTTCACGCCGAAACCGGAAGTGAACGGACACTTACTTCCATTTTTTGGCTTAAAACCTGCCCCTCTAGTGAGCAGGGTGAGCGTGCATGGGCCGCGTGCAGAGACACGTGCGTTTGCGCATGTCTGCTGTGTCCGCTGGGCACGCTGAAACTGCTGCCATTAGACACACTTGGATAAGATAATTTTAGCATATCCTCTACTTAGTAAATATACACCTTTAATAATGGAAAAAGAACTTAGTAAGTGTATGCAATGTTTGATGTATAGTGAGGGAAAGTATGGGAGCGAGTATGTATGTGCTAATTGCCATCTGATTACTACTCTTGAAGCAGAGATAGCGTTTCTGCTTAATATTAAATCAGTGTCTACTGATATTAGGGAATTGGAAAGTTACATTGATCTTATGGATGAACAACTTCATTCTAATGAACAATTTCCTTCACATTTAGGTAGCATTGCTATGCCTCCTAATGAGGAGACAATAGTAATGACTAGTACTAGTATACCTGTTGCCTCTGCCCCATCTTATAAGGTGGATGATTATCTGCCCTCTTCTCATGATAATGATGACTGGACCATTGTCACAAAGCCTTTTAAAAAAAGGAGGGGTGGTCAAATATACAATAGGCCTCTATTGAAACTCGTATTAGGTTTGAGCAATTGACTGTATCAAATAATGAAGTGCTACATGATTTATCCTGTGCATCACCTTCTGTTGATAATAATGGTTTAAAAACACTTTTCAATCAGGAGTTAATGCCCATGAATATTAGTCCTAGTAAGTCTCAAGCTACCAAATCAATACCTATTAAGTTAATCACTCCAGAGTGTGTTAAACAATCACCTGTTTCTGATTCTTGTACCCCTACTGTCTCAAAACAAGTGTTAGTCCTGGGAATTTCAATCATTAAGCACATTGACAGGGCGGTATGCAATAGTGACAAGAGCAACCACACTTGTTCTAGCTTCCGTGGGGCCAGGGTATCTGACATTACCTCCATGATGCCTAAAATTTTACAAAATGTGGGGGAAAATCCACTGGTTATCATACCGGTGTTAATGATATAAACAACACCCCATTTAATCAGTTACAACAGGACTATGTGGCGTTATGTAACCTGTTACTTGATAGGGGATGCTGTGTATGTATATCTGAAATTCTATCTGTCCCGAGAGCAACATCTACCATGATGCAGAAAATCAAAGCCCTAAATGAATGGCTGAGAAGGTGGTGTTTTAAGCAGGATATACCCTGCATTACCCACTGGGAATCATTTTCAGATCGTTCTTCCTTGTTTTGCTGGGGCAGTTTACATCTCAGTCGTAGGGGTAGTACATTTATGGGGAAAAGTATCACTAAAATCATAAATCATTGTTTAAACTAAAAACAATGGGGGAGAATGGGTCTATTCCCAAGTCTCTGAATACTTACCAAAATATTATTACATCTAAATGTAAGTTCCTAGCTTTGAATGCAAGATCTTTAAACCAACTCAAATTAGCAGAACTTGAAGCCAAATGTAAAACTTTAAATATAGGTGTGGTGGGAATAACTGAAACTTGGTGGGAGCATCCTCAATTTGGTCCAGAGAAATTCCAGGTTATAAGTTATATCATAAAAACAGGTTAGATAAGCAAGGTGGTGGAGTTTGTATGTACATACGAAATGATATTCCTTCTTTTGAAGTGTGTTCTCCCTTTCCTTTGGAAAGTATATGGGTTAAAATCTTATTGAAGGAGCAGTCTTATATAACTATTGATAACATCTGTCGACCTCCATCTGCAAATTCAGATTACACAACTGATATGTTTAAATAAATTACACATTTTTCAGAATCTCAAGATACTGTAATATTTGGAGACTTTAACCTCCCTCATATTAACTGGGACTCATTCTCAGGACAGTCCTATGCCGAGAAAGGACTAATAGATGTGGTAGTTAGTACTGGATTACAACAACTTGTTACTGAACCCACTCGAGGTCCTAATATTTTGGATCTATTATTTACTAACATAGAACAACAAATTAGTAATTTACAAATTTGGAATCCACTTGGGACCAGTGATCATTCATCTATTCTTTTTTGAAATTCAACAGTTTAAAACTAAACAAAGGAAGTTATACTGTACAAAAAATTATAATAAAGCAAATGTTTCTAAAATCAATGAATACTTACAAAACATAAACTGGGAATCTAATCTTCTTAATTGTATAACACAAGTTTGGGACTTTTTTAAAAACATTGTACATTATTTGGAAAATACCTTTATTCCATCTAAGAGGAAATTTAATAATAAAGGAAAAATCCCCCCTTGGTTCAACAAGACAATTAAAAATCAGGTTAAAATAAAAATTTAACTTTTTAGGAAACTTAAGAATAGTTCTGTTCCATTTAAAACTACTCTATTACATAAATACAGACTATCTGTGAAAAACTTAAAAAATTCTATTAAATTGGCAAAAAATCAGCTAGAATTTAAACTAGCTCACACAAAAGACTGTCACAAATCTCTTTTCTCCTATATAAATAGTAAAAAAATGTGTATCAAGGACCATTGGTCCCATTATAACCAATGGCTCTTCTCTATCTGATATAGAAACCTCGAATCTCTTTAATAAGTACTTTTGTTCTGTCATCTCTCAAAAATCACCTTTTAGTACATTTAAAGTTCACCACATAGATTATCATAGGTTCTATCCAAATGACATATGCAGGCTATCAAAAAACTAAAAAAAAATACTCGTCCAGGCCCAGACGGTATTCATCCATGGTTTCTGATTGAAACCTCTATAAATATTTCTATACCTTTGTCAATTATCTTCAACAAATCCTTACAAGAAAACATTGTACCAAATGATTGATGTTCAGCAATAGTTACTCCCATATTTTAAAAAAGGCAATAGAGGTTCTGTGCAAAATTATCGTCCAATTAGCCTGACCTCAGTGGCTGGTAAATTAATGGAACCAGTAATGAAGTATCTAATAGATCAAGATTGTAAAAAATAAGGAATTTATGATTCAAATCAGCATGGCTTTACTCCCAGGTATTTCTGCACCACCAATTTGATATCTTTTTACAATAATATAAGTGCTCTACTAGATGTGGGTATCCCTACTGATGTAAGTCTTTTGGATTTTAGTAGAGCTTTCAATAAAGTCTCACATGAAAAACTCATTACTAAAATGCACAATCTAGGTTTGTCACCTGATATTGTCAACTGGACTTTAAACTGGTTGACAAATCATTCTCAGAGAGTCAGAATTAATGATATCTTGTCTGATTCAGGTAGTGTGACACGTAGTGTACCACTGGGGTCAGTTTTGGAACTAACATTGTTTAATCTCTTTATTAGTGATTTACAAACTGGGCCAAATAACTTCATGGTTAAATTTGCAGATGATACTAAATTGGGGGACAAGGTTAATAATCAAGAAAACATTTCTGCATTAAAGAAGGATTTGGAAAAATTAACACTTTGGGCAAATGAAAATCATATGCAGTTTAATCAAGACAAATGTTTAGTAGTGCATTTCAGTGTAAATAATCCAAAAACGATATATTATATAAATGAACTACCACTTCACTCATCAAATTGTGAAAAAGATTTAGGGATACAGTTGAACCTCAATTATCCGGACCTCTCTGGGACAGCAAATCAGTCCGGATAATCGGGCGTCCGGTTAATCGAAATTCCAATTTCGGAAAACTCAAAACCTCATAGTTTACTTAGAAAAGCTTTTTATTTCAAAAGTAATGAATTTAAAGATTCACAGCATTTCAATTTTAAAAAATTCTGTCAATGTCTTTTGTTTTGACCCGCTGAACTTTTTCCGTAATGCTATTGTAAGCAGCCTGTTAAGTGTAATTAATTGTATGGGGTCTGCATCTTTTTGGCGTTCTAACCAGTGCACGCACCTCTTTAAGTGCTCCACAGCCTGCGAATTGGTTACTTCATGCCCTTGCTCGGTTCGTTCATTGGGATCACAATCCTCCTCCAGTTCCTGTACCCCCTGCTCATTCACAAGGCTAACAATGTCCCCATCAGAGAGGTCAGGTGAGGTCTGAATCTCCAGATCATGAGCGTTGAGCTCCTCGATCTCCTCCGAAAACTTGAAGTCATATACGGGCACCTCATTGACATCCAGGAGTTCATCTGGGCAGCCTTCGGCATATTCTTGCATCTCTGTCATTTCAAAGACACTGTCAGACCCCGACCCAATCTTCAGGGTAGAACAGAATGATTTTGCAATGCTTTCAGCTGTTGCCTCATCCCAGGATTCCCCAATCATGTAGGAAACATCTTTCAGAGTGAGTTTTTTTAATGTTTCCACAATTGAAACATCTGGGTCTGCCTCCGACAGAATGCGACGCAGGAGTTTTTTTCCGTATCGTTTTTTGAGCCCCTCCAGTATCCCGTAGTCAAAAGGCTGCAGTAATGAAGCCATGTTAGGGGGTAAAAATTCCATCCTGATTTTGCCATCGGATGATTTCAATCCAGCTGGGTGGGAGGAGCAATTGTCAACAAGGAGAATGGCTTTAGGGGTTAATTTATGTTTTCTCATATGTTTCCTCACATCGGGGACTAAGGTTTTGTGAAACTAGTGACAGAACAAATCGCTGCTCATCCAGGCACTGCGCTGGTTTTCATAGACGATAGGTAGGGCACCCATGTTTACATTCTTAAAACAGCGGGGGTTGGCAAATTTACCTATCATAAAGGGCTTCAGCTTATGGGATCCTGTAGCGTTCAAGCAACCTAGGATTGTCAGTCTGTCCTTTATTTTCTTGTAGCCAGCAGTTGTCTGTTCTTGAGAACTGGCTAGAGTTTTGTCAGGCAGCAGATGCCAGTACAGCCCCATTTCATCCGCATTGTATATTTGCTCCGCTGTATACCCCCTGTCCTGGATGATTTTGTGCAACTCTTCACGATATGGCTACACTTCACTTTGATCAGCTGACATTTTCTCCCCTTGGATTTCAAGCTGCCGGATTGAATGTCGCTGCTTGAAGCGTGCAACCAGCCACTAGAAGCCTTAAAATCATTTGTCAGGGGATGTCATTTTCTTTTTAGCTGTTGACTGAATTTTAAGGCTTTTTCCTGTAACGATGGTCCTGACACGGTGCCCCTTGCTCTTGCTTTGCTGGCGAACCATAAGTAAGTTGCTTTTTTCAAGTTTGTTATCTGAAGCAGGCTTCAGAGTTTTACGGCGTTTCAGTTCTCGCTCATCTTGTAAATTTGTGGCATGTGAAACAAGATGATCTTCTGTTTTTAAATCAGAGACCTGCTGTTTGCTAATTCCATATGCCCTGCTATACCTAACAGCTTTTCCCTTTCTCCAGTTTATGTATTATTTCCAGCTTGTCGCTAAGAGGAAGAATTTTCCGTTTTCGTTTGACTTCCCGTAATCTTCGTATGTTTCTTCTGCCATTCTGCCATTATCTGAAATGCAATTAGACTCATAACTGTGGTTAGACACTTAAATAGTGAGTAAAACAATCAATCAATCAGCTAGTGTGAGAAGGTGAGTCATTAGGTGTTACATTCCTTTGTTATATCTAATGACACACCTACTCGCACTGTCGGAACAATGCTGCTATGAGCCGTGAACTAAAATATGCTAAAAAGTTGGGACCGAGAGAAAAGTCCGTACAAGCGAGTTATCCGGATAATCGAGGTCCGGATAATCGAGGTTTAACTGTATATGTTAATAATAAACTTACATCAAATGATCACTGTGTTAGAACTGCTTGCATGACCAACAGACTTTTGAGGCAAATAAAATGCGCTTTTGTTAATCACACTGAACAATGCCTTATTCCATTGTATAGGGCATACATTAGACCGTATCTAGACTATGGCTCCCCTTTCTGGAATCCAAACCAAAAAAAAAGACATAGCAATTCTTGAACAGGTTCAAAGGAGAGTAACTAGAATGATTCCAAGATTAACAAACTTGGATTATCAGAACAGATTAAAAGTTACTGGTCTCTTCTCTCTTCCAACTAGAAGATTAAGAGGTGATATGCTTATGGTTTTTAATTTAATAAATTCACCAGATCTAATGGAAAAATGGTCTAACACTCTCCAAAGGTGACATGTTCCGAGACTGCATAATAAGCAGCTTGAAGTAAAAACTTATAAAACCAGCAAAAGGGGAAACTTTTTTCCAATAGGAGCATCCATTGTATGGAACACCTTGCCACAAGAATTGGTAGAGGCAACTAGTACCACTGTCTCTAAAAACAAATTAGATGTTTGGTTGAGGGATAATAAATAAATAATGTCCCATAAAGTGTGGGGAACAGTCTCGATGGGCTCTGGCCTTCTTCTGTTCTTTCATACCAAGTAATACCAAGTAATAATACATATTGTACTTGACTTGTAGTGTATTGCTTTGAATTGTATGGTAACACACCTCTGTACTTCTTGCTGCTCATGTTTTACTGTTCAATTTTTGTATACAAATGCTACTTTCCCAATATTCCCCTTCCCCAGGATGCATCTGGAAATGAGCAGTTGCCTGCTCAGTATGCTTTCCTGGTAAAACTTTTAAATGAATAATAAATAAATAAAATAAATAAATAGGGGTAGAATAACTTGTTTGTCCCTACTGTTGATATTTCGGAATATGCATCCTAGAATTGTATTTGCTGAACTTACATCTTTATGGCAGTGTTCTGATGGGGATAGATTGGGTGAGATCGTAACACCTAAATCACATTCTTGATTTGTGATGGGTATGTCCTTACATTTTAGAGTATAGTTGTCATTTCTGTTTTTTGATCCTATGTGCATGATTTTATACTTTTCCAAATTAAGTTGTAATTTGTTCATTTTTACCCATTCTCCTATTTTATTTATTTCTTTTTGGAAGTCTGCTATTGCTGTAGTATTGTTGACTATTGCCCCAATTTCAATATCATCCACAAACCTGCAGCACCAACTAGTTGTTGTTGTTTGTGTAGGTGAATATAGAGGCTAAAATGTGTTGGTCTTAAAACTGATCCTTGAGGAACTCCACTAGTAACATTTTGCCAGGAAGAGACATAACTTGCAACATTTACCCTTTGTCTTCTTTCATATAACCATGTTGATATCCATTTTATTATGTATGGATTAAATCTGTACTCTTGTAACCATAATAACAGAAGTGTATGCGGCATGGTGTTAAATGCCTTTGAAAAGTGCATATAAAATATCTCTACCGGTAGTCCATCATTGATTGCACTACTGACTGGGTTGAAGAAATGCAAAAGGTTTGTTAAACATGATCTACCCTCTGCAAATCCATGCTGGTTAATGTATATGGCTCCCTTTCTGTTCAGGTGATCATTTATTGCTTCCTTTACAATTCCCTCCAAAATCTTCTTACTACAGAGGTTTTGCTTATGGGTCTATAAATTTTACAATCTCCTCTACTCACCTTTTTGTATATAGTTGTTACATTTGTGTCTTTCTAGTCTTTTGGAACCATTACCTCTTTTAGTGTTGAATTAAATATTGATGTTAATGGACCTGTTAGTTCATCTGCATGTTTTTTAAATATGATGGGATGGAAACCATCTGGTCCTGGGGATTTATTAGGGTTCAAATTTACCAGTAGTGTATTTACCTGTTGTTCTATATTCAGAAGGTGCCCCATCTGTTGTTTTAGTTTCTATAGTTGGGCATGAAACCTTTGACTGATAGACACTTGCAAAGTGTTTATTTAGCTATGTGGCTATTTGGTATTCATCTATTATAATTTTGTCCAGTATAATTATTGGCCCCACCCTTGTTAAATCTTTTTTTGTATTGTTTATGTAATTATATAATAGTTTTTTTTATTATTGGTTGTATCTTGTGCAAGTTTGTATTCTTGTTCTCTGTTCTCATTTTGCTTTTTAATTATTTGTATACATTTTTTTCTTAAATCTCTGAACCTTCTTGTGTTCTTTGTTTTGGAATTTGACTTAAGTTTTTTCCAAGCCTTTTTTTGTTTTGTTTTGTTTTATGTTTTTTTAATTGTAAAGTTGAACCAGGTAGGAATCCTGCCTTTGTTGTTGTACTTTTTCCTTTCTGGTATATATTTGTTTGTACATGCTGATATTTTATGGGCTAATAGTTGCCATTGCTCTTCTGTATCTAGGTTTATAAAGTATTTTTCCAAATCCCAATTTTGGAACTAGTTTTTAATGTTAAATGCACATGTAATCAAAAGCCTCAAACACAAGTTGCTGCAACTTTAAATTTTCATGTTATCCATGATTGGGCAATGTTCCTTTTAAAACAGTGTATGGCAGTCCAGAACCCCACCCCCTGATGAAGCACTAATCGAGTGAAGTGCTGGCATGTTCTGACCGTGTGTTTGGAAGTTTGTTATTATCTTCCCCACTGACCACTGTGTGAAAGGGATGCAGCAATCTCTTTGGCATATTTGCACAATAAACACTGAGCAACCACCCAGTCATTGGACTGTTCCTTAATTTGTATCGAGGACCTTACTGTGGTGGTGGAGTTCAGGGGCAGTTTCTTGTTGTGGGTTATACTGAGGGGCAAAGCACCTTGGTCACAGCAGCCTGTTTCCAGCACCACTGTGCATGTACATCATGGGCATTATACCATAAGTTAATGGGGACTCTGATGGGTGTTGCTTATAAGATACACCAAGCATGATGCTTGGGCAAGAGGATGATGAAGCAAAGCTGAGTGGTTCTGTCTGCCAAATCTCACAAGAGGTACCTCTTATACCATAACAGACACCCCTCAAAGGCCCTGTTAACTTATTTAAATCATTCAAGTTTAGCTTGAGTGATTATACTATAATATATTTAGAGCCTTTATTTTGAATTTACTTATGATGTTCTTCCTTCTAGCACTGAAGTGAAGCACTCTCCCTCAAGAGAGCACACAGTATAAAGAATAAGATGTGCAGTGGCTCTGCTTCCTGATTGGCTGAAGCCATGTTAGCAAGTTCTAATTTCTAATTTGTACAGTTTCTGCAAACCCATATGCAATCAAAAGCCTGAAACTCAGCACAAATCATCATGGGAATGCAAATCATGACTGTGAAAGGAGGGGATAAATTGAGAAATGGAAGTTTGTACTTGAACTACATTCTGATTTCCATCTTACTGTTCAGGGTTCACCACAAATCTCTCTCTCACACACACACACAGTGTTAACAACGTTTCAAATGTATACAGGGTGAAGCTATTACTTTTCATCTAAAAATGGTAGTGTGTCAAATCCAAATCCACATCCAACCAAAGATTTGCTCACCTCTACACAATATGCAAAATGCAAAAGAGTTTTCCACAAAGTTTCTCTTACCATGGACTTTTACGGCTGCAGTGGGAGTAGCCCTGCAGACATCTTGCAATCTCAGTAGAGAAAAAGGAGCTTACCATATAACAAATGGACTTTTTAAATAGTGAAGGTGAACAATAATCACTGCAAGTTCACCACACTGTTCTGTCCGGTGGTACTAGTGAAACACAGCACTACCCACCATGTTCCACGAGTGGCTGTTCTTTCAAACAAGACTGTTTCAATGGGCTCAGGGTTATGAATTCTTCAAACAAAAAGCAAGTCACTGCAAAAAAGATGAATAATAACTTCGGCAAGAAGCAAACCTTTTGAAAAAACCACAATTTTAAAGTAAAATGTTGTTACTGAGACTACAGCTTTGTAAATGAAACAATGGGAGCCAGTGGGCTAATACCATGCTCTGATACAGGTCGGCATTCCTGGGTATCTACATAGATGTTACAAACAGCCTAATATGCTGACAGTCAGGGAAAGAAGCACAACAGATCTTATATTTTCATTTACAGACAGAACAGATCAGTCAGTGCAGTTTTACCTGACTTTAAAAGTTGTGGTCAGTATTGAGTGGTTCCTTGAGCAGCCAGACACCAAACCAACAATGTAAGCAAACCAAAGATGCCAGCACTGATGGGTGCAAAGGGAACAGCAGCCGAAAACTATAACACATCGAAAGCTAGAGCCAGTCTTTATTTTATACAATGATAGAATGAGGTACTCTATATCTATGAATATATACAGACAGCTGTATCAAAAATATGCTGTTTGATTACACTGTAAAGTAACATTATACCCCTCAGAAATCAGAGTTATGGTTTGTCTGAACAGAGCACTGTACAATGATTTCATACACTGTCATTGTGTCAGTTTTAACAGTACAGTTTGCTAGTTCCCTAATAGTAAAGAATGTTGAAGCTAGTTTCCACTTTCGATATTTTCTTTGCTGGTAGCCATTGGATCTTTTCAAATACTTCAGCAAATGTATCAGAGCATGCAACCATCAAACTCAATAACAAAAAACAAAACTAAAAAAAGAAAGAATTTCTTATACACAAGCTCACATTTACTGCTAGCTATGTGTAGAAATCTTTCAGCTGGTTTCATCATACTATACCCAATAAATCAAAATAAGTTAAAATCTTTTGAAAAGAACTAGTGTATAGATTTTTTTGCATATATTTGTTTCTACTGTGTATTCTTTCTTGAATATCGTCTGCTGCAAGTTACTCATGCTGATTCATTGACAGCCTATGTTTTAATGTAGTAAGCACGATCATGATCAGGAAAGGGCAGTGGATGTGGCCTACTGTATCTGGACTTCAACAAGGCCTTTGACACTGTGCCACATAGAAGGCTATTAAACAAACTGGGGAATATGGGAGTGGGCAGGACAGTTGTGTGGTAGGTGGGTAATTGGCTGGGTGGCAGGACACAGAGGGTGGTGGTAAATGGCTGTCATTCCACAGAGGGAAGCGTGACCAGTGGGGTACCACAGGGATCAGTGCTGGAACCAGTTCTATTCAATGTTTTAGTCAGTGACATTGGCCAGGACTATAAGGCAGAATTTCCTTGTTTGCTGATGACACGAAGCTCTGTAACAGAGTGGACAGGCCAGAGGGTGTAAACAGAATGAGTAGGTACCTGCAGAAGCCTGAGAAATGGTCATGGAATTGGCAGTTGAAATTCAATGTAAAGAAGTGCAAGATAATGCGTATGGGTGGCTATTCTCCAACGATGGGGGAATATGTGTGATTCGCTCGTATCCCCCATGTGCAGTTCCACACCTACCAGAGAGCCACGCTGGGACTGCATTCACTAACAGTGGTTCCTGCCTGACTGCATTATGTGGCCCCACCCTCCCACTGTGCAGCTACATGGGGGCAGTCCAGTGCGCAGCTGCAGACCCTTTCATGCAGCCAATTGACTGCCTGGACTGAGACACCCAATGGATCATTTGCACCCGTCGGTCACCATGTTGTCAGTGGATGCATAGGCAGCCAGTGGACCCTACCAGCACAGACCCCCAATAGTGCCCCACAGCCAGAGGTGGCTGCAGTGAGGGGCCCATTGACCCCCACCACTCACAGCAGTGGCATCCAGGGGGAGTGCTTACTGGCTATGACTGCCCTCAGGTTGCATTGCCTGCACCCTCTCTCACCCAGTGCTCAATGCATTCCAACATAGTATGGAGCATGGGCATGCACCCCCCCAGCCTGCCCCATCGCAGATCTAGTCATGCAGGTGGGGGATCAGGTGTATGCCAGCCCTGCATCCCCTTTGTGAATGAGGCACAGGCTGAGGTACAGGCTGAAGCAGTGGGTGCAGAGTGGCTTTGTACCCAGATATGCAATGCATAGCCACTTTGCGAATTGGGGAATAGCTGCCATAGGGCACAAAATCCCTGGAACAACATATCAGTTGGGGGGGAGGATATAGTTTGCACCAAGCAGGAAAGGGACCTTGGGGTTATCATCGCTGATGACCTCAAGTTAGGGAAACAGTGTGACAAGGCATCAGGTAAAGTAAATAGGATGTTGGGATGCATAGGCAGGTGCATCACCAGCAGGAAAAGGGAGGTCATAATTCCACTATACCAGACACTAGTGAGGCCCCACCTGGAGTACAGTGTACAGTTCTGGAGACCTTACCTATGTAAGGACATAGACATGGTAGAAAAGGTTCAGAGGAGGGCAACAAAGATGATACAGGGATTGCATCATAAGTTCTATGAGGACAGGCTGAAGGACTTAAATATGTACTCCCTGCAGGAGAGGAGGGAGACACGGGATATGGAAGAGACATACAAGTGCCTTACAGGAAGGAACAGGGTGCAGAAATACACTATTTTCCAGCAAAAAAGATGTACCAGGACTAAAGGGCATGGGATGAAGTTGGAGGGTGGGCAATTCAGAGGAAAGGTGAAGAAGAATGTTTTCACAGAATGGGTGGTGGACAGGTGAAACACCCTGTCAGAGGAAGTGGTGGGAGCTGAAACAATCACAGAATTTAAGAATGCATGGGATAGACATAAGTGAATTCTGGAGGTCAAGGATAAGGGGCAGCAGACTTCTAAAAAAATGTAAAGGTAACTTACATGGTCAAATGGGCAGACTGGGTGGGCCATAGGCCCTTATCCGCTGACCTTGTATATGTGCCTATGTATCTATGTACTGAAATGCTTCACCATCACGTGGAATATTAACATTGACTTCGGAGCCTGATACCATTAGAGGAGTTATATGGTACTGTGCAGTGATTAAAAATCATGTTTTGATCTGCTGGAGAAAGTAAGAAGTGACAGTTTGGTTTGATGACAATCTGACATTTGCATAATTTTTCAGTCTCCATGTCTGCTGTCTTCATGTTTAAAATGTGCATGCACAGATATTTTTCCAAACATTCACACAGAAAAAACATGCTGTCATATTCTCTAGGCACATTCAGTTTTGATAACGGACTGGTTTGTTTATTTATTTTTATCCATTTAAATCAGTCTGAATTATCTGTGTATTTTAAAAATGCATATATACACCATAGTATGCTGTGCAGTCACTCATTGCATCAGATTAATATTTGCCTGCAGAATAACACAAAATGCTTTGAAACAATGTTATTAAAGAATGAAGGCTATTCATGTGTTTTTTCTGCAAGCACTATTTGAATATCATTAGCTGCATATGTCATCAATAAAAAAGCTCCTTTTATATAATGTCTTTCAAATTTGGAATTGTTCACATAATCATGGACCACGTGTGCTTAAGAGTGTCAGAAACTGACAAGCTAGTGATGTTATCTGCCCAGGATAAAAAGGTGAGAAATAAAGAATACAGTTGTTATAGACATAAAAAGTTTATTGATCAACATGAAAATGACATATCTGGGCAATCACCGAGTGTGTTCACTAAAGACTACAAGAGATGGGAAAGGGTTCCAAATAATAACCTGTTTGAACAAGAACTAAATAGGATTTTAGAAAGTAAGCCCAATAAATTGTTTGCCTTCTTAACAATAAACTTGAACAACACTTTCTTCAAAAGTTATAAAATTACATTTGAGAAATGGGAAAAAGAATTACATTAAAAGACATCTGAACAGCAGTGAATGGAAACGGGAAAGGCTATAGCCAAATACAGATTAACAAGCGATAGGGTAATACAGTATAAAATACTGAATAGGGCTTATTTTTCCCAGAACAGGTTGGCCAAAATGTATACAAATGTATACAAATGTGAGTAACACATACTGGCACTGCCAGTCTTCTGATGCAAACATGTTGCACATGTTCTAGAACCATAAGCTATGCCAGAAATGGTGGGTCTCAGCATTTGAAACTCTTAGAAAAGTAAGTTTAATCTTACACAATGGCTAGGACAAAGTATGCAATTTTGGGAATGTGCAACTTTATAGGTAGGGGTCACAGGGACAGACTGTTTTTGAATGTAACTTTTATGTTGGTCAAAAGATAATTATTAAAATACTGGAAATGTGACTCAGAGAATACCCATTTTCCTATAAATGAGTGGAAGTACTCATTTTTGACCTCACTGTTTAATTATAAATATTTTATAAAGTTTGAATCCACATGGAAATTACAAAAAAAAGATGTGAACCAATGGTCAGTAAGTGACTTTGAAAGTTAAGAGTACATGCTATGACATTGTGTAGGAAGGAGGTATCCTCTTATAATGGAATGGGGGAAGAAATCAATGACATAAAATAGTACTATCAAATATAAAAGGTGTTTATCCCAATATTTATTTATGTATTTATGAATTACAAATTTGTGTTTGTATGGAACTTTTCTCTTATATTGAATGTATAATTCCAACCTCCCTATGTTATTGTCATTGTATTATGAAAATTAATTCTTAAAAATCAATAACAATTATATTAAAAAAAAACATGAAAATGACATATGTGCATAGAGCAACTTGTTTAAATATATGAAATTTGTGTTTTTTTTCCTCCCATCTCCTTTAAAGGAATATACAAGCTAGCAGTCAGACTTAAAAACTTATTCATGTGAGGCATTGCTAACTCTCTGTGCTTGTGATTCCAGTTTTTTTCTTTCCTGTGGTTAAAGCATCCTAAGAGAATGGTGTGAATCTCATTTTCATTCAGATCTGCAGCACCCAGGTGCCACAACTGGAGGGTTCTCGACTGAGTAAAACATTTCTTATGGCCCAACATCCACAAAATTTGCCTTGGCTATTGTACTGCTTCACAATTTAATTTAAAAATAATTCTACATTTCTAATATCCATGATATTTGTGCCAGTCACATAAGGTTTCACAGCTAAAAATAATGGCCTGAGATATACTTGGTTTCCAAAGTTCTATTGCATAGGGTTTTACCTGTGTAGAAACATCAGCGGTGCAGTCACGCTCAGTGTCCTTTTCTAGCACTCTGTAATTGGATTACAATATGTGCAGTCTGCACAAGTTCACAGTGTACAGAGTGTAAAACTATGGAAAACAAGTAGATCACAGGCTGTTAATATTAACTGGAATCTGACATAACTGGCAACAGTATTGGGGATAAAGAAATTTTCTGATGTCACAAGGTGGCACGCGGGCAGGCTGAGAGCTAGAAATTGTATTTTCTGAGTGACATTCAATGATAGGAAAAAATATTCAAACAAGCAATAAATATTCGCTTGCTGGGGTGGTGTATCCAGTTGCTAGGATATGACTGAGTGGTTGATGGGTGTAATACACCAATGTTGGGATTCCACAGTAGTCCCAGTTTTCCCCATCAAATTGCCGAGCTACCTCAGTAGTTTAGGTGGCAGGGTGGGGGCTAAAGGTAGTGCAGGAGACCCTGCAACATTAATCGCATCCCTGCAGTTTAAAATGTTTTTTTCTCTTTCCTTCAGCCTGCCCAGCACTGGTATGAGTGTATGCCTTCTCCGAGCCCTGATCATGCTGGGCAGCTGCTTACCTCCCTGGTCATTAGGGACTTGGTGTGGGCAGTAATGGCCATTATTAATTAAAAATAGGGGGCAAGCAAGCAGTGTGGTTGGGAGAGCACTTTCAGGTGTCCTGACAAGCAAAGTACAGTTTTTGCTGCCAGACGGGAGAGAGGGGATGCAGGTAGGTAAAAGTAAAAAAGTAAAGTGTAACTGCGGTCCTCCTCTCATCCCTTTAGAGCAGCGGCTCCATGAAGTGTTGGCAGGTCTGAGGTTGTGTAAGTCCAGTGTTGCCAGAAGTGTTGCGGCAGCCCCCTGAAGTGCTTGGCGGGCCCTGAGGACTGCTGCAGTCGGCTGCAGTGTGGGCTCAGTTCTGCCGCAATTTTTGTTTCCTTTTTTTTTAATTTTAAAGTTACGTTCTGTCCTCACCAGTGGCACCCACAAGTGGGGCCGCATCCTTAGAGTCAGCATCTAGGCCGGGGGGTGCACTGGGCATGTCAATGCCTCAAAGTTCTCCATCCTACTGCCTGCCTCTGGCTCCAGCATCAGCAGGCACCTCCTGCCTCCTCCTTCCAGTTCTTCTCTCCTGGGCCGGGGCGGTGAGTCGGTGGCAGCACCACTGGCCAGGTGCTGACTGCCTGAACTTTTAAAATAAATAAATAAATGCAGTCAATTCTGCTTGTATGCCTAAGCTCCAGACCTCGGTAAAATGAGCATAGCGGCCGAATGGCATACGAGTGGTAACACTATTTTGCCATACACTCATAGCTGACACCAATGTGCAAAGACAGACAATGAACTCTCCAAGTGTAAGAATGCAATATTATAACATATATTTTATTTATACAACAATTCCTTAACTGCATTTCATTAAAAGCTTAAAAGCTAAGACATCAAATGATGTGGCAATGTACTGTATCAAATTAATAACGTGCATCATTAAATAGCAGTTTAAAGTACACTGTGACTGCAAATGAGCAATTAACATCTACCAAGGTAATCATACTAACATACTAAAATGCCAGCAGAGTAGGCCCTATGGTCTATTGAGTCTGTTCGAGATCAGTACCCTTTAGGGGCACCGTTGCTGCCTTCCCCACCTCCCCGTGAATCCCCCCAATCCCCGACTGAAGTTCTCCAGTTTTGACACGGCTCAGTTTCACCCTCCCCCTATACCTGTCCTAGCCTCGCTTGAACCCCACCACAGTATCTACATCCACAAGTTCTGCAGGCAGTGTATTCCAAGGTTCCACCACCCTCTAAGTCAAGTATCTTCTCCTTGTCTCCCCCTTGAGTCTCCCTCCAACCAGCCTCAATTGGTGCCCCTGGTGGCCCTCCCTCTCTCAGCTGTAACACCCTATCTGGGCTTACCCTATTTACCCCCTTAAGGTATTTGAAAACATATCCCCTCTATCCCTTCTCTCCTCCAGGGAGTACATGTTGAGCTCCCCAAGTCTCTCCTCACAGGATCTCTCCCCCAGACCCTGTATTATCCTGGTTACCCTCCTCTAGACCCTCTCCAGGAGTGCAATGCCCTTTCTCAGGTACAGAAACCAAAACTGCATGCAATATACAAGGTGCAGTCTAACCAGGCAGTTATACAGAGGGAGAAGCATCTCCTGGCTTCTCGAGGTTATCCCCCTGGTGATGCACCCCAGCATTTTGTTTTCTTTGACCAAAGCCCTCCTACAATGCTCAGAGCTGTTCATTTTGGCATCCACAACCACCCCTAGGTCCTTCTCCCCACTTGAAGCCTGCAGTGTCTCCCCTCCCAAGGTGTACACATGAGCTGGGTTCCTGATCCCCAGGTGGAAAACCTGGCATTTCTCCATATTAAACCTCATTTTTCAGGTGTGTGACCACCTTTCCAGAGCCTCCAGATCCCCTTGTAGGGTTACTCTACCCTTCTCCCCATCCATCACCACCCCCAGCTTTGAATCATTGGCAAAGAGGCTCATCTTGCTCCTGATACTGTTCCTGATGTCTGAGATGTAAGCATTAAACAGGAGTGGGCCCAGTACCAATCCCTGTGGGACTCCGCTAATGACCCACCTAGGAGACCTCTCCCCCAACCACCACCTTCTTTATTTTTTAAATCCTCTTTATTGTCATTTTCTTCCAATGATCATTAGACAAACATACATAGATACTCAGGTGTCACCTGAGCCCACACCCCAAAACTGAGTGCGGCTACTATATACAACAGTTAACTATGTACATACACAGCTGCATTGCATACCCCTCTACCACACTCTCCATAACTATACTCGCTTACACTATATAGGACATCCTCTGCTTAGATAGGTACATTTATATTTCAGAGTCAATATCCCAAGATGTCCCTTCGTGCATTTAAAGCAATGTTTTACAAGGTAGCAACCCTTAGGGTAATACCCTGCAGCTGCGTCCCTAAGGAAAAGAGAGAGTCCCCCCCACCCACGAACCCATGGCAGATTTTGTGGCTCCCGTTAACGGATCCAAATAATATTCAAACAGAGTATATATACCTCCTGTAGCTAGGAATAATTAAATAAAGCCCACTACTATTATATCGTCTAGTCCCTGTCCATAGATCCTAAACTACGTACAATCAGACAGACAGGCCCACGTTTGGGAGATTTTAGACTGCATAGAATAAACCGCCTCTAGGGTCCTCCATCTCTTGTCATAAATTCCTTTTCGTCCATTTCGAAGCATTTGCCTTCTAAGCCTGCTAAGCATTTTCAGCAAATCTCCCACCCACTGCTCATATGCATAGATCAGATAATTTTTCCAGTGCCTCAAGACAAATGCTCTTACTAAGGAAGACATTAAGGAAATATGACATTTAGCAAGTGTACTATGAACATAAGTCATATCTCCCAAAACAGAAGATCTCAGACAATAAAATCCGTATAGTTCACCATAGGGTCCATATTATGTTTAATTTGCTCCCAAACGGGGTGGATTTTGGAACAGTGCCACATGACATGCAATAGATCCCCTGGGTTTGTGCCACACCTAAAACATAGGTATGTCTGTCTGAGGCCCCTAGCACATAGCTTGGCAGGGGTATAATATATATTAGAAACTACAAAAAAATGCATGATCTTATACTTAGGTATAGGAATATACCTACTACTCCTCCAAACTTCCTTCCAGTCAGGCCCCTGGGGGATAATGTCCTTCTTTTTATCTCAATCTGAAACCTTTACAGAAACATCTCCACCTAAGAAATTTAATAGCACCTTATATATCCTGGAAAGGGTTTTTTTGGAATAGTTAACTTCCTTAAAGCTATCCCAAGTAAACAGGGTATCCTGTGGTCCACCCCTCCCTCTCTCCATTTTTTGCACCAGATTAGCAACCTGTATTTTCTTAAAGAAATTCATATTCTTGCACTGGTCTGGGAAGACCACCTTATCTCCTTTTATAAAGTCTGCCCAATTTAAGTTAAGCAGTTGAGGGCCCATTGCCTTCTAATTCTTTGTCCCCAATGAGCATATTTGGATTACCCATATAGGCTGTTCTCGAGAGCCCTTTTGGCTTTCCTTTGATTCGGGACAAGAGAGTCCACCAGGCCAACATTGATTTATAGATTGGGGTTTGCTTTCCCCCATCTGATAAATCCTCTGGATTAAAAAACAATACTGCTTCTGGTGAAATGTCCAAGTCTGTGAGAATTTGCCTCTCAACCTGGAGCCAAGTTGGGATATATCCCTCCTCCTCCACCGGTCTGTACCATCGACCCATTATCCCTCATTGTCCAGCTACATAATATAAGTGTAAATCTGGAATTTTGAGACCTCCCATATTATAGGGTAGCCGCAAGATATTGTACTTTCTCCTAGGGGGTTTAGCATTCCATAAAAAGTTAGAAATGAGCTTTTGTACTTTAATAAACCAACATTTTGGAACATTATACGGGGATAAATGTATTGGGTACAAAATTCTAGGCAATAGATTCATTTTAATCAATCCTAGTCTCGCTGTCCAGTTCAGAGGGAGCTTATTCCATCTAATCATATCTGTTCTGGCTATCGATAGCATCTCACCTATATTTGTTTCCAGGCCCTCATCCTCATTAGTTGTAATCCAAATGCCAAGATACTTGATCTTTTTTGGAGACTACTTCAATTGCAGAGGTTCAAAGTCCGCTTTGAAAGTGTATACAGTAAGGGGGAGAACCTGTGTCTTACTCAAATTTAGCTTATAATTCGACACCCTATAGAATCTCTCAACTATTTCCAATCCCCTTTTGAAGCTCTTTGCTGGTTCCTGTAGATGCAGCAGAATGTCATCTCCAAAGACAGACATTTTCATTTCCTTCCCTCCAATAACAATCCCCTGTATCACCAAGTCCATCTGGATCGCCCTTAATAGGGGCTCCAGGTAAATATTAAACAGAATTGGCGATAGGGGGCATCCCTGTCTGGTCCCACTATCAAGACAAATTTCTTTCGACAAATAGCCATTACATAGAACCCTAGCCATAGGAGCAGCATATACATTTTTAATGCCTCTAAGAAGGCCCTCCGGGAAACCCATACTTCTCATAGTTGCAAATAGAAAATCATGAGAGACCCTATCGAAGGCCTTCTCGGCATCTAATGCAATTAACGCCATAGGCAACCTAGAAGTAGAGGCCTTATGTAATATATGGTGAATTTTCCGAAGTGCATCATGCGCCCCTCTACCTGGCATAAACCCTACTTGTTCTTGACTAATTAGCCTAGGGGCAATTTTCAAAATTCTATTGGCCAGTATCTTTGTCAGCAATTTCAAATCCTGATTCATCAGGGCAATAGGTCTATAGCTCTCAGGGAGCTCCTTGGGTTTATCCGGTTTTGGGATAAGTGTGATATAGGCCTGATATAGCGGCGGGTGTGGGACCCCTTCCTGCATAATGTTTGAGAATAATTCTTTCAATAGAGGCAATATAGTTGCAGTGTGGGATTTATAAAATTGGGCTGTTAGACCATCTGGTACTGGTGTCTTACCATTCGGGAGTGAATTGATCACCTCTAATATTTCAGATTCCAAAATAGGGGCCGCCAACCACTGAGTTTGTTCTTGATCCAACTTAGTAAGAATTATACTCTCCAAGAATCCTGTAATATCCCCCTCCTTAACCGGAACACCCCCTTGATAAATCTCTGCAAAATAAGCCGCAAAGGCATCAGCCATTTTCTGGGGCTCTGTTATTATTTCCCTGAAAGCTTATCAGCGGAATCACGAGCTGCCTCCCATTCTTTTATTCTATTTGAAGAAGCTTACCGGAACATCCCCCTGCATCAGATAGTTTGCATGAATCTTTTCAGACCACTGATCTAACTTACCATAAAGAATGCTTGCCATCTCATCTCTTAATTCCTTAAGCTCGAAGTCTACCCCTGGAAGTGCCCTCTAGAGACCAATGAATTAATAGCACCAATATAAACTCTTCCATCGCTCTTCTCATACTATTTCTCCTAGTTGTAAACCTCTGAGCTATACCAGAGTATAAGACTTTACAAGTGGGCCACGTTAATCTCTTGTCCGAAAGTGTTGGGACTTGGGTCTGGATAACTTCCACCAATGCATGCTCTAATCTGGCTAACACATTGTCATCTGCTAGTAAAGAATCATCTAACCTCCATCTATATGGCTTCATTGGGAGAGATTCCATCATCCAGGTCAACTGGACTGTAGAGTGGTCAGATAAAATTCTAGTGTGAGTGATCAACTCCCTCGCTCCCTGGATTGCTTCTTTATTAACCAAAAAAAAATCTATTCTTGAATGGGTTTTGTGCACCCCTGAATAAAAAGTCATAATGTGGCCCCCTTTATTACAAGCCATAATTGGATCCACCAGCACTGTTACCTCCAGGAGTTTAACCATAGCTGTCTGTGCTATAGAAGGTGGCCGTTTCGAAGGGGGCTGTTTATCTACCATATTATTAAGGCAAAGGTTCCAATCTCCTGCTAAGATTAGAGGATGAGATGAAAAAAGGGCTATATCCATTTCCACTGAAGCAGAAAAATCAGGGTTAGGTGGTGTGGGAGCATATATAGAGGCAATCGATAGTAATTTACCTAAAATAGTACCCGTAACATAGATCCCTCTGTAGTCTTCTCTAGTTTTAATTTGCAAAACTGTAAACGGACAGTCTCTCCCAATCAAAATCGCTACCCCCCCTGAAGCTTTGACATTTCCCTCTCCAAAGACCTGTCCTACCCACAATTTCTTTAAGAGACCCAACTCCTCCTTTGATAGATGGGTCTCCTGCAGGACTGTGATCTGAGCCCCCAGCTGATGGATATGTTTTAATATCACCATTCTTTTCTTTCTCCCTCTGAGGCCTTTAACATTCTAAGTAATAATTTTGATATTGATCATGCAATCTTATTTACACCCCTGCTTCTCGCTCCAACAAAATCTGTTTTTGCTTATATACATATCGTGGACTCTCTCTCTTTTCCCTCTCCCAGTAATCCCCCCCCCAACCTGATCCCCGATCCTTCGATCGCCCTCCTAGCCCAGATGGATACGTAGATGAGCCATCTCCTGAGAGAACCCCCAGACCCTCCAAATCCTTACTATAACCTCTATATCTTCCTAATTCCCCTATACACCAGCCCATCCCCCCATCGCCCCCCTTGGTATCCACTCATAACCTTAGGTATGCCCTATCATATTATGCAGAAAATAAAATAGTAATAGTAGCCTGGACTGAGTCAAATACCACAGACCCAATGTAGCTAAAGACAAATAAAACACCCCAGTATGAGATCACACATTCTTGTCACACTGAGGTCCCAAATTAAAATCTAATCCCTTTAGATCCAGAGTTAAATTCGAGTACATATTTTGAGCCTACGTTTACGCCTAAAACACATAACAACACAATTGAGCCACCTTTAATGAGTCCTCTGGTCAGAATAAGATTAATCAGTCCCATCATATATTCCTGGCCCAAGATAGAGAGAGTAAAGGAGAAATGAAAAAACAAACAGCCCCAACACCCCCCACCAAGGCCCCTGGAAGAAGATGCAGCAAGAAAAAATAGTAGAAAAGAAGAAAAAAAAGGGGATATTTTCTTCCTTTTTTTTCCCTTTTCTTTCCTGTCTCTCTTCTTCTCTTCCTTTTATTCCTCCTCTCTTCTTCTTTCTTCCTCTTCCCCCTCTCTTATATGCTTTTTGGGCCATTTCTTCCTTATTATCCAGCTTGCATTAATATGTCCAGATCCCTTAAAAGTACCATGTCTGGTCAAAGCCTTCCCCTGTGGGTCACTTTCAGGTCACAGACTTGAACAAGTCCGGGAGCTCCAGTCACAGTCCCTCTGCCACATCCTTCGCCGTTAAATACCTCTGATCCCCGGACTGTAATTACACCACCAGAGTAGCAGGATGCTGAATTCTAAACTTCACTCCAGCCAAATAAAGCTTTTTTTTTATATCCCCATGCTCCTTCTGCTTCTCCCGAATCGCTGGGGTTTGATCTTGGAATACCAACAAGGACGTACCATTCCACTGCAGATTTTTAAGTGCTCTGGCTTTGTTTAGAATGTGTGACTTCTTGAAGTTTAGAAACCGCATAATGATGACTCTCGGTCTGGCCCTTGGTGGAGGCACTTCTCTGAGCGAACGATGAGCTCTCTCCAGATTATATGAGTCCCCATATGGAGTTGGGCCTAAGAGTTTCATTAACAGATCCTGAATAAATGAAATACAATCAAATCCCTCCGATCGCTCTGGGAGACCCACCAGAATTAAATTGTTCCTCCGGCTGCGAGATTCTTGGTCCTCGACTCGATCCTCTAGCTTTCGTACTTGCTTTCAGAGGGTCACCAAATCCTGATCATGAGTTAGAGTTTTGCATTCCTGAGATGCCATACACGCCTCCACATCCCCGATTCTTTGAGCCAATGTATTCAATGTTGGTTTAACTGCTGAGAAGTCAGCAACAAGCCCCCGAAGTAGGGTTTTAATTTCAGTAATGTCCTCTGGAGATGCCTGTCCTCCTCCTGCCATCTCAGATCTAGGCCCTTGGTCCTCCAGCACAGGCGATGGGGGTTTCGGGCACTTCGTAGCTGGTGCTCGTGCATCCAGGCTCTCAGAAGTTTCGTACTCCATCTCGGGCACTGCAGTCGGCCCCGCGAACCTCCGCGGTACAGCGAATAAAGACCCGGAATCAGAACCAAGAGGTTTCTCAGGGGAATACAGGAGTCTCTAGTGGGTTAACCACATTGTTTCCACCACCACACAGTAGTCAAAAATAGCTTAATAATAAAGCAGATTCAGCAGGGCCTGGGAGCTCCACTCAGTTCGTCCTTCCTTGATCAGCTCATCACGTGATCCAACCACCACCTTCTGAAAACACTCAGTTAGCCAGTTCCCTATCCACCTGACCATCTGTTCCCCCAACCCCATTTCCCCCAGTTTATCCAGCAGCCCAGGATGTGGCACTGAATCAAATGCCTTGCTAAAGTCCAGAAAGAGGACATCCACCAGCCTGCCCTGGTTCATGCCTTTGTCACCCAATCATAGAAGTCCACAAGGTTGGTCTGACATTATCTGCCCTGAACAAAGCCAAGCTGGCAATCATTCAGGGAGATCCACACCTCCAGAAACACCTCCAGCCTTTCCTTTAAGATGGTCTCCATCAATTCACCTACCGCCGACATCAGGCTGACAGGCCTGTAGTTCTCTGACTCATCTCATGAGCCACCCTTGTGGATAGGCATGATGTGGGCCATCCTCCAATCCTGAGACACCCTCCCCATCTGAAGGGAAGATTTGAATATGTCAGCAAGGGGAGCAACCAGGACATTGGCAAAGTCCCTTAGCACACTGGGATGAAGACCATCTGGACCCGGTGCCTTCTCTATTCTGATGGACTTGAGGGCTTCCAACACCCTACCAACAGGGATTTAAACATCTGTGCCCCCTCCCAACAGCTGGTCCAACCTGCCCCCCCCGTACAGTACAGCCCTACCATCCTCCCCAGTAAAGACCGAGGCAAAGTAATCATTAAGTACCTCCGCCTGTTCCTCAGCCTCCTCAGCTCACCCACTCCCTGACCTCAGTCTACTAACCTGCCCTTCACTTTCCTTCTTTCCCTGATATACCTAAAGAACCCTTTATCACATCTCCTAATCCCCTGTGCCAACCTCTACTCTGTCCTTGCCTTGGCAGATCTCACCACCATGGTAACCATTCTGGCCTTCATATCATACTCCCACTTGTCCATAATCTCACACGAGCACCTGTATCGACTATAAGCAGCCCACTTCTCCCTCATTGCTTCCTGGACCTCCCTGGTGCACCAACTCAGCTTACTGGCACTCCCAAACTTGTGTCACACCTTCGTGCAGGCCTTGGCAGGTTCCTGGAGCCCATTTTTTTATAATTTCCCACCTGCTTCCAGTGTCCATGCCTGGCCTGATCCCCTGCAAGTGACCCTTAAGGATCTGCTCCGTACACTTGAAGTCCACACCCCTAAAGTCCACTACTACCATTTTTGTGTGATCTTTGCCTCCCCCCAGGTCCATGGAAAATCATATCGTGGCATGATCACTCCCCACCAGTGGGTCCCCTACCACTAGGTCCCTTACCAGATCACAGTCCAACAGGCCACATCCAGGATATGTCCTTCCCTTGTTGGGTCGACCACCAGTTAGGCAAGGAATGCGTCCTGGAAGACATCCAGTAGTCACTGCTCCCTGGCTGATGAGGATGCCATAGTTACTCAATCATCCCCAGCAAGTTTAGGTTTCCCAGCACCACCATTCTACTCTCCCACTGACCACAGTGGTCACTAATATTTGCCAACAGGCCTTTCTCTAGATCTTCCTTCAGCATGGGTGGCCTGTAAACCACCCCCCAGTTTTACCCTCTTGCCCCTGGCACCTGCAAGGTGACCCATAGTGCATCCACAGTTCCCTCTGCCCCCTCCACCCTGCTTATCCCTATGCCATTCCTGATGATGAGTGCTACTCCTCCCCCCCTACCCACAGCAGATTCCTTTCTCAACATAGTGTAACCTGTCAGGTTTAGGTCCCAGTCATGTCCAGGAGTGGCCCAAGTTTCACTAACAGCTGCCATATCCACTTCCCCTTCTACCATCATTGCCTGAAGCTCAGACATCTTGTTACCCAAGCTCCTGAAGTTAATCAGGACCACTCTCCATCCCTTTACATTTACCTCCCTCATTTCCCTAACCTAAGAATTCCCAGGTAGCTGCCTGCTCAAACTCCCATGGTCACAGTCTGGTTCTCCCATTTTGAGCCCCCCCTTCTCTTGGGAAAGAAGGCCAAGCCCCTCCTTGATGGGCATGCTGGGAACAGCCTCAAGCCTCAGACCTCCCCCCTCAAAGTTTATTGTTTTTTATCACTACTCTTTTTTCTCTCCTTGCAGTCACAGTCCTGCTGGCATCAAACCACTGCTCCACTTCACCTTGACCCCGAGTGGCGATGCCCAGCTGGCATATGCAGCTATGACCATTGAGAGGGGCTCCCACTTCAGCCCCCACACTCAGCAAGGATCCATTACTAGCACACGACTATTTTCAGGCATCGTCGGCGATGAAGTGAGCGGCCATCAAGCTGCCGCGGACCAAGGTGCTTTTACCCTTTTTCTCCCAATGGGAGCATGGACATGCAATGGCATCCATGCACAAACATGCAGATGTCTGCCTTGCCCCCCCCCACTGAGCACCCACACCACTGCAGTTCCTCCAGGCATCCCCAGGGACCACCAGAGTGTGGCGTGCATCCACCCTTTCCCCAGAACTAGGAGAGCTGTCGTCGGATGCTCAACCCTAGTCCTCCCCTGCCGACCCCTGGTGATCCGGGCTCTTTCCCAAACCCAGGTCGCCGGTGTGGAGCAAGGTGTGGCATCCAGTGCCTCAACTCTCAGCGCCACTGGGCCGGCTTTCCCCCTCACAAGTTTAAGCCCCACATAGCTTGGATGATTCCAGCCATTTTTTTTAACACCTCCTTCCCCCCCCAAATTGAGGTGGCACCTATCCCTTGCATATAGCCCCTTGTCCTCCCTAGTTGCACCCCAATCCCCCACCAACCCATATCCCCTAGCCTCACACCACTCTCTGAGCCATTCATTGACTTCTCTAATTTTTTGTTGGTTTCCCACACAGGCTCTATGCACTGGTATGATCTCCAAAAAGGAGACTGAGCACCCCATGGCGTGACAGACCCTGGCTAGTTCCCAGAACCTTGCATAAATCTCCAGCATACTATTTCCCTCTATATCATTTGTGCCCAGGTGCACTAATATGTCAGGGGAGAGTCCACATTCCTTTGCCAGTGCATAGACCGGGAGCAGCAATTTAGACACCTTCTTGCCAGAATAAGAGGCATACAACTGATTTCACAGACATACAAATAGAAAAAAATAACATTATAAGCACAGGAAAATAATCAGGACCAGGTACAAACTGGCATACAACTGAAAAAGGCATATATCTGAATGGCATAAAAGTGGAATGGACTACAAATAAAAGTTTATCCATGCTGAAGGGCACTTCAGGGAGACAGCTGGGAGTAGGCAGGCAAAGTCGCATAGTAGCGGACCCCCTGAGGGCAGGAACATTTAAATGCATTATAATTGAGCCTCAGCGGTGCGCTCTAGAGTGAGGGCAGTCCTATTCAAATATATTTAAATGTCCCAGTAAGGGAGCAATGGCATTGAGCAGGTATTATGAAAATATAGCTCCCTGGAGGCAGAGCATAGGACAGGATGGTCCTGAATAAATGAGTAATTAAATAAAATCATGAGAGCTGAAATCAGGGGCAGGACAAAGCCCCAGTATTTTAGGCAAACTTGCCTAGTGGGCAAATGGACAAGGCAAGTTAGCCCAAACCCTTTGTTTATTTAAATAATAAATTAAAAGGGTCAGTCAGGGCAAGGAGGGCCCCAGCTAAAGTGGTAGCCCTGCTAGCCAAGTGGGCTAGTGAATCAGGGGCCAGTTAGCCAAGAAAGTGTTTTTATCATTTTGTTCAGTTATTTGAGTTTTAGATGGACCAGTTGGCCAGCCCCAAATTAAAGAGGAGAGTACCCCAGAGAGGAGAAAGGTGGCCAGTAGCCAAGTAGTCAGTAGTAGCCCTGCCACTGCTAGTATTTAAAGAGTTTAAAATTCTGCTATTTTAAAAGTGCACTCAGGTGTTAGCCTCAGCCAGCAGCAAGGGAAGAGAAGTGGGTACATGGTTAGCTACTTCAGCGGTGTAGTAACCTCAGCCTGAGCTAAGGGCTAGTAAACTGTATAACTGCCCCATAGCCCCTAGGTCAGGGAGGTATAGCTAGCAAGGGATCCTTAGCATGCCAGCAAGCCAGACTACCTTCAGCCTATAGGGTAATCCTCCTGTTAGGCTCCTTCAAACTCAAATTCCTGTGGGAGGGGATCATTCCACAGAGTCCATGTGTAACTAGTTATATCTAGCAATTGACAGGTTTTCCCCTTGCATCATCTTCCTAGAGTTCCTGTTATAGAAAATGTTTCTGTGGAACATTGCAAATTTTTGCAAAAAGGCAATACCTTTTACTGACATTCAGCCTGCATTTAAAAGGACAACTATGCAACTGCCTTTCTGCTCAAGTTTGCCTTGGTTATTTCAAGAGACTGTTGGATTACCCCTGAATTTGCCCTTGATGTACTAAAGTGCCCTTTCTGTTTGAATATGTCTTGTTTACTCCAAAGACTGTTGGATTAACACCAGACTTGCTTTTCTTGTCAAAAACTGCCCTACCTGCCACTGAACTGCCTATACATTCAAGAATTTCTTTGCCTAAGGCCAATTTTTTCATCTGATTAATTGCCCAACTTCAAACCGTCACTAGCAGTGATTAACCAGAGATTGTGCCAGCCATCCTTCTTTGGCTTCTTCCTTAGTTTTCTCCCACTCATTGTACAGTTTGTTGTTTTCCGTCAGTTCCAAGTGTCATCCAGTTTCCATGTGAATGCAATGATCAGTTTGTTGTTTTCAGTTTTGTCTGCATCTTGTTTTCCCCGGGATCCTGCTTCAGCCCAGAGATCTTTAGCCAGTTTTGTCTGCATCTTGTGTTCCCTGGGATCCTGCTTCAGCCCAAAAGTCTTCAGTCAGTTTCATCAGCATCCCATTTTCCCTGGGATCCTGCTTCAGCCCAGAGGTCTTCAGCCAGTTTTGTCTGCATCTTCTTTTCCATGGGGTCCTGCTTCAGCCCAGAGGTCTTCAGCCAGTTTTGTCTGCATCTTGTATTCTCTAGGATCCTGCTTTAGCCCCGATGTCTTTGGCCAGTTTCATCTGCATCTCGTTTTTCCTGGGATCCTGCTTCAGCCCAGAGGTCTTCAGCCAGTTTCATCTGCATCTCGTTTTCCCCTGCGATCTTGCTTCAGCCCAGAGGTTTTCAGCTAGTTTCAGCTGTATTTTGTTTCCTTGGGGTCCTTCATCAGCCAGGAGGCTGTACAGCTGCTTGGGCTTTTGTTCTTCAGCTTTTCTGCATTTTGTTTGCCCTGGATTCCCACTGTAGCCAGGAGGCTTTACTGTTGTTTGGGGCTCTTGTGCATTTTAGTTCTTTCCCCTTCATTTCTCCCAGTTCAGTCAAGCCTGCCAATGCAGTGCACTGGTGGCCATCATACTTAATCCTTGATAAACACCTCACTCTAATGTTTGGTCTATGCTAGTCATGCTGTTATAATGTAATGAAATAATAGAAAGATAGAGTGATAGAGTTATTGAATTATAGAAGTACAGAGAATAGAATTGTAGAGTTAAAGGTTATCGTACAGTATAGAGAATAGAGTATAGAGTGTACAGCTGTGTAATTGCCTATCCTCTTTTGGTGCTTTGCACCAAGTAAACCTTTTTCATTCACTGAGTTTGTCTTCTGCCTCTCCTTATCCAAGCACCGCTTCACCATCAGCGAATAAGAACCAGTGCTTTACAGTGGGTAGTGTAATTCTGGGAGCACAGAGACTACACGTGGGGCTGACTAAAGCTAGTCTGAGATCCCATGGCTGTTTTAAAGTCTAAGGCAAGGTAGCCTATGTCTTTATTAAAGAAGGAAACCCAATCTTTGTGTTTTATATCATTGTTAGTATATCTTTGTAAGGCAGACTAAACTGGTCACGTAATCCATGGACTTTCTTCCTGGTCCCTGGCACATAAAAGAGAACACTGTAGCAAGTGGGGAGTGTAAAGAAAAGGTTAGTTGGCTACATTGTGCATATGTATTTTTTTTATTTAATGCACAGATAATTCAGACTGACTAAAATGGATAAAAAAAAAAATATACAAGCCCAATACAGAAAATTTACCTAAAGAATATGACAGCATGATTTTCCTGTGTGATTATTTGGATAAGTATGCATGCATGCATATTTCAGACCTGAAGACTGTAAACACAGGAATAAAAAATCACCATAGAAAATGAAAAACAAAACAAAAATAACCTGAAATCACAAGCACGGTTAGCAGCAGTACCTCAGATGAGTCTGTTTTTATGTCTCACTGCTAGCTTGTCCAGATACTGTCTTAGATTAAGAAGTTCTCTCAGTCATGGGCTATAAACTGTCTACTTTGCCTGTTGTGGGAGTAGGTGCACAGAAAGAGATGTTTTACACCATTTTATTTTTATACCTGTGGGCAGAGCCTAAAGCCATTTTGCTATCTGTATCTTGAAAATGGAGATTCGTGGAACACATTTTTTTGACTTTTCAATGTATCTTTCCACATCTACAAATCACTATGACAACTAAAATAAAAGAATCCATTCTTGCTGTTTAGAATGTTGGAGACATAACTCCAAGCTGCTTATCTGATGGCCATTAGGAAACTGAAACAACTTGTTAAATATTGGTTGCCAATTAAACTGGAGATTTGTTTACCCCCTTCGAAATGCAACAGCTTGTACATTTAAATGATTAGCATGTAAACAATTTTTGCTACTGACTTCAGTTGGGGTTGAATATCTTTCAATAAAGATTCATACCTCATAAATGTTACCCTTTCCCAATAAAATTTGTAAAGATTTACACTGTTTTTAACCTTTCAAGACCTATCTGATACAATGCCAGGTCTTCAGTGAACTACCCAGACTAAATACATACATTTCTTTTTGACAGAAAGGGCTGCATCCTGCTTCCCGCTTACCAAACATAACAGATAAGAACTACTGAGATCTCTTATAATAAGAGTGAGTGTGTGTTGTGTGTGTGTGTGTGTGTGTGTGTGTGTGTGTGTGTGTGTGTGTGTTTGTATGCTAGAGGGGTGGACAAACAGTCAAACTCTGGCAAGGGAGACCTCTTCTAATGAATTAACTGCTGACAAACCATGAGTGATACAGAAGCAAATTATTTGGTACATTTTATTGGACCAACATAGATGTAACAAAAGGAACTTATACCATTTATACAATTCCTGATTAAACAACTGCAAACAGGAGACTGTTTTTGTCATTTTATAGTATAATATACTGATTATGCATTTACTAAGTTGCTGGATCATGGCCTTGATAAAATAATAACATTTACTTAACTCATCCAAGATTCTATCAGGTGGACAGGAAAAAGACTATAAGAATTTGTCTGAAAACTAACAACTATAAGATGCAAAGATTGCATATGTGTGTGTGTGTATATATGTATCTATCTATATCTATATATATATATATATATATATATATACACACACATATATGTATGTTTCTATTTGCAATACATTTGTTTACAGGCATTTCTAGTATCTTTTGAAAGCTTGTCTGACTTGTGATGATTAATTTTGAGTATAGTTCATGAAATAATGAGTTTGATATTTGTTATTTCATATAGTCATCCATTATGCCTTATGCATAGCATATAAATCTAAATCATTCAAAGGCCATCATGACATATAATATTAATACTGAGCAGCAAATCAAAGCTCTTTTTCTAATAAAGGCTGCTGATATAATAAATACAAAACAAAGTCATACATAAGGAACCAGTGGCTTATGGAAAAATCTACAGGGATTTATACAGGGATTTGATTCTGCCTTTGTTGGGAAAACATTGGGGAAATGAGGGTTTCTTACAGAGTAATGGGGCTGGATATTCAAACTGCACTATTTTGTGGCGCAAGCCCTTGCGCTGCACAAAATAGTTGCTCAGAGGTGTGTCCGGGGCGATATTCAAAGGAGTTGCGTTATTGTGCAACTCCTTTGAATATCACCCCCCAGCCACAGCCACTGTGCATGGCGCAGTGGAACTTGCGCCACCGCAAGTGGTCAGAGTGGAGCATTCAAGTTGCGGTGGTGCAAGTACCATTGCGCCATGCGTAAATTTCCCATATTCAAAAGGTGACATGCAAATGGGGCCATAATTCTTGCAAGGTTCAGGGGGTGCCATTTTCATCTATTTATGGCCCAATTTGCATGCCATTAGCATGCAGGTGCGCCGATTCCCGAGGACTTGCACCTGGCGCCCTGCCAGGCAGCAGCTATCGGGGACCGACCCCCCCCTGCAGCCCGATTGGGGCATAAGTTGAAAAATCCCCCCACTCCTCCCCCCGACTGGCCCGATCGCGAGGCAAAAGTGACAAATAATACCCACCCCCATCAGCCCGATCGCGGGCAGCAAATAAACCCCCAAGGACATATCCCTGGTGGTCCAGTGGACCATGAAGCCCAATCGTGGGCAGAAAAGTGATTAAACCCCCACAAGACCATATCCCTGGTGGTCAGTGCCCCCCCCCACCACCCGCTCCCCGGCGCGGCAGCGGCAGCATTCCACCCTCCTGCTGCCCCGTCCGCCAACTGACTGCCGAGGGGCTGCATGCCCATTGGTGCAGATCAAAGAGCCAATGGGCATGCAGCTATCCATACAAGGCAGTCAGATATGTGAATGAATTAATTCATTCCACATATCTGAACTTTTATGTACAATATGGGCTGCACGCCCATTGGCTCTTAGTCTGCACCAATGGGCATGCAGCCTACTGGGCAGTCAGCCGGTGGGCAGGGGGGCAGGTGGGTGGGATGCTGCTGCCGCCGGCTGCTGGGGGAGCAGGGTGGTGGGCCGTGGGTAGGTGGGGTGGGGACACTAGATCACCAGGGATATGGTCTTGGGGGGAGGTTTAATCACTTTGCTAGCCGCGATTGGGCTTAGTGGTCCACTGGACCACCAGGGATATGGTCTTGGAGGGGAGGTTTAATCACGTTTCTGCTCGTGATCAGGCTTCACGGTCCACTGGACCACCAGGGATATGTCCTTGGGGGGGTTTACTCTTTGCTGCCCGTGATCGGGCTGGTAGGGGGTGGGTGTTATTTGTCACTTTTGCCCAGATTGGGCCAGTCGGAGGAGGGGTTACTATATGCCTCATATTGGGCTGCAGGGGCACAGGGAGTAGGTTGAGGGGCCACCCACAGGTGGCAGCTGCTGTGTTGCACCCTGCAATGCGGCTGCTCACCTGTGGGTGGCCCTCGACTTACTCCTTTTTTCTTTGGCTCAAAGTTGTGCAGGCTCAGGTTGGGGGTTGCACCTGCACAGCTCTGCACAGCCCACTGAATATCGGACTGTGCAGTTTATGCATGGTTCCTCCCCCTCCAGTTCAGCATGCATTCATTTGCATTGTGCTGTTACTCAGCTTGCCTTGGGGGGAGCAACTGCCTCCTGCTGAATATGGCAGAATGGCGCAATTTCGGACTTGCGCAGGCACAACCCTATTGTGCATGGCGCAACCCTTTTGAATATCCAGCCCATGGTTATTTGGATCTGGGATCACTGAATATTTCTTATCCTATATTTTGTATCCTGGATAGGGCACGGGAGATGCTACATCTCATTGTCACAGGGATGTTCATTTACACATTTTTGCACTGTATTTATTCAGGCTGTCTCAGATTAGATGCAATATCTTGTTTTCTGTGGGGTCATGATTTTACCATTTTTATAATGTATTTATTCAGGCTACCTAGTCCAGGGCCCCCGTATTCAAAGAAGATAAGCAGTGCATCCCAGTGGAAAAGGGAGATGTGCTGCACAACTCCAACAATGCACAGCAACGTGATACTCAAATCTGTGGGATGCACCAGCTGCAAGGGAATGGACCATGGCGCACACAAATGGTACGCCGTTCAAGTCGAGGAGGGAATCCCATGCATGTGCCGTGCTGCAGCATATTCAGTGGGAATGTGCCCCTCACAGTCCAGAGCACTGCAGCTCACAGTTAGGCCATGAATAGCTGGCCTAACCCAGCCAGCCATCCACAGGCAGGCTGCAGATGTACAGTCAGGTGCACAGCAGCCTGACCGCCCTGGTGGACTAGAGGTACCCCCTTTACATTCACAGTCTAGCCGACTCCATCCCTGATGAGCTCCACAGTGTAGGGACCCCCCCTGACCAGATTGCATTAGAGGAAACCATGGTCCATATTCATAGTCTAGAGGACTCCCCTCCACCACCCTGTACACAGACACCCTCACTCTCCCCATACCAAACCTGTTGCAAAGACTGGCACTGCTCTCCACACCCTTCCATGGCCAGCCATTGACTGCACTGAACCTGGGCTGGGGACCTGCACTGTGGAATGACCCAACTGGCTGCACCATGCATTTGGGCACCATGCCAGCTGGGGATCCACCAGCATATGCAGCCATGTGTATGTCCCTGGAAAACTAAAGAGGGAATTTATATACCTCCAACGCATGCCTTGCCAATACTGTATCTTCATGCTGTCATACACTGCTGAAAGTCCACACTCTCCCATTTCCCTGTGCAACATGCCACCCTTCAGACTGCTGAAATATCCCAAGTGCCATGGGTTGCAGTATATGCTTCAGGCTATAGGTAGTTCCCCAACTGTACAAATGAATGGGAAGTCAGTTGTAACATGCCTGTTTGGGACCTGTGTGAGTGGGTACAGCACTGGCCATCACTCACAGTGAGCAGTGCAATGGCACTGGGATGATGGATCCGTATGCCAGTGCCTGCGGTGTATGGCCACTGGGTGTTATCACCCACACACAGCTCGTGCCTATATATAACACATTCCAGCATCCTACTGTGAGTGTTCCACCACCCACTGATAAAGTGGTGTGATTCCAGTACAGAGCTAGTCATCACAATGGCATGGGCAGGGAGAGGGTATATGTGCACCGTTGAGGGGTAGCGGGGGCCGCTACACTGTGGAGATGGACTGTGGGTGTTTTCAGGTGCAATTAGTGATGGCATTGAGGTCCCTGCAATTTGGAACTGATACAGCCTGGACTCCAGTATGATCGGGGCTGGTGGAATGGTACAGGTGTCACTATATCACCAGAGACTTCAGGGTCTGTCCCATATGGGAGTGATTGGGGTCGGGGCTTGGGGGGCAAGAACTGCTCTAGTGCATTCATCCCCATGCCAACATACAACTGGGCTGGTACTGGGCATACATAAGGCCCTTTTGCACCTCACATGCTCAGTTAGTTAATTTGCATTCCTGGGCAGAATATTGCCCATGAGGGCTGTGGTGCATACCCATATGTGCCACTCATTCCCCCTGGAATGTATTCAGTTGGGGTCACTCTGTAGCTACCTGACTTAGAGGCCACCTGCACTGCGTCTCCCTTCCAGGTCACATTTTCAACAGGAACGATGAAGCCCACCAGGGTGAAGCGCAGGGTCACAGGTTTAGTGCATGACAAAAGGGATTAACTCTGTTTGAAACTGCATTGTTTGCTGCAGTAACTCTACTGAAGAATTCTACAGTGCTGCAGTTCATCCTGATGGGCTTCACTGTATGCACACCCTGTACCAGTGGTGCAGTCTCTTTGAATATTGTATATGTGCCAACTGGCACACCCTCTTTGTGCAATGTATTTTTCTGCTCAGACATCGATCTGGCACTTAATTTATCCCCCCAGATATAAAATATTGTTTTTAGTGTGTTCTGATTTTACACAATGCAGCATAATATTGTGTAGATGTAGAGCCCCACTGAAAATAAGATGCCATTTCTTCTGTGAACTGTCCAGGCTAAATATATAGCAAACAGCAGGCATATACCAGGAAAACACATTGTAAAAATGTGTAAAAGGAAGACCACATTGAAACTGTCTCTCCACAGATCTGCATTGTGCAATTCATTAGAAATAATGGGTAAAGGCATCCCAAAACTCTTCACAGCCATATTGGCTCTGACCAGATTCTGTTTTAAACTGTTACCACACTTAAATCCTGCTAAACAAGCTTTACTCGGGGGCATGAAATAATAATCTTTTGCTGGGAACATGATCTCATAATACCAGTCTTGAAACAATCGTTTCTACAGAAAAGACAAAGGAGCTGTAGCAGGCAAGCAGTGCTGGTGCACTGAACTGGAAGTGAGCACGGGAGCAAGAAAATAGTGCTGTGGTGGAGGGCGAGGGAGAGACACAGAGGAACAGAACTGGGGTGAATTGAGAGGACCACACATACTCCACTGTGGAAGAACACAGTCTAGGTATCTGGTGATGCGTTTCCAGAGCGTCACTTCTCTCTCTCTCTCTCTCTCTCTCTCTCTCTCACTCTCTGTAATAGGAAGACGTCAGCATAGCTCTGCTATGCAGCCATTGAAAGGAGTTTCGGTTCTGAAGAGTAGTGTCCCACCTCTCCTTTCAGTGCCCACTGTGCATGCACTCTACATTGTCATGAGTGACTCTGTCATCCCTTGGCAAATTGCTCGTCATCCCCCTGACCAGCTCTCTTTTCAACCCCACCAAGCAGTATCTCTTCAGGGTGCCGAGAGTGACTCCGATCCTCCCACCCTGCAGGCTATCTGCTATTTTGTTCCCTAGTGGCATCACAGTCAGTATTCATCTATGTCATGTAAAATACTGAACTGATAAACTGGACATCCAATTTCTAGTCTTATGACAGAAAATAAAGCGTTGCACTTCAAATTCGATGGTAACCGATTCAGTGAGTCACAAGGTACTTATACAGTATCTGTGTTGCATCAACACTGCATAATAAAAGAGAAGCTAAAGCCTGGTATGAAATAAAACAAATACTGAATCAGAATCTAAAATAAAAAAGTCACTTTGCATATGAATTCAAACGTCATAACATGTTTAAGTAAAGTTGCTTCTTCATTTTACTATGTGTTGTATTACTGCTTAAAAAAAATCCATAATGCACATTTGTGCACTTAATAATTAACTCATCTGAAATTAAAGCACTGGGAAAGTAGAATAATATTTATATCAGTTTTACTGATGCCACTACAGGAAAATACAGTGTTTCAATTATGCATCAGCTGGCACGAAAAGTCCAGGGCACAGGTGGAGCTTGCAACAGCTCAAAAGTGGCAGAGTTACTTTCTTTAGCCTCCCCCCATATACTGTGTGAACAGTTACTAAGTGTGGTGAGTGGCCCCTCTGCGGTTTACACATTTCATATAATACCGTATCTATTTAGAATGCAGCACTTACTGTAGCAGAAACCAGAATGAAAGCTTGGGGAGAAAGGAAATAAGATTAAAATAAAAATAAAATAATACAATAGGGAATACAATAGTTTGACAGAGATATCGACCTTGTTTTTATATATCTATAGCTATATCTGTATCTATATCTATATCTATATCTATATCTATATCTATATCTATATCTATATCTATATCTATATGTAACCCCTCACCCCTGCCTTTTTAGCAAAATGACAGGTGGCATGCTGTTGAAGCTGACAGCAGTACCTGGTGGGGACTGGGTTCGGGGAGGATAAGGTTACTCGGCACAAGGGACCTAGGTTTGGCTACTCTGCACAGGGGCACCCAAGTAAATCCGAACACAGGAAGCAATAACTGTAATGTCCAGAACCAGGAACAGGATTCTACAGTGTGGCTTTTATTCACATCCAATCTGAACAAACAAAGCATAGATGGACCCACATGGGGCTGCATTCCTGATAATGCAGATTAGAGACAACAGAACACTTCATCACTATTTCCAGTCTTCAGGCTCTGAAATCACCAGACACACAGCCTGGACTTGCACGCAGCTTTGGGTACACAGCCTGACTTGTACACTACTTGGGTTTTTCCCCACTGGCCCGGCTCCCCTGCCAGCCACTTGATCCACAGTCCATTTTGGAAAATGAACCAATTATCATGTTGTGGCTCCCCAAACCACCTTAGAGCCTTCAACTCCTAGAGGGAATTTTCCTTCCAATCCCACATCTGGATACTTCCCTCATCACTGGCCAAGTGCATGAGGCAAAGTAGAAATCCACAGAGCAAATCCGTAGAGGTGGACCTGGTCACTAAAGATGGGGGGTCTCCCACCTCCAGCTCCCATAGTCCATACCCGGCCATTTCTCTATAAACTAAACATCTCTTTTACTGAAAGCTTGGCAATGTAGATAACTGGGTAGACGTATGTCACATCTCCTCTACATGTCTTTTGATTTCCCAATAAGCGCTGGACTTGAACATACTTTTACTTTTTGGCTAAGCCTATTACTCTAGGCATCCCACTATTTCAGTAGTCCAATCCCCACATATCACACAAGTCCCAGGGTGAAAAACATAGGCCCTTTCAGGAAGAGCAGACACTCACCCTCTGGTTGCAGGTGCCCCACAGGCGATTCACAAGTCTTCTAGTTCTCCCCCAAAAAAACTCTGGAACACATAGGCAGCTTCTCCATTAGTAGCAGAACCAGGGGGTTGCCCCTGGAATAAGCAGGAAACCCTTTCTTGCCCCCATCCCCAGAGGGAGGGGGCACTGAGACCTGAAATCAGCGGTCTCCACCACTTCAAACTACTTCTCTTTAGGTGGAGACACACACACTTTTTACTTAAATGTAGCCCTATGTCAGGGCTGAGGCTCCTAGAGCCTAACCAGAGCTGCTGTGCTGCTTTCACAGCAAGCTCCCAACTCCAACTGACCTACAGACTACTGTTCAAACCTCCCAACATTCGACTCCAACTCCTTTGCTGCAGATTCCATTGTGGCTCATGCAGCTGCGACAGTTCTATGGTGATGTCATCCCTCAGTCTCAGCTGAGACTGAGAACAGAGTGAGACAGTGTAAAACCCATTTAACTGGAGTTTCACAAGCTGCCTTCTGTGCCTACCACTAGGTCTTACTGGGATTCTAGTAACCCTGGGTAACAGGGGGGTTACATATATCTATATCTATAGCTATATCTATATCTATATTTATATCTATATCTGTATCTATATTCCTGTTCCTTTACATTGTATAGTACATACTTTATCTTTTTAAGGGCATCATATAGGAGTGTATGGATTTTTTTTATGTTTTAATAAGCCCTATCACTAGATTCCTCACTAATATTCATTATTTTGGGTGCTACCTTTCATAGCTTTCAATTCTGTGGCTCCCTCTCCATTGCTATAGGCTCTGACTAAGGGCTCTGGGGAGGGCTCGATGCTTTTTTTTCCTTTTCTGCAGCACCAACCAATTTTTAAGTAGCAAAAACAGATTCTCCAATCTGGGCAAGCTGTTCGATAAGAAATCTCGGGGCCTCGTCTAGGGCTTTTTCTTTTTTTTCATAACTTTACTGCTTTTGTTTACTATAGTACAGTATGTGGGATCACATGGTTAAAACATTCTTTTCTTATTGAGCTCCCTCTTACATATGCAGAGTTATTGATTCAGATGGGAGGCCATCTGATGGTTGGAAGAGTAGAGGATAATAATTATTGTTTTTTTTTTATAAAAGGAGGGACACCTGAGAAGAAACCTGCATAAAATTTGGGGGTACAAAGATGGCAAGGCAAGGCACATTTTATTTAAAAAGACGCCCATCCTGGAGGCTCTGGGTGCCATGCATTAATCAATAAATACAACACATCACAATAATAATCAATTAAATACAATAATCTGAACAAGTTAAACTAAAATTTGCTATATAATTAACTACCCTCAACTTCAGCAGCATTTAAAGTCTCTAAGACTAAATTAACATCAGATAAATCTTTATTAAAAAGACAGGTAAGGAACTATAAAACATAGTCCGGGAAGGCCTGATTGTATAAAAAGGCCTTGAGGTGGACCTTAAAAACCTCAACAGACGGGGTCTCCCTAACAGCTAGAGGAAAACGAATTCCACAGCACTGGGGTGGCAACACTAAATACTCTTGTCACCAACAGTTCTTAACCTCATTCTGGGACTCGCTAGGAGGCCCCTAGAGGAGGAGGAGTGGAGGGAGCAGACCAAGACAGCAGGTGCAAGAAGGTCCTTCAGGTAGCCAGGGCCCAGGCCATGTAGGGCCTTAAAGGTGAGAAAATCCACCTTAAAGAGGACCCTCCACCTAACCGGCAGCCAGTACAGCTGACGCAGCACTGGAGTAATATGACAATATTTAGACTGTCCTGTAAACAGCCTTGCTGCTGTGTCCTGCACCAGCTGCAGTTGGTGCAGGGTACCCCCAGAGACCCCGAGATAGAGTGCATTACAGTAGTCAAGCCTGGATGTCACGAAGGCATGCACCAAAGTGGGGAGAACCAGTGGCGGAACTAGGAGCTTTATCCTGGTGATATTCGTCAGATGATAAAAGCTGGTACAGAAAATAGACGTCACCTGAAACTCAAATGTCAAACCGCTGTCAAGAATAACACCAAGATCAAGCACCCTAGAGGAGGCCTTCAATGGTACAGAGTCAAGACAAATTTCTGTCTCTGCACCAGAGGACAACCTATCACACCCTCTGTTTGACTCCACCACCAGTACCTCCGCCTTACTGGGGTTCAGTAACAACCAGCTGGAGGCCATCCAGTCATTGATTTCAGCTAGGCAGCTGTTAAGCACTTCTACAGCGCAAGATGTTCCAGAGGCAAAGGAGAGGTACAGTTGGGTATCATCAGCATAGCATTGAAAACCCAGACTGTACTTCCTAGTGATCTCTCCCAGGGGTAGCATGTACATGGCAAACATCATTGGTGACAAGACCGAACCCTGGAGAACTCCACACGACAGGTTGACAGGGGAGGAGGAGAAATTCCCCATCACTACCCTCTGCTTCCTGTTAGATAAAAAAGACTCAAACCAGCAGATAACAGTGCCAGCAAATCCACAGAATTCCCTTAGGCGGTCAAGTAACACTCGATGGTCCATCATGTCAAATGCTGAAGAGGGTCGAGAAGAAAAAGAATTGCCCCTTCCACTCGATCTCTAGCCCTAAGGAGGTCACTATGCACCCGAACTAGCGCAGTTTCAGTGCTATGCCTTGCATGAAACCCATACTGGAGCGGCTCATATAAATCATGGGCCACGAGATGCTCCTCAAGCTGAAGCGCCACCACCTTCTTAACAATCTTAACCAAAAATGGGAGATTGGAGATGGGACGGTAATTTGCCTTGACGTCAGGGTCCAACGATGTTTTTTTCAGAAGGGGTCTCACCGATGCCTCCTTCAAGACAGCAGGAAAGACCCCCTCTGAGAGGGAACACCGGACAATCAAGGCAAACACTGGGCCAACACTGAGAAAAATAATATCTTGACAAGCCTAAATATCTTATTTCATTAACTAAAAATCTTAATTTTTTTCCCCCAAGATTATCTCTAGAGTTTTTTTCTTACTCGTTAAGAAAAGAAGACTTGTATCAAGACAAATTATCTTGAGTTATCTTGTCAAGAAAAACAAGCTTATTTCATGGTATATTTTTCCTATTTTAATCATTTTTAATGTCAGTGATTAAAAGTCATTCGTGATAGATTCATGGCATCATCCAGTTTTTAGACTATAGTACTAGTTTTTAGAGTTTTATTTTTTCTCTCAGTCTGGTTTTATTATTTATTGTTTGGCAAGCATTTTTTACCTCTTACTTTCTGTGATTGCCAGGCCCACAATCTATAACATTTTAAAGTGGCTGGGTTTCTGTGTATTTCTATGGATATAAAGTTTCTTAAACAGGATTTTTGTTAAATGATGATTTTCTTACACTGACACCTTTGATGGCCATGACACCGGGAACCTCCCTTACTCTTCTTTGATTACAGCCAGATTATCTTTTACTTTCACCATGACAGTGACCAGAGATGGGCAGAAGGGATCTCTGTTTTATGTCTCATCAGAAAGAAGACACCTCAACATCTGGGTCCCCCCAGTCTACCATGTTCCCAGCATCTGGGACTCACCCCCCCCGCCTGATCACCATTCATGGACCAGGCCCACTACCAGCCCCTTGACCAGCCTCTCCAGCTAAGCAACATCCTTGGAATTCCTCCTCCTATCCGGGGCCCCATACAATTCATGGGGGAAGGGGTTGGAAGAATGCAGAACTTTACAAATCAGGTGTCATTCCTCCCAACCCTGTAACTGCTCCAGAGAGTTCCAAAATCAGGACTCAGCTGCAATCTCCATTACTCCCACAAATGTTTTCCACACTGCAGGGCTAGAAAGAAGAGATCCATCCTCCCCTCATACCTGACTCCAGCATGGACAGTAGGTGAGCTTTCGAGTATTGGCCTGGGCTCGGGATAAGCAAGCAAAGCTTGTATAGCGCAGTGGTTTATGGCTCTGAGCTGCAAATCTGGTGACATCCAACAGACGACTAGATTTAGGTTTGAATCCCACAGCTTCCACTTGCATACTGTGTGACCCTGAGCAAGTCACTTAACTTCCCTGTGCTCCCAGGTCACACCTGCCCTTTTCGCTTTTACCCCTGTATCCTTCTCTGTTTGACACTCCATATCCTTTCAGTCTCCCTTTCACGCTTGTCATATTCTCTGTGTCTCTCTCTCTCTCTCTCTCTTGCTCTCTCTCTCTCTCTCTGGATCCCTCTTTTATGCTCAGTGTCCAGTTTTCCCTGTCACACTCAGTGTGCCCGCTCTCTCTTTTATTTTCTGTGTTCCCTGTCTCCTTTTTACATTCTACATCCCTAGTCTCTCTTTTTCACAGTCCTTGTCCTTTTCTCTGTATAACACTCCCTCACACTCCATATCCCTCTCTCCCACTGGTATCCCCTCTCCCAGTTTCACATGTCCCCTTCGTCACTGTTATTTGTTTACATTTCATGAGTAAAAGCAACATGAGATGGGTTGGCCCACTGGTGCAGCAGTAGCGTTACCGCTTGTGACATTGATAACCAAAGTTCAGGAACGAGCCCTGTATAACAGAGGGTTGGTGGAGGGCGGTTGGAAGAGCATCTCATGAACTGCTGTCTACCTTTGGTGGGGAGGGGTGGTGATGAGAAAGCTGGGTGTACACTATACCAAGACCACAACAGAAGAGAGACAGCAGTGGCTGACATCTGCAGGGTGTGCATGGAAGCATGCATGCCTGCACGCTGATGTTATTGCGATCTGCACCTTGGGGAAATCAACACAATATAAAAACCCTGTATGGTAGCGCTTCATGATGACCCTCAACTTTTCCTGAATGATGATGGGAAGCATAAGTCCTGGACAGGCTTCTGATGGATCATGGTTTCTCCCTAGTGAGCCCCACAATAGAGGGCAAGCTACGGGACCGCCAACCTGGGCAGCGGAATGGGGGAGGCTGGTGAGAGGCGAGAGGGATAAAAATGGGATAAGTAGCCTGCCTGTGTAGCCAGAGCAAAAGTAGAGCTGAAAAAAAAAAGCAACACAGAGAAGGATGAAGTTTAGGAAAGTGTTATCACCAGGGCATGTGTCCCACAGTGAGTGCTGCACTATAATATCCTCACCCTAAATCTCAGCTGGGATTAATCCCACACAGAGATCCCCACTGCTTATACTGACTACCATCATCGACTGTACCCTTTGATACTGTGCAGTGAAGTTATAAAAAGAAACACACACACACTGTACAGCTAAATATGCTGCTTTTAGTAAAATGTAACACCATAAACCAAAAAAGGCGCTAACAATGATGAAGATACTGTGAATTAGTTCCCGGAGCCGGCTTTGGCCTTTGGAAATGTGAGCCAGAATCCAAGGCAGTTGCAATTAGTTCCAACTGCCCTGAATTGCAGCCATAATTGAGTGGAGTTGTAGTGTTCTGAAGTCGATGACTCCACAGTAGCAGTGTTAGGCATATGCAACCCATGCAATTGTATAGGCCCTGAGGCAGAGAGGGGGCCCCCTGCTGTTGTGTGACTGATTTACAGCATTATCGTTCTAGTCTGTTTCAGTTCTGTCAGCAGCCAGGTGAAACTGAGTAAAAAAAAAAGTTCTGGAATCATTTTCCACTTCAGGATTGCAGGGACTGGAACACAGGAACATCAAGCTGTGAGCACCCAAGCTGCTGTCACCATCACAGCAGCTGCTGCAATAGTTCTTTGTGGTGTAATGCAGAGTAATGAGGGACAGCACTGATCAGAACTGGGCAGCAACAGAGGAGAAACAGCTGCTGAAACTGAGGCGCCCAGCTGAATCTGAACCTTGATTTCAGAGATGTTCCCATCTCGAAAAATAATTTTAGCCATGTGGCTAACTTCTTCAACTATAGAATCTGGGATAATGCTTTTCAAAGGTGCACACTGGAGCTTTTGCATTTCTTATCTAGGAATTTATCGACTAACAGAACCAAATTTGGATACATTCGAAGTGAATTATGAACCATATAGGACACTTTGATAAAAATTACCTGGCTATAGAATTGTATTTAAGGATGCATAGTGAAGAACATTGAGTTTAGTTTCCTAATGAAAACAAACGTCACATTCCATTGAAAAATAGGATTGCCAATCCATTTGCCAAATAACCATACCCAGTCCAAATCAGTGTCAACATAATCCTTGTGGAGAAACATTCTGCAGCTTGGCACTGCTGCCCAGTATATCCTATCCTGTCCATCCTATGGGTATGCAAGTCCTTGTGCATGACAGTCTGACAAGACATCACCAGAGCAGACACCACCTATTAAGCAGGCTTCCACATTAGATTCAATATTGGCCAAGAATGGCAAAGTACAGACACAAGTTTTATTCTCTTTGGGATGCCTCAGTATTCTATAGTCATGGGTCTTGATCCCTGAAACTCTGAAGTTCATCATCATCATCATCATCATCATCATCATCATCATCATCACTTTATTTTTCAAAGGGGTGCTCTTACAGATCAAACATCCACTAACATATACACACAGACATAAATTCACAACACCATTTACAGTTAAAATATTAATAAAATGTGAACCCAATAGAACAAAACAAACTAAAAGACAAGGAACACTAGTGCATAAGCACTGAGGCAAGAATTACCCCAAAGGGTATGGGCCGGAAGCTAAGTTCCAGAAACGGCTTTCCGTGTAAAAATCACACTCCTTATCAAACAACTACCTAATAAAAGGCCATTCCTATTACAAACCAGAAAAGACCTGATTAAAAAGGTGGGTTTTTAAAGATGTTTTAAAACCCTCTACAGCCAGGCTATCTCATATCCGACGAGGTAGAGAATTCCACAGGGTCAGAGCCATAAATGCAAATGCTCTCCTCCAGATGTCTTCAAACAGACCCTGGAAATCTCTTGCAGTCCTGTCAGAGGATGATGTAAGGGACACCTTGTGTCAAAACTTACAGAGTTCCCAATTCAGGAAGGCCTCCTGCACCAACCCAAGACCCAGTGCACCAGACTGACCCTACGCCAGGACTGCACCAAGCTGATGGGTGCTAGAGGGCTTGTGGCAAATGCAAGTTGCCATATCCTCAGCAATGGGATTCAGGAAAACCTTTCCAGAGGGCACATGGTCCAGGACAGTCAGACCAGCCAGGGTTGGTCTAACATTCCATGCGCCATCCCCAGAGCCCTCCCTGGGCAGGAGGGAAAATGTGCCGTCAACCACCCGTGGTGTCCCACGCCTCCCACAACTTCACAGTAGTTGCAGTGGTATTGTATTTGTCTAGTGCACTAAGCCAGTAAACAAAAACTGACAAAATATATATATCAGGAGCCCTTTGTGGTGCAGTGCCCACTGTAGCCCCCCATCGGTACCTAGCATGTGGGCACTGCCCAATACATTGGCATTATAGTGGCCCTTCTACAGCCCCATCAGGGTGCTGGTGCAACCCCTCTGGTCACCTATCTGTGACCCACCAGCCCTCCCCATGCACTGCCCCATCCCCTACAATCCTGGCAGCCTCCTGATGGGGCTCTATCACAGGGCACAGATGCTGCCTGGCTGCACTGCAGCTCATGCCAAACTTCTTGGGTGTGTCATATTTTTGTCACGTGGCCACATTTACTGCACACTGCTAGATATTGGTACTGGGACCCTATCCAGTAGTGAATTGGGCTCAGGGTTCCTGGTGCACCGGCAAGTGGCACAAGCTGCCATTGGCATGGCTTGTGCCCATCTTTCAGAATTTACCCCGTAATCTCAACAAGGCAATATATCAGAAATATGCAAATGTGTCACAACAATGCAAAAAATCCCATCCCACTGGGTCTGTTCCTGTACACAAACCCTGCCAGCTGGGTCGCCTCCTGTACACATACATATACACATAAAAACAAATTGCCTCATCAGACTTTAAATATTTTTTCTTTAGGGGGTTTAATGTTAGAACAAGTTTGGGTATATAAGTATTTGGGAGTTTATATGGATAGTTCTCTTACCTTTTCTTCTCATATTACAAATACAACTAAAAAAGTAAATTCTCAATTGGGTGTGTTAAGCAGGAAAACATCTATATTATCAAGAGAGACAAGAAATAGAGTGGCTATACAATTACTTTTACCAACATTAGAATACGGTAGTTTAATTTATCAGTTTGTCCCTAAATATTTATTAAATAGTTTAGATAAAACATATCATAGAATAGCGAGATATGTAATGAAATGCCCATATAATACCCATCATTGTAATTTACTCCAAGATCTTGGTTGCAACTCTTGCAACTCGCCGAAAAAAAATTGTACGGTATAAAGCCTTCTTTAAATATGGAAGGAAGGTTAATCATGGTGTGATCTCTCTTGGTGTCCCTATCGCTGATAGATATAACCTAATACATTTAAAACATAGATGTCAAAAGGTTCCCTTAGAACTAAATGTTTATAGTAAAATGCAACAACATTTTTATTTGCCGAAAATATGGAATGAAATAGAGTCAGATATTAGAACTGTTGATAGTTTTAATAAATTTAAGTACTGTATTCCCTGAATATTATTTGGAGAGATAGATGCATTTGTTATGGAGTTCTTTAGATCCTATGAATACCCCTTTTTTATTTTTTATTTTAATCCTTCCATTTTCTTTTATTTTTTGTTTTCATTTGTCTCCATTTCCTTCCCTCTTTTTCTTCCTTGATGTCGTATCCTAATATGATAATATAGAAAATGAAAATAATTATTTTCTACGTTATTAGATCTTCAATTTTTGGATTTGCCTGGATAATGCATACTTAAAGTGTGATGAAATTGTTGAATTTCTCTGATGTATTGTGCATTTATGTATGTCTTTTTGTAACTTATGTAGTGGAATTGTTTGTCATACATGTAAGAATTGTTCCTGTAATATAATATTACATGATGTTTCTGTTCTTTGAAATTGCAATCTTAAAACAGGACAACTTTGATAAACAGGGCCCTTGGTCCTAAAAGTTATTATCCTGTTAAAAAATAAAGTTTTTATCTATCTATCTACCCAACCTTCTGAGTCCCTTCTTGCACCAAAGCTCAGCCCAGAGGATCCCCTCCTTTCACCAGTCTCAGCTCACCATGTCACCTCCTGTCTCCAATCACATCCTGCTGGGTTCCCCTACTGCACACAAGTCCAGCCCAGTGGGTCCTCACATGAACCCAAATACAACTCAGTGGGACCCCCTTTGTACCCAAGCTCAGCTCAGTGGATCCCCCCAGTACTCAACCCCAGACAAGCTGGTCTCCCCTACGTTGATGTTACACCACAGGTGACTTTAGCTTTCCTGGCCAGAAGATGATCAGTTGCACTGTCTTCTGGTTGACTCCTCTGGGACCTCTGACTCCAGTCTTCTTCTGGGTCTTCTGACTTTGGCTCTCTTCTAGGAAAATGGGTGGACTCTCCTCCCTAACACCTTTAAACCAAAATACCTCTTACTTTATTTCTAACCTTATCCTATTCCTGTACCCTATTACATCTGTGTTATCCTGTCTCTACTCTCACTACTGACAATTTTGTATCAGACATATTTTCCTTTTTATTTCCATAAGACTGACTGGACATTGACCTGTTCTTATCAGATAAGTATACTTTTATTTACTATTGTCTTATCTGTACTTTGCCCTAAGAGCTATGGCTCCACTGTGACTCCTGTGTAACCTTTGTTTTACAGGTACTCCCCACCCAGCATCTAGAATCTAGATCTACACAGAAGTTTCCTTACCTGGACCAGTAAGTACCCATGATTTAGTTACTTGATTGGGAGGTGGGATATTTGAGCCATAATGGTGAGCCTGCATCTGTTACAGCAGGAGTCGACTGGGGTGACAAGTTAAGCCATCCCAGTTAATCCGTTCTGTGACAACTTGCACCATACTCTTAGTTCCAGTGTCAACTGGCTCCCTGTAAAACTTGTTCCCCCTCTGGAGTTTAATGTATTAAATTTATGCTGAGGGTGAATTGTCAGGTAATGATTTGTACAGGGGCTACTTGAACAAATAGAACAGCATGAGTTCTCACAGAGCAGATAGATTGGGATGAATTGGCATGTTGCTGTGCAATGAAGGGGTGGGCGCCATGAACCTAGTCTCATAATGAGGGATATATGAGAGATATGTGATCAGTTGCCCCAGATCTGGCCCCTCTGCAGCTGGACCCCCACTTTGCAACAGGACCCCCTGACCCCTTCCTGCATCTGGACCCCCACAGCTGAAGACTAGCTGTGTGCTCACAGCACCTTTTCTATGTGGCAGCACCTTTTCCATGAGGGGCACAGCAATGCTGAGGTGTAGAATGAAGGAAGTCCCTCATAATGTAGGACAGTGGAGATGTATGGGACCAACCCCCAACATCTGGCCACTCTGCGGCTGGATCCCATAGCCAAAGACTACCTTTGTACTCACAGCACCTTCTCTGTATGGCAGCACCTTTTCCAGTGAGGGGCACTGCAATGCTGAGAAGTAAAATGATTGAAGTCCCTCATAATGAGGAACAGTTGAGGAGTTTGGGACCAGCCTCCACCTCATCTTCCACCTGCACCTGGACTCCTCATTCCTCCCTGCAGCTGGACCCTACAGACGAAGACTATTTATTTATTTAGTTGTTATTAACCAGGTTGGTGCACTAGGCAATCAAATGCCTATTTTCAGGAAAGACCCAGTAGCTGTGTGCTCTCTGGTCCTGATCTGCAGGTTTAGGAGAGGGCCAGGGGAGTGGACTAACCCCCCTGGAGGTAACATGTCTTATCATTCACAAGATGGCAGTGTGCTTTACATGCCTTAAGAAGAGGTGTTGCCCATAGAACTAGACTAGAAAGACTAGAATTTCAATGTGTCCATGCACTGGCCAGCGCACGTATGTGAAATGTGCCACCATACTGTGGATATCAAAACCTGGAAGCAGCCACATGGCCATCCACAATATGTGGCCTGCAGGCTGAGTGGCAGCCACATTTAAATCTCTTGAAATAGATTTTTGTTTTAACTAACACAAGTGCCATCAGGTCAGGGGATTCCAAGGCATCCTGGAACAGTGCTGGGTACCATAGTGACTGACATCAAATGTGATAATTGGTTATGCACATACAATAACTGTTTTCAAGGGGACCTTATGTTCACGTTAGCAAATCCTGCTTATTAAATAAAAATTACTAAAGCCAGTTGCCTACTTTGGGGTTGGGTGTAGCATGAGGCATGTACTGGGGTGGGGAGGTATTTCGGGGGAATGGGAGCTTGAGGCCTAAGGGGGGATTCTAAAACTATGGCTAAGGGGGATCAGTAGTCAGCCTCAAGTGGTGGGGGGGCACCAGGGCTAGAGTGGATGAGTTTGGGAGCCCATGGGGGGCTAGGGAGCATACTTCCATGGCTGAGGGGGACTTTAGGAGCCTGAGGCCAGGGCGGTGGAGGAGTTATAGGCCACTGATATGGGGTGGAATGAACATGCCACTATAGTTTGTGGTTGGCTCAGGAGCCTACTGCTGGGGAGGGGTGCTGGAAGCTAGAGGCCAGGGTTGGAGAGCATGCCACCAGGGATGGGTGCTCTCAGGAGCCTAATGACATAGCTGGGGGCAACTCAAGGAGCATGCTTCCATGGCGGGGGACTCGGGCTTGCCACCATAGCTGGTGGGAGGGGTTGGGAGCAAGAGGACAGGGAGGCTTGAACAAGTGCAAGATACCCATCTACTTATTGCAGCCCCCCTCTACTTCCCCCAACTCAAAAAACATATCCAAGCATGACATGAAAAGAACATTACTTTTGGCTTGGTTATTTTCACTGTTCACCGTATTTGGTTTAGGTTTAGTGTACTTTTAGTTTAATTTACTGTAACTTTTTTATTTAAATTTTTATGCGCTTCATTTCCTTACAGAAATAAAAGTGTGCAGCATACATGCAGAACGTATGCCACACACATACTTGTTCAGTGTTTTCAAGTGGTTCCCATACATCAGAACCTAGCAAGCCTTATCTAAAAAACTTAACAGGTTTGCATGTAGAGAACCTGATTTTTCTGTTGGGGTCAGGATCCCTGGTACACCTGGAGTTTGCCACAGGCCTGGTGCAATGCAACTTGCGTCACTTCAAGGTTTTTTTGAAAATTGAGCCCACACTATCAGTTTCTTAAGGTTTATGAAGGCAGTATATTGTAGTGGTTAAGTGCACTGAGCTGCAAACCTGGAGATCTGGGTTTGAATTCTATCAGCCCCACTTGAATACTGTGTGACCCTAAGCAAGTCACTTAAGTTACTGTGCTCCCAGGTCGCACATGGAAACAAGCTTAGGCTTAGTGTGTCTTTAAACAAGATCCCCTTTCCTTTCAGCTTTCCCTGCCTTTACCCAGGCAGACTGCTATATTAACAGTACATCAGCATGCAGATGGTCTTCTGATTGCAAAAATACATAGATACATAGACACTGTCAGCAGATAAAGGCCTGTGGCCCAACCAGTCTGCCCATTTGAGCTTGTAAGTTCAGTTTATGTTTTCCTAGAAGTCTGTTGCCCCTTACCCCTGACCTCCAGAATTCCTTTATGTCTATCCCAAGCATTTTTAAATCCCGTGATTGTTTCAGCCCCCACCACTTCCTCTCGCAGGGTGTTCCACTTGTCCACCACCAGTTCTGTGAAGAAATTCTTCCTCATGTTTCCTCTGAATTGTCCTTCCTCCAACTTCATCCCATGCCCTCTAGTCCTGGAACATCTTTTTCGGTTAAAAATAGAGTATTCCTGCACCCTGTTCCTCCCTGTAAGATACTTGTATGTCTCTATCATATCCCCTCTCTCCCTTCTCTCCTCCAGGGAGTACATATTCAGTTCCTTCAACCTGTCCTCATAGGACTTGTGATGCAATCCATGTACCATCTTTGTTGCCCTTCTCTGAACCTTCTCTACCCTGTCTATGTCCTTACGTAGGTAAGGTCTCCAGAACTGTACACTGTACTCCAGGTGGGGTCTCACTAGTGTCTTGTATAGTGGAATTATGACTTCCCTTTTCCTGCTGGTGATGCCCCTGCCTATGCATCCCAGCATCCTATTTGCTTTACCTGCTGCCTTGTCACACTGTTTCCCTACCTTGAGGTCATCAGAGATGATAACCCCAAGATCCCTTTCCTGCTTGGTGCATGCTATATCCTCATCCCCCAAATGATATATTGTGCCAGGGTTTTTGTGCCCCATATGCATTATCTTGCACTTCTTTGCATTGAATTTCAACTGCTAAACCCCTGACCATTCTTCACATTTCTGTAGGTCCCTTCTCATTCTGTCTACACCCTCTGGTGTGTCTACTCTGTTACAGAGCTTTGTGTCATCAGCAAACAGTGAAATTCTGCCTTCTAGGTCCTGCGCAATGTCACTGATGAAGATGCTGAATAGGACCGGTCCCAGAACTGATCCCTGTGGTACCCCACTGGTCACTCTTCCCTCGGTGGAGTGACAGCCATTTACCACCACCCTCTGTGTCCTGCCGCCCAGCCAGTTAGCTACCCACCACACTACTGTCCTGCCCACACCCATATCTCCCAGTTTGTGTAATAGTCTTCTATGTGGCACAGTGTCAAAGGCCTTGCTGAAGTCCGGATAAGCCATGTCCACTGCCCTCCCCTGATCCACCTCCCTAGTCACCCAGCCAAAAAATTCAATGAGGCTGGTCTGACATGACTTCCCCCTAGTGAAACCATGCTGCCTTGGGTCCTGTAGTCCATTGACAACCAGATGTTCCACCAGTCTAAATAAGAGTTACTTAGAAGTATGAAAGCAGTCAATTAGTGTAACATTCAGTTTAGAAATCATTCTGAGCTGATGCTAATGTTAAATACTGCTGTAATAGTGAATAGCAATCAGAAGCAGTATAAAAATCCCAGTTGTATTCTGTTCAGTCACTGAACAATAGCAGCAATTCAATGGACAGACAACCTAAAGTAAATACAATTGAGGACCATGGAATGATTAGCAAGCACATTTTCAAATGGATTACACACACACATTTATGCAAGAGCCTTTTTTCATTAACAGAATAATTTATTAATAGCCATGTTGAAACAGTTTCACAGTGCTGGAAAATATATAGCATACTCCATGAGCACCTGTGCAGAACACAATTGAAACATCAGTGAATGTTGCTGAAGTGCTTGTTTAAAAATTGTTTTTAAAATTACTTTTTTGCCATGCTTAAAAATAATCCAGAACAGTTTAACAGTATATTTTTTAGCTTTAAATGACTGAATGCGAAAATTACAAAAAGACTGAGCTACTTTACGGTGTTTAACAACAGGGGCTTGCCCACTGGCACAGTGATAGTGACCTCTTGCAACACTGACAACCCAGGTTCTGTGGCAAACTCAGCCCACTGGAGGGTTGGTGGGGGAGGATGAGTGCCTCAGGGACTGCTTTCGTTCTCCGGAGTGGGGAAGAGTACTCCCACACCAAAAAATACTGGCGAATTTCCAGTTGTTTTATTCTCAAAATCCCTTCATTTCACAGTTTTGTACTATTGAGCCATTCTTTTTCCATTTTTTGTCTTCACCCTTCATTTACTGCTCCCGATATTCCTTCAAATACTCTTCAAATGACCCATCTTTTTGAGCAGTTTATTCTGAACCATTCATTTTCCATTTCTTATTATTCTGAACAATTCATTTTTCATTTTTTATCTTTCAATGTCAACACTGCACCCAGAATCCATTCAAATAACCTTCAAATGAGCCATCTTGTAGCAGTTTAATTATTTTAACCACTCCATTTTTTTATTGTGGCAGCTTCAGTTATCTGTTGAGGTATGGAGGAGCTGGAGAATTTCCCCTCTACATCTTGTGCTCAGAGTACAAACCAGGTCACCAGCATAGTGTTTGATTTTGTGCACGATCTCCAAACCATGCACTTGGAGTGCAATGGCAAGCTGCTCCAGAATGTATGCATTATCAGCTAAGATGCAGCCAGATTTGAATCTCTCCCGCTATGCTGTTTCCCTAAGTGTGTCAAACACCAGCTTCATAGTTAATATTGTTTAATAAGACTGGGTTATTGTCTCCAAATATGTTTTAGAAATTGTAAATCTATTTACTGTATATTAAAATTAATGGTCAGGATTCACAAAAGGGATGCACCGGAGCAACCCTGACATGTGCCAAAAGGTGATTCACAAAGTGTTCCAATGCTCCAGAGCAACCCCAATGCGCCAGCACATCACAGATGCACCACAAAATGTCAGTAATGATATGTGGTGCATCTGGAAGAGCTTTGAAGGGGTCGTACCCATGCATAACTGGCTCAGCCCCATTCATAGCCCCAGTCAAAGGTGCATCCCCAGGGCAATTCTGGGGATGCGTCTCTGAAAGATAAGTCTAGTTCCACCAGACTTATATGGGTGGCCACCTACAGGCAGGCTGCCATACTACAGACAACAGCACAGTAGCCTGTACACCCTGCCAGTCCATGCACCACCCACAGGCAGGTTGCCATACTGCAGACAGCAGCACAGCAGCCCACACACCCTGCCAGTCCATGCACCACCCCCAGGCAGGTTGCCATATTGCAGACAGCAGCACGGAAGCCTGCACACCCTGCCAGTCCAAGCATCACCCCCAGGCAGCCCACAGCACTATATCACCTGTCACCTGGTCTGGCTCCATGTGGTACAGTAGCCCCCCCGCCCATAGCTGCACTGGCCCCATATGGAGTACTGCATGCATTTCTGGAGACCCAGTCTCTGCAAAGACATAGACAGAATAGAGGCAGTCCAGAGAAGGACAACTAAAATGGTGCAGAGTCTGCACCAAAAGACATATGAAGAGAGACTTAAGGAGCTTAATATGTATAGACTCAATTAAAGGAGGGAGAGGGGGACATGATAGAAACTTTCAAGTACCTCAAGGGAATTTACCAAGTCCACGAGGGTAGCATCTTTCAGAAAAAGAGGCGTGCAAGAACAAGGGGGCACAATTTGAAGATAGAGGGGGGACGTCTCAGAGGTAATGTGAGAAAGCATTTTTTCATGGAGAGGGTTGTGGATGCATGGAACTGCCTTCCTGAGGAGGTTGTGGAGTCAAAAACAGTGGTGGAATTCAAGAATGCCTGGGACAGTCATAAGGCAATTCTAGGGGGTGGGGGTAGGAAGAAGTAGGCTGTTGGTTAACTTGGATCTGCAGCTTATCCATTAGGTAGGGAAATGGGCAGACTGGGTGGGCCAAGTGGTACTTATCCGCTGTCAAATTCTATGTATCTATATGCAAATAGCCCAGGGAAACAGCCACAATACCTCAAACACCATTTCAAGCCAAGCAATCAAACAGATTCAGGGCTGCCTGATGCTCTGTAGGTAGTAGTCTTTAGAAATCTATTGCAAAGCTGGCCCGGTGGTGCTGTGGGTTGAGGCGCTGGATGCCACACCTCACACCTCGCTGGAAACCCTGGTTCAGGTACAGATTCAGGCCGCCGAGGGCTCGCTGGGAGAAGGAAGGATTGAGCATCCTGCGACAGCTCTCCTTCCTTCGGGGTGGGTGTGGGATATGCACCACGCTGCAGTGACACCCAGCAGAGGCTGGGTGTTCAGCAAGCTGCGGGCATCTATGGGGGGCAGAGAGCCAGCAGACGTCTGCACATCAGTGGGTTGATGTCATCACACGTCCGGCTCTTCAGGGGTCAAAAATTGGAAAAAAATCAAGGGTCTCTCTGCCTCTATGACGCCCTCCTGGGCTTCAATTAGCATCTGTTGCCAGATCCCCCAACCGGATACTGGTTCCGTGGGCTGGATAGGGGACCAGTTCCACGGCCCTGCCCTCCGAGGAAAAGCCGGGGGTAACCGGGGGATCACGGCACTAGGCAGACGGTGGAAGTTCAGGGCCGTTACCAGAGCTGAAATCTGGCAGAGAGCTCTGCAAAAAAAAATCTATTGCAAAACCTAGCTGCAGTGAGAGCTAAGAATATAGCAATCATAATTTTCCTGCCATATCAGGGATTTAAATAACTGATTAGCAGTTTTTTTCCTGTGACTATACTAACTGTACAGAAAGTATTTACATATATTTTCTAGAAGTGCTGTGTTTTTTAAACGCAGTGAGGCAAGAGCTATGCATTTTCACAAAGATTTAGCACTTTTATGAGCAAAACGCTAATCAGTTTTTAGAGTTAAATAAATCCCTGCATATATTTCAGAACAGTATAGCCATGGCAGCTACAGGGATTGGCACGGACAGCCATGGGCTCACAGGATGCAACTGAATCATGGGTGAAGAGAAAGCTGCCACTGATGAAAGAACAGCTGACAATCTTTCCTCAGGGCAAGCAGCTCATCATGGTTGTCCAGGAGCTGTCTGCAGAAGTGCTGAATCATTAAAGCTTTCAGCAACATTTCCTAGTTTCTCCTAGCTTATTTAAAGCTTCTATTAAGGCTGTTGTTTGCCCAGTCAAATTCTGCACTTTATGCTCTTGTACTTTTAACTAGGTTAAAAAACAGTGGAATGAGGCAAAAAAATGCAAGCACTTCCAATGTTACCCTTTCACAGGAATGCCTGCTACTGCATAACACAGGGTCTGCCAGTACCCTTTCTGAGAACCATCTCAGGATTAGAGAATCAGATCACTATAGTACCCAATTAAATGCCTGCACACAATCATCTCAAACCCCCTTCAAGCAAATGGGAAACTGCAGAAACACTGCATACTGCATTCTCATTTTATTTCTAACAAGCAGATCTTTTTGCATGGAACCCTGAGTAACTCTTAGATGACTCCCCCTCATCCTCTGGTGTTTCCAGGATGGAAAACTAAAGCTGCTGCCTTACTTTGTCCCTCCTTTTTACAAGTTTGTGTGGTGAACATTAGATGTCCCTAACAGAAAGTTTCTCGTATTTCAAGGCAGACTGATAAAAAAGGGCAATCAAGCACAGCCCTGCTCTAACTGAATCTAAGTTCATATTTTTCCCCCTATGTATTACTGAAAGGAGCATGGCTCCAGCGTTAAAAGTGCACTTCTACCAGCATGATAATAAAAATAGTGTCAATTTTGCTCTGGGACTCCCTGCCCACCTATCCCAGAGTGGTACCCTGCCTTATATATCCCTATCCTTCCCCAGGTCTCTCTCCTGCACTTATGTACCTCTCCTGTTAACCACCTACTCCCCCCCCAAGGATAATGGCTTACCTTATGTTGACTGCTCTGTTGAAAATGTCTGTACTATTCTGTATGATGCTGTTATCTACCTTAATCTAATCTGTTATGAATCGTATGTTGATATCTAAATACTAATTCTGAAGTCCACTTTCCTGTTAGCTACCCATCATTCTGTGTTATACCTAAAGTTCTTGTATGTTACTTTGACTCTTCCTGTTGCTGCTGGTTGTATGTACCTTGTAATTCTCCCAGGTTGCACCTGAAAATAGGCACTTGGTTGTCTAGTGTGTAAAATAAATAAATAAAACCACAGGAGTGCTTCATATGTTCAGAAACTGTCACAGCAAATGGGGTGTCTTCTTTCTCTGTCTACTGTAGCTAACATCCAATCACAGCAAGTTTTACATACCTCAGCATCAACCAATGAACTCAGCATTCTTCAGTTGCATGGCTGCAGCCAATCGCATTCTTGTTCAGCTGAATCTTTTCAAACGTCTCTGCTGGCTTGCTGTGCTATGAGGATGTAAATTATAAACAAATAAAAGCTGCTGTATTTCATGGACTCGGATCTGGGCTTTTGTGGGTGAGTTTTTAAATTATCAAAGTCTGTAGATGATTGATTGGTGGTCTGATTTCAATAACTTAGTGACTGTGGAGAAACACAGGAAAAATATGTTTATTTACAAGCACCCCACAGGTAGCAGAGGCACTAAAGCATGTAAACATTTAGCCCAATGTTTTGGGTTTTTTTCGTCTCTTTTCCAGTAAAAACATCAGTACTGTATTTATTGTAAATTGTATTGTCTTTAGCTCTGTTTATTTTGCAACAAATGTGTTCTTTTGGGGGGGTGCAAGTACATGAATGAAACGTTCTGAGAAGAAAATGCTTTTAAATGCTTTTTTTAAATGGTTATACCATTTATTCTGCAACAAATGTGTGTTCTTTTGGGGGAATAAATGCACTTTTATTATATTTCTTAGTCTCTGAAATTCCTGTGGAATGCTACTTTTTCAGCAACTGAAAACATCAATTGCGAGCAATTGTGGAGCACTGTGTACTTTAGAGTCTATGTGATCCTTGGGGTAATACCAGATGATTAAGGCCCCCTCTTGTGCACGAGAATAATTACGGCAATTTCGCCATAGCTGCAGGCTGTTGCTCTGCCCACCGCCACATCAGAGGTTGCCCACCACCTTATCAGTACATGCCCACCTGGCGTCACATACCAAAAAGTAGATCAATAGCAGTAGTAGTAGTAGAACAGAAACTAAATCAATAACGGTGGATAGAAATTAAACACAGGTGGCACAAATGCATAACAGGGGGTGTGGGGGGGCAAAGCCCCCCAAATACAGAAAAATAAAACAAAAAGCACAGTGCTGCGGTACAAAATATTGTTCAAATGCTGAAACTGAAATGCATAAGGGGGGAGGCACAGTGCAAGTCTTTCTATTTTTAGCAGGTAACCAGAAGCTGAGAGTGGTACAAATAATGTGCAAGTTGAAAAAGTCGCAATAATTGTGCGATCCATGCGACTTCAATCGTACTGACTTACATGCTTTTCAAGCATTTTTAGCAATATAAACACCTTTCTTTCTTGTTCACAGATTTTGCAATACTGTATTTTGTGTTATCATGTGCAATAAATAGACTTTCATTAGCATGTCGTGGTTGAGCATGTCGTTGTATGCTCGTTTTCTGTGAGAGGAGGCATGTGCAGGACGTTGAAAAAACTGTCACTACCATAATTCTGTGAGTTTTTGGTTTCACACATGAGGGGTCCTTAATCATCTGGTATCGCCGATCCTTGGTTATTTGGGACCCTGCATGCTATAAGTAAGCTGGAGATAGCCTTTAGCTGCCGGAAGGAAGATGGCTGAAGGAGTCTGTATGTGCCTGAGGGAGGGGGGGCCTAGTTAGTCAGTAGCTGCTGGGGGTTGGGGGGTCGAGGGAGTCAGTAGCTACTGGGAGGGTGGGGTAGGGAGACTGTGGGAGCTAGTAGCCCTGAGCCGGGTGGGTTATCCCCAATCTGATGCATGCATCTGTACAAATGATTGGGTCAAGGTCTGCAGGGCATGGTCACATTATGGCCATGCTCTGCACTCTTGTGTGCTGAGCAGGGTACTGGAAAGTATGCACCACACATCACCTTTTTCACTGAGCTGCAAACATGAGTTTAAATCTCAAAGCCCTGGAGCTGGCAAGCCAGAGCAGGCTCATGCCTGGCTACGCATGTCTTGACCTTTATAGCCAGTTATGGTCAAAGTAAGCATTTTTGTCAGCCTGAGTAGTCAGTAAAGTGTCTGAATTATTCAACTCCTATTCAGAAAATGGCCTGCAGTAGACAGGGTTCGGCTTGTGGTTTGGCTCATAGAGTCAAGCCAGACCCTTGGCTTAGCTCTGGCTTGGCTCTAGGTAAAAAAAATCCTGACTTGCCTATGATCACACAGACCTCATTTACATACTGGCCCCAATATTTAGACTTGCACCTGGCAATGACGCATGTGGTGGCGCAGCACATCTTAGTTGCACTGTTGCAACACAGGGATATATTCAAAGGAGATGAGCCATGGTGCATTACCTTTGAATATATCAGATAAATAGCTGAAATGGAAACTGCACCAGTGCAACAGAGTTATGCTGTGTGCAAATTCCTGATATTCAGCCGCAGTATGCAGATGGGGCCATAATGTATGGTGCAAATGGGACCATTTGCATGTGATTATGGCCCCATTTGCATGAGTTGTAAAGGGCCGGCCAGCGAAATGCACATGGCACCTTGCACAGCATGTGCTGTGAGAGGGGGTCTGGGGCATCCCCCCTCCCCATAGTGGCAAGCACCTAAAATATATCAAACATATTCCCTGGTAGTCTAGTGGCGCCCCCTCCCTCCCTGTAGCCATGATCGCATAAATGAAATGAATTACTTATCCCTGGTAGTCTAGCAGTCCCCACCATCCCTTCAGTAAGCCCGATCATCTAATGTCCAGTAACTACCCCTCCTTGGTGGTTCAGTGGCACCCCCAATGCCCACACAGGACCCCCTGCACACCAACCCCCTTCAGTGACAGGCAGCAGCATACCCACCCACATACCTCTGCGACTAACTGCCGACTGACAGCTACTGTATGGGCTTGCAGTACATTCTGTACTAGTCATTCACACAAATGCGAATGGGGCATTCATTTACATTTTGTGAATGACTAGTACAATATCACTACTAAACCCAAGAGCAACTTCTAATGGACCAATGGGATTTGCAGCCCATACAATAGCAGTCAGTGGTGGTTGTGCAGAGGTATGGTAGTATCTGCGCTACATCGCTGAAGGGAGAAAACTGGTGGTGAGGAATCACCCCACTGAAGGTGAGGAATGCCACTGGACCTCAGGAAGGCAACTGCTGGACATTTAGAAGATCGAGGTAGAGAGAGAGACTGCTAGACTGCAGAATAGGAGGAGATTCATTTGGTTGTACAATTGTAACTGCAGGGGAGGAAGGGAGGCCACAAGACTACCAAGGGTGTGATTATATTTTATTTTAGGTGATCATTGCTACAGGGACAGAGGTCCACTACACCACCAGGGACAGTATGGGTGCTTCTGCATGGTGTACTGAGTGGGCGAGTGGCCACCCTTGGCTGGCGGCTGCTGTGTTGCACCTTGCAGTGCAGCAGCTCACCTGTAGGTGGCCACCATTTGTGCTCTTTTTTTTTTAAGCTCAGTGTTTCCCTTTGGTATGCAGCTCATCTCAGGGATGTGCCAGCATATGCACTGTACATCCCAGGCTGAATATCAGGATGTGCCGCATATGCATAGGAACGGCCCTGTAGATGCACCGCATACATTATCTTTGCGCCCCGGCACATCAGGACTTGTGCAGCACAAGTCCCAAGTCCCTCTTTTGAATATTGTTCCAGGGCACATTTTGCACCAGGCGCAACGCCTTTGAATATTTGGGTCACTGTGTAACCCTGAGCAAGTCGCTTAATTTCCCTGTGTTCCCCAGGTTGCACCTGGAAACAGTCTTTGGCTTAGTGTGCTTTTATTGGTTAAACAATTTCCCCCTTCCTTATTTCATTAAAGCTGGGCCATTAGCCCAGTAAAGGTTCCACTAACCCACCTGTGCTACTGTTCTAAATTACTGGCCAGTGGCCACCTGCCCATTCAGAGCGCTAAGGGTTTTAGCAGAGCTCCAACCCAAATAACACTTTCTCTATTCTTTCCTGTCTTTATTATTTTATTTATACTCATACTGGGTTGTGGATGGAAGAAGGCAATTCTTGCCTGGAAACAAAAACCCCGGGAAGATTATACAATGTGGGGGAGATAGTAACAACAACAAAAGTGGAAAGGGATCTGGGGGTAATCATATCAGATGACCTTAAGGTTAGCAAGCAATGTGAGAAGACAGTAGGGAGGACTGGGGGGTATAATGGGATGAATAGGGAGAGGCATCACCAGCAGAAGATAGGAAGTTATCCCTCTGTACAAACAGTTGGTGAGACCTCATCTGGAGTACTGCGTCCAGTTCTGGAGACCCCATCTTCTCTAGGACATAGGATAGAAGCAGTCCAGAGGCGGGCAACTAAAATAGTGCAGGGTTTGCAAGAGAAGCCATGTGAGGAGAGACTAAATGATCTTAATATGTATACCCTTGAGGAAAGGCGGGGCATGATTGAAACTTTTAAGTACCTCAGTGTAATCAACAAAGTCCAAGAGGTAGCATCTTTCAGAAAAAGAGATGTGCAAGAACAAGGGGACAAAATTTAAAGATGGGGTGGTTCAGGGACAGTGTGAGGAAGTATTTTTTCACAGAGAGGGTGGTGGACACATGGAACAGCCTTCCTGAGGAGGTTGTGGGGTCTAAAACTGTGGGAGAATTCTAGAATACATGAGACAGACATGAGGCAATTCTTGTGGGAGTAGGAAGAAATAGGCTGTTGGTTAACTAGGTTCTGCAGCTTATCCTGTAGTTGGGGAAATGGGCAGACTAGATGGGCCAAGCAGTCCTTATCTGCTGTCAAAGTCTCTGTTTCTATGCTCATATTGACCATCCCCATATATTTGCTTTCTCTGTCTTTTTTTCCTACTTTGACCCAACTGTAACCTTTAAAGGGAAGCCTTCATCATGCCAGCCTCCCGCCCCCACAAGGCTTACCCTCTGGCTAAGCCTTTTAAGTATATTGTGGCATTTTTTTCTCCAACAGCAACATACTTTATTTTAATGCAAAATGTCTGCTACCTGGAAGTATGGTGGACGCTAGTGAGGCTCCATTATGTGTAAAGGCATGGCGTTGCACTGTGCACTTCAATACAAAAGTATAATGGATCCCCACTATTGTCCAACATACTTCTGGGCAGCAGACTATTTGCAATTAAAATAAAGTATGTTGTGACAGAAGAAAAACGCCCAACATATAAAAAGGCATAACCAGAGGTAAGCCTTGATGAGGAGGGAGGCTTCCTCCTCTTTAATTCAAAATCACCCTTTCCTTACTTCTGTGCTGTTCTATACCTTTTGCATCTATCGGCTCTCCATTTCTGCTCTTTCTACTGTATTTTCTCCATATTAACCCAATTTTCTTTATTTTACAGGTCTGCGAGGACACTGACTCCTTTTTTCCCCTCATCAGATAAGTATCATTCAATCCCTAGCTAGTTGTTTCCACCCTATTTACTCTCTTAAGAACTGTGGATCCTTTGTGACCCCTTTTTTTGTAATTTATTTTACAGGTCCTGTGGACATCATCCTTCAAAGACCTTCCTCTGGCTCCCTGTTACTCAGGTAAGAGAATCAACTTCTACCTATATGTGGATTGGCTGTAATGCTGTTGCCTTGCCCATTACAGTGTGTGTTGGAGTTGGGCATGTGGGAGGGGTGTGTGTGTGTGTGTGTGTGTGTGTCGGGCCTTGGAGGGAGAGAGAGTTAATAGAGCAGTTTTGGAGAAAACAGGGCAGTTTGGGGGACTGTGGAGGTGGGGATATTTGTGGTGGTCATGGAGGGATGGTGCTGTCTGGGATAGTGGAGTTAGGGGGCTAGTTTAGGGTGCTTTGGAGGGTGAAGGCTAGTCTGGGTTGTGAGGGGCAACTGTCTTGTGCTGTGGAGAAAGGGGCCTAGTGTTGGGGCATGGTAGGAGTGGAGTTAGGCGACTAGTTTAGGGTGCTTTGTAGTGTGGGGGCTAGTGTTGGGGCATGGTGGGAGAGAGAGGCTAAGGTCCAGAGCTGTGGAGTGAGGGGCATTTGTTTTGGGACTGTGGATGGAGGGGGCTAGTATTGTGGGGCTATTGAGGGCGGTGTCTGCTGTGGATGGAAGTGACTGGTGTTGGGTGCTCTGGACAGAAAAGATTGGTATAAGATCAGAGTAGCTGCGTCAGAGGAGGAGAAGGACCTGGGAGTGTTGATCACTAGTGACCTGAAGCACTCCATACAGTGCAAGAAAGCAGCAGCAAAGGCAAACAAGATGCTGGGATGCATAGCTAGGGGGATCAGTAGTAAGAGAGAGGTTATACTGCCCTTGTACAGGTTGCTGGTAAGGACGCTTCTAGAGTTTGGAATTCAGTACTAGTGCCCACACCTCAAAAAGAGCATTAACCTGCTGGAGAAGGTACAGGGGAGGGCTACAAAGATGATAGCCAGTCAGCAGGGCAAAGCATATGAGGAGAGGTTGAGGGCACTGAACATGTACTCCCTGGAAGACATGAGAGAGGGGACATGACTGGGACATGCAAGTACTTGAAAGGGATAAATAATGTTGATAAAGAAAGCTTCTTTAAGCTGAGTTGCAACCATATCACAAGGGGGCACAGTCTTAAGCTGGAGGGTAGGAGTTTTTTTTTTTTTTTTTTTAATTACGCTGTATACTCCCCCTGCCTGCCAGCTCCGACTCCTTCGGGACATCCAAGGGGTCATCCTCCTGCCGTCTGTCCACTGAACCATTCTCCCAGTCCCCCATGGAGTTTTGGTTTCCCTCCAAGTGGGGACTAGGTGGGGCACAGACCCTGTAATCCTTCATTTCTTTGTGCCCTGGAGGTGGTCGGGGGGCAGGGGCAAATCGGAGGCATGCCCCAGGAAGTCCGTCATCCTGGAGCCGGCAGGCGTATTTTATCATTTACTCCACTTGGCACAGTGGGATCCCCTGATGTCACGGTGCAAGCGCCAACATCCACCGTGTCACTTGGTTGCCCATCCCCTCTAAGCAGGGCTTGTCGCATCCCTGACCCTCTGATTGAGGTTACACACAAGGAGCGTGGGCATATGGCCATCCCCCCCCACTCCCCAAAGATGGCAAGCTGTCATGGGATGCACAAGCTGTGCTTCCCCCGGCCGGCCCTCCAGTGATCCGAGTCCACTCCCGAACCTGGGTCGCTGGCGTAGCAAGCGGAAATCCAACTGCTGCACCGATGGGCTGGCTTGGAGGGTGGGAGGTTTAGGAGGGATGTGAGGAAGCACTTCTTCACAGAAAGGGTGGTGGACACTTGGAATGCGCTGCCGGAAGAGGTCATCTCATTAAAGACAGTGAGCATCTTTAAGAGAGGCTGGGATAGGCATAGGGGGAAGATAAGAAGCATGGGTAGGAAGGATGGGAGGGTGGGGTGGGAGGGCAGGGACATTAGCTCAAGCTGTGGACCCTGCAATGAGCAGACTTGATAGACCAAATTGCCTTCTTCTGCTGGCTTCTTTGTATGTTCATATAGGGTGCTGCAGACTGAGGTGGGCTGCTGCAGGGTACTGTAGAGGGAGGGAGCTAGTATCGAGCCACAGAGAAGAGGCTAGTGTTGGGTAGTCTGGAGCCAGATGGCATACTTTTTGAATATTGTGCAGGGAGAGGTGGGACTAGTGTAAGGTGCTTTTGGAGGGAGGTGAACTGATGTAGGGTGCATTGAAGAGAGTGAGTGACTGCTGTTTTGGACGGGGGCTAGTGTTGGCTGGAGGGGGAATAGTGTTGTGAGGGTTGAGGAAGGAGAAGAGTCTAGTGTCTGGGGTGGGGGAGCTAGTATCTGAGGTTGTGGAAGATGGGGTAACTCAGGGTGTTGGAGACTGTGGTACTAGGGCTTAATGTCTGGGCCAGTGGTGGTGGTGGCAGTAGTGCTTTGTAGTGTTGTTGTAGTAGTATGTGTTGTTGCCTTTATTTTATGTGATGCTCTTCCTCTGAGGCTTAGGGCACCTTTTCAAATGTCAAACAGGAGCAAAATAAATGTTTTAATTAGTATTTAAAAACTGGAATGACTTAACTGTGAGGAAGATCAAACCCCGAAAGCATAAGTGAATAAAGTTTGAGACACTGATGAAAAGCCTCTACTATCCCTAGGATGCAATGTATCGCCTCTTGGCTATGTGGTGTTAGACCCACTTCTCTCCCTGTGCCCCCTCACTAGGGACTCCCTTGAAAGGGATAAACCAGGTGAACTGTGAGGAACAATTTAGTCTGAGCAACAGCTAATGGACATGGTGGGTATTTATTTATTTTAGCCTGGAAATGAGAGCTATTTTCAGACTTAAACTTACTCGACATTTGTTGGAGGTCTCCACTGACCAGGTCCAACCTGACCAGGTCCAGCCTTGTTTTGAGATTTGATAGCAGGCACATACAATGAATAATGAACCCCCTCCGTGTAGAACAATTCACGCCGACTGAGGCTGGTGACATCATGGACATGAGTGCAAAGCTCGAGTGCCCTCATGATGTCACTAACCTCATAAATGGTGAGGTTACTAGTGCATTCTGCAAGGAGACTGGTTCATTCTATATAATGATACGAGCAGGCTGTTTCTAAAACATACAAGTGACAGAAAAAAAACCTCATGTGTGCGGATTATAAAACAGTATCCAGTACTGTTTTTTCACTGGGTGCTATTTTGAAATTGGCACTTTTGAAGGGGTTTGCCTGTCATAATCAGATTGCACTCCAGGCTCTTTGTCTGGTTTGCTGGAGTACGACTATGACTGGTGCAGCCATTCAGAGAAATAATTCTCTAAACATTCTAAAAGGTGAATTACTGGGTTTAGAAACCACTGCAGAAACTGGCCTTGTATTGATATTCAGGATAGCCCGATTGCCATGCAACCCTCCCCCCCCCCAGTGAATTACTGGCTTTAGAAAACAATGCAGAAACTGAATTTGGATTGATATTTAGGATAGCCTAATTGTGCCCCCCAATCTCACACAGAGCATGACCCCTGCTCTATCAGTCAACTGCTCAATACAGCATGAAACCACCAATGCATGAGAGGGAGTGCCCAGAATGGTGAGTGTCATTAATAATGCTAGGAAAGATTGATTTCTGCAAAAGTCATGAATAAAACACTCTGATCTGCCTCCTCCCCCAATCGTGCACACTGATACACTCTGTCATTAAGCTTGTGGACTGATAGAGCTGGTGGCAGACTGTGCTGTAGGTTCAAGAGGGGAAGGGACCATTCTATCCAGGATATCTTACTATATGTGGTCCCCATATCATGACTTGGAGGTCAGGAGGGGAGAGGACCATGCTGTCCAGGATATCTTGCTATATGTGGTCCCCATATCATGACTTGGAGGTCAGGAGGGGAGGGGACCATGCTGTCCGGTATGTCTTGCTACATGTGGTTCCCATATCATGGCTTGGAGGTCAGGAGGGGAGGGGACCATGCTATCCAGTATATCTTGCTATATGTGCTCCCCATATCATGGCTTGGAGGTCAGGAAGAGAACGGACCATGCTATCTGGTATATCTTGCTATATGTGGTCCCCATATCATGGCTTGGAGGTCAGGAGGGAGGGGACCATGCTGTCCAGGATATTTTGCTATATGTGGTCCCCATATCATGGCTGGGTGGTCAGGAGGGAAGTCCAACATCTGAATAATGACTATTTGGGGATGGGGGTCTGGCTAAGGAGGCGGGCTTTTACAAATGCCAGGAGTGTGCAATTTTTTTTTTAATCCATGTGGAAGAACAGAGAAGGAGTGAGGATGGTAAATCACAGGAGTGTGGAGTGTTTGGCCTAGGGACTAGCCTTTGCCACCTTGGAATGAACAGGGTCTAGATGAGGTTGTGGGGTTCAGACCCAGGTCTGGTGGATGTACTGTACCAAACTCATTCATAGTTAGATACCCTAACCTCTAGGCTATAGTGCCAGTCCTGGTCATCAATTGGCATCTAAGCAGTAGCGTCACAACATGACTTAAGAAGGAACATGACACTATGCACCACTGTAATCAAAGGAAATTCAAACTGGTAAGGAGAAGGAAAGGGAGAAGGCAGAAGGTGCAGTTAGGGGGTGATATTGGCTTTAGACCACATCTTATCCCTTGTCCCTTGGGGGTAGCTGGATTGACTACTAGGATTTTGGGACAGAAACTATTTTTAAATAATTTACTGGTGCGTAGGAGTTTGTGATAGTTAAAGTATTTTTAAATAAGTTACTGTGGTTAAGGAGTTGTCATAGCAAAACCTGCAGTGTGAATTGAAACACAGACAGCCTTACATGCAAGAAATTGTTTTCAGACCACAAAGTGTTGTATTGGAACAGGAAAGGCTACATCATAACCATTGTCAACAAATTGCCCTGAGTGGAGACATCCAGACTAGATCAGATTACTATAAATTACTGGAGGCTGCAATAGTTAGAGACACAAAGCACATTTTCTTGACCTGAAAGGACACTACTTCTTTATTCAGCTGTGAGATGTGTGAGAAATTCTATATTGTACTTGATATCTGCAACAACGAGCACTTTTGCTTAATTCTGTGAGAGATGAAACTAACTACCCTTGGTAATTGCTTTTTATTCACATATTTATTTAGTGTTTAACCAAGAAGGGGCTTGCAAACTCTGTTTGTCTTGTTAGTAACTTCAGAAGGATTTAAATACTGCATTTGGGTAGACCCTTGGAGGTAGCTAGATTGTCTACTAGGATTTTCTGACAGTTACACTATTTTTAAATAACTTACAGGTGGCTGAGGAGTTGAAAAAGGAGCTTGCAAACTCTGCTTATCTTGGAAGTAACTTCACAAGTGTTGGAATACTGTATTTTGGTTGTCCCTTGGGGGTAGCTGGATTGACTGCTAGGATTTTGGGACAGAAACTATTTTTAAATAATTTACTGGTGCGTAGGAGTTTGTGATAGTTAAACTATTTTTAAATAAGTTACTGTGGTTAAGGAGTTGTCATAGCAAAACCTGCAGTGTGAATTGAAACACATACAGCCTTAGGTGCAAGAAATTGTTTTCAGACCACAAAGTGTTGTATTGGAACAGGAAAGGCTACATCATAACCATTGTCAACAAATTGCCCTTGGTGGAGACATCCAGACTAGATCAGATTACTACAAATTACTGGAGGCTGCAATAGTTAGAGACACAAAGCACATTTTCTTGACCTGGAAGGACACTACTTCTTTATTCAGCTGTGAGCTGTGTGAGAAATTCTATATTATACTTGATACCTGCAACAATGAGCACTTTTGCTTAATTCTGTGGGTGGTGAAACTAACTACCCTTGGTAATTGCTTTTTATTCACATATTTATTTAGTGTTTAACCAAGAAGGGGCTTGCAAACTCTGTTTATCTTGTTAGTAACTTCAGAAGGATTTAAATACTGCATTTGGGTAGATCCTTGGAGGTAGCTAGATTGTCTACTAGGATTTTCTGACAGTTAAACTATTTTTAAAAAACCTACAGGTGGCTGAGGAGTTGAAAAAGGGGCTTGCAAACTCTGCTTATCTTGGAAGTAACTTCACAAGTGTTGGAATACTGCATTTTGATTGTCCCTTGGGGGTAGCTGGATTGACAACTAGGATTTTGGGACAGAAACTATTTTTAAATAATTTACTGGTGCGTAGGAGTTTGTGATAGTTAAACTATTTTTAAATAAGTTACTGTGGTTAAGGAGTTGTCATAGCAAAACTTGCTGTTTGAATTGGAACACAGACAGCCTGAGGTGCAAGAAATTGTTTTCAGACCACAAAGTGTTGTATTGGAGCAGGAAATGCTACATCATAACCATTGTCAACAAATTGCCCTTGGTGGAGACATCCAGACTAGATCAGATTACTATAAATTACTGGAGGCTGCAATAGTTAGAGACACAAAGCAAATTTTCTTGACCTGGAAGGACACTACTTCTTTATTCAGCTGTGAGCTGTGTGAGAAATTCTATATTGTACTTGATATCTGCAACAACGAGCACTTTTGCTTAATTCTGTGGGAGGTGTTACACAAGGTCCCTGCACCCTAATTGATACCCTCAGGGGTACACCGAAGACAGCTAATGTTTAGGCATAGGCTATACTAATACATAGGGCTAAGGGCATCTACCGTACAAGAGTAGATGTCAGGATATGAATACATATTATTGTAACTCACTTTGCTTGCTAATGCACGCACATTATACCATGTATTTTCTATTTCTTACTTGTCAGATGCCAAGACACCTGTCCTTGAAGTAATTATTATGTGTAAGGCAACGTTGCCATCTTTCGGTGATGGACACCACTTCACCTTGTTATGTAAGACTTTGTATAAGAACGTCTTTGTTCTAAAACTGATGACTTTACGAAATTAAATAATGTTATCCTGGACCATGGAGCCACCTCTAATTTAGCCAATGAGGCTCATCTCTGTAACTAGAAATGTTTCTATCTTTTCAGTAACCATAGTAATTATCATAGGTATATAATGTTATGCACAGGCTTTGCACCTCGGAGACCGAGAGATCCCAAGAGACTACAAAGAAACCTCGAGGTGTAGGGAGCGCTTACTGGCTCCCAGTTAGTATTGGTAAGAACTGCTTGGGGCAACTGTGATTCATCCCTGTTTGTAGTAATAAACTTGTTTATTACTTGAATGCAACTTGTTTGTGATTATTTGCATCTCCAATATTGCCAAGAACCTGAAAGTGAGGTTTAGACCTCTTACAATTGGCGACCGCGTGCAGGCAATATTGGGTGTTGTAAATTTTCACTTGTTGCTATAAATTTCCCTTTTCCCACGGGGACTGCAGTTGTACATTTCCGTATCACCTCTCCCGTCTTTTCTACCAGTTTGTAGATACTTGCAAGGTCTGGCTGACTTTTGGGTGTAGTGATGCCGTCTCGACCCACTCCATAGCAACTTTAGATTGCAAGCCTACAATATACAGTAGCCCGGCTGTGTTTAAAGTACTCGTGTTGTGGATCGATCATAACGGTGGTCTTTTCACAGTTTGAATTTTCATTCCTCTCACATAAATGGCCACAGTATCAGATATCCGCAGAACTGAGACTCGATGTCTTGAACTTTCTTACCGCCCATGGAGGATGGGCTGGATCTTCTGCCGGGACGAAGTCAATCCGAAAACCCTGTACTGGGGATTTCAGCCCAGTATGCAGAGGCGACAATCAATAGCGTTGTGCTAAAGGGTTGATGGTCGTTGTTCTCTCGCTGCTTTGGAAGCTCAAAGTGAGGTTTCGAACCCTTGATCTGCAGATCGCATCTCTTAAGCAGGAGATGGGTTTGCAGGAAACAGAATGTGTTGGATACAGCAGAACTGGTCAGAACTCCAATCTCTGCATAATGAAAAGGATTCACTATTGCATCATTCTGCACAGGCTGGTGAACAAGAAATGTGTACTCTGAAGAATGAGTGTGAAAGTTTAAGACAGGATAAGAGTCAGGTGGTACAAATGAATGATTTGCTGAGTGCATAAATGCGCATTGAGTGGCAGAGATGGGTGAACTGCAGGGCGAGATCAATCAGGTGCGTAATGATTTAGGAAACAGCCTATAGGGACAATCGCCGATTGGCGCCGCGTACGTGTTTTGCAGAAACAGAAACAGGATCAGGTTGATATGAATGTTGCAAGTGTGAGTCATGATGAATGTAGAGCTAAGATGGATAAACTGCGCCATCAACGAGAGGTTTTGACTGGCCATGTTAAGGCAATGGGTGGCGCAGCCCCTGCCTTTCATTCGTCGTCAGAGGGGGAGCCTTCCGACAATGATATCTTGCAGTACAACGCCCAGTCATGCACCTACTGTGGCTCAGATTCCCCATCCAGCCATCCACAGTATGGCGGGTCCCCGCCCACCACTCCCCAGGTCGCACGTAGGCAGCGTTGTAGCCAGCTCATCATGGAAATGCCATCATGGCGGCCACGATGGAGAACAGGCCAAACCTGGTCCCGCGCACCTCCGGTAGCCGTTATTAGAGTGGAAGACAGGCAAGAGATTGAAACCATGATTGATGAGGGCATTGGGAAATGTTCCTCTTCCTGAAAAAGTATGAAAGCCATTAGGAGTCAGATTCGACAAATATTTCAAGAAGCTGGCACTCAGGAGTGTCGTTCGGGACTGCTGGCTGAAGCTGCAGCCAGCACTGCGTTGGATGGTGCATGAGACACACTACCCTTTGCCTGATCGACCACACACTAATCCCTGCAAATGGCCTACTCTGTCCAGCAATTGCTGACAGCATTGGTCGGATGAACCAGATCCGACAACCTCAGCTGCCACGGAAAAGGTGTGCTCAAAGTGCAAAGGGGCTTAGTCTGCGCCGCGGGAATCTGAGTCCAAATACTCACGCCAGACCATCGATCCTGGTTTATGGGCAAAACTCCCGAAGCAGTTAGCCAAGATGGGAGCGCTACCTTTAGCCAGTCACAGCTGAACTCATTTCTGCTCACAGCCCTGGTGTGGTTGGAGTAATGCTAGCATACCCCGCGTGAAGCAAAATGCTAAATAGTCCAGCGACTTACCACCAGATACTCTGGATGGCCTATCGAGCAGGAAACATCTGGCACAAGAATCTGCGGATGTAGATCTTAGTGAATATAAGACCCTGTTTCTTAGAAACATGATCCCAGCCATGAGAGAGAAAGTGAGCCAACCACATACCGAATGCGGATAGGTTTGCGATATCCTTGGAAAACCGAGAAGAGTGTACCAATTAGTACATCCAGCGATTTGAGGTTCCGGTTCCAAAGGTTGCCGGCTGTGGAACCTGCTTCTGGGACCATGACACACTACCGGTGGAAGGGCAGGCCCAGCAACAACAACCCAAACCTCCATCGCCCTCCAGCTACCACCAGACAAAACCCCCAACAACAACAACAGCAGGGTGGGATGCGGCGAATTGGCATAAGAACAAAAAGTACAAGGCAAGGGAAGCCATTACAAAGGTCGGGTCCTCATATAAAGAGATAGCTGAAAGAAACCAAAATTTCGGGAGCTCCTGGGGTAAGTGCATTCTGTAGCGGATGCCGTTCCCACACAAACACAGCACAGTACAACGGCGACCCATGACACTACTGGCCATGGAGACACGGAGGTATGGAGTGCGAGACCCATACCAGCCTCAACCCGGAAGCCCGCCTTACATTGCATCAGTGCAATATGGTAAAGTCATCCATACAAACCAAGCCCAACCTCTGCATAGCCTCAACAATACAGATTGACAATTACAGGCCCAGTCCATTGTAAACAAGTTGGTCTTGGATACAAGCGGAAGGCCCTGCACGAGGCGAGGTCAGGGCAGCATAATTAATTGTCTTGTTAGATACAGGTGCAGCTGTATCATGTTACGATGACCACCTGAAGCGTCTCCATGGTCTACAGGATGGAAGACCAATACATCAGAGTTGATGGTGCTAGGTTACCCGCATACCGTTCTCTGCCTTTACCAGTAGAACTAGGCCATCTGAAGGCCTCCACATGCTTTCCAACTCGAGTGGTGTTGCGACCACTAGCATCATTGGGACTGACTTCCTTGCATCACATGGCTGTGTGGTGGATCTAGCAAACATGCTGTTGATACAGATACAGGGTCAATACCATACTGTCTTAATTCCTGACTCATATGCTGTGGCAACAATATCCATTAACAACAAAGAGTATGACGTCATAGATTTATTAAAGAATCATGAACTTTTCCCAAAACTTCTACCTATTTTGCAATGACATTTGGAAGAGTTTGCAATTAACAAACACGATTGTGGCAGAATGCATACCGTTATTGAGGTGCCAGGCCCAGCACATGAGAGACAAAGGCAATACCCATTTCTCTCTGAAGCCTTGCCCTCTCTCCGAGAAACAATCAAGTCACTCCTTAAACAAGGAGTAATCAGAACCTGTGTCTCCACTGCCAACTCTCCTGTTTGGCCTGTGAAGAAACCCACAGGTACCTGGAGACCTACTATTGACTACAGGAAAACTGAATCAGGATCCTCCCAGTTGCTTTCCCAACTGTGGCATCTGCACCGGATGTGCTTTGACTTTGACACCAGATCAGAAATGGTTCAGTGTCTGGATATCTCCAATGGTTTCTGGTCATTACCATTGGCCCATCAAGGAATCAATATAAGTTTGCCTTCACTTTGAAGGCGACAATACGCGTGGACTTGCTTGCCACAGGTTTCATAACAGCCCATCCCTCTTCCATCGCCATATGATGGATGCCCTACAAGGTTTCTCAACCCCCAATGTCTCTTACAGTATGTAGATGACCTGTTGTTGGCCACTGCCACACAGGAACAACATCTGGATCTCTTGGATGAACTATTGACTCTTATTCAAAGAGCAGGCTGAAGTGTAATCCTGCAAAAGCACAACTATGTCAGAAAAGAAGTACTCTTTCTGGGTTTTGAAGAATAACAGATCAAGGTCAGGTCCTACATGGAAAAAAGATTCAAGGGTTGCAAGACTTGCCATTACCTACCAGTGTAGCAACTCTTTCAGAGGTTTCTAGGTATGGTAAACTACCCAGAGATTTTATTTGTGATTTTGCACAGAAAGCCGCTCCACTATCGATTTACTCAAAAGGGCGTCCCATGGAATTGGGGCCCTGTCCATACCCAGCTGTGACGTCACTGAAGCAGGCCTGGCCTCCTCCGCCCCCAGCACTGGTAAAATCAACCAACATTAGCATCTCCATTCAGAGGTGCCACCCTCTGACATTAAGCATGTCGGGTGTGTTAGCCCAAAAGGTACATGGCACTTGAGACCTATTACATGTATCGCAGCTCTTGGACCCCAGTAGAATAGAAGTATGGCCTTTGTAGGAATCTTCTGGCTACACTGATCAGGATCACACTTCCGTATATCATCGGGTACTCTCCACTGATTCTCAACACCAATCATACCCTACTACCTTTTTGCTCTCAGACAGAGTGAAGAATGGGTCAGTCTCTAACACCAGGCTGACACATTGGTCACTCCTCCTCAAGAATAGGGATATCCAGGTCCATCAAACCAAAGTTCCATCTCTATTAGCATATGGCCTCCTCTTTCCAGGGAGGCCCCACGACTACTTTGCAGTCCCTGATCTCCAGATCCAGGTCCATTCTTCCCTCCCACCACTGAGGTATTAGAGAACACCTCCTTGTGCAATGTTTCACCGATGGAATCAGCATCATACTATCAAGGTGAACAAATTGCAGGGATGGGTATCATGGTGATTATCCTTATGAAACACTGTACAAGATATCTAAACGCCTGTACACAGTAGCTTCATCACAGTATGCAGAGGCTGCAGCAGTGGCCTGTGCATTAGAGTTTATCCAACATGGAACTCAGGACACCATCATTTTACCAACTCTAATTGGGTTTGCTCCCTTACAGAATTTCTCCTTTCTGGGGAAGAACTCCTTCCTCTCTTCTGATGGCAGCTCAGTGAAATACAAAGAATTGGTGATTTACATACACGCATAGGGTCAGAAATACCCACACAAACCTCTATGTACACAAGGTTAAAAGCTCACCTCACATGATCCCTACCATGCATTCATAATGACACAGCAGACACCTCGCTAAGGAAGGCCCTGAGGGGATGTTCAAGGATGGAACATCCAGAGGCCAATGCAGCTGTACAGGTTGCAGCTCTTAAAAAGAAATTCGAATCTTTCCCCTTGGACCTCTCAGCAGCCCAGCACTTGGACACTGAACTCAAAGAAGTGTTCAGATTCTTGGACAAGGGTACTGAAGAAAGACTTCCTACGCGATAACCCCTATAGTAGGCATGAAGGTAAATTACACTTATCCCCGATGATAAGCTCATTTGGTTCCAGCCACAGGATACTACCACCAAATTGTGGGTAGTCCCAACATTTGAGATCAGATTTTTTGCACCAGGGTACATGACACACCCACTGGTGGACACCAGGGGCTGAAAATGCTCCAACGCCTCAAACCACCGCCTCGGTGGCCTGGGATTACCAAGATGTTAAACAATACATTGACAATTGCCTTGTGTTTGTGCACAAAACAATCCAATACCTACAAAGCGGAATGCAAACTTTACCACAGAGACAAACTGCCTGGCATACCATCAAATTAATTTACTGGTCCTTGGACCAATACCGTAGAAACAACAAATATGCCCTTATAGTGACCGATCTATTCTCTAAGTGGGTAGAAGCTTTTCCCACCAAGACTTGCACTGCAAAGACAACTGCCAAAAATCCTGATAGAACAGAGATTTTCTCCAGGTGAGACCTGCCTCTCAAGGTAGAATCGATAAAGGAACCAGTTTTACAGGTGGAGGATGAAAGAGTCCTTGAACTCCTAGGGTTCAGCAAAGTTCACATACCTTATCACCCTCAATCCTCAGGTCAAGTAGAAAGAGCTAACAGATGAATAAAGCAAATGCTTCCAATTCATTGAGGACAATCCCAAGACCTGGGATTCCCTACTGCCTTTACTCCTTATGGCAATTAGGAGTGCGCCCTCAGCCACTACCCAGCTTACACCTTTGAGGTAATGACCGGCAGACAAATGAGACTACCTGAACACTTGCTCCTTGACCTGCACACCCCACTGTGGACCGCGTGATCTGTAGATCAGTATGTGGGGAAATCCTAGAAAAGACCTCATACACACACACTTGTATGCTGCAAATTGCATGGGCAGGCCCAGCAACAGTAAAAATACAATTTGACAAACATGCACAAGAAGTGGATTGGCAAGTTGAGATCAGATAACCGTACTTCGATTTGCACATCACATCCACTCTTCTCCAACAAGTGGAAGCCCTCACCCCATTATCAACAAGCTCAGTCCAACAGTCTACCGTTAGACTCCTCCACAACAATAAACTGACTGACAAATAGTTACATGCAAACCAATTGAAACTGTACAAAGGAGCTTAAAACTTACTCTTCCTAACCCCACTGAACTGAACTGTACTAATATACTAATCTTTCATCTTCCTTTCAGATATTGACAAGATGGCTATCTTGTTCCTATCTCTACTCCTTGCAGGAGTACTCCTTTCGCCAAGCCGCACAGTACCGGACCTCCTTGACACCTTGATCCTCCAGCACTCACATAGGAGTTTCCATCAAAATTCCAGACACTATGATTACTGTCCAGGAAGGTTCCGATGCATACCTCACTGCCTCGGTCGTTGCTCCTGACAAATCTACCCTTCAGATTGAGTGGCAAACCACATCACAAGGACAAGTTCTCCCTGTGGCCAAACTCTCTAAGGGAACTTTCCAGGGTTGGCCCAATGCTAAATTGTCCCCGAATGGTGCACTGTCCTTGTTACAAACTGCAAAGTTCTCCACTGGTTTGGTTAATGATGTTTTACCACCTTTATTGCATGGTGTGGATGGTCTTAGCCAAGAAGAAAGATACACTGTATACAACATGCATGACATTGCAAAAGCCTTCACTGATTCCAAAGACAAGATTAATGCACTCATACAACAGAACAATAAAGAAGCTGATAGACAATACATTAGTAGGGAAATACTTTGTTCTGCATATGGTTCATACATACTCACTACCATTAACAACCTTTTCAGAGACCTAGAAACTGGTAGGATTCCTGATATTATACATGACAGACGCTCATCTAAATGGTATTGTCCTAAATGTAAATCTCCATGTATTTCCCTATGTATGCAACATAGACTTTGTCCATTCCTCTCCACAGCTCGAAATTTGGGGTTTGTGACCAGACATCCAAATACTGGTCCTTGTTTTTCTGCTAAAAAATGTTCTATAACAGATACCATGTTTGTCTCTTTTACTGTCTCCTTACCACGCTTTGATCCCACCACAGCTTTGTTACGACAAGCTGGCACCGGCGCATTCAATAGGGCATTTGACCGAAGACATCCACCGAGACGCCTGGATCTACCTCCTCTACTGGTCTACCATTCCTTCCTGGATGCCTGAGTGGCAACCGCGCATACCGACTGTTGTGCGAAAAGCACACATCTACCTGTGCCGATGTGATGTGTTTGATGTGATACGCCCTGTTTGTGGCTACTCTCCAGACAGCATTGACTGGACTTTCACTATGGATGCTGACATCACTGAAAATGGCACCAACGCTTTTGAATCAACACTAGTCACCGGATCAGCTTCCACCAGTCCTATCGTGGGGAAGCTCATCGCCTGTCAACATGGATCTCCAAGACGACCTACACATGCCCTGTCCAGTTGCAAAAATGGAGACCGCCTACTGTACGCATCACAGTACAACTCTGGTGAATACTGCATCGTCACCGAATGTGGAAACATTCTTATGGTTCTGTTACAGCAATTGATTACCCCAACTTCTGTTTTGTTCCCCATCAGAAAACTGTTATGGACACACTGTCATAACCTCGATCTCCGTTATGGAAGCAGATATTATTGATGGTAATCCAGATTATTTACTTACACTTGAAGAATACCTACCCTACTTTAATGTACATAGATCCACTGACACTTACACTGAAATCACTTTTAGATAGAAAGGACACACCTCATCCACATCAGCAATAATATAACCAAAGCAATGAAGCCATTGTTGACCCTCATGAATGATGGAGACATGAATAACGCTTTGACTAACACTTGAGTTAGAATTACATTTAAAGGTTTTGTTATAATACAAGGTTTTGATATTTACTTTGATTATTATGCTTTGCTGCCTACGACGTACTCTTCGCCAACACACGTGAGCAGCTGGAGTTTCTACAAGGCTCGTGCCTCCGGATTGTAAAGAACCACTGCCCTGCCCACTCCTTATAATCGCCTGTGTTGCCCTTTTAGCAACAAGGGGAGAAGTTGTTACACGAGGTCCCTGCACCCTCAATTGATACCCTCAGGGGTACACCGTAGACAGCTAATGTTTAGGCATAGGCTATACTAATACATAGGGCTAAGGGCATCTACTGTACAAGAGTAGATGTCAGAATATGAATACGTATTATTGTGACTCACTTTGCTTGCTAATGCACACACACTATACCATGTATTTTCTGTCTATTTCTTACTTGTCAGATGCCAAGACACCCATCCTTGAAGTAATTATAATGTGTAAGGCAACATTGCCAACTTTCGGTGATGGACACCACTTCACCTTGTTATGTAAGACTTTGTATAAGAACGTCTTTGTTCTAAAACTGATGACTTTACAGAATTATATAATGTTATCTTGGACCGTGGAGCCACCTCTAATTTAGCCAATAGGGCTCATCTCTGTAACTAGAAATGTTTCTTTCTTTCAGTAACCATAGTAATTATCATAGGTATATAATGTTATGCACAGGCTTTGCACCTCGGAGACCCGAGAGATCTCAAGAGACTACAAAGAAACCTCGAGGTGTAGGGAAGGCTTAGCACTGGCTCCCAGTTCGTATTGGTAAGAACTGCTTAGGGCAACTGTGATTTATCCCTGTTTGTAGTAATAAACTTGTTTATTACTCGAATGCAACTTGTTTGTGATTATTTGCATCTCCAATATTGCCAAGAACCTGAAAGTGAGGTTTAGACCTCTTACAGAGGTGAAACTAACTACCCTTGGTAATTGCTTTTTTTCACATATTTATTTAGTGTTTAACCAAGAAGGGGCTTGCAAACTCTGTTTAATTTGTTAGTAACTTCAGAAGGAGTTAAATACTGTATTTGGGTAGATCCTTTGAGGTAGATAGATTGTCTAGTAGGAATTTCTGACAGTTAAACTATTTTTAAATAACTTACAGGTGGCTGAGGAGTTGAAAAAGGACCTTTCAAATTCTGCTTACTTTGGAAGTAACTTCACAAGTGTTGGAATACTGCATTTTGGTTGTCCCTTGGGGGTCGCTGGATTGACTGCTAGGATTTTGGGACAGAAACTATTTTTAAATAATTTACTGGCACGCAGGAGTTTGTGATAGTTAAACTGTTTTTAAATAAGTTACTGTGGTTAAGGAGTTGTCATAGCAAAACCTGCAGTGTGAATTGAAACACAGACAGCCTTAGGTGCAAGAAATTGTTTTCAGACCACAAAGTGTTGTATTGGAACAGGAAAGGCTACATCATAACCATTGTCAACAAATTGCCCTGGGTGGAGACATCCAGACTAGATCAGATTAGTATAAATTACTGGAGGCTGCAATAGTTAGAGAAACAAAGCACATTTTCTTGACCTGGAAGGACATTACTTCTTTATTCAGCTGTGAGCTGTGTGAGAAATTCAATATTCTACTTGATATCTGCAACAATGAGCACTTTTGCTTAATTCTGTTGGAGGTGAAACTAACTACCTTTGGTAATTGCTTTTTATTCACATATTTAGTTAGTGTTTAACCAAGAAGGGGCTTGCAATCTCTGTTTGTCTTGTTAGTAACTTCAGAAGGATTTAAATACTGCATTAGGGTAGACCCTCGAGGTAGCTAGATTGTTCACTAGGATTTCTGACAGTTAAACTATTTTAAATAAACTTACAGGTGGCTGAGGAGTTGAAAAGGAGCTTGCAAACTCTGCTTATCTTGGAAGTAACTTCACAAGTCTGGGAATACTGCATTTTGGTTGTCCCTTGGGGGTAGCTGGATTGACTGCTAGGATTTTGGGACTGAAACTATTTTTAAATAATTTACTGCTGCGTAGGAGTTTGTGATAGTTAAACTATTTTTAAATAAGTTATTGTGGTTAAGGAGTTGTCATAGCAAAACCTGCAGTGTAAATTGAAACACATACCATCTTAGGTACAAGAAATTCTTTTCAGACCACAAAGTGTTGTATTGGAACAGGAAAGGCTACATCATAACCATTGTCAACAAATTTCCCTTGGTGGAGACATCCAGACTAGATCAGATAACTATAAATTACTGGAGGCTGCAATAGTTAGAGACACAAAGCACATTTTCCTGACCTGGAAGGACACTACTTCTTTATTCAGCTGTGAGCTGTGTGAGAAATTCTATATTGTACTTGATATCTGCAACAACGAGCACTTTTGCTTAATTCTGTGGGAGGTGAAACTAACTACCCTTTGTAATTGCTTTTTATTCACATATTTATTTAGTGTTTAACCAAGAAGGAGCTTGCAAACTCTGTTTATCTTGTTAGTAACTTCAGAAGTTTTTAAATACTACATTTGGGTAGATCCTAGGAGGTTGCTAGATTGTCTACTTGGATTTTCTGACAGTTAAACTATTTTTAAATAACTTGCAGGTGGCTGAGGAGTTGAAAAAGGAGCTTGTAAACTCTGCTTATCTTGGAAGTAACTTCACAAATGTTGGAATACTGCATTTTGGTTGTCCTTGGGGGTAGCTGGTTTGACTACTAGGATTTTGGGACAGAAACTATTTTCAAATAATTTACTGGTGCATAGGAGTTTGTGATAGTTAAACTATTTTTAAATATGTTACTGGGGTTAATGAGTTGTCATAGCAAAACCTGCAGTGTGAATTGAAACACAGACAGTCTTAGGTGCAAGAAATTGTTTTCAGACCACAAAGTATTGTATTGGAACAGGAAAGGCTACATCATAACCATTGTCATCAAATGTCCCTGGGTGGAGACATCCAGACTAGGTCAGATTACTATAAATTACAGGAGGCTGCAATAGTTAGAAACACAAAGCACATTTTCTTAACCTGGAAGGACACTACTTCTTTATTCAGCTGTGAGCTGTGTGAGAAATTCTATATTGTACTTGATATCTGCAACAACGAGCACTTTTGCTTAATTCTGTGGGAGGTGAAATTATCTACCCTTGGTAATTGCTTTTTATTCACATATTTATTTAGTGTTTAACCAAGAAGGAGCTTGCAAACTCTGTTTATCTTGTTAGTAACTTCAGAAGGTTTTAAATACTGCATTTGGGTAGATCCTTGGAGGTTGCTTGATTGTCTACTAGGAGTTTCTGACAGTTAAACTATTTTTAAATAACTTACAGGTGGCTGAGGAGTTGAAAAAGGAGCTTGCAAACTCTGCTTATCTTGGAAGTAACTTCACAAGAGTTGGAATACTGCATTTTGGTTCTCCTTTGGGGGTAGCTGGATTGACTACTATGATTGTGGGACAGAAACTATTTTTAAATAATTTACTGGTGCGTAGGAGTTTGTGATAGTTAAACTATTTTAAAATAAGTTACTGTGGTTAAGGAGTTGTCATAGAAAAACCTGCAGTGTGAAACAGGAAAAGACAGTCTTCAAGGAACTGAGGAGGTGGATCTAGGTTTACGTTTGTTTTGTTACAATTCTTAAGATTTTCAGTGCAGGAAGAGTTTAAAGCACAGCTGACTTATTTTGGGGCTGACAGCTTTCAGAGCACAAACCACCAGGTTGTTTTGGGGCTCGGGAGGTTTACCTGTGTCTGACTTGGTTGTGTGGATTTTTCTCTGTTTGATTAGCTGGGTATTTTCTCTGTCAAATTGTTGGGTAGGGCATCTTGCTGACAGGAAGGCACTCATCGCAGCAGTGGGTCAGAGCTTTTTGCTGATTGTTTTGTGAGAGCACAGTTTAGGCCCAACCCCTTACCACCCCTCACCCCACCCACCCCTGGAAATAGTTCCTTTATACCTGGGGTTCTGACATCATTTCCTCAAGAGTGTCAAGAGTGCAAGGTGCAAATCTCTGTCATATCCTGTCTAGCACACTGCTCTGACAATATAAGCATACACATTGTATAATAGATATATATTTCTATATAACAAACCAATTACACACACACACAAAAAAAATGTGGGGAGTAGTGCAATGTAATGGCTGTGGGGCAGCAGTCTTCTGGGAGTCTTTCTGGAGGCTGAGATGTTGCCCTATTTGCAGACAACTCTCTGCCCTCAGGGAGGAAGTTGCCCATCTTCAGGCCACTCTGGACATTAGTAAGGGAACCTTCTCCCAGGCCACAATGGACGGTAGGAAGGGAACCTCCCCCATCCAAGGAGCACCAGAGCCACCACCACTACCTCAGAGGTTGTGAAGAAAGCACAGCAGTTGGACCACAGTGGGCTCAGGGAGGGTGAGGATGGTTCAACAGAGGCACACACAGTCAGTTGTTCCACACCACAATCCTTACACCATTCTGGGGGAACATAGCTCCCCTATGGATGCACCCACAGAGGAGACTAAGGAGGCTGATGACAACTGTCACAAGGGAGGCCCACAGGAAGGAGGCAGAGGACACCACAAGGAAAGGAAGCAGCCCTGGTGGGGGACTCAATTATTAGGGGGATAGAACTGGGGGGGTGCAGGGAAAACTGAAGTAAGGTGCCTGCCTGGTGCCATGGTTTGGAGAGACAGGAAGTGCATCCTTGAGATCACAAGAACAGCTGCATGGGAGTCTGAGCTGGATGTCATTGTCCACCTAGGGACAAATGACTTGGCTTATCATGAGATTAGAGCAGTGCAGAAGGACTTTGTGGAATTGGGGAGGGGCCTACTACAAGTGCTGCCTGTCAATGGCATGAGTGAGGCGAGGGTACTTTGCACCATGCAGTTTAATGAATGGTTGGAAAAATGGTGTGGAGCACAGGGGTTTGGCTTCATTGGGGACTGGGGTTCCACCTGGTGGGACACCAGCCTATACTGGCAGGATGGTCTGCATCTGTTCAGGAAGGGAACAAGTCTTTTGAGCAATCGGTTTAAATGCTTCATTGGCAAGCTTTTAAACTCATCAAGGGGAGGCACTGATAAGCAGCAGGAAAATCCCAGCCTCCTACAAAACAGGGTACTAAATGAGAAAAAGACTGAGGTAGAAAGGTCAGTGCGGATGCTGCAAAAGAAGGTAAAGCCATCAAAAATGGAGAGCAATGAGTACCAATGCTCGTAGTCTGGAGTAACAAGCTTCCTGAATTAGTGGCCTTGATGGAGGAGGAACATCTGGATATCGTGGCAGTCACAGAAACATGGTACACTACAAAACCATGACTGGGACGTAAAACATACCAGGATACACTATCTACAGGAAGGACAGGGAGGGTAAAAGAGGAAGAGGAGTAACTTTCTTATATAAGGGGAGGAATCAAAGCAACAGAACAAAAGGGAAAACAGGAGGAGCAGAAGCTCTGTGGGTAAATTTGGAGATCTAGCAATGGCAACCCATAATCCCACAGGTTGTATACAGACCTTCTCAGGGGAGGAAAGGACAAGGAAATGATTGAAAGAATACTTAGAATGGCAGAAAAAGGGGAGATATTGCTGATGGGTGATCTGAATATGCCAGATGTTAAATGGAGTGCAGTTGCAGCTGCCACTTCCAAGAGTGGGGTTATTCTAGATGCCCTACAGGGGGCACACCTTAGACAACTAGTATTGGAGCCCACTCGAGAGGGAGCAATCTTAGACCTGGTTCTCTCAAATGGAGATGAAGAGAGGATCACAGATGTAGAAGTGGGTAGCTATCTGGGAACTAGTGACCTTCGAACAGTATGGTTCACAATAAACACAGCAATAGAGTCAAGCCATACAAAGGCAAAAGTACTGGACTTTAGAGGCTGGAGCTTTGCTAAAATGGGTGAGTGCCTCAAGGAATGCACTAGCAAATGGGCAGGAAGGAGGGGTGGAAGAACAATGAGGAATAATAAAACTGTCATCACAGAGGTAACAAGCCCATGTGTGAAGCAAATAAAAAAACAAAATGATGTAAGAACCACTGTGGTTCTCAAAGGAAGTGGCAGGAAGGTTCAAGAGAAAAGAAAGCATTCAGGAAGTACAAGGAATCACAGAAGGAGCAGGACAGAGAACTGTACTCAGTTAAAGCAAAAGGATGCTGGGAAGGCAGTCAGAACAGCAAAGGCCCAAACCGAGGAAAAGATAGCCAACTCTAGTTAAGAAGGGATGAAACCTTTATAGGTACATCAGGGAGTGAAGGAAGACCAAGGAGGGTTAGCGAGGCTTAATAAAGGGAGGGAGTGGGCAGAGGGTGACTGTGAAAAGGCAGAGATACTAAACAAATATTTTTGCTCAGTATTTACAAAGGAAGAGGGGAGGTACCAAAACAAACAGCAGAAACACTCTGGATACAGAAGTTGATACCAGCCCATTTACTGAAGAAAGGGTTCTGAAAGAACTCTTAAAACTGAAGGTGGACAAAGCAATGGGGCCTGATGGGATTCATCCCAGAATTCTAAAAGAACTAAGGGAAGAACTAGTGACACCACTAACTACCCTCTTTAACAAATCATGGGAGGATGGGGTGGTACCCAAGGACTGGAGGAGGGCAGATGTGATTCCCCTTCACAAAAGTGGGAGCAAGGCAGAAGCAGGAAACTACAGACCTGTTAGTTTAACCTCAGTGGTAGGGAAAATGATGGAATCACTTCTGAAGGAAAGAATTGTTGAGTATCTAGAGGCCAGAGGGGCACAGGATCCAAGGCAGCATGGATTCACAGTGGGAAGGTCATGCCAGACAAATCCCTGATAGATTTCTTTGACTAGGTGACCAAAGTAGTAGATCAGGAGGGGCTGTGGACATGGCTCTACCTAGACTTTAGCAAGGCATTTGACACAGTCCCACACAAAAGATTAATATACAAGTTAGCCAGCCTGGGAGTGGGTCCCAAGATGACAGCCTGGGTAAAGAATTGGCTGGAGAATAGGACACAGAGAGTAATAGTAAATGGAGTCCACTCAGAAGAAATGGGGGTTACTAGTGGGGTACCGCAGGGTTCAGTATTAGGACCAGTCCTCTTCAATGTCTTTATAAGTGACATTGCAGAGGGACTGGAAGGAAAAGTATGTCTCCTTGCAGATGACACAACGATCTGCAACAGAGTTGATGCACAAGGTGGGGTGGAAAGGATAAGAAGGGACTTGGGAAAGTTAGAGGAATGGTCAAATGTGTGGCAGCTTAGATTCAATGCTAAGAAGTGCAAGGTAATGCACCTGGGAAACAAAAACCCAGGGGAAGAGTAAACAATGAGGGGTGAGATACAAACAACAACAAAAATGGAAAGGGACCTGGGGGTAGTCATATCAGATGACCTAAAGGTGAGTAAGCAATGTGAGAGGGCAGCAAGGAGGGTGGGGGATACTGGGATGCATAGGGGAGGCATCACCAGTAGAAAACAGGAAGTCATTATCCTCTGTACAGACAGTTGGTGAGACCCCATCTGGAGTATCATGGCAGTTCTGGAGACTCAATCTCACAAAGACATAGACAGGATGGAAGCTGTCCAGAGGAGGGCAACTAAAATGGTGCAGGGTCTGCACCGGAAGACATATGAAGAGAGACTTAAGGAGCTAAATATGTATAGCCTTGAGGAAGGGAGGGAGAGGGGGACATGATAGAAACTTTCAAGTACCTCAAGGGAATCAACAAAGTCCAAGAGGGTAGCATCTTTCAAAAAAAGAGGTGTGCAAGAACAAGGGAGCACAATTTGAAGATCGAAGGGGGGGTGGCTCAGAGGTAACTTAAGGAAGTATTTTTTCACAGAGAGGGTTGTGGATGCATGGAATGGCCTTCCAGAGGAGGTTGTGGAGTCAAAAACAGTGGTGGAATTCAAGCATGCATGGGACAGTCATAAAGCAATTCTAGGGGGTTGGGGTAGGAAGAAGTAGGCTGCTGGTTAACTAGGATCTGCAGCTTATCCATTAGGTAGGGAAATGGGCAGACTGGGTGGGCCAAGCGGTCCTTATCTGCCATCAAAATCTATGTTTCTATGTTTCTATCCTAGTGGTACCTTTCTTAAACTAATATTTATCATGGTCTAGTGGGTTAAATAGCTGTCTGGTGGTTGACATGCAAACCACTGTGTGGAGACACACACACACCATTACACATACAATAGTAGACAGAAGCATTCACTTACTGTTACACACAGACTGCAAAGCAGTACACACACACACAACCCACCCCACCTAATATACATGGATGGTGTAATCATTAAAGTGGACTAGCAGTCAAACTAGTCAAATGGGTTAGAGCAGGACTAATATTGTATCACAGAGTCTATCCTGAGTTAATATAGTGTTAAAAACACACACATGCATATGGATCCTTGCATCTAAAAAGATGCACAAACAGTCACACACACCAGTAGAAACAGACGCAGACACAGCATATGCACAGTTGACAAATGCTTGTTTATACACACGTGTGTGAGCGCACACACACACACACACACACACACACACACACATATATGCTCAGATTACTCTATAGACATGACAGCACAGATATATGCACATAGACATGTACATACACCACTACTCGGTACCACAGTGTCATGCATCGAACAGTGGTGTCAGAGACACACGTACACACACACACACACACACACACTGTACATACGTACACATATATTTGTACACAATTTTATTACCATTACATACTGCAGAAGTCTCCAAATGGGGTCTCACACATCACTACTTATGGAAGGAATGGTCTGTCATGATCCTTCTACCCAAACAGCACCAGAGATAGTACAGGGTGGTGCAGCAGTTCCTAGGAGAAGGAGGTAGTACAACTGGACACCAGAAGAGTGCTCAGTGCAGGTCGGGTAGAAAGAGGAGGTATTGCTTGGTATCAGTCAGAGGGGTACCACTGAAAAGAGGGAGAGGGGGACATGACAGAAACTTTCAAGTGCCTCAAGGGAATCAACAAAGTCCAAGAGGGTAGCATCTTTCAGGAAAAGAGATGTGGAAGAACAAGGGGGCACAGTTTGAAGGTAGAGGGGAGACGGCTCAGAGGCAACGTGAGGAAGTATTTCTTCACAGAGAGGGTTGTAGATGCATGGAACAGGCTTCCTGTTGGAGGTTGTGGAGTCAAAAACAGTGGGGGAATTTAAGAATGCATGGGACAGACATAAGGCAATTCTAGTGGGGGGGGTAGGAGGAAGTAGACTGTTGGTTAACTAGGATCAGCAGCTTAACCATAAGGTAGGGAAATGGGCAGACTAGGTGGGCCAAGCGGTCCTTATGTGCCATCAAATTCTATATTTCTATGTTTAACACCAGGGACTGCATGGAATAGGTCAGAGACAGGGAGGGTGGACTGCTGGACACCAATGTCTGCTATTTGTCAGTCTGGGAGAGTGAGTCGGCCTACTCTTGGGCACCAGGGACTGCACAAATTAGGGAGGGTTCAGAGTTTTCACTAGACACAGGAAAGTGAAAGGTACTAGGTCAGGACTTTTAGGAGGTAGGTGGAAAGTGCTGCAGTGGGAGGAATTTATGTGATCATGCTGAGGCACAGTTGGGTGGTAATGGTATGCAAAGAGACACACATACTGGATGGGCAGCATGAGCCTTGACTGGGGTGTCACTGTCTGAGGACTAAGAAATGGCTATTTAAAAAAATAAAAAAACACCATTGAGCGGGTCTGTGGTGTTCCGTCATCTTCATGTTGTTCTTGACTTTGCTGATTCCTTGGAGTGGTTATTCTCATTACTGTGCTTTGCATTAACCTTGTTATTCAGTATGGGTTAAAAATCAATTTGTTTTTGTTTTGCAGTGTGGGCTCTGCCTGGATGCTGCTGGTGGAGTTTGCTGGTTTCTAGTGAAGGTGCTGCAGTGAGTTCACAGTAAGTATGTCGGCATCTTGTTCTTATTAATGTTTATCTTTAGAATTGTAGGTGGCTAGCTGGCACAGTGGCATGGAGGGCTGAGGCATTTGTGCCTTACCTCCTGCCATGCCAGTGACTTGTGTTCGTGGCGCGAGCGGGTTAGCTGGGGAGGGAGAGGATTAAGCATCCAAAGGACAGCTGTCCTCTTGTGGGATGGAGGAAAGTACGGGCTCAGTGCTTTCCTGACACCTAGTGGCAGGGTGCAGGCATGCCATGAGCTTGTCACACGCAAGGGAGGGGGTGGTGCAGTCAGCCGGCATGATGTGGGCAGAAGCACACACAGTATGGCCATCACCGGCATTGCACACTCCTCTCAAGGGAACTGAACAAGGAAAATGGAGGTCCCAGGTTGAGCAGGATGTAGGCAGCCACCCTCCGCAGGCCCCGACTCTGAATGGAATTCCCTGGAACTGGATCCTGTTCAAGGTGATTCGAGCTGTGGGGGGAGGCTCCTCACCACCCTGCCAGGGAGGGTAAACCATGGGCAAAGAGGGGAATAGCTGTCTGATGTAGAGTGCAGGGCTTGGTCGGTGGCTGAAAGAAGGTAGCCGACTGGTGGGGACCCAAGGAGAAACAAATTAGCTTAAAAAAAAAAAAGAATTGTAGGTGGCTTGTTAGTGTATACAGACTTGCTGAACAGAGAAATCCATTAATGTTTTCTTTTTATTGCATAGATACACAGATACTGTTGGCAGATAAGGGCCTATGGCCCACCCAGTCTGCCCATTGAGCTTGTAAGTTCCCTTTACATTTTTCTAGAAGTCTTTTGCCCTTTACCCCCTGACCTCCAGGATTCCCTTAAGTCTATCCCATGCATTCTTAGATCTCATGATTGTTTCAGCCTCCACCACTTCCTCTGGCAGGGTGTTCCACTTGTCCACCACCCCTTATGTGAAGAAATTCTTCCTCACGTTTCCTCTGAATTGCCTTCCCTCCAACTCCATCCCATGCCCTCTAGTCCTCGAACATCTTTTTTGCTGAAAAATAGTGTATTCCTGCACCCTGTTCATCCCTGTAAGGTACTTGTATGTGTCTAGCATATACCCTCTCTCCATCCCTCATCTCCTCCAGGGACTAAATATTTAAGTCCTTCAGCCTGTCCTCATAGGACTTGTGATGCAATCCCTGTACCATTTTGTTGCCCTCCTCTGAACCTTCTCAATCCTGTCTATGTGCTTATGTAGGTTTTGTCTCCAGAACTAGACACTGTACTCCAGGTGGGGCCTCATTCGTGTCTTGTATAGTGGAATTATGACCTCTCTTTTCCTGCTGGTGATGCCCCTGCCATCCCAGTATCCTATTTGCTTTGCCTGCTGCCTTGTCACACTGTTTTCCTACCTTAAGGTCATCAGAGATGATAACCCAAAGGTCCCTCTCCTGCTTGGTGCATGCTCTATCCTCACCTCCAACTGATATGTTGCTCCAGAGATTTTGTGCCCCATATGCATTATTTTGTACTTCTTTGCATTGAACCTCAGTTGCCACATCTCCGACCATCTTTCAAGCTTCTTCAGGTCCCTCTCATTTTCTTTACCCCTTCTGGAATATCCAGTATGTTGCAGATCTTGGTGTCATCAGTAAACAGACAGACCTTTTCTTCTAGCCCTTCTGCAATATCACTAATGAAGACATTGAATAAGACTGGTCCTAGTACTGATCCCTGATGTACCCCAATGATCACCTCCTTTCACCAGATTGTACTCCATTTACCACCACCATCTGTTTCCTGTCTGTTAACCAGTTCCTAACCCAGTTGACCACCTTGTCTCCCGTGCCCAGACTACCCATCTTGTTAATCAGCATCAGCCTTCTATGTGGGACGGTGTCAAAGGCTTTGTTGAAATCTAGGTAGGCGACCTCTGCCACCCCTCCCTGATTAAGTTCCCTAGTCACCCAATCAAACAAAACTATTTTATTCATTTGACATGACCTTCCTGCTGTGAATCCATGTTGCCTCAAATCCTGAGCACCACTGGATTACATATGTGCCACTATCGTTTCTTTCAGCAGTGTCTCCATTATCTTTCCCACCACTGAGGTGAGGCTGACTGGCCTGTAGTTCCCCGCCTCCTCCCTACTGCGGCTTTAGTGCAGTGGGACTACATGTGCCCTCCTCCAGTCCTCTGGGACAATACTCATGTTGAGTGACTCTGAACAGGGCTGCCAGAGGTGCTGCTAGTTCTCTTCACAGCTCCTTTGATAACCTCAGGTTGATGCAGTTTGGCCCCATGGCCATATCCACTTTCAGCTTTGTGAGTTCTTCCAGAACTCTCGCCACTATGAATGTACTGATGTTCACTTCTCCCCCCACTCCATCGCCTTTGCAACCCAACTGTGGTCCCTGATCCTCCCTCTTCTTAGCGACTACTGAGCAGAAGTATTTGTTCAGTATTTCTGCCTTGTCCAGATCCCCTTCTTCACAGTCTCCCTTCTACCCTTTCAGCCTCACAATACCCCCGGTTTTCTCTTTCACTGATGTACCTATAACATACTTTATCCCCTTTGCTTACAGACTCTGCTAAGCCCTCTTCTGTCTGCACCTTCACCTTCCTAACAGCCTTCTCTGCTTCCCTTAGACTTTCAAGATACTCACCTCCCTGTCCTCCTCCCTTTGACTCCCCTTGTATTTCCTGAAACTCTGCCTTTAAGCCCTGACTTTGTTCTGCACCTCATGGAGAACCATAATGGTTTCCTCCTTTTTCCCTTTGGCCACTATCCTAACATATTGGCTGGGGTCAATATTAAGTTTTACAGCCACTAGCTAGCAGGGCTAGTGACTCAGAAAATCCATTGGCTCCACAGACATTTCCACTGGCCCAGCTGGTGTACATACTGAAGTGTTGCCTTCTCCAGTACAAGCCCACAGGGCTAGTTAAATGATAATCTTACTAGCCCGACACAAAATCTACCAGCATTTGACTAGCGGGCAGGTGCCAGTTTCGACCCCTGATTTGTTTGTTATATCCACTATGGCTGCTTTCAGTTTCTCCCATTGTTCTTTCTTCCGCTCTACTAACTCTCCCTTCCCCAGGACTGCTTGTATACATCTACCCATTTCAATGAAATGCGCCCTCTTGAAATCTAATACCCTTGCCCTTGTGTGGCTTAGTTGAGTCCATGTCTCCATGCTGAACCACACCATGTGGTGGTCAATGGACCCCAACTGCCCTTTCACCTGTAATTATTTGACTCTGTGTCCATTGTTCCATACCATGTCCAGAATTGACTTGTCCCTGGCTGGCTTATTCACCAGCTGCCTGAGTCCAACCCCCTGCAGTGATTCAAGGATGGCTGTACTTCTGGCTGAAACAGCCACCTAGGTGGCCCAATCCATGTCCAGTATATTAAAATGCCTCAGTAGCAGGATTTTGCCTTTAGCAGCCATGTTGTGTACAATATGTTCTCCACTAGTTCCCTGTCTACTTCCTTCCTCTGCACCGGAGGTCTGTAGATCACCTCAGTGTGTATTGCTGTTTCATTGTCTTGCTCCAGGATGACCCAAATTGCCTTGGCCTCCCCCTGTCTTCATTGAACTTCTGTAGCCTTTATACCACCTCTGATGTACAGGGCTACTCCCCCATCCCTTTTGCCCTCTCCTGTTCCTCTTGAACAACATACAGCCTCGTACATTGACTTCCCAGCCATGATTTGCAGAGTACCATGTTTCTGTTATTGCTGCTATGTCAAGATCTGCATCTGCCAACTAGGCCTCCAGGTCTGGAACCTTAATTCCTAGGTTACGGGCATTCATTGGCATGATCTTCCATGTTTTACATTCTGCCCACCCTCTGCTCTTGTTCTCCCTCTCCAAAATCTCCCCCCCTCCAGTTTCCTTTCCTGTGCTCTTGCCCCCCCTCATATCATTCGTTATACATTCTCCACCTGCCTGCTTTAACTGTACCCATAGTCAACTTATGTTCCTGCATGTTCCCATGGGGGGTGTTCCTAAGTCTCCTGGCTCTCCCCCATGGCCAATTTAAATGCTCCCTGCTGAAGCATTTAAACTACTTACAAAGGACCAAGGTCCCCTTATCAGACAAATGCAGGCCGTCCTCCCATATAAGCCTGCATCTGGCCAGGTCAAGCCCCAGTCCCCAATGAAGCCAGAACCCTCCCTTCCACACCAATCCTTCAACCAGAAGTTGAAGTTATGGATTTGGAGTACCCTAGCATCTCCTGTGCCCTGGACAGGTAACACCTCCAAGAATGAGACGAAGCGTGCTATCCGTTTTCAGGTTTCCCCCAGCTTCCTGAAATCATTCTGGACTCTAACTGTCCCCTTCTCCTGGCCAGGTCATTGGTCCCCTTGTAGACAATGACATCCAGCTGTTTTCTCCTAGTTATTGCTGTAGTGATTCTATGGATCAGCTTACCATCCTTCCATACAGCGCTTTCTGGGAGGCACTTGACCTCCCTGTCTCCCCGCTGTTAGATGACCCTAACTCCACTACTCAGACAATAGTCCACCACTAGGAGAAGCTTCCCCCTCCACTGGGGTTCCCTGCTTCCCTTTCCTGGGGCCCTATCCTGGAGAACCATCCCATACTCCCTGGTCCCAGCCTTGGGTTCCTGAGTGGGGCTTTTCCCACAGACATTGTATAACTAATTCCTCTTTTTTCTTTTTTGTGCTATCCTTTGATCACTGCTTGTCTGGCGTCCAAGGAAAAAGTGATAGGTAAGTCCTCTCTCTCTAGGTTTTGAGTGCCTACCCTCACTTAGCCCTCTGCTATTTGGCATTCCTCCAGCACAGTATCTCCCCCCCCAAAATAGTTTACTTCTATGCTGCCAATGACTGCTACTTAATTGCCTGCTGCTCTGGTTTCCTACTATGCCTCTATTGGTGGCTCCTTTATTGTCTGATTGGGTTTCCACGTATGCTATCATCGGTGACTCCTTCATTGCTTATCAGGCTTTGGTAACTTGCTCTGACACCATGGAGGAGGACAACAGAAAGCCAGCAGTCTGGGGAAAGTAGCCTTTGTTGGACCCACCAGATACCAGGGATACTCCATTTTAATGGAATGGGCCTATAGCCCAAAGCCTACACTAGCTTACTGAACCACTGGCTAAATCATATTTAAATAAGACCACCCCACAGCACTTGCTTCATTTCTTTGTCTCTTTTTTCTTGTTGTTTTTTTACCTCTAGATCTTTTTTTCACTCTTTCCCTCACTTTTGACTTAAACACTTACTTCTCTGAATTAACTTTTACTTAATTTCTGGGCTCACACTTTAACTCTTGTTCCTCCCAAAGTGTACCTCCCCATACATTTTGACCATATCACTGTTATTTTACAGGTGCAACTGGACACCATCCCAAGACCCCATCCTAGGCTTCATAGGACCCAGGTAGGTGACCCCTGCTTAGTATCTTTACTAAATGAGTGAGCTGTAACAGTGCAGTGACTGTAACAGAGGATGTTTATGGTTACATAACCTTTGAAGAACAGACAGATGGTATAAAATAGTAACAGGAAAGAATAGCATAAACAAAATATGTTTTGCCAGTACAGTAACTAAATATAGTTTCTTTCTAAGATACAATGCCTTTGAACACATGGATTTTCATGTGGTGTTTACCATCTGGTATACCTGAAATGATTCCAAAGTAACTGGGATTCATATGATATTTAGCTGAGTATTGTTGCACAAAGAAAGGGCACATGAGAAGGTACAGGTAGACTTGTTCGTAAGTCAAAAAGAACACCTAATGGATTGTTTATGCCCTTACATTAGGATGCACATGCAGCAAAATAAGTAAATGAGCATGTTTTGTTATTGCATTTCTTTTTAGATTCTATTTTCATTGTAAACAGAATGTTTCTAAAAAGACATTCAAATCAAAAACACACTCATTTACATATCTCCTTTGCATGTGCTTTAGGAGGTTATCAGTTTATTACCAGTATTTCTGTGTTTTTGAAGGCTAATTTGCATTTTTCATGCAGTTTCTGAAGGGCATTTAAGAACAAATTGAGACATTTTTCACTGGATAAAAACTGGTGTTCTAACTAAAATAGAAGGCAATTTGAAGTACTTCAAAACCAATTACAAAAACTGAAAAAAACTTGAATTTGAAGGCATTCATTTTAGGTGCAAAAGAAGTGTGTTTAAGGTACAACTGAAGGGTTTGTTCAGAGCAGTTTTTTACCACTCTCTTTCCCTTCTTCTTGAAGGCTAATTAGCATTTTTTTGTGCACTTTTTGAAGGGCATTTGAGAACACATTGAGATGTTTTTCAATGGATAAAAACTGGTGTTTCTGGTAAAATTGAAGTCAATTTGGATTACTTCAAAAAAATGATGACAAGAGAAGCAGAGGCAGGGCAGATGGCCAGCATCTTTCATGCGTTAAGGGTGCACAGTTTGGCCACTGGTGTCATTGAACACTGACTACTGTGTACCAGGGGGATAGGACAACAAGGGAAGATCGGGGGTTAATGGTAGGATGACATCTGTCTCCTGCAGGCCCTGTACCCAGCTATACAGGCAGACGACCATTGTCTCTGGTGGGGCTTGGGGGATCCTGCTGTGGTGAGGGAAGCTCTAGAGGAAGAGCCACACAAGGCAGGTCCTGGTGGATGGCAGGGTGACAGGACTGTGGAGACTGGTGGATGGGGGCTTGTCAGTGCAGGGGAGCAAAAAGATACACAAAAAAAGGCACATGAGGGTGATAAAAAAAATATTGGATGATGGCACAAAACACTGAAACCTCCTTTTACCCCCCCCCCTTCCTGGTGTGCTGAAGCTTTTAGTTGTCAGGTTTTAGTTTCCTTACAGACTTTAATCATAAGCACTGGTGATTTGTGGGGATAGGTGAGTAGTTGGGAATTTCTTGGTTTCTACCAAGCTTATTGGTCAAGGAGAGGTAGGACTTTTGGTGCTGGGGGTGTTGGTTATGTTGGTTACTGATATGCGGTGGATTAAATAATGATGGTGTCAGGAAGGATTGGTGATGGACTGTTGAACAGTCAGATAGCCAATACATACAGTTTTCCCTCTTTTATCCCCCCCCCAAGTCAGACTGCACCACACTGATGCATTGCAGTGTGTTACAGTGTTCCATTTTTTGAGTGGGGCATTGGGATGGAGTTATTTAAAAATGTCAAACACAGGGCCAGTCCATCAGCACAATGGTAGTGCTACCATCCGTGATGGCACTGATCCAAATTCGGGAACTAGCTTGGGCTGTCAGGGGCCAGCCAGGGCAAGATGACAGAGCAACAGAGCATCCCATACACACACTTCCTCTGGGGAGGAAGGGAGGGAAATCTCTGCCACTTGGGTGACCACAGATGGTAATGTGGTAGGCAGTGAAAGTGTGAGATTGGTAAAGGCCTAAGTGAAACACATTTGCTTGCTTCTGACTGGGTCATCTAGGGCCCCGACATCCCAGGGAATAGAAATGTAAGGAGGAAAAACACCTACTCAGAGATCAAAGACCAGGATGTGCTTAGGCACTGACCTCTGCTACTGTCCTACTCTGGGGGACAACCCAGTCAGTCTGGAGCTGGGCAGCTAAGGCATATATCTGGGATATGCAGGGGGGACTGTGTGATAACTCATTTATAATTACTGACCTTCATTTTTTCCAATAGAGAAAGCTGGTTATAATTTGCCGCAAACACGCGCCAGCTTTCTCTAGGAAAACCACGAACCATCAACACCCATAAAACAAACCACATTTAATCTGAAACCCACGGTCTGTCAGCTAGCTTTGCCCTCTCACTGCTTAAAATCAACACCCTATGTCCTCTATAACACAGAGAAAGACTAACAAGATAAATTAAACTAAAGTAGAAACTTTTTACATCATCCCTAACACACACTTAACAAATCTTTCTCCCCACAGGCATCGCAAGCTCTTTAAGCAGCTCACTACGAACAACATAACCATGGCAACCAGAACCCTCACTTAGCAATAGAGAAATGAGTAAAAACCAAAGAACTTAAAATAGTCTTACAAAATCTTTAAACGTTTTCTTCATTTAACACCGTTTACAGTTTCAGAAACAAGATTTACTTCTCATAGAAACCGCGGTTACTGAGCGAAGTTACAAAGTGGACCTTGCTGTTTCAAGTACTGTAAGTTAACACAATTTCAAAGACTAAAAACAAAACAAATGTAATTAAATCATTCAGTTAAAATCTATTTTACTATTACAAAGTCTTTTAATAAAATACAGTTAATGAATCAGAGTACTGCGCAGTCTTTTGCAAAATGGCAGTTTGTCAAATAAACTTCCTGTGGGCGAAAAAATGAAGGTCAGCAATTATATAAAATAAGGTTTGGGGAGGTGGTTCAAACTCGAATTTTACACACACCCTCAGTGTGGGATGCCTTAATAAACTCCTCAGGCTTTGCTCTCGGGGATTATGTGGCATCCCACACCTCATGTGTATGCAAAATTCTCATTATAACCACCTCCCCATACATTATTCTCTATATCTTGGATAGTTGCCTGTGACCTTAAGTAACATCATGAGTGGCAAAACCCTGAGTGAAAGTTACAAGGCAACTGTCATAGAAATGAGTTATCACACAGTCAGCCCCCGGCCCCCCACATATTCTGTTCATGCAACAGGCCTTTCTTGGTTGATATCAGTTTGGTTTATTTTTATTATATTACAATGGTACTCATTAATTTTGAGGGACTTCTTGTCATTTGTCTTTTTGAGGTTCTGCATTATAAGGGAATTTTTGTGAATGGGGTGTGATTGGCCAGTTATGTCCATTGTTAGGGATGCTGACATGAAGACATAGCCATGGTTGGTTCAGGATCTAGCGTCTGAAAAGTTTTCACAAAACATGGCAGCAGGGATTAGTGAGCATGGTGGATTTGGTGGAGGCACCTGCTAGCATATGCATGAATTAGTCAGTCTTTTATTTATTTTTTATTAATAAAATGGTAACATGTTTATATCTGGCTGATCTGCATTTTCCTGTTGCCTGGGCAAGTAAGCGAGTGCAGTGTTGGAGTCGGAGTGAACGAGTAGTAATGCTGGTTAGCACCATTCAGAAATGGCAGTTTAAAATGAAATAATTCCTGTTTTGGGGTTTTTGTTGAGTAGTGAAAAAGAGAATGGAAAGGAGCTGATGGGTCCACAGTAGAACAGGAGTTGGCAAACTTGTAGCAAGTAGGCAGACAGCCATGGGGGGGTAGTGGGCAGGCAGGGTAACAACCATGGGCAGAGCCTGAGGAGCAGAGAATACAAGAAACCTGAAATTTAGAGTTGTTTAAAGTAGTCCCAGTGGGCAGCGGGAGGGCGCAGTGACATAGAACCTATGTACATATACGGAGTATGTTGTAGTAACTCTATATAAATCAATTTATTTACACAGTTACTCATCAAATAAACAGATTTGTCATACTGTTTATGTAGTTGCCTGTATGTCACATCGCTGACTTTCACACCCTTTTCTTCTTCCTAGGTGGATAGTCTGACCCCTCCCCCCGTGCTACAGGTTCTACACTAGAAGAATCTGGGCTCGGTTAAACAACATGAAGCATTATTTTATTTGACACCTACTATTTATTCTCAGCCAAGGTCAGTCAGTAACCCCACCCCCCCCAAAACAAATAGGCAAATATTTGAAATGAACCCAGCAGCTATAGTGTTTGTTTCTGTTTCTCCTTTTACGTGTGAGTTTCCAAGATGAAAGAAGGCATCAACTCTCAAACAGGCATCAGATAAGTTAATTTATTGAAATAAAAATGTGAAGATAACATTTTAGATGCTTAAAATGACTCACCAGGAGAACTCGGTGAGCCCCTGCACCATAGCCATATGTGCTTTGCTGCCACAGGATCAAAAAAAAGTGAAGATTTCCGCAAAGTTTTAAATAACTAAATAGATCCATCTCTCATAAAAAGGTGAAAACCAGGTCCTGCAAGGACTCCCATTTTTTTTCTCTGCTGCCCACACGCTCCACCCCTGTGCTCACTAGAGTGCTGACAAGATGCCAGTGTGATTGTGGGGGTGCGCTCTATTATGTGCAATGGGCAGCAGCTTTTCTATCTTTTTTTTTTAAATGATATAGTGGCCACTTGACAATGAAATGCGGGCACCGGTCAACTAACAAGGGCCTTATATCACATCCTGCCCGAAATATGTTTTCACACCTGTGGTACACAGGTGGCATGGTTGCTGTGTGAAATCAATGTTCAGGACAGAGTAAGACAATCACAGTGCCATTGTTCACGAGCTGAGGTCTCAAAATGCTAATGTTGGAAATCTGGTGTAAAATAATCCCCCAAATAATTTCATTATGGGTGTGTGTTCCACAGTTTCTATGCACACTCGTGACTTCACCAATTTTGTTATATTTTCACTCCACATTTTCAACATTACCATTTTTTTTACACCTCTTCATGAAAAGTACATCTGTCATTTTTCACATCCTGCTTGAAATGTGTTTTTGCACCTGTGGTGCCAAATGGCATAGTTGTTGTGCAAAATCACCTTTTGGCTAAAAATCTGATCATGTCACTATTCATGCAGTGGGGTCACATAAAGCTCATGTTGAAAATTTGGAGTGAAAATACCAAAAAATGCCCAGGGTGTTAGGGTTTCTGAGCATAACACCCTACCATGTTTTTCCAGCCATAACGCCTTACCCTATAGGAACTGACAAGTGTCAGGTGTGTGACTTGGAATTGTCAACAGTAATGACCATGCCATTTCACCCCCACCCTGCACCCAGTGACAGGCATCGAGGTGCACCTTGGACTCTTTAGCCTCAAAGTTCACCCCATTCTCCTATACTGCACCCATTTCAGCATATTTCCTTATGGAATGGGGTGAGTGTAAAACTGTACACCCCAAGGCACACCTCAACACTTGTCGGTGTCTGCAGGGTAGGGTGAAGTGAAATGGCGTGACCGTTATGGCTGATGACTCAAAGGCACACCTCAATGCCTGTCAGTCTCTGTAGGGTGGGGTGGGGTTACCATCGGATCAATACTTCACTGCCACTCCTATTATGCATTTCTCTTAACTCCTACCCTACTAATGCCAACGCCAGCAAGACATCATTCGGCATTGTCAAATGTTTGTTTTTTGTAAACTTGAGTGGGAGAACTGAAAGGGGGTTAGAGGGTGGACAATGACTGAAATGAATTTACAGCCTGGTATACTCTCCCACATTTGTAGTCTTGTTTTACGTCTCTGTGAATTGCTACATTCTAATAAGAAGTCATGGAACCAATTCCAAAAGTTGAACCAAACAAGGTTTTGGATTCAGAGCAGAACTGAATTTGCCAGTGGCCACCTTCTATTTACTCCCTTTAGCACTGTGGTGCAATGGTTGAAACACAGGCCTGCAAACAAGGAAACCTAGATACAGATCCCACAAGATCCACTTAATTGTGTGACCTCCTGCAAATCATTCACCTCTAAGCACTTCAGTCTTCCAAGCAGAGATGTGTGAAACTAGGAAGTTTCGTTAGGCAAAATATTTCACAAAATTTGTGTGTTTTGCTAAATATTTTGCGGGTACAAAATGCGAAATTCCACAAGCAAAATGCAAAATTTTGGCAAAGTTTTGCCATTTCAGGTGAAGTTGCACATTTCACCATGAAGTTTCACAACTGGCAAAAAAGTTAATGGAACTGGAGAATTACATTAAGTGTTCACATGGCAACATTGCCAGTTTCGCTACAATTTTGCTGGCAAAATTTAGTTTCCCAACATCTCTACTTCCAAGCAGTAACATGTAGCAAGAAGCAGGAACTCACTGAAAATAAGATGATGCATCTTAAACGGGCCAACCTGAGTAAATAAACTTGGAGGGGATGTAGATCAAGCCCTTTGGAGAAATACTGCCTGGGGAGGTGGATAAATTGCGCCATTTGAACTGAATTTTGTAGTAGGGAAGGAAGGTGTTCATTTGGTTACAGCTAGTGGGCTTTATAATATTAAACTGGGGGTGCAAACCTCTCAAACTGCATCACCAAAAAGTGTCAAATCAGATTGGAGAACATGTACACATGCCAATTGGTAACAGCCCTCCTCTCCCTCAGCAAACTTTTGTACCATTCTCCCTTGTACAGTATTAGTCTTCGCCTCTCACAGATTGTTAGTGCCCACTGTTCCCTTGCAGTCTATTAGCCCTCTCCTCTTTGCAGGTAATTAGCTCCTCCTTCCCACTGCAAGATATTTGCCTGTCCCCCACCCACCTTGCATGTTATGGGCCCCCTTTTCAGGTTATTGGCTTCCATAACGGTACATGCATTGTAATTCATTACTTTCTTGCCTATTTTTAACTTGCTTTGTTCTCTTCTTATAGCATGTTTTGCATTCTTCCGAACACTGTACCAGTGTACTGTTTTGGACTCTCATCTCCCCTCCCCCATAGGTCGCGCCTGGAAACCAGCCTTGGCTCAGTGTGCCTCTCCTGGTTACCAATTTTTGTTTCATTGTGCATGCACAAGAAGCATCTTGTGGTAGAAAGACATTTGAGAGGTGTGTCAGGGACTAGTCCAATGTTGAGCAATCTACAGCAGACTCATCCCTGATAGAACACAGGGCATGCAGCCAGACTGTGACACTAGTCTGTGTTTCACAGCTGGAAGTCATTCTCTAGTTGAAAGAAATTAAGCGCTCCAATGAGAGTGCTTCATTTCTTTTTTTTTCATTGTGCTGTTAGGCAAACCCTTCTTTCCCTGTCCAGGCAGTACAAGTGAACCTTACTGCTCCCTCCGTCTTTGTGCTCCCCTCCCCATTACCTATGTTTCCTGTCCTGGCAGCAGAAGTGAACCCTCCCACTCCCTCCCTCCCTCCCTCTGTATGCTGGAGGCCCCGCCCTCTGTTCCCTGTCCCAACAGCACAAGTGAATCCTCCTGCTCCTTCCCTTGGTGTGCTCTCTGCCCCACTCCCTCTGTTCTCCATCCTGGCAACACAAGCATGTGGCTGCTGGGTCTCTACATCCAGGATGCGGTGTGGGTTGTTGCTCCCTGGATGGTGCTGGTGGTGACATGGCACCTGTGGCTCGGGGTTCATCCATCCTGGCATGCCTGCTATATGTGGATGCCTGGAACATGTTCTTGTGCACCTCCGAGGTCTCTCTCTGGATGACCTGCCTGTGGGTGGCTGGCCGATTTAGGCTATCCTTTTGTATGCCTAACTTTAGGCAGTTCATTTCAGTGATGCACAGCATATTCATGGAACCCCTCCTTATTTGTGTTGTGTACATTATTTTCACGCAATGATGCATCAGATGTCTTTCGAATATCACGCTTTGGTGCATTTTTTGAGATGAGAGGCACATCTTAAATTTACTTTGCGCATCTCCATTGAAAAATGTGGGCCAGAGATTTGAAGATATGTCAATGAAATTTATAGACATAAGATGAACAGTGAATAATAAAACACTACATTTTCCCCCCACAAACTTTTTACTAAAATGGTACTGTTATATCTTCATTGGTAAGACAAGACAGTGCAGACTGACATGAACTCTGCTGCCATGTGCTTGGAAGGTGTTTATAAGTGATGCGGCGTATATGGAACCCAGACTCCTGTTGCTGCCACAGCCCAAGGCTATCTTGCCTCCAACCTCTTCCCTACCCCCCATTGAAGTAGCACCATGTGTCTCCTACAACTATCCATCTGTTGTTCTCATGGCCCATTTAGAATGTTAATAGTTAGTATGACTGCAATGTCTCACTCAGCATTAGTGAGTCATTACCAGGTCTGAGTCTAGTGGGACATGTAGATCACAAACCAGAGCTTTTAGTATATGCTTCTGTGGCCGCTTGCTGGCTCTCTTTGTCTCGGGTCCTCCAAATGAGGTTATGGGTGCACAGATGGGGTAATCCTTTTAAAAATGCCAGTGAAAGGGACTGTAGGATAAAACAGATAAAATTGACAGAACTGAAAAGTCAGTAAGTTAAAACATTTTAATATTTGCAAAAATGCTAATCAGGCCCTGTCTAGCACTCACTGCTGTGTGGCCCATTTACAGGTGGACATTTCCCATTGCATAAGTTTATTCTCATGTTATGTCCTTTTCTGATTATTGACAGACTGAATGATCTGGTATTTATGGATTTTGAGCGATACATCAAGACAAAGTTTATATTTTTTTGCATTGCTGATGATAGTTTTGGTGTGAGTGCTAAATTACTGTTTAATTATTGTTTATTTTACAATTGCAGGGAAATGAAGGTCCATTAACCTACATGCGGAAGAGACTCATTGCTTCTCTGTTGTAATACCTGATAGAAACAGCTGTATTATTGCCATTGGCGAAACATCGTAACCACATTTCCAAGGGACAAGTTACCTGAGTGTGTATTATTTATATAATGGGGTATTCATATTCATTACAGTCTTTATGTGGCCTACCACAGATTCCTAGCAACTGTTTCCTGATTCCTAGCAACAGCACCCTCAGTGATGCAGAGTGAAGTGCCTGGTGATAAGATGCATCATTCAAAAAGGCAGTTGCAGAGCTCAAAAAGTAAATTTCACCAAATAAATTAAAGCCAAGTTAAATGTTGGAGTATGGTATGTAACAAAAAAAAAAAACCTGCACTCACAACTTGGAAAAAAAAACACTTTTATTAGAACACTGTTATATGTAATATCAGTTCCTGTCCTTGTTAATTTCTTGCCATTGGTCAGCGGCATGTATACTGTAGTTAGTTAAATGATGATCTTATCTTTTCTAGTTGTGATAAATTCTTGATCTACGCACTGTAATTTAGTTATTTTTAACCAAGATGCATGTATGTAATGCATTATTTGATAGCTTAGGGCGTTGAAAGTCAGCTGATACTTTTTTTTTCCTTTGCATGTATTTAGCTGGAACGGGTCATAGTTTCGTCCCGACATGATGACCAGCCAATCCCATTTACTTCCCAATCCATCTGAATACCCTGCCATTCAGTCATGTAATAACTTGAAGCATAGGAGAGCATGGGAGGGGGGCAAGTTCCATTGAAGTCAAGGGGGGGGGCCGCAGAATTGATTTCACTTTAAAACATTTTGTTGGCCAGTTAGAGATTAGTTGGAGATTAATGAAGGCCACCACTCTACTAACAAGGGCCTAATAAGGGGTCACCCCACCCCACTTTCCATTTCTCCATGTCATTAGTTATCTGAACATGTTTGTGTACAGATAACAGGGAAGTGGAATGGACCAGCTGCCTAACTTGCCAGGGCAAAATTACGATTGCGTCCGACTAGTACTGGCTTAGAATAAAATTGTAAAAATAGCAGCAACTGACTATTGCCTCCCTAAGTTACAAAATACTGTAGGTAATACCAGAACTGGCAGAAAATTGAGGGGCTAGTGGGTGTGTTGGGTGTGGGGTTGTTGTCGAATATGGGACAACTAAGATTCAGTGCTAAAAAATGCACAGTAATGTACATGGGGTGGAAAAACCTACAAGCAACTTACACATGGGGGGGAGTAATGAAGGCAACTGAGTAGAAGAGGGACCTGGGGATCATAATACAGCAAGGTGGTGGGAAAAGCAAATAGAATGCTGGCATGTATAGGAAGAGTTATAACAAGTAGAAAGAGGGAGGTGCTGATGCATCTTTACAAGTCCATGGTGAGGCCTCACCTGGAGTATGGGGTTCAGTTCTGGAAACCTCATCAATGGAGGGACATAGATGGAACTGAAAGGATACAGAGAAGGGCATTAAGATGCTGCTTGGGTTGAATGGGAAGCCGTATGAGGAGAGGTTGAGGGAGTTGGGTTTGTTCTCACTGGAGACCAGAAGGGAGAAAGGGAGACATGATAGAAATCCTTAGGTGCATTAAGGGGATAAATAAAATGGGAGGCATCTTTTTTTTTCGATTTATATTTTATAAACTTTTGCCCTGTTTTCTCCCCACCCCCATCTCTGGCACATCAGAATGCTCGCCCTTCATGTCACCCCTCTGGCTGTGCCAGCACTGGACCTCCACCCAGTGGTGGTGGTGGCAATACAGGAGGGAGACCACCTCCCCAGGACAGGAGAGCTGCCATAGGCTGCTCAATCCTGCTCCCCCCTCTGCTGGCACCCTGATGAACCTAGGTCATTCTCGAACCTGGGTCACTAGCGTAGTGTGGGCTAAGGCATTCATCACCTCAGCCCTCTGCACTAGTGGGCCAAGGAAGGAGCTCATTCACAGGAAAGGTAGTAGCTAGGACTAGGGTTCATGGTCTATGGATGGAGGGAGGTAGGTGTGGGGGGAATTTGAGGGGGCGTTAATTCAATGACCGTGTGGTGGAGCCTCAGAGCAGTCTGCCAGAAGAGGTGGTGGGGAGACCAAATGGTGGATGGATTCAAGAGGGCATGGAACAGATGCAAGGGTCTGACCAGGGGGCAGAGTTGGGAATCTCGGCGGGGGGGCTAAATAGCAGACTAGATGGGCCAAGACTGTCCTTTTCTGCCATCCCATTTCGATGATTGTAAACAGGGGTTCTATTTCTTTCACCTGTCCCAAAACCTTCCAGTGAATATGCTGCCAAAAGGGTGTGCTTTTGAATACTGCAGTAACTTGCCTTAAAATACATAACCTATAACCCACAACATGTAATGGTGTATTTTGAGCCATTAATTTATGCTCCCTGTGCATTGTAAGGCTGAAGGCCTAATGACCTCCAACCACCAGGCAACTGCATTAATGCCCCTATACAGCCATGGCCTGGAACGTGTTATTGCACTTACAAATCTGAATCAGGGTGTAACATAGCACAGGCTACATGATGTAACATGCCTTTACCATATGGTATTCTTTTCCCAAGTAACCACAAAGCTGTTTAATTTCAGTCTTTTGTCTCTTGCTTCCCACAAACTGATAATGTTTTAATAAATTGAACATTTTCAGAGTTAAATTATGTCTGTCGCTAACAACTGACCAAGAATACATATTAATTGACTGTCAATGTATAACAAATGAAACTTCATACAAAATTGGAACCTATTCAATAAAACCTGAAATTATATTCTGTTATTTGCTTGTTTATTTTGGCATGTATACAGCAGTGTGTTTGTAATGAATCACAACAGTGCATAATACTGGGAGCCATAAAAGGAACACTGCGTTGAAAGTTGCCATAAAGCAACAAGTATGTTGGGGGACTTAATAAAGGTCAGATAGGGTGGGATTCAAAGATATTGTGTGTTTTTGGTGGTATATGTAGTAATGCAGGTTGGCATGCAAACATCTGTGATATTGATTCACTATCAGATTAAAAAAGGAATATCTGGATATGCTTGTGAGCATTGAACCAAACTGCATTCTGGTTCTATGTTTAGTGCTCTAAGCATTCTCAAGCAGGTAGTCTAGTGCTACAGCGGATGATATTGGCATATGAAGTCAGAGGCAGGGTAAGGAAACAATTCTAAGCTCACATGACAATATTGGTTAACCAAAAAAAATTATATAGAAAGAATTTTGGATGAGGTATTGCATCATTAAGAGACCTAAAAACAATGTAATGTTTTGTTTTATTATAGAAAACTTTCAGTATACTCACAAAAGGTATATTTTAATTTTGTTAAACTGGATAACCTCTTAAATAATTCCAATGGCTTACCTTGAGGTAAACTCACAGAGAATATCTTTCTCGCTAAGAATACTGTTTTTAATTATGAAAAATGTATATTAGTAAATTTTTTCAGAGTTCACTACTGGGGATTTAATGTAATTTAAAGAGACAGTGCCAAAATATAGAATCATGTTTTCAGATAAGTAAGCAGGATTAAATATTAATTTAGGGGCAATATTCATATTGATATATTGTATAAATTAAGTTTCCTATATTTTCCAGAGCAGTTAACTTATTTATTGATTAAATGAGCACAGTTTAGTTGTAAATATTCTCATTTATAGCCTTGGTTGCTGACATGGAAAATCTTGTTTTAAGACATTTGTGAGATTTGTCATACTTAAATTAAGCAAATGTCTTGATTTTTGGGAAAACATTCCAAATTTAAGATTTTCTGGATGTTTCAGTATGTCTAAAACTCTTGGTTCAATACATTTCAAGATTTTTCATATTTAAATTAAGCAAAGATGCATCTTAATTTGGGGTGAGCAGTTTTAATTTGACATTTCATTATGTCTAAGAACTCTCGTTTTAAGACATCTGAGATTTGTCATACTTAAATTAAGCAATGAAATATCTTGATTTGGGATGAGCAGTCTAAATTTCAGATTTCTGGATGTTTCAGTATGTCTAAAAACGCTTGTTTCAAGACATTTGCAAGATTTGTCATGCTTGAAATAAGCAAAGAAATCTTGGTTTTTGGCTAAGCAATCTTAATTTAAGATTTTTTGACTCACTTCAGTATGTCTAATAACACTTGTTCTTAGTTAAGCAGTCATGTTTTAAGATTGATACTCTCATTTTAAGAAAACAAAGATTTTAAGCAACATTGAGACATTAAGCCATTTTATTTTATTTTTTAAAAGTCTTATCAAGATAATTATCTTACCCCATTGGTAGATAATTTTACTTATTTCAAGGATAAAATATACAACTTTAAGTTTTTTTGGCTATTTGTAAGACCACCATTTTTTGCAGTGAACGGAGTCAACACATCTCATTAAGAAGCAAGTTGGCACCGGGTCCAGTTCACAAAAGGTGTGCCAGAGCTTGGAAACAATCTCACTGACCTCAGCCACCTCCACCAGTCTAAACTTACCCCAGCCAGGTGGAGTGCTCTCAGGTCGCCCATGGCGACCACTGTCAGCCAGATTCTGGTCCACTGGCGGAACCTCTTGCCTAATGGCAGACACCCTGTCCAAGAAAAACAAAGCAAACTCCTCTCATAATGTGCTTGAAAAACCTACCTTCGGCTGTAGGCAGGAAGGATAAAGAAGCCTGTCCACAGTCTGAAAGAGCACAGTAGGTCGGTTCCTCCCAGCAGCAATCTCCCTGGACAGGAATTCTGCCTTCTTACGGTTGTTTGCCCCCTGATATGCACAATAGTGCACATGCAGGCCAGTTTGTCCACCTCCAGGCCAGACTTCCACCTGTAGTGCTCGAATCTCCGACCCAAGTTCTTCATCACCTTGAGCTCCCCATCATACCAAGGGGATCTCAAGTGAGAAGACCTGGGTCATACACGGACTGGTGTGAGGGAGTTGAGCACACCGGAAAGCGCCTTATTATAGGCATCCACTGCTGCACACTCCCCCCCAATGCATGCCCTGTCCACACTAGATGGGTCTGTCACCACCAAAAAACCCTCAGGGGTCAACCCCCTCAAAGGGCGATAGCTGACCATCTCTGCAGGGGAAGGGCTACCGGGGGGGGGCCTCGAACTGGAACTTCACCATGCAATGATCAGACCAAATGACCCCATCAATATTGAGACTATTTATCTCAAGCCCCAGTGAGAACACCAAATCCGACACGTAGCCACCCTGATGGGTCGCAGAAGAAACTTCCTGCGCAATGCCCAGAGATGACATCATCTGAAGGAAGTTATAACCAAACTGAGAGGATTCATCCTCAGCCCAAACATTGAAGTCTCCCAACACCAAACATCTGGGGGCCTCCAATATTTCCCCAATGATGAAATCGGTCACTTCCTGCGAGAAGTCTCCCACCACCCCAGAGGAGCGGTAAATCAGGAGAATCAAGCAGCCTGCACCCGGAACCCCACGAATGGTCACACATTCAAAGGAGTATGGTGCTCTCACTGGGTGCATGGTGAAGCCCAGCTCAGATCTAAAACAGATGGCTACCCCCCACCCCTGTGTTCCACTCTGGAGCAGTGCGCTACAGTATACCCAGACAGGATGGCAGCCTCTAAAACTGGGCCAGCATCATCACCAATCCAGGTCTTCATAGTGCAAGCCAGACTGGCTGAAGAAACCAAGTCCGCTATAACTGCAGTCTTGTTTCTGACCAATCTGGCATTGCAAAGCACCGCCCTCAGGGGACTGGTGGACAGTGCAGCCCCTCTGACTGCCTGCCCACTCAGTCTGGTGGGAACCCTGGTGATGGTAACTAAACATGTCTGGCCTCTTCCTAAGTTCCATCTAATCCCAGGGAGCCTTCTGCACCCCACTACCTCGATCCTACCACCACCCGCAGTGCAAGGGGCACCCCGTCCTGATCAAATGCTATGACTCCTCCCTATTCCAACCTTCCTGCAGCACCTTGCTGTAGTATCTGACACAGGAAGGCTGAAAAAAGGCTGCAGGTCAAACAGCTGGGATGCCCCATACACTAGCCTGGCTTGCCCCAGGCCCACATACCTTCCCAGACACATCCCCCTGGCTATGTAATCCCAAAACCAAACAAGACCCACTACCACACACCACACACACACACACACACACACACACACACACACATATACACACACACACACACACTCACGTAATTAAATAAACACTAAACCACTCCCCAAATAACCCCTTAAAAACAAAACTGAGAATTAACTCCCCTAATACAGCTCAGGAGAGCAGACTACAAATCACAGACAAAATACAAATATTTAAGATTACACAAAATAAAAACAAAACAATAATCTATAAGAATCTAAGAAAAATATCGATCCACAGCCTAGACTACTTTAAGGCAAAGGGCCCTCTCACTGCCCCAGTCATTATGTAGTCAGATTTTGTGGCAACAGTTTAAAAATATAACTAGAAGTATGCTCCCCAGAAAGCTCCAGCACCGCTCTCACCAACTACTGGGACCCCTAGGAGAATAACAGAGTATGGAGATCTATTTGGTCCCCTAGTCGATAAATCCACGGGGGTCCAAGTCCAAGTCTCAAAAAACAAATCCTCCACTCCATATAGGCCAATTGCTCAAATCCACAGGCAGCCCAGAGTCCAGAGAAGAAGCCTCTCCAAGATGAAAGACAACAATAAAAATAATAAGCAATACTGCAATATAAGGATTATACTAGTTCAAGGAAAGAAGTTATTTTTTGCTAAACTTTTGTATCTCTATAGAGCTTAGCACCTGTTCTATCTTCCATTGGTGGCTATGTGTCATTCCTGTGTAGAGAATGTCTGGATTATTAAAAACAAAACAAATATAAATAAAATATCATATTGTAGCTAACTCAACATTGGTATATTGCTGGATACCATCATAATACAGTAACTTCATACATTATGTACCTAGCATGGTGTCACCACTCTCTGAGTAATATATTGCTACACATGCGTTCCCCTTGATTTTTTCTCCCTTGCTCAGTGCATGTATTATTGGTCATTTGCTTATCGTGTCAGTGTAGCATAGTACAACATGAATTATGTGAGCCACACAGTATCAACATTGTGCTGTATCCATTTGAATTACATAATATGTCATACATAGAAACAGAAACTGATGGCAGATAATGCCTGCTAGGCCTATATAGTCTGCACATTTTTAATTATGATCAGTTTTACTGCACACCCAACTTGATCTACAGCACTGTCTCTTCCACCCCCTTCCTTCCTCTTAGGATTCCTTTGTGTTTGTCCCAGGCATTTTTGACACCCACCATTGGTTTCAACTCCTACTGCCTTCCATGGAAGGTTGTTCCAGGAATCCACCAATCTTTCTGTAAAGAAGTACTTCCTCACATCTCTCCTGAATCTACCTCCTTCCAGCTTTATATCATGACCCCTTGTTCTGAAGCACCTTTTCCTCTCAGACATATCTCCCTGCAGTACCTTATTACCCCCATGAGGTAACTAAAGGTCTCCATCATATCCCCACTCTCCCTCCTCTTTCGGGGTGTACATATTGAACTATTTCAGTCTCTCCTCATAGGGCTTCTGATGCAGACCTTGCACCATTTTGGCAACCCTCAGCTCTCTTCTTGTCACCTTCTCCTTTTTCCTATTGTTCTCCCTTCCTCACCTTTCTCCTTTGACTGCTCCTTTTTCCCCTCTTCTTCCATTGCTAACCCCCTGCTATCTTGAATAACATGCATCCTGGTGGGACTCTCTCCCCTCGGGATCTCCCTATTCTCTATCTCAGTCTCTGGTGACCCACTTTCTGCCTCCCTTATATCATTCATCACCCCCTTGGCTACTTTAAATGTCCATTGAAGTAACATTTAAACCATCCACTGAGGATTAAGGTTCCCTTCTAGATGGACACAGGCCATCACCTTGGTATAAGTTCTTAACCTTCCAGGTTGGCCCAAGAGTCCCTAGTGTAGCTATACCTCTCTTCACCATTCCTTCTACCATTACTTGAAGGCCTTGGTGTGGAGCTCCCTCTCCTTCCCCATACAGTACATGATGCACTCACTGCTTGCAGTTTAACAAAGAAACATAGAAATTGATGGCAGGTAAGGATCACTAGGCTCATCCGGTCTGCCCAATTTCCCTACCTACTACAAATGCCGTAGACCCTACTTGATCTCCAGCTTTACCTTCTTTTTTCTATCACTGGGGTTCCCCTATGCCTGTCCCATGCATTTTTGAAGTCCCCCACTATGTTTGCCCCCACCTCCTCTGCTGGGAGTCAATTCCATGCATCTACCATTCTTTCTGTGAAGAAATACTTCCTCATATTAACCCTTGGTCAGCCCCCTTCCAACTGCATCCCATGCCCCCTTGTCCTCCAACATCTCCTTTTCTGAAAGATGCTACCCTCTGGTACCTTATTTTTGCCCTTTAGATAGTTGTAGATTTCTATCATATCTCCACTGTTTCTCCTCTCTTCCAGGGTATGCATATTGGGGTCTCCCAGTCTCTCCTCATATGACTTTTGTTGCAGTCCCTGCACCATCTTTGTTGCCTTTGTTTGAACTGCCTCCACCATGTCTATGTCCTTATGGATATGTGGCCTCCAGAACTGGACACAGTACTCCAAATGGTGCCTCACCAATGTACGGTGTACAGTGGCATCACCGCCTCCTTTCTTCTGCTGCTGATACCTCTCCCCATGCATCACAGCATTCCATTTGCTCTACCCACAGCCTTGGCACATTGTTTTGCAACCATTAGGTCATCAGATATGATTACCTCAAATCCCTTTCATGTTTGGTGTCTGTCCGTATGCCCCCCATCATGTAATCCTTCTCTCGGTTCTTGCACCACAAATACCTAATTTTGCACTTTTTAACATTAAATTTCAGCTGCCACACACTAGACCATTCTTCCAGTTTACCTAGGTCCATCCTCATTTTTTCACCCCTTCTGGAGTGTACACATTGTTGCATATCTTAGTGTCATCTGCAAAGAGGCACACCTTCACTTCCAGCTTCTCCACAATGTCACTTACGAAGACATTAAACAGTACTGGCCCCAGAACTGATCCCAGTGGCACCCTGCTGATCACCCTCCTTTCCTCAGATTGAGCTGCATTTACCACCGCCCTCTGTCTTCCATCACTCAACCAGCTCCTAACCCAGTTTACCACATTATGACCCACTCCCAGGCTGCCCAGCTTATTCACAAGTCTTCTATGTGGAATGGCATTGAAGGCCTTACTGAAACCCAGGTAGGCCACATTCACCGCTCCCCCCAATCCGCTTCCTTAGTCACCCAGTCAAAGAAATCAATGAGATTTATTTGACATTACCTTTCCGCTGTGAATCCATGCTATCTTGGATCCTGTGCTCTGCTGGATTCAAGGTGTTCCACAATCCTTTCTTTAAGTATTGATTCTATAATTTTCCCTACTCTTGAGGTGAGGCTATAGTTCCCAGCCTCCTCCCTACTCCTACTTTTGTGAAGAGGGACTATGTCTGCCCTCCTTCAGTCTGTGGCAGGGGGGACTCCCTGTCATGGTAATGGACCATCTTTTCTCATTTACTGAAACATCTGTAGCAACAGTTCTTTCATTTCTCTTTTTATTCTATCCCTGTATTTTCTAGTCTGGAAGGTTGGCCACCTTTGGACCCCCCACTTTTCTCTTAGCTATCGCCAACTTTTATTTTCTTTTTTCCTCTTTAAAGGTCCAACTATAGGGAGGTTAAGAAAGTGACTTCTGCAACATTTTGATGAAAGGTGCCCTATGTGGGGATCATGCGGAAAAGTAGTGGTACCAGTAATGAAATGCCCTGAGCAACAGTTCGCTCAAGACGGGAATGTATAACCTGTTATTTGTCAGAGCAAATGGCCCTGATTTTTGGTTGATGAAGCAGACCCCTTTTCATGTTTCTGTATCCCTGTAGTTTCCCCGCAGCTTCATAGTATTGTGTATACAATTGCTCAGATAGTAAGCAGAACCCTGGCTGAGGAGAGATGCAGCCGTTGGGTCCCGTATAAGTACCGTGGCTTTCTGTGCATATTAACCTAAAAACTAAATAGAAACCAGCCAAAGCTCTCAAAGAATATTGACATTATATATTGTTTTCTTCTCTGGTCTTTGACCATAAAACAAAACTAAGAGGGCAGTTTTAATATAAGAATAGCAACATTTGGTGTCTGCTTTTTCTAGATGTTAGCAGCCCCCTTCTAAGATATATCTTACAGCAGACAGCATGAGGTAATATGTCCCTGCAGGAGAGTTTAGGAGAGCAGAGTGTTCTTGTCTGTTTCAATGCTGTACAGAGAACTGCATGTTCTCTTCTGTGCTCCAGGTGGCTGTAACTAAACTGTTCTGTATAGGGCGGCAAAGGCCCCTAATGGCTAGTTCTATGTTATGTTGCTGTTAATCAAAAGGCAGTGGACATTTTTCCATTGTCTAGTAAACTTATAAAAACCATACCTCAGGTCTGAAAAGGGAGAGATAGTCAGTACTTGCTGACTAGGTATAGGTGAAGGACTGAGGGGAGACAATTACTGCACTTAGAGTGGAAACTGAAGCAACATTTGCTAAAATTTTGATTATAACTTTCTGCTTTATTTTATTTGTTATGATTTATTTCTTTTGTTTAATATGTTTTATTGATTTATACATAATACATAAAAAAACATAATTTCATAAATGCAACCATAATTGTAAAAATTAAAAATAGAACATTCAGTATCTTGAACATGAATTGATTTGTTCACAGTTATACACCCACTCCCTCTCCCTTGCTCCTAACTGTTGTTAATTCAGATCCCATAGTAGTATAAAGTCATTCTTAGAATGGGTGACACCTTCAGTGATTTTAAGTGCATCCTGATATAGGTTTTTGTACAACATCACCTTCCTTACCTGAAACCACCATCATTTATGATGTAGAAATTCAACCACCTGTGCATTCCAGTTGCCCAAACTATGTCTTTTAGTACACCTTGTGCCTAAACAAAAGATCTTTCCCTGATTTGTATCCAACCCTAAATCTTCTGTGTTATTTAACACCATTGTGTGAAAATAATTTTTAAACTTCTTTCCCAAAATATCAGACAGCCACTTAGCAGTGGAGTCCCAAATCTGTTTTATCTTTTCACAATCCCAAACACAATGGTATAAGATTGCTTTGGACCTTGGTCGGGGGGGTTGGGACATATAAATAAAATGCACATCACTAACCCTTGTATAGTTGCCACTTTGGGGGCCTGGTATAGTGTGCATGGCAAAATAAGCAGTGGAGAGGTGGTAAAGTGGTCACCATACTCTGACATAACCACAGTCCTTAAGGATAGAGGGCCCTACACAGCCTTTATGCACCAAAGAATAGGAGTATTGATGGCTAGAGGTATTAGGTATGCCTTGCAATTATTCGAGAGGGGAAGGTTCTTAGAGTTTCCAGAGCTTATAGCTAGATTCACAGTCAACCCTGGGGACTACTTTGTCTATCAGTTGGTCCGCTTCCAATTTGGGGAAGCATTGAAAGAAGAGTATGGCTGGGCAGAGACAACACCATTTGAAGAGGGACTATATAACCCACCCCCTGGAGTGAAAGCTCTATCCATTTTTTACCACACTTTATTGGTGCAGAGGTGGATCAGGCCCATCATATTAGAATGAAATGGGAGAATGACCTTAGTATCAAACCAGACCATAATATTTAGCAGAGGGCTGTGAAGCATCTGAATACTTGTTCACTTAACAATAGATTGAGGCAGATGCAGCTCAACTTCCTATACAGAACCTACTTAAGCCCTGCTAGACTTCATATCATGAGCTCAAACAACTCAAATCGCTGCCCAAAATGTCAGTGTGAGCAGGCTGATTTCCTGCACTTGGCCATGACATGTCCGAGGGTGACTCCCTTCTGGGGGGAGGTTCACAGGTTAATGGAATCAACCCTCTCTAGTAAGTTACCATTTACACCTTTGGAACTCCTATTGGGGCTGACCTACTAAAGGGCAGAGGCCATTCCAGCCACCCATTATGGGAAATCACACTAGTCAATGGCAGGAAAACTCTGGCTCAGACATGGTTATCATGCAACCCACCCTTGGTATAGCAATGGGTTAATAATATAAAAAAATGTCTCACTCTTGAAAAAGCTCAGCACTCTGCGAATGGCACTTTGGATGTCTTTAAAAAAATATGGGACCTCCTGGAGAGAGCCATGGAGGCTGGTATTGTCCCGTTGTAGCATTAATAGGGGACATCATTGAACTTATGCCCTGGGTATATGTAAATTACCAGTCCTTCCTTTTAGTGGTTATCTGATCATACCACCCCTTCCCCAAGGTCATAGTTACTCCCTATAAGCCTCGTTATTATATGACTGTTGTGTTCCATATTTGGCCACCAGCCAGACCACTATGTTACTTATGCCTTTTATCAGAATGTCATGCAAAATACACTTGTGTGGGGTGCTTGGTAAATGTGATTTGGTTTCTCTTGATGTACAATATCTGTCTTGATATATTGGCTGAATGTTACTATGTCAATATTGTTCTGTATGATGATGTACTGCTTTTCTCTTCCTCAATAAAATATTTTACAAAAAAAAATTGCTTTGGACCTACATAAATGCCAACACTGGCTAGTCCCTTCCCACTTATGTGGCCGCCAAGAACTTCTGGGGTATAGTAAGTTCTATCTACTATTTTTTTCTGTATTGCAATATTTTTACAGTACATGTAGTCCTTATAAATTTTAACTCTTAGATTTTTCCATTGTTGGTTAGTGTAATTTATTCCCTTTTCTTTTTCCAACTTAACATTAGTCCTATTCTGTAAGTCTTGATCTTGAGTTGTGACCTGATAATGTATTTTTTTAAGTAACTTTCCTCTCCAGTTCACTTCTTGTTTAGAATGTTCATCCAATAATCTATGAAGGTCTTTATTTGAACCCCCATTGAATCTTTGAATTAGGTTATGCAATCTATTTTTTATTTTTAGATAATGCAAAAAATGCACTTTATAATACGGGGCAAGTGGCTGTCTGAATACTTGATATGAATAAAACTAACCTTCTTTATTTAATAGGTGACCTAGTTTACTAAATCCTGCTAATTTTAAACCATTTATTAGTTTCAGGTCTTCTGCTAAAAAACAAGCCCATTGTCTGTACAGTAGGTAGTAGCAACCAATGGATTAATCCAGTGTTACTTAATCTTTTTATTTCATTTTTAATTTTATTTCCTATAGCACAGAAGAGCTGGGAAACCTTTACGTTATTTACATGTTCCCATATTAAAGTATTTTTTGCTTTGCCCCCCCCCCTGGGTATCCAAAAGGGAACTTCATCCAAGTTTGTCATTTTTCCCACAAAGGCACATTCCTACCATAACTTTATTTGATAAGCAATTTCATAACTAAATGGTTCTGGGCAACTGTAACCTCCAGCCATCTTGGGGGTAGTCATCTGACTCCAAGGTATACGGGGTCCCCCCCTCTCCACAGGAATTTAAAAAAAAAATTCTTCCTGAGTCAAACCAAAGCATATCTGAGCATCCTAGTATAGCTTGTATAACATACAGTAAGTGTGGTATGGCCATCATCTTTATAGTTTCAATCCTTCCTACTAATGACAGAGAATGTTTTTCCCAATTATCCAATAAACCTCTAATCTTATCTTTGGCTTGATGGTAGTTTACTCTTGCCAATTCATGTTGATTACTGCATATTGTGATACCCAGATATCTAAAACTATTACTAATTTGAAATTTGTTCACTGTGTTTGTTGATAGTATATAGGAGGCTATATTTACTGCCATAATAATATATTTTGATTTATATTTGTTTTGATTTATCTGCATAAATTGTTTATGACACAGTAAATCACACAAATCAACATGTGTTACCCTGAATTAAACAAGTTGGTGTCCATCTGTTATCCCACATTCCTACACAGTCCTCTGGGACAACTCCTGTATCAAGTGATTCCACAGAATCAACCAGCTAAATGATCTAAGTTTACCAAAAAATGAAATTTACACATGGTACTGACTATGGCAATTCATCTTTATGTTTAAGCCCATGAAACACTTTTATCAAGTTAATGCATTTGCAACTGTAGTGACTCTGACCAGAGTTTGTTTTGAAGAGGAAGGACCAAAACATGTGAGAAGAGTAGAACAAGTCCAAGAGAAGATGACCCCACAAAAAATCATAAAATAGTACTGTGGTGACATCTTCAAATTTGGGATCCATCTTGTTCATCTCTGCTGCCACACCATAGTGTCTATACCAGATTGGTCTGTGGATACACATCCAAGCCTATCAGCAAGAGTCATACTAGGAGTCATACTAGGATACATTGGGTGCAGCAGGACTGTAGACCCCTTCTCATTATGTGTTACCTGCTATTCTGTTCTCTCTATTGAATCTATCTTACCACTGTTTTGAAAGCCTGAACCATGCTAGATTTCATGACCTCACAGTATAGACTGTTTCAGGTTACTTGACTTCTGTGTGAAGTAATATTTCCCATGATCCTGCCACCCATTCAAATTTTAGTACACGTGCTCTAGTTTGACTAGCACTTCCTAGGTCAAATGTCTAGATGTGCTGCACACTGTCCATCCCCTTTACTATCTAGAACTATGTGATCATACCTCCCTAAACATTTTTTTCTCTAAGCTAAAACATTTGAATATGCCAACTGGAACCTCATAGCTCCCTTGACCTTCTTTGTATCCTTCTTTACTGCTGTGAACAGAACAAGATGTAGTACTTCATGTGCAATCTAAACAAAGTCTACTACATGAAGAGGAACACCTCTTTTTATCTGTCCCTCTCCTAATGCACCCAGTCAATTTTTTTGCTTTCATGATCCCAGAAGTGCATTGCCTACATGACTTTAGCTACCAGTCCACAATCACCCCATGGTCCCTCTCCTCAGATGTGCTATCCACTGATACACCACACAAGGTGCACATGCAACCAAGATTCTGCAACCTTAGGTGTAGTGCCTTGCATTTTCACCTAATAAATAAAAGTCCACTTTTTTCTGCTCACAAGCATAATGTATACTGGATCCTTTTAGAAATTGTGTGGGAAAATTTGTCTGTGCTTAGCAGTGAAGTGTACAAAATTCAACAAATTCCGAAAATTCAGGTGAATTTTAAACTGCTACTACACTTTGCTTGGAATTTTATAGTCTGATGTAGAAGAACTTTGCTGGTAAAGGTCAGCCCTCTGAGAAGTTCATCAATACGTACCCCAACAGCAGGTGATGAGTTAGTCAGACAGTGACAAAAATCAGGCTTCCAGCTGCAGTAATGTTACATGTAACCAACAGTACCATGCTCTCTACAGTCCTGGAGAGGTTACTGGAGATGGATCTGTCTCTCTAGTTCTTTTTTAGAGTTTTTTTCTGCCTGACTAGACTATTCAGAATTGTTCTTTCGGTGTGAGTTTTTGTAGAATTGTTCCTGTCTTGTGTCAATTCACTTTGCAATATATATATATATATATATATATATTATGCATAAAACTTTGTTAATGCATCATTTAGGGTTAAAACAAAAAATTTCAGGAAATGAGACCTTTAGGGTTGCCCCCTCCCCCCTCGTGTACCCCCCATCCACCTGAGATTGACAGACGATGGGGTGTGTCATTGGGGTTGTAAGGCCTAAATGTCACCCCATTCCATGTGTAATCATATTCACAAGCCACATTAAAGAAGAATGGGGTGACATTTAGGCCTCACAACCCCAATGACACACTCCGTGGTCTGTCAATCTCAGGAGGATGGGGGGCACACGGGGGGGAGAGGGCAACCCTAAAGGTCTCATTTCCTGACTTTTTGTGTTTTAACCCTAAATGATGCATTAACAAAGTTTTTTTTGCATAGTATTTCCTTACTTTTTGAGAAAGAATAGAAAAGTAGAAAGTCACGCAAGTTGGTGGGAGTGTGGTACCCTTTGGGCCCTCTGCTCCCACCAACTTACAAATTTCTGCCTAACATAACAGTACAAGTACCGAATATCATATGTATTGGTGAGAGCACATATGGGTGCGAGTGTGGGGCCTGAATACACCTTGAAACAAAACAAAGTTTCATTCATCAGAGTGGTATAATTCCATACCTGTTTACATGTCAGACACCTACCCACTGAAAATTACCTTCATGGCAGTAAGGCTAGTTACCCTATAAATGTGAAGCCACTACCACAATGGAAAACACTATATGCAAAATGTAAAGTGAGCCATGCAATATCTCCACAGCAAAATCATTTTCCAACACCTAAATACCATAATTCACATATACAGGACATCCCCTCAACACCCCTCAACACCCTCCAAATTTCAATTTAAAAGACCAAACTGTGTCCGAGATATAACATTTTAAAGTTTGAGATTTTCAGTTGGAGTAGCAGAATTCCACACCTGTTTACATTTTATACACCTAACAACTGAAAAGTATGTCCATGGCAGTAAGACTAGCTACCCTATAAGTTTCAAACCACTACCACAATGCAAAACACTCTCCACAAAATATAAACTGTGCCACACAATACCTCAGCAAAAAATTAATTTTACAACACCTAAACACCACAATTCATATCTACAGCACATCTCATGAACACCCTCTAAATTTCAAGTTAAAAGACCATACCATTTCTGAGATATTTAATTTTAAAAATTGCTAAAATTGGGCTAACTGGTCCCTTCAAATTTGGCCATCTAGTCCCTCCCTCACGAACAAAGATCTCGATCAAAGAATCTCACAATCAAAAAATGTGCAGGCTCATGACCAAAGAATTTGCATGCTCATGGTCAAAGAATAAAAAATGGTGAAATTCAATTTTTACACAGAAATACATGAAACCACAGCCATGCCTTGACAGAACGAAGCCCCCTGAGCAAAACCCATTCTAGTCTTGACTTTATAAGTCACCCCTGGGCTGATAAATTAGATTTTTTCATCTGGCCATCTAGTCGTGCCCTTGCAATCAATGATTGCGGTCAAAGAATCTCACGATCACAGAATTTGCAGGGTCGCGATCAAAGATAGTTAGCGAGCCTAGATCAAAGATTTCAAAACTTTGAAACTCTGTTTTTGGACACATTTACAAGAAACCACAGGCATGGCTTAATTGAGGGAAGACCCCTGAGTAAAACCCATCAGAGTTTTACTTCAGAAGTCACCCCTGAGCTGAGATATTTTTTTTTCCCGACCGCAAAATGAAAACAAGATGGAGGCCGTCACGAACAAAGATTCTTTGATCATGAGCCTGCAAATTCTTTGATCATGAGGTGGGACCAGAAGGCCAAAACCCCATTCTTCCTTTGCAAAATAACCATATAAATTTTCCCATAGACTTGTAATGGGAACTTAAAACTTTATTAACTGTTGAATGGATTAATATTTTTTCACCAAACAAAAAGTGTCATGTTCCTTGACCCACGCTCTTTCAACATGCTAAGTTGCAGAGTGACACGCTATGCAACAGCCATGCAGTGCCATGGACAAAATCTGAAAAACTGCCCACATAACTGCTGAAAAGTGCATTATTCAGCGTTTTGGTGCACAAAAAATGTATGTCCAACCAAAACAAAATTTGGCAAATCAAGAGCTCTACCATGCCCCACTGTGCAGATCAAATTTCATGCAAATCCATTGAACAGGTCCAAAGTTATTAACGCACAAAATTTCAAGTTCAACTATTAAATATATATATATATATATATATATATATATATATATATATAGGGGATATGCGATGGTGGACCATGGAATAAAGTAGTTATTTTCACAAGTCCCGGTGACCTCGGGTAACTCCACAGTGGCGTGGCGTGGGGCCACAGTGTTACAGGTCACGAGACAGAACTAACTCATTCCATGGTCACCATACGCATATCGATGTTATGCAATGGGTTTTGTGGTGATGTTTATGATGTTTATCTTTAAACTGTGTGTGGTATGTAATCTTTTGATGGAGGACTATTTGGTTTTATGGTGGAAGGTTTTTTTATTGCTGTGTGAATGGGTGTGTGGTTGTAGAAGTTTGATTGGTTGTGGTGGCTGAGAGTGCTTGGTGTGATGTGATTGGCTGACGTAATGTGGGAAGTAGTTTTGATTGGCTGGAGGGCGTGTCTTACAGTGGGAGAGTTGGAGTGATTGATGTGCATGTGAATTGCTGTGATTGGGTGTGCATGTGGTGAGCGTGCTTTGTGATTGGTTGGTGGGAGTGGCTGAGATTTGTGGCGCAGTTGGGGAGAAAGGAGTTCGAGGAGGATGTGCTGTTGGATTGCTTCGGTGGCGGCCTTTTGAGGCGGGACTCGTGTTTGGTGTTGCGGAGGCGTTGCGTTGTTGTGGCGTCGATGTACTGGCGTCGGTGGGTGGATGTATGGAAGAGTTTGAGGAGGACACTGTGGATTTTAGTCGTGGCGTGCTGTTTTCTTCGTCGATCGACCGTGGAGGAAGATTTCGTGAAGATCTGAAGAATTTGGAGTGGTATCCTGTTTGGGTGTTTTATTTTTGTTCGAGATTGATGTATTGGGGCTTTTTTTATTATTTATTTTTTTTTGGTATGTCGGAGTTTGGCTTGGTGGATTGGAAGGAACAAGACTGAGAAGGTAAGTTTTTGCAACATTTATTGAACAGAAAAAGAAACAGTAGCATTTATTTTTGTTGTACAGAGCAGAATTTTCATAGTTTAGAACACTGTATGGGTTTCTGTGATTTTTGCAACTTGCAGTAAAGAGTTAATTTTCAAAAAAGAAGAGTTTTTAGAAGATTTGGGTATGGGGTTGAGGTGGGGTAAGGGTAGTGGGGTGAGGGTTAAGTTTATTTTTGTGTTGTAGTCCATAGGGTTTGATAGAGTATTTTTACTGTGTAGAATTTGTATTTATTTTCCTTTTTCAGTTAATTCAGATTGTCTTTCTGCTAGTAGTTGGTCTGTATTCCAAAGATGGTGAATATCCAGGATGTGTTTTGAAGAAAGGAAAGTCCAGTTTTTGTTAGAAATTTGTTCTAGTTTGCGAGCCTTCATTTGACTTTTTTTGCTTGTAGGTTCAGCTTATTAAGAGGTTTTTTTCTTATTGTCACAGTATTTCAGGAACGAATGTTTAGGTCTGCACAGATCTTCTTTCTGGCTTGAGAGTATTTTTTGTAGGAAGGTGAATTATTGTTGATGTCTTTTTCTTTGCTGTATTCAGATCTTGTCTTCATTTCTAGAGGTTTTTGATATTTTTTCATCGAGAATATATGGTGGTTTGCGACTTTATTCAGAGTTGCTGTCACTATCTAAAACCATCGGTCTTTTCTTAGCGTAGGTGTCATACTTGTTACCTGCATGGGGGAGAGAAAAAAGAGCATTATGTGTTTGGTTTGTAATGTGGTGGTGTTTGGAAGGTGGAAGTGGTGGTGATGGGTGGGTATTGGGTGGGAGGAGGGTTTTATGTAGTAGTTTGTGAATTTGTTGGTAGTGTAATTATGCTTACCTTGAATTATATTGAAGGTGACTTGCTTTGCATGTATGGTGGGTTTGCTGATGCAGGTTCCAAGTAGGTCTTTGTAGTTGGTAGGAATAGTGGTCAGTTGTTGTTGTTGACAGGAAGGTTTGGATTGTGGAGTCTGATCGCCACTTAGTAAAGTGCTTATTTCTTGTTGTTTGGAGTCATTGAGCTTTGAATATTCGTTGAGGCTTTGGAGCTGTTTGTGGCCTGAAATTTGTAAGATTTGGTTGGTGGTATTCCACTGTCCACTAATTTTGTACCAGATGCTTTCGTACAGAACGGTTAGTTAGGTTTATCAGTTTGTATGCCTGCATTTGTAACCATGTTTTTGACAATAGTGGAGACTTATTAATACCCACAGGCTGATTTTTAAACCATTTGTGTACTTTTGAGGTTTTTATGTTGTTGTTGATAGCTAAGAAAAAGCGGTGCTTCAGGAGTTACTTTGGCTGGGTCTGTGGGTACTGTAGAGTTTGTAATTGGTGACTGGGCATCTAGTAGGATTTTGTTGTACTTCATTATCGTGGCTTTAGTTTTCTGCATTCTTTTGGTTTGGAGCCTTGTCTAGTTTTGTTTGGACGTTCACTGGTATACTGGAGGTAGCACAGTCCGTTTTCATCTTTTGCATGATGATGTCTCCCCATTTGACTGCTCTCATTTCCGTTATGCCTCTGACACCAAAGTATAGGCTAACTATTAACCACATGGTGTTAAGCAAGGCATCAGGGCTGTGGGCCTAGTTGTTGAGTCTCGTATAGTTTGTTGATAAGGGAATCTGTGAGCTCATCTGCTGCTTTTGGTCTGTTACCCTTGCCATAACTTTTGAGGTGTTTTTGTTTGCACTGCAGAATTTCTCTGGTTGTGAGGAAAGTAGTTGATGTTGATAGAGATTCTGGATAGCGTTTTTGTTTTAAATATCTTTCAACACTCTGGAATGTGGCACGTAGTGTTAAGGGCTCGTAGGGAGTTCCGTCTTTTCTGGTGGAGTGCATGAAAAAGGTAGCAAGTAATTTATCCAGGTTTACTGGTGTAATGGTTTCAAGTGGAGTTTCTATATTATGCTTTTCTTTGAGGTATTTTTGAACGGTCAAGACATCACTGTGAGTCTTTTTCATCGTGTTGGTGTTTTTGCCTGCTTGGATATATTTTTGTATGGCATCTTCGTCTATGTTCACTGAGGTGCTAGTGCTGGGTTTTGGTTCTTCTGGTATGTCTGTGTTTTGTGAGTTATTTTGTTGCTGGGGTTCCAGTAGAGGTTCAGTGTCTTCTTCAAGTTGTGTTAGTATTTGGGTTAGTTCCATTTGAAAGTTTACAGCAGTTTCCTGTGTTGCCATTTTGTATGCAGTAACAGTCATTTTTTTCTGTAATACTTGTGGTCGGAAAAGGTATCGGAAATCCAGAGTCACGAAGTTGTTGGTGCTATTTATAGTTTTATTATGGAAACAGCGTCTTTTCTGTATCGAAAATGGTTGTGCTGTTTACGATAGTAATGTAGTATGGTGAAGTGTCGTTTGCCTGCAGTTTTCTTGTTGAGTGCACGAGGGGTTCTGCAGGTGGATGATTTACTGGTTGTGCCAGTGTTGATTGCGTTTATGTGTGCCAACTGTGTGGGTGGCAGAATGTAGGTCCAGTACAGTATTTGTGATTGACAGTTTTCATTTATTCCACATATGTGGGATAAATCTAGGTTGGTTAGATTTATTCCACATATGTAGAAATAAATGGATTTATTCAATGGCTTTTGGTCTCACACCTATTGCATAAATATATATATATGGGATATGACATGGCCTGAGTGAAGATATCATATTTATCTTCATGAGAGGCCAATGATATCTTGATGTCATTGGCCTCGATTGAAGATGAATATGTGATATCTTCACTCAGGCCTTTTCATGTTCTGTTTATACAAACATATGTTTGGGCCAAATTGTAATGGAACTCCTCCCAGAACAGAAACCAAAACACCCCCCAACCCAGAACACAAGAGATGACATGTTATATAAAATAAAAATATATTTATGATAGATTCTACCAGTTTAATATGAGATAAAGAATATTATCTGGTTGATCCTGCCATTATTTTAATCTAAAAATGTAATTTAAGCACTTATCTGGTTGATCCTGCTACTGTGACATTCAGCTGAGAATATTACTTTCACTTTCCCCCTTAAAAGTAGCATGACCAAGTGGTAGGAAGATCTACTGATTAGGAGATTACAGCAGTTCATTGTAAAGAGGCCTGTACCCATTTAGTTAAAAAAAAACCACTGTAGTTCTGTATTTCTCTTTCAGAAACTGCCGACTATATTCAGAAGACAGAAAGAGAGAGAGAGAGAGAGAGAGAGAGAGAGAGAGAGAGAGAGAGAGAGAGTGTAGTGTTAGAGAAAGAGGAAGAAGCATTAGTATGTGTTGCTATAGCAACGAATGCTCACGGGTCCTCCTACTGTTGTGTAGCTGCCGACTCTCTCTCTCGCTCTCTCTCTCTCTCTCGCTGTCTTCTGAATATATTCGGCAGCTTCCCGTAAAGAAATACAGAACTGCAGAGTTTTTTTAACTACATGGGTACAGACCTCTTTACTATCAACTACTGTAATTTCCTAATGGCTCGATCCTCTTACCGCTTGGTCATGCTGCTTTCAAGGGGGAAAGTGAAAGTAATATCATTTCTGACTGACAGTGGCAAGAGCAACCAGATAAGTGCTTAAATTACATTTTTAGGTAGAAATAATGCCAGGATCAACCAAATAGAGGGGTATATGTGTGTGTGGTTTTGGGGTGGAGTACAGGTTAAAGAGACCTGCGCAATGGAAAGTGAAAAACTTTCACTTTCAGTTGAATGACGTATAGGAACGTGGAGATATCACTATGACGTATAGGAACATGGAGCTATCAATGATATCTTCACGATCTGCCTGAGATACTACTTTTTATCCATGAATTTATCCCAGACATATGTTGTATATAAATATATATATATATATATATATATATATATATATACACACACACACACGTATATATATATTTATATATATATATATATATATATGTAATAGATAACTCACTCTAAAGTGCATGGTCACACTCTGATATACGCATGCCTTGGTGTGCATTGTTATGCACATGGTCACAGGCCACATAGGGGGAAGTAGTAACAACAAGAAAAATGGAAAGGGACCTGGGGGTAATCATATCAGATGACCTTAAGGTTGGCAAGCAATGTGAGATGGCGGTAGGGAGGGCTGGGGGGATACTGGGATGTATAGGGAGAGGCATCACCAGCAGAAAACAGGAAGTTGTTATCCCCCTGTACAGACAGTTGGTGAGACCCCATCTTGAGTACTGCATCCAGTTCTGGAGACCCTATCTCCGCAAGGACATAGACAGGATGAGGCAGTTCAGAGGAGGGCAACTAAAATGGTGCAGGGTCTGCAAGAGAAGCCATACAAGGAAAGACTAAAGGAGCTTAATATGTATACCCTTGAGGAAAGGAAGGAGAGGGGAGACATGATAGAAACATTTAAGCACCTCAGTGGAATCAGCAAAGTCCAAGACTGTAGCATCTTTCAGAAAAAGAGATGTGCAAGAACAAGGGGACACAATTTTGAAGATAGAGGGGGGATTGCTCAGGGGCAATGTGAGGAAGTATTTTTTCACAGAGAGGGTGGTGGACATATGGAACAGCCTTCCTGAGGAGGTTGTGGGGTCTAAAACTGTGGGAGAATTCAAGAATGCATTGAACAGACATAAGGCAATTTTTGTGGGGGGTAGGAAGAAGTTGGCTGTTGGTTAAATAGGATCTGCAGCTTATCCTCTGGGTAGGGAAATAAGCAGTCTAGGTGGGCAAAGCAGTCCTTATCTGCCATCAAAGTCTATGTTTCTATGTTTCAGGCCGAGTGCATCAACCAACCAAGGCGTGCATATATCGGAGCGCGGCTGCGCACCCTAGAGTGGGTTATCTGTCTTATAAAATGGCAAAATTGTTTTGTAGGGGGTTGAAAATGCAGGTGTGTGGTCACGCTCTGATATACGCACGGTCATGTGATGTGTTTCAACCTACCAGCAAAGATAATTTTTCCTACCCATTTTATAAATATTTATATGCAGTGTATATACATATATATGTAATACGTGTGTGTGTGTGTGTGTGTGTATATATATATATATATATATATATACATATATATATATATATATAGCACAGTTGAGTGCTTCGGTACCTACCTAACTGGACACTCCCAGATGGTAAAAATTAATGGAGCATTCTTCCAGGCTTGTGAAGTCACTGTAGGGGTCTTCCAGTGCTCTATACTGTGCCCACTCTTGTTCAGCCTCTTTGTGAACAATCTCCCAGAGGCATGTCCTTCAGCTAGGATCCTGCTCTACACAGACGACATGGTTGTCTTTCTGTGGGATTCATGCCAAGAGGCTCTCAGCAGGCACCTGAAACACAACTTTGACATGCTGCAGTACTGGTTTAAGGACAGCCTATTGGTGCTCAACAGCAAAAAAACAAAGTCAGTGCTCTTTGCTAGGCAACAAAAGAGAAGAACTACTGCACCCTTCATCATAAATGACAGCTCTCACTTTGCCCTTGATCAAGTGTCCTCCTTCAGATACCTCAGGATCACTATTGATGAGTCCCTTGCATTCGATGAACATATTCATATTATTACCAACGCTGGTAACAGGAAGTTAGGAGCCCTCTACAGGCTTCAGTTCTGCCTCACCCCAGAGGTCAGGTATCAGACTGTCAGAGGTACAATCCTACCAATCCTAGACTATGGAATTGTGATCTACTGTGCAGTCTCCAACACCAGCCTACACAGATACCACCTTAAACAAAGCCTGCAGATTTGTCTTAGATGCTGATCACCTTATACACATTTGCAATCTGTACATTAGAACAAAATGGCTTCCTCTCAAGGACCAGATCTGATTCCACTCCTGCCTCCTGGGGATGAAAGCTCTGCTTGGACTTGTACCACTTTCTTTACAGGCTTTATTGTGCCCTGCCCCTTCTAATCATGTTACGAGAAGTGTTACAAAACATGCGCTTGTGGTGCCATTCAGAAGAACTGCCCTAGGGAGTAGTGCCTTTGCGGTCAGGACACCCACCTGGCTAAACGAGCTCCTTCAAAGTATCACAAGCTTCACCAGCAATAGTCACCTCAAATCCAAACTTCAGAATTCCATCGCCCCACATACACACTGCTACTGCTCTACCTAACTTCCAGGACATTACCTTGGTACCCTACTAGACTATATCCATACATGCTCCACCGAATCAGCCTCCCCACTCTCTTACCTATTGCCAGCTACACACTCATTGAGGTGTTTCTACTTTGGCATCCTCTTGCCCATGACAAAGCTTCTTAGCTGCTATTTGTGAATACCTAACTGAATTGTTAGCACCTTATTTCTACTACCAGTGTTTTGTTCCTTATGTACTCTGTGTTAAGACTGTACTTTACAATTTCCCACTGTCTTTAATACTCAATTTCTTGCATTATATTAGTTTGTTAATGTGTTACTAATATGTTTATGACAATGCCTGTTAGCTGCATTTGCTATTCCAAATGCATATAATTATTCCCCTTCTTTGACTGACAAGGACCATCTGTAAATGAACTCTTAGCTCGAAGGTTTGTAATTCCGATTCTTTAATAAATAAATAAATATATATCACATTTAACAAAACTTGTGATTGTCTCTTCTCTTCTCTTCTCTTCTCTTCTCTTCTCTTCTCTTCTCTTCTCTTCTCTTCTCTTCTTTATGGGCATTGTGCTGCACCAGTCAGTCAAGTGTGTGTGTGTGTTGTTGGGGAGATGCTCCTGTCTATACTCTATACTTCAGTTTCAGACTGCAGCAGGCTCCAATTCCTTAGTCTCTCAGTCTGTCTCTGTTGATATAGTACATTGACCTGAGTGCTAGGCCTGGGCAAAATTTGTGTATTTCGCGTCTGTGGAATTTCCTTGAAATTGTGCAGTTTCCACAGAATTTCACCTTATTTTCGCCTCCAGCGGATTTTGCAATTTTCACAGAATTTATCCTCACAGCCACAGAATTATTATTAGTACTGCAAATTTCACAATTTCTGCAGCATTTCTCCCCAAACTGTAGAATTATTATTAATACTGCTTAAAATCTGTATAGAATTGTGGAACTCGCAGTTATTGACATAATCCGCATTTTCGTCATGAAACTGCAGAATAATATTCTGCAGGCTTTTTGGTCATGTGATTTCATTAATTTCAGCAGGAAATTAATTATAAAAAGTCTTTCTTTCTACTGTGACTGTCAGTTAAATGTATTAATTTTTGTGGTGTTAAGTAAGACTGCTTATTCAATACTATAGTTGTTTCCAAACCTTCTTATTTTGATAATTTCATCACAAATATTTCCCAGTTTATGCCCCAAATCTGCAGATCATAAAAATATTCCACAGAATGACCTTCCAAAAAATCAGCAGTTCCTTGATTGGCTGATTTAGGTTCCATGAGGCGTTGTTTTTGCTGTAAAAGATCCATGTTACTATAACAACCACCCTCCCCCTCCGAGTCAAGTAACTGCTGCTCCTCACTTTCTGTGCAGTTCTTTAGAGTTTGGTGAAGTGGAAAGTTCTGCTGCTCTGTGTGTCTGCATTTTTTTGCATTCAACTATAGAAAAAAACTTTTGCATCTCAATCTGATTAAAATAGCTGTAGATCATTTTGTAGTCGGATCCTCCTTCAGCAATCTGATATATGAAACTTGATTAACTGTTTAAATAGCTAGGTAACAGGACAAGACATTGTGTGTGTGTGTGTGTGTGTGTGTGTGTGTGTTTGTGTGTGTGTATATGTGTGTGTGTCTGCAGTTTAAACTACTTTTAGTTGTAAACAGCAGTTTAGTATTTTTTGACTTGAAACTGAAAGCAATACTGTGAGAGGCTGTTCTTATTGTTCCTAAACAGTTTTGCATTGTATTTGACTGATCTACTGATTTTGTAATATACACTGTTGGCATAGATATTATTTGATTGATTGTTTTTGTGCACCAGTTAAGATTTGAGTGAAAAAATGGTTGGAAAGAAGTCAGGGTCAGGTACTAGGGTTAGTGTGCATGGTGGACGTAGATGTGGATGTGGTAGTTCAGTGGCTCGTTCGAGTATTAACTCCCCTCCTGAAGCTCTGGCTGCAATGTCTCATGAAATGAATATTGAATTTGATGGTGCTACAGGTCCTTCTGGCAACAATAGTACTGTAGGTCCTGTGGTTGGCAGTAGAGTGGGTGCAGGTAGTATCAGCAGTACTGTGGGTCCTGTGGTTGGCAGTAAAGCGGGTGCAGGTAGTAGCAGCAGCACTGCAGGTCCTGTTGTTGTCAGTAGAGTGGTTACAGGTAGTAGCAGCAGGTTAGTCAGTGGCACAAAAGTATCCCCAATAGGTCTGTGTTCTTCTGGTAGTGCAGTAAGTAAGGGTGGAATCAGAATTGATTACTTTTTCTGTAATGCAGGCAATAGCACAAGTAGTGTGAGCAACAAAATTATTAATTTTACTGAGAATGCAGCAGGCAAATTCAGTGTTGAGGGGGACTGAAAACTGCAGTTGATGTTGCTGCATTAATGCTTGATTCACAGGAGGATTTTCAGCCTGAAAATCCTGATTTGCTTTCATCTGTGATGGATTCACAAATTTCACAGTGTAGCAGTTTTGAATGTGATATTGAGGATGATGGGCCCATAGTAAAGGTGGTCAGTAAAACTATTGGTTGTGGTGAGAGTAAATCTGCAGGTTCTATTGATAATGATGTTTTGATGGTGGTAAATGAGAAACAGGCTGATATTGTAGCAGACATTAGTGGGGTCAATGATATTGATAGTGTTAGTGTATGTGATTTTCAGGATGTTCAAGATGACCCTTTAATAGATCTTGATTACCAATCTCCCTATGTCCCTGTTAACATTTCACATACCTTTCCTCAGAATGTAAATGTAAAAGTGTCATCACAAGCACAGAATGAAACATCAGTGACTGTTAACAATAACATGCAATCTGCAATGCCTATTCATTTCACTACAAGTAAAATCATGCAGCAGAAGTGCCCGCATGTGCCTGTCAAAGATGAGTCACAGCGGCAGATCACAGTCAGCAGTAAGGCCAAGAGTGTTCCCCCTTCTAAAAAGCAGTGTGGAGTGGTCAAATCTCTAGTGTGGGACTTTTTTGTATTGCAAGATAATGATGACAGTACAGCTATTTGCCAAATATGCCAAAGTAAAGTGAGTCGTGGCAAGGCAGGGTCACACTTAGGCACAACTGGGATGCACTCACATCTCCAAACCAAACACACCATTCACTGGCAGCAGCATAAACATCCGGCTTCACAGGAAGAAAACAGTTACTCTGTTCCTCTACAGAACTACTTATTGGACCCCATTGACAGTGAGAGTAGTGTTATTCCATCACCAATAACATCCACTCCAAAGCGTTCTGAATCTTCAGTTCTAGGTAAATCGTCATCCTGTACCTCATCCTCCTTTGTATGTTCAGACTTCCCTCACCGCAGTATCTTACCACAAAGTTTACAAACCCCTTTCAGTTCTAAAGTCACCCATATGCAGCTGAGAATTTCCAAGTCAGTGGTCACTATGAGGCAACCTAATATTAAGGATGCATTTTCCAAGAATACAAAGTACCATAGGAATCATCCAGTTGCAAGGCACTTGAATGCAGCAGTTTCTCAAATGCTTACAATTGATCTTCTTCCACACTGTTTTGTTGAAAAATCTGGTTTTCGGCAGCTCATGTGTAAGGTGGAACCCAAATATGAATTGCCCAGCAGAACTTACTTTTCGATGAAAAGTGTCCCTGAGCTGTACAACACTTTATGTTGTACAGTTTCACATGCACTGTCACACTCTGTGGTCAGCACTGTGCATCTCACCACTGATACGTGGACCAGTCTTCTGGGATCCACAGTTAGCTGTATGTGTGTTACAGCACATTGGGCACACATCCCTGGTATGTACGGTACTTCACCTTGTCCTGCAAGTGATTGTCATTTGAAAACAACTTATGGAGGCAGTGGTGGTGGTGTGTACCAGCAGGCAACACTAAGCATGTAAAGTATGCATGGCTGTCACACAGCTAAAATAATTCTTGAACATCTAAATGAGACAATTTCTCATTGGCTGAAACCACATGGACTCAATGTGAGTTTCATTTCAAGCGACAATGGAGCCAATGTAATGAAAGCCATAAGAGATGGTGGCTTTGCGCACATTCCTTGCTATGCACATGTTTTGAATCTGATTGTACATCAGTTCTTAAAACATGAGACAGTGGACAGCATGGTGACCATTAGTCATCGTATTCGTGGACATTTCAGTCGTTCCTCAAAAGCTCGATCTGAGCTTAATGTGTTGCAGCATTCATATGGTGTGCCACAGCATCATCTCAAGCAGGATGTTCCCACAAGGTGGAACTCAGCTCTGTATATGCTGGAACGCTTGTTTGAGCAGTGTAAACCTGTCAATGACTATGTCATGCAGCTGTGTAATCCCCTCACTCAACAGGCAATGACACTCAGTCTATCTCAGTGGAGGGTCATGGATAGTGTAATACAGGTTTTGCCCCTTTGAGCATGCCACTCAGGCTGTTAGTGTTGAATCAGCATGTTTGAGTCAGGTTATTCCATTGTTGCAGATACTTAAGCAGGCAGTGGTCAACTTGAATGACCAATTTGAATGTGCAGCAGATGAGGTTGGTGTGAACCTGTGTAACCACATGATGGACATCTTAGAAAGTGATAATCGCGTCTGTTACATGTTGCATAGTGATTCATACCAGATGGCCACTTCACTGGATCCCCAGTACAAGCATGGTCTTGCATCACTTCTGCCAGGGGGTAAAGTACAGGTTGATCATTGTTCACTTGCTGTTCATGACAAAGTGCACAACAAAATGCTTGACATGGATGTCAGTAAAAGACATGAGGGAAGTACTCAGCAGCATGTGTGTTCCAGGTCCCAACTCTTTGTATCATCAAAGTTATCATCTTCTTCAGTACGCAAACCCACCCGCAATCCATTGTGGTCAATATTACAGCAGATGGGTGTTTCTCAGCCCCAGAAGCAGGAATGCAGCAGCAAACTGCAGATGTCAGCGGCAAACATGGTCACTGCCTATCTTGATGATCCTGAGCAGGTAACTGTTGAGGATGACCCTTTGTTAGTATAATGGCAGCACAGGGTGACAGTGAGGCCTGCACAGGCATCAGTTGCAGTGGAACTGTCAAGTTGCCCTTGTTCCAGTGTAACATCGGAATGGGTTTTTAGTGCAGCAGGGGCAATTGTGTCAGACCAGCGGATATGTCTGTCTGATTTAAATGTTAAGTGACTGACATACATAAAAATGAATAAACATTTTATTCTACCTCAATGGTCTTTGTCTGGCAGTGGCACTGTTACGTCTAGTGGTGATAACGAAGGCATGGATGATGATGAAAATTATGTTAAGCAGGTAAAGGATATGTGTTCTGATGGTGAGGATACATCAGAGGGACACATCTTTTAGTTTACATAATTTTGCAGTTTGTTCTATGACAGAAAATTGCTGAAAGCAGTTATTTGTATTATTTTTAGTTACCCAATGTAAAGTCCAAAATAAGTACTTTTTTTTGGGGTCACACATTATTTGAAAAATGTACTCCATAGCCAAGTACATACTGGTAATACAAACACACAGTGAAACAGCAGCCTCAGAATAGCTGCCTCTCCCTATCTAGTCACTGACTAACCTTTTGATGGTCTTACTAATAAAGTCTGACTTACATGTTACCTGTAGTGTAGATGTTATTCACTTGTAATGTTCTATATCTGCATATGGAACAAAACAAAATCCGACTTACCCATACGAAAAGCATGCCACCATGTAGACCCCCACACCCCCCTTTCATAATCGCTATAAGGCACTCCTTGGGGTGTATTATGGTTGACTGACAGTCATTATCGGGTGGTGAAAGCAGTCGTCTATGTCTCATGCTTCAACCTACCATGAGGTAGGTCGTTATCAGTGTCACACCATAACACCCCGCCATGCCTTATTGCTTAATTAGGGCACAATTATTATTCAACCAGCACAGACAGCCTTCTGTCTCTGCGTAGATTATGTCATGTCAGTGTGTGACAGCTGCGATGGACATTTGTTAGGAGAAAAGATGGTTGCAGTTACTCTGAGCTGGCCGATGTTCCAGTCCCCCACCCCCAAAAAAAAAAATAAATAACAAAAAAATTTTGAGGTCACATGTTTGCTTGTCCCTCCTGTTTAATAATGATTTATGTGTTCTGTGGTGCACCACTTGCTGGGGTTAACACTCAGCAGTCAGATGGTTGCAGTTACTCTCCCAGTTGGATGATGTTTCTGGCCCTCCCTGAGTCCCTTCCGCAAAAAAAAGAAATAGAAATGCAAATAATATTTAGCTAACCAGACACATATTTCCTTGTCATCCCTTATCATTGTTTTATAAATACTCATCGTGTTTAGTAAAGTGGTGCACCTCAAGCACTTTTCCAAGTTTTCCATCAATGCTCCATCAAAACCAAAATAAATATCAAGTAAGGTAACTATGATTTTCCCTAAATAATTGTTTTAGCAGTGTCTGAAGTGATTAGCTGTATATCATTCTGTTATGGAACTGCAGATCTATGTATATTGGCAATAGTGTTGTATGTTGCAAGCTAATTATACTTTTCCGACACGGCTGCTCCCACCAGTACTATGGTTGGGTAGGGATGGAATAAAAGACAAATGAATACTGCAAACTTTAAGCGACTGACAGCCAGGGGAAACTTAACAAGCTGATTAAGCACTGGTGCTGCTAGACAGTGGCACTGCAGGCTATAGCTGATTCTGCCATATTATTTTTATTCATTTAAAATTTTGGTGACCGGGTAGGTCCACTGAGACAATAATGGTCCCTTTTTCAGGAGAGACCCAGGATTAATTACAAGCTACAGGAGAATAAACATTAGGAACAGCTCAAGGGGAAATTGAGAAATACAGACGTTACAATCAGGACATGATGTATGATTCACAGACAGGTTAGGTACATTTGAAGAATAACATGATAAGAAAAACCATTGCACATGAATGACAGTCACACATTGTTCATTGAAATGGAACAGTTTCACAAGAATTACAGTTACAAGTGCCTCATCAGGCGGTAAGGGTCCCAATATGGGAGAAAAGGCATGCCAGGTGGCTGACAGTAGCTATGGGGGTAGTCCTAATGTAGTGTATTGATCCTTAGCGGTAGCATGCACAGAGGCTTAGCCCCAACAGGTAGGTCTTGAGGCCTTTCTTAAAGCCACCAGGAGAGCTGCAGTCTTGGAGATTACTAGGGAGGCCATTCCAGAGGGATGGAGTGTAGACCACGAAAGACCGAAGACCTTGACATGTTCGGACTCTAGGGACATGGAGGAGTTGACGATTAGAGGACTTTAAGGTTCTTCCAGGCTGCTTAAGCATTAAAGTGCAACTCAGACTAGGGGGGCATTAGTTTGTAGAAGTCTGAAGGCCAGGCATAGGGTGGGGTACATCAACCTACCCTCAAGGGAAGGCCACTTTAGTGAGTGCAATATGTTACAGTGGTGTTCTAGAGGCGGGGCACCCAGGGCAAAGTGCCTTACTCTGTGATACAATACTTTCAGCTTTTGCATCTCTGTGTTTTGTAGTGAGTATAGCACTGGGGCCCCATAGAACAGGATGGGGAGGAGCATGCTGGTGGCTACCCTTAACTTGGTTGTCTGAGTGAGAAAAGGGTTCAGACAATACAGGAGACCAAGCTTCTGGTTTAGTGTCTTGGTTAGTTGATCAACATGACCCTTGAAGGAACAGTCCTGATCAATATATACGCCCAGGTATTTAATGCAGTCCACAACCTCTATAGGAGAACCAGTGAACAGGCAGGGGGAAAATAAGCATGATCTATCTGGGCCTAGCCTTTTGGGTCCAAATAGGAAGGCTTTGTTTTTTTTCACATTAAAGACTAGTTGATTAGTCAGGAACCAGTTTTCCAATATGGAAAGGTCCTGGTTCAGAAATTGATTTAACTGTCCCACATCAGGAGCTGATCAGTACAACACGGCATCATCGACATAAAGGGTCACCTTTGCACCTCCACAATGTTTAGGCAAGTTATTGATGAATAGGAAGAATAGGAGGGGTCCCAATATTGAACCTTGGGGGACCCCTGCAGAGTTGGAGTGCTTATCAGATTTTGCCCCCAGCCATCTGTTTGAGATCTACCACGTAGGTAATCTGTGAACCACTGTACTGAGTGGTTGTCCAATCAAAGGGATCTGAGATGTGAGATGAACAGTTTGTGGTCCACCAGATCAAAGGCCTTGGTAAGGTCTAGAAAGATCGCACCAGTTAGTTGCCCATTATCTTGGGCTGTGAGAATGTCAGACATAAGGCTAACCAAGGCAGTATCTGTGCCATGTAATTTTCTAAATCCGTGTTGACATGGAGTAAGGAGGTTATATTGTTCAACATATTCCTGGACTTGTTGGTACACGATTCTCTCAAGCATTTTGCTTAGTGTGCAGAGTATGGAAATCGGCCTGTAGTTCTCGACCAACTCGCTTTGCCCCCCTTTGGGGATGGGTGTAACCAGGGCATTTTTCCAGGCTGTGGGAACTTTGCCTTCCATCAGCGACCTGTTGAATAACCATGTGATCGGTGTGGCAATTTCTCGGGCTACTAATTTGAGTAACCTAGGTTCTAGTTTGTCACACCCTGCAGAACCAGTGACCTTAGTGTTCCTGATCAGCTTTAGGACCTCAGTTTTAGACACCAACTTAAGGTGGAAGTTAGGTGATGAGGGAGGATCCTCTGTGTCATCAGCGGCTGTCTGGCTAGGGCTGTAGGGGTGAACCTTATATTTGTCGAGATCAGTGAGGAATACATTAAAGGCATTAGCAGCGTCTTGTGGGTTTGTGTGGTATACGCCATCCACAACAATGTCACAGACATTTTGCATGTAGTGCCCCTTCAGAAACGTGTTGATTTGAGACCAGAATTTTCTGGGGTCAGAGAGATTTTTTGTTTGCAGATTCGTAAGGTACTGTCGCTTGACCTGTTTTAGGTCTCTTTTGCAATTGTTCCTGAGCATTCGGTACAAGACCCAGTCATTGGCCAGTTTAGTAGATTTATACCTTCCCCAGGCCCTGCCTCTTTCCCTCATAAGCTTTTTTAGATCATGTGTCAGCCACATGGATTGCTGCCCTTTGACCCTCATTTGTTTAAGCGGGGCGTGTTTATTAGCAGCAGAAAGAAAATTCTTGTTGAAAAGGTCCAGGGCTATGTCTAGACTAGGGGCGATTTTTAGCTGAGCCCAGTCCACTGCCGATAGGGTATCTCAGAATGAGTTAGCGTCAAATTTAGAGTAGTCACGTGCCAGAAAGATTCAGGGGGCAGGGGTTGGATAATCATTTTTCCATATACCAAAGATAGGGGCATGGTCGCTTAAGGAGTCAGGAAAAGTGCCGGCCAGTTTGAATCTATTGGGGTTGGATGCCAGGATCCAATCCAGTATGGTGTGGTTACCGGATTTCAAATTCAGTCTGGTAGGTTCCTGGATAAGCTGGGTCAGGTTGGCCTCTTGCAAATTGGCCTCAATGTCACTTTTGGTCGAGGGTCCCCAGTGGAGGTTAAAGTCACCCAGGATTATTTTCTCCCAGGAAGGTACTGTAGGTCATGGATGAGTTTGTCAAGGGCCTTTAGTGTTTCTACTGCAGTCTTGGGAGGGTTGTATACATAACCTATCAGCAAGGGCTTAGTACCACCCAACAGTAGTTTAACAAATAGTGCTTTGCAGCATGCATCAGTCATGGTTGGGATCACTACTATTGAGGCTGTTATTGATGCTTTAACGTATATGATGACCCTTCCACCCTTTTTTCCGATTCTGTCCTGCTGAAAGGTTTTAAATCCAGGGATCTCAATCTCATGCACTAGGATGCTAGGTTTAAGCCATGTTTCAGAGATGGCTAATGCATCAGTGGAGTACTGGTGAACCCAGGCCTCAAGTTCTTGTAATTTGGGTCTGAGACTGTTTACATTAATATGAACCAGTTTCAATCCTTTCGTATTGGCCCAGCTGGGCAAGGCGGGAGTTACATTTGGGATATTGATGCAGGGAGAACCTGGGTTAGTTTCCATATCCACCGCTAACAGAAGCTTTAAACGGACCCATACCTTCCTGAGCCACCAGAGTGGGAGATGAAAAAACAGGTGTTTGTGTAGCCTCAGGTATACAATACAAACATAGAAATGCCCACCTTTCCTGAGACTATTAGAGGTAAGTAGGCTAGGGTAGGGGTTTAGATGGGGGTGGATACAGGGATAATGGGCTAGTGTGAGATCGGTTGGCCAGTTATTTCCCATCTGAGAGTTCTTCATTAGTTGGTCTGTGCATAATGTGAGCAGGATATAACCACTCCCCAGAAACATGCCCAGAAACATTTCAGTTTAGTACAGCAGTTAATAATATTGTAGTGCTCATCAAGACAACAGACTGAGATATCACAAACTGTGTGTTTAGCAGGGCAGTAGGTATGATAAAGCAGATTGTGATATCACAATGACAATTGTGTGGTTAGCAGGGCAGTAGGTATGGTAAAACCACTTCACAGGGAGGGGAAGGCCACCAGGGGCCATGATATGAGACTGGAGGGAGGAAGGTTCAGGAGGGAGATGAGGAGACACTTTTTTACAGAGAGGGTGGTGGCTGGGTGGAATGCGTTACCTGCAGAAGTAGTATCCAGTAGAACAGTGGACTGCTTCAAAAGGGGATGGGACAGGACAAGGGGGAGGGTTAATGAAGGGGAAGGGTGGAAGGGAAGGGCAGCTGCAGAATAAGGGATGCTAGCTGCACATTCGAACAGACTTGATAGACCTCTAGGCCTTTATCTGCTGGCAAATTTCGTATGTTTGTATGTTCACATTAGCTACACATTACATGGGTGTAGTGGGAGGTAGGCGCCACTAGAGGGAGTTGATAGAGTGCAGTATTGGGTCAGACTCTTTTTTTTTTTTTTTTTTTTCCGAAGCGGCCAGTAGAGGTAGAAGCAGATAACCTGCAGGTGGAAAACGTGCCTGATAGGCTAAATTCAATCAGGTGTCTGTAGCTATAAATAGCAGCATCGACCAAGGGTGATGGTAGAGGTGGCAGGGCAGCCGATATGAAGCATCGTTGGGCCAGCAGTTGGCTGTCTGCACTGCAAGTAGCTTGCCAGGGTTCTTTTACCTTCCGATTCAAAAGTTCGCGCCTTTGAGCTGTGGGGGAGGGCTGCTCGGTCACCCGCCCTCATGACCCTGGGGGCTCTCAGAGAACTGGCTGCAGTCTGTGGGGAGACAGGAGAACAAGAGAACTTAAATACAGGTATGGACAAAAGGAGGGGCTAGGAAAAAAGGGGTTGTGGGGGGTCACGCTAGTCGAGCGAGGCTGTTTTGCAAATGCTGTACTAACTAATTGATTTCAACTGGTGGTAATTCTAGGTAACAGAAGGAAGGGAGTCAGGCATACAAAACAACTTACAGTGGCTCTGATAAATTGCTGTGCAAAGTAGCTGTTTTGCAATTGCTGTACAAATTAATTGATTTCAACTGGTGGTAATTCTAGGTAACAGAAAGCAGGGAGTCAGGCATACAAAACAACTTATAGTGGCTCTGATAAAATGCTGTGCAAATTAGCTGAATTCAACATAGTGGTTCTATCTACTGATTTAAGTTTTACTACTACTGGAGGTTTGTTGTGAGCCCTTTGGTACAGCTGGGGCAAGTAACAAGTCCGTAACAAACCATCTATGTCCCAAAAATTAAGGCCCTCAGCCAGAACGTGCATTTAGCCAGTCAATCAATGTACCAAAATTAAGGTGCTCTACTAGAATATGCATTTAACCAGTGCTAAGAGAGAAAATTTAGGTTAAAAAACAATCAGCATATGTATGGCGACTAAAATTAGTTATCTTTAAATATGACGCCAGTCGTCCGTCTGCACTGCAAGTAGCTTGCCAAGGTTCTTTTACCTTCCGAGTCAAAAGTTTGCGCCTTCGAACTGTGAGGGAAGGCTGCTCGGTCACCCGCCCTTGCGACCCTGGGGGCTCTTAGAGAACCGGCTGCAATCTTCCAATTCAAAAGTTCATGCCTTCGAGCTGTGGGGGAAGGCTGCCTGGTCACCTGCCCTCACGACCCTGGGGGCTCTCAGAAAACCGGCTGCAGTCTTCCGATTCAAAAGTTCACACCTTTGAGCTGTGGGGGAAGGCTGCTTGGTCACCAGCCCTCGCAACCCTGGGGGCTCTCAGAGAACCAGCTGCAGTCTTCCAATTCAAAAGTTTGCACCTTCGAGCTGTAGGGGAGGGCTGCTCGGTCACCTGCCCTCACCACCCTGGGGGCTCTCAGAGAACCAGGTGCAGTCTTCCGATTCAAAAGTTCGCGCCTTCGAGCTGTGGGGGGGGGGCTGCTCGGTCACCCGCCCTCACGACCCTGGGGGCTCTCAGAGAACCGGCTGCAGTATTCCAATTAAAAAGTTTGTGCTTTCGAGCTGTGGGGGAGGGCTGCTCGGTCACCCGCCCTCGCGACCTTGGGGGCTCTCAGAGAACCGGCTGCAGTCTACCAAATCTGCAACCACTGAGATTCCTGTCAGGCCCCGAACAAATAACTAAAGTACTGTACATCCTCTGGAATTACCTAAAATTGTGCTGAAGACCCATTTCCTACCAACAACATACCCTTGCATCAAGTTTCTTGCACCAAATAACAACATCCAAAGGAAGTAATATGCCATGCCACTGCAAGCTGGCTGATGATGATGAGGAACAATTTCCGGATGCCATCACCACCTCCCTTCACCATCATGTGTGTTATAAGTACTCTTCACACAGAACCACAGAAAGAGTAAACAGTATGCATATGAGATGATCGATGATATGACAACTAATTCATCTTACGACGTCACAGACTGTCCTTCACAATCATTAACTCTACCCACCAGTGCTGATCTTGTTATTCTGATAAAAAGTAAAAGAGACGGAGGAACTGCCATTGTCCAATATATTACAGTAAAGCTGCTGCTGAATCCGGATGCTACTGCTGATTCTGAATCCACAACAATACCACAGGTGTGTATTGTCTCTTATACAGTTCATTCTTCTCACATCATGATATGTATTACTTAAATATTGTTAATAACGGTAAATACTGCAACTGCACTGTTACTGTTAGTCAAGTCATGTAAGAGGTTATCCTATAGAAAGATGCATTGTTGTCGTAGTGCGGTGTGGGTGTGCAGGCACTAAGGTACACTACACTAGTAGGACCGGGGAGGGTGTTAGTCATTTTTTTTCTGTATCTTTATGTCATTATAAAACTGTCTTTGCAGAGAGATGTGTGCATGTGTAGCAATTTAGTTTCATATACTGTTTAAACTGCTGTTAACAAGTGCTGTATTCAATAAAGTCACTGCTTCCACAAAGTTATTTTTCATAACTTATATATCTTGTAGGTCATAATATGATGATGACTGAGGCCACTTCTGCCACACTGCTCCCATTTCATTGGATGATTAGTCCAACATTCCATTTCTGACTTTTTATTTCCATTGCATGTGTTCTGTGGAACTGTCCATTGACAGGTAAGTCTTGCATGGTGGTATTATGTTTTTTTCAGTAATGAAACACATGAGTTAATCAGGTAGATATTGCTTTGCAGTATCATTATCCTAATTATGCCATGCTACGGGAAGCCCTAAAAATAGGAACTTGTGCCTAGTGGGCCTTACCCGGTTACCAAAGACTAAAATAAAAAAAATTAAAAAATTATGGATAGCAATTAAAGGATGGTGGGACTACACAATGTTTACCCTTTAAGACATTCCATGATAGTCAGTGCGGTAGGCAGTCATGGTACTAGGTCGCAATTGCAGGAGATGACCATGATGGTAACATATGTAAGAAATGTATATTGAATACTAACAACATGGCAATTTCCCATGGTCTTGGTTATCAACATTACTTTTGTTTCTGTAACAAATATCACGTCACCATGACTTATTGCCTTTCCCAGTCTGTCACATGCTGCTGCTGCCTGGATAATACCTGATGCCACCTTTGACTGTTTCTTCATGATGTGTCGTGATCACAACTAACCAGGTAAGATATATTGTAGGGACACCATTCTATTTGATACCGTTGATATTTTTTTGTCTATGTCACCCACCATTAAGGCCGGTAAGTGTTGCAGTAATATTCCTACCGTCACTCATTAAGATGTAGAAGGCACCGTAGGGGTAGCAAGTCAGTGGTTGTTTGGGGGAGGGGCCACAAACAAGGTGGAGGTTTTATAATGATTGATAGTCAGTGTTAGGGTAGGCATGGTAGGCAATGCATGGTATGACAGTACCATGTGCATGAGACACTTTTCTGTTCATAAAGTCTGATAAGACAAGAGTTAACAAACAGTTTCTGTCAATGTTTGCCGGGGACTCAGGTAAGTAATGTAGTGGTGGTATGCCTAATGTCATTCATCATCAAGATGTATAGGGTGTCATAGGGGTATCAAGTAAGTAAGTAGTTGTTTGGGGGAAGGGCACACACAATGTTGAGGACAGGTTGTCTGAAAATTTTAGAATAGTAGGTTGGTTAGGCCGGCACAGTTGACAGTTGACTATGAAAGATAGTACCATATGTAGGAAAATGGTCGCAAAGCCTGATAAAAGGTCACAGTCTTAGCCAGATGCCTGATATGTGTCCATCTCAAGCTGATTTATTTCCTTTATAGACCAGTCACACACTGCTACTGCTGTTACTGCCAGGATCACACCTGATGCCGCTATCACAGTTTCTTCATATGTGTTCATCCCACCTGCACAGGTAAGTAATCTTTTGCATGTGAATTTTTTAGTTAAATATAACATTTTATTCTTAGAAAAGAAAGTGTGCAATTTACTTAAGCAATAAGGGGGGATAGATTAATTTAGCACTCTGTTAATCACCCCTATGGGTGTACGTGGTACTGTGTTGCGCTTAAAGCTATATTGCACCTCAGGGGTTTTTAACTGACTGTTAATCTAAGTACTCCTGGGAGTGCCTTATTACTATTGTAAAAAATTATTCCACAAGAACAGTGTTAAAAGTATACTTTTTGAATGATGTTATTTTCTTGATTTAGATGCAGATTTTTATTAAAATAGTTATTTCACAAGCAGTGTAAGAATGATGGTTTAAAATCATGCTACATCATTCCAGTCATTCAGCAGTGCTAGATGCTGGAATGCTGACAGGAAGAATCCATGTTCCATGGTGATCGGGCAGTACATGACATTATAATATGGCAATAAAAAGTCCAGTAATCGGATTGGTTCAGGAGCTCGGAACCCAGTGCTGATATCCCATTACGCAGTCACACTGGTTGGAGGAAACTAGAGGGTTTAGCCAGGAGCCAATTACAAATACAGTATTTTTGCTGTACATAGTATTTAAACCTGAGATTGCATGTCAGTGCTGGGATTTGGGATGTGCTAGGGCTTTTTTTTTTAAGAAAGTCATAATAAACATTTTTCCTTTTTGATTTGGTGCATTTCTGCCCCCCCCCCAATATCTTGGACCCATTTTATAATCACAGTAAGACACTCCAGGGGTGTTCATTGTGGTGGGTTAACAGCACTTCTTAGGTGGCTGAAGTGAAGGCACTCGGCAATGCTTCATGCCACACTGAAGTTGTTCCACTCTTCAACCACAACGCATACCCTGTCATGCCTTATTGCTTAACTATAACATGGATTAATGTAAGGTTGTTGGAATCTTAACAGCCAGTCAGACTGATGCAGCATTTGCACGACCCTTCACTGAACCTTGAGACACATGTCTGTAACTCAATAATCCCATGATCCCATCCCATCCCATCCCAAGACAAGGAAGAGTACACAACTGTGAATGGATTATTTGTATGTTTCAAAACACAACAGGAAAAAGTTAAAAGTGATAATATTGAACAACAAGTCAACAATACAATAAAACAGTAACTATTTACAATAAAACAAGGTTAGTTATAACAAGACTGAACAAGTATGAAACAACAGTTGTAAACGTATGTTCAGAATCAAGTAACTTAACTGTCAACTGAAAATTATTTTTTGGCCTATATGGCAGCACGGGAAACTCTACGTTTCTGGTGATGCTGGGGGATGGGGAGTGCTGACCGGTGGCAGCGCTTAATCTTTTGAGTACGTCGTCTTCAGTCAGCTTCCTGAGCATAGACAACATTCTGTCCTGGTTCTCCATTATTTTGGCCATGTTGACCTCCAGTACTTTGATCCTTTTTAAAATTTTGTTGTCCCGGTCCCTCCTCTGGTTGGTGCTTCTTTCACCATGCTGTACTTCTTGGGGTGCTTGCTGGTCTTCAGCTGCTGCGCCTGCTCTCCCTGTGCTTGATGGCTGCTGTTCAGTGTCCCTTGATGCAAGCCTGGCCAGTTCACACTGGATCTTCATGATCCTGTTTTTTCTCCTTGTACACTGTTCCTTGGCTGCCATCTGGTCTTCCGTCAATGTTGTTGAGGTGGTCACCACAGCTGCCATAAAGAAAGACAGGCTGGTGAGGGTAAGGACAGACACTCATTGCGTTTCAGGCAACTCTCAAGGCATGTATGTGAATGCATCTTCTTTGTTCGCAAACCAGCTGAGCTGAGATCTCTGAGAAGCCGGCAGAATACAAGTATTCCATGTTGTCATTCTGTGTGTGTGAAGGGGAGGCATTGTACTACTACTACAATAATGAGGAACTTTGCATTGTCCTATTCCATGTTAAACAATCAAACACAATGTATTGGGTGTGCACTTGAAGGAAGACATATCACAGACTGACAAGTGAAAAACATCTAAGGAAGGAGGAAAAGGAGTCAAGGATTATACATTATTTAGCAAGGTTTCACAGTGAAGGTGGACTTATAACATTTTTAGAATAACTTTTTGTTCTGCAACATTGTCTGTGGGATCATTTAATATAAGCATTATGCACTGCCACTAAGATAAGTGTGTGTGTCTTCAGTGCTGAGATAACCGCACATCCAGAGCATTGCAAGAAGACTCTCGGCCTGCTGTGTCATGCATAGCCATGCCTCGGGGTGTGCAGGTATCTCGGTACTACCAACAACACCTCTGTCATGTGTTGCTGCTTACATAATGTATGATCGTACTCACTCATACGCATCTTGTGATCAATTTCATTGGTTTGGTTACCTTGACAATGAAGCAGGGCATTTTTTGTGGTTATCATAACATAGATGATCCAGATGAGGTTCGTAGAATGAGAAGAGATCTGGATAAACTAGCAAAATGATCAGAAGAGTGGCAACTGGGGTTTAATGCAAAGAATGAAAGATCATGCACATAGGGAAGACAAACCCTGAAGCCACCTATAGGCTAGGAGGGGATTTGCTGGCAGTCACAAGGGAAGAAAAAGAGTTGGGCGTCATCATCACAGATGACCTGAAATCATCCAAACAGACCACTAAAGCAGTACTTAAGGCTAGAGAGATGTTGGGGTGTATTAATAGGGGCATCACAAGTCGGAAGAGGGAAGGAGGGAGGGAGGTAATAATCCCTCTTTACAAGACTCACTGGTTAGGCCCCATCTAGAGTACTGTGTGCACTGAGCAGTACTGGAGGCCACACCTTCACAAGGACATTAAACCAAATTGAGGCAGTCCAGAGAAGGGCAACCAAAATGGTGCAGGGATTGCATCAGAAAACATATGAGGACAGATTAACTGAGCTCAATATGTATACGTATACCCTAGAGCAAAGGAGGGAGAGAGGTGATAAGATTGAAACATTCAAACACCTTTTAAGGGCTTTAACAAGGTAAAAGAGTCTAACATGTTTCAATATAAGAAAAATAGCAGTACAAGAGGACACAGCATAAGATTAGAGGTAGGCCGATTAAGGGGTAATGTGAAGAAGTTCTTTTTCACAGAAAGGGTGGTGGATGCATGGAACGGTCTACCTCAGGAAGTGGTGGATATAAATACAGTGCAGGGCTTCAAACTGGCATGGGATAGGCATAAGGGAGCAATACAGATGAGTATGAATAGATAGGCCATTGACAGAGCAAAAACCAATGGCATATTCATAACGTAGAAAAAGAAATGGGCAGACTGGATGGGCCTTGCGGTCCTTATCTGCCATCAACTTCTATGTTTCTATGTTTGTATGTAACCCACAAATGCAATTTCAGCGAGGTTCATTAACACAACAGTAAAATGTGTTTTATACTTCCAGATGCTACCAATGAATAATAGAATCAACATCATCACAGTGTGGGTGAGAAAATTTTAGCCATACGTTTGGAAGGTTCACTAACACCAGTCCACTATACAGACTAGTTAGGGTGGAAAAACGGTTGTGGTAGCTGAGGCTACCTCAGGGGGTCAAAAAAGGAAAGAAATACTTCTTCCACTACATAAGCTAAAAAAGGAAAAGCAGGGAACAACAACTAGTGGGGAGTAAGACGGATGGATTGCTGAGAGGAAAAGGATCTGGAGCAAGCAGATGCACTGCATGACTGCTTCTGCTCTGTGTTTACGTAGGACAAGGGGGACAAGGACGGGAGATGACAACAGATGTGGGGATTACAGAGGGTGCTGGATGGTTATAAGGGGTGACAGGGTGAGGTGAAGGGGCAATGTGGTGGAAGGTGGGGGGCAGCAGTGATATAGTGTGCTAGCTAGCTGCACGATCTAGCAGATTCACTAGGCAATGATGCCTACTTCTGCTGGCATTTTAGTATGTTCATAATAAAGGATGGGGCGGTGTGTGTTATGACTTTTTATACACACTGCAGGTGTGATATGCTTCATAATAAACCCCGACTGGTGACTGCAAGACTGAGGGGTTTATGAGAAGCATTCCACACAGAGGGTGTGTGTAAATTAAAATTGAGTTTTACAGACTACACCATCTTTTTTTATATAATTGCTGGCAGTGGCGGGTGCTTTTTTGATACAGCAGTTATGTGACATAAAAGACAGCAATTGTTGGTATTAGTTACCACACACAGCGGTGGTTGTAGGACTGGCAGGTGTCCATCATGAATAAAGGTAGAAGGAAACTAGCACATGCAGGGAGTCATGGAACAACATGTATGTTTCATGTAATAAGAAGGCGGTTATTAATTATTATGGCACATGACATTAGCAACCTTGTTTGATATTTTCCTTAGGGAGAAAGTGACCAACAGTAATTACATATAAATAACAATTTGTGCACAGTCTACTGACTGTACTTAATCCTTATCTGCATGAAAAAAATTATCATCTTACCATCAGAAGGCCTGCGGGTATCCACAATGCTGCTGCTTGCTCCTTCCTCCACTCCATCTGCTGGAACTGTGGTGCTGGACTCCATGGCGCTGGAAACAGCGGTAGAGCTGCTCTTGGTAGCACCTGTTAACAATAAAGAGAAGAACACTGAAATGAAATGCAGTTGTAGCAATATTTGTAGTCTAGTCATAACAGGTTGATTGTCACAGCAGCAAAAGGCCATCATTGTCCGTGCTGCTGGAGCATGCAGTTATCTTCCTATTCAGCAGCCAGCTGCCACACCAAGCCACCTCACAGTACCTCTCCTTGCCATACTCTTTGCCCTGTCCCACCCCTTCTTAAAGCATTCTACTGTGTTACATGCCACCACCACCTCAGCTGGTAGTGCATTCAACTTTTCCACCACCATCTCCGTAAAGAAATGCCTCCTCATATCCCCCCTGGATCTGTCACCCTCCAATATTATGTCATGCAACTGACAACTGATGGTAGTAAAAGTTAGAATAATAAAAGTAATATACTCACTTGTTCTGTCATCTTCCACTGTGGCTCTGGTGTTGGGCTCTGCTGCTGGCTTCTTCCGCTGTGTCCTCTTCCTCTTCCTACTACCACCATTCCCTTTCAGGGTCACAGCTCCCCCTAGTCCCTCCAGTAACTGCCTGTCATGCCTCTGGATGTCATCCCACTTATGTTTGATTTACTTCACACAGCGGGGTTGGACACCATCTCCCTCTTTGGCAATACTTGCCTGTATGGCCTCCCACATTTCCCCCCTCTGTTTTATGGGGAGTGTCTCAGGCCCATTCAGCTCTGTTGCATGTGCTGTCAGCTCCTTTACTAGCACTGCCACCTCCTTATGTGTGAAGACTGGTGCAAGTTTTTTAGCAGTGCTAGCCTGAGCGCTGGTTGAGGGCTGAGCATGAGGCTGATCTTGCTGGCCTTGCTCCTGCTGCTGAACATTGTTGTTGTTTTCAGCAACTTCAGCTTCACCTTCCCCCACATTCTGCTGCTGCTGCTGGTCACCTTCCTCCTCCTCCACATGCCTGCTGACCCCCCCAATCCTGATTCTGCAGTTGCAGACATATTTCTTAATCTCAGTCTCACTCTCAACTGAACTAAAGTAGCTATCCTTCCTATCTGAGTCTGACTCTGACTTTTCCTTCGTTTCTCGTAATCGCGGATTCCCAACACAGGAAATGGCGAAATGTTCCATTTCCAGTTCCGTCTTTAGTATCGCAACCTTTTTTCGCATTTAAAGGGTAATCACGCATTTATAATTGGAACACAGTAATACTGAGGAACTTTGTCTCCGTGGTTAATAAATACATGCGAAAAAGGTCACTGTAATTGTAGTATTTCAGTTTATAAATGCGGAACTGTTTTTCACTTACATACATCGCAGAATCCAGAAACTATCCACGATTACAACTAATTATGTGAAATTGTTTTCCCCAAATAGTGTGTACTGTAGAGGTCAGGATATTTTGCTTCTTATCAAAAGGGTCTGAGAAATTGAGGTTTCTGATTGGTTGCAAACAGTCTATCAGCCCTATGTTAATGTTTCATTATCAACAACATATGTGTACAGTCTAATCACTTGCTGAACAAAGTTGAACAGTATAAAAATATTATTTTATTATAATAGCAATAAGACACCGCTACCAGGGGTTATGATAATGGTCAGAACAGTTAATCACCCTCTAGAAGCATGTAGCACTAAGCTATGCCTTGTGCCACATTTCACCCCTACAGGATGATTACCAGACCATTAACATAACACATGATCAGGCGTTATTGCTTAAATGACGTATAGTGTTGTTATTTAAAAATTTTGAGTAATGTGCTTTTTAAAATCGCACAACTTGCTCAGAAGGGGACCATGATATGTTACTGATAATGTTCATGTGGGTTGGAATAAATGTGTTTTATCATATTAAACATTAGCTGGTTTGGGGGAGGCCAGGGAGGGGTCTTTGAGTGAACAGGCTAGTTGTTACAAGAGTTCTGAACATGTTGTTTGCACATTAGGTAGGGAGTGCTGGCACACTACATAGTGAGAGGATGTACACAACTCTTGGTCCAGCAGCACGTGTGCCACGCCCACACTGTTGATGCTTGTTACTAATGTGTTATTTCCCCTTCTGGTTCCTCAACTATATGATTTTTTCACTTTCCAGGTCTGCATCTCTTATGGTTGCTGGTGATACTTCCACTCATGCTGTCCTGACTCCAAATGTTCCCATGCCAGGAACAGCCATGCCAGTAGCTATATTGGTTGGCAATGAAAACTGCAAAGGTACCTAATTCAAGCCTTCACACAAACATTGATGAATGAGAAACATGCATTATTCTTGCCATTTACAGAATGTTTATTCTGGTAGTGTGATAGCAGACTGAGGATACTAGATTATGATTAAGTTCAAAGTAAAGCAGGTGGGTGGGCATTGCGGGGGGGGGGTTAGGGTTAGGGTTCTGCAGGCACAGACAAGTTGTCCTTAATTTACATTACACAAATAGACAGTATATTCTCAGTAGGTAGTGTGACATGACTGCTGCATGCTACTTTTGTGTCTCAACAAAATACTCACAGTTATGGTTCTCTGATGTATGCCTGCAACTGTTGTGTGTTTTTTCCCTTTCAGGCATGCTTCGGAATTCCCTAAGACTTTCTGACTCCTGCTGTCGACCCTGCGCTGTAGCTTCACGATGGCATTGTCATGCCAACTTTCCAGGTAAGTATGTAATATTTATTTTAATTTTTAATGACAGCATGCAATTGATTTATTTGTTCTATTAAGGGTAGATTCTGACCGTCTTTGAGACAGACATTTTAAGTTCAGTTTCCAGTGGGGGTAGTATAGTGGCAGTGGTTATACTGACTGCACTAGTAGGTGCAGCAGACCATTTCTTCTGACGCTAAAGGTTTATTAGGTAAAGTAAAGTAGCTTCTTGGGGATTTATGTCTTGACAGAGCAGGTGTTGTTTATAAGCTAATTATTATCAATCCATGCTTGTATTGTGTTTCTGTAACTGTACATGTGCTTCTCTTTCAGGTTTTCCTCACTATGGTTTTCTAACTGCTGCTGCCATTGCTTCTACTGTTGATGTGAGCCTCCCTTACTCTGATAGGCCTGCAGTAGCGGCTCTAGCCACAAATGGTTACCAGGGCACAGCTGGGGCACAACCGATGGCAGCCAGGGCACTGATATATTGTTACTATGGGGGAAGCTTTGCACCATATGGGGCACCAACTGGGGCACAGCATTTTTTTAACGGGGCACATGCCCTGGCAGGCCCTGGTGTAGAGCCGCCACTGCAGGCCTGTGGCTTCCTGATGTGTCTATCACACAAATACCTGGGTAAGTCCTCAATATTTTTTTAAATAACAAATATGTGTTCTTCATAATGAGACAGGTGGAGGCACTGATGATCTTTGAGACAGACTGATGGTGGTGGGGAGGATGGTGGGGGGTGTGGACAGTGATAGTAGTAATGGTGGAGGAGTACTGGCTTAAGTTCGGATGCATATGCGTAATGTAAAGTGACACTATGCTCTGAGTGGCTTTTTTTGTCAGGTAAAGAAGGTATTTTTAACACAGACTGATGATAATTCTTTCCACTGTGTCTCTGTAACTAAGGATGTGATTGCTGTTTCATGTTTTTGACACTGTAATGCTTTATAGATGCAGATGCAGCCACAGATGACCCGAACCTGGAGTCATGTGATGCAGGGCGCGTAGCAGCTGTGTTCTCCGCGAGCTCCGCTAACTCACCCCGTTTTTTCTTTGTAAAACCTCTTGCCTGATTGTTAAATCGATCGCTGTCACCGGCATTAGCAGTCGTGAGGTGCGAGCAAGCAATATAAGCCTGTATATGGAGGCGGAAATGCGAAAAGCACCGTAGAAACACACCCCCCCGACTACGCCCGAGAAGGCCGCTAAAAAATCCAAGGCCTCGGCGCTGCAGTTGTCTCAAGGCCCAGGAGAGCTGCTTGGGGCAGAGGAGCCTCTGACATTAGCGAAGTTCCTAGCAGAATTCAGACCCTTTAAAACTCACTCAGACGACATGGCTTGTGAAATTAAGTCCCTCTCAACAACTATGGAGGATATAAATAGGAAAATCTCAGACAACTTTGCAAGAATCAAGTCCTTGGAAACAACCAAAGAACAGATGGAAGCCAACTTAATTACATTGCAGCAAAAGCTTGTTAAGATGGATGCTAAGCTTGAGGACTTAGAGGGGAGAAGCTGTCGTAACAATGTTGTGATTATTGGCTTGACTGAGAAAGCTGAAGGTTCAGATCCAATTAAGTTTATACAAAAGCTAATTGTGATGGCGGGGCCCTCACCCTTCGGCTCCTCTTACATAATTGAACTAGCACATAGAGCTCTATGGCCATTACCACCCCCCCCCCAGGTGGGCCCCCGAGAACATTTATTTTTCGGTTCCTGAATTATCAGGAGCGGCAGTTATTTGTTACCAAGGCCAGAGATAACAAGGAGTTATACTGGGAAGGCGAAACTTAGAGTGACAGGATCTCCCGTTCACCGTCTGGCAAAGGAGGGCAGCTTTCCATGTGGTGGTGAAGAAGTTAATTGCGGCTGAGGTGAAATTTCGGATGATTTATCCTGCAAGACTTCAAGTGAGGATTCAAGACGAATGGAAAACATTTGAGTCGCCAGAAGCAGCGAAGGATACCCTGCAGAAGAATCTGCCTGCTCTATTTAAGGACCCTTGAAGATCTATTTTATTATGGACCTTTCGAGTTTCTGTATGGGGGGTTTTGGGTTTGTTCCGGACTGACAAGCTAGTCATCTGGCGCTAATGCCTAGTGGACATCTAGGGGGACTGGGACTATTTTAGGGCTGATGTGTTGCAGTCAATATCTGGGAGATGGTAGGATTCTGTCTTGGCCCAGCTCTGCTCTGTGCTTTGGCCCTATTGCTTGACAGCACAGTTGGCCTGATATTGGGTTGGCCATTTTTGGGACCATTGCATAGGAGTGTTGGGGCCTGTGAATACGGTTTGTATGTTACACTTTGCTCTTGAATGGGGGTGATAGCATTAACATGTTGCTGGATAGGTTAAGGTATTGGCTGGTTAGTAATAGGTAAGGTACTGTATATTATTAAGTGGTTTATTGGGGGGCTGGTGGGGCGGGCGGAGGAATAAGCTGGGTGTTCTGGTGTCATGGGCCATGCGGTGTATATGGGGGGTAGGGTGGGTTTGTTGGGTTTTGGGGTATCTTTTTTTGGGGTAGGGGAACAGTGGGGGGGCTAATTTTACTAAAGGCACAACGCAACTAGGATTATGGTTTGTTGTTCTCAGTTTCCTTTTGATACTGTCAGCTATGATGATTTGTACTTACATTATATTTCTGGGGTTGATATGGATACATTGATACGAACTAAGTTCTTCACTTGGAATGTGAAAGGAGCTCGACTTAAAGATAAGCAATATAAAATTCTCATGCATATAAACCTTTTTAAGGCGGATGTGGTGTTTCTACAAGAAACACACCTGCTTGTGTCGGAAACAAGTGTTATGAGGAAGTTACAAATTGGGCAGGTTTTTGCCTCCCAGGGCAGTACTCAAAGTAGGGGGGTTATGCTGCTGGTGCACAGAGCTCTGCCGTTTAAGCCGTTGCAAGTTATTCAGGATGCAGAGGGCAGGTATGTCCTAGTTAGAGGATTGTTACAAAATATGGAGATATTACTGGGATCCATATATGGTCCTAATGTGGATACCCAGGATTTTTTTGTAGGGCTGCTTAAGGGGTTGCTGCCCTTTGTCTATCTTCCGATGGTCTTGGGTGGTGACTTCAATCTAACCTTAGATCCTTTCTGGACAGATCTAATAGATCCCAGTTTTGTCTGACCCCTGCGATCGGGCAATGTCTGATCTGCTCGATCAGCTTGGGCTGCAGATATTTGAGTCCTGCACCCGGACTCAAAGGAATTTACTACCTCCGCTGTGCATGGGACCTCTTCCCGTTTGGATTATTTTTCCTTTCTCGGTCTCTTCTGAGAGGAGTTCTCAGTTCTGAGATTTTGCCTGGGCCTATTTCAGATCATGCAGCTCTAATGGTAACTATCTCTTTGGTGTCTTTTAGAAGAAGGGAAACAGGTGGAAATTTAACAATCAAATACTTAGGGCACCGAGTGTGGTTAAGCTTATTACTGAGCATATTGAGGAATTCACACGGAACAATTTGGCTAATGAGACTCGTCCAGATATTTTTGGGGAGCGATGAAGTCCTATCTAAGGGGGTATTGATTAGCCCTAGCAGTGAGTAGGAAAAGGAAAAGAATAAAGCTATGATGGACTTATTGGCGCGCATTAGGGATTTGGAGGTGGAATGTGCTAGTCATTCGGTCAGGGATAAGGAAGAGGAGTTAATTAAGACCAGGGACGCACACCTTAGGTTGCTTGGAGAGCAATCGGAGTTGGCTTTAATTAAGATGAAGGCCAATTACATTGACCAGGGTGAGAAGCCTGGGAAGTTATTAGCGAGGCATTTATCACAGTTGGAATTGTCTAGACTAATTGAGGGAATTGTTTCTGGGGAGGATGGGTGTGTTAAACGTCCCCAATTGAAATTGCCCAACTTTTTCCAGTATTTTGGAATTTATATAAAGAAATGGCTACGCCTTTGAAGTGTTACATGACTGAGTTTTTTAAAGACCTAGTTTTGCCTGTCCTTACTGAGCGGGATTGCAGCTCCCTTATGGAGGATATCACTCTAGTTGAGGTTGAGCTGGCTATCAAGAGCTTGTCCCTAGATAAAACTCCGGGTCCGGACAGGTTCTCGTCGAATTTTTATAAAAAATTCTCTTCCCTGTTGGCTCCTCAACTTCTCAGGCTGTTCTGACACGTATGTGCCGGGAACAAGACAGAAAATTTTTTTTGAGGCTTTCATTGTTTTGCTCCTCAAACCCAATAGGCCTGCTACTGACCCTGGCAGTTATAGACCCATATCATTGTTAAACTGCGATCTAAAGATTTTAGCTAAGGTATTGGCAGAGCGTATAAATAAGGTTCTGCCCAAGTTAATAGGAAGTGAACAGGTAGGCTTTATGAAGGGAAGATCTTCGATTGATCATTTCAGAACTTTGGCTCATGTTTTCTCGGCTTCCCAGAAGGCCAATATCCCAATGGTGTTGGTCTCCTTGGACGCCGAGAAAGCTTTTGATAGGTTCTATTGGGAGTATCTATTTGAAACTATGTGAAGGTTTGGGTTCCCTGGAAAATTCTTAGGCTGGTTGAGAGCCTTATATTCAAACCCATCAGCTAGAGTCAATTGTAATGGAGTTATTTCGAATTCTTTTCCACTATGTGTAGGTACTAGACAGGGATGCCCGTTGTTCCCGTTATTATTTAATTTGTACCTGGAACCTTTAATATGGAGGATACTCTATGAGCAGGAGATAGAACCCATTAAGGTATTGGGATTCCCTGTCAAGGTCACTGCTTATGCAGATGATCTTCTGATATATGTGTCGAGGCCTGCTAAATCTATTCCCAGTTTGTTGGAGTTGCTTAAACGATTTAACCAGGTCTCGAACTATAAGTTAAACTTGGACAAAACAGTTGTCTATCCTCTTAATGCTAGGGTATTCAAAAGGGAGGTAACAGAACTCGGTTTGAAGTGGAGCCCAGACTCCTTTAAATACTTGGGTTTGGTTCTAACTCACAGTAAGGGGCGTCTCCGTCAACTGAATCTGGACTCCCTGATTCACACTATAGAACTTGATCTTAAGAGATGGACTCAATTCCCCTTATCCCTATGGGGAAGAATTAGTATAGTAAAAATGAACGTATTTCTCAGGCTTTTCTACCCTCTAAGTAGACTAGATGTTTTCCTTCCGCTATCCTGGTTCAAGAGCCTTCATGCCATAATTGCGAATTTTGTATGGAAGTATAAAAATCAAGAATGGCCTACCATAAATTGGCTGCTCTCTAAACCATTAGGGGCCTCAGACTTCCCATTTTGGCTTATATCTCTGGGCAGCGAGTTGAGTAAATATGGTAGATGGCGTGGTTTGATAACATGGCTAACTCACTCGAATATGTCCCTTTGTGGGTTAAATTGGAGGAGGCGTTAATTGCCAGGCATGGGATTAATCCTAGAGCGCTTTTCTTTTCATCTCCTAAAGCATTGCCATTGGCTTTAAGAAGTACCCCAATAGGGACAGCAGTCAGGTCTCATTGCCAACTATGTGGATTTATTAAATATAATCATTTGGCAGACCGGCTCAACGTGTGGGGAAATCCTCGATTTCTGATAGGTAATAGAATAATCAAACCAGGTTGGTTGGAGAAGTTAAGGAATGTTCCTTGGGAGATTTCCTTGATGCAAATGGAGGTGTAATTCGGCTCAGGTAATAATGGAGAGACTTAGTTTGGCTAATAAGGATATTTTCAAAATATTGCAACTTAGGCATGTTTTGTTACAGAAAGTGGGTAGGAGAGTGATACAAGTGCCTTCCGGGGATTTTGAACACCATCGCCCATTGGTTGGTGCTATCGAGGTAATCTCTAAGATGTATGGGGTTTTGTTTCAGTGGGCCTACCCATTGAATCTTGCCCCAAGTACTTATTGGAACGATGTTTTCCAGATGCTTCTTTGGATTGGACTGGGATTTGGACAGCCTGTCATAAATACCTTAAGCATGACCAATTGAGGCTTATACAATTTAAGGTTGTACATAATATCTATTATTCACCCCAGAAGCTGAAAGATCTAGGCTTATTATCTGATTCTAGGTGTTATAGATATGAGGTGGGTTCAGGGGACCTCTTGCACATCTTTTGGAAGTGTCCGCTGATAGCCCCCTTATGGGCTGAGATTCAGAATAACCTGAATCCGCTTTTAGGCCTAGAAGATATGTTTAGACCAGAGGTTTGCGTACTGGGTGAAATGACTGCTTTTCCTGTTAAGAACAGGAAGTTCTACATGTCCTTAATTGCTGTTTCAGTCAAGAAGCTTGTGCTTCGACATTGGAAGGATAAGTTTTGTCCCTCATATAATGAATGGTTAAGCGAGCTCCTGGCCTTTCTAAGAATGGAAAGAATTATAGCCATTATTCATAATCACTTGCATCTTTTTGAAAGGATCTGGGGACTATTTGAAATTTGCTATGCCAGTAGACTCTAACTTTATTTATGTATTATCACATTTACAGCGTGTGCCTGGGTGGGGAGGGGATTTGGGGTGGGGGAGGATTGGGGTGGGGGAGGAGGAGGGTTTTGTGGAGTTTTGTTGTTCTATTGGGTTTTGTATTTAGTAGGGGTTAGGTGGGGGTAGTTGCAGAGTTCTGTCTCACTGTATATGTATGGACATTTATTTCTATGATGTGAACGCTATTACTGTATGTCCTGGTTGGTATTGCTCTGCTGAAAATTAATAAAGTTTAAATGGAAAAAAAAAGATGACCCGAACCTGAATTTACCCAACAGCCAAGACTGCTGCATCATGGTTAGTTGACAATCACAAGTGCACAGGTAAAAATCTGTGGTGCTTGCTTTACTTTAACCTTCTTTTTCCACAACCAGGTACAAATACAAAAGGTTCCTCACCACCAGGTCCTATACTGTCTCATTGATACAGGTATGGACCATAGATTAGTGTGCTGGGTCATGGCCTGGCAGAGGGGGAGGACCCAGAGGGTGTGTTTACATGGATATTATTCAGACAAGGTGAGGGTCACCAGTGGGGTCCCACAGGGGTCAGTCCTGGGCCCTGTGCTATTTAAAGTTTTTATGTTCTCTATGGGTAAGGATAGCTTTGGATGGATTAGTAAGTATGCAGATGACACTAAAATTGCTACAATAGTTACAGACCCAGAAGGAGCTAGAGACCTACAGGCCGATCTGAATAGTATTCATAATTGGGTAACATCTAGGGGTATGACATTTAATGTGGATAAGTGTTGTGTAACACATTTGAGGAACAAAAATGGTATACAAAATTATTATATGATTGGTAAGGTGCTATGAAGTTCCACAGAAGAGAAAGACCTGGGAATTCTTGTAGACCATAAACTGACTTTCCGCTCGCATGCAAATAAACAGATTGTAAAGGCTAAACAGGTGGTACACAACATAAAGATAAACTTTAGGAGTTGAAATAAGGAAGTGATTATGCCCCTATACAGAGCATATGTTAGACCAATCCTGGACTATGGAGCCCCAGTGTGGGGGCCCATAACCAAAGGAGCAGTGAATGATATCGAAAGGGTTCAGAGGCAAGCCACTAAATTAATATTTAATATAAAAAATATGCCCTATGAAGGGCGCTTGGAGTATTTGAAGCTTATGCCCTTACAAACAAGAAGAGTTAGAGGAGATTTACTACTTTGTTATGACATAATGCAGGATGAGTCCTTATTAAATGAATTAAACCTTCAATTCAAAGATGACACTAATGGTACAAGAGGTCACCGTCTTCAGCTTAGGCACACTAAGTATAATACTAATAGAAGGAGTGCTTCCTTTACACAGAGGGTGGTGGCTCCTTGGAATGAGCTTCCCTTGTCGGTTATCTATTCTAAATCAAAGAAACATTTTAAAACTCAGTTGGACAAATACATTATGAAGGAGGGTAAAATGACCTAATAAGGGATATTGGAAGGGAGCGGCTATGGGCTATTCTTTACCGTCTGGCCTCCTTACCTCCCACTAACCTTTGTATGAACCTTTGTATACACTGAAAATTGGAATTGGATACATTTCTTTACAATTACAGAAATAAGGTAAGGTATGGGGTGGGGTGGACAAAAGGGGGGACAGAGAGCACTAAGAAAGTAGAAAAAATACTTTGTTGCACATTAGGTAGTGACAGTTGGGCGAATAGGTGCTGCTGGGTAGTGAATTGATATGATGGATGTTCAGAATCTTTGATGAAGCCATACGGCAGTAATACATAATATAAGCAATAAGACACGACACAACAGGGAATGCATGAAACATATTTTACCACACAGCCAGGGGCATAATAATAAGGCATGAGGCCTTGGGTGAGTGCCTTTAGCCCTGGTCATGCTGTAAAATATGTTCCATGCACACACCTGGAGTGTCTTATTGCACTTATAAAATAGACTACTTTTTTTGGTGTATTACAGTAAGAAAATCATGTTTTTTCTACAAAACAATAATTTTAATGTGGAAATTTATAAAAAAAAATAGTCCTTCTGCCTAATTGATAATGACATCATGGACAGGACAGGAGACACAGAGGGAATGCATACCAAACAGCTGAAATCATCCAATACTGGCAGTGACTCTGCAAGTATTCAGTGATGACTGATAAAGACTGAATGCAGCAGGATGATGGCTGGTTAAAAAAATCTGAACAACAATGACACCCCACAACTCTGCAATCAATCCCTCACACCGGCATTAACTTCAGTGTCCCATGTAACACTCGAGTCTTTGTTTACCTGATCATGGTGAGGGAGAAACTGCACACTCTGTTGTCTTCACTCCATGACCAGCCTTGTTAGTCGACCGGTGCCCAAGCCATGTTTCATTGCCGAGCAGCCATTATATTGTTTCAAAAACATGTAAAAGAGCTGCCACCCATTGACTATAATGGGCACAGCGTGTGTGCTTGCAAACAACTGGAAAGTCCTTGGGACCCTGTAAATACAAATTGACGTGGGATGAAACTTTTTTATACATGCAAGATTACAGATTATTGGAAAGCCAAACATTATTTGGATCTGACAGTATGTAGGTAACATACCAGTAGACATGGTGCAGGACATAATCTTGGTGACTCTCTTTAAGAAATGCAGCAACTTAGATGACTGCTACTTAAGATGCAGAATTATTTTTCCGTGGAGCACTATACCATGGAAATGGAATATGTGAAATGCTGAAGAAGTGCAAAATCCACGGATTACTGGAGAAAAATTATGCATGACTACTGATTATTTCGCATAAAAAAAAAAAACACACTGGGCTTTACAACTATTTTTCCACAAAAAAATTAAAAAGCTGCATCAATACACAGAAAAAAAACTGCATGTATGGCAGAAATTCTGTGGAAGTTGGGAAAATGTCTTCCAAACTTCCGCGGAAGCGAAAATCCATATTCTGTGGAAATTCCACTGGTGGAATTTTATTTTTGCACACCTTTAGTCACAGTTGCCACAGCCCGCAATGTCTGTCTGCACCATGCTGTGCTATTTCCACCAAGAAACTCCTTAATGAGGAACTACTAGGCCCGGAGACAGTGCTGCTGTGGATCTGACCACCACTCCTGCTGTGCTGTCCAATCAAAGCCTGCTCATGCTCACTGCCACCTCTCTCAAGACAGAATCAAGGAACACCATAATGAGGAACTACTTGGCCCGGAGGCAGTGCTGCCGCGGATCTGACCCACCACTCCTGCTGTGCCAATAAAGCCTGCTCATACTCACTATCATGGCACCACTCTCAATAATAAAACAAGGAGCACTGTAATGAGGAACTACTAGGCCCTGAGGTGGTGCTGATGCTGATCTGACCACCACTCCTGCTGACAGAAAGTATTGTTTTGTTGCCAGCATTTGACTGTCAAAAGGTGTTCGAATCAGTACTCAGCAAGTTTCTAGAATCCTTTCACCAACATCTATCCAGAACAATCTTCTTGAGTACTCCAGAAATCAGCTTCAGTGCATCTCCAAAGCAGCCTGCAGCAGATTCTTGAACAACCATTTCACAGTCATCTCTGCTGCAACATACTGTTTATTATTTTCTGCTCCACTTACCAGTTTTTGTCAGATGGTGAAAGCTAAAACAGTTGTTTTTTTAAATAGTAAATTAAGAAAAGGAAATCAGTTCTGCTAAAAAAATTTCCATAGTTCACCATATTATTCCGCAAATACATGACAAAAGTCTGCAGTTAAAAGCGAAAATTTCATGACTATATTGGAATTTTTTCACAGAATTCCGTGGAAGTGGAATTTCGCATTTTGCAATAATTCAGCCGGCTGAATTTAAATTTCACATAGACCTACCGAGTGCTGTTATTGGACCATATGGTCACGGAAGTGACTGTTTTTACAGATCATTTTGAGTGATATTGCCATTACAGTGCTAAGATTTGGAAACATAATTTATCATTTAGAATTTTTGCAAAATCAAGATGTCACATTTTCTTAACTCATGTTTTCTTGAATCACATTTTCTTGAATCATGTTTTCTCATTAATCTAATCTAGCCACTTCATGGGAAATGAATTTAGAAAGGTGAAGTCAAGACCAGCCACATCATGTAAAATGAGAAGATAAAGGGCAAGACAATACCAGTCACAGTTTCTTGAATCATGGTTTGTCAAATCATGTTTCTCTGCCCACCTTGTCCGAGGCAGTTTGCATACAGATGGTGCCACCTCTGTAGAAAGCATGGGGGTCCTGATTCCAGTGCTGAATCAGCAATCCTTAACATGACCATTTCTTGTCGAGTTCTACTTGACTACCACACATACTGTTACTTATGATCTTCTATAGCAATTTGATAGATAGAAACTTTATTTATAGAGCTCCCCTTCCCAGAGGCTCAGAGCACTGTACAGTTTCTTTAAAACATCATCACAAGATTTAAAACAAGCTTTACAACAACACATTGCAGAATATAAAACAATATTAAAATCTATCTGTAGCATAAACTCGACAGTCAGTATAATATCAGACCACATCATAGACTTGATTAAATAAAAATGTGTTAAGCCCTTTTTAAAAGTTTTGACCGAGGGTGCCTCACTCTGATGGACTGGCAGTGAATTCAACAGAGCAAGGTTGGTAGTGATGGTAGCCTTGATTGTACTGTAAACAAGGGCAAGAATTACAGTGATGATCACAGTGGAGGAGTGAGTGGTGTCACCCTCATTACTTCATCAAAGTTATGACAGCAGTTAAAATCTAAAACAAATAAACAAAAAACAATCAGAGAAAAATATATTAGTATTCTGAATGGTGAAGAGTAATGTATTGTAAATCTGTTAATTTGTCTGTTAATCTCTTTTTTGTGTTTCTTTCTGTTTCATAACACATAACTTGTTTTTCTTTGGAAGTGGAGGAGTTATTATTATATAATTTGAAAATGAATAGAGCCAGTGGGAATTTAGTAATTGGCATGGATGTAAACAGAGACTACTGGACTGTACATGTATTGAGGTCAGCAATCAATAGTATCTATTACTATACTTCACACTGGGCCATGACGGTCTTAGCAGGTTTTGCAGATTGTATCACAACACTGCAAACAGTAATCAACAGCAGATACATACCAACAGCACCTACTACAAGTAAGCTACAGTTATTCATATCCATTGCTGACCTCAAGGTTTTTACCACCTAGTTGTAGTCTGCTTTACCCCATGCCAACTGCTACACTGGAAGTCAAAGTGATTTGGCTGAATTGCTGTATCTTAACTGAAAATTTGGGACCCAACTTGAAGCTGAATTGATACTGCCTCTGATCCCATACTTTAATCTTTAATCCTTATACCAAGAGGTATGGGACCTCTTCCTAGCTTCCGAATACTGTGTGTGGGACCTGAGATGGGTCTCCCATCCAGGACCCCTTTCCCCTCAAGGCTCCATCAGTCAGATATTTTAACAAGGTATACTGGTTGTTTCTTCTTTGTACTCTAATGCCTGGTATTGTTATATCTATGTATACATCTCCTAACCCATACTTTGAGACTGTGATTACTGCTGTCTAAACCCGTGTTCCCTGTGTGTACAAAATTTGTAATGTCACATGGAACTGGTATCCTCTAGAGTGTACTATGTAATGTGATATGTTTTTCTAAGGTGGAAATTAATAAAATATTAACTGCAAAAAAAAAACAATAATAAGTATGGGAATGTCAAAGAGGAAGTACAAGATACTCAGGAGGACAGTATCGAGGAGCACAAAAGTACACACACACACACATATGTATATATATGCATATACAGTACAAATAACATTAATCTGTTCCACCAATGAGTTGGTTTAGCATTGTTTCTTACAGTTGGCAATGCGCTGGCAACTCATATTGCATTATTTTTTAGTACTTAACCAGCTCAAGAGCAATGTTTGTAAAATGTTTTTGCAACTCATTTAGACTGCATCTGCAGTCCAGACACAAAGCTATGCAAAAATGAGTTTTAACTCTTAAGAAACAGTTTGCGTAGGGCTTTGTGCTGGGTCTATCAACACTTGCACAACTCAGTCAGAAATGCAAAAACAACTCATTGGAGGAACAGTTTAATGTGACTTGTAGTGTACATACATATACATACACATATAGATATATATATACATACACGTACACATACACACACACACACACATATATATATATAAATATATGTATATGTATATATATATATATATATATATATATATATATATATATATATATATATATATAATAAAGACAAAGAACCTCTATGTAAACACTGTGACAAGGGTTACCCCAAGGGCATTTGGCTGGGAAGCCAGGTTTCAAGAAAATACAAAATCAGTGTGGGATTGTGTGATTTTGTATTTTCTTATATATGGTATATATATATATATATATCTTCCAGAGAACAGTTCCCAGCTAGAAGGAAAGTCTGAATACCCCATTTAATAATTTAGAATACAGATCTGTAAGCAAAATAAACCATGGTTACAAACTATCATAATGAACAACAAGGACATGTGAGGTACTCCTCTGAGTTTATTGTTTATTTAGAAACAGTGCTGTGCTTGTACTTGATCAGAAAGCCAGCTTCCATTAAATTGAAATGTTTACTGGGTTTTTGAGTTTATTCCATGTATTTTATTCCTTCACATTAACTTATATTTGTACTTCAAAAACATCAGTTTATCTAAGACTGACCCCATACACCCGATGCCCGTGGTGCCATGGTCTGTTGTTATGGACAGGATATAACAAAAGCACTATGAGGCCAGAAAGTCCTCATAAATGGTTTGTTTGCAGATATCTTGGTTAAGGTGACAAAAAATAATATTTCCTCAAAGACAGCTGAAAGGTAAAAAAAATATTCCATACTCAGCTGTAGTAGCCAAATACGCTATGTTTACAAAGCATTTCCAACTTATCAATCTCGTTAATCATGCTCTCAAGAGGAGACAGATAGTTCCAGTACACACTGTGATAAGATAAATTAATGCAAAAGTACGAAATGTCTGAACGCATCAACAGTCAAATTCTGCAGAATGGCACAGCAGGATGTAAATGAACTAGTTATGAAATGCAATTCTCATGTATTGTATCCAAACGTTTCCATTCCCCTGAATATGGAATCAAAAATGAAAGATGCAAGATACAGTAAGTCTGACAATAGGATGCAACAGTGATTAAGGGCTTCAAATCATATGAGACTGAATTTATACAACTAGTGTAGGATAACAATGTCATATTCATTTCTTTCTGATGCTACAAATTATATCAACAGGAAAGAGATAGTATTCTTAAAATGGTGCTATCAAATAATATGATTTCTGTATATACAGTACAGAGAATATGAAACTTTATTCAAAAACATTCATGAGGAAATTCAGTTAGGTTTTTTTACTCTTTCTAAAGTAGATCAGTTATTGCTATTATTTATAAAATTGTTCATACAGTTGGTTAATCCATTAAATATTAAATGTATCAATTGTTCAGAATAAAAGCAGCATGACTTTGTCTCTGAGTCCTTAGCTGTTCATGTAAATAGGTCCACAGTTCTTGTATGTGTGTTTGACACTCATATTGAGTAGGTGCCCATGAGGTTCTTGGTTTTTAACAAACTGCATTGCATGCTCATGCCCAGAAATACTTTGGAGAGGGGTACTGTGTAAACATACTGTTTCCAGTTGATTGCTGATAGAAACTTGAGAGTAATAATATTATTTATGATTGTGATTACAACAAATATTGGCTCCTTGTATACCAGCATGCTCCACTGGAAAATAACAAAAGCTGCTCCCAATAGCTTAAGTACTAAAGAAATTTATTCCACTTTACCACCAGCACATTTTTATTTTAGTTGGCATGTTCAATTAATTTTTTTTTTTACAAGAGCAAAAAACAGCTATGGGGTCTATTGAACCACTCGCAGTGGCTCTTCTGAAACACAAACTACACCTTAGCCTTCAGGTGCTATGGGCAGCCAGCCTGGTAAAAATCAAATCGGGAGTATAGCCTGCAGTCAACTGATATGCATTCATAGGAGGTAGAACATCCTCAGCTAATTTCATTTCACAGCCAAAATCCTCTTGCAACTTCTCTGAGACATGGCAGGTGTTAGATACAAAGCAAAAATATTATAATTATGCCAGTCTATAACTTTGTACAGTTTAAGTTGACTCTGTTAGTTGTAACCTCAGACTCATAGCAAAAACAGATCTCTTTATTTAGCAATTTAGCCATTAGATAATTTACAGATTGTGTAGCAAATTTAGACTTATTCTGTTTAATTCTCTTTCCTATATAAACACAATTATCCTGTACTTCTCAGTCTCTTATATAATTTCAAATCATAATTGCGGCTTCTGTATCCACCCAAAGATACTGTAAGAGGATCAAACAGGAGACAATTTCTCAGTCTCTGCAATGTGAACCAGAGCATGCAAGTTTTCAAGGCATGATAGTTTCTCATTCTCTTCTTGCAAGCAGACCAAGTCCCAAAACACAACCCCCCATCTTCTTTTTTGACCCACTGGCCAGTGGTTGGTGGGCCTACTCTTACTATTAAAACAAAATCGTAGGTATGAATATAAGTGCACAGGCAGAATAAATGGTGCCCTCCTCACTATTCTTTTTCATATACCCCTAGCCCATTTCTTGGTCATTAATTACACTTTAGCCTTTCATAAAATGTGGTCATGAATCTGCTTATACTGACCAAGGGCCACTGCTCCAGATTATCTGAGCTTGTTTCTGTGATGCCAACATCCATGGAACAGGATACTTAATCCCACCTTCAGGTGAAAAGCCAGGAGCATAGGTTTTCCAGCAGGAACTCCTTATTATTAACATTTGTGAGGCCTGTTTTCCCTTTTTTACTCTGCCATTCATGGTAAAGAGCTGTTGCACTAGTACATGTACAGTACAATGGAGGGGATGCTTTCACCAACAGCAATGAAGCTCAAAGCGGTACAATACTTCCTACCATATTTATAACATCAATTCATCTGGCTAATGAATCCAATCCTCATTCCTTTTCATTGTTGACTTAATGACATCTTCATTTGGAAGGAAGATTGGTTGGTCACATCTTTTTTGGGGGGGATGTTTTAGTCAGGAAACTGCCCACAATTTCCAGTGCAGTTTTTGCAAGAAAAATGTAGTCTACTCAGATATCTCACTTCAGTATGCAACTGTGCAACTTGCTGTTAAATTACTGAAAAGTTAAATAAAAATAATTGTAAAAAAAAAGGAAATCAAGCCTAGCCTGTGATGCATACACATAATGTTCGAATATCTTCATGTTTCCCCAAAAATTATCATTTCAGGCCCTGTTTGACATATTTGAGTAATTTTTTTAACCTACATTTTTTGGCCCCTTTTCTGCTCAGCCTGCCTCAGACCCTCTTCTGGCCACATTGATCACCAACCCTGAAACCCCACCTTCTAACAGGACTTACCTTCTCTGTACTGTGCACCCACAGTATCCCCTTCTCATGGTGGAGGTCCTTAGGCTGGCATATGGCCTTTGAAAAGGCATCTTTGTACACAGAGAGCCAGCCTGGGTCAGTGAGCGTGGGGTCTACAAGCTCTGTGTGGCCATCATTCTACATCGGCTGAGGTTTTTCTAATTTCTGGCATTCTCCCCAAGAGATGCTGATGCTGAAGCCAATGGAATGCAAGGCATCCGTTCAGTCCAGTGATGGTGTCCCTACTGTACCTGTCCTTGTGTGTACTCCAGTCTTCACTGCCATCCATGGTCATCCAGGTGGCAGTCACAATGCAGTAGTGGGTCCCCCCTCTCATCCAGGAAGGAGAACATCCTGTGGGATGCTTAATTATCCCTCCCCACCTGACCATCTGATGACTCAGGCTTGTTTCTCAACCTGGCTCACCAGCATAGAGAACGGTAGCATTACAGCTGCACCTCTCTGCTTTAAGATTGAATTGCGACAAAAATAAATGGGGGGAAAAAGAATATTGCTATTGCATTTAGACTTAAAATCACAATAACAACCTTGAAGCCATCATTTCCTTGGATTAACGATCAGCTGGAGGGAAGTGACCCTCAGCTGTGCCTTGAACCACCCATCTCCCCAATGGGTCATTAATCCTTTGGAAATGGATGGCTTCTCAATCGTTAATGCTTAAAACATGCAATAACGGCCCATTTTACTCCATTGCTCTTGGATTTATTTTCTGTTATGTAAAACCTGTAAAGTATTTTACAATGTGTAGCATTTTCATTTATCTTTATTAATTTGAGTTAATAAAGTCATTATATACATATATTTAAATAATTACAGGTGAGTAGTTTTATTGCTTAGATAATGGGTTTCTAAAAATGTGTTACAACCACCCAGTTGTAATGATGCATTATAACCAGATCATTGTAATTGCTCCCTGTCAAACATACTCAAAGCATGATAAATTGCAGTAATACTCCAAAGACGATAATGAGGAGCTAAAGTGAGTAGACCAGGCTGAACAGTTTTTTATTTTTTTATGTTTTATAAAGGATTTTAATCCTTCTGGGCTGACCAGGTGGCTGTTCAGTCCTGTTCCCAGATGCCATTAGCTAGTCTGCTGCTTCTCTCCTTCCGGGGGGGTTATGTCCAAATGTCCCTACCCTTGCCCACCCAAACAGCAAGGCAGACCTTGATACCTAAGGCAGGACTTCATGTATCCTGGTCCTGCTTCCATTTTCTTCCTAGATTTTTAATTTCCTGAGGCTACAGCAAGCATGGAGGATGCATACGCATGGAGACACACTCTGGAACAGTCAGCCCCTTCCACTCAACTGACTTTTGTCAGCCCCCTGAGCTTTAGTGCTACCACCAGGCCTCCATCTGGTGGCAGCCGAGAGCTGGGATTCTGGGAGAGGAGATCTGCCAGACAGCCACTTGATCCTCACCCAGCCCTCCCCCAGCCAGCCCCCAGTAACCTGAGCTTAAACTGGTGGTTATTGAGGGTTTGTTTAATATGCTCCACCAAGAATACCTCTCTAAAATGACGAGGCAACATATTTCATTGACTGGGCACCACAACCGCAATTGCCCTGTCTCCAGACAAGAAAAGGCTGGATCCGGGGACCTCAAAAGAAGCCCACCTTGGAGGAGAAGAGAGGAAAACCTGGAGCATATGGACACAGAAGCACTTGATGGTAGTCTGGGCTCAAATTGTGTAGGGCTTTGTATGCTAACAAGCCTATCTTACAGGATACATGCAATACTAATTGTAATAGCTAAGAAAGTAACAAGTAGAAGTGGCTAACATGATGGTTCCTCCCCACCTGTTGAAACATTGGTTAGATTTGCTGAATGAGATTATATCATGGCAAACTAATTACATTGCATGCCTGATCATGGAGTAAGAGATTACAGAATAGTTGTGATGTTTGAGTATTGTTGTTACTTATTAAAATGCTTTCTAGAGTGGTCAGTAATTCTAATAATCTGGTTGGCCAAAGAGACATGAACAGCCATGGTATAATGGTGTTTGTGTAGTCTGTTGGACAGGTGTAAGCGGGTTTGTGTAAAAACATCGTGAATACCAAACTCCTCTACGCTATAGTGCAGCTGAATGTATATGACATGGGAGGCTCTGCCCCAAAACCCCATCCCTTCTTAACACATTTCTCAACGATCATTAATTTGGGGGTCAGAGCCCCCCACACCCCCTCCACTTCTACATACATAATCATAACAACTAAACCAAAAAAAAGATAAAGCGCATCATGACGCAACATGTCTTTGTACGTAAGTAGCTCTATGAATTTACCATAGCCAGTTAGGGTGTCCGATATGCGACACAATCCCCGGTATAATCATTTATAACCTCATTGTTAGTTCTTTTTGTATTTTTTGGTTTATTTGTTTTTAATGTGTGCAATTTTATGTGTGGGATACCAATCTGCAGGGTGTGTGGTTATACAGTACTTCAATACATGCAGTCCCAGCTTTTTTAAGGCACTCCTCTATGCCTTGTGCTTCACAGTACAACCAAAGCACGTGAATTTTGTAGTGAAAGCATATACAACATTGTGTGTGGCTCCATACATATAATACACTTCAGGGTGTTTGTTATCATGGGACATAGAAAAGTGCCTTTCACAACCAAAGAAGTGAGTACTTGCTAGGTAGCACAGCAGCAGGGTGGCCACTTGCTACTCTGATGATCCAAGCTAGGAAAAGGTCTCAGGCTGCAGGAGGCTGGCCAATTGAAGGAGTGATTAATGTCCCACTGGGCAGCTCTCACAGTCTTTCTTTGATTAGTGGGGATTCCATTCTCTGCAGTTTAACCGGGCAGCCCCAGATGCAGAGGCTGCCTAGGGGCCTGCAGGAGACATTAGTGCATGCTTCCACATAACTGCTCATCTGCACCCTATGACATTGCATGCTGGCAGTCCATGGAGAAAATGCTGGAAAATATACTTCACCAGAAAGATGGCAACTGGCCTCTTGCAAGCCTGCATCATTAACCAGGCATCAATATCCTGAACTGGAGTCTGCTCTCATCAAGGAATTCCTGCTGCCCAGAGCGCCCTGCTGAAGAGAACAAGCCAGCAGAGAACTTGGAAGTCAAGATAAGTACTTAGGGCTGATGTGTGATGGGATTGGTGCAGTCAGAAGGGGACATTTGGTTGTCTGGAGTAGAAACAGAAACTGATTAAAAAAACAAGGAAGAGTGTTATCCCAAATGACAGCACAGATTCTGGAGGGCATTTGTATTGTTATCAAATGGATTATTACAACGTTTCCTATAATATACTGAAAGATATCACTTGCTGAAACTATGATACTGTGCCCCATTCTTGCAGGCAGCACTGCAGGTAAAACATTTTGTTGGCATGAATCTCTCTTGCTGGCAGTATATCCTGGAGGTTAGAGTAATGAGCGTGGTACATCCAGTAAATCTGGGTTTGATTCCCACAACTTCCACTTGCATACTGTGCCATCCCAGTGCTCCTGGGTTCCCCTTAAAACAGGCACTTGTGCTTTGTGGGCCTTACCCAGTTACAAAAAGAATAAAATGACTAAATGCTTGAGACTTGAACAGGAAGAGATGGTCAGAACAGCTTCCATGACCCCCCGGCCCCCAATGCAGCTTCAATGCCACTCAATGGGATAGGAGGCAAGCTAGAGAACTTGGTAGAGAATCACTCTCCAACCAATTGAGAGCGAGGCCGCACCCCCAGCCTTTCCAGATGGGCTTATCAGGTGGCAAATCAGGAAGCCCTTTGTTCCCATGGGCTTAGATAGTGTAACTGAATAACAAGCACCAGACTTGAACAGGGGGAAGAGAGAGTCAGAGCAGCATTCAGGACGCCCCGGTGCAGCTTCATCTGCTTTTTCTGAAAAAAGAACACCACTCCTTGTAATAGGAGCTGAGCCAGAGAACTTGGTGGAAGATTGCTCCCCAAACAATCGGAAGCGAGGCCGCAACCCCTGCCCTTACAGACAGGCCAATCGGGCTGCAAATCAGGAAGCCCTTTTCCTGTTGTTCCCTTATTTTAACCACTTTTCTGCCAAGTGCCCCCACCTCCACTGTGGCCCCCATGCAAAGAACCAACACGCTAAGGACATCACAGTGAAGTCTGTCTGCATTAACGACATCACAGTGGAGTCTGACTATGCCAAGGACATCACTACCTGGTCTGTCCACTGGAGTCAGCCCACTGAAGCAGCCGGTAGCTGAACACTCTGCACCTCAGCCGGTAGGCAGGGGATCTGAAAAGGTGTAAATTAGGTGACAGGGCTTAGTAGGAAGAAGCAGGGTACCAAGAAGTCTACCTGGCAACTAAGGAAAGGGAGTGAGGAGTGTTAGGGCCATGCACTTAAAAAAAAAGTTTGCAAATAGGTGTAACACCCTATCTAGGGTACAGTAAAACAAGGGATTAGAGTAAGAAAAAAGGTAGGTATAGGTGAAACACCTTATCTGAGGTAAGGCTTAAGAGGGTTAAAGTAAGCAAAAAGGTGGAAGTAGGTTAAATATCTCATCTAGAATGGGGATAAAAAAGGGATTAGAGTAAGCAAAGCAAAAGCAGACAAGGTAAACATTAGCTATGTTGGGAGTGGTGCAGTGCAGTGGTTGTGGGGCAGTAGTCTTCAGGGAGACTTTCTGGAGACTACAGTAGTGCCCCATCTGCATGCACCTCTCTGATCTGAGGGGGGAGGTTGCTCATCTCCAGGCTGAGTTGGCTAGGATTTGAGATGCCTCTTCTCTCACCCAGGGACCACCAAGTCTCCCACTGCTGCCTCAAAGGTTGCCAAAAAGAAGGTGCGGCTGGACCACAGTGGGCTCAGAGAGGGTGAGAGTGGTGTGTCAGAGGCATACCCCCCAGATGGTACCACTATGCAACTCATATACTTCTCTAGCAGGATGTGACTGTCCCATGGAGGCACCCACTGTAATGGCCAGAGAGTATGTGGGGGTCCTCCATAGGGAAGGCCCCAAGGAGGGTGGCAGTGGACCCTAGAGGAGGAAGGAGTAACTCCTGGTTGGGGACTCAGTTGTTAGGGGGATAGATTTGGGGCCAGGGATGGAGGGGAAGAGGGAGGTTAGGCACCTACCCGGTGCCATGGCTTGGATGGATAGAAAGTGTATCCTGGGGATCAGTAGGGCAGCAGGATGAGAGGGACATCTGGATGTCATTGTCCACCTAGGGACCAATGACTTGCCTAGGGACAAGGTTAGGAGAGTGCAGGAGGAGTCTTAGGCAGGTAGCATGCTCAGTGGCCTTTTCTGAGGTGTTGACTATCTGTGACGGGGGGAGTATAGGGTACTCCATACCAAGAGCTTCAACAAATGGTTGAAGGATTGGTGTAGAGACAAACGTTTTGGCTATATTGGGGACTGGGGTCCCACCTGGAGGGAAAAAGGACTATACAGGGGAGATGGCATCCATCCATCCAGGAGGGGAACCACAGTCCTCAGTGGATGGTTTAAATGCTACATTGGCAATCATTTAAACTAGCCAAGGGAGACAGCAGAAGGCAACATAGAGAAATAAACTGTCCACCCCTCAAGCTAAAGTAGTCAGTAGGGAAAACCCTAAGGAAGGGAAATCCCCAAGGGTTTCTAATAGCAGGAAAAGCAGATTGACAGAAACGAAGAGGGAAGGGAATGAAGACAGAGGGGCTAAGTAGACTAGGCAAAAGAGAAAAAGGGGAACTGAAAAATATGATGGGTGGCAGAAGAATTTGGAAGGCTCTTTGCGTAAGGGATAGCGTAAAAGCTACAGAGACACATAGAATACAGGTAGGGGCAAAGGCACTGTGGGACACCCTAGAGACAGGGAATGAAAGCACTATTCTCATGGCATAATATACAGGCCTCCAGTACAAGGAGGGGAGACAGATAAGGTACTGGTTGAAGCCATCCAAAAGATGGTGACCAGGGGAGAGGTGCTGCTGGTGGGGGACTTCAATCTGCTGGTTGTGAATTCAAGCGTCCCAGCTGCAGTTTCAACTAGGAGCAGGGACATCCTGGAATCCCTGCAAAGGGCATTCCTCAGGCAATTAGTGAGAAAGCCCACTCATGAGGGAGTAATATTAGACCTTGTACTCACCAACAGGGACAGTATTGCAGATGTCATGGTGGGAAGCTACCTGGAGACCAGGCATGGATATTCCATGAAATTCCGTGCATTCCACTAAATATTTTGCGAGTGTGAAATGCCAAATTTCAGCTGCAAAATGTGGAATTTCACCCATGAGCAGTGGAATTTCACCTGTGAGTGGCAAAATTCCACATTTGCATTTTATACCTGCAAAATATTTTGCAAAATGCATGAATTTCATGAAATATTTTGTGGAATGAAATTCTGCAATTTTACACAACTCTATCACCATACAGTGTGGTTCAATATAATGACTATGCCAGAACTGAACCACACAAAGGAGATGGCCCTGGACTTCAGGAGGCCTGACTTTAGAGAGATGGGAGAATGGATCTGGGATGCCTGGCAGGGGATGGATGACATGGCTGGAGTGGAGGTACAGTAGACAAATTTCAAAGGGGCCATAGTGAGGGCAACAAACCTCTGTGTCAAGCAAGTAAGCAAAATCAAGAGGAAAAAGAGGACCACTATGGTTCTTAAAAGAGGTGGCTGGGAAATTAAGGGTGAAAAAGTTAGCATTGAGGAGGTATAAGGAGACACATGGAGAGGAGGATAGGGAGGTGTATCACAAGAAGCAGAGGGAGGCAGGGAAGGCAGTCAGGAGCGCAAAGGCACAAATGGAGGAGAAAATAACCCAGGCAGTAATAAAAAGGGGATGAGACACTTTTCAGGTACTGTATGCAAGCAAAAGGAGACAAATCAGGGGAGGGATTGTAAGGCTAAGGAGGTAAGGGGAGGAGTGTGTGGAGGTGGACTAGGAAAAAGCAGACATCCTGAACAAATATGTTTGTTTACTGTTCACAGAGGAAGTGGTAGGTGAAGAGCCACAGATAAGTGGCAGTAGTATCAAAAGAAGGGAGGTGGATACTAAAAAAATAAAAAATAAAATTTAAAACCTTTTAAAAATTACTTTTTTGGAGTGTTGGAGGAGTATCTTTAAGAAATTAGTTCCTGGAGGGCTCTGTGTAGCATGTGGCACTGTTGGAAGTAGAGTTTGTGGAGGAGCTACAGTTGTGAACTCTTTTTCACTCTCTCAGCACTCCTCCTGGATGTGAACTGATTTTGGATTTCACAGCCATGTGGCACTATATATCGGTTTGAAAAGAACCTAAGAAGTGGGAGCAAAAGGAGGAATTTAGTAAGTGTAGTGAGAGTTATTGGTGTGTAACATGGAAAATATACTGGTGGTTTGGACTGAAACATTGAAGCGCACTACTCAAGCTGCCATTTACTTCGTACCATATCTGATGGAGCCACGACCCACTGGGTACAGCCAGCACATGTTGGGGGGAGGGGCTCTGTGAGAAAGATACTATTTAAAACAAGCATTTGCCAGTGCCGAATGTTGCTTGCTTCTATGTGCTGTCTAGGTATCTGGAAGTCATTGGAGTGCAAATATTGAAAATTTGCGAACTTACGAGCTTGCATAGGAACTGCGCAATGCACGCTCGTAAAACAGTCATTTTTAAGCATTTTTTCACCAAATTTTCAACATAGCCATTTTAAGACCTCTGCTCATGAACAGTGTCACTGTGATTTTGTTAATGTGTCCCATACATTGAGTATGCGCACCGACTGCGCCATTGTGCGCTACATGGGTGGAAACACGTTTTGGGCAGGATGTGAAAAATGACAGCTATACTGCCCATAAGGAGGTGTGATAAAATGGCAATGTTGAAAATCTGGAGTGGAAATATTGAAAATTCGCAAACCTACGAGCGTGCGTGGGAAGTGTGCAACACACGCTTGTAAAACAGTCATTGTTAGGAATTTTTTCACCAAATTTTCAACATAGCCATTTTAAGACCTCTGCTCATGAACAGTGTCACTGTGATTTTCTTAATTTGTCCCATACATTGATTTCGCACACCAACTGCGCCATTCTGCGCTACATCGTGGAAACACATTTTGGGTGAGATATGAAAATGACAGCTGTACTGCTCATAAAAGGTGTGGTAAAATGTCAATGTTGCAAATCTGGAGTGAAAATATTGAAATTTCGCGAACTTACGAGCCTGTGAACTGCGCAACACGCTCAGAAGTCATTTTTGACGAGACTAACGCCATCATGGGTTTTGACCTTTCTTCATGATCGATGTCAATTGTCATGGTGGTGTCTGCCTGAAGGTGATTTGAGTCACCGCGCAGTCACTCGCGCCGAAATCACCCTTCGCCCGAATAACGCCATGACAGTGACATCATTCATGAGAAGGAGTCCCAAAACCCCATGTTGAAAATTTGGTGCAAAATTCCAAAATGCCTGAGATATGCAACAAAGTTGAACCCCTCATCTAGCCCATTGTACAGCTTTACCGGCATTTCCTCAGTTTGCGGTCGGCTTTGAAGAGTGCAGATGTGTTCCCGTCCATCAAGATCGCCGCTACCGGAGTCCGGAGGTATGGGGGTGAGGGGTGGGAGGCTGGGTGCGCAGTGGTGGGTGCAAGTTGTGGGAGGGGGAGCTGGGAGACGTGCTGCAGGACCGTTGTCGTTTTACAGGTTTCAACAAAAAAAAAGACATTGTGGGATGTTTGCCACGCTGGGGTGGGCTCCCAGCGTGGCACAAGGATGTTGGTGGCGGCGTTCAGCCAACAGGGGATTGGGCACCCCCGTCGGCCATAGGACTGCTTGCCATGCTGGGGTGGGCTCCCAGCATGGCACCTACTACTGGGAGGGAGGGGGACGCAGCTCAGCCGACGGGGATTGGGCACCCCGTCGGCTATACAGTGCATGCAGGGGCACGCATGCCTGCGGGTGGGGGGGGAGCTGTGTGTGAGCAGCCTCTTATCAGTGCTTACTGAAGCGTAGCTCCCCCTTTCAACTGTATGCCACTGCATTTTGGAGCGTGTCATAGACAGCTCCAAAATGCATTGGCTTACAGGGGCCGTGCCTGCCAGCACACTGACTGAATTGGAGGAGGTGGTGACACAGCTCCGAAATCTCCGATGATGGCACTGTTTCTTGCACATGCATGCAAGCAACATAAAAATGGGCATTTTGTCAGGCTGCTGCCGTTGCTCTATATGGATTGGGGTAGCGGGTATTGTTGCAGTTTCAAGAGGACAGCATGATGGTTTTGTGTATTCTGCAGTTGGCAGTAGTTTTGTTGTTGTGTGTGGACTTGTAGGGAGAGTGCTGTAATTTCTAATGGAAAAGGCTGTTGTTGTTCTTCCGGTTGATGGACTCTGCTTTGTGTTTTGTTTTGTAACAAAAAACGGACTCGCCCATTGTTGCCACTTGTGCGCTGGTGCCATGGGCTGCTGTTTTCCAAACTGTGAGTGAGGAGCTGCTGCTACCGATTGCAACTTCAGCATGGCTGCCCATTGCTGTCAGATTTATTTTTTGTTGGTGAGGAGGCTGGTGGCCGGAGTATTTTTGAAGCCATAATTATGTTATGGAAAATAACCATGTCTTCAAAGACTTGTCAGCAAATCAGCTTCCTCCATTTTGGCAGCCAGTTCATAATCATTATTTGACAGCATGCCAGTATGATTTGGTACAGCATTACTGATGTATGAAAATGTAAATAGTAATGTATATATTTTGTTTAAGTTGGCAAGACTAACGAGAAAATAACTTGCTGTCCTTCTAAGTGGGAAAAAACACATGCATCTTCTGAAGCACAACAGTCCCACACATTGCCCTTAAATTGTAAGAAAGTCCAAATATTATAAAACTTTGTAAAGCATAAATTATTAAAGGCATGGTAAGCTCAACACTGACTAATTGACAGTGATTTATTCACATTTCTTATATCACTGGCCACCGGTGAGCCACTTTAGGGCCAGCACTCTGTTTAACAAATAAAGCATGAGAGAGGTTTCCACAGAAGACAGAAATAGAGAAAGCAGTATATAATGGCTCACATGGGCATGTTAAAATTGAAAAAGTAGGGACCTGAATTATGAGGGTTTCACTTTGCTGCTGCCGAGCAGGCTAATTATGGTCCGGCAGAATGATGAGGCCAAGAACCCCCTTTTTAAATTATAAATGAAAACAAGAGTCAGAAAATGAAACAAACATAGAAAACACTGGCAGAAAAAGACCATTTGGCCATCCATTCTGCCCTCCTATACCCTATCCATACCCCAGGACATATTGTCTAGTTGGAGGATATGCTTTTGCCTCCCCACCCCTCCATCACACTATCCCTAGTAAGCCTTTTACTCAGCCCCAGCTGTGTTTGAAACCATTAATGGTTCTCACACACACCACCTCTGCTGGAAGGCTGTTGCATGGTTCAACCACTCCTCCCTCTCCCCAGCCTGGTTTCACTCATGTCGCTGTGTTTTTTGGAATTTCAATTACTGCTGGATATTTACTTGCAGTCTATGTTGTTAATTTCAATCAGGAAAAGTCTTCGTTTCAGATTTTATTTGTTCAATATAAAAATGTCTTTAAAAAGTTAAAATCAGTAATTTTATACACAAGATTAAAAAGATTATTATACAATAGTAGTCTATGAGAACCGACTGTGCATTTGCAATACTTGATGAGCAAAAAATCTGAGGACTAACAATGTAAGTCAGAATTGCACTTGGATGTAATAAATTCACATACCTATATCTAGACAGAGATGTGAAAATTTACAGTAGCCACACTCCAATCGGGAACATGAAGGTCTTAATCACATTGCCCCTCTCCTTTCTGGTCTCCACTGAGTACATTCCTTCTTCTACCAGGTTTCTCTCTCTCTCTCAAAGGGGTAGAACCTCATTTCTGATGCATTTCTTTTTATGTTTGCTTGTGTGCATGCTCACGAAACACAGTGTGACAGCTTGCTGGAGAAGCAGGTTGTGGAGGTGTGGCAGTGTTGTGGCCAATGCTGCCACTGCTTTTTGGGGCTCGTCTGTGTCTCACCAATGAAGGAGCATGCTGGCTGTGATAGTAGTCTGCAAGTGTGCCACCAGCTTGAAATGATTTTGCCACTGCAATGAGAGAGTACCCCCTCATTGCAGGGCATGTCTTGCCTGGTGTAGCATTTCAATAAACATGGCAATGACTGTCACTCTCCTTGTCTCACAGTCCCACAAAAGCTGACTTCAAGGGTGCCCAATCCCCCTGTCAGCATGCCCCTTCCCCAGTTCATTTGCCGACGGGGTAACCCAATCCCTGTCGCCATGATGTCCCTGAAGTTTGTCTGCCGAGGGGGTGCCCATTCCCCCTCAGCATTATGCCCCCCCAAACACAGACCCCTTTTCTTTGCCAATGGGGTGCCCAATCCCTGTCGACTGCAGTCCGCCCAAAAACACCCAGGTGGCACACTGGGAGTCTATCCCAGTGTGCCAAATGTCCTTACAAAAAAGGAAACCTTCCCACAAAGTTTTTTTTTTAACCCTGTAAACAAGAAAATGGCCACTCATTGTCTACAGTGCCCCTTCCCCAAACAGCAACCACCCTTTATGCACCCCACCTCCCCACACCCCTCTCACCCTATACTTACTTTTGGAGCCCAGTGTGGCAATCTTCAATGGGCACACATCAGTAGGTGTGTCACTCATTCCCCAATAAGCCAGCTGCGGGCGCTGACAACAGCAACATGTAAACTGGCCACCAGATCAAAGAAAAGGTCCGTGGCAATGGGAGCCAAGCTTCTCATGCAGCGGTGTGCCTTTCCAGGTGAACCAGTTTACAAAACATGGCAGCATGCTGCTGCAGAGTGCCCTAACCCACTTCAATTTCCTATGGGGGAGCCCACTCTGTGTAGGCATAAATCAACCCCCCCTCCCATTTAAAGTGTGTCCTGTAGGGCTGCCCAATCCCCCTCAGCGTCATGTCCCCCCTTCTCAGTTTAATTTACCAATGAGAGATCCCACTCCCCATGGGCATCATGTCCCCCATTTGTTGTGTGCGGCACGAGGGTGCCCAATTCCCCATCGGCTACTAGAACCCCCAAAAAACACTAGGTGGCACACATGGAGCCAACCTCAGCATGCCAAATACCACTGTAAAAGAAAACTGTCCCGCAATGTTTTTTAAACCTGCAAAGCAGAAAGTGGTCCTTTGTCAACTCCGTGGCCCCGCACCCAACCCAGCGCCACCCTCACTGCACACCCTCCCTCCCCACCCCCTCAACCCCATACTTACCTGCAGCATGGCCGACAATCTTCGTGGGCTAGGAACACGCCTGCACTCTTCAAAGCTGACCGCGAACTGAAGAAATGCCAGTAAGCTGTATAATGCCATCAATGGGGGGGGGTAAACTTAGTTTGATATCTCAGCCATTTTTGTGACTTTAGGCACCAAATTTTCAACATGGGATCCTTGGTCCACCTCATGAACTCAGTCACTGTCATGTCGTTATTCAGTCCCGAAAGGTGATTTTGCAGTCACTGTGTGGAATCACTTGCCAGGACTGAATAATAAAAGAAAAGTGTCGCCATTCATGAGGTGGGCTCCCAAAAAGCCTATGTTGCAAATTTGGAGAAAAAATTCCAAAAAATGACTGCGTTACAAGTATATGTTGCGCAGTTCCCACGCACGCTCTTAACTTCAAGAATGTTTAATATTTTCACTCCAGATTTTCATCATTACCATTTTCCACACCTCCTTATGAACAGTACAGCTGTCATTTTTCACATCCTGCCCAAAATGTGTTTTCTCACATCTGGCGCACAATGGCACAGTCACTGTGCAAAATCAACATTCAGGACAGATTCAGAAAATCACAGTGACAATGTTCATAAGGAGAAGTCCCAAAAAGCCAGTGTTTCAAATCTGGTGAACAAATTCCCAAAAATGACTGCGTTACCAGCGTGAGTTGAGCAGCTTTTACGCACGCTCGTAACTTCGCCAACTTTTTATATTTTTCCTTCACATTTTCAACATTGTCATTTTGCACACCGCCTTATGAACAGTACAGCTGTCATTTTGCACATCCCGTCCAAAACATGTTTTTGCACCTGTGGCAATGGGTGTGGTCACTGTGCGAAATCAATGTTTGGGACAGATTAAGAAAATCACACTGCCACTGTTCATAAGTGTAGGTCCCAAAATGCCTATGTTGAAAATCTGGTGTGAAAAATCCCCAAAATAATTGCATTATGGGTGTGCATTACACAGTTTCTATGCACGCTCGTGACTTCACCAATTTTTTTATATTTTCACTCCAGATTTTCAACATTACCATTTTTTTGCACCTCCTCATGAACAGTACAGCTGTCACTTTTCACATCCTGTTTTCTTAATGTGTTTTCACACCTGTGGCGCCAAATGGCACAGTCACTGTGCAAAATCACCTTTCGGCTAACAAACTGATAATGTCACTGTTTATGCGGTGGGGTCACAAAAAACCCGTGTTGAAGACATGGAGTGAAAATGCCAAGAAACGCTCAGAGAATTAGGGTTTCCAACCATAATGCCTTACCATGTAGGGACTGACAGGCATCAGGGGTGTGACTTGGGATTGTCGACAGTAATGCTCATGTCATTCCACCCCCACCCCTACCCTGCAGCCAGTAACAGGCATCGAGGTATGCCTTGGATTCTTTGGCCCCAAAGTTCACCCCATTCTACTATTCTGCACCCATTTCAACATATTTCCTTATGGAATGGGGTGAGTGTAAAGACTGAACACCCCAAGGCACACCTCAACACTTGTCAGTGTCTGCATGGTAGGGTGAGGTAAAATGGCATGAGCGTTATGGGCGACGAACCAAAGGCACACCCTAATGCCTGTCAATCTCAGCAGGGTGGGGGTGGGGTTAGCATCACTTCAATACTTCACTGCCATTCCTATTCTGCATCTGTCTAACTCCTGCACTTCCAATGCTAAATGCCAGCAAGCAATCATTCGGCGTTAACAAATGCTTGTTTGCTATGAGATCATCGCCTGAGAAACCTTCAAGTGCTGTCTATCCCATCTGCTGATCTACTGCACCGAATTCTGATTATTCTTCAGAACTATTCAACATCCCCATACTTAACCCTATCCTCACTAAATTTTGCTTATTGCAAGCATAACCTAGCTGCATCGTATAAGCTACACCAATAATGCCTTATACAGTACTATTTAAACTGATCCTCTGCCCCTGTCGGCTAGTTGTTCTCCTACCCCATTCCCCTAAACTAATTCATCCACCACATGCTATACTCCACCCCCTCAACTGTTACCACCCTCTCCTTCATGACCCCTAATTTCCCTTAGCTGCGATCCCAGCCACCTGTAATCAGCATTGGTTGCATTCAACCATCGGCCCATCTGCCTTGGTTACCCAAATACCCAATGCCCTCTTCCTCCTATTGCATCTGTCTGGTTGCATCCTCCACCTGGCACCCCATCCTCCTCCTCAAACCCGGACTCCAAATCCTGGTTCAAAAGCTCCAGACTGTACTTCATCATCACTGCTCTGCTACTGTTGTCAGCTGGTGACATTAGCCCAAATCCAGGCACCTCCCAGGTACAGCCCATGGTGCCAGCCCACAGGCCTACAGCATGATCCCTAACCCCTCTGCATCAGTCATCTCTCTCCCACTCAGGTTAAAGATAATACATCTAAACATATGCAGTCTTCTTCCCAAATTTGACCTACTTAAACAGCTAATAGTCTCTCTTGCTCCAGATATCTTCATTTTGATGCAAACATGGCTAATCAAGCATACTCACAACTCTGCTATCTCCTTCCAGGGCTACTCACTCACCCACCAAGACCGTGGGATCTGCAGAGGAGGGGTGTTAAGTTACACAGCCTCTACTCTCCAAGTTGTTACTACCCTATCCTCAGCCGTACCATCTACCTATGAGGCACTAGTCCTAAGGCTCTCAATGCCCTTCTCCATCCCTATTTATGTAGGTGGGATCCACTGTCACCCCGGACTGAATGCCAAAACAACTGTTGAACTCATTACCTCCATTACAACACTTACCACAAATGGAGAACTATATCTAATGGGTGATATAAATCACAACTGGTTGTCCCCATCCCTTGGTAAAACCCAAAATGACATAACTTCCCTCAACCTCACCCGACTAATAAATAAGCCAACACGCACAAACCACAAAACCTAAAATCACACTCTCATAGATTGGGCCCTCACCACCAAGCCTCACTGTATAGTACTATAAGGAACACTCCTAAGTGATCACCACACAATCTATCTTGTGCGCAAAGTGCATCGACCTAAAATCCCCCTCAAAATACTGATGACACGGTCATGCAGATCTCTTGATCTAGCCCCGCTCCTTCTTGAACTTGTCCAAGTCAACTGGTTGCCAATATCCTCTGCTAATTCTATTGACCAAGCTCTTTTGTACTTTAAAGATAACTTCCTTGCAGTATGAGATAAGCATGTTCCTTTAAAAAGAACTCAAGTTCGTGGCAACCACCTATGGGTCACCCCTGAACTCCCGACATGACAGCAAGCAAGAGACTGCACTTGGAAAATACATAAAACTTCCAAACTACCTCAAGACCTTGTCAAATACCGGGCCCTACGCAATTCCTGCACCAGAGCTATTAGACTGGCCAAAGCAGAGTATTTCAGCTCCTCATTCCAGTCAAACATAGTTCACCCCTCTAGATTCTGAAAGGTAGTTCACTCTGTTTTCTCCCCACCATCTAAACCTCCAACCCCACTCCTAAACATAAAAAAACTTCCTAATTTCGACCACCCCTCCATCGCTGCTCAATTTAATAAATACTTCACCTCATGTGCTTCCTCCTTTCTCTCATCCCTCTCTCCCAATATCCCCAACTCTGCCCATACCTCATCTACTCAAACCACTCACCCAACTGCAGGGAGTTTCTCCTTCCTCCCAGTATTTCCTGCAGAAGTTCAGAAAGCCCTCCTTGCCCTCATCCCAGCCAAAGCGGTGTCCCCTGACAACCTAGACCCAAAATGATCCCACCTTTCTGCACCTGCAATCTCCTCCGCCATAGCTGCCCTTTTCAACCTCTCTTTCACCCTTGCAGTTATTTCCTCAGATGGAAACACATGACTGTTATCCCCCTACCTAAGGTCAGTAACTTCTCCTCACCAAACAATTACAGGCCTATCTCGCTACTACCAGTCCTGTCCAAACTCCAGGAGCAGCTTGTCCTTGTCCAACTCTCTACCTTCCTCTCTGAATCCTCCTTCTTCACTCCTTTCCAGTCTGGCTTCAGGAAAAAACACTCCAATGCTATGTCCCTCCTTTGACACACTGATTCTATCCTCACAGGTATGGACAGTGGGCAAATCACATTGGCCATTTTTGCCAATCATGCCAAAGCTTTTGACACGGTCTCTGATCCACTACTCCTCCTGAATATGACTTCAGCTGGCCTGTCCATCTCTGCCACTGACTGGTTCAGATCCTACATCACAGGCAGAACACAATCAGCCAGGATAGCTGAAACTCTGCCCACCCCCCAAACAAAAAATTCACACTGGTGTGCCACAGGGCTCTGTTCTATGCCCACTACATTTCTCCATTTTTCTCAGTCACCTTCCTACAGTCTGCTCATCCGTGCCCATTCATATGTATGTGGATAACACAGTCCTGTACAGCTCTGGCCACACCTCCACTGACATAGAAGACTGGCTCCAGCAGGACTTTGACAAAGTTCAGCTCTGGCTTCACTCACACCAACTCTTCCTTAATGCCAAGAAGACCATCTCCGTGACCTTTGGCACAAGGCAGAGACTCTCTACGCTTACCTCATCTCCTTTCTATCACACTGTTGATGGGACTCTTCATGAGAATACATCCTCCTTTAGGTATCTTGGGGTCTGTCTTGACCAGCACCTCAATTTTTCATTACCTTGATGCCATCCTGACAAAACTGTGCCCCAAGCTAGGTGCACTATACAGGAACTGTAATTGTGTTTCACATACGGCTAGACGTGAACTGATCCAGAAGATAATTCTACCTATTTTTGACTACCATGATGTAGTCTACAGTGTTAATAATAATAATATATGAAATAATAATAAAACTTTATTAAGCGCCTTTCAAGAACCAAGGCGCTGTACAGATGAATATTAGAATCAGAAATATACATATAAAATCAACATTTACAACAGCATCAATTTATAAAGGCCTTACTCCACAAAAAAGTCTTAAAATACTGCTTAAAGGATTCCATGGTCATGCATTCCCTAAGCCAGCAAGGCAGAGAGTTCCAGAGGGTTGGGGCTGCAAACACAAAAGCACTGGTCCCAGAAGACTTCAATATAACTCTCGGAACCTCTAGCAACCCCTCGTCGGCTGAACGGAGCTGTCATATGGGGCGGTAAGGAATCAGAAGCTCTTTCAAGTAGTTGGGGCCAAGTCTGTGCAGGGCTTTGAAGGTCAAAAGACCTACTTTAAAGGTGATCCACCACTGTATAGGCAGCCAGTGCAGATCGCGTAGCACAAGGGTAATATGTGTCCTTCTAGTTACCCCTGTCAATAACCTTGCAGCAGTGTTCTACACTAGCTGCAAGTGGCGGATATCAACTCCAGAAAGCCCCAAGTACAGGGAGTTGCAATAGACAAGGCGTGAGGTCATGAAGGCATGGACCAACACGGGTAAATCGCTGGATGGAACAAGGTGTTTCACCCTGGCAATGTTCCTAAGATGGTAGAATGCAGACTTAACGACTGCTGACACCTGATGTCGAAGAGTCAGCCCGTCGTCAAGTACCACTCCCAGGTTACGCGCACCGTTGAGGTAAGGATCTGATCCCCCCCAGCAATAAGCCAGAGGGCTGGCCAGACCCCAACCCCCCTGTCCCATGAACCGGGTCAACAACCATGACCTCAGTCTTACCGGCGTTCAACTTTAACCAGCTCGCATTCATCCAGTCATGGATTTCAGCGAGGCAGCTATTAAACACCGAAAGAGCACTAACCTGGTCGGGGGCCAAAGACAGATAGAGCTGGGTATCATCAGCACAACAGTGAAACCTCAGCCCATACCTTCTTACAAAGTCTCCGAGGGGCAGCATGTACACTGCAAAGAACATGGGGAAAGCACTGAGCCCTGGGGGACACCACACTGCAGAGGAAAAGGGTCAGAGGAAAAAATCCCTGACACAACTCTCTGCGTTCTCCCTGATAGAAAAGATGAAAACCATTTGAGCACTGTACTAGACAGTCCACAGATGGACTCCAGATGCTCGAGCAAAACCCCATGGTCTACAGTGTCAAAGACTGAAGAGAGATCAAGGATAACCAAGATAGAACGGTTCCTCTGATCTCTCGCCATCAAGAGATCATTGAGCACCCGAACCAGGGCGGTCTCGGTGCTATGCCTCTTACGAAAACCAGACTGGAGAGGTTCATAGATACTATGGATGGTCCTCCAGCTGGTTTGCCACTACCTTCTCAATAACCTTCCCAATAAATGGAAGGTTAGAGATAGGTCTGTAGTTGGAAAAAATATCTGGGTCCAAAGAAGCTGTCTTCAAAAGGGGATTCACCACAGCTTCCTTTTAATGAACTAAGAAACTCACCCAATTCTAAGGAACACCAGATTATTTGAGCCAGAAACGGACCCATTATCTCAACACAACCCAAAATCAGGGAGGTGGGACCTGGATCTAAACTACAGCACGTAGGGCGCATCCCCTGGATGATCCCCATAATATCACCGAACATCGGCAGGTCAAAGGAACACCAGGAAGCAGAGGATTCCATGGCCAAACGCTGACCAATAGCTTTCCCCTTAGAGTGTGTCAGGCGGATCTTGGATCTGATGTCGGCAACCTTATTCGCAAACAATTGAGCGATCTCATCACACTCCTTTTGTGAAAAAGCTCAACGGAGCTGGAGACAGGCTGGTTTGCACAGCCTGTCCACAGTTCTGAAGAGCTGAGACGGTTGATTCTGAGCAACAGAGATCTCCCTGGACAGGAATTCTGCCTTCTTATGGGAGATCTCTGATTGGTAGAGCCGATAATGCTTCTCCAAACTAAGGCGGTTGACATCTAGAGCAGATTTCCTCCAACAGCGCTCTAACCGTCGTCCCACATGTCGCAACTCCCTCAAGGACCCATCAAACCATGGGGCCCGAGGGCAGAGAGAGAGGGGACGAACACGGGCAGGAGCAATTGAGTCCAGGGCCAAGTAAATGGCCTGATTATAAGTCAAGACCATAGCCTCTGGACCCAAGCTGGCAATCGGAAACTCTGAGAGGTTCAATACCGCCATCAGGTCTTCAGGGCGCACATCCCGTAAAGGGCGGTATCGAACCATCTCCACAGGGGCAGGGAGCACAAAAATTGAACCCCACGGTGTAGTGATCAGACCAACTGACAGGCTCCATGACCAAATCAGAGGCCTCAATCCCCAGGAGAAAAACTAAATCCAAAGAGTGACCGTGATTATGAGTGGCTGAAGAAACAATCTGTGTAAGGCCCAGTGATGTCATCAACTGGAGGAAGTGCTGACCAAAGGCTGAGAGTTTGTCGTCGACCCAGGCATTGAAGTTGCCCAGAACCATCAATCTGGGTGACTCCAATGCCATATCAGCGACGAAGTCTGCCACTTCCTGCAGGAATCGTCTCTCATCTCCTGGTGGATGGTAGACAAGGGCTATCCTGCAACCCACACCAGCCACTACGGTACACTCAAAGGATTCAGCTTCCTCAACTGGTACACCTATGAGCCTCAACCTGGTCTTAAAACAGACTACTACTCCCCCCCTCCGCGATCCAATCTCGGGCGGTGAATCACCGAGTACCCAGCTGGAACGGTCGCCTCCAAAATGGGGCCAGCATTTCCATCCAGCCAGGTCTCGGTGATGCAAGCCAGATCTGCTGTCCCAACAAAATCAGAAATAACAGCTGCTTTATTTTTAATAGATCTGGCATTGCACAACACCACCCGAGTTGGACAGGGCTCCGGAGCCGTCCCAACTACTTGCCCATCCAAATAGGTGGAGCCCTTGGGTATGGAGACTAGGCATGGATCGCCACGTTCCAGGCTCCATTTCGCCCCAGGGCGCCTTCTGGACTTAACCAACCCTATATTTAAAGGTCCGCTCATTCACCTACCGAGTCCACGACTCGCTTTATGCCCACCCCCCATGAGCAATACCAAGTGCCCGACAGTGCTGGTAGATGGAAATGGGAGGGGAGGAGGGCAAAAAGGGCGAAGGGCATGGAGATCAGAAGACGAATAGTGCACGACCGGTGTAACTAAACAACACATGACAAAAGCGGGAAACAAACTAGCTGCAAAACAGCTAAATAAAAGTCCTAATTACCTCTTAGATAAAATACCCACAATTACAATTAAACTAAAAACCCACCCAATAACAGAATCCAAAAACAAATAAACAAAACAAACTAATAAAAACTACCCAACCCAATAATTCTTCTCACAGCTCCAGGGAGGGGAAAAACAAAATTAGAACTACACGACCATAAATAATCTGTAAACAATTATTAAAAAATCCAAATATATAAGGACAGGGAGGCCCTCTCACTGCACCCACTGTCCTTCATGTAATGAAACAGGATCCAATAGAAAATAAAATTGCAGTTTTTAGGCACTCTCACTGCCAATGATGATAATGTTGAAAAGTCCGAATATATAAGGACAGTGAGGCCCTCTCACTGCATGCACTGTCCTTCGTATAATGTAAACAGATTAATACAATAAAAATCCAATAGTGTTGCGATGATCCAGGTCAGAGTCCAAAATATTATAAATGTACATTCAAAAGACAGCAGTATGCAGACTTAGTGCAAGTTCATAGATGGAAGAAAAATGTCTCCTATAAAGTTGGGGATGTCTACCGACTAAACTGTAAGACATAGGAGGTCCCCCCCACACACACCCCCAAACTGCCTAATCAGGCCCAGTTATACCACTAAGACCCACAGCTTCAGATACCCCCAGACCAGACTAATAAGGCCAGCCCTAGAGTAACTTAGAAGCCCCCCAGTAACCCCCAACTCCTTGAAGGAAATAGGAGAAGCTCCTGCTTGGTCCCAGACAGCACAACACAAAGTGCCCAGGCAAAGAAAAAAGGGGGTAAAACCTCCCAAAACCAAAACCAACAGTGTGGCACTATTACCTCAAGAAACCTTAAGCACAGCTTGAAATAAAATTTAGAGTCCCAGAGAAACAAAGGATGTCGATCGATGAATCAGGTCCTGTTACTCACGATACATCTAAGGCAACAAACTGTTCTTTCAGGCCCGAAATCGTAAAACAGTCACAACAAATCACACCAACTAATCCAGATCTTCACCGAATAAGTCACTGTAGAAACCTTCACAATATATCCAGCATCGAAAAATGCATCCTATATTGAATAAGGACCAACAATCCCTGGGACTGGAGCAGGCAAATGTTCAACTGAGCCGAAAACTCCCACACACAAAAAACGCCAAGGGAGCAGCTGCAAAAGCAGTGAGATGGCAGCAAAGTCTTATTCCCAGCAGGAACTTGCTCGCTCGTTTCCCCAAAGCAAGGGTGAAAAATGTTTGAGTAAGGCTGCTGTAAGCAATAAAACTTGCTTTCCACACTTGGGGAAAACCGAAACAGCAGTCAGCAGCAGGCGATAAAATGACCAAAAAGCACAAATCTCCCACTAGAACGCCTCTTCAACCACTTCACTACTTAAACGCTGGACAACGTAGCAGAGCATCGACAATGGCAACGCAACTAAAACTCAAACACAAATAAATTAAAAGGTAAACTAAACATATAAAAAACTTATTAAAAAACACATGAAAACAAATTAAAACAGAAGCGAGGTAAGGGCTAGTCCAGCACGACCGCCATATATAATGTAGTCCCCAAGTCCTCCGCCATATATAGTGTTGCCCCCAAGTCCTCCCTATCCAAACTGGATACCCTCTTCAGCTCTTTTTGTTCCTTTGCTCTGGATACTCACCCTCTCACTCATTACTGCGACCTCTATCACTCGCATGCCCGCCCTTCTCTGGGCAACCGACGTCCCTCTCACTGCGCTAAATTCATCTCTAAATTCTGGTTCCACTCTCTCCCTTCTTATCTTTCTTCCTCCTGAACACTACCACCAACAACCCACCACTCACTCAGATCCACTGATGCTCTTGATCCCTCACTGATCAACAACCATAGGTCAATCAGGGTTCTCGCACCACCTCCCTAAATTATGGAAAGTATTCCCCCCCAAATTCACCATTCCTCATCCCCTTCATCCATTTCATCTGCCTTACTTAACTTCTACTTCACTAATTGCACCAGTATGTAACCTATCCATCCCTACTCTTTATCCCACCACCACCCAGTCAATAACTCCAAAGCACTTAACAGCTTCTTCTGTATTAGCTCTTATGACGGACCGATTGTACAGTCCCTTGCTCTCTTTGACTGTATCTGCAACAAATCTGTTGTATCAACTTACTGTACCCTAATTATAACTGTATCATGTATGTGTGATTAACTGTTGTATTGGCTCTGTAACCTATTTTATCAATATTATGTATCCAGCATTCATATATGTATTTCGTACCTGATTTGGCAATTGTGTATGTATCCTTTCCTCACACGTACCCCCTTCCCAAGACATACTGCGAGATGAGCAATTTCGATTGCTCAGTGTACTTTTCTGGTGAAACTTTTCAATAAACACATAAATACATCCAAACTTTTCTTTTCCATGCCCCTAAATATGGAATCAAAAATGAAAATATGCAAGGTACAGTACATCTGCCAATATCAACCTTGTTGACAATAGAGTTTAATAGTGGTTAAGGGCTTCAGATCACTGGAGACTTAAATTGTGCAACTTCTGCAGGATAACAGTTTCTTATCATTTCTTTCTGATACTGCAACTTGTGTCAACAGGAAATAGATAGTATTCTTGAAATGGTGCTATCAAATAATGTGATTTCTGTACATAAAATACAGAGAGTATGAAACTTTATTCAAGAATTCATAAGGAAATTTGATGAGTTTTTTTACCCTTTCTAAAGTAAATAAATTATTATTGTTATTTATGAAACTGTTCATTCACTTGGTTAACCCTTTAAAGATTTAATTTATCAGTTGATCAGGACAGAACCAGCATGACTTTGTCGGAAGTCCTTAGCTGTTTATGTAAATTTCTTTACCATTTAAGTTGATCCTTTTATTTAGAATGTCAGTGGCTGGCATAGGTCCACAGTTCTTGTATGTTTGCATACCACTCATGTTGAGTAGAAGCCTATGAAGTTCTTGATAGGTAACAAACTGCATTCCATGCCCATGCCAGGAACTACTGTTGAGATGAGTGCACTGTAAATGTACTGTTTCCAGTTAATTTCAGATGGTAACTTGAGAGCACCTCTTTCCCCACTAAAGTATTATTTATCATTCTGATAACAACAAATATTGGCTGCTTGCATAGTAGCATATCCCACTGGAAAATATTAAATGCTGCTCCAAATAGCTTTAGTACTGAAGAAACTGATTCCAGTTCACCACCAGCTTATTTTTGTTTTAGTTGCCATGTTCAATGAACATTTTATTCACAAGAGCAAGAAACAGCTATAGGGTCTATTAAGGTACCTGCAGTGGATCTTCTGAAACTGAAATTGCAGCTTGTCCCTCAGCTGCCATGGGCAGGCAGCCTGGTAAAAAACAAATTCGGAGTATAGCCTCCAGTCAACTGATATGCATTCATAGGAGGTAGAGCATCCTCAGCTAATTTCATTTCAGAGAAAAAAATCTTCCTGCAACTTCTCTGAGCCATGGCAGATGCTAGATTCAAAGCAAAAATGCTGCAAGTATGCAAGCCTATAATTCTTTACAGTTAAATGGACTCTGTTTAGTTGAAAACTCTGACTTACAGCAAAAAAGGCAATCTCTTTATTTAACAGTTTAGCCACTAGATAATTTACAGATTGTGTAGGAAATTTAGACTTATTTTACATAATTATCTTTCCTACATGAACATAATTATCCTGTACTTCTTAGTCCCTTTTATAATTTCAAGTTATAATTGCCACTGCCAAATCCACACAAGGATACTGCAAGAGGATCAGGTGGGAGACAATTTCTCACCCTCTCCAATGTGAACCAGAGTGTACAAGTTCCCAAGGTATAACAGTTTCCCATTTCTTCTTGCTAGCAGACCAAGTCCCTTATCAACCCCCCATCTGCCTTTTCTGACCCACTGGCCAGTATCTGGTGGACCTACTCTTATTATTTAAACAACATTATGGGTGGGAATGTGAGTGCACATGCTGGAAGAAATGGCAGCCTCCAGACTGTTCTCTTTCATGTATCTGTAGTTCATCTCCTGGCCATAAATTACAATTTAGCCTTACACAACATGAGGTCAAGCATCTGCTTATACTAGCCTATGGCCACCCTTCCAGATTGCTTGAGCCTGCTTCTGGGATGCCAACATCCATGGAAGAGGATATAAAATCCCACTTTCAGGTGAAAAACCCAGAAGCATAGGTTTTCTAGGGGAAACTCCCTGTCAAGAGTCTTGGTGGGGCCTGCTTTCTGTTTTTCACTCTGCTATTCATGGTGAATGCTGCTGCACTTTTGCATGTATAGTACAATGGGAGGAGAGGCTTTCATCAAAAACAGTGAAGTTCAAAGCTCTATTGTAGTTCCTACCAATTTGTAACACCAATTCATTTGGCTAATGAATCCAATCCTTGTTGCTCTTTATTGTTGACTCAATTACTTCATTTGGAAGGAAGATATGTTGACCGTGCTTTTTTAATTTTGATGTTTTAGGCAGGAAAATGCCCACAATTTCCAGTGCAGTTGCTGCAAAGAAAACTGAGTTTTGTCAGTTATGTAGCTTCAGTATGCAACTGCTCAACTTGTTGTTATAACACTGATCATCTAGTTGGCAGTCATATGGCAATAGTGTGCCCCCCCTTCTATCCAGGGAGAAGAACATTCTCTGGACTGCTCAATCATCCCTCCCCAACTGGCCATCTAATGACTAGGACTAATTTCTGAACCTGGATCACCGGCATCAAGGTAATGATAACCGTACTGCACCGGAGGGCCTGCACACCTTTGAGTGATGTTTGTTCATGAAAAGTATTCATCCAGCCTTAATTTAACTTTGCCACCCTAAGTATGTAGCATTAGGAATCTACCTTGTGTTCTTGTTATTGTGGCAGTAGTTTGGGTACTTTTGGTGACCAGAAAAATATGCTACAGAGCAGCCCCTACTATATAATTTCATAATGCTAGGATGATATTCTTGCTGACTAACAAATACTGTACTGCTGCATTATGTAACTTGTTCATCAGTACCCATAGTGAGTAAATGGCTCTGGTCGGATTTAAACTTGGTTCTCCCAGTTGGTGCCTGCTGGGATTAAAACTTGAGTCTCCAGTTTCGCAGCTTAGTGGCATGTCTTATTTTCCTGCTCAACAACAGAAATGGCTGCTGGGTTAAAAATATAAATTGGGACTCTTTATACAGCCTACTGTCCTTTTTTGCCTAAAGAAGGCTGTGAGTTCTTGCACAGACATATTGACAGACCATTAAGCATTTCAGCTCAGATGCGGTCCCTGGCCCACTAGTGCGGAATCATCTCAAATAAATGTACAACACACCTATACTGGGTCCCTTACAGTAACTGCTATGTCCCTGTTTATGATTCTACAGAGATAAGTTATGTACTCCTTTAATAGTATAAGAAATAGTATAAAAGTCCAAGATGCTTACAAATGCTTTAATATGTTAGTAAACCCAAATTCTTTATTCTTAATGAAATTCTGTATCATGTGATTATGTTGTCTTTGGTTCTCCTGTCTTGTTATGATAACATTTTCAATAAAAAGATTAATTGAAAAAAATGTATAAAATAAATTAACTACTTCATTAAACAGCAAACTACAATAACTATAGCAATTAACATTGAGTTTTGGACTTTGTCAACATATCTTGTCATACGTTTTGCTCTTTCAGTAGGGAGTAAAAGAATCAGCATCTTTGGTCTCTGAGCCCTGTGTAGAAGGGATTTCTTCCCTCTGTCCTCTTGTTCTTTGATTTTATTGTACCATCTCAGGAGGAGCAGCAGCAAAGAGGATACAAAGGGACATACAGTTCTAGAGGTGTTCAGAACAGGATGGGACCTTCAGTTCCACTCACTTGCGGGGTGGTCAGCCAGATGAAGAAGGAGCTGGATTAAGAAAGGTAGCAATAGGCAGCCGCTCCTCCTTTTTTCTCCTCCTATTCAAAGTCAAAATCAAACATATAAGAAGTTTGAGCAGACTAGCCTGCTGTTGAGCCTTTTTCGCAATCAGATCCTATGCTTGTAGGATTCAAACACCCCCACCCTAGTTAGAATGTAATAAAGACATGACTGGCATGCTGATTTGTTCTGTACTATAGAAAATCCCTGTGTGGGTTTTGTAGGAATATTTCCATTTTTTATGTTTGCTTGCATGCATGTGCAAGAAACGTAGTGCCATCATCCGAGATTTCGGAGGTGTGTCACCCCCTCTTCCAATTCAGTCAGTGTGTTGGCAGGCGTGGCCCCTGTCCACCAATGCATGCTGGAGCTGTCTATGACAAGCTCCAAAATGCAGTGGTGTACAGTTGAAAGGGGGAGCTACGCTTCAGTGAGCAGTGATAAGATATCGCCTGCTCATGCACAGCTCCCCACACACACACACACACACACACACACACGCACGCATACTGCGTGCTCCTCCCCACGCACACACTGTATAGCCGACAGGGTGCCCAATCCCCCGTCATCTGTGCTGCGCCCCCCAAAGTTTTCCAAATGCCACGCTGGTGCCCACCCCAGCTGGCAACCTCGATGTAGTATCCAACGGGGTGCCCAATTCCCCGTCAGTCTCACTGTCTCTCGAAAGTACAAGGTGCTAAGTGCTGGGGAGCCTACCCAGCATGGTAACAAATGCTATGGGCTCGATGGGGGTGCCCAATCCTCGCCTGCTCCACTTCAGCCACCCTTCTGGTTACGCTGAGCCCACCCAGTGTGGCAAACGCCCCGCATCATCTTTTTTTTAACCTGTAAAGAAAAATGGCCCCATGCAGTCTTCCTGCCCCTCCCCACAACCGCACTCCACCCACTGCACACTCCTGCCTCCCTACAACCCCTCACCTCATACTTACCTCCGAGCTCGGGCGATCGACGGTGACTGAACACATCTGCACCTTTCAAAGCCGACCGCGAACTGAGGAAATGCTGGTAAGCTGTATAATGGGCTAGATAGGTTTTTCAACTTTGTTGCATATCTGGAGATTTTTGAATTTTGCACCAAATTTTCAACATGGGTTTTTGGGACCCTTCTCATGAATGCTGTCACTGTCATGGCATTATTTGCCCCAAGGGTGATTTCGCAGTCACTGCGCGAAATCACCTTTTGGGACCAATTAACGAAACGACACTGCCAGTGTTCATAAGGTGGGCTCTCAAGAAGCCTATTTTGAAAATTTGGTGGAAAAATTCCAAAAAACGACTGTTTTATGAGCGTGCGTTGCGCAGTTCCTACGCACGCTCGAAAATTAGCGAATTTTCAATATTTTCACTCCAGATTTTCAACATTGCCATTTTACCACACCTACTTATGAGTAGTACAGCTGTCATTTTTCACATCTCACCCAAAGTGTGTTTCCGCCCATGTAGCGCACAATGGCGCAGTCGATGTGTGAAACCAATGTACGGGACAAATTAAGAAAACCACAGTGACACTGTTCATGAGCAGAGGTCTTAAAATGGCTATGTTGAAAATTTGGTGAAAAAATTCCTAAAAATGATTGTTTTACGAGAGTGCGTTGTGCAGTTCCTACGCACACTCGTAAGTTCGCGAATTTTCAATATTTTCACTCCAGATTTTCAACATTGCCATTTTACCACACCTTCTTATGAGTACTGCAGCTGTCATTTTTCACATCTTGCCCAAAATGTGTTTCTGCCCATGAAGTGCACAATGGTGCAGTTGATGTGCGAAATCAATGTATGAGACACATTAAGAAAATCACTGTGACACTGTTCATGAGCAGAGGTCTTAAAATGGCTATGTTGAAAATTTGGTGAAAAAATTCCTAAAAATGACTGTTTTACGAGTGTGCGTTGCGCAGTTCCTATGCATGCTCATAAGTTTGCGAATTTAATATTTTCACTCCAGATTTTCAGCATTGCCATTTTATTACACTTCCTTATGAACAGTACAGCTGCCATTTTTCATATGCCACCCAAAATGTGTTTTCACACATGTAGCGCACAATGGTGCTGCTGGTGTGCGAAAGCAATGTTTGGGACAGATTAAGAAAATCACAGTTACACTGTTCATAAGCAGGGGTCTTAAAATGGCTATGTTGAAAATTTGGTGACAAAAGTCCATAAAATGACTGTGTTACGAGTGAGCATTGCGCAGTTTCCACGCACCGTCATAAGTTCATGACTGTGTAATATTTTAAGTCCAGATTTTCACCACTGGCATTTTTCCACACTTCCTTATTTACAGTACAACTGTCATTTTTTACAACATGGCCGAAGTGTGTTTTCACACTTTCAGCACAGAGATGCGTGGTCGCTGTGGGAAATCATTGTTCGGGACAGATAAAGAAAATCACAGTGACACTGTTCATGATCGGAGGCACCAAAATGCCTGAGTTGACAATCTGCTGTAAAAAATCCCCAGCCTAATTATATTACGGGTGAGCGTTGCACAGCTTCTATGTATGCTCGTGACTTCACCATTTTTTTAACTATTTCTACTGCAGATTTGCAACATTGCCATTTTTTACACCTCCCCATGAACAGTACAGCTGTCATTTTTACATCCTGTTCGAATGTTTTTGCACTCTGTAGTGTAATGCCGTAGTGCTGTGCATAAGCAGCTTTCGGCTAACAAACTGATATTCCCCCTGTTCATGAGGTGGGGTCACAAAAAAAACATGTTGAACATTTGGAGTGACAATACCAACGAATGCCTGAGGTATTAGGGTTTCCAACCATAATGCCCAACCCTGTAGAGAATGACAGGCATCAGGGGTGTGACTTGGGATTCTTGCCTGTAATGCTCATACCATTCCACACCCTGAAGCCAGTGAGAGGGATCGAGGTATGCCTTGGACTCTTTGGCCCCAAAGTTAACCCCATTCTCCTATATCGCACCCATCTCACCGTATTTCCTAATGGAATGGGGTGCACATAAAGGCCCAAGACCCCAAGGAACACCGTGACACTTGTCAGTGTCTGCAGGGTGGGGTGTGGTGAAATGGCATGGCCGTTATGCTTGACGACCCAAAGGCACACCCCAATGCCTGTCACTCTCTGCAGGGTGGCGGTGGGGTTGGCTTCAGTTCAATACTTCACTGCGATTCCTATTAGGCAGTTCTATAACTTCTACACTACCACTGCCAATGCCAGCAAGCAAACATTCGGCATTGACAAATGCTTGTTTCTTAGTGACATGAGTTTTCCTGTTTTTTTCCTTCCTTCTGGTTAGTCTTGTGGGGGGGGGCTGGATATTAGAAAACAGAAGAATATTTGTTGCAACCATTTGTAAACAGGAACGTTGGGAGTCTCTCTTCAGTTTAACCTTGTTAGGGGTCCATGACAATTGACCCAAGATAACAGAAGGGGGTTCTGTGCTCAGCACAGAGAGCCCCGATAGGATGCTGATAGAGTGTAAAACCTATGCCCATCAGAAATAACTCCATGTCACCTCTTGCAGCTCTGTTCCTAAGGGCTTAGAAACTATAAGGGATGGGGCGTTGCTTCATATGAATGGGGTTGGAGAGGCAGTGAGCAGGCTTCAGCTCTTGCTCTCTGTCATGAGGGAAGAGGGGAAGGTGTTAAGAGAGGTTCCCATCAGTACATATCATGTATCATGTAACATTAATAAATCAAAGGAATTTAATGAACATATGGCTGTAGCTGTAGTCCTGTATTTTTTATTAGCTGTAAAAGTCAATGTCCTTTGTCTGATTTCAAACTGCAGTTAATTTAAAAAAAGAAATGAAAGAGTATTTGAAATATAAAGTGTACTTACTCTTACTGTATTTTCACTGCTAAGGTGTATTTTTTTTGCAGTTAATCTTTTTATCAAGGGTAAGAGTTTACAATTTTTAAAACACAGTTACACACAGACAGAGCACAGCATACATTTTACAGAGTTGTATATACAGTATAAGATTATAGCTTGGAATATCTTAGTTACATAGACATGCAATTCATCAAGTATAGTACATAAATCCATCCTGAGCACAACTTCAGTGCAAGGAGGTTTCATTAGATCCTTAGAGCCCATATCCTTCGGTGGTGGGGGGTCATACCTCTCAACTGTCACACATTATGTGGTACGTCACTCATTTTACCTCTTAGAAACCCTTTGTCCATCATGGGGAAGGTGATATTCCACATTCCCCACTGAGACTTTAAAGCAGAAATTCATAATAATCTATTATGCTCAGCTATCAAAAAACATTATAAACATTAGTGCACTGATAGCTATAGTGTTCTGAGCTTGCAGTGCCATGTTAGACTATATGTCACACATTTTGCTCATTTGTCACACATCGTGTCACACATTTTGGTGAAGATAGGTTGAGAGGTATGGTGGGGGTGGGGAGTAAAGGATACCAGATATGGGGCCCAGATTTTCTGATAAGCTTGACAAGTGTTTTTTGAAAAATGGGCCAACCTTGTGTGGGACGCCAGGGATTCCATGGCCTGATACCACTCCTTATATAAATGGAGATCTGGGGTTCTCCAGTGTTTTAGAATTAGCCTGATAAGTTCTACAGAGGCCTGAGTTAGCCATAAAATATGTTTATCACTCAGTTGATCTCCCTCAGAGGGGAGGCCACGTAGCCAAAATCCTGGGTTGGCAGGGAGTGTCAGATTAAAGATTCTGTAGCAGAAGTGGATTACCCTAGCCTATAGTGAGTACAATGATCTACACTGCCACAGTATGTGTTGGAGGTCTACATTGGGAGTGTTACATCTACAGCATACATCTTCTGCTAGCAGACCCATTGGGGTGCGGTACCACAGGTGCAAAATCTTGCTCCTAACTTAAAGGTTAGCTGGTCCACACAAGCTGTGTGGGTGATTCTCCAGCACCTGCTCTATTTTTGGTCAGAATTCTTTGATTTCAACATTGCTGCCCACCTGGCCTTCACAGGCATTGTGGAATCTGGGGCACAATCTCTCAACCAGCCCTGAATAGTTCCTGCTAAGCCTTTATGTTTCTGGGACTAGGACAGGAGAGGAAGCTTATCTGGGGGAGATGTGGGGACCGAACACAAGTGGGGCAGAGGCAGCTTTTCCTTCTCCAACTACAGCACAAACTTCTGAGTTGAAGATATTGTCAGAAACACTCCTGTGGTGTGTGATTGTTGTCCTTCAGATGTTGAAAGAAGACAAAGGAATTGTTATCTGCCTGCACCAAATCTTGAAATGTGTATATCTGGGCTTTGATCTATGTGTTCCACCCAATGGGAAAATATTCTACACAAAGGTGCGGGTTATTCCATAGAGGGGTCATGAGGCCAAGGTCCATACACTTGTGAGCCCCTTTACCCAAACTAGTCCAGGCCTGGTGACTAGCTTTGATCATCAACCACTTTTGAGCTTTTTTTGACAATACAGAGCCCAGGTAGCTAAACAGGGAATTACCAACCATAACCACTGCTTCTATGTATAACCACATTAGGGTCTGGTGGTTCCTTTTTGGTCAGGTTGCTGCATATCTTGGCAGCCAGAAAGGCATAAAAGTACTTAGAAAAGTCAGATAGGTTCCAACACCCTTTTTCCGGGAGGCCCAGAATTTAGTGCTGCTGAATCTAGGTTTGTTGCATCCCCATAGGAATCTGCTCATTAGAGAGTGGAATTTCTGTGCCCATGACTTGGGCATTGTGAGGGGAAGTGGAAGACCAAATAATATAACCTGAGGGTCACCATCATTTTTATTGCAGCTATCTTACCCACTAAGGACAAATGTAAGTGTTCCCACCTTTGAACTTTGCACAGATAGGCCCATACTGGTGTATAATTCCTGTCAGTCAGGCTGGGAAGGTCAGGGGAAAGTTTAACCCCTAGATATTTAATTTCTGAGGAGGATCAGTTGAGACCCATAGACGCTACCATACTAGGTGTAGCGAGGGAGTTCAGGGGGAGTACCGCTGATTTGGATATATTAATTCTCTAGCCAGATATATCCCCAGATGAGATTAAGGTGTTCAGGATTGATTGTATACTGCATTCAGTATCTGCTGTCACTATTAGACAGTCATCCACATACAACTTGGCATGATAGTGTCGGTCACCCACCTGAATCCCTGAAGTGGTGTGGATAGCTGAGGACAAAGGCTCCATGGCCAGCATGAAGAGTAATGGGAATAGGGGACAGCCCTGCCTTGTACCCCTCTGTAATTCAAAAGCAGCGGAGAGGGTAGCATTTGTTATGACCCTGCCACTGGGCTTTCTGTAAAAGGTGTGGATCCAAGAGGCGAAGTAGGGCCCTATATTGAAAAGGTCCAGGACTGTATGCAGATACTCCCACTCTACAGAATCAAAGGCCTTTTCAAAAACTATGGTCACCATTGCTGTGGGAGAGGGGAGACCTGCTGCCTGTTGCATCAAGGTAATGAGGGCATGAAGGTGATCTGAGCTGTGTCTCCCCTTCACAAAGCCCACTTGGGAGGTATGAATAATATCACGCAGAAGTTTCTCCAGTCTTCCAGCCAAAACCATAGCCAAGATTTTGGCATCAGTATTTATTAGAGAGATGGGCCTATAGTTCCAAGGGAGTGTATGGTCCTTCCCCTCTTTTGGGAGGATAGTAATCATGGCTTCAGTCAGCATGGGGGGTACCTCTTTCTCTGAATGGGCTTCTGGTAGCATTCACAGCATGGGGGATGTCACTTCTTGGTGTACCAGTCTGTAGAAGTCCGTGGGATAGCCATCACTGCCGGAGACCTTATGCTGAGCCATGCTTAAGATTGTTTTTCTGATTTCTGAGGCAGAGATTGGCATATACAGTGTGTGTTTTTGAGCTTCTGACAGGGCTGGGAGAGAAAGCCGCTCTGTGAAGGCAGTTTGGCTTTATCACATTTTGTATGGGAGGAGTAGAGGTTTTGGTATAAACCAGACATGATTTCATTGATTTCCCACTGGTCAAAAAACATTTTGCCCTGTGGGTTCTTCAGCCCCTGGATATGTCTATCTGCCTGTCTCTTTTTGAGCCAGTAGGCTAGCAATTTCCCAGCTTTTTCTCCCTCCATTCAGTATGTGTGTTGGTGTCTTCTTATCTGTATTTCAGCCTGTCTAGTTGCTAGGGTGTTCAGTTGTATCCTACGCCTTGTCAGGTCTGAGATTAATTTGGGGTCCTTAAGTCTGAGGGGTAGAGCTTTATATTCTGCCTCCTCAGTTTCAAGTTGTGCTTCTAATTCGGCCCTTTCTTTGCCCCTCTGCTTCCTCCAATGAATGAACATACAAACATGCAAAATTTGCCAACAGATAAAGGCCTAGAGGTCTATTTAGTCTGCTTGAATGTGCAGCTAGCACCCCTTTTTCTGCAGCTGCCCCTCCCTTCCACCCTTCCCTTCCATTGACCCTCCCCCTTGCCCTGTCCCATCCCCTTTTGAAGCAGTCCACTGTTCTACTGGATACCACTTCTGCAGGTAATGCATTCCACCCAGCTACCACTCTCTCTGTAAAAACGTGTCTCCCCATCTCCCTCCTGAACCTTCCTCCCTCAAATCTCATATCATGGCCCCTTGTGTCCCTCCCCTCCCTTACTTTGAACAGCCCCTCTGTACCTGTCTTGTTTATTCCTTTCATGTACTTAAAGGTTTCAATCATGTCTCCCTGTCCCTCCTTTCCTCCAGCAAATACATGTACAACTCCCTCAGCCTCCTCTTGTATGATAAGTTCCCCAGCCCGCTGATCATCTTTGTCACCCTGCGCTGTACCCCCTCCAGTAACTTAATGTCCCTCTTCAGATACGGGTGCCAGTACTGCATGCAGTACTCCAGGTGTGGTCTTACTAATGACCTATACAGTGGCAGAATCGCCTCCTCCCTCCTCGAGGATATACCCCTTGCAATGCAACCCAGCATTTTTGTTGGCCTTTGCAGCTGCCTTCCTACATTGTGCCAAGTTGTTCATTGACCCTGTAATGAGCACCCCCAGTTCCTTCTCCTTCTCTGTCTGGGCTAGCTGCACTACCCCCAGCTGGTAACTCCTCCTTGGGTTCTTCACCCCAAAATGCAGCACCTTGCACTTTTTGGTATTAAACCCCAGTTGCCAAGTGTCTGACCAGGTTTCAAGCTATGCCAGATCATCCTGCAGTCCCTGCCATCCCCCTAAGTCATCCACTACTGCTCCCATCTTGGTATCATCAGCAAACAGACTAATCTTGCTCCTGATGTCCAACGATATGTCTGCAATGAATATCCCAAACAACACTGGTCCCAACACCAAGCATTGCGGAACACTGCTCGTCACTACCCTTGAGTGTGAGAGCTCCTCCCCCTCATCACCCTCTGTTGCCTTTCCTGAAGCCAGTTCCCTACCCATCTCACCAGCTTTGCACCTGCCCCTGTGCCTTCTAACTTACTTCCCAGTCTCCCATATGGCACTGAGTCGAATGCCTTACTGAAGTCCAGATACAAGACATCCAATGCATGGCCCCTGTCCAGTTTTCTAGTTACCCAGTCATAGAACTCCACCAGGTTGGTTTGGCAGGATCTCCCACATATGAAGCCATACTGTCTGCTGTTCTGTTGTCCTTTGGCCACCAGCCTCTCCTTCAGGATAGTCTCCATCAGATTACCCACAATGGATGTGAGGCTCACGGGTCTATAGTTTCAAGGTTTCACTCCTGTGGAGGGGCACCACATGAGCCATCCTCCAGTCCTAAGGTACACACCCTGAGTGTAGTGAGACATTAAATAGGTCTGCCAAAGGTCCTGCAAGGACGTCTGCTAGCTCCTTTAGTACCCTGGGGTGGATGCCATCTGGGCCTGGCACCTTGTCCATCCTCTGTGCCTTCAAACCCTCCTGAACTCTGCCTTCCATGATTTCTCCATCTGTCACCCACTCCCCCCCCCCCGCTTCTGCCATTCCTCACCACTTGGGTATCACCCCCTCTCTTCTCCTTAGTAAATACTGAGCAGAAGTAATCATTTAGTGCATCTGCCTAATCGCACCCTGCCTCCACCCAACCCCCAAGTTTCCTAATCCTTACTATGTAGTCCTTACTGCTCCTTTTCTCACTGATCTACCTAAAGAAGTCCTTCTCCCTCTTCTTAATGCCTTAAGCCAGCCTGAGCTCCGGAGATGCATTGGCTCCCCTAACTGCCCGTGTCACCTCCTTACATTCTATCAGGTACTCCTCCCTGTCCTCCACCTCCCTGTTTTCTTGTACCTCCTAAAGGCAGCTGTTTTCCTCCTTACCTTTTCCATTACCTCTTTGCTCAACCATCTCGGTTTCTTATCCCTAGCCTTCTTGCTCTGGGCCTTGCAGCAGATTTTGGTTGCCTCCACTATCCCCCAGCTTTATGAGCTCCCACCTCTGGTTAGTGCCTGTAGTAGTTTGAATTCTGGCAGGTACCCTTTAACCACTTCCCCCCATCCTCCCAAAGTCAGACCTCCTGAAGTCCAGCAGTCTTGTGCCGGATTCCACTCCTTCCTAGCCAATATGAGCCATACGGAGTGGTGGTCACTCCCTGACAGTAGCCCTTCCACTGTAAGTTCTCTCACAAAATCCCCATTTACCAGCACAAGGTCAAGAGTATTCCCTAACCTGGTTGGTTCACTGACCATTTGCAGCAGGAAGCTGTCCTGGAAGGCATCTAGCAGTACCTGCTCCCTTCTATTCCCCGGTTGTTGGGGTACTCCAGTCCACTCCTGGCATGTTAAAGTCCCCCACAATCACCACACAACCCTTCTCGCAGGTCCTCCTGATCTGTTCTGCTAGTTCCCTGTCTAACGCCTTCATCTGAGAGGGCGGCCTGTATACCACTCCCATTCTGAGAATCCTATTCTTGGAATCCTGGATTTTCATCCAAAGTGACTCCATACTACCCTCCTCCCCTTCCTCCCTTACACACTTCAATCCTTCCTACACATATAGTGCCACCCCCCCCCCTTTCCCAATGACCCTGTCCCTATGAAATAACCTGTACCCTGGTACAGACATGTCCCAGTCATTGTTTCGGGTGGCCCATGTTTCTGTGATGGCTGCAATGTCTACCTCTCCCTCTGCCACTAGCACCTTTAATTCTGCAGTTTTCCTCCCAAGGCCCCTAGCACTAAGGGTAACCACCTTCCACCCTTCACCCCTCCGATCCTGCCCTCCTTTACTAGCATCACCAATAGTACTTGCCATTTGTCCTTTGTCACTGTTATGGGGGGTACGCTCATATGGTTTCCCAACCTGTGGTCTCTGCACGTCTCTTGCCTACTTGCCACCCATTGCTCCTACTTTAAAGTCCCAACTTCCTCTATGTACTCCTCCATCCTCTGTTTCAAAACTTTCTTTCCCTCCTCACTCAAGTGTAGTCTGTCTTTGGCATACAGACCACTGTCCTCCCAGGTCCCTCCCACCCCCAACAGCCCATACCCTTTAGCATGACACCAGGTTTTTAGCCATCCGTTAAATTCCTCTATTCTTAGCTTTCTTGTTGTGCTTGCCTTGAGCACTGGAAGTATCTCTGAAAAGGTTATTGATCTTCCTGTCCCCTCACATAATTATTCTAGTTCCTCAAACCTCCTCTGGACTATATCTATTGTCTTGTGTTGCGAAGTTAATAATAAGGCTTCTTTATGTGGCTTTATAAGCCTCTCAAATCATGGCAGCTGAGGCAGAGTCTGGGGGATTGTTCAGGAGGAATTTAGCCATTTCTTTCCTAACCAGCTGTTGAAAATCAACGTCTTCCAGGAGCAGTGGGTCCAACTTCCTTGAAGTGGATTTTTGTGGCCTAGATGAGTCTATGGAGAGTGTGAGCACCAGCAGGGTGTGGTCTGATAGGTATAGTAGTGCTGTAAATGTGCTGGCCACCAAAGGTGCAACGCCCCCCCCTTGAAGTCAGCCAGTAGTCTAACCTACTGGCCATTGCTCAGGATGCTGAGAAATAGGAGAAGTCTTTCACAGACGGGTGATGAAGTCTCCAGACATCAAGCAGTTGGTGCAGGGTAAGCATATCCTGGAGGGTTCTATGCGGGTTAGAGTGAGACTTTGGTCTGGCATTGGACCTGTCTTACAAAAAGCCCATTGTAAAATTGAGGTCCCCCCCACCATTATACCAGGGTTATCCAAAGAATGTTCCAGTAATTTTTGGGAAAGGGCATTGAAGAAGGTGGGGGCATCCACATTAGGCACATAGGTGTTTACCAGTAAGATGGGGCCCATTGGGGTAGCTAGTTTGACTAAAACCTATTGATCCTCAGCATCTGCCTCATGGTGTATTTCTTTCCACTGCAGTTTCTTATAGAGCAGAAAGGAAACCCCTTTGTTCAATTTACCTGAAGTGCTGTGGTATTCCTTGCCCACACATTCCCTTGTCAACTTCCGAGCCTCCTGGTTACTTAGTTTAGTCTCCTGGAGGAAGAAAATGTGACATTTTAGGCTCTTAATGTGTGCCAATATTTATTTTCATTTGATTGGGGAATTCAACCCCTGAATGTTCCAAGAGGCTAAAATTATGTCAGATAGGCTATCCATAGTCCCTAATCAGGAGAATGTTACTTGTATGGATGGTCAGTAAGTGCCTCTCTCTAGTCGGAAGGCAAGGCCTCTGCTTTCCGATCGCTTTAGTTGAACCAGGTGGGAGGGTATAACCCCACTCATGGTGTGTGTCTGTGCCAGTGATTGTAGCTGTAACAGAACTGTGTGTTGTGCATGTATAGTGCAGTGGTTCAAGGCTCTGAGCTGCAAACCTGGAGACCTGGGTTTGAATCGTACAGCCCCCACTTGAATGTTGTGTGTCATTGAGCAAGCTACTTAACTTCCTTGTGCTCCCAGGTCACATCTGTAAACAAACTTTCAGTTTAGTGTGTCTCTCCTGGTTAAAATAAATAAATAAATAACCTGAGTTGCTAGTTCGATTCTCTGCACCCTGTTTTTAAGGAACCTCTTACTGACTCCTGTGATCCTATATGTTTGTTGCCCATACATGCAATACTTGATACAACTACTGGATGTTCTAATAACATCTATCATCAACAAAATGCATAAAATTACAACATAGCAACATTTCGCCTGAAGCAGAGGCAAGGCTCTGAATGTGGAATTGGGTTTCCACTGAACATCGTGGAACCCTATGTTCCCAGAGCTCCTCTCTGGGGGGAGATTATTGTACTGCAGGTAAGACATGCTAGTAATGAGATGTGGAGGAGCATCCTCCACGGACAGAGGGCAAGGCCCTTCTTTCTCAGGTCAATGTATTTGTCTAGTGACCAAAAGCACCCTGAAGACAAAATAATAGGAAGTAGTTCCAAGGTCTTGATGGAGTACCTTTTCAGCATGTTTGAGGCAAAGGGGTGTGCAGCATCAGTAAGCTAGGACATGGGTCCCCTAGTATGGACACAATGGGGAGGGGTGATGAATGTGATGGTACGGTGCATGTTTCTAGCAAGTTGCAAAGGACGTACATTAGCTGCTCCCTTCCTCCCTCCTGAATGCACATCAACACTTCACCCAGGTCACATCCCACAGTGTCCCTAGTGAAAATTCAGCTGGCTTACAGCCATACAATGGAAATAATAGGCACTATCCATGATCGTGTTTGCCTTTTACTAAATCAAAGCAACATCCATATGCAGTCATAAGAAGATAAAGCACTGCTTATTGATGTTAGCCCTTATGTCCCATTAGCAGATCAGAGCTAGGACAATCATTGCAATTCTAAAAAAGAAAGACGAGGGTGCACTCAGTTTAGATCGGGTGCCATCAAATATAAATATATTCAATTTAACCAAGAAATGGTACTCCAGGCTAGCATTGCTTTTATTCAGATTTATTTTACTAAATAATTCATCATTAATCTAATGCAGGAACTCAAATACAAAACATTCAAGTACTTCTTAAAACACAATGTACAGGTTCACATACTATTTCAATGATAGCAGCCCAGCGCTTCGGGGCCACAAAGATCTCTTCATCAGGGGTGTATTTAAATTCCTGCTTTAAATTAATGATGAATTATTTAATAAAATAAATTTGAATAATAGCAGCGTTAGCCTGGAGTGTCGTTACTTGGCTAAATTGAAGCCTGGAAGATCATGCAGCATGGGAAGAAGTAAGGAGGCAGGCAATCTCTAAAAAATCAACTGATGTGCTAGCCTCAACTGCATTAAACACTGCATTCCCCTCCTCCTCCCTCCTAACCTCACAGCAGTACATGTAGGAAATGTTACCTGAACCCCAACTGCTCTCAGAAAAAAGGTGTCTAACAAAACCACCGCAGCAGCTAAAGGTCAGCCCATCGGGTCAGTGTTTTCTGAAGCATTAAGCAGTGCCTCCATTTTGTCCAGGGAGTTTTCATCCTCAGAATCATCATGCGGGATACAGTCAGCCCAGTCATCTGGTAATGGGGACCATTCCCCCAATGCAGTGGTTACAGTCCCTTCTTGAGTCAATGCCCCCAGATGCCCAGCCCAAAATTCCAGGGGGGCCAGTGTTAGATCTCTCAGGGGTTCATCACGGTTGCTTGTTTTGATTGGTGTCACCCCAGTAGAGCAACTACTGGCATTGGAGGGAAAGAATCTTCTTTGTCGGCTGCGAGAGCATTGTCTTCTGGGTTGGGGTTTCCCTGGGGTGTCCCCTCTGGGTTTTGCCTTGGGTCGACCTCTTGTTGTGAATTGCCATTGTGCTTCTCCTTCTAGCCCTCAAGACTTCTGGCATGTGTCAGGCTCCTGGACCTCGTGGTTCAGCTCCATTTTTGATGGTGAGCTGCCTCATGGGAAATGGCTGTTTGGTGGAGGTGCTGCAGGCTTGCAGCAGTGTTCCTGGATGAATTTTTCAGCTTCTGCTTGGCAGTTGAAAGCAATTTATTTCCTGTGGAAATTAAAATGTAGAATAGCTGGGGACCTCAACAGAGTCCAAATATTCAGCCTGCAAAATTGCTGCTTAACCCCAGCATAAACCCTTGTCCTGTGAGAAGTTCTGTTACATTTGTGTATGGTGGCCATGCCATTGGAAAGAGCCTTGTTCCCATGCCCTCCGAAGAAAATATTCTTTCTCAGAGTGTCGGAGGAATTTGCAGAGGATGGGCATGGGTTTATCTCCTGGTTGTGGGTGAGAGTCAAGGGATCAATGAGCACTCTCGATCTCAGGGGTGGTACAGTTGTTATCATTAAGCAGCTCTGGCAGGAGGGTTAAAAGAAAGGTGTATATGTCCCTGCCCTCGGCTCCTTCTGGGATCCCCACAATCCTAATATTTTTCTCCTGGAATGGTTCTCCATGTCATCCACCTTATTTAACAAATACTGGATTTTTTTATTGTGCTCTAACAAGGTTCCTTTGTGGGAATGTACTGTTGCCTCAAGGACCTGGGTGAACTACTCAGTTTGGGCTACCTGGGTGGCTAATGTGGTTAAATCCGTGTTGGTTTTATTCGCCACCTTTTTTAAATCATTTGTGTCCCAAAGTATTTTATCCAGCTTTGACATTAGAGTCCCTAAGTCCATATCAGTATGACTTGCCTGGTGCTGCAGGTGGGACCCGCATTTTGATGCTGATGCTATCATGACTAGGCTGGCACTGCAGGGTGTCTCGAAGCTCCTTGCTGAGTAGCAGAAATCTAGCCAGTCCATCCAGCAGGGCCGGTGTCTCATGGCGCTGTGCTGGTTCCTCGAGGTGGAAAATAGCCGCTGAGAATTTCCGATGCCACTGAGTTTGGTATCCGTTTGTAGTGGGAGACTTTGGCTTTCTTTTGCGCTATAATTAAATTGCCACCTGTGGTCTGGACAGTTAAAAGGTCATAGGATGCTCTCTGTGGATGGGTGCTAGAAAAATCATACTGTCACCATTGCGCTGGCAGATTCCCCCCCCGTTAGGGTGGATTAATAACAAAACATTCTGTTTTTTAAAACTTAATATTTACATGTGCCTTTAAATTTTTGTCACATCAGTCTCTGCCCAGAGTTCTTTATGCTAAACATTCCATGGAGGTATCACAATGTCCTTTAAGTTGCAGCAAATTTCCCTCCTGCAAAAAACAGGTACACTGAACATTTTGGTATTTAAAAATGAATCATGTTACAATATGTTTATGTTATCAAGAAGTTAATACAGGTTACAAAATGGGTAGGAAGTGTCCTCTGTCACAATTCATCAGGACAATTATGAACCACTGTCATTCAGGAGTAGGATGCATATAAATTCCCATTTCTTCCAGCAACAAGTATAAGCATACTAACATATCAATACCAGCCTGAAATTCTTTAAATATACTTTTTATCATCCATATTGGTATGGAAACCACCTCTCCCAACCTGAAATTACATTTTAAACCATAAATTGATATCTTTTTAACACTTCATGACCCAATTTCTCCACACATACAAATTTCTTTTTCATTTCTTTTTCCCTCCGGTCGCCAGTCCCAGGGATCTCCCTTGGATGTCACCATGGGTTCTTCTGCCCAGCCTGAGACTCCCCCCCTTCCATTCTGGGTCCCTTCTTGGAGATCCAGTTGCTACACTCCTACCTGCTGGAGACTCCTGGCTTGTATCCCCCATGGTGGGGCTGCATCCACTACTGTGGTGCTCCTTGGATCTAATTTCTGCAGGCAATGTGTGTGGTCTGGAGGAATAGGACCCAGATGAGTGGAGTCCGATGATGGGTGTGGGGCCATTGTGCATCATTGCCATGCCACGGATTGGGGTGTGTCCTTGTTCATGGTGATGCCCTCCCTCCCAATGGCGAGTGCGGATGTGCAATGACACCCGGGAAGGCACATGCATGCTCCCCTGCATGCCCTGCTGACGTTTGCCACACCAGTGCTTAGAAGGTTGCTGGCTCAGTTCCTTCCAGCCACCACTACGAGGCACACTGATGTTGATTCCTACAACCCTGCCTCCCCTGGAGAAGGTGAGCTGTCACCAGACACTCAAACTATCTCCTCCTCTGCTGATCCCCAGAACCAAAAGCTTGCTCCTGAACTCAAGTCACCGGTGTGGCACCAGTTGTGGCATCCAGCAACATAGAAAATGAAGTGAAAAAAAAAATACTCCCACCTTTTTGTGTTATTTTTAAGGCCTAATCAGTTGTATTTCTTACTTTTTTGTTTTTTTTTATTTACAGCAATGCATCAACCAGGAACTAGTTACACAGTATTACATTCACCACCACCCCTGCATCCCCCACAACCCCAAGAGGTCCAGCAGACAGATAGTAATAAATGGTTCTCTCTCACTTGTTTTCTAATATGTCTTCCAAATGGCAGCATTTTGATTAATGATGGCTTAGAAGTGCCAGCAAAGCTGCTATTTCAAAATTATCATGCCAGCTCTGATGCAGTGTGCCATAACTACTGCCAAACAGAGCATGGTTTGTTAGAGCTTGGGCATTTTATCACTTACCATCACTTACAGTGGAGCCAGCCTGGATGCAATGCAGTTTCATGGATTCCTGCATGACAGAGGTGAAAGGGATTACCTACTGTTGATATTGCCTTGTTTTCTGCAGTAACGCTGCTGCAGAATTCTACAGTATTGTGTTGTTCCCTAATGGGCTGCAGTGTATGTGCTTACTGCAGATCTCTCCCAAAGTAGTTGAACAATTTATTTAGTTATTTATTTTTATTTTTTGTTGACAAAGAACAGCGGTCTAGGCAAATATGCTTACCATTAGCCTTGTTCGTGGGTGGGGGTGAGTACAAATGGAAACCATGCAGATGGAGGAATTTTTAGTCAATGGAGGAAATTTAGCCATGACATCTGGGAAATGTCCCTACTCTTTTGAGACATGCCATAGAATCATCAATATACACCAGAGCAGCCATCAGAATGGGCAGATGGAACCTCAGTTTAATGTCTCTTCTGAAAGGCAGCACCTCAGGAGTGCAGCACCACTAGTGTCAGTATTGGGGTATATCACTAGTTTCTCATGTAGGGCTAGAACCCACAACCTTCCAATTTTCCAGCCTCAGAAATGAATGTGAAACCTGCTGAGCCACCAACACCCTTATAATTGACGAACAGTGAATGCTCTAACAGTGAAAAAAAAACAATCTGAACATCAAGATGTCAGTTCTTCAATACAGGGCTCTCCCTCATATCCAAGAAACAAATGTGCTGGTTGAGCTGTTACATTCTACTCTGGGCTATGACAGTCAAAGTTCCTAAAAAGTGCAGCTACTGTACTCACAGCTGACTGAGCATCTCAGTCTGCACAATGTGGTCTCTCCCCTCCTGGCTTCAGGAAGGGTCATTCCACCATATCTGCTTTGCTCAATGTCACCAATACTCTCCACATAGCCATGGATAATGGTCTCCTATCTGGTGCCAACTTTGTAGACCTTTCTAAGGCTTTCAGCTTGGTGGATCATGCAATACTCTTTTTCATACTTAATCCCCTGGGTCTCAGCCAACTAGTCATCAAATGGTTAAAAAACTCCCTAAGTAACAAAATGTAGCCAGTGTCCAGGACACAAGGCATTAATTCAGACCTTGTTGTCTTAAATCTCGGGGATCCTCAATGCTCAGTTCTTAGCCCACTAATGTTCAGTGTTTGTGTTTACAACTTTCTGAAGCACAGCAGGAGCTGTCATCTACCTGCGTATGCAGATGACACCATACTCTACTGCAATGTAACATCAATATCCAAGGTTAAATCAGTACTCCAATCTGATTGCAACACTATCTCCTCCTGTTTTATCAATAACTGCATGATGTTTATTGCAACTAGAATCAAGTCTACAGTGTTTGGATCCCAGAATGTGCTAACTCATTCTACTGATCCTCTTCCAAACATGTCATCACATGGCAGCACTACTGAGAATGTCAGTGTATTCAAATATCTAGGAATCTGGCTTGATGTTTCAGTTACATGCAGCAGGCATGCTGACCATGTCTTAACAACTGTGGGGCCAAGTTCAACTTTTCCTAGTAACTAAACGCTGCCTCAGTGATGATGAAAGGAAGCAGGGAGTCTTCCATTTCCTGCTCCTTTCCATTTACTATGGATACATCAAAGATGACTAGAAATATAGAAACACAGAAGTTGACGGCAGATAAGGACCACAAGGCCCATCCAGTCTTCCCATTTTTTCTACCTTATGATTGTGCCATGGGCCTTTACTTTGTCAGTCGTCTAGCTATGCAAACAAAATCACTGTACTGCCCCTGGATCATTTGCATAACATAGTGTGTAGGTTTATTCTCTCATGTGCATGGTGTATCCACCATGGTCTGCTGTATAATCAGTTTAAATTGACAAATCCCATAAACTGGTGAGATTACCACTGACTTTCTTTATTGTACAGCTGTGCTCAATGAAAAGCCCCTTAGTATCTCCTAGCCATCCTCACACAGTCAAGCATTGAATACTCACTCCATTTAACAGAAGCACTTACATAGAAACATAAAAACATAGAGGTTGACAGCAGATTAGGACTGCAAGGCCCATCCAGCCTGCCCATTTCTTTTTCTACCTTATAAATGTGCCATCGGTCTTTGCTCTATCAGTTGACTATCTATTCATACTCATCTGTATTGCTTCCTTATGCCTATCCCATGCCTGTTTGAAGCCCTGCACTGTATTCATAGCCACCACTTCCTGAGGTAGGACGTTCCATGCATCCACCACTCTTTCTGTGAAAAAGAATTTCCTCACATTTCCCCTTAATCGGCCTTCCTCTTATCTCATGCTGTGTCCTCTTGTCCTGCTATTTTTCTTATATTTAAATGTGTTCAACTCTTTTACCTTGTTAATGCCCTTAAGGTGTTTGAATGTTTTGATCATATAACCTCACTCCCTCCTTTGCTCAAGGGTATACAAACTGAGCTCCTTTAATCTGTCCTCATATGTCTTCTGATGCAGTCCCTGCACCATTTTGGTTGCCCTTCTCTGGACTGCCTCAATTTGGTTAATGTCCTTGTGAAGGTGTGGCCTCCAGTACTGCATGCAGTACTCCAGATGGGGCCTAACCAGTGTCTAGTAAAGAGGGATTATTACCTCCCTCTTATGACTTGTGATACCCTTACTAATTACACCTTAACATCCCCCTAGCCTTACCTACTGCTTTAGAGGTCTACTTGGATGATTTCAGGTCATTGGTGAAGATGATGCCCAAGTCTCTTTCTTCCTTTGTGACTACCAGCAACTCCCCTCCCAGCCTATAAGTGGCTTCAGGGTTTCTCTTCCCTATGTGCATGATCTTGCCCTTCTTTGCATTAAATCCCAGTTGCCACTCTTCCGACCATTTTTCTAATTTATCCAGATCTCTTCTCATTCTGCCCACCCCATCTTGATCATCTACTCTTTTGCAGATCTTGGTGTCATCTGCAAACAGACAAGCCTTACCCTCTAGTTCATCTGCAATGTCACTAATGAAGATATTGAAGAGGACTGGCCCCAGGACTGATCCCTGAGGTATCCCACTTGTGACTTGAATCTCTTCTGACTGTATACCATTTACCACCACTCTCTTTTTCCTGCCTGTCAACCAGTTTGCCACCCAGTTGACCAACATCTGACCCACCCTGAGCCTACCCAGCTTATTTATCAATCTTCTATGTGTAACAGTGTCGAAAGCTTTGCTGAAGTCAAGGTAGGTGACATCAACTGCTCCCCCTTGGTTCGCCACTCTGGTTACCCAGTCAAAGAAATCTATGAGATTAGTTTGACAGGACCTTCCTTTTGTAAACCCATGCATTCTTGGATCCTGTACCCTTATGGATTCCAGGTGTTGCACTATCCTTTCCTTAATGACTGCCTCCATAATCTTGCCTACTACTGAGGTAGTTCCCTGCCTCCTCCCTGCTACCACTCTTGTGGAGCGGGATCACATGAGCCCTTCTCCAGTGTTCTGGAACCTCTCCTGTGCTCAGTGTCTCACTAAACAGTTCTGCTAATGGCTGTGCTAGTTCCACCCTTAGCTCCTTAAGTACCCTGGGATGCATGCCATCAGGTCCAATTGCCTTGTCCACCTTAAGCTTAGCGAGCTCTTGTAGGACCCTTTCTTTTGTTCCCTGGATTAAGCGTGAATTTGGTAGCAAGGTCTTTGCATTTGCAGCAGCAGACACCTGGTACAAACTCTGACTCCAGCTGAGGAATGCTTCCAGCTTGCAAACATTCAAGTCTGGTCTTTCCAGCTACCCTAAAACACCCTATATTTGTTTTGGTCAAACCATGATCGTCTTGCATAACAGTGGTCATGCTCTTTGTTTGCAGTGATCCCACTTTGTAAACATTGTTTGATTACTGTTTGGATGTGCTTACCTTTCAAGAGTTTTTTTTTTCTCCTGTGAATGTTTTACCTTGTATGTACTGTAACTATTCCTGCTGGACTATGTTAACCTGTTGACTGCTGCTATCCCCCCAGGAACACCGTGAAAGTGAGATGCTGCAACTCATGGGGTTATCCAGGTTAGAGTAATTTCAAATAACTAAATAAACAAATACAACTTGCTCTGGGTGGAGGATTAAAGTGCAGCCTTAGAGAAAAGTAGTGTGGAGTTTGAGGAAGAGTGAACTGAGGTAGGGAGACATGCTATTACTGGATTTTTGAGTTTGTGATAACCCAAGGGGTGAAAGTGAAACAAGCCTGAGATGAATGATGAATCACATTGGCTTGGGACTGGCCACAGATCTAAAACGGTCAGGTTTTGCTATCTCATAGCTAAAGAAATGTCAGTGGATCAGACCAGAGAGATGGTCAGGAATCTGGCAACTTACATTTTAATGACAAAAGTACAAAGTGATGCATATAGGGTCCAAGAACCCTAGGCAGATTATTACATGGGAGGGGCTGAGGTAGCTGCTCTGAAGAAGAAAAGGATCTGGGGTAGTGACTACGAGTGACCTGAAACACACCTCTCAGTGTAAAAAGGTGATGGCAAAGGCAAACAGGATGCTGGGATTTATTGCAAGGAGATTCAGTAGTAGGCGGAGCGAGGTTATTTTACCATTGTACAGGTCACTGGTGAGACGACATTTAGAATACAGGGTGAGGTACTAGCATCCTTATCTTAAGAAGGACATCAGCATGTGGGAGGGGGTCCAAAGGATAGCAACCAAGACAACTGAGGGGTTACAGGTTAGGTTCTATTGGGAGATGTTGGAAGTCCTAGGGATGTACTCCGTGGAAGAAAGGAGGTAGAGGGTGTGTTATGATAGAGACCTTCAAGTACATGAAAGGAATTAACAGAGGGAAAAGGGAGGATCTGTTTAAAATGAGTGACAACAGCACCACTATGGGGTGCAGCCTAAAACTGATGGGGGGCATTCAGAAGGGAAGTAAGAAAGCATTTCTATATGGAGAGGGTGGTGTCCACCTGGAATGAGCTGCCAGAGGAGTTGGTATCAGCAAGGATGGTGGGAGCATTCAAGAGAACCTGGGACAAGCACAAATGGAACCCTTGGGACCAAGGAAGGGGAGAATGGGGGAGAGGGAGTGATAGTTCGGGGACAGGGTCATTGGTGTAAATTGTAAGGCCAGACCCTGCATCACTTACTGAGCAGATGTGATAGACCAGGTGGTTTTCATCTGCTGGCTCTTTTCATATGTTCCTATGCTGCACAGTTGCCTCTAATACTGGAAGGTCAGAAGGTTGTGGGTTCTAGCCCCACAACATAAATGTTTGGGTAAATCCAAATATTGACACTGTAGTGTAGTCCGAGGGGTGCTGCACTCCGAAGTCTGGTTAATTTTGCATTGGCACAATAGCGTGGTACAAATCCGCACAGACATAACCGCATAAAAGGACTGGATGAGAGAACACATTATAGTGCGATCCAGGTAGTTGTTGTCATGCAAGTGGAGTAGGAGAAGAGCCCGAGTATGTGCCTGTTGACCAAGTTGCTGTTGTAGCATAGTGGCTAAGGTGTAGCTGACCCGGGTTTGATTCCTACCTGTTTCTTTTTTTTATATATTCCATGTGTCAGGACAACTTTGTTGCTGTTGCCCCCCCCAGAACTTTCTCAACCCCTCATGTTGCCGACATTGGATTTGGTTATATTTTGTTTAGAGGGTGTGGAGGCATAGCCCCCCCATAGAAACTTGTCAAGCACTGTTCTTCCTGGGGTGAGTTTTCCATCAGCCCCCCAGCTTGACTTCTCCATGGAGTCTGTCTGCGATTGTGTGGATGCATGGAGGTGGCTGGCATCATTTTGATTTCATGTTTTTTGACTGCGCTGTTCGCCAGCGCTAATGCGACCTAGAACTCTGCACTCCTGAGGTGCAAAGTTTCAGATGAGAAGTTAAATCAAGGTCCCGTCTGCTATTCCAGTGGTTGGTCTAGTGGTGGGTCGGGTGAACATTAATGATCCTATGGCACTTCTTGAAAATAGTAGTGGAATTTCCCAAGAGACCTGGCCAAATTTCCCTATTCGCTTAGATACCAGAAATGTCTTAGCCTAGTTCAATATCCATCCATTTGCAAGGGTATACCCCCCTTCCCCTAAATCAGACTGAAAATAAACAGAACTGTCTAGCCCTCCTTTCCCTGTTAACAAAAAGTAAAATAAAAAGTAAATGATTCTCACCCAGAATCCACCAAGGTGAGGTGACTTAGACTGGTGAAGGGCATCAGTGGCCCAAGTGTGTGTATTCTTGAACTGCAGGGGAACATGGAGAAAGTCTAGGGGGTATTGGTAGGGGTGGACATACCATGTAATTGGGTCATGTCCTGGTCTGTAAAAGGCATCATGAGAGTGGCTCATATTAATCCACATGAGATAGAACTAAGTTCCTAACCTATCCTCTTTATGGTTTTTGCAAGGTATCCTGACAAAGTTCTGCATCTGCAAATACTGCAGATATTATCTGTACAGTATATTAGGACTAATCAGATGGCAGAATCAGATATATTGAATTTTCTGTCTTATTTTCTGATTTCATATTTTCAGATTTCATGTTTTTTATTAATTTAATGGGATCCACTAGTATATCTGATCAGCTTAAGGGGCTTATGTACAGTAGGCCAACAAGAACCAAATCCTATAACAGACTAAACACCGCTGTGTATGAAGCCAATAGTTAATATTTAAACACACAAATACTGCAAAATAGTCTGATCACCTTACAATTCAATCTAAATGTGAAAAGAAAACAAAATGAGTAGGAAAATGGGGGAATTGGGGAGTAACAAAGGGAAGGTAAATAAGCATAGAATACATGGGGGTGACTTCAGGAGTAAGCTAACCCATAATCATGATTTTTCTCAAGAAGACCACTTACCCCTTCACAAAACTAGAATTAGACTCTGTACTTTAGTACTAAAGTAAAGATACACATCCATGTTTATTTTTATCCAGTCATCCATAGCCATACTCCCAGTTTATAGTTTCCATAAGATCTCATACTAATTTAGAAAAATATATATGTACTGATTACACAAATTATCATGCATTTTGCAGAATGCTCTTTACATTAATTTAAGGGCTCAAATAGTTCTAAACAAAAATCGTAGTCCACTTATTTCACATCTGGGGCTCGATTTTCAAACAGCAAACTATGACACAAGTGGCACCTTGCATAATGATTTGCGACATTTCCAGTTCTCAAATACTGGCTGTGCCAACATCAGGATTTATTTATTTTAAAGTTGTTGACCAGGAAAGGCACACTGAGCCGAGGCTCGTTTCCTAGTGTGACCCAGGGAGGAGTGAGTTACAAATACAGACAGTGGGAAATGACATCATTCCAGACAGTATTACATACGGGAAATTATAAGTAGTAAGGCAGCAATGGTCAATAAATTACAATAGGAGTCATAGTGCTTAAAACAATAGGTCATCACAAGGTTACAGTAGTGGAACAGTAGCGGAGTAAACAGTGTCTAGAAGTTGTGTCGACTGTCAGTAGGGTGAGCCACACTGTAAAGTGGGGTTAAGGGGGTTGAGGAGGGGGGACTAGAGAGTTAGAAGGGCAAGAGTGATGTTGTACTAGAGTGAGATGCAGCAGGTGCTGTAAAGCAGGGAGGGAAGTGGATGAGCAAATGTGAGAGGAGAGATAATTCCAATGGAAGGGGTAGTGGTATGAGAAAGCTGATAGTCCAGATGTAGTGCATGGATGAGGGAGAGAGAGAGAGAGAAAGAATGGGAATACCTGGAGCACAGTGGATAGGAGGATAGATTATCAGATGATAGAAGGTAGGAGAGATAGGAAGGAAGGGTTCTGAACCAGTATTTGGCAGTGAAGGTAAGACAATGTTGCAGACATCTGTTGAGAAGAGGAGTGATGGAGAGAGAGGAGAATAGAGAGCAGTGGTGAATGCAGAAGCAGGTGTTTGTGGCAAAGCAACAGAAAGAGTTTAGGAGGGTATCAAGCCTGGCAAGGGACACAGTGGGGGCAGCAGGGGATGCTGTGCAGCACAGCCTCCCTGTGCCCCCTTGTGACTAGAACACCTGTGCAAGGTTTATAGAATCTCAAATAAGGGGATGGTTCAGCCCTCCATGGCTGCAAAAGGGGGCTCAGGATAGACCAGCCAGGAGATTGTCTAAGAGCCCTGTGCAACTGCTTGGCAGGGTGGCGAGTGAGTTATGGAACCTGGAAGGTGGGGGATGGGGCATGGGGCGGTGAGGTTGCCATAGAGTATAAGGGGGAAATGGTGGCAGTTGCGGGAGTAGGAGGAGGTACCTGGCAGAGGTGCCATATGGTGTATCTGAGAGCCAAGGGGACTGGGTAGGGGGATTGGCATGGTGACACTATTATGACATGGAAAAAGACTGTGGATCCTATGGGGCAGGTGTCAGGGCTACTTCCACCCGGGGCCATGTCATAATAGTATCACCATGCTACCCTCCACCCGGTCCCTTCAGTTGTCAGGTACACCATATGGTACCTTTGTCAGGTGCCTTCTCCACTCTTTGTAACTGCAGCTGTGAATCCCTTGTACCCTATGGCACCCTCACTGACCCAGCAGCCCCCATTCCCCACCTACCAGCCAGAGTTCCCCCCACCTTCTTAGGCTTGCAATGGGGGGAGTGACAGATCCCTCTTTCAAACCCTGCTGGTAGGTCCAATGTTTGCCACACCCCTGTGGCAGTGGCATATCCCAGGTCTTTGGCGCAGGGACCCTTAATTTTACAAAATTGGGTGCAGGGTCCCTGACACACCCAGAGTTCACCACAGCCCTAGATCATTGCAAATGATGGTGAGCTATGGAGTCTCTGAAAATTAAGCCCCTCATGTTGCTATATAGCCCAGTACAACTTTCTTTTTGGTCAAAGAGGATGGCTGTTTTAAAAAAATTCAGTGGTATCCAGTTCAATATTTTGATTAGGTGGTTCCTTTAAAAAAGTATAGCAACAAAATATAACTATCATTTCTAAGATTCAAAATGTAAAGCTACAAAAATACTCTCAAGTCATACACTTAATTGAGGCAAAGTAGTCTCAGTTTATCAGAAAAATCCATTTGGATTCTCTTTGCAAAAGTAACTGTACTCTGTCTCCTTCTCTCAGAAGTGCAGGGACATGTTCAAGGATGCTTCACTTCAAACATTCAGGTTTCTAGTCATGAAATTCCTTAAAGTGTGCTCCAACAAGATTCTATTTTTACCACTTTTTATATTTCATATGTGCTCCTGCACTTTTTTCCTCAGAGTTCTAAGTGACCTCCCAACATATAGTTTTGCGCAATCACTTACACGAACATAAACAACAAATGCTGTTGAACAATTTACTGTAGAAAGTCTCTATGATCTACTATAATATCCAAAACTGGATGTTTAAAACTTTTCTTGTCAGTACGTATTTACATATGGAATAATGGCCACAGGTAAGTAGGCCCTTGGATCTGAAAGTTACGCAATTTAGGTAGTTGATTTTTTTTTTTTGGTGGTATAAAATGACTGGGAGCTAATAGCTCTTTTCAGTTTCGTTAGACACTAAAGGATTAACAAGGGACCTGAATTAGGCCAATAAGAGTGACATCACAACTATTCATGATAAGTGTATACTAGCGGTCCATTTGAAAATTTTAAATGTACTACTATTGGTTGTGAAATAATGTTGTGTGACTGATTTTGGTTACTTATATGGCACTTGTATAGATATTAGGTTCTTTGAAAAGAAAATGTGGTTATGATCCTCTGCAATAAAAATTAAAACTGCTTGTACATAGACCAAAGTGATACCAATGAGGGACTATACACATGTGCTGTTTAATAGTAATGCACTTAGAATGGAAACCATATTGAGTACAGTAATACGTTTGTTCATAAGGTACAGAGTTGCTTCCTAAAGACTGCTATAGACTTACAGTACTCTTCCTAAAAAGCATCTTGTTACACTACATCCTTTTTTTAAACTTTATTTGCATCAATTTTTTACATTGGTAGCATGCAAGGGCAAGCCAATGTATTGTGGCAACAATGTATTTTGGGTGTGTGTGTCGCTGCCGAGCCTGTTGCAGTACACAAAACTAGGGTCTCAGAATGGGCTCAGCAGTCTGCACCAATGACTACTCAGTGAGGTCCTGATGCAACTTTTTTCTGGATGGGCTGAAGGGTCATGCACTTCAAAGGACCGAAGCTGCTTCAATCAGAGAGGGCTTCGGTCCTTTGATTTGCATTCTCAGTCCTGGACCACCCTGACCCCAGAGAGAGACACGGAGTGGTGCAACAAGACTACTCATAGTCTGAGGCAGCAGCAGGATGGAGATCAGAGTTCTATCAGAGTCAAGTGTTGACACTGGGACTTGGAAGCCATCAACTTTCTAGGCTGATGGAACACTGACCGAGTTGACACAGAAGCTCTGTGCACTGTCCACTGCGCCTGCTTCCCATTTCTCTGCCTTGCCCGCTCCCCTTTTCATATCTCCTCCATTCTGAGCAAAAGTCAGCTTGTCAGTCCAGAAAGTGGGCCAACAGTGTTGCTGATCACTGTAAGAGCAACTCCCATCTCCCCAGAGAAGTGCAATGGATTATTGCAGTCACTGCACACTGTTTCCTCACACGACTGTGCTGCCCTAACCCCAGCTGTACCCACAGTCCCATTACCAGCACACCCTCATCTTTTCCTTTGCATCAGTGTGCCGCACTGACCCCAGAGGTGCCCATAGTTCATTCCCAGCACAGTGACCTGAGACTCTGGATGTGACCGTTTGCCACAGCAGCAGGCTGTGATGCCAGGGCTTTCCAAAGTAGAGTTCATCAGACCCATAGGTGAGTGCTCTCTCTGAGCAGTAGGTGTACAGATAGTCATACCTCTGAGCAATGGGTAGATGGAAAACTGCATGGGTACTTGTAGCACACCATGAAAATGCAGGAAAGTTCTATATCATCCATGTAAAGTGTCAGGCTGAAAACTGTGTGGAAAGTTATGCCACACTGTATAATTGAACATATTACAAGTTTGACTGTAAGGAACGGGGTCTGAGAATAACATAGTCTTGCAGCTGAAAACAGGAGCTGCCCCTTTGTCTCACCTGCTACAGCTACTGTTCCTTTCATATAAATTTATTGAAAAGCACACAGGAGAATGTGGTTCCCAAGGTAGGTGGGGAGAAAGTCGGGGAATCAATATGTAGCTGGTTGATGAAATGCTACAAGTCGCGGCTGCTATTTGTGATTTGTGGCATTCCATTAACCTGTTGTGATGTTCATCTACCCAACTAATCAGTGTGTATCGTCCATCCAACCAGGACAGAGACACTGCACAGTAAAAGGAACCTGGCCACAGACACAGTCGCATCTTGTACTTGGGGCATAATGTGTAGCATGAAACATGGAGAACCACACCGGGGACAGTTCTGAGAGCATGTTACAGTGCTTTCACAGTTCAAGATGCAGAACAGAGTACAGACAAGTGCACTCTACACGAAGTACAGCTGACTGACCTCAGAGCAGTACCTGGGACATTCGCAACCCTGCACAGTCAGTGGTGCCACACTGTGTTGAATGCACACTTTCTATAAGAAGCATGTCAGTGTGTGCTATATTTTAATCACTGCCAGCTAGCCCCCTTTATCTCACCCTTGCTTGCCTAGCCAGCTTTAGCCACAATAAAGTTCAGCCGACAACTAGTTTCCATCCTGTACTGATCTGGCTATTTTTTTTTTTTTAAGTATCCCTGTCCCAGACTAGACTAATCCTTGCACTTTTTCAGAAAAACATCAAATTGTTTAACAAGCAACCAATGTTCAGCACTGCCAAATGCTTGTTTTCAAATGCAATACACTCAAGTAAAAAGCATATGGTTTACAGCCCAAAGGTAAAGAAAATTCACTGGGGCGGTACCCCTTAATACAAAGAAATAAAAGGTGCATCTACCATATTATGATACATCATGTGGGTGGATCCCATTATCTAATAGTAATAATCATTGAATTTCAAAATGTAACACTAAGCAGTGCCCAAGAACAGCATGGTTGGGCTCTAAATGAAAAGCCTGTAAATAATCCAGGAAAGTACAGCCCCCAATCAGGGATAATGTATTGCCATGCATACAGCCTCAATTTAATAAATAGAAGCTAGATATCTAGTATGAAAGCAGTAGTAATTCAATATTTCAAAATCCAATGGTTAGATTTTATCTCCAGTTTCCCCACTACTAAACAGAGCTGAAACTAAGTGAAAAGCAGATCAGATCCTCATAAAATATTTATTGGTAATTGAAGAACCTTAAACCAAGGTACTGGACAAGGAGTCCAGTGATATCACCTTATTAAGCTATGGGGGTACATTTTCAAAGGAGATACGCTGGCGCATTGGAAATAAAATGACACATCTCAAGAAATGTGCCACAGCGTGATATTCAAAGGGTGAAGATGCATTGATCCTTTCCGGCTGCCACCAAGTGCAGTGATAATGTATGCGGCTCATCTCCAGGGGGCGTGTCCATGAATATGCGGCACATCCCGATATTCAGCAGAGATGTGCAGTGCAGCTGCCTGCACATCTTGGAGATGTGCTGCACAAAGTTAGGCATGCAAGAAACATGCCTAACTGGTATCCACTTACAGGCAGGCTGCCGTACTGCACACAGTAGCACAGCAGCCACCAGCCCCTACAGCCTAGTGGCAAGCCCCCCCCCATCCCCGAACCCTAATCACATGTACATATTAAAAAAAAATTGTCCCTGGTAGTCTAGTGGAACCCCCTACCCATTCCGATCCCCATTTGGATAATAAAAAAAGTATTCCCTCAGCCCAGTTTCCATAGTTTAGTGGCCCACCCTCCCTGTCCTGATCCCCGTTTGAATAAAAAAAGAATAGTTCTTTCCTGCCCTCTTTTCCGTAGTGTAGTTTCCCTCCTCCCCACCCCAATCCCCATTCAAATAATATAAAATAATATCCACTGTCAACCAATGGGCTTGTAGTGATTACAGTAAGCAGTCATTCATTGACAGTTCAGTTGGTGAGCAGCCGTGGAGGTGTGCAGAGGGCTGTGCTGCTCGCTGGTTGACTGGACATGTTGATACGTGGGGAGCAGGGTGGGATGTGGGTGCCTGAGTGGGTTGCAGTGAGGGGACCACTTCACTATGGAAAAGAGGGCAGGGAAATTATTTAATTTTATTTGAACAGGCATCAGGATGGGGACTGGGGACACTACACCATGGAAAAGAGGGCATGGGACATTATTTTATTTTATTCAAACTGGGATCAGGATGGGAGGGGGCACTGCACTATGGAAAACAGGGCAGGGGACATTATATTATTTTCTTTGAACAGGGATTGGGATGGGGAAGGGGGCCACTACACTACACTATGGAAAAGAAGACAATGGAAATGATTTTACTTTATTCGAATGGGGATCGGAATATGGAGGGGGGACACTACACTATGGAAAAGAGAGCAGGGGACATTATTTTATTTTATTTAAATGGGGACCAGGATGGGGAGGGGGGAACTACACTATGGAATAGAGGGCAGGGGAAATTATTCTTTTTTTCTTTGAATGGGGATCAGGACAGTGAGAGAGGACCACTACACTATGGAAACAGGGCAGGGGAAATACTTTTTTTATTATTTGAATGGGGATCAGGGAGTGTGACACTACACTATTGAAAATGGGCAAGGAAAAGGATTATTTTTTAATTGAATGGGGGTCAGGATGAACAGGGCTGGGGTTTGAGGCTACACGGGACTGGGTGGGGGGGTTGCAGGCCACCCGGTGTATCCTGCTGGGCGCATCCCAGTTGAAAGTATGCAAATGCAGCAGTAAGGGCATGCAAATGGCCCAACTGAAATTTGCATGCCTTATGGACACATTTGCATTTTCCTAACTCAATATCTGGAATTTGGGCTCAGCGCATCTGGGGACCCATACCCTGTCCTTATTTTTCATCTTGACCTCAGTCTGCTTTAGACATTGATGACCATACATATAGGATAGTGCATGAGTAACAGTTAACAACAGGGCTATTCTTTCACCCGAGTCAGTACTATGATGATGGATTACCTCGATTCTGTCATCATAGTACCAAGAAGGTGAAAGAACAGCACTGCCGTAAAATGTCAGACATGCACTGTTCTTTATAGTGTATTGTGGAACAGTCCCACCCCCCCCCGGAAAAAAAACATTACCACATCTTTCTTTTTCAAATCATTTTTACTGAGGCCATGTATGTATGCCCCTAACTGTCAGATTGCTGCTCGAGGACACAATGTGTGACGTCCGCATTGCAGCAGAATGAAAAGTTGTTCTGCTGTTCTGAAGACATCACTTCTTGGTCCTGCTGCCCTGTGGACATGACTAGAGCAGCAGAAAAACATTTTGAGGGAGATGGATTTCGATGTACAATGACCTTCCACAATACACTATAATTCTCTTCCACAGACTTTAATGCAATGCTAGTATCTCTAGTTTGTTTCTATCCTGTATCCACAGCCCTGTATCAGACTCTTTTCTCTTTGCCTCTGACCACACTTTTGCCTCATTTGTTTGTGGCCTTTGTGTGCTTGATCCTGAACTCCTCCAACATCTCTAATGCATGTAGTACTGTCATTTATCACCTTTAGATTATTGCTTGTCTGCTACTACCTTGGGCCCAACTCTGCTGAAATGTTGACTTCATTACCTCTTTCCCTCCTTTCTCATATTCTCTGTGTTCCTTCCCTTTTCACATCCTCACTGTCCCAAATGGCAAGCTCATCAGAAATGGTGAAGAAGCCTTATCTACTGCATCATTTCAAGTCTCATCATAATTCTCTCTCTCTCTCCTCCCCTCCTCCTCTCCATCTCTCCCTCTCTCTCTCTTTGTTTCTTGCTCTGTTTCTCCCCACAGCACAACAGTTAATACATCTTTTCTCATTTACCTATGATGGAAGTTCCATCCGAGGCTTCTACTCCTTTACCACCCATGCTATCTGAGCTGTAACTTTGGAATAATGTTTTTCTCTACTACAACCATTTATTTAATCAGTGCTGATGCATTTGTATACTAGCAGTTGTCTCTGGATAGTTTGATATGTTTTACTGTACCAGTATATGTTTGGTATAAAGATGTTATAATACATACTGTACATTTCAAGGGCCCAACAGTCACTATATTTAGTGCAATAGCAAACTATGCAAAAGAAGCTAACATTATATACTTTGTGATGCATTGTTTCATAATAATTAATGACAGGATAGTGAGAAGACTGAAAAGCACTTAAAAGGAAGAGTGAAAAGGACTTAAAACTAGGGTATGCGGACAAAGAATAGGCACAGGTCTAAAACTGTGTGTGGATGTTTATCAGGAAGTGCTAAGATGAGTTGCTGAATGGGTGCCTTGAAGTTTTTATTTGAAAGGAATACTGACAGGAGCATGGGATAGTTATGACCTGAGATACACAAAGTGCAGGGGAGGTCTCAGAAAGAAAAGCAAATCTGATCAGAGCCTGTATGGCTGCAAAATGATGTTATTGTCTCCACAAACCCTACCTGATGTATCGCTCTGTCACCTGCATGTCATCTCCTTGGCACCCAATAACACCTTTCCCCCAATGCCGCCCTTCCATTTTAAAGGATACAAGATTTTTGAAGATGGCACTACACACAAAGTATACTAAGAATTATAATTTTTTCTTTTTAATTTTGTCCCCAAATTTTCACAATACTCATTGTTTGATTTGCTTTATAGACATAACATGTACCCGTTCAGTTCAGTATTCTGTATTCATTCAACTGTTCAATCATTTTGAAGTTAAAAGTAATAAAAGGTTTTAAACTTTTTAAACCACAATAAATAAATACATTCACAGAGCAATACGAACATGTTACTGAAGCTTGTTAACAATTAGTTCAAGTACATTTTTTGATTTTGTAACTGGAATAAAGTGCTTCTATACTTTAAAATTGGTAATATAATCACTTCTACTGTACAGACTATAGAGGTGAAGAATGACTTCTGTTCTGTGATAAATGACAAGTGCCTGTTCTGTTATTAAATTCCATTTTTATGTTTGCCTGCACATGCGCAAGACACATTTCGGCACAGCTTAGGAGAGAAGTGGGGTGTTGGAGGTGCGGCACTATGGGTGCCAATGGCCCCAGTACCTTTTGAGGCTTGGCCCTCTTTTCCTAATGTGGTGGCATGCTGCTACTTCTAACACTAGTTCAGCCAGCGTGCCACCACCTTGAAACGTTTTTGCTGCTGCAATCAGGGGCCACCTCGTCATTGCAGCATCAGCCATTTGCTGCAATGAGGGAGTGACTCATCATTGAAGGGTGGTACCTTGCCGTCTGCATGCCCCCAACCCAGTTCATTTGCTGACGGGGAGCTCAGTCCCCATTGGCATAATGTCCCCACCCTCAAGTTTCTGTTGTATGCCGAGGGGTGCCCAATCCCCCTATGCATCATACGCCCTCCCAACAGTCTTTCTTTGCTGACGGAGCACCCAGTCTCTATCAGCTTCAGTCCCCCCTTCCCATTTGAATTTGCTGATGGGGAAGCCCATTCCCCATTGGCATAATGTCTCCCACCCCCTGATTTGTTGTCTGCTGAGGGGGGTTCCCAATCCAGAGAGCGCAGCTCGAGAGGTAATCCATCATCATAGTACCGACAAGGAGAAAGAACAGCCCTGCTGTTAAATGTCACGCTTGCATTGTTCTTTATAGTGTATTGTGGAACAGTCCCCCCCCCCGGAAAAAAAACATTACCACATCTTTCTTTTTCAAATCATTTTTACTGAGGCCATGTGTGTATGCCCTAACTGTCAGAGTGCTGCTCGAGGACACAATGTGTGACGTCCACACTGCAGCAGAATGAAAAGTTGTTCTGCTGTCCTGCAGACATCACTTCTTGGTCCTGCTGCACTGCAGACGTGACTAGTGCAGCAGAACAACATTTTGAGGGAGATGGATTTCAATGATCAATGAAGTTCCACAATACACTATAATCCTCTTCCACAGTCTTTAATGCAATGCTAGTGTCTCTAGTTTGATTCTATCCTGTATCCACAGCCCTGTACCAGACTCTTTTCCTCTGACCTCACTTTTGCCTCATTTGTTTGTGGCCTTTGTGTGCTTGTCCTTGAACTCCTCCAACATCTCTAGTGTATATAGTACTGTCATTTATCACCTTTAGAATATTGCTTATGTCTGCTACTGCCTTGGGCCCAACTCTGCTGAAATGTTGCCTTCATTACCCCTTTCCCTCCTTCCTCATATTCTCTGTGTTCCTTCCCTTTTCACATCCTCACTGTCCCAAATGGCAAGCTCATCAGAAATGGTGAAAAAGCCTTATCTACTGCATCATTTCAAGTCTCATCATAATTCTCTCTCTCTCTCTCTCGCTCTCTCTCCCCCTCCTTCCCTCCCTCTCTCTCTCTCTCTCTCTGTTTCTCCCCACAGCACAACAGTTAATACATCTTTTCTCATTTACCTATGATGGAAGTTCCATCTGAGGCTTCTACTGCTTTACCACCCATGCTATCTGAGCTGTAACTTTGGAATAATGTTTTTCTCTATTACAACCCTTTATTTAATCAATGCTGATGCATTTGTATACTAGCAGTTGTCTCTGGATAGTTTGATACTTTTTATTGTACCAGTATATGTTTGGTATAAAGATGTTATAATACATACTGTACATTTCTAGGGCCCAACAGGTCACTTTATTTAGTGCATTAGCAAACTATGCAAAAGAAGCTAACATTATATACTTTGTGATGTATTGTTTCGTAATAATTAATGACAGCATAGTGAGAAGACCGAAAAGCACTTAAAAGGAAGAGTGAAAAGGACTTAAAACTAGGGTATGCGGACAAAGAATAGGCACAGGTCTATAACTGTGTGTGGATGTTTATCAGGAAGTGCTAAGATAAGATGCAGAATGGGTGCCTTGACGTTTTGATTTGAAACGAATACTGACAGGAGCATGGGATAGTTATGGCCTGAGATACACAAAGTGCAGGGGAGGTCTCAGAAAGAAAAACAAATCTGGTCAGAGCCTGTATGGCTGCAAAATGATATTATTGTCTCCACAAACCCTACTTGATGTATGGCTCTGTCACCTGCATGTCATCTCCTTGGCACCCAATAACTCCTTTCCCCCAATGCCACCCTTCCATTTTAAAGGATAAAAGATTAGCGAAGATGGCACTACACACAAAGTATATTAAGAATTATAATTTTTTCCTTTTAATTTTGGCCCCAAATTTTCACAATACTCATTGTTTGATTTGCTTTATAGACATAACATGTACCAGTTCAGTCCAGTATTCTTCATTCATTCAACTGTTCAATCATTTTGAAGTTAAAAGTAATAAAAGGTTTTAAACTTTTTAAACCACAATAAATAAATACATTCACAGAGCAATACAAACATGTTACTGAAGCTCGTTAACAATTAGTTCAAGTACATTTTTTGATTTTGTAACTGGAATAAAGTGCTTCTATGCTTTAAAATTGGTAATATAATCACTTCTACTGTACAGACTATAGAGGTGAAGAATGACTTCTGTTCTGTGATAAATGACAAGTGCCTGTTCTGTTATTAAATTCCATTTTTATGTTTGTATGCACATGCGCAAGACACATTTTGGCACAGTTTAGGAGAGAAGTGGGGTGTTGGAGGTGCGGCACTATGGGGGCCAATGGCTCCAGTGCCTTTTGAGGCATGGCCTGCTTTCCCTAATTTGGTGGCATGCTGCTACTGCTAACAGTAGTTCAGCCAGCGTGCCATCACCTTGAAACGTTTTTGCTGCTGCAATCAGGGGCCACCTCGTCATTGCAGCATCAGCCATTTGCTGCAATGAGGGAGTGACTCATCATTGAAGGGTGGTACCTTGCCGTCTGCATGCCCCCAACCCAGTTCATTTGCTGATGGGAAGCCCAGTCCCCATTGACATAATGTTCCCACCCTCAAGTTTCTGTTGTATGCCGAGGGGGTGCCCAATCCCCCTATGCATCATATGCCCTCCCAACAGTCTTTCTTTGCCGATGGGGCACCCAGTCTCTATCAGCTTCAGTCCCCCCTTCCCAGTTGAATTTGCTGATGGGGGAGCCCACTCCCCATTGGAATAATGTTTCCCACCTCCCCGATTTGTTGTCTGCTGAGGGGGGTGCCCAGTCCCCCTCGGCTCTTGCCCCCCCCACTTGGTATGTGCCTACAGGGGTGCCCAATCCCCTGTCTGCTACAGTACCCCACCCAAAATACACTCAGGTGGCATGCTGGGAGCCCACCCCAGCATGCCAAATGTCCCTGAAAAACCAAAACAGTCCAGCAATGTTTTTTTTTTTTTAACCCTGTAAAACAGAAAATGGTCCCTCATTGAGTCCATGGACACTCCCCAAACCCACGGCCACCCTCTGCACACCCTGCCTCCCCACACCCCCCCCCCACACCCCACACCTCCTGAGCCAGCACAATGATCTTCGTGAACTGAGAACACGCCTGCACTCTTCAAAGCCGACAGCGAACTGAAGAAATGCCGGTAAGCTGTATAATGGCATAAATAGGGTTCTTTCATTGTTGGTGCATATCTCAGGCATTTTGGGGAATTTTGGCACCACATTTTCAACATGGGGCTATTGGGACCCCTCCTCATGAATTCAGCCACTGTTATGGCATTATTCGGTCTCGAAAAGTGATTTCGTGGTCACTTCATGGAATCAGCTTTCAGGACTGATTAATGAAATGACAGTGCCAGTGTTCATAAGGTGGGCTCTCAAAAAGCCTTTGTAGCAAATTTGGTGAAAATAATCCAAAAAAAGACTGTTTTACGAGTGTGCATTGCACAGTTTCCACGGGTGCTCATAACTTCATGAATTTATAATATTTTCACTCCAGATTTTCTTTTTTTTTTTTTTTGAAATTCAAGTTTATTGCTTTTAACATAGTGAACATGAACAAGATCATTACATAGCTTATGCCATGTACCCATACATGGTATAAAGAAAAAAGAAGAAAAAAGAAAAAAAAAAAGGGGAAAAAGGGAAACCCCCAAAGCAGACATTACCCTCCCCCCCAAAAAAAACCCATAGAGTGTGCCACATAACTATGTAACTAGTCCTATTAGCGAGTTCATAAATACATCAAAACTCAGTCCTGCCTTCAAAATCCAAGAAAGCAGATGGGAAAGGGAAAGGGGAAAAAGAAAACCACAGTGGGCATCAGAGAGGAAGCCAAGAGATCATTGGTGCAAATATAGCGCATACAAGTTGCCCCATTTTTTGTGAAACAGATCCATGCGATTACGTGAGCTGGCTATCAGCCTTTCTATGTTAAGATAGGCTGAGAGTTCCACCAACCATTCAGAATAGGTCAGGATCAGCTGGTCAGTTCAATGTTTAAGAACTAGTCTCTTGACCACTATAGACACAAGGGCGATGTGGTATCGGCGTTCTAAACAGTCTATGCCAGAGTAGTCCCCTAGAATACAGATTTCAGGAGTAAAAAGGTTGGTGAGGCCAAGTAGAGGGTCTAGATTGTCTTGAATAGCAGACCACAAAGGGGCAACCTTATTGCAGTACCAGAAAAAATGTAGGGAATTCCCTTCGCTATGTGAGCACCTGGAGCAGAGGGAGAGAGCTAGTTTTTTAAGCCGGAAAAGTTTCTTAGGGGTATAGTACAAATTATTCAAAATATAATATTGGGTAAGTCTAAGCCTATCTTGGGTATGGTATTTGTGCAGGTCCTTCCAAATATGGGCCCAGTTGAGGGTGGAATCTGGGAGTAAGGAAAGCCAGATACTAGAACCTTCCATCGGTTTTGGGAATTTGTAATCCAGTAGGAAAGAGTATATTAGCGAAATGGAGTGTGGTTTAGAGGTGAGGGTAAAGATGTGAGAGAGAAAGGGTTGAACCTTGGGTTCTCTAAACTGTGAGTCAAATTTCGCAGCAATAAGATGCCTTAATTGATATACATTAAAAATCTTATTATTGGGAATGTCGAATTTAGCTAAAATATCAGATGATGAAAGGAGGGATCTTTGGTCGTAATAGTGTTCTAAGTTAGTTTCTTTAATTTGTGGGAGCCACTCAGGGGTAATCATCGAGTTGCCCAGCTTGATATTGCGGTTAAGGATGATAGGTTGTGCTAGATCCATTTTAGGAGAAATTTTAAGGAAATATAGACATTGGGAAAGAAATTTAAGGGATGTGAGAATTGTTTGGTCAGTTATCCACTGTGAAAGCACAGAGGCAGGAGTGTAGAAAATTGCATAGGGATCCATTTTAGACTCTGAAAGAATCAATTTCTCAATTTGGAGCCAAATCGGGGAAAAGGGTTCAGGGTGAGTTGAAAACCATCTACCTAGTTTAGAGAGGTGGGCAGCCCAATAGTAAAATACGATATTGGGACGTCTAAGACCACCTTTATCCTTAGGGAGAGATAGTTTAAGAAATGAACGGCGAGCTGCTTTCCCTCGCCAGACAAACTTCGAGAAAATTGCGTGAAACTGTTGTAGATAAGAGAGCAGCAACCAAAGACCTAGTAGGTTAAGAGGATAAAAGATACGGGGAAGAATATTCATCTTAATAATATTAATCCTGCCCCACAGGGAAATAGGAAGATTGGACCATCTTTGCAAATCTTGCTGGATGTGGGTCTTAAGGCTATCTAAATTGAGTTTCCTGAGTAAAGAAGGGTCTGAGGTAAAGTGAATACCTAGGTATTTGATCGATTTAGGGGACAATCTCATGCTAAATTTAATAAGTTCGTGTTTGTATGTATAGGTATTTAAAGGGAATATTTCAGATTTAGATATATTCAATTTATATTGAGAGAGGTTGCCATATTGAATGATGAGTTGCAGTGCATGTCCTAGGGAAATGGCGGGGTGAGTAACATGTAGAAGTATGTCGTCAGCATAGGCTGAGAGGACTAACTCATGCTGATGCACCAAACAACCTTGAATAAGTGGGGAGGATTTAAGCTTAATAAGAAGGGGCTCGAGATATAAATTGAACAAAAAGGGTGAGAGAGGGCAGCCTTGTCTGGTACCAGTATAGAGTTGGAACAGTGAGGAAAAACACCATTACAATATATCTTGGCCGAGGGGATTTGTATAAAACCTGGATCCATTTGAGAAAAGGATTGGGAGCCCATCTTGGCCATCGTAGCCCAGAGAAAAGACCAGTCAACTCTGTCGAATGCTTTCTCTGCGTCTAACGAAATCAGGGCCATTGGGAGGTGGGATGATTTGGCAAGATGAGAAATATGAGAGAGGGTTCTGAGGTGGTCTGATGGGGAGCGAGAGTGTACGAATCCAACCTGCTCTGGGCTAAAGAGATGGGTCCAGATTTTCTTAATCCGTTCGGCCAAGACCTTAGAAAGAATTTTCATGTCGTAGTTTAGGAGAGATATGGGTCGGTAGCTCACTGGGTCAGTGGGAGTTTTATCCGGTTTAAGAATTAGGATAATGGTAGCTTCGAGAAGTGTGGGGTCCACAGTGGTGGAAGAGAAGAGGTAATAGTATAGTTTGAGGAGTAAAGGGGCAAGCTCTTTGGAGAAGACCTTGTAAAAATTTGAGGGGAACCCATCTGGACCTGGTGCCTTATCTGGGGCCATGGAGGCGATGGCTTTTTCTATTTCGGGAAGTGAGATGGGGGCAGTCAAGGTTTCCTTATGAGAGGGCAAAAGTTGGGGAATGTCAAGATCTGCTAAATAGGCTGATATGTCTGAGAAAGAGGCGGAAGAGGAGGTTATACTATAAAGATTCCTATAGTAATTCTCAAAAATCTGTGCAATTTCTCTGGGAGAGTTTTTAGTGGAGCCAGCAGGAGATTGTAGGGCTGGGATTATTCTGGAACTTTCTAGTGTATGAAGTCTTAAGGCCAAAAGCCTTCCGGTCTTCTCGCTGTGCTCAATATATTTGGTTTGAGTCTTAAAAAGGCAATATTCAGCTTTTTCTTTAAGAAGATCAGTATACTCGTTTTTGACTGCCAGGAGGGCTTCGAGGGATGACAGAGGAGAGGAAGGGGAATAAGAGCTTTCAAGCTCCTTGATTTTGTTCATTAGTAGGGAGGCACGAGATTGTCTAGCTCTTTTCCTCGCTGAGGCTAGTTTGATTAATTCGCCTCTTAGATAGCATTTTAGGGAGCTCCAGATGATGTCAAATCTTGAGGTGGAATTAAGATTGTTCTCAAGGAAGTGAGAAATGAGGGTCTTGATGTGGGTCACTGAGTGGGGATCCTTAAGGAGTTGAGTATTAAGCTTCCAGATAGTGTCCCTTTGGAAATTCGGGTCTGGGGAAATTCTTGCCCATACAATTGCATGATCGGAGAGCACAATCGGCTAGATACCAGATTGAAGGAGACCGGGGAGAAGGGTTTTGCTAATCAAGATATAGTCTATTCTAGACCAGGATCCGTGGGGTTGAGGAAAAAAGGAGAAGGATCGAAGGGAAGGGTTGGAGAGACGCCAGGGGTCACATAGCCCTAATATGTGCAGAAAATCTAGTAGGGACCTTTGAACCGGAGTAAGCGGACGGCTTGATTGAGGGTCTTTGTCTAATAGGTGAGATGGTGTAATGTTCCAGTCACCTCCTAGTATAAGTTGGGAGGGATTTAGGGTACTTATTTTATCTGCTAGGGTCATAAAAAATTCGGGGCTACCCCCTATTGGACCATAGATTGAGCCTAGAACGACAGTACCACCGTTGAGGGAACCCTTGATCAATATAAATCTGCCTTCTGGGTCAGTTATTGTTGTATTTACCAGGAACATGATGTATTTTTTAATGAGTATGGCGACGCCTCTACTAGAACTGGACCCATTTGCTACAAACACCTGCGAAAAACCTGATCGAGACAGCCATTTAGCCTCTGAGTTGGTTAAGTGGGTTTCTTGTAATAGTAGGATATCAGTCTGAAATAAGTCGCAATGGTTAAATACTTGATTTCTCTTGACTTTCTCTCTGAGCCCACGCACATTCCATGAAGCAATTTTGACAGTGCTTATAGCCATTTTAAAAACAGGATAAAAGAAAGACAGTTACTAGAACTCACAACTATAGCCCAGTAGAAAAGGCACACTCGAAACCCGAAACCCCAACCCGCTATGGTCTGCCATAAAGGGTTTACCAAAAATAGCAGTGTCTTAAACAAACAGAACAAATCTGGTTTAAAACAGTACATATGAAGAGGCAGACAGGTCAACCCTCCCAGCTCCCCTTCCCTATTGAATCCCCTGAATAAAACAAACCAACTATATACATCCTGGTGCCAGGCCTGAACATTCATAAAGTGAGAGCAACTACAACGAAAGCCTGAGAACCAAGTCCCTGTTGCAAACCCAGAAAACCCTATGCTATTAGGATCTTTCAGATTAAAAGGTCTCCAAGACACCAAAAGCAAAGACAGAAAAATGATTCCCATCCAAACCGGATGAAACAAGGATAACCCTATATATGGGACTGGGTTTACAGACCCCCCCTTCTATAAGCTCGCAATGCAACTTACAGCAGTTACAAAGGGCTCAGGAGTAATCCCCCCATCAACTAGTTTCGTGATCTTTATACTGGGGATTGTGATTCCACAGAATAAATCCCAATTATTTTCCAAAAAGAAAGAAGCCCAAGGAAAGGGGTTTACTCACCACCTAAACCGGGCTGTAGAAAAAGGGCAGGAGAGTGGCAGGATGGGCCGCGAGATGGAGGTGCTACCCCACCAAAACCATATTGTTTCCCCGGGGAGCTATTTTGGGGTGGGACCAGATTGATCCTCACTGAAAACAGCAAGGCTGAGACCTGCAACCACCCTGAATGGTTCTGGGTAATAGCGAACCAGAAGCATCGCAGTTCATCCCAGCCTCCGCCCGTCCGCCAAGGTCACCGCCACCACAGCAACATCGGAATCGCCACTGAGGTAAAGCAAACAAATACAAAAAATAAAAAGACAACAAGGGCATCAAAACCTAGAAAGAACGATTTAAGGCCTCGCCTTAGAGCTGAAACTGGGGTTAAGGGTTCAGCCGCTTGTTTTAAAAGATTGGGAAGTTTGGCAGAGAGGTCTTTATAGGCCAAACCGGGAGTCGTAGCTTTGGGAGTTGTCCCTCAATGGTAACTTTGAGGGTAGCAGGATACACCATCTGGAAGGGAATGTCCGCCGCACTAACTTCTGGACGACGGGTGGAATGCAGTTCCTTCATCCTGGTTTCTTTAGGGAGATCTTGAGCGATACGAACTTTGGCCGGTCCCCACATGATGGATTGTAGCTCTCAGGATTTGGTAAGGACATGTTGTCTTTCGATGTTGCTAAGGAATTTCATAATTATTGGTTGTGGGGGGGAGCCCGACGGAGGTCTGGGTCTCAAAGATCTGTGCGCTCTCTCCAGGTGGTAGTGGGGGTTGAGAGGTGAAGGGCCCACTGTTTTGGTTAGGAATTTCTGAAGAAAAGCAACGGGGTCCGATCCCTCCTCAAACTCCGGCAAACCCAGAATGAGCAGATTGTTTCTCCGGTTACGACATTCCAGGTCTTCCGTTTTTAATTGCAGCTTCTTGACCTGTTGATTTAGCGTGGTCAGCTCGGATTCCGCTTTGGTTTTCCACAGTTCTAGAGAGTGGATTCTAGCCTCCGAATCAGACACCCTTGTGGTGAGAGAGGAGAGGTCCTCCCGGATAGATTTAAGATCCGAAGTAATGGTTTGCAATACGTCCTTCAGTGGAGATAGTTCCTGTAGAAATTTCTCCTCGGTGAGAGGATTAGACGGCTGAGCTTTATAGCTCGTTTTATCAGAAGTAGAGCCGGGTTGGTTCCTCGGTTTTTTAGGCAGCTTTTCAGGAGTGGCTGGTGGCGTGTGCCTAATTGCGGCCTGTTTTTTCTCCACCTCCATCCCCTTACATATTCGAGGATTATAACAAGAGAATGCCCTGAGGCCAATAGGTGGAGTGTAGTCATTCAGATGAGATGTAAATTGCTGGAGTTGCTTTTCACGAAATCGCAGATTAAAGTGGATAAAGTTGATGGGAGTAGAGAGCTCCAAGCCCCTGCTGCTGCTCAGCAAGCTAGCATCACGTGACCCTCCCACTCCAGATTTTCAACATTGGCACTTTTCCACACCTCCTTATGAACAGTACAGCTGTCATTTTACACATCCTGGCCGAAATGTGTTTTCGCACTTCCAGCACAGAATAGTGCGATTGCTGTGGGAAATCAGGTTTTCAGGACAGATTAAGAGAATGACAGTGACACTGTTCATGAGCAGAGGTCCTAAAATACCTATGTTGAAAATCTGGTGATGGAAGTCCATAAAATGACTGTTACAAGTGTGCATTGCGCAGTTTACATGCACCTTGTAACTTCGCAAATTTGTAATATTTTCACGCCAGATTTTCAACACTGGCATTTTTTCACATGTCCTTATGAACAGTACAGCTGCCATTTTTCACATCCTGGCCAAATTTTGTTTTTGCACTTCTGACGCAGAATAGAGCGGTTGCTGTAGGAAATCAGTGTATGGGACAGATTAAGATCAAGTGAGTGAGGGAGTGGGAGTGAGCAAGCTCAATTGATCTCTGTCAGGACTGCTGCAGATTTCTTTGTGGGTAGAAAAAGGCACCAATGCAGGCAGGGGCCCAGTACAAAAGGGCAGCCTGCAGCGCCGGTAGAAACAGAATGAGCGAGTGAGGGATGGGGAGTGAGCGAGCTCAACAGAGTTCTGTCAGGACTGCTGTGGATTTCTTTGTGGCCAGAAAAAGACACCAATACAGGCAGGGGCCAAGTACAAAGGGCAACCTGCAGTGCAGGGAGAAACAGAATGAGCGAGTGAGAGAGGGAGAGTAAGCGAGCTCAACGGAGCTCTGTCATTACTGCTGCAATTTCCCTTGTGGGCAGAAAAAGGTGCCATTGCAGGCAGGAGCCCAGTACAAAAGGGCAGCCTGCAGCGCTGGGAGAAATAGAATGAGCAAATGAGGGAGGGGGAGTGAGCAGGCTCAACAAAGGCTCTACCGGGACTTTAGAGTTGCCCACCCTCCCGCCTAAGGTCCTCTGTGGTCCTATATTACAGCTGGGGTCTTTGGGGTGGAGACAAAGCAATGATTGGATACTTTCAAGATTGCTGTAATCATACAGATTTAGTTGTTCTGTTTCTTTCTGTAACTGAGCTAAGTACTGAGCTATACTGTTAGGATTGCTGTAATAATACATATTTATTTGTTCTGTTTATTTCTCTAACAGAGCTGAGTAATACTTGGAGTGCAATAGGATTTCTAACTGTACTAAGTGAAACTATATCAGAGTTAAGAACAAAAAGTATGGTAGCTGAGGGGTGAAAACCAGGCAAGGAGGCTTAAAATTGCTACAGTAATACAGTATCTAACGGATGAAATTTGAGACTGAATTAACCTGGATGGCAAGAGGGCAGTAGGAGGACTAGTGTGGACACGGGAGACCAGGAATTTGTGTAAATAGGGGCCTAACAGTTGTAGTAGGGTACAAAAACTGGGAGTAAAAGTCCGTAACATAAGATGGGGGCCAAAATGGGGCAGGTGCCACATGTCAATAGGTTGGGCATCTTTGGAAGGGTGGTGGGGTGTACAGGGTTTGGGTCCACCATGATCCTGGACTGGGCTTGGAGGATTGGGGGGCTGTATGGTCTGTAGATGACTGGCTAGTTTGAGGGAGGAACTGTGGAGGTTAGGGAGGAGTCTAAGTGGCAGGGCAGGTGAGTATGGTAGGCATCCTGGCTTGGGGGGAAGGAATAGGGGATGGCAAGGGGGATGGAGGAAGAACAACTAAGGACTAAAACCGACTCAGTATCAGAGGCACTAGCAGAAAGAGAGGAGAAGGAGGGTGCCCGAGGCAAAGGGGGCTCCTGATGGGGAGAAAGAGATCACGAGGAGTACCAAGGGAGAAAGCAGATGGCTGTGGGTAGGAAGGGACCAGTGGTGGGATCAGGGGTGGCATGGAGGGGAAAAAGTAGGAGGGGGAACTGATAGGGGGAAGAGATGTAGGAGGGATATCAACTAGGAATAGATTCAAGCTTTTGCTATGGGAGAGAGAGAGGGGGGAGCAGGAACATACTGAAAGGGGGAGAACAAGTGGGGCATTAGAGGGATGGCAACAGGTAGGAGAAGAGATAGCAAGGACGAAAGGGTAGAAGGGGGCTAGTGAGGAAGGAGGGGGTGACTGGAGGGGAGACGGCTATGGGAAGTGGGAAGGATGGAAGGGGCATCACTATCAGGAAGGAAGGGAATGGGGGCTGTAATTAGACAACAGTGGGGAGAGGAGAGGAGAGGGGTTGGAAATCAGCAGGGGAGGAGGGGAGGTCAACATGGGAAGCCCAGAAGGAAGTAGTCAGGCTGGGAAGGGGTTCAAGGGGGATGGGAGGAATAAGGCAGCGAAAAGTGGTGAGGCAGATGTAGGGGATACTGATACAGAAGTCACAGAGGGTGCAGCTGGTTGGGGTAAGGGGCAGGGAAAAATGAAAACTGGGGTGGTGGAAGTGGCATTAGAAGGGAAAGGGGGTAAGGAATGCGGGGTATTTGTCCTCGCGGATTCTATACTGAAAGGGGTGAGATGGGGTGGAAGGCACAGCCGTATTTGGGTTGAAGTTATTCCCAGTTTGACTGCAGGAGGGTCAAGGGCAGGCACTGCTCAAGTGTGCAGCAAGGGGAGGAAGAAACCTTATTTAGTGTTGCATGTGGGTACAAACGTCTTGGCGGGAGAGACTATGGAAGTAGTGAGGGGGAGGTTCGAGTAGTTGGGCAGGCAGTGTGAAGGGGTGGGGGAGTTTGTGGCATTCTCAGCAGTACTCCCAGTACCATGTGCAAGCATGGGGAGGAAGGGTATGATTGAGGAGTTCAATGAGTGACTGAGGGATTGGTGCAACACCAAAAATTATGGGTTAGTGACTAATTGGGTAGGGTCTGGGGGAACAGTGACTTGTCTGTGGGGGGCAGGCTACACTTGAGCAGGGAGAGGAAGGGAGTATTAAAGGCAAGATTAGAGGGGTATACCTCTGCTTAGGTGGATTTAAACTAGTTGGGGGGTGGCCAAAAGACTGAGGTTGGTAGAAAGGTTCGGACAGGGGAGCCTAATGAGCTCACCCCCTAGATACGGGTAAGGGTGGAGGCGTAGTAACCCTGGGAGGGGGCGGGCAGAGTGGTCTGAGTGTAATACAGAAGGCACCATCACCCAATAAGAATAAAGAGGAGAAAGGGTGCAGACTGCCGGGAGGAGGGGAACAGACCAAGGAGGAGAAGCGTGAGGAGGAGGGGAATGGGATGAAAGTGGTCTCTGTCTCAATGCAAGAAGCCTGGGAAACAAAATTGCAGAGCTTCAGGTGCTCTTTTTAGAGGGAAAGGTGGACATTGCTGCAGAGACAGAGACGTGGGCCACAGAGTACCATGATTGGGACTTGGCAATCCTGGAATACAGGATATACAGGAGGGACTGGGAGGTTCAAAGAGGGGGGATTGCACTCTATATGAGGAAAGGGATTAAATGCATAAGGGACGAGGGAGAAGAGGAGAGAACAGAGGTGCTTTGGGTGCAGCTCCTGGACTCCAAGGGCAGAAAGCTGAGGGTGGGAGTGGTGTACAGACCACCAGCCCAATCTGGGGACCTGGATGGGGCATTGGCAGAGCAGATAAGGAGGGTGTGTAGAAGGTGGAGTGTGGTGATAGTGGTGGATTGTAACCTACCACGGGTTGACTGGAACATCCCGGCCTCTAGCAGTACCGGGGAGCAGGTGTTCCCTGATGCATTCTAGGATGGCCTTCTGACCATCTGATGCAATTGGTAAGTGGGCCTACAAGGTTTGGTAGAACTGTATAAGCCCTATAAGGCCCTGCATGGGTTGGGACCCCACAACCTGAAAGAACTTCTGGTTTCTTACCGTCCCTCCCACTCCCTCCAATCCTCTGGTGAGGGAATGCTAGAGATTCCCAGGGTAACCTTGAAAACATCTGGTGGAAGAACTTTTGACTTCATGGCACCTACCCTGTGGAATTCACTACCTTGTTACATATGAGACAGCCTGACTGTAGAAGGGTTTAAAAAACTTTCTTATTCAAACAAGCATTCCTGAAAATATAGTGTCTGCTATGTTTAAAGGTGTTTTAATCATTATGTATTTTAATATTTTTATGTTGAAATTTTGTAAAGGCTTCCTCAGCTCAGGAAGGGTGACTTATATAAATAAATTTTACCTTACCTTACCTTGCCACTCTAGACCTAGTACTGGCACATGGGGAGGCAGTGAGGGCGGTAAGGGTGGAGGACCCACTAGCAGGTAGTGACCACCAAACAGTGTGGCTCGTTGTCACACTGGGAAGGGAGACAGGAGACACTGGCACTAAGATGTGGACTTTATTAGGGTGGACTTTGGGAAGATGGGAGCAACACTGCAAGAGAGACTCCAGGATATAAGGCCAAGGATGGATGCAGAACAAAAGTGGGGAGTCATAAAGACTGGGCTAACAGAGGCCACAGTAGCATGCACCAGGGTCAGGAGTAGGAAGAGCAGAGCCAAGAAACCATGCTGGCTGAACAAAGAAGTGCTACAAGGGGTGAAGGCAAAGACAGCTGAATACTTGAAGTACAGGAGAACAGGGAAGGGAGAGGACAAGGAGGCTTTCGGGAATTGATCAAGGGAGGTTTGCAGGAGGGTGAAAAAAGCTAGCGCCTCCAGGTAATTAAGGTCCACAGAGGGCATAAAGGGAGGGCAAAAGGACATTTTTAGGTATATCAGGGAAAAGAGGAAGTGCAAGGAACTTATTGTGAGGATAAAGCGGGGAGGGTATTAGGTGGAAAAGGGGGAGGAGCAAGTGGAAATTCTAAATGAGTACTTCTGCTCTGTTTTTACTAAGGAGAGGGATGGTCCACTACCAGAATGGCCTGGGGGGTGGGGAAAGGGGGGGAGGAGGTGACGGACAAAGTGATCACAAGCAGTAAGGTCCTAGAGGGGCTGAGGGCAGTAAGGGTGGACAAGGCACCAAGTCCCGATGGCATCCACCTCAGGGTGCTCAGGGAGATGGAGCTGTTGGCTGAGCCACTGGCAGATCTGTTCAACACCTCCCTGGAAATTAGGTATGTGCCAAGTACTGAAGGGTGGCCCATGTGGTACCCATACACAAGAGTGGGCCTAGGGAGAAGCCAGCAAATTATTGGCCGGTAACTCTCACATCCATAGTGGGTAAGCTTATGGAGGTGATACTGAAGGAGAGGCTGGTGGCAATCCTAGAGAGTAAAGGCCTCCAAGATGGGCGGCAACATGGGTTCGTCTCAGGGAGGTCGAGTCAAACCAACCTAATAGAGTATTATAACTGGGTGACAAGGGAGTTGGACAGGGGCTATGCAGCACATGTCCTGTACTTGGACTTCAGTAAGGCCTCCGATACAGTGCCTCATGGGAGACTGGGGGGGGAAGCTGATGGCAGTGGGGGTGGGAAAAAAGTTGACTAAATGGATAGCAAACTGGTTATAGGGGAGGGTGCAGAGGGTGGTGGTGGTGGTGTGGGAGCTTTCCGCACCCAGAGCAGTGACAAGTGGTGTGCCGCAGGGGTCAATTCTGGGCCCAGTGCTATTTGGGCTCATTATCTCTGATACAGCACACGGAGTGGGGAGCAGGGTTAGTCTGTTCACAGATTATACCAAATTGGGGGTGGTGGTGGACGAAGAGGATGGACTGGAAAAACTGCAGAGGGACCTAACCAAACTAGAGACATGGTCAGTGGAGTGGCAGCTAGGATTCAAGGCAAAGAAGTGTAAGGTGATGCACTTCGGGGCTAAGAACCAGAAGAGTGGCTATTGGTTGTGGATTACAGAGGAGGAGAAGGACCTAAGGGTGTTGGTAACTAGAAGCATGAACAACTCGGCCCACTGCAGAAGAGCAGCAGTGAAGGCAAAAAGGATGCTGCGGTGCATCGCAAGGGGGTTCTCATCTAGACACAGGGATGTGATCCTACCTCTCTACAGATTTAGTCAGACTGCACCTAGAGTAGTGTGCAGTACTGGAGGCCATATCTGAGGAGAGATAAAACATTACTGGAGGAGGTGCAAAGGAGGGCAACAAAAATGTTAAAGGGAATGGAAGGAAAGGAATATGAAGTTATGCTGATGGAGCTGAACATGTACACACTGGAGGAGAGGAGGGATAGGGGATATGATTGTAGCATTTAAATACCTGAGGGGGTAAATAAACCTAACACTGAGGGTGTGTTTAAACTGAGGAGTAGAAGAGAGACAAGGGGGCAAGGTTGGAAGGAGGACATTTCAAGAGGGAAATGAGGAGGCACTATTTCTTTGAGAGGGTGGTATCTAGTTGGAATGCGCTACCAGAGGGGATGGTAATGTGTAGGACAGTCAACAGCTTTAAGAAGGAGTGGGATGAAGCAAGAGGAAGAGTCAGGGGCTGGGACAAGCAGGGAGGAACTGAGGGGGAGGAGGCTGGGGCAGCTGCAGTCTAGGGAGTTAGCTGCACACTCGGGCAGACTTATATAGACCGACTGGTGTGTTCTGCTGGCAGATTCATACATTCATATGTTCGTATGTAAAATTTCAGTGACTGTTCATGAGCAGAGGTCCTAAAATGCCTATGTTGAAATATGGTGACAAATGTCCATAAAATGACTGTGTTACAAGCATGCATTGTGCAGTTTCCATGCACCCTCGCAACTTTGCAAATTTATAGTATTTTCACTCCAGATTTTCAACATTGGAATTTTTTCAGACCTCCTTATGAACAGTACAGCTGTCATTTTTCACATCATGCCCCAAATATGGGTTTACACATCTGGTGCAGAGTAACATGGTTGGGTGGGAAATCAATGTTCGTAACAGGTTAAGAAAATCATAGTGACAGTCTTCATGAGCAGAGGTCACAAAATGCCTATGCTGAAAATTTGTTGAAATAATTCCTCTAAATGACTGTGTTATGCGCATGCGTTGCGCAGTTTCCACATACACTCTGAAGTTTGAGCATTTTTAATATTTTCACTACAGATTTTCAACATTGCCATCTCTTCACACCTCCCTATGAATGGTACAGCTGTCATTCTTTACATCCTGCCTGATCTGTGTTTTTGTACATCTGGCGCGCAATGGCACGGTCACTGTGAAAACTCAAAGTTTGAGACACATTGACAAAATCACAGTGCCACTGTTCATGAGAAGAGGTCCCAAATGCTTTCATGAGTTGGAGGTCACAAAATAGCCATGGTGAAAATTTGTACTGTAAATACCAAGAAACACCCAGGGCATTAGGGTTTCTAACCATAACGTCCCACCCTGTACAGACTGACAGGCATCAGGGGTGTGCCTTTGGATTGCTGACTGTAATGCTCATGCCATTCCACCCCACCCCACCACCCTGCAGTCAGTGACAGGCATCAAGGTGTGCTTTGGACTCTTCAACACCAGAGTTCACCCAATTCTCCTTTACTGCACCCATTTCAGCGTATGTCCTTATGGAACAGGGTGACTGTAAAGCCGAACACCCCAAGGCACACCTCAACACATGTCAGTGTCTGCTGGATAGGGTGAAGTGAAATGGCATAAATGTTATGGGCAACAACCCAAATGCATACCCCAATGCTTGTCTGTCTCTGCAGGGTGAAGGTGGGGTTAGCATGAAGTTCAATACTTCACTGCTATTCTTATTCTGCATCTTTCTAACTCCTGCATTTCCAGTGCTAATACCAGCAAGCAAACATTCGGCATTGACAACTGCTTGTTTATTTACCCATTTTATAAAGTTCATTATATCTTTGGTTTTAAAATCTAGAGGCAGATTCAGCAGAATTTTTAGAATTTCAGATTCTGTAAGTTGGTCTGGTTGAAAATATGGAGATAATATTTTGTCACGCATCTCCTTATATTTTTGATAGTGGCACATTACATGTAATAGTGTTTCAGTCTATGTTGCACCACAATTACAGTTTAAATTATTAAAATCTGATTTGTTTTTAACAAAAATATAGTGTCTAATTTTGGAAAGGTAAAGCTCCAATCTAAATTTCAAGAACATTGCCCTATACCCTTTCTATGTTAAGTGCAATAAATACGGTTCCAAAACAAAGTTTATGTTATTTTGAACGTACCAGTAATGAAGTACTAGCGGCCTGATCCTTTCCATATTCTCTTTGACTGGAGTTTATGTTAACCTGTCTTTTATTAATCTGTAGTAGAAAATAGAAATATTTATGCCCTTTTGTTGATCTTGCCATAAATGAAGCAAACTAATTGATTTTAATATTGCAACTATCTAAGACAACCAAGGGGACTTCTGACCTCTTTTTTATCCAGGTTGCGTTTTCTCATAAGCATTTGGAGGCCAGTCTGTTTTTATCCAAATCTGAACATTTGACCCAGTATCTTAATTTGGCTACTAATGCAGAGTACTTCAGTTGTATTCTCCCTAACTCAGCTCTAGCTACTTGCAGGGAAGTGGCTCTAGGTAACTGTAGCATTCATCAATAAAAACTTGTAAATGTTTTTTCCAAGGTAGATATGTATTTGTCTATTCAGACTTCTATTGCATGTAGTGCAATTTGGTTCATTTTCATTTCAGATGCTCATACAATTGGTAATAATACATTCCCCCATATCTTGCATCAAATCTTAGTAAAGCATTTTTACTCTGCATTACTTTGTTTAGGGTATATTTCTTGAGCATTGTATTTCCCATCAGAGGATATGTGCATTCCTAAGTATCTGTAGTTTGTTACAGTTTTTAGGAGGGGGGGTCTCATTTATATGCCATGAAAATGTATTTTTATGTTTGCCTATTGTCAAAATTTGTGTTTTGTTTGTATTGATTAGTAATTCATTATTTTTACAATATTTTTGTAAGCCCTTAAATTGTCTTCCTAATCCTATTGGGGGGTAAAGATAATAGTGCAAAATCATGAGCATAAATTAAAACTGGAATCTAAGGGTCTCCTTCTGAAGGGGAGTGGTTAGATTCTGGAATAAGAAAATCCGTGAGATTATTGATATATAAATTAAATAGAAGGGGGCTAATATGCAGCCTTGTTTGACTCTGAAAATTGTATTAAATGAGTTTGTTACATTTCTTTTTAAGTTTTTAAGGCATATCTGATTCTTGTCTTATTGTGTGAATATAAATTATCAACCACAAGACTGTTTGATTTATGTTAAGATCATATATTTTTTTCCATAAGAAGTTTCTGTTTATCCCACCAAATACTCCCTGAAAATCAACAAATGTTATCTATACTGGAAGATGATTTTTAATATAGTATTTTTCTATTGTGTGATTCAAGACAAAATAGTGATCTATAGTTGAGTGTTTTTTTTTCTTGAAACCTGTTTGAAAGCTGTTGATGATATTATTTTGTTCCACCCAGGTACCTAATCTAACCAGAAGTACTCAGGAGGGGATGGAAAGGATGAGAAAAGATCTGAAACTACTAAAGAGATGGTCAGGGGCATGGTAGCTAAAGTTTAATGCAAAGAAGTGCAAAATCATGGATGTGGGGTGCAGGAACCCTGGGGCGAGTTACAGATTGGGGGGAGCTGCTGACAGTAATAAAGGAGGAGAGGGACTTGGGGTCATAATCACTGATGACTTGAAGGCTTCTAGGCAGATGACAAAGGTGGTGGGAAAGACCAGTAGGATGTTGGGGTGTATTGGATGGGGAATCACGAGCCAGAGGAGGGAGGTAATAGTTCCACTGTACAAGACCCTGGTGAGACCTCACCATGAATATGGTGTACAGTTCTGGAAATCAAATCTTCTAGAGGACATTAACAAAATAGAGACAGTGCAGAGGAAGGCAACCAAAATGGTGACGGGATTACATCACAAGCCTCATGACGAGAAAGTGAGGGACCTCAATTTGTACATGCTGGAACAAAGGAGGGAGAGAGGTGACATGATAGAAACAGTCAGGTACCTCAAGGGTATCAACAAGGTGGAAGGGGCAACATATTCTAGATTAATAATAATGCCAGGACAAGAGGACACGACATGAGACTGAGGGGTGGCTGCATAAGGAGAAATATCAGGAAGTTCTTTTTTACAGAAAGGGTGGATGCAAGGAATAGCTTGCCCCATGAGGTAGTGGCAGCCTGTACAGTGGTGGGATTCAAACATGCATAGTACAGAAACAAAGGAATAATAGAGATAGGAAGAAGAAAAAGCTAAAGCCAACGACCAGATAGGTTCACTGGACGCTTTGTTAGGCAGCCTAAATGGGCATACTGGATAGGCCTAGTGGTCTTTATCTGCCAACAGCATCTATGTATCTATGTATGTATGTATCTAAGATTTTTCCTAAGCCATCCAGTAAACTGATGTGTCTGTACTTTCAGAGTCCAAAGGCACCAACGGGGCCTAGGCGGCCAGAAGGAGTGGCCAGTCAGGGATCAGGGGAGGTAAAAATAAATAAATAAATAAATAAACTGATTTAAAATAATAATATTTTGTTTTTTTGCCTTTTCGTCTCTCTCCAGGCTCTATCTACCACTTATAAGCACAGTGCCTGGGAACTCTGCCTCCCCAGTGAGGAATTTCTCTCAGACGGAGTTTGATTGTGTTCGCAATGGAATCAATCATACCAGAACACTTTGTGCTGCTTCTATATTCTATCTTTTGGGAAAAAGATGTATATGTAAAAATGTATGGTTAAGGAGATTTATGAACTAAACTCCTACAAATCTTAGCGTTAGTATCTATTTGAATATTTTTGGTTTCTGTAAGTCTGTAAGTCTATGGTATCCTGTAACACTATTTTGACAGTTACCAGTTTGCACTTTTGGTTAATTAATTGTATGTATCACGCTGTCATAGTAACATGAATTATTAATGAATGTACCAATGTTTAAAAGCATTAGCTGTCCACCTTAGCTGCAACCCCACTGAAGAATCATGAGAATTGAGGCACTAGGGGAAGCTATGACCAGGAAGATTTGTGAATTACTGTTGCCACTATTTGGAACTTTTGAGCAATTAAAAGTAAATGAACTTTGAAACTTTATTCCCTGTCCAGTCATTTCCTAGAGCACATTTCTACTTTCTTTGAATGTTCTTGGGTTTGTACTTTTCAGAGAGGTTGGGGTTACATTTTTTTATGTTTTGGAATGATAATGTTTTCCTTCCAGAATTGGGAGATATAATTTTCTGCTAGTATCTTATTGAAAAAAAGAGCAAGTAAGTCACACCTCCACATGTTCGATTTTATAAAGAAAAGGTGGGACACAGTCAGGACCAGGGGCTTTGTTAGGTTTGGTAAATTAAATGGCTTCTGAACTTTCTTTGGGGGGGGGTAAATCGCAGGGGTGGCAGTGTAGCCATCTGTTTTAGATCCAGCCTGGCCTTCACCATGCACCCAGTGGAAACTCCAGGTTCTTTTGAGTGTGTGGCTGTCCGTGGTGGCCTCAGTGCGGGCTGCAGGATCTTCCTCATCTATCACCCTTCCGGCCCGATGGGGAATTTCCTGCTGGAGTTTGCCTAGTTCACTGCGGGTGAAACATTGGGATCCCCCAGATGTGTTTTTCTGGAGAATTTCAGTGTTTGGGTGGATGATAGAGACCAAAGATACAGCGGCTATTTTCTGCAGAGTATGTCCTCTTTAGGACTGATGCAGGTCGTTGCTGCACCCACCCATCAGGATGGCCACATACCGGACCTGGTGTTCTCACTGGGGCTTGAGATCACTGATCTCGGGATTGATCGCGTTTCTTGGTCCGATCACTGCACGGTGAGGTTCACGCTTGGAGCTCCCGCATTAAGCCCTTCCCCTGCTGAGATGATTAGCTGTTGCCCCTTGTGGGGTCTTACCCCTGAGGGTTTTTTGGCGCCAGTTAAATTGTCTAGTGTGGGTGATGCATGTGTCGGAGGTGTTGGTGCTGGGGTTGATACCTATAACAGGGTGCTCTCTGACACCATCAACTCCCTCGTACCTGTCCGTGTACGACCCAGAACTTCATACCTGCGGTCCCCATGGTTTGACGGGGACCTCAGGGAGATGAAGAAGATGAGTCAGAGATTAGAGCGCTGCTGGAGAAGGTCCCACTTGGAGGCGGACAAACTTGTCCAGCAAGTGCACTATCGTGCATATCAGGAGGCAATCAACCGTAAGAAGGCAGTGTTCCTGTCCAGGGAGATTGCTGCCGGGAGGAACCGACCAGCTTCTCACTTCCGGATTGTAAATAGGCTTCTTCATCCTGTCTGTTTGCAGCCCGGGAGGGTATTTTACAATGAAGATTGTGAAGAGTTTGCTCGGTTCTTCTCAGACAGGGTGTCTGTGATCCGGCAGGAGGCCTCTTCAGCCAGCAATACTATAGCTGACAGTGGTCACCAAATGTGTACTGAGTGCACTCCGCCGAGTTGGGGGGAGTTTAGACCAGTGGAGGTGAGTGAGGGCATCGAGGTGGCAAGCAATTTGTAGCATACCTTTTGTGAGCTGGACCCAGTGCCAACGTGTTTCTTAATGAGATGCATTGACTCTGTTGGCCCGGTGTTTGCCGTGATTGTACGGTGTTCCTTACTTGAGGGAGTCTTCCTGGATGCCTTGAAGGATGCTCTGGTGAGACCCCTTTTAAAGAAACCTTCTTTGGACCTGGAGATCATGGCAAATTTCCATCCTATCTCCAACCTCCCATTTTTGGGGAAAGTTGTGGAGAAGGTGGTAGCACTTTAATTGGAAGAGCACCTCGTGACTCATGAGTTATACGATCCCTTCCAGTCAGTTTTTCGGGTCAGACATAGCACAGAGACTGCACTTTTTCGGGTACAGAATGATCTCCTCAGGGCTAGGGATCGGGTGGGGACAGGACAATTCTTGTTCTTCTCGATCTCTCTTTAGCATTTGACACTGTGGACCATTGTGTGTTGCTTGCCTGACTCAGGGAGCTATGTGGACTCACCGGAACTGTGATCAACTGGTTTGAGTCCTTTCATACTAACAGGAGGCAATGGGTTATGATGGGTAATTTCTCATCTACACCCTGCCTTCTTCCCTGAGTAGTCCCTCAGGGCTCAGTACTGGCCCCAATGTTGTTCGCAGTGTACATGCTGCCCCTGGTGGGGATCATTAGGAAGTATGGCTTGAGTTTTCATTGCTATGCCGATGATACTCAGCTATACTTGTCCTTTGCCCCAGGAACATCTAATGCTGTGGATGTGCTAAATATCTGTCTGTCTGTCCAAGATAAATGACTGGATGGCCTCCAGCTGGCTGTGACTGAACCCTAATAAGATGGAGGTATTGGTAGTGGAGTCGAACAGAGTCTGTGATAGGATGGCCTCTGACTCAACAACTGGACTTGTTCTTGGGGCTGTGTCATTGAAGGCCTCCTCTTGGGTGCGTAACCTTGGAGTGATTCTGGACAGGAATCTGACCATGGAGGCTCATGTATCTTCCGTGGTTCATACCTGTTTTTTCCATCTCAGAAACATTGCCAGGATTAGGCCCCTTGTTCCGCCTCTGGACCTCCCTACCTTGATACATGCCTTAGTCACATCTAGGCTGGATTACTGTAATGCGCTCTATCTCGGGATCACAGGGGGACTTCTCCACAGACTGCAGCTGGTGCAAAACACAGCTGCCTGGTTATTGACGGGGCAGAAAAAATTCTGTCATATAACACCAGTACTGCATGAATTTCACTGGCTGCCAGTCAGATGGAGAGTCCTCTTTAAGGTGGGTCTTCTCACCTTTAAAGCCCTACATGGCCAGGGGCCTGGTTATCTGTCAGCTCTCCTGATACCTACTCCCTCTGTCCACCCTCTTCGGTCCTCTAGTAGTGGCCTCCTGACTGTTCCTAGAGCAGGACTGAAATCAGCTGGCGACAGAGCTTTTAGCGTCGAGGCTCCTGCTCTTTGGAACTCACTACCAGCTGCGGTCAGAGAGCCCCCTACTATAGATGTTTTTAAGGCCCATTTGAAGACACTACTATTTTCACAAGCATTTGATGTTTAGAATATGATTCTATAGCTTTATGATTGTTTTATTTAATTTAATGATATCTGAATGTTTTATATAATGTTTTAATTATTGTATGGCTCCCAGAGCCTCCGGGATTGGGCGTCTTTTAAATAAACTTGACTTGACTTGACTTGACTGTATATTTAAGGGTCTGTGAGTTTCTGATAAATTTAAATAGAATTCCTGGTGACTAATGAAATCCATGTGCTGATACAACAATTTTGTGTAAGATATCCAGTTTAGTGGGGAAATATGGGTGGAGATATTATTAACAAAATTGCCTGTTCCCTTTGCTACCTTCTGTCAGAACTCCTTAATATTTCCTCTTTCAATTGTATCTAGCATAGATATCCACTGTTGTTTTTGGTATTGATCATGTTTACTGATTAGAAATGATTTATATTCTTTCCTATTCTTAATAATGCTTTCTTTATTTCAATTATTTTTAACTTGTCTTATTATTTTATAAATTTTATTTTTAAATTTCTGACAATCTTTGTCAAACCAAGTTTTAGGAATTTCAGTAACATTATTATGTTTATATAGTGTAGGTAATATTTTAGTCATGATAGTTTCAAGAGTATAGCCTATTTCAGCTGCTGATTGTTCTAGTATATTATTACCCCCCAATTTTTGTATATCTGAGTTTTTAATTAAGGAACTGACGTATTCTATATCTATTAAAAAAAAGACTCTTTTTTGATTTTTTATTTCAGTGTTTGTTTTTATTAATGTCAGAGTCTAAATTTAAGACAAGGGGTAATGGTCACTTTCTGGTTGAAGTTGGATATCAAATTTCTTGGTTTGATGAATCTGCCATGGATAAACACACATACAATCTATAATTCTTGCTCCTTTATCATTAGAAAATGTGAAATATGAAGTATTTTCACCATGTGTTATGCCATTCAATACAATCAGACCTAGTTTACTCAAAAGCTGAAAAAGTTTTTCTTCCTATTTTATGAACCCTTTTATCTAACAAGTTTTGTTGTGAAATGGAGGTTCCCTTCAAAGCTTAGCTGATAAATTTGCAAGTCTAGAGTTAAAATCTCTCACCAACAGCAAAGCTGCAGAGGGATTATTTCCTATTATAGAAATGTAATTGTTTTCCAAATTTACCAACAGATTGGGATGATATTTTTTGTATTTTGTGGAGGTATACATATATTAGTTATTAAGTAAGGCCATTTATTTAATTCAATTAAAATAGTTATTGTTTTTGGGTATACCAGAATATGGGTATTAATCAGTATATGTTCTTGAATCTTTATAAACGTTACTAGGCCCCCGTAGGCTGGCCAGATGATGCAATTTTTGAGCCTTTGCAAAAAACAATGTATAACCTATTATGTTTATGTGGTCCATAGCCCATGTCTCCTGTAAACATATGATTACTGCAATGCTCTATACCTAGGGTTACCGGGGGTGGATCTCCATTGCCTGCAGCTGGTGCAGAATGCTGCGGCCAGGTTGTTGGACTGGGTTGTCAAGAACTTGCCATGTCATGGCTGTGCTGCATGAACTGCACTGGTTGCCAGCACAGTGGAGGATCACCTTCAAGGTCACATTGCTGACCTATAAGACCCTACAAGGACAGGGACCAGGTTACTTACAAGACCTCCTTCTGCCCTACTACCCCACTCTGCTCCACTGATGAGGGATTGCTACAGGTTCCCAGGGTCCATCATCAGTCATCAGGGGCCAGGACTTTTTCTTTTATGGCCCCGACCCTGTGGAACTCTCTACCTTGTCTGATTAGAGAGTGCTTGTCCACTGAGACCTTTAAAGCCTCTTTGAAAATGTATTTATTTAATCTGGCTTTTGGAGACAATATTTAGTTTTACTTTTGCTGCCTTTTTATATTTTTAATGTTTTTATTATTTGAATGTTTGTTTGTTTTGTCTATAATGTATTTGCGCTTTGGTTCTTGAAAAGCGTGTTATAAATAAAAACTGATTGAGTAAATGATTGATTGACTATATTTTTTTAAAGGAACCTGAATAGTTTTGGGTCTAGTATTTTGTTTTTGAAAACCCAGCAATATTCCAGAACATGAGATTATCATTATTTTCCTCCATAAGAAGGCTGGAATTCTCCAGCTTGTCTCCACTTTTCTCCAGTCAGTTTTGATCATCTAGGTCCAATACTTGGTAGTGGTTCTGTACTGGGACATTGAAGTCTTTTACTTGAGATAAGGTGGGTATAAACCCTTTCATGGCCTTGGTCTGCCAATTATAATAGCTCTGATGGATTTCCCTATTTTGGAAATTAATCTTATCCCATTTGCAGAGCAGCAAGTTTAATTTATCTAGTTTGTAAGCTGATGAATGTATCAGAAAGTACAAAAGCTGGTCTCTGACTGTGAATATGATTTGGCCCTGGTTTGTATAACCCTCAGCTCTTTCAGCCCATTGAACACCCTTATAACCCAATCTAATATCCATAACCTCTCCGATGATGTAACAAACTGTGCTCATTAATGTTTTGCCCATCTTATTGTTTTGTTTTTCTACCCCATGTAATGTAGAAACATAATGATTTTCATTGTCCCGGATTCCCCCCTTTTCCCTCACAAAAAGACAGAGACCATTGTATGTTGTTGCGCTCAGATTGGCAATTAATTTATTATATATCATAATTCCATTTTCCATCTCATTATCTTTTATTATTGTATTATTGTATTTTTCACAATTGTATTTTATTGCATCCATATATCAATCTCTGATCATCCCTCTTTCTTCCTCTTCTCGCTCCCCCAGGTGAAAACGTGAGTGCCTTCTTCTTCTCTTTTCCTGTTAGGTAACGGTGAGAACCAGGACTGCTTTTCCTCCTTCAGCTTCTTCTTCTTTTCATCCTATTCCTTTTTCTTTCCCCCCTCTCCTCCTTTCCCCCCTTTTTTCCCAATAGCCAGTTTCCAGCTTGCATTGGATGACTGGTTTTCCTTTCAATTTAGTGTATTGTTCCCCCACCACTTAGGGGACCACCTTCCTTTTCCTTCTCCTTCTCTCTCTTTTTTTTAATATTCTATTTTCTGCATGTCTCCTGCATGCTTCTATAAAACCCATCGTTTCTGTATTAAACATATCTATGGCTAGATCTGACAGGTGCATGCCACCTGACCTGTAGAAATCCTCTACCCAGCCGGCCTAGTGGTGCTGAGGGTTGAGGCGCTGGACGCCACACCTCACGTCATGCCGGTGACCTGGGTTCGGGAATAAGCCTGGGTTGTCGGGGGTTGGCAGGGGAAGGAGGGGATTGAGCATCAGAGGGAAAGCTCTCCTGTCCCAGGAGGGAAGGGGACATTTGCCCGGTGCTTGGCTGGCCTCTGGCGGAGGCCAGAGGAACAGCAAGTGCAGGAGCACATACAAGAGAGGGCTGGGAGTGGTGGTCATTGGCATAATGCCTTGACATCAGGAAGCCGGCCACTTCCTCAGTAAAGGGGAAAAACACCACTGGAGCATGGGTAGATGGAGCACCAGATCACCGACCCTAATGGCGACTGCCTGAATGACCACCGGGGGACCCTGATGAGACATTGAAGCATCGGGACATTCGGGTCCCATCCTGTACCTGCCTGGGGGGTATAGTCGCGGCTCCATTGGGGGAACTCCTGGGGGATCAGGTAAGGCAGGTTGTGGGGTGGTGGTTGGTGTCTCCTGAAGAAGCATAACTCTAGGGTGAGAAGGTGGATAAAAATAGAAAGTAAAAAAAAAGAAATTCTCTACCCACTCTTCCACACCCCGCAGTATTACATGCCCTCCCATTTTCGTTATCAGTGTTCCTACTCTTCTATTCATCTTTCTCCTGGCCCTATCTACCACTCTGTTACAGTGTTCATGTCTCCAAACCCTTCTTGGGATCATATCTGACCAGACAAGGCTCACTCCTGGCCACCACTGCTGTATTTTATCTAAGTCCCTTTTCACCTGCATGTATGTGTCCACCCATGGCTTACCCTCAATGTCGTTACTCCCTAGATGTAGAATAATTAGGTCTGGAAGGTTGCTGCTCCTTCATTTCCTTCAGGGTAGGAAGCAGTTGTGCCCACCTCATCCCACTGATGCCACGCCAAACCAACCTACATTTCCTCACATCCTGTCACAGCTATTTCCCCCAGCCTTTTTCTCAGCTTTCTTTTCTGCCCAATAAATGAAGGCGTGACCACAGATCCATACTTCCATGATCCTCCCTCTTCCGATAGGATTTAAGCAAAATAAATATCTTATATATGTTTTTAGCTCCCTTTATTCGTATCACACCTCTATACCACCCCAGTATGGCTCTGAATCTGTAAAACAAAATACAGGTGATACATTAGTCTCCATACTGCAGTGCTCGAATGTATCTCTTGTAACTGGCAGACTGCTAGCGCTCCTTCTCCAACATATTAGTCACCATCTCACTTGCTGCTGCCTACTGTGAAGCAGCCCCTATCTGTAGGGAGTGGGATGAGTAATTGCCTGGATCCTTCCCCAGGAATTGCATGCTTTTTTTGAGCATGGCCGTGACTTGATAACTTGTGACCTTCTTTCCATCTCCATGTACAAATAATCTCCCTGTCCTATTCCCATGCTCTGTGGTGTAAGCCCACAAAGCCTTTACTGGGCACACTGTGTTGTCTACGTGAGCCTTCAGGGTTACCGTACAACCCTGCCCCCCTTGCTCCATCTTTGACCTCTTAATCATGATTTGTATCTCTTTCATCCCCCAGCTTAGATCTTCCCATTCCAACCCCCCTTCTACATCCTTACTGCCATGTCCCACAGCCTCGCTCACTCTCATGGCCCCTGCACACATTACCAAATAGATCATGTGGAATAGCTGGGACTCGGCTTTTGATCGGCAGATTGCTAGTAAAACCCCTTATAGTTTTGCAAGCCACTGCTCCCCTATTGGTCTTCTACTATCCATAGCTCTCTGTTTTAACCTACCCCATCCCTGCATCATCCTTCAAATCAACATTGACTTTGACAGGTCCTTCCAACCCTTCAGGCTACAAACTAAACTGATCCCAGCTAAATAAACCCCCATCATGGTGTGGGCCGTTCCTTTCTGCCATTGCTCTACTATGAATTTTCTTAACTATTTCTCCGTAAGTGGCCTACTTACCTCCATGTGGTGTGTTGTCCTGAATGTTTGAAACACCTGCCAGGCCCCCTCATAGGCCCTCAGAGTCTGTGGTGCTCATGAGCTGTGAAACAACAGTTCTGCTCCCTCTTGCCAACATCCCAGATGTTCATTGGTATGGGTATCTTTCGCTCCTCTGCTGTAGGTGCCAGCCTCTGTAAACTATCCAGCTGCAGATGGGAAAGGCTATCAGACAGGATATTGTATACCCCTTCTATGTGTTTGGCCCTAAATGACATGTTCAATTTCAAGGCCCTTAACACCAACTGTCTCAAGACCCCCATGACCATTTCTGACCTGGCTCCTCTGTTGTTTAAAACATCTACCACTGCCTTGTTGTTGCACCAAAATGTCACCTTTTGATTCCTCAGCTCTTCCCCCCACACCAGGGTGCAAGCCCAAGTGGGCATTATCTCCAACAGTATGTTGTCTTTTACTTTATCGTCCCTCACCCAGTCTGTAGGCCATGGTTCTGAACCATCTGCCCTTCAAATAGCCCCCCATACCTAAGCCCCCTGCTGCATCTGTGTAGAGATCGAGGTTTGTGTTAGAAACCCAGTCCTCCTGCCAAAAGGACAGCCATTATAGGTGCTGAGAAACTCCTCCCACACCCTGAAATCTTCCTTAACTCCTTTTGTCATGTCTGTCCAGTAATGTGGTCTGGTGACTCCCGCTGTGGCCCTTCCTAGCCTTTTGGTGAAAGCCCTCCCTGGTCCAATTGCCCTGCATGCAAAGTTTAGGTGTCCCAGGACCTGTTGTACCTGCTTTAATTGCACTGTTCTTCTACTTGTGTGTACCTGAATGAGCTCCTTCAGCTTTAATACTTTTTTATCTGGCAACCTAAAGACCTCACTCAGGGCATCTATTTTAATACCCAGGAATTCTAAAACCTTACTGGGACCTTCTGTTTTTTCTGGTACCAATGGAACCCCTAATTCTCTGCATAAATCTTGGAAACTGGCCAACATTCTTTCTGTCTCTCTCCTCCCACTGACTATTAAAAGGAAATCATCCAGACAGTGAATGACAGTCTTGTAACCATTTTTTTCTTGAAATATCCACTGTTAGCAGGTGCTGAATGACTCAAACATAGCTCATGCTATGGAACATCCCATGGGCATTGATTTGTCAAAATAGTACTGTCCCCCAATTTTAAATCCCAACAGGTCCCAGTCTTCCCTCCTAACGGGAAGCAATCTGAAAGCAGATTCTATGTCTGTTTTTGCCATCCAAGCATCAGAAGTTGCTCGGATGATCTGGACCTTCTAATGTGGCATAAGTCACTTTACTATGTGCCTCGCTTATAAAATCATTCACAGAGTCCCATTCCGGAAATGACAGGTGGTGAATCACCCTGTATTCTCCCTGCTGTTTTTTGGGAATCAAACCCAATGGAGAAATTATCATATTCTGCAATGGGGGGTACCAGCTGCCTTTTCCTTCTCTATTTTCTGTCTTAAGATTTCTTCCTTCCCTTTTTCTGAGCCCATGTTGTTCGCTTCTCTCACTTGCCTCTGGCCTTCCTACTGTAATGAAAAACCTGTCTTGAGCATCTCTACCACCTTTTTATCTGGGTATCTTTCTAACTAGTCCTCCCACAAGTCTATCTTGATGGGCGTTCTTGTTTCTTGGAATCAATCCCCTGCCCTCTGCCTTTTCCTTTTGCCATACTCCCCCACCCTGCCATTTTCTTGGCCCAGCCGGTCAGAAAGTCTGACCCCACTACCTGTATGCCCTCTGCCTCTCCCCCCCCTCTGTTGCACAACTGCCCTCTATACCCTTGCCCTTCTCAAAAAAACTGCCAATTTGTTCCTTGCTCCCTTGGGCCCCCTGTGCCCATGTCGTTCTGCATCTGCTCGCTGGGTGCATTCCCCCACATTTGGAGCATGCATGCCAAAAGCGGTATTGTGGCCAGGAACAAACAGCCCTATTGTAACCCCAACAACACCTCTGGAGCATCGCGCCCCTCCTGCCCATCTCTCCTTCTGGCGTGGACTGATGGGTTACATAGTCAGTCCACAAATCTAATTGTTTCATCTTCCATCTTACATCTCTGTATGTTGCCATCCTTTGTTGGAAGAATTCATCATAGTACATCCACCCCACCCCTCACTTTGCCTTCGCCCACCTTATTATCAGGGAGTACATGATGAGTGGAATGCCCAACTCTGGCTTCTTCTCCAGTACTATTGCTGAAAACGTGGCAAACCCTACAAACAATCCATCCCAAGTCTTCCTTTAGTAAATTTGTCCTACTCTTTCTTATCTAATAAAACTACCGATGCTGCCATTTCACTCTTTCCTATATTCTCTGTTTCATTGTGTTTTGCTGCCGATTCCTGGCTTACTAAAGCAAAAGCATCCACATACTCCCCCCTCCATATTTTCTCTTTTGTGGCCAGTGATACGTGTTCCCCATCCTTATTCCTGGCATTCCTATCTCTCTTGTTCCTTTTCCCACACTCTCTATCCCTTTCTCTCCTTCCTTCATTGTCTCTTTATCTGACCTAATCTCAGCCAGTGCTGACTCCATCTGGCCCATCCCCCTGACCCGAGTGCTGAAATAATTTGGCTTCTATACTGTTTGATGCTTTTCCCTACTGAACCGGGTACCTTACCTGTGGCCTTGTCAGCTCCTTGTGGCCTGCTGTCCTCCTGCATGGCTGATTGTAAAGATAATGGCTGCAGAGGAACCATTGTGCTCGGAGGATCCAGTCTGGGTTCCACCAGGGGAAACCCCACCTGGTCTTGGGGAGGTACTGATGGTACAGGGTCACTGGGCTGCAGAGCTACTGGGCTAGCCACTCTGGGAGGTACCACCAGTGGTGGCTATCCCCTGGTTGGGCTGCATGGCCTCCCCACTGGCCATTTCCCTACACCCCCTTTCCCTTTTTTTCCACTTTCTGCTTCTCCCTGGATCTCCCCATTTCCTCCTCTTCCACCATCTGCCACATTCTGTTGGCTTTCTCCGCCAGCTCCACAATAGCCCTGTAGGCATCTTCTTTAGGTGGCTTGCTCTTTGTTAGTGCCATTTCCTTTTTGTTCACCAATGCAAGCTGTGGAGACACTAACCACACAGGAAAGAAAACATCTTAATTAATAATCTGTCAAGCTAGGCCTAGGCCCAAATGTATCCCTCAAAAGCTACCCAATTTTTTTATTGTACTACTAATGAGAGACTTTAGCTTCTCCATTTTGCCAACTCCTATATTTCTCCTTTCTTTAAGCCAGCCCCGTTCCCCCCAAATGCACATAAAAGCCCATAATTCAAATTATTTATGCACAGCCATCCATGCTTAGGCCCAAACTGATCCCTCAAAAGCTGTGCATCCTCTCTTTTGTGCCTGTATAAATTCTGTAAAACTGACAAAACATTTCCATTAATGCCTCGCAATGCTCCACCCTTTCTCCCCCTTTTTTTTAATATACTGGCCTTGTGCCCCTGCATGCCACCATCCCTTGGATGAGGCCTATCCAATGGCCTGCTTCGCCACAATCAAACCAGCATCTGAAACCATACCGCATGGCCTGGGTCCCACCTAGGGCCATCCTCCCCGTGGCCCCTTCACTCCTTCCATTGCATCTCACCTGAAACAGCATTTCTTGGGGCGATCTTAAAGCTTCTGCACCCCCCCAATGGCTTCTGCCACCAAGCCCCTGGCCTGTCGGGCCTGACTTCTCTTTTTTCTGTGTCCCCAACTGGTCTCTGACTGCCCGTGGCTGCCCGGCACCCCTTGTACTGCATCTTGTGGCCTTCTAGGCCTATTCATTCCTCCCCCTGCATGCCCTCGCATGCCTCTGGCTGCTGGCCCTCAAGGCCTGCTCATTCTCCCCCACTCCAATATGCCTCCAGCTGCACCACATGGCTTCTTGGCCTTGGCCCCCACCCCTCCCCTTGAGGGCCCAGTATCTGCTGCTCTTCTGGCATGTTTTCACCAGATGCCACACCATGGCCCAGTGTCCTGCTTCCCACCCACTGCCCTTTCAACAGAACCCCCCCACATCCTGTTTTCATAATTGTCCAGCTGCATGGTATCCTGTGGCATCTGACATCATGCCACATGGCAGACTGGCATGAGCATTGCACTCTCTTGTTCTGCTAGGCCTCCAAAACCAGCCCCTCTGCATCCCACAACCGCCATTTTTGATTTCTTCCCTGCCCCAATTAACCAAAACTGCCACAAAGCAGTACTTTCCTCAGCTAAAACAGTGCTAAAAACCTCTTGCCGCATTGCACCTGTGGTGTCTGATGTCACGCCATGTGGTCATCAAGTGCGGGTACTCTCTACACCCGCCCCTCTGCTTCCTCCACCCAACACTTGAATCAGCTCATGAATGTCCCCCAAAGCAATAGAAAACAAATACAGAGGGGTAGTCTTTACCCAAGTAAACCAGAATTTTCACTCGTCCCACTTCCTCACTCCTTTCCAGGGTCCTCGCTCTCTGCCAGACTCCTGTCCTTCTGCTTCCCCATGCTCGCTAGGCTGTGCCTAGGTCGCTTGTTCTTTCGCATTTTTGAATTTATGTTCATTTTCCCCATTTGTCCTCTCATAGTTACCCCCATCTAAACAATAAAATTTACACTTAAGTATATAAAAAAAACATGTCTGTTATAAAAAGAACAAAATACACAGTATGCAAGATGAAACACAATTGAAACTTTGGATTCCAGACTGATTTTACCAAAGAAAATTTCCAGTCCCATTTTTATTGTCCAATAAGTTTCCTCTGCTCCGTTAATCTCCGTCCATTGAGATCCTAGCTGGTTGCAGGGTTTTGGTGTACTTCCCTTGATCTTGTACTTGTTCTTAGACTTGTTTTGGCTTGAAAGTTTTATCCACCTTGATCCATGATGTCCAAGTCCTGCTGCCTTATCCTTTCCTACTCCACTGTAACACTCATTTACGGTGCAGATTTCCAAAACTTGAGTATACACTGTGAATTAAAATATAAATGTAGTCTTTAAATCAGAACAAAAATTAAAATAATGTAACGCAGGAGTTTGGGGAAGCAGATTTGCAATTTTAGGAAGAAAAAACTCTGCTCTAATCTGATAAGAAGTGTAAATGTTTTTATATTGTTGTTATAATTAATTCTTTAAATTTGCTTAAATTAATTAGTATAATAGTTTATGATGTTTTAAATGTATATTTTTTTAGGTATGATCAAGCTAGAACTTAATGAGAACTTGGTAGCTTAATATTTTAGCTTAACATAACTTGACTGAAACAATCCAAAGGGTAATAAAATAGCGTAAAAAGAAATAAAGAACTTACTCATCCCAATGTCTTAATAGTGGATAAACGGATTTTGGCAATCTGAGATTTCCCTTACAGAAATATAGGTGTGCTGTGTACATGCAGAATGCATGCCACATGCTTAATTGGGCAATGTTTGCATGCAGTTCGCATACACAAAGTGATCCTAAGTGAACCAGATCTAAAAAGTAAATCAGGTTTGCATGCTGCAAGCTTAACATGTGCACAGTAGGAAAACTAGTGAGAACATCTCCTAAAAATTACATCAGGTCCACGTGTTGTGTGCGTGACATGAGTGCAGCAGGTAAGCGGGTGTGAACATCATTTAAACATCACATCAGGTTCACATACTGCATGCTTGCCATGTGTGCAGCAGCTAAGCTGGTACAAATCTCATCTAAAAATCACATCAGTTTCTATTTCTTATACTACTGATAGCAGTTAGAGTCATTAAAATACATTTTTATTTGGACTCCCACAAAAATTAAGTAAACTCATTAAATTCTGATCCTTTTGCAAGTTGTTAGATGGCTTTTGATTTTTTTCATTAAATTGCCATTAATTGGTAAAGTGTTGATGGCTTATTGCATTAAATGCCTAGGATATAGCCAGTCAACATCCCCAATTCCAGATGTACGAAGATGGGCCTCTGTGTTGTGAAGCCTATCCCTTTTTGTTTTGGATCATGCAAATCCATTGTGCATATTTAGTGCTACAAATGTGTTTCTCCATGACTGTTTCATCTCGCTTACATTCTCTTTGTCATTCTGTATTGAGCATATATACCAAGGCCATGCGTAGCACTCTTTGTGCTGAGGTGGGTCTTGTAAGCATGCACCATACCTCACATTTTGTCACTGAAATGAAGGACATAGACACTCAAAATGAGAAATAATGAGAGACACTAACCCACATGATGATCAGGACACATCATGAAACTTGGAGATACAGTACCTCAGAACACAGTGGAAACCATTGCATTAGCACCTGAGAATAAATTTGTACCACTAAGCAGCAGTGCCATTTTGGTAGGGCAGAGGCAGGGGCAGTCCCCCCCCCCCATATTTGTGCCTAGGTTGTTCTTGTGGTGTGGCAATAATGGCATTAAAATTGGATTTAATCTTTTGCACTATAAGTGCCACCCTGGCCTGTGTGTGCTCACTTTGCAGGTACTCTCCAGACTCGATTGTGTCTGTATTGTGTTGTCCACTCTCTCCACCTATTAGTGGCAGCACAATCACATGTGATGTGTATGAGCTCCAGCTAAGAAAGCGTAAATGAGTCTTGTCACCACAGAGTAAAGAGACTGTACACTACAGCTTGGAGGAGTTGGTGAGCACTGAACTCTCAATAGCAGTGTTGTGGCAGTATATTTTTGTTGGTGTACTCTTAGTGAGCCTCCATTTCCCCTGGTGGCTGAAGGGGCAGAAGGTGAGCTAGTAGCTAACTCAAGACTAGGCTACCTACTTACTCTGCTAGGCTCGCCATGCAAAAAAAAAAAAAAAAGCACAGGCCCCCATGGCAGCAAGCTAGGCTTAGCAGCAGTGTGGGTGGCCTTCATAGGCCTTGATCAGTGCAGGGCAGCAGCAGCCATAGTAGCAACCGAGTAAGAAGCAAGTAACCCAGGTTGTGTGGGTTCGGTTGGTGGGGTGACTTGGCAGCGGACCACATTGGGTATTTGTGAGGGTCAGTTCTAGCGTCCAGCTTCTGGCAGAAGGAGAGAAGGGGAGCAGACTGAAAACTAGGCTAGTGGCACACTGTGCCAGGCTGCAGGTTCTGGCCACATGGCCGGGTAAGTAAAAGTAAATATATTTTTTACAGGGGGAATGGGGAAGGGGGAAGGACTGAAATATTGATGTGTTTTTCATATTTCTTCACCATTGGGCAGCTTCATGATCCATAGGGGACTGGCATTGAATGGAATGGAGTCAGTGACAAAAATTGGGACAGTTATTTTTTGTGGGGGTGGCAAAACTTCAAGTTGTACCTTTTAGAGATGTCACAGACATTCTAGAGCTGTCCCTTGTATTCATGGACAGTTGAATGGTGTGATATGGTATACACAGACTATTGGAGCCCCACTATAGTCAGGCTTATGCCCCCCCCCCGTGAAGCTAACCTCCACTCTTAGGCACATTATGGCAAAGGAGAATGCAGGGGTGTGCACCATTGAAATGAATGGGGTATTTTTTTTTACTATTTTATACATTTTGATGGAGAGTTGGAGATTAATGAAGGCCGTCGCTCGACTAACAAGGTCCCTGTTAGTAGAACAGTGACCTTCATTTTTCTCCAACTCACCATCATAATGTGTAAAATAGTAATAAAGAATAACTTCATTCTTTTCAAGGGAGTATGCCCCAGCACTATGACCTATGGACATCATCTCTTAAAGACTCCAGCCTCTGGCTCCCTAGTACCCAATAAGAAACGTTTTACTTATATCTATACTTGGTGGGTTGCCTTTAGCAGCATAGCAGTATGCCCCCCTGACAATGACACCAACACAGTGACCTACCGACACATTGACAAAATCGACAGGTTTCCGACGGGTCACTGTGTTGGTGTGCCTGACACAGGAGCACTCTGTCTCCCAGTTCTGTACCTCTGCCTCAAATCAACTCCAACTGGAGCTGATAATCCTAAAGATGGGGGGGTAGGGGCAGATTCTCCTACATGGGGGGGTTCAGGGGTCAAGTCCCCTGATGAAAAAAGAGGACTGGGAGATAAACGGGAATTATGTCCTACTGGGTCATAATGTCATATGCTTAATAGTGTATGACATTATAGCTAACCTGAAAGAGCGCTGTCCAGGACAGCGAATGGTGTAATACCGCGTATACTGCTGTACGTGGTATTGCACCATTCACACACTCCCAGGCACAGGATAAGACCTCAGCTGGGAGTGGGTTCTGCCTAGCAGCTGCCATGGCTCACTGGACTAAGCCACAGCAGCATGAATCCAGGTGCTGTGCCTGGGACTGGGTTTGATTTCCAGTCCCAGCCATTTTATTTTACTTCACAATTTGTGTACTCCCTGAGTTGTATCCCCCCCCAGAGTTGACAATCTTTAGTGGGGAGGATCCGGGGGCACAGGGGGGTGGGTGCATAGCCCCCCACAGAAAAAAGAAGTATGTCGCATGGCAATGTCGCGCTGTATTGGCAGCGTGATTTTGCCATGCGGCAGAATGTCTTGTGACATTATGACCCCGTGCCAAATTATGTCAGCTGCAATTTGTGGACAATATAATTCCTGTCGATTAGATGCCGGTCGACAAAAGAGTTGTCAAACCGGCATTATAGAGCCAGCATGGCAGTACTCACTACAGTGTGTATGCATGGGGGGGACTGACCATGTCGGTGTGTGTCTATTTATTGGTACTTTTGTGTTCGCACCTTAAAGTCTGTTTGCGTGGAAGTATTCAAAACTATGGAAAGAAAATAGTAGGAGTACAGGCCAGACTGAAGTAATTAAGTGGTTTTGTGGGTACATTTGTGTATTGAGGGTGGGAAAAAAACACATTTTTCCATTTATATGTGTGATACAGTTCAGCTGTGAAACTGAGATGAGTAAGAGAAGAAAAAGAAATCTGAAAAGCATAACAGTGGCTACAAGCATGCCGCATGCATGCAGATGTAATCAGATACAGTATGTATTGAAGTATAAGCGAGCCAAATTTGTGCAGACAGTATGGCTTAGTGGTTAAAGGCACTGAACTGCAAGCCATGAGACTTGGAGGCATGGAGACCTGGGTTTGAATCTCAGCAACCCCACTTGTGTATGGTGTGATCCTGAGCAAGTCACTTAACTTTTGCATGTGCAGTTATCAGTGACCACTTGCGTTTTGCACCCATGCCACATGCATGCAGTCTTTCCCAATTTAACATAAAAATCATGGTTTCCACACTTGCTTGCTGCACACATGCCATATGTATGCAATCAGTTCCAATTTAACATTTAAATCATACTTGCAGCATGCATGTCACTTAGGTAGTTTTATGTGTGCAGCATGAAAACATTTCATAAAAGTCAGTCAGAAAAGACTTGCCTGCTCCTGTTGGAAGCTGAGAAACCTGCTATACTGCAGAGAACAAACTATAATGCATTTGAGGAACTGGGAACCTGGTAAAACATAGTTTTGTTGGGGACTAGTTAGGAAGGTAACCTACGCTTTCTACAGAAAGTTTCATTATTTTCTTATTGGCATTAAGAATTACAGGATTCCATTAAAGTGCAGTAATTTTATAACCAGAGGGGGTAAAATACAACTGAAGTTGCTTGATTTCTGTGCTAAACACATAGGATTTGGATGGTTATTTGTGCAATATTTTAGAAGTGTCCTGCCGGCTGAACAGTGAGTTCGTTTTTATCCCTGGACTCAGTAAAGTGGTTTGTGTAGGAGCAGTGGTCTAGTAAATTGTGGTGTTGGTTGACTTACTATAAAGGGCAGTACTCACTAGGGTTGTGGAGCAGTGGTGTATTTGATTGTTTCTAACAGTCATCAGTGGTTGTGGCCTACCCACCCACCCTTTCCCTCACCCCACCCACCCCAGGCATGGCATTTCCTTTATAGCCAAGGTTCTGACATCACTTCCTCAACAGGTCTTGGGGCAGAACTATCATATTCTTAATTACCCAGCACAGTGCATAAAGGGTAAGTACACACACACACAAAAAAAACAATTATATATTACTCATTGTATATTATAAGGAAGACGGACATGTGAGGAGTGAAGCAATGCACTGGCTGTGGGGCAGCAATTTTCCAGGAGATTTTGGAACCTGCATTGCTGCCCTTTTTGCAGGAAACCGTCAGCTCTGAGGGAGGAGGTTGCCCACCTCCAGACTGAACTGGCAAGGACTAAGGAGGCCTCCCCCCACCCAAAGAGCACCAGTTCCACAACCACTGCCTCAGAGGTTGCCATGTGTGAAGAGCAGATGGACTATAGTAGGTTCTGGGAGGGTGAGGGTGCTGGAACAGAGGCGTAGCCCCCGAGTTGCAACTCTACACAAATCATATGTCAGTCTGGCAAATCACTGTTCCTCTATGATGACACCCTCATTGGAGACCAAGAAGAATGCTGGGGACATCCACAAGGGAGACCCACAAAAGAGTGGCAAGGGACACCACAGGGGAAGAACCAGATTCTGAAAGGGGACTCAATTGTTAGGGGTGTAGACCTAGGGAAGGAAGAGGAGAGGGAAGTAAGGTGCCTGCCTGGTGCCATGGCTTGGACGGACAGGAAGCAAATCTTCAGGATTGCAGAAGCAGCATCACAGGAGAGGAAACTAGATATCATTGTCCACCTTGGGACAAATGACCTAGCTAGGCATGAGATCAGTGCAGTGCAGGATGAATTTGTGGAGTTGAGGAGGGGCCTCAGACAGGTAGCAAGCACGGTAACCTTCTCAGAGGTGCTGCAAGTCTATGGCAGGGGTGAGGCTAGGGTACTGCACACCATGCAGTTTAATGAAAGGTTGCAAAACTGGTACAGAGCACAGGGCTTTGGCTTCATTGGGGACTGGGAGTCCACCTAGAGAGATGAAGGTCTATACTGGCATGATGGTCTGCATCTGTCCAGGAAGGGAAACACACTCCTAGGTGAGAGGTTTAAAGGCTTTCTTGACAAGCTTTTAAACTAGCCAAGTGGGAGGTGCTGATAGGAAACAGGAAATTTCAAGCCTCCCCCCACAAACCATGGCAGGTAGTAGGGTAAACACTGAGGTACAGAGCTTGGCAGAGGGTAGGACATGGGTAAGTGGAAAAATGGACAAGGTCAATAAGAGCAGGAATGGGATAAAAAAGGATAAAGCCAACATTAAATGGAGGGCAATGAGTTCCAATGCCTGTAGTCTTGGAAACAAGCTTCCAGAGCTAGTAGCCCTGATGGAAGAGGAACACTTGGATATTGTGGCAGTCACAGAAACATGGTACACAGAGAACCATGACTGGGATGTCAACATACCAGGGTACACAATCTACAGAAGGGACAGGGAGGGTAAAAGAGGAGGCGGAGTAGCTCTCTACATAAGGGAAGGGATCAAAGCTACAGAACTAAAAAGTAAAGGGGGAGGACAAGAGGAACTCTGGGTCACCTAGGAGACAGGGAATGGCATCACAATCTGCACAGGGGTTGTATACAGACCCCCATCTCAAGGGGAGGAAGTGGACAAGAAAATGATAGAGGGCATTCTCAAAATGGCTGAAAAAGTGGAGATACTGTTGATGGGAGACCTGAATATGCCAGATGTTAACTAGGTGACATGGACTGCAGCCACATCCAAGAGCAGGATCATTCTCAATGCCCTCCGGGGGCATGCCTTAGGCAGCGAGTGGTGTAACCCATTCAGGAGGGAGCAATATTAGACCTGGTACTCTCAAATGGAGAGAGGATCACAAATTAAGAAGTCAGTAGACATCTGGGAACAAGCGACCACTGCACAGTGTGCTTCACAATAAACACAACCATGGAGACAAGCCATACAAAGACAAGGATACTGGACTTTAGAAGGGCTGACTTTGGCATAATGGGTGAATACCTGAGGAATGCATTAACAAATGGCCAGAAAGGAGGGGTTGAAGAACAATGGAGAAAAATCAAAACTGCCATCATGGAGGCAACAAGCTTTTGTGTGAAACAAATAAAGAAAACAAAGAGGAATAAAAAAACACTATGGTTCTCAAAAGAGGTATCAGGGAAGGTTAATGAGAAAAAAGCTGCATTCAGAAAGTATAAGGAATCACAGACGGAGCACGACAGGGAACTGTATCAATTAAGGCAGAAAGAAGTGGGAAAGGCAGTCAGAAAAGCAAAGGCCCAAACTGAGGAAAAGATGGCCAACCCAGTTAAGAAGGGGGATAAAACCTTTTATAGGTACATTAGGGAGCATAGAAAGGTTAAGGGAGGGATAGTGAAGATTAATAAAGGAGAGGGGAGGTGGGCAGAGAGAGAGACAATGGAAAGGCAGAGATACTGAATTAATACTTTTGCTCAGTATTCACAAAAGAAGAAGAGGAGGAGTTACCTAAACCGAACAGTAGAAGCACTCTGGATAGTGGAGTTGACACCAGTCCATTTACAGAAGAAAGAGTACTGAAAGAACTCCTGAAACTCAAGGTGGACAAAGCAATGGGGCCTGACGGGATTCACCCTAGAATCCTAAAAGAGCTAAGGGAGGACCTAGTGACACCACTAACCACACTTTTTAATAAATCATGGGAAGATGGGGTGGTACCTGAGGACTGGAGGAGGGCAGATGTGATTACCCTTCACAAAAGTGGGAGCAAGGCAGAAGCAGGAAACTACAGACCTGTTAATTTGACCTCAGTGGTGGGGAAAATGATGGAATCACTTCTGAAAGAAAGAATTGTTGAGTACTTAGAGGCCAGCGGGGCACAGGACCCAAAGCAGCATGGATTCACAGCAGGAAGGTCATGTCAGATGAATCTAATCGATTTCTTTGACTGGGTGACCAAAGTAATACACCAGGGAGGGGCTGTGACTATGGCCTACCTAGACTTTAGCAAGGCATTTGACACAGTCCCACACAAAAGATTAATAATCCAGTTAGCCAGTCTGGGAGTGGGTCCCAGGGTGGTAACCTGGGTAGCAAGCTGGCTGCACAACAGGACACAGAAGGTAATAGTGAATGGAACACATTCTGAAGAAAGGGGGGTTACTAGTGGAGTACCTCAGGGCTCAGTACTGAGTCCAGTCCTCTTTAACGTCTTTATAGATGACATTGCAGAGGGTCAGGAAGGAAAGGTATGCTTCTTTGCAGATGACACAAAGATCTGTAACAGAGTTGATAGACAAGGAGGGGTAGAAAGGATGAAAAGGGACTTGGCAAGGCTGGAGGAATGGTCAGACATATGGCAACTTAGATACAATGCAAAGAAGTGCAAAGTAATGCACCTGGGAAATAAAAATCCAGGAGAAGAGTACACAATAGCCAAGGAGGTACTAACGACAACAATAATGGAAGGGATCTGGGTGTAGTCATATCAGATGACCTAAAGGTGGGTAAGCAATGTGAGAAGTCAGTAAGGAGAGCCAGGGGGGATACTGGGATGCATAGGAAGGGGCATCACAAGTAGAAAAAGGGAAATGGTTATCCCTCTTTACAAACAGTTGGTGAGACCCCATCTGGAGTACTGCGTGCAGTTTTGGAGACCTCATCTACACAAGGACATAGACAGGATGGAAGCAGTCCAGAAGAGACAACTAAAATGGTGCAGGGTCTACATCAGAAACCATATGAAGAGAGACTGAGAGAGCTTAATATGTATACCCTTGATGAAAGGAGGGACGGGGACATGATAGAAACTTTAAGTACCTCAAGGAATCAACAAAGTTCGGAGGGTAGCATCTTTCAGAAAAGAGATGTGTAAGAACAAGGGGCACAGTTTAAAGTTAGAGGGGGACGGCCGGGTAATGTGAAGAAATTATTTTCATGGAGAGAGTGGTGGACGCATGGAACTGCCTTCCTGAGAGGTGTGGGGTCTAAAACAGTGGGGGAATTTAAACGTGCATGGGACAGACATAAGGCAATTATAGTGGAGGGTTGCAGGAAGTAGGCTGTTAGTTAACTAGAATCTGCAGCTTATCCAATAGGTAGAGAAATGGGCTGACTTGGTAGGCCAAGTGGTCCTTATCTGCCATCAAAGTCTATGTTTCTATGTTTCATATAATTATTTTTTAAGGGTTGCCCAAAGAGGCCAAGTGACCAAACCACTTACTGGAAGGTCCTTATCAATGTTTGGATGCTCCTTTTCAGCTTACTACAAATTGAACAGAAGCAAAAAAGAAGAGCAAAGCAATTTTCGGTAACTTTCTGATTCTTTAGTGGACTCTAGTGCCTTGCTTTAGTTATGCTTAGCTAAACTTTGCTATACAATAGTATGATTTACTTTGTTTGCGAAAGTTATTCAGTTCAGATGGCTCGAAAAAGTTAAAAGGTAGCTCATTGTCAGAGCAGAGCATAAAAAACCCTTGCAAGCTTGTGCTCTCTATGCTGAATGCAGAAAAAAAGGTGAATGCTGGCAGAGAATGCCACACAGGCACCTTTTGAGCTGTGCATTCATGTGGCCAATAAGTGGCTGTCAAACAAGGTAGGTGATTAAAATTTTAAAAAGCTGTCAAACTGCAATTTGGTTTTAGCTACTTGCACTATTTTCTTTGATTTAAAAGTAAAAGCATGAGATATAAAACACTCAAAAGTAACATCAGCAGTTCCCTTTCTAATGTGGAATGTATAGGATATCAGTAAAAATGATTAAAAATATAAAGAGGGTTCCCCAACAAGAGGAAGTATTTAGATAATTTGATAAGTTAAGCAGCATATTGTATATTTTATCTATTAACCATATATGAGTGCAAAAGATAGGTAAAGAGGGAGAAAATTAGAATTGGAGTGGCTGTACAGTTCTTATCACCTAAACTGAATCTGTCTGTTGTACTGCAGTCGCTTACAAGTAGACTGAAATAAAAATGTTATAGTTGCCAGTCTCCTTGCTTCGCCTCGGTTTTATCCTATACTTGTAATGCCCTACTGTTTATGGATGGACTTCTTGAAGTCCTGCTCTGTCCTCCTGTATTCTCCGCGGGATCCATTCATTGTGCAGAACCCAGTTTACTCATCAGGACAACCCTTCACATTGCTTGCTGTCTTCTCTAAGTTAGGGGGGTGCTCTCCCATCGCTATCCCTCTAGCCCTGGAATGGGGAAGACAGGGCAAATGAAACAGACACTGTTTACTGACAGCACAATTTGGGCTGGAAAGAAGCTGAGAATTTAAAAAAATAAATAATGTGGCAATGGTGAAATGCCTGTAGTAAAATAAATGAAAGCTTTTCTCAGCCTCCTGCTCCTTGTCCTTCTCTTCAGGACGATAGTGTGCAGCTACCTCATAAAATATACCATTTATAGTATATTGGGTGAAATGTCATTTTGCAGCAGAACTGCAAAAACACATCTCATCCTGGAATTAAAAAAATGACACATCACATTTATAAGGGGGTGTTGGAAAATAGTTATGGTGAAAGTCTGGAGTCAAAATTTTGGAAATTAGCGATGTTATGAATTAACAATGAAATACTGTAACCTTCATTCATAACCTGTGCATTTTAGCATATTTGTACACCAAATTTTCAGCCTCGAATTCTTATTATCCCACGTGATGAACCCTGTAGGTGAAATGTTTCAAATCCCAAACAAAATGTCATTCTGCTCCACCTAAATGTCATTACATGCCATAGGTATGGAAACAGAATGTGGCAGGATTTGAAAAATGACAGCTGTCGCCTTCATGAGATGGTGTGAAAAAACTGGCTGTGTTAAAAAGTTGTAATCAAAATATTTAAAAGAAGCACTTTCAATGTATGCACATACAGTAACATTGCTATTTTTAAACATTTTGATCCCACATTTCCAACATGGTCTTCTCATGCCTCCACCTCATGAACAAGGGCAGTGAAAATTTGAAATCCTGCCCAAATTGTGATTTCACAATGCGAACATGAAATTGTCTTTCAGGCCATATTTACATAATTCCACCACCACTGGTCATGAGGTAGGGCCCCAAAAAGGCCATGTTAAAAATGCGTGGGTAAAATATGCAGAAATGACAATGATGTACATCAAAGTTCAAAACCTCACTGAAATACATTATACTACTCATACCTTGGTTTCTCATTTTGAAGTCACCAGTTCCAGCAGCAAGATGTGTCTTCAATCAGAGAGTGGATGCTCCCCATGGGACATGTTCAGGTGAGTGAGGGTCTGTGGGGAGTGTAGAGGTGTGCAAGGTGGTAGGTGCTCAGTGGGAGGTTTGGGTTGAGGGTCGGATCAGTGAGGGACCATTTTCTTTTTGCAGGTTTAAAAATAACATTGAGGGATAGTTTTCTTTATTTCAGGACTAAACTGGGATTTTTATTTATTTATTCAATTTTGGTGACCGGGTATGCCCACTGAGCCCCAGGGATCCCTTTTTCAGGGGCGACCTGGGTAAAGATACAGAGCAAGACATACATAACTTTGGATGGCAGTGACTTAGTACATGTTTTTGAGGCATACATAGCAGTTACAGAAATGGTGGAACTGTGCATATTTTTAGAGATAGCAGTACTTAAGGATACAGAGCCAAGGATAGAAATTAGATACAGAGATGAGGAAAAACATTTACAAGTAAAGTTGTGTATGGTGTATGGTATGGGAGTAAGGAGGGGGTTAGCTCAGGTGTTGTTGCAATGGCATATACTGGCATCTAGCATATGGGCCTTGAGTCTTGTGTGGAAAGTTTTGATGGATGGGGCTTCCGGTACCGAGGGTGAGGAGTGCCTGTACCTCTTCCAGGCCTTGTCACGGTTCACCATTAGGGTCTTAAGTTCTGGGGTGATCCACTTGTAGCAGCTACTTTTAGCTTGCAGTTTTTTCAGGGGAGCAAAAAGGTTAGCAGCCATCATGAATGATTTCTGAAAGTACTCCAGAGCCTGATCCAGTAATAGAAGGAGTTTTAGTGGGCTCCAGTCGAGGTTGCTGAGTTATTCATTGACTTGGTCAGCTATGAATATAGAATAGTAACCCACTGTGAGTATTCTACGTGGGGACCTTGGGCGCACTGTTCTTCCAGGTGCAGAAGATTGGGGACTGGTCACTCAGGGCATCTGCCATAGTGCCAGTTTTCTGAATGTTGGATGGGTTGGATGGGAAACCTGTAGGAGAGGGGGATCAAGAGAAGCTGTACCAGGTTGTGTACCCTGGTCCACTTGTATTATTTATTTAAAAAAATACTAAACTCTGGGAAGGGCAGCAGGTGACTTGGGGGAAGGGAGAAAAAGGTGCAGTACTGCGGGTGTGCACCCCGGTCTGCTTGACAGGGTGGGAAGATGATCAGGAGGAGAAGGGGAGAAAGAAGCGATACTAGGGGTTGGCACCCCAGTCCACTTTACAAGTCAAGTGGGAGACCTGGAGGGGAAGGGGAGAAGGAAGCGGTACCAGGAGTTGGCACCCCAATCTGTTTGATAGATGGATAAATAGAGGATAGATAGATAGATAGATAGATAGATAGATAGATAGATAGACAGACAGACAGACAAGAAACCGGCAGCCACTGTATCAAAAGCATCAGTGAAGTGCACTGGCCATAGTGCATTGTGGGCTTGTAGTTTTTGCAGTAGGCTGGTGGAAGAAATGCAGTGGCATCAGCAGCAAGAAGATAGTGTGCTGGGTGTGGATTTAAGGGGAGGAAGCAACCGCACTGTATTTGTTGCAGAGTTCTTCAACTACACTGTGGTGGAAGTACACAGCTGTGCTGTATTCACAGTGACGTTCTACCATTGTCCTCCCCCCCCACTTGCAGTCACGTGCTACCAAAGCCCTTTTTCAATGTAGTTGCACTACTTTAGCATAGCAGTGGCTATGCAGCAGTAAAAAAACACATTTGTGTAAGATAACATACAGTACAGTATTAAAGTTTTCCATCATGTGTCATTAATACAATGTCCTGATTGTGCCTGTTACAGTTCAAGTTAACAAAGAAAGATACAATTTCATAATGATAAGGACCACTTGGTGCACCCTGTCTGCCCATTTTTCCCCTCCCGACAGTATTACCACAGAGCATACAGTACTTCATCTGTAGCTCTTTCTTTCTATCTCCCTTCCTTTCCACTATGATTCTCTTGTGCCTATCCCAGGCTTTATGGAAGCCCACCGCTGTTTTCACCCCACCACCTACACTAGAAGGCTGTTCCAGGAATCCATCATACTTTCTGTGAAGAAGTACTGTACTTCCCCACATCACACCTGATTGTACCCCCCTCCAGTTTCATAGTATGTCCTCTTGTTCTTGAGCACCTTTTTCTGAAAAATACTTCCCTCCTGTACCTTATTTACCCATGCGAGCTATGTAAAAGTCTTTATCATATCCACCCTCCCTCCCTCCTCTCTTCTGGGGTGTACAGGAATCCATCACTAGTATATTTCTGTGAAGAAGTACTTCCCCACTTCTCTCTTGAATGCACCCCCCTCCAGTTTCATATCATGTCCCCTTGTTCCTAAGCACCTTTTTGTTCTTAAAAATAATACCATCCTGTACCTTATTTACATTGTGAGGTATTTAAAGATCTAGATCATATCCCCCTACCTCCTCTCTTCCAGGGTGTACATATTTGGGTCCTTTAGTCTCTCTTCATACAGTATTTGATGCAGACCATGCACCATTTTAGTTGCCTTCCTATGGACCACTTCACTCTCTATGAATTTCCGGAGATGCGGTCCCAAGAACTAGACACAGTACTCTAGGCTGGATGTTAGCAGCAGTCTATACAGAGGCAATATCACCTCCCTTTTTCTGCTGGTGATACCCTTCCCGCTTCACCCTAGAATCCCACTAGCCCTCCCGACTGCCTTGTTGCACTGCATGGCCACCTTTAGGTCATCAGATATAATTGCCCCAAAGTATATTTTCTTCTTGGTAGTCATCAATACCATTGCACACATTTTGTTCTCCTCCCCTGAGTTTCTGAACTCTAAGTGCATTATTTTGTACCTTTTTTACATTGAATCCCAGCTGCCATACCTTTGACCACTTCTCTAGTTATCCAAGATCTCTGCTTATGCTTTCCACCCCCGGAGTGTCTACCCTATTGCAGATTTTGGTGTCATCTGCAAAGTAGCAGTCCCTTGCTTGCAGCTCCTCTGCAATGTCACTTATAATGACATTAAAGAAGACTGGTCCTAGCACTGATCCCTGAGGTACCCTGCTGATCACCCTCAATTCCTCAGAGCAAACTCTGTTTACCATCACCCTCTGTCACCTATCCCCTAACCACATTCTTTTCCATTTTAACACCTTTGGATCAACTCCTAAGCAGCTGAGCTTGCTTATGGGTCTCCTATGTAGAATGGTATCAAAAGCCTTACTGAAATCTAGGTAGGCCACATCCACTGCTCCACCCTGATCTAATTCCTTTGTCACCCAGTCAAATAAATCTATCAGATTCATTTGCCTTGACCTCCCCCTGTGAACTCATGTGGCCTCATGCCTTGAAACCCACTGGATTCAAAATATTCCACAATACTTTCCTTCAGAAGTAATTTCATTAATGTTGGCACCACCATTGTCAGGCTGACTGGCAAGTAAATGCCAGCGTCCTGTCTGCTACCACATTTGTGTAGTGGGACAACATCCACCCTCCTCTACTCATCCAGAACCACTCTTCTTTCCAGTGAGATGTTAAATAGGGATGTAAGAGGTGCAGCCAGTACCTCCCTTAACTCCCTTAGCATCCTTGGATGTATCCCACCTGGTCTCATTCTTTATCCACCTTTAGATTAGTAAGACTCTTCAAGACTCTCTCCTTCAAAAAGGGACTAGTGTCCACCTCCCTCCCTTCAAAGCTGCTGTTACGTTTGTGACCCATTCCCTTCTCCTTCCTCTGTGATCACTGAAAAATGTGTTTTTCAGGATGTCTGCCTTTCCCTAGTCCCCCTGTGCAAAGGTCCCCCTTCCCCTTTTGACCATACAAGTTCACCTGTGGTCTTTGCCTTTTCACTTACATACCTAAATAATGTCCTGTCCCCTTTTGTTACCTCCTGGGCCATTCTCTCTTCAGTTTGTGAATTGCCACTCTTTAGTGCTTTCCTTGCTTCCCTCTGTTTCCCCTGATATACCTTTCTATCATCCTCACTCTGCGTCTCCTTATGCCTTCTGAATGTTACCATTTTAGCCTGTGCCTTTTCAGCCACCTTTTTTGAGAACCACAGTGGCCTCTTTTTCCTCTTGCTTTTGCTCCTTTGTTTGACACAGAGGTATGTTGCCTTTACTATGCTCCCTTTTAGCTTAATCCACTGTTCCTTCACCCAACTGAGGTCATCCCCCTGCCACGTCATCCCTGAGGCATTCACCCATCTTTATGAAATCTTCCCCCATGAATTCCAGTACCCTCACCTTTGTGTGGTTCAGTTCTGCAGTAGACCTTATATTGAATCACATGGTATGGAGATCATTGATTCCCAGGTGGCCTCCCACTTAGATATCTGCAGCACTATCCCTGTTACTGAGTACCGGGTCAAACTGATGTATTTTAATTCTCATCTTTCCTGTGTGTTTTTGAACTTGTCTGTTACTATTAAAGGAGTAGTACATCCTCATATCTTGTAAATGTTTTTTGTTTTCCTTGTCAGCATGTAACTTTTTCAGTGCAGCTGTTGAGGATATATGTGTTTGCTTTAGTTTGTTTTCTCTGTTCTCACCAGTCCCTCTAACTAGCACAGGGGTCTCCACTTTCTGGTTGTTGAAATCTCATTATACCTGAGTATGGCATTAACATATGAGAACCATGATGCCACAGCACCCATTTACACCATGTGTTTCTATTCTGAAAGTAAACATAACCTGAAAAACTATCTAGAAACAAACAGATTGAATTTAATTTAAAGGAAAAAAAACTGCTTTACATCTAAGACAGTTTGCAAAGCTAACTGAAGGTAAATGTGAAATGCCATACCTTGCTGCAGCTTGTTTGTTGATTTCTAAGTAAGCAGATAGATATGATGTGGAGACTAAAAGATGCTCATCATGTTCTTACAGGCTAATGCAGCTCTAAGGGACAATGAGATTTCAACAACCAGAAAATGGAGACCCCATTCTAGTTAGAAGGGCTAGTGTTAATGGTGAAAACAAAGTAATGCCAACACATATATCCTCAACAGCTGCACAGAAAAATGTGTCTGTTGACAAAGAAACAAATAACATTTACAGGAGATGAGGGTGTACTACTGTTCTGAGGGAATGGTCTTGTTGGGAAAAATGCTGTCCAACTGTTGTGCTGATAAATAATCAATACGATGTGATGGGATGTGCATTAGACAGTTCTAACACACTGCTAGGTGGCATAGTGAATCACAAGGCTGCAGGCCAAGTGCATCTATCTCCCTAGCCATGTGTTAGAACTGTCAAACTCACACCCTGGAGTGTCTTATTGTTCTTATAAGATGGGCCCCTGAATGTTACACTGACGTGAGATACAAAGTTGTCATGTCGATATAAAAAAAAAGTTTTATGTATTTTGTCATAAAATAGTTCCCCCACCTGGCCAGCCCTGTAGCACTGTATGTTGAAGCACTGGATGCCACACCTCACACCACACCAGCGACCCTGGGTTCAGGAATGGACTCTGGCCACTGGGGGTTGGCTGGGGAGAGGAAGGATTGAGCATCCCATGACTTCTCTCCTTCCTCTGGGGAGGGTTGGGGCACTGCAGCGCACTGTAGCAGTGACTGGTGGAGGCCAGTAGCACTACAGCAGTGAGCAGCAAAATGGGGGGACAGCGTGGCAGGCATCGGCACATATGTGCCTAGACACCATTGCATGTCTGGCTCTCCAGGGCAAGAAAACCAGGCAGAAAATGGTGGAGCACAATCCTGGTGGCTGATAGCCATGCCCGGTGCCCCTGGTACCTGAGAGGATCCTGCATACAGAGTGACATGAGCAATAATGGCTGGCTCTGTGGGGGTGCCAGACCGGGCCAGGGGGGTGCGGGTGTCTGCAGCTGGGGGATCGTGGAGATCTGCTCCATGGAGGAGGATAAACAGAAAGAATAAAAAATAAACAAATAAATAAATAAAGTAGTTCCTCCACCTGCACTTAACTGCTTTATTTACTGATTGAGTTTTGGAAGTTTGCATTACAGGAACCACCATACTTGAAGGTGGCCATAGTAGTTATTATAGTAACAGTTGTCCACCCTGATACACTCCTAGTGTGCTTGTTTCAAATTGTTTCAGCAACAGCCTTTTTTGACATCTTTTATTTGTGGCTACTTGTGTTGTCTTTGATTTTATATGTTTAAATGGCAAAATGGTGCAAGCTGGTAGCGAGAGGGCGGTTGAAGAGTATGCACAGGGCAGCACAGGTAAGATGGAGTATTTCTGAAAAGAAAATGAAAAAAAGTCAGTGTAGGAGGTGCTGCTCTCTAGTCTGTGTCATTTTAGACAGAGTGTACATGTGGGTGACGGGGAGGAGGAGAGTGATCAGGGAACCAGTCTGTGATCAACGCAGGAGAATGAAGGCTCATTTACATGTCACTGCAGTTGCCACCGGTACCATGGCATATCCTCAGTGACAGTTTGGGAAATGAGAAAGAATGTAGGATGAGAGATACAATCTAAAAAAATGAAATTTACCATAAAGATGATGGTTGCTTTTATGTGTTTTAAAACTGATGGGAGAGAGTGGGCTTTGGGAACTAGCAAGCTGTTGGAGGCTGATGGTCTGGCAATTGTGCAGACAGCTTCATAGAAATATGAAAAAAAGACAGTAAAAAATGAGGATCAGGACTTCATTACTTTACTGTGCTTATGTTATGTGTTGTGATAGGGTGAGAGGGGAAAGAAGCAGCCTATCAATAGGGCAGAAAACTGTAAGCTTGTGAATATAGTTACACTCGCTTAGTGGGAGAAGAAAATTGACAGCTGTTAATTTGTTGAAAGTTCAACTGCACAAGGATTTCTCCACTAATCTGCATCCTTTTTGGTAGGACTAGTTTCAGTTGTGCATTAGACACTTCTAAAGCATGGCTAACAACCAATTAAATTGCTCAAAATCCTTTCCCCATTTTATAATCTGGTTTAGTATTTAGTGTCAGTGGTAGATATGTGTAAAATAGGAAAATGTCTCCCAGTGAAATATTTCATGTAGTTAGTGCATTTTGCGAAATATTTTGCTGGGCAGCACCCACCCAGCTCCCCCTCAGTACCCAATAGGGCCATGGGCACAGCCCTCCACTCAACTCCATGGCCAGCATCCCAACTGAGTGCCACTGAGTGCTTGAATGAATGAGGGAATACCACACTCATTCATTCATTCATTCAAGTGCTCAGTGGGCTCAGTCAGGCTGATCAGGGTACTGGGGGGGAGCTGGGTGGGTGTTGCTATCTACTGATGGGGTGGGGGGTCCACTAGACTCCAGGAGATGAGGGTGACTTTTTTTTTTTTTAATAAACAGAGGCCAGCCAGGGTAACTTGGGGTGCTTATTTTATGTTTACGGCCAGTCATGGAAGGTGGGGAGGACCAGTAGACACCAGGGAGATGAGGGTGAATTTTTTAAACAAATGGAGGTGGTGGCTAGGGTAACTTTGGGGATGCTTATTTTATGTTTACGGCCAGTGATGGCTGGGGGACCCTTAGACACCAGGGAGTGGAGGGTGATTTTTTTTTTATAACACAAATGGGGGGGTTGCAGGACAACTTGTGTGAGTGTGGGGGAGGCTCAATTTATGGACTTGTGGCCAGAGGCGACAGATGAAATTGCAAAATTTTGCCACAATTTCGTGAAAACTTTCGCTGGCAAAAGTACTGCAAAATCTGCAATTTCACTGGCAAAATGTAATTTTGCTGCATCTCTAGACAGTGGTGGTTCATTCTGGAATGCAGTGCTTGCCTTGTTTCCCCTATATAGCATCCATTTATGCAGTTTTTAGTGCTGAATTATGCAAACCAAATTGCTTGACTAATGTATGGGATCAGTTTATTTTCATTGTGCTGTTCTGTCCTGTTTCCATGGTGGTCTGCATGCTTATGTGGGTGCAGGTTTTACATCTTGTATTGTTGCACAGTGTTATTCCTCTAATGTCATGGTTATTTTGATCTGGGAGTTTACTGTTAATTATTAAGTTGGAAAGGCTAGGGGGCTGCTTGCAGGCAATGACAGGTGGTACAGAGAAAATGTTTCTAAGTCTTTCATTTTCACTCAGTTAGTAGGTTGCAGTTTTTTAATCATCTGCTGAAGAAGTGTCAGCATTGGGTTATATGTGACAACTATGGGTGTGCAACCAGTTTGATTTTTCTTGCCTGTATTCCAGTAGATTTTCCAGTAGTATTTGTATAGCACATTCTATTTATCTGCCAACTGGTCTTGGGGAGTGTCCCTGCTGGATTAAAGAATTATGAAGTGAGATGAGCTGTTTCTTGAGATGTCTGTTTCTTGTTAGTTCATTTGAGTAGGTCTAAGTGGCTGAATATATTCCTACTGTTTTAAGGCTTTTATATTGCAAATATGTACTAGAGTCCCATTTTCTCCATTACTTTTGGATTATATTTTCTGTAATGAACCCTATAAAGAATGTACAATATGTAGCATTTCCATTTCATATTTGTTTGACTTATTACATATATGTTTAGATTAATTACAATTACAGATGAGTGGCTTTTTAATGTTAGGAAAATGGATTTTTAAAAATGTGTTACAACCACCCAGTTCTAATTATGCATTAAAACCAGACTGTTGTAATTGCACCCTGTCAATCAAGCCCATACTGTTTGCAATGTCACAGCTCATGGGGTTGGGGTGGGGAGGATAACTCACATTTATTAAAAGTGCTCACCAATAATTATTAAAAACAAGACATGGTTGGGTGGGTGTAAACTTCACTCTTGGGGTTTATCTAGCATCCCACACCTCTGCGTGTGTAAAATTCTAGTTACACATACCCATCTTTCTATTTATCATATAAAAGTACAATTAAAACATTTTATTATAACGTTCATATCTCATTACCAATACCACTCTTGGGGCCAGATATTCAAAACTTAGCCCTGGGGCTAAATCAGCACTTCACGACATGCTAAATTAGCCCTGAACCAGTAGCAAGCTATATTCAAAGGAATAGCCCTGGGGCTAAACCTGTTGAACATTGCATGCAAAGGAAGCAGTGCAAACAGGGCTGGGAGTGCAGTGCTAAAATAGCCTGAGAAATCAGACAGCTCTGAATATAGTAACAGGGAAGTGCAAAATGCAATAGCTGTTCAGTGGACTCAGAGGTGGAGTAAGGCAGAACTGAAGTTGATGGTCAATGTGTGTGATAGCAATGAAGTGTTGCACAAGAACTGCAAACAATAATGCAGGCCACACACTGCAAAACTGTGCTATGCTTTTGAGAGGATTGTCAGGGACTAACCCAACTGCACAGTGCTAGCATATTGGCCCGGTGCAAACACATTAGCCCAGGGCAAATGTTTGTTATATACAAAGCTCCTATGCAAATGAGCCTTCTTAGGCAATCCATGTACAAACAGCCACATCAGCATCTCATTAAGACCTGTTTTGCATGGAATAGCAAGAAGATTGCCCAGTGCTATTCCATGGTGCACACAGCTCCACCTGTAGGTTAGACTTGAAGTACAGGTCAAAATCCACAGGCTGAATGGTGCCCACAGCTCCACTTGTAGGTCAGACTGGGCATACAGGCTAAAAGCCTCAGGTCGGGTGTGCACACAGCTTCACCTGTATGCCAACCTTGAGAAACAGTTTGTTAGCTGCAGGCCATGGGTGTCGGCAGGCATACGCAGTGCATACCTCCCACTCAGTCAGCACTGGAATGAGTAACACAGACACTCTGAATGTGGAACAAAGAGTGACACTGATCCCCATAATGAGAGGCACATTCACAAACATGGAGACACAAACTCAGGACACAATGAAAACCATTATCTTCATATGTACACAGGCTAAGAGTTATGTAGCACCATTGAATAATAAAACTCCCTGCTTGAAAGACTGGATGTACAGTACAGTCTCTGTGTATGCACCACTGTTCCCAGGAAGGACGAATGCAGGTCAGGGCTATAGTGAGGGGAACAGAGAGGGATGTCCCCTGTACTAAGGGATACTGTAGAGGACTGTATAACTGTGTGTTGTGTGTGTGTGTGTGTGTATGCATATATATATATATATATATACATACACATATAGTAGCACAGTAGTGCCACTATATTAAGGGCTGAGTACCCCATTTAAGGTTAAAGTGTGAAATTTTGCAACTTAATAACTTTACCATCATGTGACAGATTTTCCTGAAATTTAGCAGGCACGGAGCGGTACCACAGATCTCTGGATCTGCCTTGTTTCGTAATAGTCAGAAATACAGTTGCAGAGTTATAAAGTGACATTCCGTAGAGCATTTGTGCTTTTTCGTGCATTCTTTGCTCATGCCTAGAGGTTGCACGGTTTCCACGACCAGTCTGAAAACTTCAGGCAACATGCAGCCAGGGTCAGCAAAGTGCCTTTTGAAGATTTTGTGAAACAATATTAAATGGTTCAAAAGTTATTAAAAAGCAAGTTTCCCATTATAGTCAAAGAGAAAAGTTAACAAAAAGTTTAACAGTGTCACAAATGCAGTTTTTAGTGTCATAAATGACCCCTGTAATGTCTTGAGTCAGCCATGTTTTTCAGTCAGTGGTCACAGAAATGCTTGGCATTTAAATTTGGTACCCTTTAAGGACATAATTCCTTTTGTGTTCACCTAGTCAGACCTTGAGGATGCCAGCCATGTCTTTTTTAGGGGGTTAAACACCCCAGAAATATGTTTTTGAAATTTTTGTAAACTGTAGTGTCACAGAGTAGTGTCGCACTTGGAACCCTTTCATGATTTTTTTTTGTGAAAGTGTTGTGATTTGTGACACTATTTTGCGACACTATGGCCAAAATAACAGGAATTCTTTGCCACCCTGGTGCAAAAGGGTCTTTTGGGCTGAAATCTGAAGGGAAGAAAGCCAACATCCCACAGATATGCCTTTTGGTAGTTTGGTGGCAAAATATTACATGAATGCAAAGTTACGCTATTCCAAATTTGACACATTTTCCCATAGACTAACATTATGGGGTCCGCCGCGCCTTTCAGGGCCTGCATCTCGGAAATGCTTCGAGATATGGACTTTTTATCAGAAAGATACTTAGCCCCCCACTAGGGGGCTAAGTAAAAGACTAGCCAGGAAAGTCATAATTTATCTGAAATTTTAATTTTTTTTCTATGTCATATGGTTCCTGAGATATAAGCAAATTTGGTATTCCAAGTGCTCATTTTCTGTTCCGAGGCCCATTATTATGCATACATTCTTTGTATTCACTGTTTTTCTCTATGCAGCTGTTGGTGAAAAAAAGGGTGTGCACTTTCGTTACTGTTACAGTTAGCGTTTCCACTTGTGTTTCCGTAACCATTTGCATTAGCGTCCCGTGTACGCCACCATGTGTGTTACCCTTTGCATTTTCATTTACACTTGAGTTTGTGTTACTGTCAACATTTGCATTCCCATTACTGTTTTTGTTTGCCTTTCATTTTGCATCACCGTGTGCATTACCTGTGCACCTGAAAATAGGCACTTGGTTGTCTAGTGTGCTTACCTGGTTAACAAAAGCAAATAAATAAATTACCATTTGCATCTGCATATGTGCTTCTGCTTGCATTTGCATTTCCTTTGGTGTCATTGTTGCTGTTACTGTTGTCATTTGCATTTCCTATTGCGGTACCATGACCATGCATGTTACCAGTTGCATTTCCATATGCGCTTGCATTTCCGTTTCTGTTTGCATTACCGTTACCGTCTAAGCCACTGTGCGCATTACCCTTTGCATTTTCATTTGCTCCTGCATTTGCGTTACTGTTAACATTTGCACTTTGATTACTGGTTTTGTTTGCATTTCGTTTTGTGTCACCATGTGCATTACCATTTGCATTTGCGTACGCACTTCTGTTTGTGTTTCCTTTGGCATCCTCATTGCTGTTACCGTTAGCATTTGCATTTCCTATTGTGGTACTGTAATCTAAACACTCTTGGTGTGTAGGGTAAATAATAATAATACAGATTCTTGTGTCTTGGAGTCTGCCAAGAAACATTTGTAAACAAGTAAGGAGTACTAATAAAGTTTATTTTACTACTTACGCCAAGCATGTGACAGAGAAAATCACAAGGGAGATGGGTTTCTCACCACTAGCCTGAAGAATGTGCATAATCTCCAGGATTGTAGATCTTAGGTTCTCTAAGGTCTTGTTTCTCTCCCTGCTCTCCTAGAGTACTAATCTTCTAGAGCCGAACTAGTAGTGTCTAGAGAAGCTACAGTGGGTTGTGGACAGCTAAATTCTACAGATAACAGCATAGCAACAGAGATTACAACATAGTTACAGATATGAAAAACAATATGTATTGGTCTTAAGTCATTCTCCATTGGATTATGACTTAGGAGACAGAATTACTGATGAGTATCATATGAGACAGAATATGCTTCCATTAGCATTATAGCTTGGACAAAAGAAATGCTGGCAGGTTCAAACTACATGTGGCATTTCTTGCTTACATACAGTTTAAGAAATAGAGACATAACAAATGCTTTCTCTCTCTGTCAGCTTGCTAAGACAAAGAGAAATGCTGACAGGTCCCTGTTACACGTGACATATCTGCCTGAGTGTAAAACACACACTACATATATTATATTGTATGGAAAAAACTTCATTAATGCATCAGTTAGGGTTCTTGAACAGTGAAAAAAGTGAGGAAATTGGATTTTAGGGTTCCCACCACTTGCATCCCACCCCCAGCCTGCCCCCACCAACAGGCATTGGGGTGTGTGTTGGGGTCATCGGCCCTAACTCTCACCCAACCCCAAGTGTAAACAAGCTGAAGTGGTGCATTGTAGAGAATGGGGTGAGAGTTAGGGCCGATGACCCCAACACACACACCCCGATACCAGTTGGTGGGGGCATGCTGGGGGTGGGGTGCAAGGGGTGGGAACCCTAAATTCGAATTTACTCACTTTCTTTTTCTTTATACACTTTCTTTGCTGTAGAAGAACCCTAACTGATGCATTAACAAAGTTTTTTGCATAGAATTTCCTTATTTTTAAGAAAGAATAGAAATGTAGAAAGTTGCATGGGCCACACACTCCAACCAACTTGTAAGTGTCTGGTCACATTACACACCCAATCACTAAAAAGTACATTGACAACAGCAAGGCCAGCCACCAAACAAATGTTAATCTAGTAGAACAATAGAAAACACTGTCCATAAAATGCAAACTGCGCCACACAGTATCTCCACAAAAAATATATTGTCTGACACCTAAACACTGCAATTAACATCTACAGAACATGCCATCAACACCCTCCAAATTTCAAATAAAAAGACCATATAATGTCTGAGATATAACATGTCAAAATTTGAAATTTCCATTCATCAGAGTGGCACAGTTCCACACCTGTTGACATTTAACAAACACAACAACTGAAAACTACATCCATGACACTAAGGCTAGGCACCCTATCAATTTCAAGCCACCTGCACAATCCAAAACACTGTCCGCAGCATGTAAAGTAAGTCATGCAATATCTCAGCAAAAAAATTTTCTGTGACACATAAACACCATAATTCACATCTATAGGACATGCCATAAACACCCTCCAAATTTCAAGTAAAAAGACCAAACTGTTTCCGAGATATTTAATGTTAAAGATTGGTAAAATTTCCCTATCTATTCCATTATAAAGATTCCGGCCATCTTGTCCCTCCCTCGTGATCAAAGCTGGCGATCAAAGAATCTCATGATCAAAGAATTTGCAGGCTCACAATCAAAGAATTTGCAGGGTCATGACTAAAGAATAAAAACTGTTGTAATTTAAAATATGCAAAGAATTGTGGTAAACCACCACCATGGTTCATCAGAACAAAGCCCCCTGAGTGAAACCCATCCTTATTTGTCTTCCTAGGACACCCCTGAGCTGAGAAAATTTATTTTTTTATCTGGCCATCATGTCCCTCGCTCGTGATGTACGATCGCGATCAAAGAATTTGCAGGGTCACTATCAAAGAAATTGCTCACTCACGAATGAAGAGCAAGGGTCAAGATGGCCAGATTTAAAAATGTATTTTCTCAGCCCAGGGGTGCTCTACAAAGTTAAATGAGGCTGGGTTTTGCTCAGGGGGCATCAGTCTGCCCCATTTGAATCTAAAAAATTATGTTTTAAATATCCCTGGTAGTCTAGGGCCCCCCATCATAAAAAAATAGATAACAATCTGTAGTGCCCCCAACGTCTATGTCATAAATATGTATTTTTTTATATGCCTGGTAGTCTAGTGGGCCCCCCAATGTGTATATAATACTAATTGTTATTCATACCCCTGGTAGTCTAGCGGCTCCCCATCATAATAAAATATATACATTTCTGCAATTTCCTGGTAGTCCAGTGCCCTCCCATTCATATTTTATACATATTGCTGTTTTAGATCACTGGTAGTCTAGTGGTCCTCCGATCTGTTTTACATTATAATTATTTTTCATATCCCTGGTAGTCTAGCAGCCCCCCTCCATCATAATAAAATACATAAGGATTTTGAATTTCCTGGCAGTCTAGTGGCCCCCCACCCTGCACCCAGCCATGCCAGCCCACCCAGCACCCCCTGCACCCTTCCCCAGTCGGTGACTGGCACAGCCCACCTCTCACCTCCACGGCCAGCCACCGACTGTGTGTATTATGAGCGCTAATGCAAAGAGTGCTCTGAAATTATTTCTGAGTGCCTCTTTGCATTAGGGATCATAATGCACACAGTCGGCCGGCCATGAAGGTGAGAGGTGGACTGAGTAACAAACTGACAGTGACAGTGTTCACAAGGTGGGGTCCCAAGAACCCCATGTTGAAAATTTGGGGTCCAAATTCCTAAAAATGGCTGAAATATCATCATAAGTTGAATCCCCCATTGAAAGCCATTATAAGCTGCTTACCATTGATTCTTCATTTTGCAGTTTGGCTTTGAAGAGAGCAGATATGTCCCAGTCCTCAGAAGATGACAGCACCTACCTCCAGAGGTAAGTATGGGGTAAGGGGGGTAAGGGGAAGTGGGTTCTCAGTGGGAGGGTGGGGATGAAGGAGCGGGTACTGAGAAGAAGATGAGGGACAGTTTTCTATTTTCTAGTTAAAAAAAACAAATAACACATTGGGGGATGGTTTTCTTTATTTACAGGATCAGACAATAAATAAATCAATGTGGGAACACTGGGATGGACTCCCAGTGTGCTACATGAGTTCACATGAGGGACATGACTCTTCCACCTCCCCCCACCTCATCCCTCCCTCCCTCCTCATTCCCCATTTTCTTTCATGTAAGCACTTGTTTACTTATTAAACCGGCACTTATTATTATCCACTCTTTCTACATGTTATGCACAATACTGCTGTAACACTGTTTGTAACACCTGCCTCACAACTGTATGTTAATGTTGATCTTGTAACTTAATGTTTAATGTCTCGTTCCTTTTGCACCCCTTCCCCGCAGATCTCACCAGGAGATGAGCGACTTGTTGCTCAGTATGCCTTCCTGGTAAAACATTTCATGCAATAAATAAAAAATAAAATAACTTTTGGGCACACTGGGGTGGGATCCCAGTGCACCACATGAGTTGGGGGGGTACATACTCCTGACAAGTGGATTGGGCACCCCCATCAGCAAAGCAATAAATAAAAAATAAAATAACTTTTGGGCACACTGGGGTGGGCTCGGAGTGTGCCACATGAGTTGGGGGGGTTGGGAGACATGATGCTGACACAGGGATTGGGGACCCTGATGTCAGTGGATTTGTTAGGTCAGACTACAGAAGTTTGATGCAGGATCCAGCATTGAAAATATCAATGCAGGATTCTGCCTCAAAGTACAAAGTTGTTGGGGGTGGGTTTTCTTTATTTACATGTATAGAAATTAAAACATACATTTGGGCACATGGGGATGGGCTCCCAGTGTGCTACATGAGTTCACATGAAGGACACGACTCTTCCCCCTCCCCCCACCTCATCCCTCCTTCCCCTTTCCCTCTTTTCTTTTGTGTAAGCACTTGTTTACTTATTAAACTGACACTTATTATTGTCCACTCTTCCTACATGTTATGTGCAATACTGTTGTAACACTGTTTGTAACACCTGCCTTACAACTGTATATCAATGTTGATCTTGTAACTTGAATGTTTAATGTCTCATTTAGATTGCACCCCCCCCCCAGATCTCACTGGGAGATGAGTGACTTGTTGCTCAAAATGCCTTCCTGGTGAAACATTTCAATAAATAAATAAAAAATAAATAAATGAGTCCAGGGGGATACATGCTGCCGACAGGGGATTGGATACCCCCATTGGCAATGCAATAAATAAAAAATTAAATAACTTTCAGGCACACTGGGGTGGGCTCTGAGTGTGCCAAATGAGTTGGGGGGAAGGGACACATGATGCCAACACAGGGATTGGGCACCCTGATGTCAGTGGATTTGTAGGGTCAGACTACAGAAGTTTGATGCAGGATACTGCATTGAAAATATCAATGCAGGATCCTGCATCAAAGTACAAAGTTGTCGGGGAGAAATTTTCTTTATTTACATGTATAGAAATTAAAACATACATTTGGCACATGGGAGTGGGCTCCCAGTGTGCCACATGAGTTGGGAAGGTGGGGGGGGGGACATGATGCCGACATGGGGATTGGGCACCCCAATGTCAGTGGATTTGTTGGGCCAGACTACAGAAGTTTGATGCATGATCCTGCATCAAAATTATCAATGCAGGATCCTGCATTGAAGTACAAAGTCATCGGGGGGTGGTTTTCTTTATTTACAGGTATAGAAATTAAAAAAAATACATTTGGGCACACTGGGGTGCACTCCCAGTGTGCCACATGAGTTGGGGGGAATCATGATGCCAACAGGAGGATTGAGCACCCCCAATAGCAATTAAAGTAGGCTGTTGGGGGCAGGGGACACTAGACTACCAGGATAGGACATGGATGTAATTAGAAATTACACTTCGAATTACTATGGTAATGTCACTTCAAATTACTTCAGGCTCCACCACCACTTACCGAATGCCTTTTGTAGGCAGTATTTAGCACTGAACTACAGGTGGTGCAACAACCTGTAGCACGGTGCTACAATTTTGAATTTGCCAGTGTGCCAGCATTCATGGCCACTCCCCTGCATACATTAACTTTTAATGTCACCGCTATGACACAGTGCTGGTGCTAAAAGGGCTTTTGAATATTGCAGTCTGGCACAAATTCGGCACTATTCCAGTGCTACAGATTTGTGCCAGGTGCAGAGCTTTGAATATCTGGCCCTTAAAAGATATACCGCTCTTTATCTTTAGACATAAGCCAAGAAAATAAGTTACATGAAGTAAAAGTCGTTCAGAATTAGTACTAAAAAATTTCAAACCATTTTGTTTATAGTCAGAGATTGCTCATTTCAGCTCTTAACTAGTAATCTCCTCCATGTTACCATTTGGATTTGTAGACAACATGCTTAAGGTCTTTAATGTCATATACTGCATTCAGCTGTTACAGTGATTGGATATTAAATTTGTTGTATTATATCTAGTAGTAATAGTATTTTTACTTCTATGGCACCCTATCACGTAGGCTGAGGGCACACTACAAATAACTACATTCACAGCTTTCATACCATATATGCTTGAGAATAATCCTAACCCCAAAATGTTAAAAATAATTAAACATATCCAAAGTATAATGAATTAGTACTCCAAAGATGATAACAAGGAACTAAAGAGGGTAAACCATGCTGACAAGGTTTTTCTTTTTTTTTGTTAATAAAGGTTTTTATCCACCTGAGCTGACTGGGTGGCTGTTCAGCTATGTACCCATGTGGTATTGGCCAGCCTGTTGCCGCCATCCTTCCAGGGGGCTTTACATCCAGATGTTCCACCTTGTCAACCAGAGCAGCAGGGTGGGCCCTGGTTCCTTGGGCAGGGTTCATGTAGCCTGGCCCCCCCACTTCCATTTTCCTCCTAAGCTTTCTCCACCCCCCAAAGCTACAGCAACCATGGTGGACACAGGTATGTGGAGGCATGCATGTGCTCTGGAACCACTGGCTCCTTCCACTTACCCAACGTTTGTCAGCACCCATGCTTCAGTGGCAGCCAAGAACCAGGATGGCTCACCACCCAACTCCAGGAGAGGAGAGCTACAAGATGGCCACTTGATTCTCTCCTGGCCCTCCACACTGCCCAGCTCCCAGAAACCTGAGCCTTTCCTGAACTGTGGTCACCTCTGGTCACCAACATGGGAGAGGTAAAGTGCTTTGAAGTGCCTCAGCCCTCTGTGCCACTGGGCCAGCTTGGGAAAGTGGTTTTAAAAGCTCTGTTTAAAATGCTCCACCAAGAAGTAGTATTGTGCGAAACTGCAAAATTTCACCTGGCCAAATATTTTGCATAATTCCGAAATTAAGTGAAATTTTTTGCCTAGGTGAAATAAAATTTCACCTGGCTTTTCAATTTCGTGTAACTGTGAACTTTCACGTAAAATGCTTTGGTCATCCAATTTTGCCAATTCATGCAGAAATGTTGCCTTGCTGCAAAATTTCACTGGTGTGACTTTTGATTTTGCCAGCAAAATTTTGTTCCAAAAGTGAAATTTGCAATACATTGTGGGTAAATGGGTCAAATATCATGTGCAGGTTGTTAACAGCTCATTCTGCTGCCTGTTGAGTTGGAGAGCAGTCTGTTGTGGTGCATCTGAGCCAATAAAGCCTTTTAAAACCTCTTTAAAACTTGTTTTTGAGTGCTTATTGCTCCCAAATATGCAGTTTGTTCCTAGTGCTGCTAGGGAGTATTTTCTAATTTTGTGGATTTTTGCAGAATACTTAGTTTAATTAGGTTTTCTTTTGTCTGTGCCTTTGAAGGAGCTTAGTGCTGTAGGATAGGTGTGAAAAACCAGTGGAAGCTATTTCTAGCCTTTTACAAATGGATTTATCATAAACTGTGAGTGATTTACTGTTATTTCTTATTAATTTTCTTATATCCCACTGGCCCAGTGGCACTGAGGGCTGAGGCATGGTCTCCTTACCTTGCAATTCGCCGGTAACCCATGTTTGGGAACAAGCCTGGGTCACAAAGTGTTGGCAGGGGTGGAGAAGACTTGAGCATCTGATGGACTGCTCTCCTTCTTCAGGGAGGTGGGATGTCAGTGGTCGGTCAATGACTGGCCCCTAGCAGAGGCTGGGGGCAGCTCATTGATGCTGTAGAATCAGGGCCAAGATGGGGCAGACTCCTGGAGGGAGAGTGTGTGGACATGAGCGTGTGCTCCCTTCATCAGCATCATTGCATGCCTCATCTCCAGGGGGCTTGAAAAAGTGGAAAATTGGCTCCGGTTGAGCAGCATGAGCTTATGACTTCCACGGTCCAACCCTGAATGGCACCTCCTTGTCCGGATCCATGTTGGTGAGTAGAGCTTGAGGCGGGAGGCTCCTCACTACCTCGTCATGGGGGGTAAGCTGTGGGGGAATTGAGGAGGTGGTCTGATGTTGGGTGTGTGATCCAGGAGATTGGTTGGGATGTCCCAGTTGACCGGAGCCAGGGAGAAAGAATAAAAAAAGAAAAAAAAGGTTCTAATATCCAGTCATTTTTTTTTTCTGTCTCTGAAAAGTTACACTGGACTGTCCTGTCTGAGAGTTTCTGCTGTAGTTAGCCTGTATTATATTATATACCATTCTTCTGCTTTTAGTTGTGAATTCTCACGTTTTGATCACACAGTGCAGATCTCTTATTTTATTTTTTTTGTGGTTAGTTTTGTTTGCTGGAGTGTTAACTTGTGTGACTTAAACTGTGAAAAGCAACAGTTCTATATTTTTTTCATGTAAACGTAAGTACTTTTAGTTGATCACTTGAACTTATCCATTTACAGTTTCAGTGTTTTGGTGAATTTCTCCCCTGTATTTTATTGCTGCTGGAACCTGCCTGTGCACAAGTGCACATTGTGCAGTGTTCCTCTTTTAGTTGACTTTGCTTACCCTTTCTCAACTGTTACAACCTTGTTTACTACCTGACAGGTACAGTATAAAATAGCTACATATTAATATAGTAGTTTTACAAAGATTGCTGCTGATCCCATCCAGACCAGGACCATATTGTGGTAGTCGCCTTTGTTTGTCAATGTTATATGGTTGTCTCCACCCTCATATAAAAACAATTTTGTAGTAGTAAGTACTAACTTATAACACATCATTATAGTACTTAAGTTGTTCAGACACAGGTGATCTGTATTTAAAGTAGGTTACTTGTGCCCTTTTCCATGTGTTGCTTTAATTCCTGTTTGTGGAAAGAAAAAAGTTAACTTTTTGTTTTTACTAGAATAGGCTAGTACCATATATGGTATTAGTTGTACTGTACAGTGCTGCTACCTGTCATGATTGTGTTTGGACTTGTAAGGAAGCCAGTACTGCAGGTGTGTGGTGTTATTCACACAGTTAGTAATACATCCTTTCTTGATATACTCCCAGAGAAAGGCAAAGCTTTGAAGCAGCAGCCAAAAACAATGCCTGCTAAGAGATGGCCCAGTAGAGGGGGGTAATTTGCTAGGGGGGGGGATGAGGCAGCTAAGACGTCTGCTGAGGAGAGTACAACTTCAGTTCCAGTACCCCATACTCTAGCAGTGAAAGCACATGTATGACTGCATCAGTGTCTTCTGTAAGCTCTGGTGGTGCAGCAGGTAACAGCAAAGGAGTTGTTCAAGTACTGGCATACCTGTGTCTCAATTTTTTATGGCCAGAACTGTTGCATCCATGCTGGTGGGGGATTATGTTAGTCAGAAGAAGGGAGGCACTGACACCAGCATAAGAACAGTGGTTCAGCAGGAGACTTATACGTCGGTCAGTGTCACTGTCCCTGTTCCTGCAGGAGTTGGTGATGAAAGTGTTCAACCAGAGTCTGATAATCCTGGAGATAGGGATAGTCAGCCCATTGAGATGGTTGTAGGAAAAAAAAAGGTGCTGTGCAAGAAGACAGTGAAAGGGAAGAGGAGGAGGAGGAGGTGAAGGAGGAGGAGGATAAGGACAAGAACATCATCACCATCGGTGGTGATGATGAAGACTGAAATGATCCCTTATGGGAGTCTGAGCTGAAAAAGATCAAGGGTGATGTAGATCACTTCCATGCACAGCCCATGGGTCAGTCTGTCACCAAGCCTATCAGCAAGCCTCCAAGCAATCAAGTTACCTCCCCTCCTAAAAGTAGTCTTATGGAAGTGATGAAAGCAGTCTAAAAAACACAAACTTCCTCACCAGTTTCTGAACTATCCCAGTCCCAGAAGCACATGAAGTCCAGAGGTCAACAGTCCCTAGTTTGGGACTTCTATGTGCTTGATCCTGCTGATGAGACCATCTGATATGCCAACTGTGTCATGCACATGTTAGTGAGAGGGAAAATGGAAGCTACATAGGCACTGGTGGTCAACACACCCACCTGAAAAACAAGCACCCACTGAGATGGCAGCAAAGCCAGAATGATGCCAGAGCTGCTGGTGGCATTTCCTTTGGCAAGTTAAATGTAGTAGAGCAAAAGCAGGAGGAGGGATGGCAGAGTGGGTCAGTGGAGGAAGAGGATGAATAGTCCTCTGCTCTCTCGAGTAGTGGGCATAGCAATGGACGTGCCAGTCCCAGTCTCTTGAGTCAGAAAAGTACACCACCACACACACAAACAGCCAAAATAACTGGTTTGATGTGGTCTGCACAGCTCCAAGAGTCAAATGTTACTCCTAAAAGAACATCATTGTTGGCTCAACTACAGCGTTCTGGTCGAACAGCCCCAAAGATGCAGCAGACAATGAAGACCATCCTTGATTGGCACACAAAGTATTCCCCCAATCATGCTGCTGCATGACAGTTAAATGCTGCCACTGCTGAAATGCTGGCCATTGATCTGTTGCCATTCTCATTTGTGGAGAATGCTTGGTTCCACAGGTTGATGACCCATGCCTGTCCCAAATGGCAGGTTCCATTTCTCTAAGCGTGCCTTGCCAGAGCTGCACAGTAGAGCTGCTGATTCCATAAGACATGCAATGAAGCATAGTGCATCATAATATGTCCATCTTAGCATGGATATGTGGACCAGTGGACAAACAGCAGCAAGCTCGTATGTATGCACACTGGGCACAGGTAGCTGGGGTGGTACTTGATTTTGGGCCTGGCAAAACCTGCCGGGACCAAAATTGTTGTGGTAGCAACACCTCTGGAATTTGGCAGCATGCAACTCTGAGTATGTGAAGTATTACTGGTTCTCACATGGGTGAGGCGATGCTTAATGTTCGGCAGGACGAGATTGATGAGTGGCTACACACACAGTCACAGCAGAATTCATTGCAAATGTGATAATGGCTCCAGTCTAGTGAAGTGCATTAGCAATGATGTTCTTTTCAGGGTGCTTTGCCTGGCACACTGCCTTAAGTCATTCACACCACAAGAGCTCTTTGCGAGTTCCACCACTTGTGTCCTGTATACTCTTAACATAGCATCCTGGACCTTTCTAAGCAAATCGAGCCATAATCAGCATGCAACAAACAAAAGCGTATACCTCTTGAACTGCAAGCGCTACATACAAAGCACATGTGGCAAAGTTGTTCAGTACAAAATTACCTTTCCTATGGTGCTATGCAATCAATTGTAATCAGTTAATTTGTTTTATTTTATACTAGGCTGAAATACCAAACAACTTTTTTTTTCAGATTTATTCAAGGTGCTTTGGTGAGGCTTGAGAGACAAATGTCAGCCATGCACACCATACATTAAACAAATGCAAATAACTCCAAAAGTACTGTATATGTGTTAGACACACAGTATTAGTGGCAAAGTCATTCAGCACAAAATGACCTTTCTAACGGTGCTATGCAATCAATTCTAAACAGTTCAGTTTGTTTAATATTTAGGTAAAAACTGCTGATTTCCTCAGACGTTTCCAGGCCTGATTGAAAGTCTACTGAGTACACCTACAGTCATTATTGGCCTGAGTGTCTATGCTTTCAGAAGCCACCTAGAGGCATATCCAGGCCTGAATGAGTTAATCTTGCTGTGCAGCACTTTTTCAACCATGCGGACATTAAGGAAACAGTGACTGTTGCCCATCACATCTGTGCACACTTTTCCCATTCTGCATTGGTCCGTGACCATCTGCATGAGCTACAGATCACTGACCATCTGCCTCAGCACTGTATGAAGCTCAGTGTTGTGACCAGGTGGAACTCCACACTGTACATGCTTGACCAGCTGTATGAACAGCATATGGCTGTTTCAAAATATCTGCTGGTGCACACTACCTGTGACAGTGCTGAAGTGTCCACCACTTCAACAACAGAGCAATAGCACCAAGTGGATGGGCTAATACACATCCTCATTCATTTGAGCATGCTACACAGGCAGTGAGTGGGGATACTGCTTGCATAAGTCAATCCATACCCCTCATTTGTGTGCTGAGGCAGGCACTGTTCAGTGTGCAGCACCAGATGGAGGCAAGTGGGGACCATAGTAGTTGTGATCTAATGGATCACATGCTCCACGTGCTGGACACGAATACCCACATATCTGGCATTGTATAATCAGATGACTTTTGCACTTGATACCATGCTTGATCCATGTTACAAACATGGCCTGCCTTCTATAATTGAAGAAGATCATCAGCGAGTGCAAATGTTAACAGAGAACCTCATTAGAAGGGTATCTGTTGCACACATAAAAAAGGCACGCATTGTGGTGAAAACGGGTGTTGCTGCCACTACTGCCAGCGGATCACAGACAACTCAATTAGAGAAAATGGGCAAGGAACAGCAGAAAACAGCAAGCAATCCCATTTGGGATGTTCTCTTTCAGGTGGGAGTGGAAGATGTGAAAGAAGAGGAGGAGGAAACAGATGAGACACTGGGACTCAAGGCAGCAGAACAAGTGGTGAAGGCCTACATGGGGGACCCAAAGCACCTTGCTATTACTGAAGAGCCAATGCTGTACTGGAGCAGCAAAGTGACTGACTGGCCAGCACTAACATTCTTTGCTGTGAAATATCTGAGCTGTCCACCATCCAGTGCCAGTGTGGAATGAGTGTTTAGTGCAGCTGGGTCCATTGTGAGTGACCATAGGACAAATTTGCCACTCAAGAATGTGTCCATACTAACATTCATCAAAATGAATGAAAGGCATATTCCACATAACAATCTGATGTCAGTGGTGTCCCCCACATGAATTGTGCCTAGGTGATGATGATGACAATGAAGATGTCAGCTCTTCTGCTAAGGTATCCGCCAATAGCTAAGTGGATGAAGCTGCAGTGCTTACAGAATTTCCAGCTGGTGACAACTCCAGTCTTGAAGACTATGAGGGCTGTGTCTTGGAGGATGTGGACGTGAACAAGGCTGAAGTTACTCAAAGCCCCCACCAAGCAATTTCAGCTAAGAATAGTGTTATATCAATTATTTTTATCTATGTATCATTGGATTTGTTATGGTTGTGTTATCTGCAGCAGTGTTAAACAGTATCATTTGATTATCCTTTGCCCTAAACTGTTGTTTGGTCCCCACCCTATATAAAGCAGCAACAGCAGCAGCAATCAAATTGCCATAACCCTTAAACATTTTGCATGATTACAGTTATAATGTTTCGCTGGCAAAATTATCCAGATACACATTTTAGTTTTCATTTTGAGTAACCCCATCTTAAAGCAAGATATGTTGTCTTGATATCTTTAAAAGTACCCATGCTGGCACATGCCACACCTGACACACCCGTGCATTCCAAATGAAAAATAAATATTTTCTGCCACTTACTATCCATGACATGTTGAAAAACCCTCCTAGTACAAGTAGCATATGAATTTAAGATGCTCATTTAACCGTTATTACCCCAGTTGAACAAAGTTTACAAAATGGTTAATGGTGGCCATCTTTAATAATGCGAGTCATTAATTACAAAAGTAATCATGAAAAAGGCTTAACAAGTTACAACATCCAATTCTTGCAAAAAGGTTACGCATACTATACTATCAATGTTAAAGTACTTCAAGTTGTGACCAAACTGTGATGGTTCCTACAGGGGAGGTGTTTGCTGCCCTCAGTTTGCCTTCTAAATTTTCCTAATTACTGCAGCTCTGCCACCTCAAATGACTGGACAAGACATTAGTGACCTACACCTAATTATTTTCTAAACACCATCTCAACCATCCATTTCCACATATACTTCCTCCCTGGATGTGCTGTTTACTCATTAATGATAAGGAAACCAGTGGCCTACATCGAGTTCAAGCAACATACTCTGTCTGCTCTGTCACTGTCTTCCACACAACAGCTGCTGTAGGCCCTGGATGTAGTCAGCATCACACAGATACAGTAGGATGAAACCTCAATAGAGGAAAATGACCTAAGCAGGAAAAATGATAAGATAAAATGACGAATACTTGTCCATTTGCATACCTGGCGTTAGCAAGCAAATTAGAAGCAGAGAAAAAAATGTATACTTACCATACCCCATGATTGTGATTAAACTGCAGAAATTGCCTCTAGAAAGAGCATGCTGGGTGGGGCACATGATTCTGATAATGAACCACAGTAGTAGGCATTCCCCTTCCCTGACAGTAGTACATACCTGGAAATAAGATAAAAAGAACACATTTTGAGGATTGTTAAAAGTTCCACCCCACCCCCTGCCCCCTCACCATCCCCCTTCCCCACAGAATACCATAAAAAAAGTTAAGAAATCCTTACATCAGGGACTATGGAACTGGAACCATAGTACAAGTAAATAAACTGCCCACATCATTCTGGAGCAGCAGCAGCAGGAGCAGGTGGTGACATTACCGGAATCCCATCCTGAATGTTGACAAAAGCCAAAAAGAACACAATTACTATCAAACTCAGACATCTGGACTGCAGTAACCTACCCCAGTAATGAAAAATGAAATACTTACTGTCTGCATTGGGAAAGGTGGTGCGTTCCAACAGATCCTAATCCTGGCATGGCAGGATGTGATGTAATACTCGTCAAACTGAAAAATATTACAAAAACAATACAAAAATATTAGAACTCAAGATGCCATAATACCAACCCACCAACACCCTTCTCTTGCACAGGAAAAAGATACAGACAGATACTTACATATGCAGCAGCAGCAATATGGACTCTGTGAAGATGATCCATCAACCATCCAGGACTTTACTTCTTGTGGCAACTTGGCAGCAACTAGTCAGAGCAGCAGGCAGCAAGCTACAGCAACCCAAAACCACATTCCCTCCACACCACCATTCAAGTTATTACAACCACTGAGAGTCAGTCAACACAGCCAATCAGGACAGCAACATTGGGACATGATAATTCTACATTTACCAATCAATTGAGAAACCATCAGCAGGAGGAATTGAGTGCAAGTATCAGCAGCATTCTGCAGGAGGAATTCATTTTCTCAGCATGGCACCCCTTTTCACTATTTAATAATTCACTCAATAATTACATCTCCCCTCTCTAACAATTTTGCCATGTGTTTTTTCTGGAGTTACTGTATAAGGCATGTTCTGCACACCACAGCAGGTAGAGGCAACAAGACTCTACCTGAGATCCTTTATCAACACTGGTGGACTAAAGTTGTTTGCTCCCGATGATGGTTGGGCACTATATTACATCAGGATTGAGACCAGATTTGTATCTCAGTATTATGTATTAATTTTCCTGTAACATTTCTGGACATGTACTGCCTTTGCTGCACTCACAGAAACAAGATGCAGCCTAAAATCAATTGCAAACAGGGGCCAAAACAGCATTTTAATGTCTGAGTGCTGGGGGGCATCATATAACATCATGGCTGAGACCAGATTTATGTCTCAGTTTTATGCACCATTTTTCCTGTAACATTTCTGGACATGTACTGCTTGTGCTACACTTACAGAAACAAGACGTGGCATGAAATAACTTGTAAACAGTGGATCAAAGACCAACATTTGGTTTGGCTGGAGGTTTGGGGGCTATATAACATCCTGGCTAAGACCAGATTTCTGTCTGAATTTATTTTACCATTTTTAAGAAATGTTTCTGGATTTGAAAGGCCGATTGGCTAGTAGCAGCACCAAGATTTATCCTGAAACTATTGGTAAACAGTGGCAGAAGCTTCATTTTCAGGTCCATGAGGTGGGGGACACCATAAAATATCAGGCCCGAGACCAGATTTCTCTCTGAATTTACTTTAACATTTTTCATGTAACATTTCTGGACATGTAATACCTGTTCGGCACACCTTGAAGGCACGAGGTAAGCAATAAGATACGACTGGGTGCACATAGAACAAATTTTACTACACACCCAGGGACGTAGTAAGGCACAAGGACACAGGCCGAGTGCCTTCAGTCCCTGGACATGTGGTAAAATCTGTTCCATGCACACCCCCCAGAGTGTCTTAATGCACTTATATAATGGGCCATCATTTTTTTTTTATTTTTCACTTTATAAGAGAAAACATTTATATATTTAAACAACCATTTAATCTGTGCAATTTATGAAAACAAATAGTCCTTCTGCCTTCCACAAAATGACGTCATATATGACATCACAATGACGTACCTATAGTTTGTACTTAACTTCCCTTTGTGTATGTCAGACCACTCTGGGTGTATCAGAACAGAGGCTTGTAGCTGCAGTGAAACTCAATAATGTTGATTGTTCACCAGTTTGTTAAAAGAACAGACAAAGTTTAAAAACAAAGTATGACCTCCTGAATCATTTTTCTCTTACCAGGTGGACCATCTCTGTCAGCTGTCTCTGTTTCATGATTACAATTATGCACCTGCTGTCCACATTATGCTGCCACCTCCCCCTCCAGATGATGAGAATAGGAGAGAGAGAATAGGAGAGATGTGGTTTATTTTGTCATTTTAATTCTTTACTCTGGGTGAACCACAACCAATTGATTGTAGGATGGTTGGCAGCACAGTAGGAGCTGAATGGAAATGCAGCAGTAGTGGGTGGGGACAATGAGAAACATCAGTGCAAGTACATGGGCTTTTGAAAGCATCTTTTTTTTTCTTATTCAAGGCATTTATGAGCACTGCTAGGTGACCCACAGTAGGGAGTGGCAATTCCTCTTCCTGTGACCAGATGCAGTGTATTTTACATAGGGAACAGTGCCGAGTCGGGAGAGCGATTGACAGAGAAAACAGCGGGAGCTGGGATGCTGTGAGAGCGGCACCACATCTATTACATTGGGACCAGTTAGTATATGTTTTTGACAGTTCTGTGTGTGTGGCCACTGTCTACAGTTAACACAAATTTCCAGGCAGCACTGGAGTTTACCTGATGGACTGCAAGTCCGGGACATGCCTCTTTTGCGAGGTTAAAATAATGTTGCCATTTAAATATAAACATTCTAATGGATCTCTGATTTGTTTGTAATGCGATCCTGCTCTTAGGTACTTTTTATTGCCTATGCATGGAACAGATTTCATGCACAGGTAATAACCAATCACAGCGCAAGATTTTCTCTCCCTATTTTATAAGTCATGTTAAACTGTGGCCAGTTGCACATTTTGGATCAGGCGGTGGTGGGGCACTATAAAAAACATCACAACTGGAGGGGAAGGACACCAAGTTAACATTTGTGACAGCTAAGTCCACAGAGCTTGTACTGTTAAGCACAAAAACATATATATGTTTAACTTTGCGATAAATGTGCTGCTTATTTATGTTTCTATGTTGTTTATGTATTTGAAATGATGCTGCAGCTGCACACAGCAAAAACAACTGCTGCAGCATTACATAGTTTTGGGAAACATTTATTGTTCATACGAAGCAATTACAATACTTGACATTTGTGGATTGGAGAAGGATTAACATAAAACAAAAAGAAAAGTACAGTGTTTATAGGTAAGGTACAGACTATGTGATTGACAGTAACATACACGACAGGGGAACATGCAGGGTATTAGGTGCAAGGGTATTCATATCTGAGAGGGGAAAGAGAGGGTGCATAAACAATACACAACACACAAAACACTGGACAAGAAAAAGAAACAAGAGGATATAGAAAGAGGAAGTTGACAAAAGATTTTTGGGGTTTATTTTGTTCCCTTTTTTATTTTTTGGGTTTTTTGTTATTTTTGGGGGTGCAGATGAGGGAAGAGTGACAGTAGGAAAGCAAGGACAGGAAAATGAAAAGAAAATTCAGCTGCTGCGCTCACTACCTGCCTCTCTTGCAAGCACATTCTGGACCATGTTATTACATGGCACCGACACCAGGCCCCAATTCTGCCCAGCCACCACCACCCCCGTGATGAAGCACCGCCAGGAGGTCCAACATTTTATGTTGGTCTTCCATCAGTTTCTTTATGTCCCCCAGACCTCCTGGTGGAACTCATCAAAATCTTGGTGCAGAGCTGATACCTCTTGCAGCACTGCCGCTGGGTTTTCTTGGCTCAAAGGAGTCACAGGAGGACTGGCTGGGGCCGATACAGGCTGTGCATGTTCACCTCCAGCATGAACCCAGTGCAGTGGCTCGTTGTGGGGTGAGGTGGATGGGGGTGCTTCTGCTGCCTGATTCTGATTTCTCTAGCTCCAGTGGTGACTTCCAGGCTGTTGCTGAGCCCTGGCCCCTTCTTCCTGCTGGCCCACTTCCCCTTGGGCTGCTGCTGCTGCCAACTCATTTTGCTTTTGGAGCCACTCTGCAGTGTGGTGGTGCTGCAGATGGCTCCTTTGGCTACGAGTTCCAAAATGGTTCCCTTGCTTAACTCTTCACACAGATCTGCTGCACAACTTGCAGATCACAACACTGCTGTCACTGGTGTTTATGGTGAAAAAGCACCACATGACAGACCTTTTATGCTGGGGGAGGCGGGGCACATTCTCCTGCTGGGGGGCATTAGTCTTTGGTTGCTGCTGTGGGGTGTGGAACACATGCTGTTGGTCCTGGGATGCTACAGCATTCTGCTGCTGGGTGGTGGATGTGGAGGGGGCCACATCATCCTCATGCTGCTGCAGGGGGAGCCAATGGGGTCATGCTACTGCTGCTGGGGCATGGTGGTCACATGCTCTTGCTGGGAGAGGTCCTTAGATAACCTAAATATCCACCTGTTGAGATGGATAGTGGGTGCCTTCCCCTCAGTCTCCTTGCTCTTGCCTTTTCTTTCCATCATTTTACAAAAAAAAAAAAAGGTCTGCTAACAGAAAGGGAGAGCGGGAGTTAAACACACACACTCAATCTACTGAGACACCTAACAGAAATGATCAACAAACAACACAAACACAATGGAAATGTTTTATTTATAAACAAACAACTGTTTAGAAAACTCACACACAATTGAACACAGTGAGACACAGACACAGTACTCTGTCTGAAAGGCTCTGTTGCTGGCTGTCTGCTTGTCCTCCAAGTCTCCAGCCACACAGAAGGGAAATGAATAACTCACTTCCTGCCTGTATACAGTCACCCATGTGATCTGCAGAGAGAATGTCATGTGAATAGCCCGATTTTGCTTGTTTTCACTGAATAGTAACACAAGGTGATATCTAAGGCATCATTTGCCGGTGAAATTTTACCGCAACAGCGTAATTATGCAAAATATTACTAGGGACAACATTTTTTATTTTTCCAACATTTCACTGGCAAAATTTAATTTCAGAACATTTCTACCAAGAAGACCTCTCTAAGATGATAAGGCAACAAATTCCATTGAATGGACACCACAACTGCAATTTCCCTGTCCCCAGACAATTGAAGACTGTATCTGTGGACCTCTAAGAAGCCCACCTTGGAGGAGTAGAGAGGGCAGCCTGGAGCATATGGGCACAGAAACACTTGTAGGTAGCTTGGGCCCAAATTGCATAGGGTTTTGCATGCTAATAGTCCTATCTTATAGGAGAAATGCAATACTCATTGTAAAAGCTAAGAAAGTGATAACTAGAAGTGGTACATGATGGTTCCTCTGTACCTGCTCGAACATTGCTTTAATTTGTAGAATGAGATATACTGTATAGCATGGCAAATTAATTACATGACATGCCTGATCACAGAGTAAGAGATTACAGGGTAGTTGTAACATCTGAGTATTGTTTGTTACTTACTAAAATGCTTTCTAGGGTGTTCAGTGATTCTAATTATTTGATTGGCTAATAAGACCTGAACAGCTAAGGTATAATCACTTACAACCTATTGTGATTATTGTTTTCTTACCCTTTTGCTCTCCGATCCTCTCAGGGACTTGCTTACTATTTAAGAATTAAAGAATTGAAAATACAAATGTGTAAGTATGAAATGTAAACTTCAAGTCAAGATGGGGATTTTTAAATGTTTGTGTCTGTTATACAATACAATATACAATACTTGCACTTTGTATGTTTATATCAGGGGCATGTCATCTTTGTTTAATTGCACTGATGAATGTGATGTGATAAAAATAATTAGATGCTTACACCTGTTTTTAACAATGTAAATGGATGCTGTGCCCCAGGGGGCACTATTCATTTGATAAAGCCTATTTGATGAAACATCACAATTTGCTGTTAGCCACAGTGTTGGCGATTTCATCTGTTAAACTGCAAATAATAGATTACTACACTGATGTCTGCCTGCTTTCATTTTTTCCACTTTGTAGTGGACTATTTGGACAGCGTATCGTGACTTTGCCTTGAGAAGGTAAATTTTTTGTCACTTGCACCTATTCTTCTGAGCAGCTCTGTTTTAGTTACTAAACAATGCCGGAAGTCTCATTCAGTGGGAACAGATGCAGCAGCTTGCAGAGAATGAATAATAAAGAGTGGGGAGCTCAAATTCAAACCAATAACAGTGGTGAACCAGGAAGCTTCACTGAGAGCATTTTTGCTGGACTGGGAAAGGATAATCTATTCAAGATAAGGGAGGAATTAGCATCCACTTTGGGAACTACAGCAATGACTAACACAGAGGAAGCAGACATCAGCAGAGCATTTTTTTTTCATATGAAATGACAGCCTTATAAGCATGCCAGCTGCATTGGCAGTTATGATCAATGGAGGCCTATCTGGAAGTGGAATGTGTACCGAGAGGCCTCAGAGTGACAAAATTCCCCACATCTGACCTGTACATACCAGACTTAATTGACAAGTGGAGGGACATTGCCCACGAGGTATCTATTAATTGGATGAAACTATTTGTGAAAAACACAAGAAAACAAAAGGAAGACATTAAAGTTGAACTTGAGGAAAAAGAAAGAGAACTCGACAAATTTAAAGAACACTAGGACTTTAACAAATGCAGAGAGAAATTGCAAGAACTGGTGATCATACAGAATAAAAAGATATGTGCAACTAAGAAATGCAAGTTCATTAGAGATGAGAATGACTGTAAGAGTGGTAATATTTTTCAGTGGACAAGGTTTAAGCAGCAACAAAGTGGAAATAAACAGCAGAAGCATAAAGTTAGGTTTGAACAGAGATCTATATTGAAACACACAGCCCCTGCAGAGACATCATACACAAGTAATTTGAATGAGACCAGTGGCACTAGCAGTTCAGAAATCTCTGATGCGTTTTTAGAAGAAGAACAAACAGGACTCCTTCAATGCAGCATACAGAAAACCAGGTATCAAATGGACCAATGAGAACTAGAAGGGGGACACGCAAGTCACAGAGAGTGACAAGGCCAGAGAGGGAGATACAGAAAGTAGAAGATACTCAGCTAAATACAGAAGCTAATGTTTTAAATTTATCTTTTTTACAACCTGAATGAAAATGAAATACAAGTTGTAAATAAAGGACTTTTGTTTGTACCCACTGCTGACCTACATTACTACCAGACTACAATACATCTTTACAGACTTTGTAGGGTTTTATTTTTATTTATTTATTTATTTATTGAATAGAATCGGAATTACAATCCTTTGAGTCACAGACTGTTTTGCAAAGGCTCCACGTCTGATCTTTGAACTTATGTTGTTTCTATTCTGAAGTTAATATAAATAGACCAGCAAATGTGGGTAGAATGGAACGTGTGCAAGAGAATTTGACACCAGATTATGAAAATGAAACTAATGTGAATTTAGCAATAAGTACACAAGAAGTCTTTGGAGTTTTTAATGATTTTAAAATGCATGATAACAGTATCAGAGCTGAAGGACAAACACCAGTATACCAGAAGGAAACCAAGCACTTTCTGTCCCCCTCGAATCCCCTCTGTATCCACTTTTCTTAAACTGTGTGAACATGATTTGGAGAAATGAAGGTGTGAGGAATTCACCCGAGGTATAATAATCTGAGTAGGGAAGAATGGAGGGCTCTTGAAAGTCTAAAAAATAGTAGCAGTATAACCAAAAAGCCTGCTGACAAAGGGGGCAGTGTAGCGGTAATGGACACAACTAATTACATCAAGGAGGTGAATAGACCGTTTAATCAAACAGAATTTTATAGGCCATTACTCTCCGACCCCACACAAACTTACAAGTGGAAAATTGACAGCTTTCTGGATTGGGCAGTATATGAAGGTCTGATTAAGAAACACAAAGGGAATACCTAACAGTACAGTTTCCCCTTATCCAGATTTGTGGATGATGTCATAAAGGAGCCAGTGAAACAACTTCCATCACATCTATTAGAGCTGTGCAGAATGGGAAAATTCCAAATCAGTGGAATATTGTCCAAATTTTGTGGAATTTTTAAAATTTAGTAATTTGATTATAATTCAATAACCTTTCAATCTAGAGCTCTGAAATTTGGAATATAGGCTCTTTGGTACACTGGCCAAAAACTTGCCAATGATCATGTAATTTGGTTGGAGAGTTTCAAAATTATAGGTGCTCAAATGTTGTCATTTTATTGTGTGTGTGAAATTTCATGAACTTTTTTATCTGCATATACCTTAACCATCTATTGGGTCAGTGATCTTAACTTTGGCATGATTTCTTGATGGTAGGTGTTCTAACAATGTAGTAGATTTCATGACAATGTGATACATTGTCTCAAAATTATATGTTCTCAAAATCTGTCATTTTATTTTTTTTCAGGAAATTTCATGAAACAATTTCAATTACATATAACTCAGGCACCTCTGGAGCTAGACAAGTAAAAATTAGTACATATAACCCTTTTATAATGATTATAGAATGGTCTAAATATGGAGAGAATTAGATAAGAGATTTTTAAGTTACAGGGGTTCAAAACTTTGCTATGTAGATATTTTCAAAACTTTCTGAAAACTATCAAAAATGTGAATGTTTGTAACTTCTCTGCTCTTGCATGCATAGAGTTAACATTTGACATGCATTTCCATAGTCTGTGTATCCTAGTGTCTAACACAACTGGATAAATTGATTAAGCAGTTTTAATTTTGCAGAAGAAAAAAAATTATTAGTGACATTTTGTCACACATTTATTTATTTATTTCAGATTCAGAGATTACCTTTGAGTCACAGACTCATTTACAAAGGTTCCGCGTCACACAGGTTATATACAGACAGACATTACATCGATTGAACTCAGAGAAAGATACAGGTTGTTTAAAATGAATCAGCTAGGCTAACATTCAAATACTAAGGTTACTTAATACATTAATTACACAGTACACATAAGATGTAGATATATAACCTATGAGTGACATGGGTTGGTCACTAAGAGAAGAGGCAGGCCAGTGGCCATTGTTATAGAATAAAGAGGAGGAAGAGGACAGGGTTCAGTTGCAATCACAGTTTTTTGAAGACAGGAGGTGGGCCCTAAGGAGGGTTTTAAATTTTACAAGTCTTTGTTTATTTGCCAGGGTGGAGGGAAGGCTGTTCATCCACACAGTGGCCCTATAACTGAAAGACCTTTTGGAATTGAGAGGTATGGCTGTAGGGAATCAAGAAGAAATGGTGGACTGAGATGGCAAGCTTTGATTAGGGAGATACAGAGTCTAGCTAGGGATGAGGTGCTTGCTGCCCCATATATCAATAAGCCATAGTCTAGCAGAGAGAGGACCGAGGAGGAGACAGCAAGCCTGAGGGCATCAGGGGCAAGGCAGTGCTTGAAGAGGTGCAGAAGCCCCAGCCTGACATTAAGGGCCTTGGATAGGTGGTGAATGTGCTCATGGAAGTTAAGACCTGGGTTCAAGATGATGCCCAGGTATTTAAAGGAGTCCACCTTCTCCAAAGGGGTCTGACTTGAAGTTAGAACTTGTGGGCAAAGCACATTTCTGGTGTTCTGCAGGTGTGAGAATAGCATAACTTTTTTTATAGTTAAGAATAAGGCACTGTGCAGTGAACCAGCTTTCAGCACAGCTGAAAGAGAACTGAAGGGAGCTATGGAGTTGTATAGGGTCTGGGCTGGAGGAGAAAATGACTGCATCATCTGCGTATAGTAATAGACTGCCAGGGCAGGACTCAGGGAGGGAGTTGAGGAAGAGGCTAAAATGTAGCTGTCCCAAAATGGACCCCTGAGGGACACCAGAGGGGTCAGGTGGTCTATTAGAAACTGTGTTAGCAATTTTGACCTGTTGAAACTGGTTCAAGAGGTAGTCAGAGAACCACCCCAAGGCATTCTGAGAGAAACTCAAATTGGTCAATGTGGTTAGTAGGAGGGAGTGGTTGATGATGTTGAATGCCTTTGTGAGGTCAATAAAGACAGCACCAGTGATATGTCCTTTATCCAGTGCAGAGTGTATGTCTGTGGTAAATTTGAGAAGGGCACTGGTAGTGCTGTGTCCCTTGAAGAAAACATGTTGCTGCTTGCAGAGAAGGTTGTATTTGTTGAGGTATTACATGAGCTGATCAGATACAATCCACTCTAATGCCTTGGGGAAGCAGTATGGAGATGGGGAGGTAATTATTTGTATTAGAACAATCCCCACCTTTAAATATTGGTGTGATTGAGGCAGATTTCCACTTGGAAGGGAATTTACCTAGGCATAGGGAGAGGTTTAAGATGTGTGTAAGGGGGCAGAGAACCTTATTAAGGGTGAGACAAAGTCCAGAGAGTCAGAGCTGTATGAGAAGTGGGTAAGGGCTGTTTTGAGGTAAGACTCCACAGTCTTAGTAGTGATACAGCACAGGTAAAAGGGGGGAGCTACAGGATGGGGAGTAGGGGCATTAGCTGCTGGAAGATCAAAGAAGTTAGGAGTGAGAACATTACTAAGGTTAGTGAAGGCATTATTGAAGGCTGCAGCGATACGAGATGGGTCAGTGATCAATGACCTGTTAACCATGACCTGCATTGTAACCAGGGTTGGGGTCCTTATCACAGATTTCCTTAATGTTGTTCCAGAACTTGCATCCAGATCCCCAAGGGGAAGTTAATGAGGATTTATAAGACTCTGCTTTAGCTTTGTGAATGGCCCAAGTGCACTTATTCTGAGCCTCTCTGTACTTATGTCTGTCAAGCGGGAGGCCAGACTCTATGGAGTATTGCCACAATGAATCTCTTGCCTGCAACAAGGCCATGAGGTGATCAGAGATCCAGGGCACGTGATTTCCTTTAACCATTCTTTTACTGAATGGGGCAAATTTGTCACATATAAAGTTGAAAGACAAGATGAAGAGGTCAAGGGCTATATCGGGGTCACGGGAGCTAGTAATGAAGGACCAGTCCATGACCCTGAGGTGTGCTTTAAGAGCTGCCAGTTTACCAGGGACAAGTTTGCTTTGGGTTATTAATTTGGGAGGGGATCTAGGGGCTTTTCAGTACCAGGAGCAGAGAACTGGGGAGTGGTCACTAAGGGTATTTGGAAGAACAGAGATAATAGAGATTTTCTGTGGACTATTGGTGAAGACAAGGTTGAGCAGGGAGGAAGACCCAGTGCTCAGGTCAAGATGGGTAGGGGAGGTGACCACTTGGGATAGGCCTTGGACTGTGGCAGCATTGATGAGCAGGGTGGAGACCTTACTTAACCAATTTATATTAACATCACCTAGTACAATAATTTCTGTTTGAGATGGTAAGATATCCAGATAGGACATTACCGAGCAGAAGGCTACTTTTTGGTCCCTAGGTGGACTGTAAACCACAGTGATGTGTAGCCGGATGTGGGCATGCCCCAAGGAAAGTTTACTGGTGAGGACCTGTGGTCCTGGTCCCAACTGGGGGGAAGGGAGTTGTTGAATGTGTATTATGTCCTTAGTGTAACTGGTGCAACCACCCCCACATTTACCATGTCAGTCCACATGGTAGAGGTTGTAACCAGTAAGGAATACTGAAGAGTTGGGAATCCGAGGGGACAGCCAGGTTTCAGTCACAGCTGTAACATCAGGTTGATATTGTACGACCCAGCCCTGGAAGGAGTTCCACTTTTTTAATATAATGCAAACATTGAGGGAGAAAATGCGCAAACCACCAGTAGAAGGTTGGGAAGGTGTCAAGGGTACTGGGGGCCCAGGATTAGGATGGACATTGCCCGACATGAGAAGGAGGAGGAGGAGGAGGCGTATGAGCCTTAGTGCAGGGTGTCAGGTTGATAGCATATTCTGTAGATGAAGCATACAGAAATTTTTTTATGGAATTTATATTAACAATGCACATATCACACTTCATTTGATAAGCTAGGCTGAGCTTTTTGCAACCCTGCTGTTCTTCACTGGGTGACTACCCCCCTTCTCTTTTGGCATAGCCAGATTGACTCAGTAGAACTACTGATCCCACTGATATCATCTTTGTTCTTTACAGTGACAAAGTTGCTTAAAATGTGTCACCTACTCCTTTTCCTATCAACCTACCCTGTTGGAATAGCAATAATTCTTTCTTCCTGCTGCCCAAGACAATATCTTCCCCCTCTACATAGTTTTGAGTACCTCTAAGTCATAGACTTGCAAGTACACCAGGCTCCCTGGATCATACATTTACTGGGTGTGATCCTTAAATATCCTGCATTCAAGTTGCAATTGTTGACACTCTGTGCTTTCTTGCTCCAACCTGGAGGTCTACCACTGTTGTGCTACCCAGTTCAGCTGTACAATTCTTGGTGAAACTGCATCTAACTCCTGAACCTGGCGACTCCCTGTGCTACCTACCTCTTATACACCTATCCTTTAATTAGAATCCCCCCCGATAAGGCTGAGTGAAATTAGAAAATTCCAGTTTTATGGAATTTTTCATGAAATTCTGCAAATTCACAAAGACTAATGGAATTTGACTTTAAGTACAGATATTATTTTGCAAATTCTCACAGCAAGCAATTAATAAAATTGGCACACACAATCCCCTTGTAATGTCTATGAAGCTGCCAAATTTAATGGCATTGCATTTTCTAGTTTTTAAGTTTCAGGGATTTATAAATGTGTACAGTAGTTTACATTGTTGCAAAATTAAAGTTTTAAATGTTGTGAAAGTTTGACTACTTTTAATTTAACCCCATTTAAAGCTGAAAATGTGAACTTTTTCAGAAATGACCATGCGGTATAGTAGTTTAAATGTTTCAACTTTGTTGAATTTGGATATGTAGTTTTAAAATTAGAGGGAACTAACCGCAATTTAAATTTTGGCAACATGTTTGACTGGCTATAATGCAATCCCATTTAAAGCTAAAAATCTGAAACTATGTGCATATACAAATGTAGTGATAACCTGTATACCTTGCATTTTTTTTTAATATGTCAATGAATACTATCAAAGTTATATTAAAATTACAGAAATCCAAATGTTGGGAAAATATTTCACCACCTATAACTCAGCTCCCATTGAAGCTTGAGACTTAAAACTTGCTGCATATATGCACTCTATGTGCTTCTCTAAATTCTGATATTGTGGAGAAATTTGGAGAAGAAATTGTTAAAGTATCTCAAAATAACTGAAAATTAAATTTTGATTAAATGTTTGGCCACCATTAACTCAGCCCACTTTCCATCTGCAAATCAGAAATTTGGCACACATTTGCATGCCATGAGGTACTGCTTACATGCCAGATTTGGTGTTCTTTGGAAAAGTATCTTTAACAGTATAGTGAAATAACTGAAATTTAACATTTTGCAAAATTCCATGGAAATTTCATGAAAACTTCATGAAATTCTGCACAATCAGAATGATCATTCTGTGTGCATTCTGATGGCAGAGTTTTGTATTCCACACAGCTCTAACATCTATCTGACATGGGATATGTTAATGACCTTTAGAGGACTCAAAATTAAAGGTGAATATTTGATGGTTACCCTAGACATAGAGTCCCTCTACACTAATATCCTCTATGTAGAGGGACTAAGTGTATTGAGGTACTACCTTGATAAAAGAGGGGAGAATGCAGACCAGATTCTGAGTTACTTGTAGTGATGTGTGAGATGCTGTTACAAAGAAACACATTTGCCTTTATGGGACAATATTACATCCAAAACAAAGGGACAGCAATGGGGGCAATTTTTGCCCCAATTACGTTAATCTTTACCTTGGAATTTGGGAGGAAATGAACATATGGGATAGACACATTAATCCATTCTGGGGCACAATTAAGTTATGAAGAAGATATATTGATGATATCATCTTCATTTGAAAGGGAGATGAATATGAATTGGATTGCTTTGTGCAGTACTTGCACAATAGCAACATAAATTTAAAATGTAAATGTCATAAAAGCAAGACTGAGATCCCATTTTTGGATATAAAGATCCGTAAGGAAAGAAACAGAGGAAACATTAGTACAGGTCTAAACAGAAAGCCACAGACCAAAATACTATTTTACTACCCATCATCTGTCATCCTAAACACACAGTAGAGAATATCCCATGAAGCCAATATCTAAGGATCAGAAGAAACTGTAGTGAAGAGTGAGAATATGAAGTGGAATCCAAGGATATGGTGAAAACATTCAGAGAAAGAGGGTACAGTCAGAGGTGTATTGATAAAGCCAATGAGCTATGCAAAAGAACAGATAGAGAGGACCTTATAGGGAATAAAAAGATCAAGGGTGAAAACACAAACAGAAGGAAGGACAAATATACTTTGTTATGACATACAGTATTAGTGCAGGTAAGGTCAGAGAAATAATAGAAAAGAACTGGTTTGTGCTGAGAAGTGACTGCAGATTAAGGGAGACAGAAGAAACACCCCCAGAATGGTATACAGGAGGGTGAGCAACCTAAATGACCAACTAGTACACTCAGTACAACCTGTAATTAGACAGAATATGTGGTTGCCAGCCACCTTTACTAAAGGCCTGTATTAAATATGGCAAATGTAAATACTGCCCATATGTGCATGAATGTAGGGAGTTCCAGAATCCCAAAACCAGGGGAAACCATTAACATTTCCTGCATTAACAGTGACACCACATATGTGGTCTACATGGCAATGTGCATATGTTTTAAATATTTGTGGGGAAGGACCAAAATGACAATTTAAGGAGATAATAGTAGATCAATATTAGAGCTATAAGAAATGAGGATATGGAGTACGTGTTAGCAGTACACATCAAGGCAGTGCAATGAAAAAAAGAGTACTCCACATTCATAGGGTTGAAACATGTGAAAATGGGACCTACAGAAGGCAATAGAACCTTGGCACTGAGTAAAAGGGAATCACATTGGATTTATCAACTGGGTGCCCATAACGAAAATGAAGGGTTGAATGAGCATATGGAGATACTACCCTATTTGACTGATAAAATAAACTAAGAACTTTTCTCCTTTTCAGTATGCATTTTACAGGTCACAAATAGAAGGTTTCTTCAGTCCCCTGTGTGAGAGCTCCTTTGGAATCAGAGACCAATTGGTATTGATTATCAAACATGAAGATGTTTGTTTCTACCCATCACAGGTCTCAAAACTACCTTTGCACTGGGGATAACAACATCCATGTTAGGGATTCCCACTTCATGGCTCTTAAATAATGACTCTCTTATATACTGTTGTGGTTTTAACTCCTTCTATAAAATGTTGCTTTGTATAATACATCCAGGTCTGACCTTTTGCATTTGTGTTCACCTCCCTAGCCAAGGGGATTATAACAAGCATGTTGGGGGTTCCCCATTCAAGGCGTTTATGTGTGACTTTGTCTTTAGTTCATGATTCATTATTCCTTCAATAAAATTCTGCTTTATGTAATACATCCAGGTTTGACCTTTTGAAATATTGCTGACCTCCCTAGATAACCATCAGGTCACATTTATTTAAAGTTGGTGCATGATTTTGCTATAGGTTGCTTTCCCATGTCTGTATGAGGTACCCCCCCCATCTTCTTCCCTGGGTCAGTACTTGAAACTAAATGAAATTGGTTAAAGTTCATAACTAAAAAGGAATATATTGTGATTACTGTGTTCTGATCCTTTTGCTCTCCAATCCTCCCAGGGACTTGTTCACTATTTAAGTATTAAATAATTGAAAATACAACTGTATACATTTGAAATGTGAACTACAAGTCAAGAGGGGAAGTTAAATGTTTTTGTCTGTTATACAATATTGTATGTTCACTTTGTATGTTTATAATGGGGGCATGACACCTTTGTTTAATTGCACTGTTGAATGTCATGTGATGCAAATAATTATATGCCTACACCTGTTTTTTAACAATATACATGGATACTGTGCCCCAGTGGGCACTATTTATTTGATAAATCCTATTTGGTGAAACATTAAGATTTGCTGTTGGCCACAGTGTTGGTGATTTTGTCTGTTAAACTGCAAATAATAAATTATTATAGTGATGTCTGCCTGCTTTTCGTTTTTCCACATTGTAATGGAATATTTGGATTGTGTGTGGCTCCTTACATATATCATAAAATACATCAGGGTATTAGTTATCATAGGACATAGACAAGTGCCTTTCACACTCAAAGACATGAGTACTTCCTATGTAGCACAGCGGCAAGGTGACAACTTGCTACTCTGGTGATCCAAGCTAGGGAAAGGTCTTAGGCTGCAGGTTGCTGGCCAATTTAAAGAAAATTAATGTCTCACTGGGCAGCTCTCGCTCTCCTCTTTTGATGAGTGAAGATTCCATTCTCTGCTGTTGGACTGCTGCCCAGCAAAGGTTGGGCAGCCACACATACAGAGGCTGCCTAGGAGTCAGGGTCTGCTTGGGAATCCCATGCATGCTTCCATGCAACTGTTCATGTGAACTCTATGTCATTGCATGCTGGCAGTCCTCAGGAGAAAATGGTGGGAAAAAAGCCACAGCAGCAGGATGCCAACCAGCCTCTTGAAGATCTACATCAACAACAAGGCACCGATCTCCCAGACCAGATTCTGCTCTCATCACAGAATTCACTTCCCAGAACTCCCTGCTGTGAGGAACAAACCAGGGGAACTTGCAGAGCAAGGTACATACTTGGGGATGATAGGTGAAGGGAATGGGGCACTCAGAAGGGGGCCACCCAGAAATCTGGATGAGAAACAGTAAACTGATAAAAAACAAGGAAGTAGTATTATTCCAAATGATAAAACACATTCTGGAGGACATTGTTTCTATTATGAAATGGATTATTTCATTATTTCCTATACGATTCTGAAACATATCACTTGCTATAACTAAACTACTGTGCTCCATTCTGGTGGGGAGGGGGGCAGCACTGAGAAATACATTCTCCTGTGGCACAGCAAATAAAATAGTTCTTTACTGAGTAACACCGATGAGCAGAAGTTCCTAGAAACATCAAAAGGAAAGGGAAGGGAAGAAAGAGACATGGAATCCTCCATTCAACCCTGTGACTATACTTGGAGCTGCTCTGAAATAGATCCTCCCTCTGCTCCCTACCACCACCTCAGTCCTCTGCCCCACCCAAAAAAAGTGATCTAATGAGGTCAAATTCTCCCTTCGGCTGTTTGCATATGTTTATTTGTTATAATTTAATTGATGACTTCATTCAAAAATGCATGCAAATATTCTTTTTCAGATTCATTCTTTGACAGCATGTCAATATGGTTTGGTACAGTATCACTGATGTATGAAAATGAAAATAGTAATGTTTATTTATTGAACATTTGGGAAAATAGCTTTGAGCACAAGTGCTCTTTTAAAAAGGTTCCACGGCAATAACAAATTGAAAGGCAAAATAAAAAATACAGTAAAGTTTCAGTGGAATGAAGTCAAACAAGTACAACATAGTTTAATAAGTGCAAATAAATAAACTTGATTAAATGCATACACTTTTTCAATAAGGCACATAAACAGAAAGGTTGTAAAACAGGCATAGTTATGAAACATGGCTCATGAATTGTATATTTTTTTTATGTTAGTAGGATTAGCTAGAAAAATAATTGTGCATCTCCTAAGCAGGAAAAAACACTTACCTATATGTCTTCTGAACCACAACAGTCCCACGCATTGTCCTTAAATGGCAAGCAAGTACAGTTATTATAAAACTGTAAATTGAAGATAAGTAAGGGATAATTAGCTCAACACTGGCTAATTCAGTTAGATTTAGTCACATTTCTTGTACTACTGGCCTCCTGTGAGTCACTTATAGGCCAGCACTCTGTTTAACAAATGAAGCCTGAGAGTGGTTTCCACAGAAAATAGAGAAAGCAGTGATATTACATACAAACACAGAAACATAGTATTTAATGGCAGATAAGGACCTCTTGGCCTACCCAGTCTGCCCATTTGTCCCTACCTACATTATTATGAATTACTGTACTTGATCTACAGCTCTGTCTTCCACCTCCCTCCCCTTCCTTTCCAATATGATTCCATTGTGCCTATCCCATGCATTCTTGAATCCCACCACTATCTTTACCCCAGTTCCATGTCATCAGGGTGATTGCTGAATGGCGATTGTCCTTATGGTGAGTGCACATCTCCGAAACTGAATTTTGGCAATGTGCAACTGCAGCGCGAGTGATACTGGTGCAAAAAACAGGATGTTTTATTTTATGCGGGGGGCTGCGCCCTATGCACCCCCAATAACTTTAGAGTCTCAACACCAGTGGAGTGCATGTCGGGGGGGGTGCATCCCTGCAGACAAAAAAATGTCTGTCTCGGGCCAGGCGCAACTAAAAGCACTGGTGCCTGGTCCTGAACCATACACCCCCACCACCCCAGGCCAGCACCCACCCCACCATGCCACGACACCAGCTTGATGGCAACCCATGGCACCACCCCTCAAAAACCCTCCCATCCATAGCTCAGAGAGCTCACTCTCACCCCCCCCATATGCATATACACACGCAATATCTTATTGCTGTGTCTTAACCCTCCCCATCCGGTCACCCTCCCTACACCCTCACTGACAGGACCATCATTACGAGTGGGTCACCGTTTTGGTAGGCGCCCACTTGTGGTGCACCCCCACTACAGGATAACCTTTACCCCCACCACCTCCACTGGAAGACTGTTCCAGGAATCCACTACTCTTTCTGTGAAGAAGTATTTCCTCACATCTCTCCTGAATCACCACCCCAAAGCTTCATAACATGCCCCCTTGTTCTTGAGCACCTTTTCTTTTGAAAAAAAACCTTCCCTATTGTAACTTGTTTACCCTTGTGAGGTATTTAAAGCTCACTATCATACCCCCCAGGGTGCACATATTTAGGTGTTTTACGCTCTCCTCATAGCACTTCTGATATAGACATTGCACCATTGAGGTTGCCCTCCTCTGGAGTGCTTCCAATCTGTCTATGTTCTTCCTGAGGTGTTGTCTCCAGAACTGGACACAGTATTCTGGGTTAGATCTTACCAGCAGCCTATACAGAGGCAACACCACCTCTCTCTTTTTGCTGCTGATACCTCTCCTGATGCATCCCAGCATCCCATTTATACTCACAACTTGTTTGTTGCACTGCATGGCCATTTTTTGGCATCCCCAGGTCTCTTTCCAGCTTGGTGATCATCAGTACCGCACCTCATTTTAGACTCTGCCTCTGGGTTTCTGTGCCCCAATTGCATTATTTTGCATTGGAATCCAGTTGTCATTCCCTTGACCACTCCTCTTGTTTTCTCACATCGCTGTTCATCCTTTCTATCCCCCCTGGAGTGTACATCCAACTGCAGAGTTTGGTGTCATCCACAAAGAGGCAGACCTCCCCTTCTAGCTCCTCTGCAATGTTATTTATAAAGACATTAAAGATGACTGGCCTCAGTACTGATTCCTGAGGTACCCTGCTGGTCAACCTCCCTAACTCTGAGTGAACTTTTTTTACCCCCACCCTCTGCTGCCTATCCTCTAATCAATGTTTTACCCAGTTTACACCTTTGGACCCACTCCTAAGCTACCCTTCTTGCTTACTAGCCTCCTATGTGGAAAGACATCAAATTCCTTACTGAAATCTAGGTAGGCTACATGCACTGCTCCACCCTGATCTAGTTCCTTTGTCATCCAGTCAAAGAACTCTATCAGATTTGTTTGACATTACTTCCCCCTTCCCCATCCATGAATTCATGCTACCTTTGGTCTTATAACCCACTGGATTCAAGATGTTCCACAATCCTTTCTTTTAGCAGTGATTCTATTAACTTTCCTATTACTAAAGCCAGGCTGACTGGCCAGTAATTGCCAGCCTCTTCCCTGCTATCGCTAACTTAATTTGTTATGCCTAAATGCTACTGGTTGTAAATAAATATCTTAGAAAAACAAAATCTGACCAGAGCTGATAGGGCTGCAGCTGAGGAATTCTGGGTAAACATATTGTAAATTACCAAAGTTACAAGTGTGCATGTGCAAAATATAACATAGGCTCACATCTGTAATTTCATTGTACCCTGTGCCTTCTATCGATGTGGCTTGCTGTTTGTGCTTGCCTCTGTCAGTAGTTTAGTTTTTGTGGTTTTTCATGTGTTTCTTCTTGGAGGAAATGGACCATTCTTGGACATAACATCTATGAACATTTCCTAGACTAAGAAACTACAAAACATCACCTCGTGGTATAGGCATTCTCATCATAAATCAACTTTTTTGGAAAACATCAAAAAGCAAAAGTGAGGTCAGTAGATCTTTTATACAAGTTTCTGGGTTGTGGAGTGCTGCATTGAATCCACATTTCTGTCTGATTTTCATAAAGGATGTGTGCTTGTCTTTGAGGTCTATTCACAACTGTTTTGGAGAACAAAGGGAAGAAAAAGCCACTATGGTTCTCAAAAGAGGTGGTGGTGAAGGTTAGGGAGAAAAAGATAGCATTTAGGAAGTATAAGGAAACACAGAAGGAGCATGACAGAGAACTGTACCAGTTAAGGCAGAAGGAAGCAGGGAGGGTAGTTGGAATAGCAAAGGCACAAACTGAGGAAAAGATAGCTAACTCGGTTAAGAAGGGGTATAAAACCTTCTATAGGTATATTAGGGAGCGTAGGAAGACACAGGGAGGGATAGTGAGGCTGAATAGAATGGATGGTGGGTAGGCAGAGAGTGACAGTGATAAAGCAGGGATACTGAATGAATACTTCTGTTCAGTATTCACAAAAGAGGAAGTCAGGGAGGTGCCTAATCCAATTAACAGAAGCACACTGGAGATGGGGGTTGATCCCAGCCCTTTCACAGAAGAAAGGGTTCTGAAAGAACTCCTAAAACTGAAGGTGGACAATGCAATGGGCCAGATGGAATTCACCCCAGAATTCTAAAAGAATTAAGCAGAGAACTAGTGACACCACTGACTACGCTTTTTAACAAATCATGGGAGGATGGTTTGGTACCTTAGGACTGGAAGAAGGCGGATGTGATTCCCCTTCACAAAAGTGGGACCAAGATGGAGGCAGGAACCTACAGACCTGTCAGTTTGACCTCTGTGGTAGGGAAAGTGATGGAATCACTTCTGAAGGAAAGAAGTGTTGAGTACCTAGAGGTCAGTGGGGCACAGGACCCAAGGCAGCATGGGTTCACAGCGGGAAGGTCATGTCAGATGAACCTATGTGATTTCTTTGACTGGATGACCAAAGTAGTAGACCAGGGAGGGGCTGTGGACATGGCCTACCTAGACTTTAGCAAGGCATTTGACACAGTCCTGCACAAAAGATTAGTAGTCAAATTAACCAGCCTGGGAGTGGGTCCCAAGGTGGTAGCCTGGGTAAAACATTGACTGAACAACAGGACACAGAAGGTAATTGTAAATGGAGTCCACTCTGAAGAAAGAGGGGTTACTAGTGGGGTACCACAGGGTTCAGTTCTGGGTCTAGTCCTTTTTAATGTCTTTATAAGTGGCATTGCAGGGGGACTGGAAGGAAAAGTATGCCTCTTTGTAGATGACACAAAGATCTGCAACATGGTTGATACACAAGGAGGTGTGGAAAGGATAAGAAGGGACTTAGCAAGGTTGGAGGAATGGTCAGAAGTATGGCAGCTTGGATTCAATGCAAAGAAGTGCAAAGTAATGCACCTGGGAAACAAAAACCCAGGGGAAGATTACACAATGGGGGGGTGTAGTAACAACAGAAAAAATGGAAAGAGACCTAGGGGTAATCATATCAGATGACCTTAAGGTTGGCAAGCAATGCAGGAAGGGCAGTAGGGAGGCTGGGGTATACTGGGATGTATAGGAGAGGCATCAGCAGCAGAAAACAGGAAGTTGTTATCCCTCTGTACAGACAGTTGGTGAGACCCCATCTGGAATACTGTGTCCAGTTCTGGAGACCCCATCTCGGCAAGGACATAGACAGGATAGAGGCAGTCCAGAGGAGGGCAACTAAAATGGTGCAGGGTCTGCAAGAGAAGCCGTATGAGGAGAGACTAAAGGAGCTTAATATGTATACCCTTGAGGAAAGAAGGAGAGGGGGGACATGATAGAAACTTTAAGTACCTCAGTGGAATCAACAAAGTCCAAGAGGGTAGCATCTTTCAGAAAAAGAGATGTGCAAGAACAAGGGGTCACAATTTGAAGATAGAGGGGACAGCTCAGGGACAATGCGAGGAAGTGTTTTTTCACAGAGAGGGTGGTGGATGCATGGAACAGCCTTCCTGAGGAGGTTGTGGGGTCTAAAACTGTGGGAGAATTCAAGAATGCATGGGACAGACAGAAGGCAATTTTTGTGGGGGGTAGGAAGAAACAGGCTATTGGTTAAATAGAATCTGCAGCTTATCCTCTAGTTAGGGAAATGGGCAGACTAGGTGGGCAAAGCGGTCCTTATCTGCCATCAAAGTCTATGTTTCTATGTTTCTATTCTAACAAAGGATTTTTTACATCCTGCATGTGCCCTAGGCTAATGTTCATCACCTTCAGGAATTTAACACTTTCTGGGTCTTTGATCTACAGTAACAATCAGTTTTCTGGTCCACAGTAGCTCACCATGAGTCACTCAGGAACACTCACCCTTGCTACAGTAAAAATTTGCAGTCTCCTGCCAAAACTGGCAAATCATAGATTGGGTGGACGAATCCTGCTTCTGATACTGCTATTATGCTTACATGGGGTATCTACTTCTGTTCCAATCAGCAACCACTATGGAGAGAATACCTCACAACACAATGACTTTACTTTCTTCAACAAAATTGCTGAAACACAACATGTGTGTGCCTACTCCACCCTTTTCCCTCTGAAGGGTTGTACCTACAACTCATTTCGTATGCCCAGAAAATACAAAATGACACAACTGGTTCATCTCCCATTCCACACTATTAAACTGTGGTTTCTCCTATTCCTCATCATCCTATTATCAAGAGACTTAGAACTTAACCCTGGCCCCTCTGTCCACCACTCTCCCACTGACCTATTGGCTGTCTCATGAAAAGGGTTTCTCATTGCCCATATGAATATTAGGAGCATTACCAGGCACTTTGCTGATCTCAAGGCATGGACAAAAGTGTACAGTCCTGACCTACTGTGCCTATCTGAAACATGGCTCAAGCCTTACATTCTGAACTCCTTATGTTCCTTACCCAGTTGTTCCTTGATACGGAGAGATAGACTATCCCCAAAACATGGAGGGGGGGTCACTATCCTCTATAAAAACCATCTTGATGTTATGGTCTGCCCACCCACTGGCTCACCCTCAGTCTGTGAGTTCCTACACACAACCATTGCCCTTGGTGCAAAAAAACTCCACATTATCTGTGCCTAAAACCCACCCACAGGAGGTATCACAGGTCATCAGGATTCACTTAATCAAGCTGTCACAAACACCAAGCAAAACAAGGTCATAATTGCCAGTAGAGATAGGCAAGTGATTATGCCCCTCTACAGTGCCCTGGTGAGACCCAACCTGGAGTATTGTGCTCAGGAATGGGCTCCATATAAAAAAGGGGATGTTCATAGCTTGGAGCGTATTCAGAGAAGGGCTACTAGATCCATCAAAGGGTTAGGAGACATGTCATACTCTGAAAGGTTAAAGGAGCTAAACTTGTTTACTCTGCAGCATAGAAAAACTAGGGGAGATTATTTTGTGTTATTTAAGTGCTTACAAGATGATACAAAATTACACATGCCCACACAATGGAAAGCATCATGGGCTGCATATGCAAATCACCACAGAATGTTATGCTGGTTCAAGTTTGAGCAGAATTCCATGGTGTTGAAAGGCCTCTCACACAGTTTGCAAAGAGTCCTGCCAGGACTCATCAGTATGCCTAGTCTGTTTGACACCCCAGAGGAAAGAACCTGCTACCCTAAGATGGTCTGCCTGGGTTATATTGTGGTGAACCCTTTACAATAAAAAAACTATTTAAAAGACTAAGAATCTTCGTGCTCAAACACTGAGGCAAGCGTTACCCCAAAGGGCATTTGGCTGGGAAGCCAAGTTTCAAGAAAATACAAAATCACACATGCCCACACAATACAAAGCATCATGGGCTGCATATGCAAATCACCACAGAATGTTGTGCTGGTTCAACTTTAAGCAGAATTGCATGGTGCCGAAAGGTCTCTCACACAGTTTGCAAAGGGTGCTAACAGATGACATAGACACGTGTTTCGTCCTACCAGGACTCATCAGTATGCCTCGTCTGTTTAACACCCCAGTGAAATGAACCAGCTACCCTAAGATAGTCTGTCTGAATTATGTTGTGGTGAACCTATTAAAGTAAAACAAAACTATTTAAAAGACAAAGAACCTCTGTGCGCAAACACTGAGGCAAGGGTTACCCCAAAGGGCATTTGGCTGGGAAGCCAAGTTTCAAGAAAATACAAAATCACACATGCCCACACAATGCAAAGCATCATGGGCTGCATACAAGATGATGCTCTATTAGTCAACCTAAGGTTGACCCCAAAAAAATCAAAATATGAACCCAGGGGACATCAGTTTCAATTAACAATTCAAAAATGGCATACTCTTCCGAGAAAGCATTGGTTTAGCCAGAGAGTGGTTCTCGGCTGGAACTCTTTACTGGCAGAAGTGGTAGCCAGTACTAATATGGATATTTTTAAATCTAGATTAGACAAGTATCTTCTTGGTAAATAAAAGACATAATAGATTAATGTTAAATACATAAAATAAAGGCAAGCTCTAGGGACACAAGTCTAACTAGCTTGAAATTACCTAAGAACCTATGAACCTATAATCTTAGGTGACTTTAATGTAAACTGGCTGGGACCAACTCACAGCACACTGCTGACACTAACGCAGAGCTATAACCTGCACCAGATCTTAACTAAACTCACTAGAACCACCCCTTCTCTAACTACCTCCACCCTCATAGACTGGGTACTGGTGAATCACCTTGACCATGTGCAAACTGCAGGCATCTTGGCAGATGCTATCACAGACCACTCCCCCACTTTCTGTGTATGGAGCCCGGAGACTGCTCCCCCATCCCCTCCATGCTACATCATAATTACCAATTTTGTCAAACTGGACATGGAAGCTTTCCTCTTTGATGTATCCTGTATCAAATGGTCTGACATCTATCACTCCCATGATATTCAAATAGCCCTTGATATCTTCATTGATAATTTCACAGCACTTCAGGATAAACATTCCCTGAAGGTCACCAGAAGGGTTGGGGTAAACAAACAAGATGGCTACACAAGGACCTGCTGGCTAACCTGCTCACATGGGACAAACTCTGGAAGAAGTATAAAGTGTCCAGACTACCGGAGGATTACAGTACCTACAGGGCCTCTCGGAGTGCCTGTAAAAAACAAACCAGAATAGCAAAGAGCATCTACTACAAGAAACTGCTCACAACCTCTGCTGGTGACCCTAGAAAATTCTGGAAACACAAGACATTTCTTGGGGCTACTCAGTCATCGACCCCAGGGGATATGATCCTAAATGGTGTACATTGCAACTACTCAAACACTATAGCAAATGCCTTTAACAGATTATTCATGGATCTGTCTCAGTACACCTCATCCTTTGCTTCATCTCCCACAGCATCTCAGCCTTACTGCACACCCCAGAGGTCTGCATCTGGTGCTGACCACTGCCAACTAACTACTACCCCACCTTTCCACTTTAAAGCTATATCTAGATCTGAGATCCAAAGGCTATTGTAAAACATATCCAACAACACTAGTCCTGGCTCAGATTCACTCGAGCCATGACTCCTGAAGCTAGCGGCACCATTGATTGCCTTACCACTGGCCAAGATTTTCACTCTGTCTCTCTCTGTCTCTTGGCGTTGTCCCAGATCTCTAGAAGATTGCCCGAGTTACGCCTATCCTTAAAAAAGGAGACCCAAAGGATATCAACAACTACAGGCCCATAGCCATCTTCTCTCTGCTAAGCAAGCTGCTGGAGAAGATTGTTGCAACCCAAGCTATTGACTATCTCACAAAGGACAACCTTCTCTCAGACACTCAGCATGGTTTCAGAAAATGGCACAGTACCTCATCTGCTCTTCTCAAATTCTCCACCGATGTACTCTGCAACATGGACAAAGGCCTACTAACTGGAGTAGTATTTATAGATCTTATCAAAGCTTTCGATCTTGTTGATCATCCCCTGCTTCTCTCAACCCTGCATAGACTTAACTTCTCATCCTCAGTAGTTGACTGGTTCAACAACTACCTATCAAACAGATTACAACTTGTTAAATTCAACTCCGCTCTCTCGGATGTGACCAGCACAGACATTGGAGCACCCCAGGGCTTCATCCTGGGACCCCTTCTTTTCTCGCTATACATCAACAACATAGATTATGCCATACTCTCCTGCTCAGCTATCTTATACACTAATGATCTTGTCCTCTACTCCAGCACTGACAAAGTTAACATCATCAACAAAAACCTCTCCTCGGATTTCAGGAATGTGCAAACATGGCTAAATGCTAATAAGCTCATCCTCAACACAAAAAAGATCCAAGCCATGTTTCTTGGCACTACCCCCAAACTCAGGGCCTGTAAGGAACCCCTCTTAGTCCATGACTCTGGGGGATCTCTCATCGACTGTGTCACATCCTTCAAATACCTGGGAGTCCGCCTTGATAAATCCCTTGATTTCGGTCTGCACATCCAGTCAACCTGTAAAGCAACAAATGCCAGACTTGGAATCACCTGTAAGACTTGTCACCTGCTAACATCATCTGCCAAATTGGCAATTGCCAAGGGTATTCTGCTTCTAGCGCTGACATATGGTGTCTCCACTTTTGCTAATGCCCATAAAACTGCTCTCCATAAATGGGATGTCACGTATAACCACATATGTCAGTATGCCTCCTCTTCCCATCACCTCAAGCACCACTGCACACTGTATAGAGATCTAAGCTGGCTGTCCCCAACTGCCTACCAACTATACTCCCTAGGGACCCTCACAGACTCTGTAATCTGTAACCAAACCTCCTCCTCCCTTGTAGCTCTACTTGTACCACAGACACCCGCCCAAGGACTACACTCAGCAAACAAATTTCTACTCACCATACCCAGGTATCTTACTTCAAAAAGCTCTTAAGCATTTCACTGCACCACCCCAGCCACCTGGAACTCCCTCCCTCCTGCCCTGAGGCAGGCTAACTCCCAACCAATCTTCAAAAAAGAACTATAACGCCACCTATCCCAGGACCCCTGCACATGCTTTGATCCAGCTTAATGTCTCACAGCTAACCACCCTATTTCGCCCAAGATACTGCTGCTCTTCTAAACAAGCTTTGCTATAAAACGTCTTATAGCTACCACTTAGCCCAGTTTCAGTTATTTGCATGTACTAATGTCACTTTTGTCATCTCTGCATAGCAATATGTATTATCTTGAGTACTGTCTGACTTGATCTGTATTCTAACCTACCTGTACTATATACTATGTACCTGTACTATGTACTATGTATTGTATAATCTCATCTCATTTTATGTAAGTATTCTCCCAGGTCGTGCCAGAAAATAGTAAACTTTGGCTAGTGCTCCTAACCCAGTTAACAAAAACTGAATAAATAAATAAAATAAATGTGTTGTTTGGAAATATTTTTACACCAAATTTTCAATATAGCCTTTTAATGACCCTGCCTCATAAATACAGGCAGACAAAATGTTCAACTGCTGGCTTAAAGGTGTTTTTGTGCTGGGACTGTGAAATCAACTTTTGAGATGCAAAAACACATTTTGGGCAGGAGTTGAAAAATGACAGCTGTCACAGTAATGAGGTGTTGTAAAGAAATGGCTATGTTGAAAATGTGGGGTAAAATATTGAATATTATCGAAATTATGAGCCTGTGTTTGCAAACATCAATGTAGGCTCATAATGTTTTTGATTTTTAATGTTTTTATGCCAAATTTTCAACATAGCCTTCTTATGATCCTACCTCATGAACAAGGGCAGAGAACATTTTCAAATCCTGTCCGAAAGGTGATTTCGTGCAGGCACTGAGAAAATCACCTTTTCAGATGTAAAAGAAAACATATTGGCCAGAAGTTGAAAAATGACAACTGTCACATTCATGGGGTGCTGTAAAGATATGGCTATGTTGTAAATTTGGCATAAAAATATTGAAAGTATCAAAGTTACGAGCCTGCATTTGCAAAATTTTATGTGGGTTCATAACTTGGCTGTTTGTTAATATTTTTGCACCAGATTTTCAACCTAGCCTTCTTTTGACCCCACCTCATGAACAAGGGCAGAGAAAATCTTTAACTGGTGCCCGAAAAGTGATTTTGTACAGGGACCACAAAATCACCTTTCGAGATGTAAAAAAACATATTTTGGACAAGATTTGAAAAATGACTGCTAGCACAGTCATGAGGTGTTGTAAAGATCTGGCTATGTTGTAAATTTGGGGTAAAAATATTGAAAAGTATCAAAGTTATGAGCCTACATTTGCAAAATGCAATGTAGGCTCATAACTTTGTTAATTCTCAATATTTTTACACCAAAATCTCAACATAGCATTCTTATCACCACACCTCATGAACAAGGGCAGAGGATTTTTTTAACTCCTGCCCAAAAGGTGATTTCACAAAGTGATCACAAAATCAACTTTTGGGACAGATCTGCCTAATGACAATGACATTGTTCATGAGGTGGGGTCCCAAAGAAGGCATGCTGAAAATGTGGGTCAAAAATATGTTAAAATGCCCAAGTTATGGCACTGAGTTCAAAACCCCATTAAAATACATTGAACTGCATACCTGTGTCTTCAGTTTGCAGTCTGGCTTTCAAGAGTGAAGATATGTCTGTGGTCCAGAGAGGATTACAGTGTTGGACCCCAAATGGGTAAGTAAGGGCTTGATGGTGGGTGCAGGGGGTGGATAATGAGTGGAAGGGTCAGGTGGGGGCTAAGGAATGGCTGCAAAAGATATTGAAGGACTTTTTTTTACAGGTAAAAAGATAAAAGAGACTGATGAACTCCGGTCACAAGACTGGGGGTTTGGGCACCCCCAATGTCACAGTTATATGGGGGAAAACATTGATGGACCATTTTTTTAGAGGTGAAAAAAAAGGCTGATGATCCCTGATTGTGACACTCAGGGATTGGGCATCCCCAGTATCACAGTTATGTTTTCTGGGGGGTGGGAGGGTTAGTGCTGAGAGGAGGGTTGGGTGGTGGGAATTTTATAATATAAAAATAAATAAATGAAGTAGGCGGTCATAGTGGAACAAGGCCCACTCTGCCATGACCAAGATGGCCACCACATTCTGTTGTGCATGTGTGATTGCTACCACATGTGCAGCAGAGTGCAGTGGCCATCTTGGACATGACAGCATGTGCCGTGATTGCTGGCACTGTAAAATAGTGCAGTGCTGTGTCGATAGGGGCAAAATGGGTGGACTGCTTCATGGACGTGGAAGCGACTGTGAAGCAAGTCCAATGTGTTGTTCATTCAGAAAGAATGTGGAGCCCTTTTTCTCAAAGCAAAAGGTTTGCAGGGCTCCACCCACTGTAGCCCTAAAAACTGATTAATATATAAATGCTTTTCCTGATATGCTAGCTATGCAGTTTTCCTGCTTTTTCACAGGATTGCCTTAATTAAGGGGTTGAGTGAGGAATTTTCCAAGTATGCCATGAAAATACTTGTAAATAGTTTTGTATTCTTTACAAGATGTCCCAGATATTCAAAAGAGTTGAGCCATGTGCAATAGGGTTGTGCCTCCGCAAGTCCGAAAATGCGCCATTCTGTGATATTCAGCAGGAGGCAGTCACGCCCCCCAAATCTTGCTGAACAACAGCGCAATGATAATGATGGCATGCACTACTGAAGGGGGAGGAACCATGCATAAATGGCACAGTGCGATATTCAACAACTTGCGCCATGCGTAATAGGGGATCAAGTGAAAGTTGCGCCATAGCGGAAATGAGCCAAAATAAAAGAGAGCAAGGGAGAGGTGCAAGAACACTACAGGGAAGCCACATATGAGAGCAAAACACAGCAGGACACACTGGGCAGCAGGGACACACAGGGTCAGGCAGGAAAGGGCACCTGGAAGCAATAGCCACAGAGAAAGGTGTGGGGGAGACATTGCAGAAGGGGGGAGGTACACCACACAGCAGTGAGGCAAGCACAGGCAGGTGTTCCCGGTGCAGGGGAATTAGCAGTGAGGACAGCGGGGGGAATACAGTAACAGCTGCCGGGGGGGTGAACACAAGCCAGGGACTTGGCCAGTGCCTCTTCCAGATGGAGGCTGTTATGAGGGGGATGAGAAGGCAGGCAGCAGGGGGACATGGCCATGGAAGGGCCCATCAGCAGTATGCCCCCAACAGGCAGTACCGAGCCCGCACCAGTTTTGAGATGTACAGTGATACCAAGATTGTGGGCTGGTACAGCCTGAATCAGGCAATTCTGAGGTGGCTCTGTGAGCTGTGCAGTGATGTGATGCAGGCACCCACATGACAGAGCCATGCCCTGTCAGTGGAGACCAAAGTGACAGCTTGCATGTGCTTGATCACCACGGGTACATTCCAGAGACCAACTGGGGACACCACAGGCATAACCCAGTTGGCCACGTCACATAACCTCACCCAATTCCTCAGTGCACTGCTGCCACATGCTGCGGAGTACATCCATTTCCCCAGCACACCAGTGGAGGACACAGCAAACATACAGGAGTTCCACAGGGTAGCACGTATGTCTGGCATGCTAGGGGCAATAGACTGCACCCATGTGGCCATCCACACACCACCTAGCCTCGAGGGAGCCACATACATCAAATCACAAGGGCTATGCCAGCATCAACTGCCAGGTGGTGTGCGATGCCAGGGGGTGCATAATCAATGTCTGTGCCATGCACCCTGGGGGGGCACACGATGCCTTCATCTGGCACCAGTCAGCACTGTGCCACAGATTCGAGAGTGGGGATATCCCCACTGGACACCTAGTGGATAAGTATGCAAACCACATGGACAATCATAGGGCCTGGGAGGACATGGTCAGAGGTGAAATGGGTAGTGGCCTACATGGCCCGGGGCAGGGCGATGCTGATCACCAAACTAACCTCCACCCTCTACACACAGGTGACAGTGGATACCCACTCTGTCCCTGGCTGCTAAAACCCTTCCGGTGGCCCGCAACCCCATCACAGCAACGCTACAATGATGCACACGCCACCACTCGTAATGTCATCGGGCAAGTGTTTGGGATGCTGAAGGCATGTTTCCATTGCCTGGACACCTCTGGCGGTGCCCTACAGTACAGCCCCTCAAAGGCCTGTGGGCTATTCCTGGCCTGTTGCATCCTGCACAACATGGCCAACGAATGTGGGATAGCCGTACAGGTTGAAGAGGGGGGACAGCGATGGGGATGATGAGGACACTGGTGATGATGGTGATGGGCAGCCCCCCTTGGGTGATGGGACCCCCGACTGCTCCGGCTGGCACAGCTGCACCTGGACACCATCATGAAGGAGCACTTCAGCCAACCCAGGTAAGTGATGGGGCCATGTGCAACCACCAGTAGCTAAGGCACAACCCACAAACACGCAGGGGTGCATGCCATCAAGGGAAGTGGCAGGCACCAAACTTGCACAAAGGGTAGGAGGCACACCAACCCAGAATGTCACCCCTAGCCACACACATGTCCATAGACCACCACGCCCACTGCCTGTCCATGTGCGTGTGTCAGATGCTGAGCACCACTGCACACTGGTGTATAGAGCAATGCAGGCATCATCATGCACACGCAACTGCGGACATCAGCTGGGAGGGTGTGCAGATGGACTGTGTGTGCGCATGCAGGGCCAGGTACCCACCCATGCACTGCCCACTGAAAGACACAATGCACACAGGGCAGCACCAGACAGTAGCCATGTTGGGAGACAGGTCAGTCACACGACACAGTGCTCTGGCCCCACCGAGACCCACCAGCACTAACAGGCTGACCACTGGCCTCATGGGGTGGCACCAATGGTCCCCCAGGGGTTCCACTGCATGAACGCGACCGTGCTCGCACAGGAGTCTGCAGCACACCGAGCATGCTTGTGCCAGGTGTGCTTGGGATGCCCACAGCTGAACCTGGTGTTGACAGAGAGGGTGTCACACGATGCCGGGAATGGGGGGTGGACAGTGCACTGCGTGGTGTCTGTGATGCATGGGCACATGACTGTGTGCCCATTGTGGCCATGACAGCAGTGAATGCCTGTGCATGCCTGTCAATGGCAGCGGTCACATCCTCCCACAACCGGTCCATCCCTGCCAGGATCAGAGCAGTGTCTCTGCTGCGATGCTCCTCTGCCCGCTCCAGAGCCGCACACAGTGCATCCAACAATGTCCCAAGCCACATCTGCTGCTGGACTGATGCTTGCAGTAGGTGGGTGTGCACATCCAAGAGGTCATCTGCCTCCTCGGCATCCTGTCCCTCAGGGTGTGCACAGCCCTGATGCTCAGCACCCCTTGAGGGTGGGCGCTGCACACCAGGACCAGGTCTGGGCATGTCCACCGGTGGTGCACAGATGCCGCTGCTGGACCCTGTACCCCCAAACCCATTGACCGACTGCTGATGCTGTCCCTCTGGCTGTCACTCTCCAGGGCTCAGTGGTGCCACCGCAGTGGCCGCAGCAGTCCCACTGTCCTTTAACAAACACCAGTGCTGCCCCACTGGTGCTGACAGGCACAGGCTGGGACTGTGCTGACATGCAGGCCTCCACGGCAGCACCACCCACAGCCATGGCCACGATGTTACCTAATGTGTGGCCATCCCATGGCATACACGTCACTGCCCATGCCGTTAGTGACATCATCATCGATAACGGACTAGGCACCGGTCCGTGTCACAGCATGCTGGCATCTGTGGATGCTGAGACATGGGCAGGGCTTCCTCCGCACCTGTTATAACAACATCAGTGTGGACAGCCAGGTGGGCCCACTGTTGCTCTGACTCACGTATAACTGTGGAGGTGGATGGTTCCCCTCCTCCATCTCCAGCTGACTGTCCTCAGTGGACAGGCCCACCACCGCTGACCCATGCAGACACTCAGGATCTGTAAGGGAAAACAAAGTTGCATTACTGCATGTGACCTACCCTGCCCCCCCATAGACAGACTATGACTTACCATGCAGTGATGGGCTACCACCCGTCTGGAAGCCACCACCCGGAACACCCTCAATGGCACAATGCTGCATGCTTCCAGCAATCTTCTCCTTCTGTGGGGTCAGGTGTATCACCTCCAGCTGTCCCCCACCTGTCTCAGCTCGTGCTGCCCTGATGGCAGCCACCTTCTCCTTTATCCTCCTCTTGTCTGTGCCCATCTTCTTCTTGCACTCCTGCACGGAGCGCTGGTGGCTGCCATGCAGGTTAACAGCACGTGGCACCTCCTCCCATGCAGCAGCATGGGCTTGAGGTGTTCCCTGCTGTCTGCTGAGAAGTGGCTCCTGATCCAGGTAGGCCTCAAAAAGGGCTTCGGTCTCGGCCTTGGTGAAATTAGGCCTCCTCCACCTCCAACCACTGTGTTCCTCCTCTCCCACAACTTGCTCGCTCATTTTTTAGCCTGTAAGAATGGCAGTTGTTACCTGTGACTGTGCAGTCCCATGCATGTCCCTAAATCCACAGTCCACACTCCCAAACAGCATGCAACTCACCAATAGATCGCAGTAACCGACTATGGCCACTGCAGCCAAATGTCGCACTTTTATAGTGCAACCCATTCAAATGAGGTGAGGCGCAACTTTAAGTGGATGCAAATTGCAGTGCTGTGCCATTGCATGGCAGATTAGCTGTTTTGCATATGATGACTGAATATCGCGCTGTTGCACTTTGCGCAATTGTATTGAACGTGCTGAGCCAATGGTGCAGTTCTGTGACATGCGTAGTACACACCTCACTGCTCCTGCCCGGGTTGCTGACACAGGCGTCTGCTGCGCTGCTGACGTGCTGTGCACAGGAAGCAATGCAGGGCACGGCCACCATTGTGCCAGTGGCACTGTAGCAATGTTCACCTACATGGTGCTCTGGCACTGGGCCATCATAGGTGCACTGGGTCAATAGCGCGGTAGGCCGCTACTGGAGGTTGCACACAGGCAGCCAATCATGCTACATGCATTGGGTTCCAATGGTGCTGTGCGTGTCCATGCGCCAGAGACCCTTGACCCTGTGAGTGACCTCTGCCCCCTAGGCGCCATGCGTCAGGCATGGGTGCACCACTATCACGCTGTTCAGTGACAGCATGATAGGGAATGGCAGTGCTGTACCACGCAGCATCTGCACATGGAGAGCTGCACTGCAGAGCACCATATTTGCAGACCGAGCTGAGAGAGTGGAATGCAGGAGGGCTGCTTAATGGATGCAGGTGGAACTGGTCAACCTAGTGGACATAGTGGAGCCACACCATGGACCACTGTTTGGGGAGGCACCCCTGGACAGGTCCAGGAGCCAGGTGTGGGAGGAGGTGGCCACTGCACTGGAGGAGGCCACTGGATGGGGGAGAAGTGCTGACCAGTGCTGCCATAGGTATTGGGACCTGTGGCGGAGGGAGCCGGAGCTGCTAGCCCGCCTGCGGGGACGTGCCAGAAGGGGCACGGTGCCATGGCCAGGTAGGTGTTACGTCAGCACACTTTTATCTTCCATATGGGTATCACGGTTGTATGTGTCCAGCACATGGGGGAAGGACCATCTGGTGTTGGCTGTGGTGGTGTTATGGGTGTGGGTGGTGGGTCTGGCTGGGTGGAAGGGCACACACCTGGGGGCAGGGGGGCTTTGCTATGGGATTGTACTGATGTTCCTCTCTCCGTGTTTGCACCACAGGCCTGGAGGAGCAGTGCCTGGCCCGTGAGCTGCGGTGCAATGAAGAGGAGAGGGAGGCCAGACAGGGCGAGGGTCCACAGTGCCCAAGGGGCCGACCCAATGATGGTGAGTGCCATACCTCCATGATTACTATTGCATGCTGTGTAACAGGGTGGGCAGCAGGGCATGGCCACCATCCATTGACACCACTGCCATGCACGCAACTTGTTACAGTCAGCACTGTCCAGTGGCAATGCATGTCTGGGAGTGCATCGATGGTGGTCCATGCATGCACCAGGTACATGGCTGTGCCACTGCCTTTGCACCACATAGCCATGTCACTAAACGGCCACGGTGGTGCTGTGTGTGACTTGGCCGGTGGGTGTGTGCAGCATTCTGCATGGCTGTATGCACCTGGGTGGGCAGGTCATGTGGATGTGATCAATGTGGGTGGTCACACACCATCACAGAGGTATATCCACGGCCGTATGCCATGCACAGTGGATGGGCTGTATGGGGCTGTGCATTCACACCTATTGACTGTGCTCCCTTGTCCTAGGTATCCGCCAACTCAACAACATCCGGGAGGCACTGCGGGAGATCCTGCAGATAGTGAGGGCATTCCTGGATATCCTTCGCCGGATAGATGAGGCTGGGGTCCTCAGGAGGCACAGGCAGTGGAGAAGTCAGAGGGGGGAGCGGGGCTCCCATTAAAAGTCCCTCTGCCCCTGATATCCCCTTCCCCCCTGGACCTACCCTCACACCCCTCCTTTCCTGTCCCATTTGTCCACCCCTGCCCCTTACCCACCCCCACCTTGTTTGTGGCCCTCCCCCCACCTTGTATATATTGTTGTACATAGTTACCTTTTATATGTTGTTTTAATACAGTTATTTTGATATGAATACTGAGGTGGTCTCTGATTTGCAGCAGGCTATAGGTGCTCACCTGCAGTGGTGTGCATGGCGTCAGGGGTGGTACAGTCATGGGTATGTGTGTGTGTCCATATAGAGGTGACTATGGTGTGGGGGTAGCTATCAGTCAGTGTCTGTGGTGTGTGTGTTGTGCCCTGTGCAATGGATGACTGTGTGCAGTGGTCCATGGTGCATGCTGTGTGTCCGTGGTGCCCCTGTCAGCCCATCCATGGCCTGTGCAGCTGACACCCATGCATGTCTGTGACCTGCACGGTCTGCTGGCATGTCAATAGTGGCTGTCCATGCAGGGCAGCCACTGTACCCGTCACAATGCTGGGTTGCCTCCTATTACTGGTGTGGTGCATGTTTGCCTCAGGTGACACTGTGGCCTCCACAGTTGTTGACCAATCTCCATGCTGTGGCTTGTGTGTGTTGTAGGGGATGTGCACCACTCTCTGTGACTTGTGCTCCGGGAAAATGCTGGTGGCGTACAGGTCCACAGTGCCTGCGCAGGGTGGCTGGCACTCCAGTGCCATGGAGGACTGTGGGTTGTGTGTACACAGTTTACATGGGCCCACGCTGGGGTCTTGGTTACCCCGCCACTGGGTCCCTGTGTTGTTGTGCCCTTGGGTATGGGTGGGTGTCTGTCCATGTACTGTGTGGCATCCGGTGTGGTGCATGCTTCCATTCACCACTGTGGGTGTCTACACTGGCTGTTGTGACCAGTGCTCAGTTGGGGTGTGTCTTTGGGAGAGTGTGCAGGGTGCTGTACCACTGGTGGGGGGGTCTGGGGCATGCCATGTCCCATGTGGGGTACCTCGTATGCCGACGCTTGGTTGGTCTCTCAGCAGTACCTCGGGGGGGGGCTGTGCATGGTGGCACTGTGTATGCCATTGTTGCATCACTGTGTGCTGCCACCCGCTGATAGGTGCCCGTGGTGGGGCTGCCTTGCATGGTTCTGTGGTGCACAGAGTTGCAGTGTCACAGTGGGGGTGGTGGCATGCATGGGGTTTCCTGCAGTGGTGGATGCTGCTCCTGGGCAGGGTGTCTAGGAGTCATGGTGCAGGGTGTGCTCTGCATTGGGGGGATGGTGTGTCATGGGGTGGTCAGCCCTCCCTGTGTGCCAGTCATAGCTTGCTGGGGGGTGTGATGGGGCACCATGGCCCAGCTGTGGCTTGGTTGCTGGTCTCCATTGGCCAGTGGTTATTCCAGCCCTCCCCCAGTTGTGCAGTGCATGGGGTGTGGGGGGGATGATGTCTGTTCTGCTGTGTGTTCCTGTGCCCATCTGTGGCATGGGTGGTGGGCCCCTACCTCCCTGGTTGTGCAGTTGCATTGCCACCCTGCTGCTGGGGGGGGTGTCCCTGATTGCACTATAGCACATCTGGACTGCTCAGCTGCACATCCCTTGTTGCACTATAGCGCATCTGATCTGCTCAGCTTCCCCTCCCTAGTTGCGCTATGGCGCAGGTGGTGCAATATTAAGTTGTCAGCTGTAGGCTCAGTTTGGCCGGCTCAGTTTTTGAATATCGCACCTCTTGCGCATGGACGCAATGGACTTGCACTTGCTCCTGCTATTGCACACTCTCTGGGTGCAGTTTGAATATCTGGGCCAATATGTACAACATAGCCATATATGTTTCACATGTATTAGATTACTTACTGTTCTGGTTTACATGATTATTTTTTAAGTTTTTTTAGTACTTGGTTTTTCATTCTCTCCAGGAACACTGCAACAATTTAGTGCTAATTAAAGTGGCCCTTTTTTTAAATCTTATTTACTGTGTTGTGTCTATTTATTTCTGAAGTGTACAAACATATTTAGTACCTAGGCTACACAAAGTAACAAAATAAATGTAATGGGTGAATAATGTTATCTGAACAGTAGAAAACCATCTTATTTAGAATGTTTAAAAAAAGGTGACCAGTCAGGTTAAAGAACTTATTCCATTTTGCAAATCTGAAGCTGCAGGTCAACATAGCTGATGCTGACAATCTATCCTGAAGATGAAGCTGCATGAAGCATGAAGATTCAAACAGCTGATACAGGCAACATTGGTGAAGCATCTATTACTTCTGTGGTGTGAAGACAAATAGAAGGAAACATATGCATACTGTATGCTATCTCAAAAAGAAAGGAAATTCTTTGGAAAAAACTGTGTTAATGCACCAGTTAAGATTCAACTTAAAGCAACAAAAGGAGGGACATTTGGTGTTATGGTTTCCAAGGTAGCCAGCCAAATGGGTGACTGCAACTGAGTGACTCCAATAAGAGTGACTCTGTTTGCACACCTGATGGGATAGCAAGTGGGTGTAAATAGAGATGGGAGGGATAGCGACTGTGGGAGGGTTGTAATAACGAGAGTGAATGGCATCGGAGTTGTATTAATGCTGGTGAAGTACAGCAATGATGGCTGCTACTGCTGAGCTCTCCACCTAGTGTCGCGGATAAGGTCATGGAATGCCATAGCTATGGTTCCGGGTTCAGGACTGTTACTAGGTAAAACACTTTTTTTTGCACTGTTATGGCTGTTACAATTGTTTTTCCTCTTTCTGTTCCCCAGAGATGGTGACCCAGCCTCAGTACCCCCTCCCATGTATTCCCCTTTTCCTCAGTGTCTGCTCCCCGCTGGAGCTGATTATATTAAGTTGGGGGTGGGGGGTTGTGCCCCCACATTAACTGTTAATTTGAGTGTCCATCGGGTCACCGTATTGGCAGCCATTTTTGTAGGTTTTCTTTCTGCAAAATGTACTTGCTATTGTGCAAGTCACCATAGAAAAATCACTCTTATAACATGAAACCAGATTCCAACCCTAGCTCCCCATCCTCAACCCCCCAAGCAGTGAAATATACAAGACAACACAAGCAACCAGACAGCCATCATCAGGTACTGTAAGACAATGTACAAATCTCTCTAGATGACACAAGAGTCATCCATCATCATGGCCCAGTGTTTTTGTAGTCATGGGTACACATGCACACTTCAACATATGCACACCCATGTCAGGATGCAGAACTGGATCTCCTTAGTAAGGATTTATGACTGGTCGTAGACAAAAATTTTGTCGAATGACCAGACAGAGAAACCATCATGTTGACTGCTTTTTGTGGTTGGCAAACAGTTTCTTACAAACCAACATCTTTTCTTTCGGAGGCTTTTCCCCCGTACCCCCCATGTGGGGTCTCCAGAACTGCATGCAGTACTCCAGATGGGGTCTCACCAACTGTCTGTACAGAGGGATAACAACTTCCTGTTTTCTACTGGTGATGCCTCTCCCTATGCATCCCAGTATTCCCCCAGTCCTCCTTACTGCCTTCTCACATTGCTTGCCTACCTTTAGGTAATCTGATATAACTACCCCCAGATCTATTTCCATTTTTGTTGTTGTCAGTATCTCACCCCCCATTGTGTACTCTTCCCCTTGGTTTTTGTTTCCCAGGTGCATTACTTTGCACTTCTTTGCATTGAATCTAAGCTGGCATACATTTGACAATTTCTCCAACCTTGCCAAGTCCCTTCTCATTCTTTCCATTCCACCTTGTGTATCAACCCTGTTGTAGATATTTGTGTCATCTGCAAAGAGGTGTATAACTGACAATACTCTTCAAAGCAGTATCCTATCCTCCTACTCCTCCCTGATCAAGCTTAAGACTCCATCCCACTGCCTCCAGCAGTCCACTGTACTGCAGTTGAAAGCCTTTTAGGCCTGCACCTGCCTGGGTGTGACAGGGAGCTCCTGCCACTCTCAAGGACCGAACTTTTCTTAAATCTGTTGCAACAGTTCTTCTATTTCTTAGCCTAATCTATCCTTTACAATTTCTAGCCCTTAAGGTTGGCCACCTATGGGCACCCCCTTCCCTTTCTTGACTATGCTATAGTGTCCTCTTTAATTTTCCTTTTCCCTCTTAGATCTTCATACAGGGAGGTTATTGTGGTGACCTCCAAGCGTATGTAAAACAGGTTGTGTTCATTGTTGTTGGATTTAGTATGTAATAGCACTATGTCATAAAATATCTTGATCTATATACCAATGGCCGGATATTCAAACTGCGCTATTTTGTGGCGCAAGCCCTTGCACTGCACAAAATAGTTGTGCAGGGGTGTGGCCGGAGTGATGTTCAAAGGAGTTGCGCTATTGAGTAACTCCTTTGAATATCACCCCCAGCCACAGCCACTGTGCATGGTGCAGTGGAACTTGCGCCACCGCAAGTGGTCAGAGTGGAGCATTCAACTTGCGATGGTGCAAGTACCATTGCGCCATGTGCAAATTTCCAATATTCAAAAGGTGACCTGCAAATGGGGCCATAATTCATGCAAGGTGTGGGGGAGGCCATTTGCATCTGTTTATGACCCCATTTGCATGTCATTAGCATGCAGGTGCGCCGATCCCTGAGGACTTGCGCCTGGCGCCCTGCCAGGCAGCAACCATCGGGGACCAATGCCCCCTGCAGCCCGATCGCAGGCAAATGTGTAAGAAATCCCCCATCCCCTGACTGGCCCGATCGCGGGCATAAGCTTAAATCACCTCCCCACCAGCCCGATCACGGGCATCAAAGTGTTCTCCAAACTTACCCTGGTGGTCCAGTGGACTGCTAAGCCCGATCGCGGGCTGAAGAGGTTCATAACCCCCGAATGTATCCCTGGTGGTCCAGTGGACCGATAAGCCCGATCGTGGGCTGAAGAAGTTTAACCCCCAGAACGTATCCCTGCTGGTCCAGTGGACCGATAAGTCCATCGCATGTGCATTATGTTGCGACACCCCACCCCAAGACCGTATCCCTGGTGATCTAGTGTCCCCCCACCCATAGCCCCACTGCCCGCTCCCCAGCGGCGGTGGGTGGCAGCATCCACCCCTGCCGCCCGCCACCCACGATTGACTGCCCAGTAGGGCTGCACACCCATTGGTGCAGAGCAAGAACCAATGGGTGTGCAGCCACTCCTCTAAAACAGTCCGGATATGTGAATGAATTCATTCACAAATCTGGACTGCCTTGTACTGGTATAGTTACATGCCCATTGGCTCTTGCTCCGCAACAATGGGCATGCATCTCACCGGCAGTTAGTCAGTGGGTGGCAGGCAGGTGGGATGCTGCTGCCTGCCAGCTTCTGGGGAGCGGGTGGTGGGGCTTCATGGTGGGTGGGGTGGGGACACTAGATCATCAGGGATATGGTCTTGGGGTGGGGTGTCACAACATAATGCAGCCCGTGATCGGGCTTATCGGTCCACTGGACCACCAGGGATACGTTCTGGGGGGGTTAAACTTCTTCAGCCCACGATCAGGCTTATCGGCCCACTGGACCACCAGGGATATGTTCAGGGGGCACACTTTGCTGCCCGCGATCAGGCTGGTGGTAGTTGATTAAGCTTATGCCCCGATAGGGCCAGTCGGGGGACTTTTCTGCTTTTGCCCGCGTTCGGGCCAGTCGGTGGGGTGGGGGGATATTTTACACTTTTTCCCATGATCAGGCTGCAGGGGGGGGGCACAGGGAGTAGGTTGAGGGCCAGCCACAGGTGGCAGCTGCTGTGTTGCACCCTGCAATGGTGGCAGCTCATCTGTGGGTGGCACTCGACTTAAGCTTTTTTGGCTCAAAGTTGTGCAGGCGCAGGTTGGGGGTTGCATCTGCACAACTCTGCACAGCCTGGCTGAATATCGGGCTGTGCAGTTTATGCATGGTTCCTCCCCCTCCAGTTCAGCATGCATTTATTTGCATTGCACTGTTGCTCAGCTTGTTTTCAGTGGTGCAACTACCTCCTGCTGAATATCGCAGAATGGCACAATTTCAGACTTGCACAGGTGCAACCCTATTGCGCATGGCGCAACCTTTTTGAATATCCCACCCCTTATGTTTATGAAACCTGTAAATGTTGAAAATACCATGACACTAGGTGTTTTTGATAATGGTAAAAAGTACTAGGTAACTATTATACAAATTAAGTTAGCTGTGCTATTTAAAATGCATGTAAATTGCTGTAAACTGAACAAGTCTGACATTTCATGGTGATTTGCATATATCCCATGATGCTTTGCATTATGAAGGTATGTGTGATGTTGTGTTTCTTTGAAACTTCGCTTATTGTCAATGACCTTTTGGGTAACCCATGTTTCAGTGCTTCTGTATTGAGATTCTTTGTCTTTAGATTGTTTTGTTTTTTTATTTGAGCCCCCACTACCCAAGCAAACAAGGCCTGCATAGGAGTGGATCAGATTCAGTAGGTGCTGCCTAAGTGCAGAGAAAGGACATACATAATCTGTTGCTGCAAAGTGATGTACTGAAGAAGGGATATGCCATTGGTTAAGGTTATCTCCTGTATTTTGAATAAACATTACAAAGAGATTGTGTGCTGAACTTAAAGTTCAGTGTCTGGTCTCACTGTTATCCCATAACCAGTGCCACTGGAAAATTGTGGAAACTTTTACCCAAAAATGCGGGAATTTTCTTGCAAAAATTGTGGGAAAATTGTGGGGGTTCACTATACATCCCCACTGCCCCCTAATAAATATTTTATTGTTTGCTACAGCATGTATTGATCACATAAATTGTTAGATAAATGTATTGCCACTTGTAAATGCTTTTAATATGAAGAAAGATGTGTGTTTTTGAAATGCACTGTAAACCAATCATTATGTAGCATTTCTTCTAAAAATCAAGACGTCTAAGTCATGCAGTGCTAACTAGATTTTATTCAGTAATTTACAGTTAGTCTGTACTGAATACATCCTGAAACAACATATGTTGCCAGTTTCTAGGTGTTAAATAATGAAGTCTGTTTAAACTACTTGCTTTGGTGCAAGAAAAAAATAAACAGAAAACCGGGGTGCCTAGTAAAGGTCTAGTAAGAAAAATATTTATTTTGTTAAAATGATTACTGTTCTTAATCAGCACTGTAAGTACATTTTAAAATTACATGATAAAAGTATCAAATCATACCAATAGCTTTTCATTATGTCATACAATAGTTTTCAGTATATTGTACTTTTGTTCTACTTGGTTTGCAGTGATTTTACTTGGGTTGCAATTATTTTTGTTCAGCATGTTTTCAGAAATGTTTGCTTTACGTAGACTTTGTATGTGAGTATACAGTTGTGGCAGACTGACATGTAAGGAATCACTGTCACCAACCCCCTCAGAGCACATTCAAGTTTATAATCAGCAGGGCCATCCAAACTCTTGACACATTTTAATCAAAATCCTTTCAGATTGAAAGTACTTATACAAGGAAAATCTACTCTACCATTCAAAAACAAGCATTGTAGTCAAGGCTTCATTTAGGTGAATGGGGCACTTTGCACCTCTTCTCACACCTATTGTTTCAATCTCTAGGTCAGCAAAAAGTTCTCTGATAGTCCGCTTTAACACAGATTTTAAGTGTTCAAGTCTACATATGCATGACCAGAGGATTCTGAAACCAAAGCAGGGAAGTGAATCACATGAAAGCAGAGTCACATTTGACCCCTTCTCACCTCACACTGTACCGTTTTGGTCAAATCCAAGTCTGTGTACCACATCTGAGTAGATTTCCTTGAGAATTTAAATATTTTTATACAATTTCAGTCAAAAATTCCATAAATGTAAGAAATTGCAAGAAATTGAAGATTTTGTGTGGAGAAGGGTGAAAATTGCAGAAATTGTGGGAAAATTGCTCCCACAATTTTCCAGTGGCCCTACCCATAACCTCTTCACATTGGGCAGCAGTGCCTTGTCCATCACTGTTCTCAGACTGTGGATCAAACTGCTGGCTTCACTTTGCTCTTTGACACTCAATCCTCCTTTAAAACCCATTTTAAAGCTTGGTTGCTGGAAGAGGCTAAATGCAATTGTACCTTGGGGTGACCCCTGAGTTATCCTCTCCTACTTTTCACAATGCCTACATCCACCCCTCCACACTATCAGTAGTGTCAAATAAGGCCTGATGTACCCTGACTTTTAGTGCACCTACACTGTGATGTCAGATTATAATGACTGCAACATTTGTACCCTACATAAGTATTGTATTCCTGAACCTATTTTGTACTTTCTTGTTATCTGCTTGTGTATTGCTGTATTTCTTACACTTGCCAATGTTAACTGTTCTCAATGTATCCCTTGCATCTGAATTGTATGTATCACTTACTGTGCCATCTCTATGGCCCAGGTCATGCCTGAAAACTTACCCAGTAAACAAACAAATAAATAAAAATAAAATAAATACATTTGAAAATGCTGTAATGTCAAGAAAACTGCTTATTACAGTATTTTGCTTTAAGTCTCCTGTCGATTTCATGGCCTTTTGTATCACTCAATTCTGGTGCATCTCCTCATTGGAGCTCAGTTAGTGAGTGGGTGGGCTGAAAACCTCAAGCAACACAGCCACTTTGTTACTCCACTGCCAAGCACCCGGCTTGATGTATTGCTTCTCCCTGACATAACAGGTACTTTCTTTAATACTTCTGAAAGTCCATCTGGTTGATCCTGCCATTTGTACCCTTTGAGCAGGACTTCAACACTTTGAGACACAGCAGCCGCATCACTAACAGACTGTGGGTGAAGAAGTAACTGAACTGTTTGTGGTTCACAGTGTAATTTAAAAAAAAAGTAAAGAATAAAGCCTATACTGGAAAAGCAGAGACGGGCAGTGTGTGTGTGTGTGTGTGTGTGTGCGTGCATGTGTGTGTCTCACAGCAATGTTCCATTAACTTACTAAGGTGGAAGGAAAACATTCCCTGCACCATTAATTATAAAAAATAATATCTATGCAACTGTTTTGTTATGGAATTTTTTTATGCATCCTCAGTGCATCATGACATCATAAACCTCTTGAGCTTTGTTCTCAGGTTTATGGGTCATCACACACCTCAGGTGTGTAAAAAAAATCTGTAACACACAGTTGCATAGACATTATTCTCTATATCATTTCCTATGATTTGTCACAATTCAAATTACTATATAACCATGCATACATTTTGTACTAGACGAAAAAGTTGGGCATTTGCATGAAGTACTAATCTATCTGCAGTACTATAAATGACTATCTCAAGCTGCAGCTCTGTTATTTCCTGCCGTTTCCTATTAACGTCATTTGTATAGAAACATCATTGCACACAAAAGTCAAAATAAAACAAAATCTGTCCATTTTCTGCAATTAGGATCCTGTTACATACAATGCAATCAAGATTACATTCAAATACAAATTAAAAGTTTTACACATTTAGAAAATTGCTGCACGTACAATATACACTAAACACTTACACTGTCACATACTAGATAAAATAACTGCACCTGAAGTGGAAGTACTGTATACTGTATGTTTTGATATATGCATGAATAACCATGGCTACAGAAATGCTGGACCATGATGACGGATGTTCTTTGTGTCATTTGTAAAGAGTTGTATGTTGTTTGTTTCTTTTGCTGCGGGGGGGGGTAGGGGTTTAGGTTGGGTAACTCTAATCACATTTCACTCCTTTTGTTGCTTTAATGTAAAGCCTAACTAGTGAATTAATAGTTTTTTTGCAAATAATATAAAAGTATATACAATGGGAATTGGGGTAAAATGATGAGATAAAAAGGAAACAGAAACATATCAAAAATATATTGTTGTTACTGTTGGTATGAACCAATCAGGGAAAAGCTTTCACAACAGTGGTGACATCACAGTGAATAGTGCAGCATTGAAGCCAGCTGCTGAAATCTAATAAAAACAGGAACATCTTTAAACAAACTGCAGATTTAAAAGTTGTAACTTGCAGACTACTGTGGTATATATCAAATATACAAAAGCCTGACTAAAAATAGGACAGGAAAACATATTTGCACCCCTAGATATTCTAGTAGAGGATGTTAACATAGAAACATAGAATTTGACAGCAGATAAGGACTGTTTGGCCCACCTAGTCTGCCCATTTCCCTACCTACAGATACACTGCAGATCCTAGTTAACCAACAGCCTACTTCCTTCTACCCCCCCAACTAGAATTGCCTTATGTCTGTCCCATGCATTCTTGAATTCCTCCACTGTTTTTGACTCTACAGCCTCCTCAGGAAGGCTGTTCCATGTATCCACAACTGTGAAGAAATACTTCCTCATGTTATCTCTGAGTCTTCCCCCCTCTATCTTCAAATTGTGCCCACCTTCAGGTCATCTGATATGACTACCCCCCAGGTCCCTTTCCATTTTTGTTGTTGTCAGTATCTCACCCCCCATTGTTTACTCTTCCCCTTGGTTTTTGTTTCCCAGGTGCATTACTTTGCACTTCTTAGCACTGAGTCTAAGCTACCATACATTTGACCATTCCTCCAACCTTGCCCTGTCCCTTTTCATCCTTTCCACCCCACCTTGTGTATCAACCCTGTTGCAGATCTTTGTATCATCTGCAAAAAGACATACTTTCCCTTCCAGTCCCTCTTCAATGTCACTTATAAAGACATTAAAAAGGACCGGTCCCAGTACAGAACCCTGCGGTACACCACTAGTAACCCTCCTTTCTTCACTGTGGACTCCATTTACTATTACCCGCTGTGTCCTGTTGTCCAACCAGTGTTTTACCCAGGCTACCACCCTGGGACCCACTCCAAGGCTAGCTAATTTGTTTATTAATCTTTTGTGCGGGACTATGTCAAATGCCTTACTAAAGTCTAGGTAGGCCATGTCCACAGCCCTTCCCTGGTCTACTGCTTTGATCACCCAGTCAAAGTAATCAATTAAATTTGTCTGACATGACCTTCTTGCTGTGAATCCTTGCTGCCTTGGGTCATGTGCCCCACTGGCCTCTAGGTACTCAACAATTCTTTCCTTCAGAAGTGATTCCATCATTTTTCCTACCACTGAGGTCAAACTGACAGGTCTGCAGTTTCCTGCCTCTGTCTTGCTCCTACTTTTGTGAAGGGAAATCTCATCCACCCTTCTCCAGTCCTCAGGTACCACACCATCCTCCCATAATTTATTAAAAAGGGTAGTCAGTGATGTTATTAGTTCTTCCCTTAGTTCTTTAGAATTCTGGGGTGAATCCCGTCAGGCCCCATTGCTTTATCCATCTTCAGTTTTAAGAGTTCTTTCAGAACCCTTTCTTCTGTGAAAGGACTAATATCAACCCCCCCTATCCAGAGTGCTTCTATTGACCTGATTGGGTATTTCCCCCTGCCTTTCCATTGTGAATACTGAGCAGAAGTATTCATTCAGTATCCCTGCTTTTTCACTGTCAGTCTCTGCCCAACCACCTTCCTCTTTGTTCAGCCTCAGTATACCTGCCTTAGTCTTTCTTTGCTCCCTAATGTACCTATAAAAGGTTTTATCCCCCTTCTTAACTGAGTTGGCTAACTTTTCCTCAGTTTGTGCTTTTGCTATTCTGACTGCCTTCCCCACTTCCTTCTGCTTTAACTGGTACAGTTGCTTGTCCTGCTCATTCTATGCTTCCTTATATTTCCTGAATGCTGTCTTTTTCTCCCTTACCTTCCCCACCACTTCTTTTGAGAACCATAGTGTGTTTTTCTTTCATTTTGATTTGTTTATTTGCTTCAAACAAAGGCTTGTTGCCTCTGTGATGGCAGTTTCGATGTTTCCCCATTGTTGCTCCACCCCACCTTCTTGCCTGTTTGCTAGTGCTTTTCTGAAGCACTCTCCCATGTTTACAAAATCAGCCCTCCTGAAGTCCAGTACCTTCACTTTTGTGTGGCTTGACTCTACAGCTAAGTTTATCATGAACCACACTGTTTGGTGGTCACTTGTTCCCAGATGGCTACCCTCTTCAAGATCAGAGATCCACTCTTCATCCCCATTTGAGAGAACCAGGTCTAAGATTGCTCTCTCCCAAGTGGGTTCCAAAATTAGCTGTCTGAGGCATGCCCCCTGTAGGGCTTCGAGAATGGCCCTGCTCTTGGATGTGGCTGCAGTAAAGGTGCTCCAGTTATCATCTGGCATATTCAGGTCCCCCATCAGCAATATTTCCCCTTTCTCTGCCATCTCAAGTATGCCTTCTGTCATTTCCTTCTCCATTTCCTCCCCCTGAGATGGGGATCTGTATACAACCCCTGTGCGGATTGTGGAGCCATTTCCAGTCTCCAGGGTGACCCACAATGCCTCCTCTCCTCCCTGTTTACCCTTTAATTCTGTTGCTTTGATCCCTTCCCTTACATAGAGAGCTACTTCTCCTCCTCTTCTTCCCTCCCTGTCCCTCCTATAGATTGTGTACCCTGGTATGTTGACATCCCAGTCATGGTTCTCTGTGTACCATGTTTCTGTGACTGCCACAATATCCAGGCATCATTTTTCCATCAAGGCTACCATTTCAGGGAGCTTTATACCTAGACTACAGGCATTGGTACTCATTACCCTCCATTTTTGTATGGCTTTATTTCTTTTTGCCCCATCCCTGTCCCTACTGCCTTTGTCTTTTTTTCTTTTTCTCCATTTACCCCTGCCCTTCTCCCTATCAACTGCTCTATCTTGGTGTTTACCTCACTAATTACCCTGATTTTTTGGGGGGGACTAGGATTTCCCTTATCCTCTTCAGTGCCTCCCCCCTTGGCTGGTTTAAATGCTTACCATTGAAGCATTTAAACCTATCACCTAGGATCCTGGTTCCCCTCCAAGACAGATGCAGAACATCATGCCTGTATAGGCCTGCATCCCTCCAGGTAGAGCCCCAGTCCCCAATGAAGCCAAATCCCTGAGCTCTGCACCAGCTTTTCAACCAGTCATTGAATACCATGGTGTGGAGTGCCCTAGCCTCATCCATTCCATAGGCAGGTAGCACTTCTGAGAAAGTTATCATGTGTGCTACTTGTCTAAGGCCCCTTCCTAACTCCACAAACTCTTGTTGCACTTCTCTGATCGCATTCTCAGCCAGGTCATTCATCCCTAGGTGGATAATGACATCCAGCTCCCTCCCCCTTGCTGCTGCTCCCATGATCCTGAGGATTTATTTCCTGTACCTCCAAGCCTTGGCACCGGGCAGGCATCTTACCTCCCTTTCTCCTCCCTCCCCAGTTCTACCCCCTAACTATTGAGTTCCCTACCAGGAGTTGCTTACTTCCCCTGTGGGGTCCTGGGCCACCCTCCTGTGGGTCTCTATTGTGGAGGTTCCCAGCATCCTCCTTGGTCTCCACTGCAGGTGCCACCATAGAGGAACCATGCTTCACCAGAGTGGTAAATGAATTGAGGAGAGGCACAGCTGGAGGGATGCACCTCTGTTCCACCACTCTTACCCTCCCTTAGCCCACCGTGGTCCAACAACTCCTCTTTCTTGTCAACCTCTGAGGTAGTGGCGGTGGCCTGGGTGGTCTCTGAGGGGGGGAGATGAACAACCTCCTCCATCAGACCAGAGAGGTGCCTGCAAAAAGGGCTGCAATGCAGTCTCAAGAATGCCTCTGGAAGACTGCTGCTCCACAGCCAATGCATTGCACCACTCCTCACATGTCTGTGTCCCTTCCAGTTACAGATGCTTTTTTGGTTTTTGATCTTGTTTTAGTGTGTGCAAGCTTGTGAGTGTCTCTACCTCCATTCAGTGTGCTGTGCCTTTAAGGATATGAATAGGTGTATGTTGTTAGCAGTTTTGGGAAAGTGATCTCAGACCCCCTGCTATAAAGGAAGTGTCACTAAAGCCCACAATCTAAGTTTAAAACAAAAATAGCAATGTACAATTGCTGTAAAGCACTGCAATTATTCTGTTTCCTTTCCCTTCTGGCTTCTTCTGAGAAAACAAAAATCACTTGCTACCTCAACTCTGACTAAGCCCCACCTCTAATTATCACATAGCTGTGGTCAGAGACCAGACAATTAGCACCTCTTACCCAACTACAGGGCACATTAGACAAGCCAAGACAAAATTTGCAGCAATTAAAGACTGCAAATAAATACACCACCACTACAAGCACAACAGAATAGGTTTTAAATTTTCAACAGCCCAAAAACAATTCTAAGTAAACACAGCAAAGAAATTACAGTGTCACTAAAATCTCACAATCCAAGTTTAAAACAAAAATAGCAATGTACTATTACTGTAAAGCACTGAAATGATTCTATTTCCTTCCCCTTCTGGCTTCTTCTGAGAAAACAAAAATCACTTGCTACCTCAACTCTGACTAAGCCCCACCTCCAATTATCATGTAGCTGAGGTCAGAGGCCAGACAATTAGCACCCCTCACCCAAACTACAGGGCAAGTCAGACAAGCCAAGACAAAATTGCAGCAATTAAAGACAGCAAAGAAATACACCACCACTACAAGCACAACAAACTAGGTTTTAAATTTTCAGCAGCCCTAAAACAATTCTAAGTAAAGACAGCAAAGAAATTACAGTGTCACTAAAAGCCCACAATCTAAGTTTTAAACAAAAGTAGCAATGTACAATTACTGTAAAGCACTGAAATGAATATGTTTCCTTCTCCTTCTGTGAGGAGCCATTGGAGGAGGGAGTTGAGGAAAGGAGGTTGGGAGACACAGGACAAGAGCTCTTGGGAATAGGGATATTGGTTGAAAAGGGAATGGACCATTTGGGAACACCCCAGGGTGAGGCACTAGAAGAGCAGAGGCATGGGGTAAGAAGCAGCAAGGAGCCTATGGTGGTAAAGAAAATGGCAGAGAAATCTGAAGAGCTAGTGATGGGGTCTTCAGAGGTCTTCAATGAAAATTAGTGCATATGGCAGAGACAGAGTGTAAGAAATGTGATGGGTGATGTTCCAGGTACAGCACACACAGTGGGAGATATGCAGCAGAGCAAGTAGTGAGGAGGAGAAGAATTACCTCAAGAGGGACACAGTGCACAGAAAATTCAGGAATAGTGGGTATATGAAGAGCAGGTGGGGTAAGAGCTAGTGTGGAGATGAAAGGGGTTAGTGCATGCTCCAAAAGTGATACATTCAGGAGGTACAGGATGATGCAAAGGAATGAGAATAGGGAGGTCTATAGGGAAAAGAAGAGGGAGGCAGGGCAAAGGACATGGAGGACTAAACAGGTCACTGAAGTGTGGGGCCCACAGAGAACAAAAAAGAGGCAGTGAAAGCCAAGAGTGTGGATAGGAGGAGGGGGCTTGAGGGAAAGTCCAAGAGGGGAGGAGGTGATGAAGACATACTGGGTGAGGGCAAAAATCTGGACAAGGACAAATTGGATGTTGGAAACAGGGAGGCCAAGGAGAGACAAGTCCTTGGGCATAAACTTGAATACCAGACGGACACTCAGGAAGAAGCGAGCATAAAGGTGTCACTCTTAGGGGACTCAGTAATCAAGGGAATCAGATGTGGGAGAAAGGGAGCAAAAAACAGTGCAGTATGGATACAGTGTATGCCAGGAATGACAGTGCTTGAGGTGAGGCACTATATTCCATCTTGGGGCAAGTATCAAGGTGAGAGGAGAAGCATCTGGTGTTTCACCTAGGTACCAATGACCTGGAAGGGAACAGTCTGATGGAGGTACAGGCAAGGTTCAAGGAGCTTGCTAGGTTCTGTAGTAATATGGTTTTTCCTTCCATTTCATTCTCGGAGGTGTTACTTGTACCAAGAGCAAGCACACCCAGCAAGGAAAACGTATTGGAATTCAATAGATAGCTGAACGGATGGTGTGGGAAGATGGGGTTCAGTTTGATAGGTGACTTGGGATCAATGGGAAGAGGAGGGGCTGTATGCCTCTGACAGGCTGCACCTGAGCTCTGAAGGGGCAGCTGTACTAAAGAATAAAATGGAGGATTTCATACCAAGGAAATTCAATTTAAACTAAACCGGAGGGGGGGTTAAAGAAAAGGCCAACCATATGGGTTAAAGAATTGAGAGGCTATCAGCCTTCCCCCAGGACAAGGTAGAAATAAGGGAAACAGGCAGCAACAGGGAGGGGTTGAAAAAGGAGGATAGGGAAGATGAGTTTCCATGGTGGAGGGGTTTGGTAGCAAATGCTAGGAGCCTGGGGAATAAACTGGGGGAAATGGAGGCTACCATGGTGGACGAGTGTCTCAACATAGTAACAGTGTGTGAGACTTGGTAGAATGAGCATCATGCCTGGGAGACAGTGATACCTGGCTATTGATTGTTTAGGAAAGACAGGGTGGGGAAAGGGAAAGAGGGGTAACATCATACGTCAAGGAAGAAATTGGTACCATGAAGGAGCAGGAAGAGGAAGGGGAATCTGAGATAATGTGGATCACCTTAGACAAGAGAAATGGGGAGCATTTGAAAGTCAGGGTAGTTTACAGTCCTCCTATGCAAGGGGAAGAGGGGGATAAACAGCTTATACAATCAGTAATGAAAATGACAGAGAAAGGAGAAATTCTACTGGTAGGGGACCTAACCCCCCGACATCGACTGAGAGGTCCCAACAGCAGTATCAATTATTGTAGGAGCAAGGGCATTTTAGAGGCACTACAAGGCATATTTCTGCAACAACTGGTTAAAGAGTCCACTGGGGTGAAAACCTGTTGGATGTAGTCCTCATAAATGGAGAAAGTGTGGTGGAGGTGGAGGTGGGTGAAGAATTAGGCACAAGTGACCACAACACTGTCAGGTTCAGGGTGAGAATGGGCAGGGAAAGGAACAGGATGAGCACTAGGGTAATGGACTTCAGGAAAGCAGACTTTAGCAGGATTAGGAAGGTATTTGGTGAAGAAATGTCAAGGTTGGGGAATATGAAGGATGTGGAGGAATTATGGGCAGTTATTAAGGGAGGGGTGCTGAAAGCTGCTGACATATGCATCAGGAGAGTCAGGAAGAATAGAAGAAAGAGGAGACCTCTTTGGTTTACAAGAGAGGTGGTGGAGATGGTCAGGAAGAAAGCTAGGGCATTCAGGAAGTACAGGATGATACAAAGGAATGAGAATATGGATGTCTGTAGGGAAAAGAAGAGGGAGGCAGGGCAAAGGATAAGGAGGACTAAACAGGTCACTGAGGAGAGGATTGAAAACCAGGCCAGAAGGGGAGATAAAACCTTTTTTAGGTATGTGGGAGAGAGAAGGAAGGGACAGCTAGGAATTGGAGGTTATGGGGGAGGATAGAACAATGCTAGAGGGGGATTTCAAAAAAGCAGAGGCATTCAACAACTTCTTCTGTTCAAGCTTCATGGAGGATGGTGAGGGCAGAGGGCCAGGGCAGGACGGGAAGGGAAGAGAAGAGAAGAGAAGAGAAGAGAAGAGAAGAGAAGAGAAGAGAAGAGAAGAGAAGAGAAGGGAAGGGAAGGGAAGGGAAGGGAAGGGAGAAAACCATAGGTAAATGGATTATATGAATTTCACTGCAGATTGAGTAAGTGAAGAACTGTGAAGGCTTAGGGTGAATATGGCAATGGGTCCTGAAGGCCTACACCAAAGGGGACACAGGGAGCTGAGGGAGAAGCTGGCACCACATCTGGTGAGACTGTTTAACTTGTCCTTGGACACAGGCATGGTGCCTGAGGACTGGAAGAGGGCAGAGGCAGTTGCACTACACAAGTGGGGAAGCAAGGATGAGGTCAAAAACTACCGTGCTGTTAGTCTCACCTCGGTGGTGGGGAAGGTAAGTTGCTAAAGAAAGGCTGGTGGAAAACCTGGTGGCCAATGGTATGCAGGATGAAAGGCAGCATGGCTTCACTAATGGAAGGTCCTACCAGACTGACCTGATAGAGTTTTTCAATTGGGTGATGCAGATAGTGGACCAGGGACGGGCAGTGGACATGGCCTATCTGGACTTCAATAAGGTCTTCGACACCATCCCACACAAAAGGATGATGAATAAACTGGAATGCCTGGGGGTGGGCCAGAGAATTACTAGGTGAGTGAAGAACTGGCTCACAGAAAGGTGTCAAAAAGTGGTTATAAATGGGGTACATTCCAGGGAATAGGCAGTGATCAGCGGGGTGCCGCAGGGGTCAGTGCGGGGACCACTATTCTTTAACATCTATATTAGTGACCTAGTAGAGGAATTGGAAGGTATGGTGTGCCTATTCACAGATGATACAAAGGTCGGCAATACAGTAGACTCTCAAGGGGGAGTGGAGGCCATGAGGCGAGACCTACATAGAAACATAGAAACATAGAAGTTGACGGCAGATAAGGACCTCAAGGCCCATCCAGTCTGCCCATTTCTTTTTCTACCTTATAAATGTGCCATCGGCCTTTGCTCTGTCAGTGACCTATCTATTCATAGTCATGTGTAATGCTCCCTTATGCCTATCCCATACCTGTTTGAAGCCCTGCACTGTATTCATAGCCACCACTTCTTGTGGTAGGCCATTCCGTGCATCTACCACCCTTTCTGTGAAAAAGAATTTCCTCACATTCCCCTTAATCGGCCTCCTCTAATCTCATGCTGTGTCCTCTGTCCTGCTATTTTTCTTATATTTAAACGTTAGACTCTTCACCTTGTTTATGCCCTTAAGGTGTTTAAATGTCTCGATCATATCACCTCTCTCCCTCCTTTGCTCAAGGGTATACATATTGAGCTCCATTAATCTGTCCTCATATGTCTTCTGATGCAGTCCCTGCACCATTTTGTTGCCCTTCTCTGGACTGCCTCAATTTGGTTAATGTCCTTGTGAAGGTGTGGCCTCCAATACTGCCACGCAGTACTCAGATGGGGCCTAACTAATGTCTTGTACAGAGGGATTATTACCTCCTACGACTTGTGATACTTCTACTAATACACCCTAACACCCCCTAGCCTTACCTACTGCTTTAGAGGTCTGTTGGATGATTTTAGGTCATCAGTGATGATGATGCCTAAGTCTCTTTCTTCCTTTGTGACTGCTAGCAACTCCTCCCAGCCTATAAGTGGCTTCAGGGTTTCTCTTCCTATGTGCATGATTTTGCACTTCTTTGCATTAAATCCCAGTTGCCACTCTTCTGACCATTTTGCTAGTTTATCCAGATCTCTTCTCATTCTGCCCACCCCATCTGGATCATCTACTCTGTTGCAGATCTTGGTGTCATCTGCAAACAGACAAGCCTTACCCTCTAGTCCATCTGTGAGGTCACTAATGAAGATGTTGAATAGGACTGGCCCCAGGACTGATCCCTGAGGTACCCCACTTGTGACTTGCATCTCTTCTGACTGTATACCATTTACCACCACTCTGTTTTCTGCCAGTCAGCCAGTTTGCCACCCAGTTGACCAACTTCTGACCCACCCCGAGCCTACCTAGCTTATTTATCAATCTTCTATGGGAACAGTGTCAAAAGCTTTGCTGAAGTCAAGGTAGGCGACATCAACTGCTCCCCTTGGTCCACCACTCTGGTTACCCAGTCAAAGAAATCTATGAGATTAGTTTGACAGGACCTTCCTTTTGTAAACCCATGCTGTCTTGGATCCTGTGCTCCTATGGATTCCAGGTGTTGCACTATCCTTTCCTTAAGGAGTGCCTCCATAATCTTGCCCACTACTGCGGTAAGACTGACTGGTCTGTAGTTCCCGCCTCTACCTGCTACCACTCTTGTGGAGCGGGATCACATGGGCCCTTCTCCAGTCTTCTGGGACCTCTCCTGTGCTCAGAGACTCACTAAACAATTCTGCTAATGGCTCTCTAGTTCCTCCTTTAGCTCCTTAAGTACCCTGGGATGTATGCCATCAGGTCCCATTGCCTTATCCACCCTGAGCTTAGCAAGCTCTTGTAGGACCCTTTCTTTGTGAAGGAGTAGTGCTCACCTCCCTCCCCTGTGTCCATGATGTTGAGCTGTGGGCCTGCCCTACCTTCTCTTCAGTAAATACTGAGCAAAAGTATCTATTTAGATAGATGCCTTACAGGGTCCTCCTCCTCACATGCTCTCTTTTCTCCATTGCTTAGCAATACCCTCTGGACTTTCTCCTTTCACTAATGTATCTATAGAAAGTCTTGTCACCTTCTTTTACTGTTCGTGCTAGTGTTTCCTCAGTTTGGGACTTTGCCTGCCTTACTGCCTTACCTGCTTCCCTTAGGGCAGTTTGGTATGCCTGCTCATCTTCATCCCACTGTGTTCCTTATATTTCCTGAAGGCCAGCCTTTGGCTCTGACCTTTTCTGCTACTGTATTTGAGAACCAAAGTGGTTTCTCTTCTTGCACTTCCTTTCTGTCTAACACAATGGGATGTTGCTTCAAGTATTGTATCCTTAATGCTTGCCCACTTTGCCTGTACCTCCTCACCTGTGTTTCTTTTGCCAGGGCTAGCTTAACTCTGTTGGCCATCTTATCAAAGTCAGCTCCTCTGAAGTCCCATATTTTTGCCTTGGAATGGGATGATTTAGATGTAGTAGCCAAATTGAACCATACCATGTGATGGTCACTGGCCCCAGGTGACCTTCTACCTGGAGATCTGTGATCCCTTCTTTGTTAGTCAGTACTAGATCTAGGATAGCCCTGTCTCTTGTGGGTTGCTGTACCAGTTGTTTGAGGCCCTCCCCTGCAGGAATTCACTATGAGTCTAGTTCTGGCAGATGTTCCTGCTGGTATTGACCAATCTGTATCTGGCATGTTGAAGTCTCCCATTATCAGAACCTCCCTTTAGCTGTCATGTTTTGTATATCTTCTAACAGTAATGTGTCTATGTCCTCCCTCTGGTCTGGGGCCTGTAGACAACCCCAGTTCTTATGGCTGTCCCATTTCCTGTTTCCAGGGTGACCACAGTTCTTCTGGCTCCTTATGTGTATTCTGAATTTCTGTAGCTTTGATATTTTCATTAACATACAGGGCCACTCCTCCCCCCCTTTTTGCACCTCGGTCTCTTCTGAACAATACATAGCCAGGTACTGAAGTCTCCCAAGTGTGGTTACTGGTAAACCACGTCTCACTAATTGCTACTATGTCCAGTTTAGCCTCTGACAGCTGGAGAAGCTGAAGAAGTGGTCAGAAACCTGACAACTAAAATTTAATGTGAAAAAGTGTGCAGTGATGCACCTAGGGTGGAAAAACATGATGGAAACTTACTTCCTTGGGGTGGGAGGAAATCAAGTAAATGGAACAGGAAAGGGACCTGGGGATTATTGTATCAAGGAATCTTAAGGTGTGGAACCAGTGTAGCAAGGCAGTGGGTAAGGCGAATGGTATGTTGGCCTGCATTACGAGAGGCTTTACCAGCAAAAGGAGGCAGGTGCTAATGCCGCTGAACAGAACTATGGTGAGGCCACACCTGGAGAACGGGGTGCAGTTCTCAAGACTGCACTTATGTAGGGATATTGAGATGATGGAGAGGATTTCAGAGAAGAGCAACCAAGATGGTACGTGGGATGCGAAGATAACTCATATGAGCAGAAGGAGCTGAATCTGTACCCACTAGAGACTAGGATGGAGAGGGGGGACATGATTGAGACTTTTAAAGACTTGAAGGGGATAAATAAGGTGATGGAGGGAAGCTTGTTCAAAAAGGAGGAAGCAAACATGAGGGGATACAGCCTCAAATTAGAAGATGGAAAATAGAGAGGCAATGTCAGAGGGAAGTTCTTCATGGAGAGGGGGTTGGAGGCCTGGAACAGGCTGCCAGAGTAGGTAGTGGGAGCTGAAATGGTGGAGAGTTAAAGAGAGCTTGGGACAGATATATGGGTTTGCAAAGGGGGGTGAAACTCCAGAGATAGTATAAAGGTGGTGGGGGAGCAGGGGAGGATGCAAAGGGCAGGCAAGATGGGCCAGTGTGGTCTTTTTCTGCCATCAAATTTCTCTGTAATCTGTGTAAAAATAGGCAAGCAATTTGTCATTACTTGTAGTAGGTGGGCAGAACTCACTAGTTACTCTGCCACTCAAGTTATAGTTCTGCCACTTTACACTTGAAAATAAATTACATATTTTGATTCAGTCCATTAAATATTCTATAATGTTATTGTATATTAATAAATATATATTCTCTGCAGTTTTTTTTTGCTCCTTCCCAAGCCCTTGGTCAGCCACTCCTTTGGGCCACCAAGGCCCATAGACGCAGCATCCCCATCACCTTCCACCGCCCCTACCTGTGCCAAGACCATGGATAACCTGGTGTAATCCTTCATTGGGAGGGCCCTTCCCAGTGGGAGGCAACTGGGAGAGGAAAAACACCTGCAGGCATACAACATATCCTGGGCATGATGGGTGTTTGCACGGACACCTCTGAGCTTTTTGAGGTGGTGGGGACCTGTGGCTGTCATCCAGTCAGCTGAGGGCAGATTTTCCAATTTTCGTCTGACCGACCAACACCTTCCCACAAAGGGCCAGCTGCAGTGGAGTCCTGGGTAGGGATGAGCGAAATCTGAAAATTTCACCTAGCGAAATATTTTGCCTAATTTCCGCATTATGCGAAATTTTTTGCCTAGGCGAAATGTAATTTCATTTCCGATTCTGCTTTTGCGTAATGCGAAATTTCACCTAATTTCACCAATTTCGCTTTCACGTAAGGCGAAATTTCACCATTATCCTGAATTTCGCCAATGTTTTTCAATTTCACCAGCGAAATTGCAATGCATTGTGGGTAGATAGCTGAACTATCACATGCAGGCTCTTTCCTGCACATTATATTGTCTGTTGAGTCGGAGAGCAGTTCAGTGTGATTTTTGAGAGTTAATTGCCCCCAAAATCTCAATTTAGTTCCTAATGCTGCTAGTCAACATTTTTTTTGTATCTGCATCTTTGGATAATGCTTAGCTAAACTTAGGTAGTGTTTTCAGTTTTCTCTGTGTCTGTGAGGAAGTTGATTGGGGGAGGGTCGACCATAAAAACATAGAAACATAGAAACATAGATTTTGACAGCAGATAAGGACCGCTTAGCCCACCCAGTCTGCCCATTTCCTACCTAATTGATAAGCTGCAGATCCTAGTTAACCAGCAGCCTACTTCTTCCTACCCCCACCCCCTAGAATTGCCTTATGACTGTCCCATGCATGCTTGAATTCCACCACTGTTTTTGACTCCACAACCTCCTCCGGAAGGCCGCTCCATGCATCCACAACCCTCTCTAGTGAAAAATACTCCTTAAATTACCTCTGAGCTGCCCCTTCTATCTTCAAATTGTGCCCCTTGTTCTTGCACACTTTTTTGAAAGATGCTACCCTCTTGGACTTTGTTGATTCCTTGAGGTACTTGAAAGTTTCTATCATGTCCCCCTTCTCCCTCCTTTCCTCGAGGCTATACATATTCAGCTCCTTAAGTCTCTCTTCATAAGTCTTCCGGTGCAGACCCTGCACCATTTTAGTTGCCCTCCTCTGGACAGCCTCCATCCTGTCTATGTCTTAGCGGAGACTGGGTCTCCAGAACTGCACGCAGTACTCCAGATGGGGTCTCACCAACTGTCTGTACAGAGGGATAATAACTTCCTGTTTTCTACTGGTGATGTCTCTACCTATATAATTATAATATAAAATCGGTATAATTGATTTGTCATATTAACTGCTTTCCCTTCCCCTTCTACTCCTGGCTTTATCTTTGCTTACGCTCCACTGCTACTCTATCAAATCACTCCTCCCCCCCATATCAGTTGTAGACTGTTGTTTGTTCTAGCTGCCAAAATACTGTATATGTATTGCACACACCAGTCATCATGTTTCATTTATCAGTATGCAACCTGTAAGTCGCTTCCCTGTCTCATATCAATGTTTACCACCTGTGGTCACCCTATGTGGTACCCTTGTATATATATCCAGCCTGTATCATGTAACGTGCATGTCATGTATATACTGTTATTACCTATCTGTGTTTGTACTTTAAGTGTTGATGTCACAGGACCTCCTTGTGAATGAGCTTGCTCAATGGAGTTTTCCTGCAATAAACTTGAACTTGAACTTGAACCTATGCATCCCAGTATCCCTCCAGCCCTCCTTGCTGCCCTCTCACATTGCTTGTCTACCTTTAGGTCATCTGATATGACTACCCCAGGTCCCTTTCCATTTTTGTTGTTGTTAGTATCTCACCCCCCAAGGTGTGTGTGTGTGTGTGTGTGTGTGTGAAAGTAAAACAAGCTAGTTCCTAATATTTGACAGATTTCTCACACGTTGTAAGTAAGTTTCTGTAATTTCTTCAAAGTCTTAATATTTTTGTTTGTGTGCTAGTTATTCGTTATATTTTTCTTACATATTGACTCTTTTTTGGGTAACTTTATCTGAACAGTTACTACATTCTGACTGAGTAGTTCTGTTCCTGTTTCTCTTTGCTTAATCACTTTTGTGATTTCTTTTTTTATTGAAAGTATTCGTGTACATTGACCACTTGACTTGTCCATGTTCAGATACACTGCATTGTTGAATTGTTCACAAAAATTAATATTGTGATCTAGCCTCTGCATTGCAATATTTCTGTTTTTCTATTTAATTTGCTTATCACATTAACTCTTTCTTCCCTGTTACACCACTGTTGTTTACTACCTGACCTACTATATAAAAAACAACATAGTTTCCAAGATAGTGGTGGTCCCTGCATGAGTTTTGGAGGTGATTTTGTTCACTTCAAATCTTATTGTCCCTTCTGTCTGAGATATCTGTAAGCTAAAACTGTATTAAGTAAGTATTAACACATTGCAGTACTTGCCTTATCCAGAGACCACTTATCTGGAACGTATTTCATATTTTGTCTGAGATGTGTACTGTGCGGTTGCTTTACAGTTTATTTTTTGTGAACCTACCAGCATCAACCCAGTTATTATCAAGTTGTGTAATAACCATTCCATTTAAAAACTGACATTTGATTAAGAACTGCTTAAGTATTCTTTTCAGATTTATTGCACAACCTTGTTGTAGAGGTGTCCTCTGTTGGTTTTGTATTGAAAGTCTGTTACTTCTGTTCTCCTGTTACCCCATGTTACTTAACTCGTGTTTTTGTAATTGAAAAAATAAAAGTGTTTTCACACTTGAATAAGCTACAGTAGCAGTTGTAGGTAGTTATATACACATACACTACAGTGCAGCTACTTGTTCTGATGTCTGTTTGCCCTTTATAGAGAGCACTGCAGGTGTTAAATCACACTTATTTAATAGAAATACATAATAATATAGTTCCAGAGGAAGCCAAACGAAACACGCATATAAATATGCCTGCCAAAAGACATTCAACTTCAGGTAAAGGTGCCAGGGTGGGAGGTGGCTCAAAGAAGTCTGTTGGAAAAAGCAAACCAGTTTCTCAATCAGTGCCCTCTGTAGGCTCCACTGCTGCTGTGGCAGCCAGTAGCAGCAAAATCGAAGTTAGAAGTGGCTTGAAGTCTGTGACTCATTTTTTTTACTGCCCAATCTGTAGCTAGTATGCTTGTTGGGGATGATACTGGGAATAAGGGAGACACTCATACCAGTGGAGGCACAGAGGTCCAGGAGGAGGTCAAAAAAGTTGTCAGTGTTGCTGTTGTTCCTGCTCAAGGAGGAGCTGATGGTGGTGAGGGCGATAGTGTCTAGCTTCAGTCTGTTTCTCCTGAAGAAGGAGATAAGGAAGATCAGCCCCTCCCCACAGTGACGAGATACCAGAGAAGGGAAAAGTTTGTCTGGCAGTAGACAGTGATAAGGAGGAGGAGGAGGATAAAATTTGTTTTAGTCAGATGATGATGAGGTATTGGATCCTCTGTGTTAGCCAGAAGTGAAAAAGATGAAGGTTGATGATGTAGCCCATTTAGATGACAAGACTGAGGGTGTGGATATCAGCAAGCCTACAACAAGCAGTCACATCACCCCACCTCCTAAACATAGCATGCTGGATATCATGCAAGCAGCACGTGGAAACATAGACATTGATGGCAGATAAGGACCACTTGGCCCACTTAGTCAGCCCATTCCCTATGTATTGGATAAGCTGCAGATTCTAGTTAACCAACAGCCTACTTCCTCCTACCCTTCACTATAATTGTCTTATGTCTGTCCCATGCAATCTTGAGTTCCCCCACTGTTTTTGACAACATGACTGCCTCAGAAAGGCAGTTCCATGCGTTCACCACCCTCTCTGTGAAAAAATACTTTCTGATGTTGCCCCTGAGCTGTCCCCCCTCTATCTTTAAACTGTCACCCCTTGTTCTTGCACATATCTTCTTCTCAAAGATGCACCCATCTTGGACTTTGTTGATTCCCTTGAGGTACTTGAAAGTTTCTATCATGTCCCCCTCTCCCTCCTTTCCTCAAGGGTGTACATATTAAGCTCTTTAAGTCTCTCCTCATATGGCTTCTGGTGCAGACTCTGCATAATTTTAGTTGTCGTCCTCTGGACTGCCTCCATCTTGACTATGTCCTTGTGGAGATGGAGTCTCCAGAGCTGCATGCAGTGCTCCAAATGGGGTCTCACCAACTGTCTGTGCAGAGGGATAACAACTTCCTGTTTTCTACTAGTGACACCTCTCCCTATGCATCCCTGTATCCCTCTAGCCCTCCTTACTGCCTTCTCACATTGCCTGACTACCTTAAGGTCATCTGATATGACTATCTCATGTCCCTTTCCATTTTTGTTGTTGTTAGTACCTCCCCCCTCACTGTGTACTCTTCCCCTGGGTTTTTGTTTCCCAGGTGCATTACTTTGCACTTTTTAGCTTTGAATCTAAGCTGCCATATTTTTTGACCATCCCTCCAACCTTGCCAAGTCCTTTTTTGTCCTTTCCACCCCTCTTGTGTACCAACCCTGTTGCATATTTTTGTATCATCTATAAAGAGGCATACTTTTCCATCCAGCTCCTCTGCAAAGTCTCCTAAAAAGACATTAAAGAGGACTAGCCCCAGTACTAAACCCTGTGGTACAAAAAGCAACACCTTCCAGATCTTTGCCTCCACTGTTCAAACCTCAATCCCATGTCAAATCTTGAGGTGCCAAGTTCCTAGTTTTGGATTTTTTCATGCTTAATGCAGATGATGACACCATGGCGATATGTCAGCTATGGCAAGCACATGTAAGTCATGGAAAAAAGGGCAGCCACATAGACACTGGTGGCCAGTATGCCCACTTGAAAAACAAGCACCCATTGCACTGGCACCAACACCAGAAAGATACCAGAGCTGTTGGTGGGACATCCTTTGTCAAGCTTAATGTTAGTGACAGCAGTGCAATAGAGCAGGAGGAGGGAGAAACAGAAACACAGAATTTGGTGGCAGATAAGGACCACTTGGCCCACCCAGTCTGCCCATTTCCCTACCTAATGGATAAGCTGCAGATTCTAGTTAACCAGCAGCTTACTTCTTCCTACCCCCAACCCCTAGAATTGCCTTATGACTGTCCCATGCATGCTTGAATTCCACCACTGTTTTGACTCCACAACCTCCTCCAGAAGGCCGCTCATGCATCCACAACCCTCTGTGAAAAATACTTCTTTAAATTACCTCTGAGCCGCTTCCATATCTTCAAATTGTGCCCCTTGTTCTTGCACACCTCTTTTTTTGAAAGATGCTACCCTCTTGGACTTTGTTGATTCCCTTGAGGTACTTGAAAGTTTCTATCATGTCCCCCCTCTCCCTCCTTTCCTCGTGGCTATACATATTAAGCTCCTTAAGTCTCTCTTCACATGTCTTCCGGAGCAGACCCTGCACCATTTTAGTTGCCCTCCTCTGGACGGCTTCCATCCTGTCTATGTCTTTGTGGAGATTGGGTCTCCAGAACTGCACGCAGTACTCCAGATGAGGTCTCACCAGCTGTCTGTACAGAGGGATAATAACTTCTTGTTTTCTACTGGTGATGCCTCTCCCTATGCATCCCAGTATCCCCCCAGCCCTCCTTGCTACCCTCTGACATTGCTTGCCCACCTTTAAGTCATCTGATATGACTACCCCCAGGTCCCTTTCCATTTTTGTTGTTGTTAGTATCCCACCCCCCATTGTGTACTCTTCCCCTTGGTTTTTGTTTCCCAGGTGCATTACCTTGCACTTCTTAGCATTGAATCTAAGCTGCCATACATTCGACCATTCCTCTAACCTTGCCAAGTCCATTCTCATCCTTTCCACCCCACCTTGTGCATCAACTCTGTTGCAGATCTTTGTGTCATCTGCAAAGAGACATACTTTTCCTTCCAGTCCCTCTGCAATGTTGCTTATAAATACATTGAAGAGGACCGGTCCTAATACTGAACCCTGCAGTACCCAGCTAGTAACCCTCCTTTCTTCAGAGTGGACTCCATTTAATATTACTCTCTGTGTCCTATTCTCCAGCCAATTCTCTACCCAGGCTGTCATCTTGGGACCCACTCCCAGGCTGGCTAACTTGTATATTAATCTTTTCTGTGGGACTGTGTCAAATGCCTTGCTAAAGTCTAGGTAGGCCATGTCCACAGCCCCTCCCCGATCTACTACTTTGGTCACCCAGTCAAAGAAATCTATCAGATTTGTCTGGCATGACCTTCCCACTGTGAATCCATGCTGCTTTGGGTCCTGTGCCCCTCTGGCCTCTAGATACTTGACAAGTCTTTCCTTCAGAAGTGATTCCATCATTTTCCCTACCACTGAGGTTAAACTAACAAGTCTATAGTTTCCTGCTTCTGCCTTGCTCCCACTTTTGTGAAGGGGAATCACATCCACCCTCCTCCAGTCCTCGGGTACCACCCCATCCTCTCACGATTTGTTAAAGATGGTAGTCAGTGGTGTCACTAGTTCTACCATTAGTTCTTTTAGAATTCTGGGATGAATCCCATCAGGCCCCATTGCTTTGTCCACCTTCAGTTTTAAGAGTTCTTTCAGAACCCTTTCTTCAGTAAATGGGCTGGTATCAACTTCTGTATCCAGAGTGTTTCTACTGTTTGTTTTAGGTACCTCCCCCTCTTCCTTTGTAAATACTGAGCAAACATATTTGTTTAGTATCTCTGCCTTTTCACAGTCACCTCTGCCCATCCTCCCTCCCTCTCCTTTATTAAGCCTCACTATCCCTCCCTTGGTCTTCCTTCGCTCCCTGATGTACCTGTAAAAGGTTTTATCCCCCTTCTTAACTGAGTTGGCTATCTTTTCCTCAGTTTGGGCCTTTGCTGTTCTGACTGCCTTCCCAGCTTCCTTTTGCTTTAACTGATACAGTTCTCTGTACTGCTCCTTCTGTGATTCTTTGTACTTCCTGAATGCTTTCTTTTTCTCTTGAACCTTCACTGCCACTTCCTTTGAGAACCATAGTGGTTTCTTACATCATTTTGTTTTGTTTATTTGCTTCACACAAAGGCTTGTTACCTCTGTGATGGTAGTTTTCATTATTCCCCATTGTTCTTCCACCCCTCCTTCCTGCCCATTTGCTAGTGCATTCCTTAGGCACCCACCTATTTTGGCAAAGTCAGCCCTCCTAAAGTCCAGTACTTTTGCCTTTGTATGGCTCGACTCTATTGCTGTGTTTATTGTGACCCATACTGTTCGATGGTCGCTGGTTCCCAGATGGCTACCCACTTCTACATCTGTGATCCTCTCTTCATCTCCATTTGTGAGAACCAGGTCTAAGATTGCTCCCTCTTGAGTGGGCTCCAATACTAGTTGTCTAAGGCATGCCCACTGTAGGGCATCTAGAATAACCCCACTCTTCGAAGTGGCTGCTGCAACTGCACTCCAGTTAACATCTGGCATATTCAGATCACCCATCAGTAATATCTCCCCTTTTTCTGCCATTCGAAGTATACTCTTTATCATTTCTTTGTCCATTTCCTCCCCCTGAGAAGGGGTTCTGTATACAACCCCTGTGCGGATTGTGGTGCCATTGCCGGTCTCCAAATTTACCCACAGTGTTTCTTCTCCTACCTGTTTACCCTTTTGTTCTGTTGCTTTGATTCTTTCCGTTATGTAAAGAGCTACTCCTCCTCCTTTTTTACCCTCCCTGTCCCTCCTGTAGATAGTTTATCCTGGTATGTTTACGTCCCAGTCATAGTTATGTGTGTACCATGTTTCTGTGACTGCCACAATATCCAGATGTTCCTCCTCCATCAAGGCCACTAATTCAGAAAGCTTGTTACTCAGACTATGGGCATTGGTACTCTTTGCTCTCCATTTTTTGATGGCTTTACCTTCTGTTGCAGCATCCCCCACTGACCTTTCTACTTCAGTCTTTTTCTCATTTAGTACCCTGTTTTGTAGGGAGAGGCTGGGATTTTCCTGCTGCTTATCAGTGCCTCCCCCTTGACTAGTTTAAAAGCTTGCCAATGAAGCATTTAAACCGATTGCTCAAAAGACTTGTTCCCTTCCTGGACAGATGCAGACCATCCTGCCAGTATAGGCTGGTGTCCCTCCAAGTGGAACCCCAGTCCCCAATGAAGCCAACCCCTTGTGCTCCACACCATTTTTCAACCATTAGTTAAAATGCATGGTGCAAAGTACCCTAGCTTCACTCATGCCACTGACAGGCAGCACCTCTGAGGATACTGTGTGTGCTACTTGTCTTAGGCCCCTCCCCAATTCTACAAAGTCCTTCTGCACTACTCTGATCTCATGATGAGCCAAGTCATTTGTCCCTAGGTGGACAGTTTGTCAATGGACTACAGGACCCAAGGCAGCATGGTTTCACCAGGGGAAGGTCATGTCAGACCAACCTCATTTAATTTTTTGACTGGGTGACTAGGGACGTGGATCGGGGAGGGCAGTGGACATGGCCTATCTGGACTTCAGCAAGGCCTTTAACACTGTGCCACATAGAAGACTATTACACAAACTGGGGAATATGGGTGTGGGCAGGACAGTAGTGTGGTGGGTAGGTAACTGGCTGGGTGGCAGGACACAGAGGGTGGTGGTAAATGGCTGTCACTCCACAGAGGGAAGAGTGACCAGTGGGGTACCACTGGGATCAGTGCTGGGACTGGTCCTATTCAACATCTTCATCAGTGACATTGCGCAGGACCTAGAAGGCAGAATTTCACTGTTCACTGATGACACAAAGCTCTATAACAGACTAGACACACCAGAGGGTGTAGACAGAATGAGAAGGGACCTGCAGAAACTTGAAGAATGGTCAGGGGTTTGGCAGTTGAAATTCAATGCAAAGAAGTGCAAGATAATGCATATGGGGCACAAAACCCTGGCACAATATATCAGTTGGGAGGTGAGGATATAGCATGCACCAAGCAGGAAAGGGATCTTGGGGTTATCATCTCTGATGACCTCAAGGTAGGGAAACAATGTGACAAGGCAGCAGGTAAAGCAAACAGGATGCTGGGATGTATAGGCAGGGGCATCACCAGCAGGAAAAGGGAGGTCATAATTCCGCTATACAAGACACTAGTGAGGCCCCAACTGGAGTACAGTGTACAGTTCTGGAGACCATACCTATGTAAGGACATAGACAGGGTAGAGAAGGTTCAGAGGAGGGCGACAAAGATGGTGCATGGATTGCATCACAAGTCCTATGAAGACAGGTTGAAGGAACTGAACATGTACTCCCTGGAGGAGATGAGGGAGAGAGGGGATATAATAGAGACATACAAGTATCTTACAGGGAGGAACAGGGTGCAGGAATACACTATTTTCAAGCGAAAAGATGTTCCAGGACTAAAGGGCATGGGATGAATTTGGAGGGAGGATGATTCAGAGGAAACATGAGGAAGAATTTCACGGGTGGTGGATAAGTGGAACACCCTGCCAGAGGAAGTGGTGGGGGCTGAAACAATCACGGGATTTAAGAATGCATGGGATAGACATAAAGGAATTCTGGAGGTCAGGGGTAAGGGGCAACAGACCTCTAGGAAAACATAAACTGAACTTACAAGCTCGAATGGGCAGACTGGGTGGGCCCTAGGCCCTTATCTGCCGACACTGTCTATGTATCTATGTATCTATGACAATGATGTCCAGCTCAGACTCCCGTGCAGCTGTTCTCATGATCCTGAGGATGCGCTTCCTGACCCTCCAAGCCATGGCACCAGGCAGGCACCTTACTTCAGTTTTCCCTGCTCCCCCCAGTTCTATCTCCCTAATAATTTAGTCCCCCACCAGGAGCTGCTTCCTTTCCTTGTGGTGTCCTCTGCCTCCTTCCTGTGGGCCTCCCTTGTGACAGTTGTCCTCAGCCTCCTTAGTCTCCTCTGCGGGTGCATCCATAGGGGAACTATGCTCCCCTGTAATGGTGTATGGATTGTGGAGTGGAACAACTGACTGGGTGTGCCTCTGTTCCACCATCCTCACCCTCCCTGAGCCCACTGTGGTCCAACTGCTGTGCTTTCTTCACAACCTCTGAGGTAGTGGTGGTGGCTCTGGTGCTCCCTGGATGGGGGAGGTTCCCTTCCTACCATCCAGTGTGGCCTGGGGGAAGGTTCCTTTACTACTGTCCAGTGTGGCCTGAAGACGGGCAACTTCCTCCCTCAGGGCAGAGTTGTCTGCAAATAGGGCAGCATCTCAGCCTCCAGAAAGACTCCTGGAAGACTGCTGCCCCACAGCCATTACATTGCACTACTCCCCACATGTTTATCAATTTTTGTTTTGTGTGTGTGTGTGTGTGTGTGTGTGTGATTGGTTTGTTATATAGAAATATATATATTATACAATGTGTATGCTTATATTGTCAGTGCAGTGCTAGAGAGGATATGACAGTGATATGCACCTTGCACTCTTGCTGAGAGCTGAGTGGGTCAGTGGAGTAGGAGTGTGAGGAATCATTTTCTCTTTTGAGCAGTGGGCATAGCAGCAGTGGAGCTGCCACTCCCTCAAGTTATAAAAGTACACCACCAGGCACCAAATCCACCAAAATAACCAGTTTCAAGCATGCTGCACATCCCAGGCCTCAAGAGTCACCTGGTACCCCAGCAAGAACAACATTGTTGGCACAAGTAAAGTGATTTTGTCAACCTTCTCCCAAGATGCAGCCCACATTGAAGATTGTGTTTGAGTGGCACTCCAAGTACCCCCCCAAACCATGCTGCTGCATGTGAGCTGAATGCAGCCACAGCTGAAATGCTCACTATCGACCTGTTGCCCTTCTCCTTTGGGGATAATCCAGGATTCCTATGTTTGATGGCCCGTACTGGTCCCAAATGGCAGGTGCCATCGTGAACATATTTCTCCAAATGTGCCATGCCTGAACTCTAAAGCAGAGTTTCACAGTCTGTCCTACATGCAATGAAGCATTCTGCCTCAAAATATATCCACCTTAGCATGGATATGTGGACAAGGGGGCAAACAGCAGGCAGCTCATATCTGTGCATAACAGCACACTGGACACAGGTACCTGGGGTGGTTGTTGATTCAGGGCCTGGCAAAGCTGCATAACGCAAAATAGTGGTGGTAGGAACACACCTGGTATTCCTCAGAATGCAACCATAACTATGGAAAGTGTTACAGGGTCTCACACTGGTGAGAAAATGCTGAATGTTCTGCTAGATCAGATTGATAAGTGGCTGAATGCACACTCACTCACAGTGGGGTTTATTGCCAGTGACAATGGCTCCAATGTGGTTAAGTGCATTACTGACTGTGTTTTTTTCAGAGTTACCTGCCTAGCACACTGCCTTAATCTAGTCATGCAGCAATTTCTGAACCACAGTGAAATAAAGGAAACTGTGTCTGTCACCAGATGCATCTTTGTGCACTTTGCCCATTCTGCAAAGGCCCGTGACCATCTATGTGAGCTGCAGCACACTAACTATCTGCCTCAGCACAGTATGAAGCTCGATGTTTTTACCAGGTGAAACTCCACGCTGTACATGCTGGACCAGCTTTATAAGCAGTATAAGGTGGTTTCAGATTACCTACTGCTACACTCCACCCTGGACAGTGCTGGAGTGTTCATCGCCCTAACAACGGAGCAGTGGTGACAAATGGATGGCACAATATGCATTCTGCATCCATTTGAGCATGCAACACAGGCTGTGAGTGGGGATACTGCCTGCATAAGTCAGTCAATACCCATTATATGTGTACCGAGGCAGACACTGGTAAATATCTATCACCAGATGGAGGCAACTGATGATCACAGTTCTGTTCATGTAATGGGTCACATGCTCCATATACTGGACAGCAATGCACAAATCTCTGGCATTATGCAGTCTAATGAGTTTGATATTGCTGCCATGTTGGATTCACAGTACAAATGTGGCTTGCCTGCCATGATTGAAGGGGGTTGTGTGCAAGTGGACAAATTGACCAATTACCTTGTCAGACAGGTACATGGTGCACAGAGTGAAAAATGCAGACACAAAGGGCACATATATCAGGTGTTACTACCACCACCACCACCAGTAAATTATCAGAGGCCAGAAAATCAGAGAAAATGTCAAAGTAGCAGCACGGCAGGTAATCCCATTTGGGATGCTCTGTACCAGGTGGGCATGGAAGAAATTGAAGACAAGGAGGAGAAGTATGATGAGGCAGCAGGACTCAGGGCAGCATAGCGTATGGTGGATGCCTACAAGGGAGACACCAAGCAACTTGGCATCACTGATGAGTCATTGGTGTACTGGAGCAACAAAGTGAGTGATTGGCCTGCACTGGCATCTGTTGCTTTTAAATACCTCAGCTGCCCACAATCCAGTGTCAATGTGGAATGGGTGTTCAGTTCTGCTGGGGCCATTGTGCATGCCTGTAGGACAAATCTGCCTCAGAAGAATGTTTCCATCCTAACATTTATAAAAATGAATGAGGCTCACATTCCACAGTTATTTCAATGGTGTTGCCCCAAGAACTATGTCTCGGAGACGATGGTGACAATAAACATGTCCACACTGGTAAGGCCTCTACTAACAGGGAGGTAGACGAAGCAGTAATGATGACAGAATTTCCATCTGGTGATGACTCCAGTCTTGAAGACTGTGAGAGCTGCTTCATGGATGATGTGTCACTGGAAGAAGGCTAAAGGTGTTCTGCTCCCAACCCAGCCACCACCAGCATCCCTCCCATTTCCACCGAATATGCTGTTTTATGTCATTATTATACATTTTACATTTTATTTTGCTGGTTGTTCTGTGTTACACATCCAGTTAAACTGTTTAATTTGATTACCCAACCTAGTACCAATGTTTACTTCATTTCATTTTTGAAAATTTATTCACCCCTGCTGTGCTAACTGGAATGAATATGTCATCTCAGCAATACACAATGGCCCCATCATGTGACAAATACTGAACAACATCTTCCCCATTTCCACATATACCTCCTCCATGAGACTCTGAATGAATGTCTAGCGAGAGTGCCACCACTGTATATGCAATGTAACAATAACAACTTAGTTGGAGAGTGCACATCCAGTACTGTTACTCAGAAATGCATGCATACTCCGTCCCCCTGGATAAAATTAACCATCATGTAATCCACCTCCGTGTCATCCATCCTAATGTGTATAACACAGACTTCGACAGTGTGGGCCATCGCTCTCATACTGATAAAAAATACTGCAGAAAATCTATGAAGCTGACAGATGCATGTTCCAACATAAATAGCAGTCTCAGACCAGTACATCAGTGCTGCCTCTGAGTCCAGCTAAATTAATCCTCCTCCTCCTCTCTTCCAGTAGTCTTCCACCAAGAAGAACTGCAGCATTGCCAATGCCAGCACATTTGAGGCAGTACATGAACCCGCACAATGCATCACTTTCATCCCAGTAAGCACACTTGGTGTCATTTTCCCTCCTACCAACCACCCATGGTGACAGCATTGCCAGCATATTTTGGGCAAGTACATCAACCAGCATGATGCAGCAGTTTCATCCCGAGCACAATTGGTGTAGTTTTCCCTCCAGCAAAAGAAACAGCCACTCAGAAAGCAACACATATCATCACGAAGCAAGAAATATATTTATGTTCTTCCTCCATGGCCTGTCTTCTGTTCAACTGATTCATGGTAATTAGATTTCAGTTGTTGTCATGTTATTACTTATACCTCCATTGTGCTGTTATGCATGCTTTTGTTGTGATAGAATGTCAAGTATGCATGCAAGGCAGCACACTTTACTGTATAAGTTATCTTATGTACTTCCACTGAACTCTATGCAGGGTTTGCCATGATCACACCATGTGAGGGCAGGACTGTGGAACAAGGATGATACATTGACATGGCACATTCAGAACCTAGTCAATACACATTGCAAGCATCGTTATGCACAGATCAATACTGGAATTGTAACATTTTTCACTTGCTAGATTTTGTGTATTGCATTCCAGGCACTGTACATCCTAGTATGTTTCACAATAGGCTCATAATTGAAATAATTTCAGTGGTGGGACATTTTTGGGCACATTGCCAACATCGATGGTAAGTATCACAGAGGTAATTATCAATGCTAATTTGTATTTCTTTTGATATTTTTCTCCACCTTTTTACAGATGACACTGGTTCAAACAACATTTGTCTTCAATCGGGTGACTGGAAAGTCAAATTAAATTTTCTGTTCAAAAGCTATTCATTTTTTAATATTGGTAACACTGTTAGTTCAGGTAGCATCATATTTCAGGTGATAAATGGCTATGCTGCCATTTACGGTGTCAGTTGCACATTCATTCATAAAAGTAATATATCCTTCATCATCTTACAGTGGTTCAGTCAAGGAACTTATTTAAGCTGTGTATAGGTGATTCCATAGTGTCAAAGGCAAAACATATGAGGATACAATCCAAGGTTACAATTTTCAAGTTAGCACAGCAATATATAGAATATGTTTGTTTTCCTTCACAGGTGTCCATTGATGAGGATGACATATGTTTTTAGTTGTCAGCAGTGGCCCACACCTCGCAGGTGCATCACCTCAATCCAGTGACCACACACCATGATGGAAGACTTGTATTTAGTCACCAATGCCATACAGAGATGGGATGCATAGGCAAATGCCCACCAGAAAACTATGCAACCTTTCCAATTGAAGTACTTTGTACCTGGCAATAAGGAAAAAAGAAGACATTTTGAGCATTGTTACAACTAGGTGCCCCCCCCACACACACCACCATCATTACATGAAGCAATACTTGCATCAAGAAATGACTGTTAAACTGGAACCCTCGACATGAACAGACTATGTCTGATGAGCACAGCCAGTAGCCGGATTGGGAGTTAACAAACACACTCCAACAGTGGAATTCCTGAATATTGACAGACCCATACAGAAGATAATTATTGTCAAAGTCTGACATCTCTGTATTGCAGTAACTACAAACTTAATGCTTAACCACATCCACCAAATCCACACCAACCCGGCCTCAACCACCTCCTCCACCACCCACCCACCAAAGACCATCACAAATTAAGAAATAGCACCAGTTAATGAATTGCACACACATTGAGCAGCAGCAGCAGCAGCAGTGCACCTGGAGTTAACAGCACCTGAATTCCTGTATGTTGACAAAAGCAAAAATAATACAATTGCAGTTTGACTCAGTATCTGGGCTGCAAGTCACCTATTCCTCCCAGTAATGAAAAATTCAGTTCTTACCTTGTCCTTGTGCAATGTGAAATGTGGTACTTTCCAACATCCCATATCCAAATCCTGGCATGTATGTCATGATGATGTACTCCTCAGCACATAAGATAACATAAAATCAGTACAAACATATAAGAACTCAAAACGTCCCAATAGCAATCCACCATCCCCTTTGTCTTGCACCTGAAAAAATAAATACAGACAGATACTTATGTGTGCTGCAGCAGTAGTAGCATCGATCAGCTATGTGAAGAGGATCCCCATGAAGCTGACAAAGCATTACTTCTCATGGCAACTAGTCAGAGCAGCAGGCAGCAGCTATAGGCAACAACAGCAGCATACAAAATGTCATTCAATCCACACTGACTTAAAACCACCGAGCCAACAGAGCTAACCAGGGCATCATCATTGTGAAATGATAATTCCACAGTTGTCAATCGAGAAACCAGCAGTAGGAGAAAGCAAGTGCAACTTTAAGCAGCAGGACCATTTTGCAGGAGGATTTTGTTTTTCTCATCATAGCAAAGTGGATTATGTTGCATGTCAGGCAGTGGCAGCACCACGGTTAGGCCTGAAAACTATATTAAATGGTGCAGAAAACAGCAGATTTGGGTCCTTTGTGGATGTGAACCATGTAACCACATGTCTGACACCAGTTTTCAGCCTGAATTGAATGTACCATTTTTTTGGAAACATTTCTGGACATGTACTGCCTGTTCTGCACTAGCAGAAACAAGGTGTGGCCTAAAGCAATTGTAAACAGTTACCAATAATGCATTTTAATGTCTGGGTGGTGGGGGGAGGGCATCATAAAACAACATGGTTCAGACCAGATTTATTTCTGAATTTAATGTACCATTTTCTGGAAACATTTCTTGACAAGTACTGCCTATGCTGCACTCACAGAAACAACATGTGACCTAAAATCAATTGTAAACAGTGGGCCAAAGACCATTGTTTGGTCCGGGTGGGGGTTTGGGCACCATAAAATATCATGGCTGAGATCTGATTTCAGTCTGAAGTTACTGTAACATTTTTTTGAAAACATTTATGGACTTCTGGGCCATGTTAGGCAGTGTCAGCACCATGATTAGGCCTTAAACCATTGGTAAACAATGGGCTAAACAGCATGTTTTGGTCCGGGTGGAAGGCGTGCAAAATTTAACAGCATGTCTGACACCTGATTTCTATCTGAATGCACTGTGCAATTTTTGGGAAACATTGCTGGACTTGTGTAGCATGTTAGGCAGTGGCAGCACCCCAGTTAGGCCTGAAAAGCATTTAAATGGTGCAGAAAACAGCACATTTGGGTCCTCATGGTGGATGCGAACCATGTAACTGCTTGCCTGACACCTGATTTCTGTCTGAATGTACTGTGTAATTTTTGGGAAAACATTTCTGGACTTCTGTGCCATGGTAGGCAGTGTCAACATCATGATTAGGCCTTAAACAATTGGTAAACAGTGGGCTAAACAACATGTTTTGGTCCTGGTGGAAGGTGTGCAACATTTAACAGCAGATGGACTGGAAGGAAAAGTATGTCTCTTTGCAGGCAACACAAAGATCTGCAACAGAGTTGATACACAAGGTGGGGTGGAAAGGATGAGAAGGGGCTTGGCAAGGTTGGAGGAAATGGTCAAATGTATGGCAGCTTAGATTCAATGCTAAGAAGTGCAAGGTACTACACCTGGGAAACAAAAACCCAGAGGAAGAGTACACAACCGGGGTGAGATACTAACAATGTGGTAGAGCCCAGGTGTACAGGGGCAAATCAGGTAGCGTGACACATCAGCAGTTCTTTTTAAAGTTCTATATTTATTTCCATTTCTTCTATAATTGTTTGCAGCAGGACAAATTTGGTACAATGAACTAGTTTGACAGCTTATTCTCAATTTTAGCACAGAAAATAAACCATGTCTCAGTCCTTAGAGCACTTTACCAAAGCTCCCTGGAATTCACCTCCAGACCCAGAATCGATCTGCATAACTGAGCTAAATGTTCAGCATATATACAATGCAGGAGTCAGATGACTTCGTAACCCCACCCCTATACTTCATTTCAGACAAAACGTCTTTATTTACAACATATTTATTTTATTTACCGTATCTAAACATCTTACAACTAACATAACATCCTGATTGTATTCACAAAAATGAATTACACTCTTTCTGTGAGGGTTTTTATATATTCTTTAGCCCAAGAAGCACCACCCCTTCTTGCACAGCATAAAAAGATTGAATAAATGGCTGGCCGGTTCTTAAGATTGAGCTGATGCTGAAGGCGAATGGATTCCAGGGCTCTGAAATGCCCGAAGATACTGAAAACCACTTGTTTCGTGATAGGCTCAGAAATAATACCAAATTAGAGAAATTCATCTCCAGAGGGTATGTAAAGCTATTCTTACTATTTTCCAAAAGACAATATTAAATTTAAACAGTACTAGAAATAATGCCTCACGACTGCAAGGTGAATTGTCGTTAGAACAATGCTTATATGCAACGGTCACAGGAGCTCAGTGGCAATTTTATACAGGAAAGCCGCATTTTCTAAGAGCTCTTGTCAGAAGGGCAACATGGGGGACAGAGGAGAGAACCAGGAGGTCCTCTAAGATTTTTAAACTTTACAGGGCACAAGCTAGCCCTCGAACGTGCAGCAGGAAACAAAACAGGACTTAAACCGAATGTTTAAACAGTGCCCTGCAATGGATTTCACGGAGGGCTGTTTCTTTATAAAAACCCTCACAAATAGATATACAGGCAGGCATTTAACAGAAGGGAAAGCTTGCAGAGCTGGAAACAGCTCTATACACTTTTTTAGTAAGGAAAACATAAGCTTTTTACTGTAAGGAGCATAACAAAAGCTCCAAGCACATAAACAAAGAGGGCAGGACAGGGGAGAGAACCAAGAGGTTCTCAACATTATTGCAAAACTAGCAATACTTGAGCAAGCCCATTTCCCAATGGCTGATATTTCAGCCCATCAGTATAAATTTCATTTGTAGCCTCTTGGCATTTTAATTATCCCCCTCCTAGACCATTTACCACCTTCCAAATCAAACTACTTCAGAAATTCAACAATAAACAAGGCGCTTGTTTCTTTTCTTTCAAAACGACAAGCGCTAACTTTAATACAGGGAGCTAACAGGGGAAGTGCTTTGCTATGATTCACTGTGAGAGACTGGAGTGAAGAAAACATGCTCAGCACCCTATGCCTTAATTTAAGGGCTCATCTCGTTCCTACAGCTTCAGCATTTTAGAAATATAGTGTCTTTCTATCCAGTGCTCTGTCTTATTTCTACTCAGTCTGCTTTCCTAACATGGGCAGTACAAATTCTCAAACAATTCACATCCAAATGTTCCCATGAAGTACCACTCTGACTAGCAACTCCCTCAACAGAATATACTCAACGTTTTGTAATTAAACAAGATGTACTTAGGTACCCAAAATGCACAGTGCCTCTCCTCTACTCCGCCTTACTAACTGTATTATACATTTATGATAAATACAGTGACTTCAGTACCCATTTTGTATTATTATCATACCTTATTATGAATAGTCCCTAACATTAAGAACACCTAAGATAGAATACCCTATCCTAATGTATAATAATCTGTGAGCCTCTACCATCTACAGCTCATATCCCTTCAAAGTACCCTCCCTTTTTTCCAAGGGACCCAATGATTGCTCTGAACTTTACCCTTCTCAGACTGCCATGTTGTTCTATTCTGTTTGGCTGCCAACTTCTTTAAATAAACAGCCACTTGACGATATATCCCCGGCCAATGGAAAAATGGAATGAGACGTCCCAAAATTTGATCATGATTGATGTGCTTAATTTCCATACATAATGCATTTAAGACATTCTTTCTATATTTACGAGGTACCACAACCTTAGAATCCACTTGCTTAGTATGGGGGTTTAGTCTCATATGGTAGAGTATGTCATCCTTTACCTCATACCACCATAACTGCCCTTTTCCCCCATCCATACCTGTTCTATTCTTGTTCAGGATAACATGGCTACTCAGCTGTTTAATTTCAGGATCCTCAGCCTGTAAAGTTTTCCAACAAGCAGCAGATAAATCACTAAAGCTTTTTAATTATGACATGCCAAAAAACAAGTCCCTTCGGCATCAACTGCCTCTTCTGTTTTGAATGCAGCCTTCACCCATGGCTCCAAAACAGTCTCACCTGGGGACTTATCTGACATCTGTCTTCCATCATCTTCTACCCAGTACATCCCATTAAACAAGGGTAAAACAGGAAGCTGTTCATCAAAATAGTCTACACAGGACATCTCTTCTTCCATCCTCACAGGCCATTGCAGAATAGACATATCTCTATTACCCATCAATTGGCTCCACAGCTCCTGATACCTTCATTCAGCATCTTTCCACTGGCTCTCTGCCTCCATCCAGTGATCAACCAACTATCGTAAGGCATCCATTTGGTCACTCCTCTGGGCAGTCAGGGTTTCACTGTGGCTCCTCATCCTTAGCTTAGCCTATTCAAGCAAAGCCTCACCATCTTTCCACAACCATCACTCAGCTGGCTCCATCACCTGGAAAAGTTCCTCTCACCAGCAACAAACTAAGAATATCAGGTCTGCTGTACTGTTCTGCTATGCTCACTACCCACCAGACCTTACTCAGGCCACAGAAATCCCACCACTGCCACCATATGTGGTAGGGTGCAGGTGTACAGGGGCAAATCAGGTAGTGTGACACATCAGCAGTTCTTTTTAAAGTTCCATATTTATTTCCATTTCTTCTATAATTGTTTGCAGCAGGACAAATTTGGTACAATGAACTAGTTCGACAGCTTATTCTCAATTTTAGCACAGAAAATAAACAATGTCTCACTCCTCAGAGCACTTTACCAAATCTCCCTGGAGTTCACCTCCAGACCCAGAATCGATCTGTACACCTGTGCCCTACCACATATGGTGGCAGTGGTGATAGATAGACAGATAGAACAGGAACATTGAAATATGGAACAATCCTGTAAATTAAAATATGGTAGAGGTAAAATGGGATTACCATCAATCTTAAAACAGTAAAGTAAATTAGTAGGGTTAATCTAATTAAGGGTGTTAGCATAGTGATAGTCCATTAAATGAATGCATATTTTTGTTGTGCCTTCTTTAAATATTCTCTCTTTTATGACTGAAGAGTTGGCCACCTGCAGCCATGTCTACATTATTTCTACTGTATTTCTAGTTTATTATAATTTTGTTCTGTTTTAAGTTTGATGTATTCTGATTATAAAATGGAAAGTCAGAACAATATACCTTAATACTTATACTGTTTAGGAGGGGAGGCTGTTGGTATATATTCTGACTGAGATTACTTCCCTTTGATATAGGATATGATTCCCAGGGTAAAGGTTTGTGGCATGTTATTTGATCAGAGAGGTACTTTAGGAGACCCTGGGGTAGAGCTCTAAGGTGTGGGTGGGCCGGAGCTCCACAAAAAAAACCCTTTTGGGGCTTAAGAGGATTTGAAGAGGTAGGACAACCAAAGAAATGGTTGCCCTCTTAGGTGGGGAGGAATGTCACAGAGTGGCTCTGTGAGAGTTCGGGCTTCAGAATATTGGCTTAGATATTTATTTTCTCCTTGCCTTTATTTTTATTTTTTTTATTTTTTTATCAAGTCTAGGATTACAAATACCTTTGAGCCTTGACTCTTTTACAAAGGTTCCATGTCAGAGAAATACAAATTATGGGGAACATCGAGACAGACATTACAACAATGTGGACATTGCAAACAGAGTACAGATTAATACAATTCAAGGGTAGCATTGTAACAAGGCAGCCAGCGGCATTTGTCAGAGAAGACAGACAACAGATAAGAGGTGCCAGAGTCATAGGGAGAGGGAAGAGGAGAGGGGAGGAGAAGGAATGTAGGAAGGGTGGGGAGAGGGTGAAAAGTGCAGCATTGGGTATACCAAGATGTGAGGTAGAATCCAGTGAGGAGGGGAAGGGGGGATCACTAGAGCAGGAAGGGAAGTGGAGAAACAAGGTTAAGTTGGGCAGTCACAGGAGCTGTTCGTAGTGAAATAGTCCCAGAGTCTAAATGGCTAGGTTAGAAAAAATCATGGATAATCTCTACAATTAAATAAATGGGTGAAGGATTGTTCCAAATGATTCACAAATTAAAAATGCTCCTGTGCCTTGATCCGTTGCTTTGAAAATGTAAATTTAAGCAAGGATTGTGCTATAAATAAATGGCATTCCCCTTTTAATTGCGGCTTCTTAGCAACCTCCCGCTTAGTCCTTTTGTTTTACATTAAACAGTATTTTGCTGTTGGCTTTAAACTAGTCAGCTTGGTTGAGCATGGGTTGTATGTGGTAGGGCGCAGGTGTACAGGGGCAAATCAGGTAGCGTGACACATCAGCAGTTCTTTTTAAAGTTCCATATTTATTTCCATCTGTTCTACAATTGTTTGCAGCAGGACAAATTCGGTACAATGATCTAGTTCAACTGCTTATTCTCAGTTTTAGCACAGGAAATAAACAATGTCTCACTCCTTAGAGCACTTTACCAAAGCTCCCTGGAGTTCACCTCTAGACCCAGAATCGATCTGTACACCTGCGCCCTACCACAAACAACAACAAAAATGGAAAGGGACCTGGGGGTAGTCATATCAGATGACCTAAAGGTGGGCAAGCAATGTGAGAGGGCAGCAAGGAGGGCTGAGGGGATACTGGGATGCGTAGGGAGAGGCATCATCAGTAGAAAACAGGAAGTTGTTATCCCTCTGTACAGACAGATGGTGAGACCCCATCTGGAGTACTGCATGCAGTTCTGGAGACCCAGTCTCCACAAAGACATAGACAGGATGGAGGCAGTCCAGAGGAGGGCAACTAAAATGGTACAGGGTCTGCACCAGAAGACATATGAAGAGAGACTTAAGGAGCTTAATATGTATAGCATTGAGGAAAGGATGGAGAGGGGGAACATGATAAAAACCTTTAAGTACCTCAAGGAAATCAACAAAGTCCCAAGAGGGTAGCATCTTTCAGAAAAAGAGGTGTGCAAGAACAAGGGGGCGTAATTTGAAGATAATGGGGGGGCACTCAGAGGTAATGTAAGGAAGTATTTTTCCACAGAGAGGGTTGTGGATGCATGGAGTGGCCTGCCGGAGGAGATTGTGGAGTCAAAAACAGTGGTGGAATTCAAGAATGCATGGGGCAGTCATAAGGCAATTCTAGGGGGTGGGGGTAGGAAGAAGTAGGCTGTTGTTTAACTAGGATCTGCAGCTTATCCATTAGGTATGGAAATGGGCAGACTGGGTGGGCCAAGCGGTCCTTATCTGCTGTCAAATTCTATGTTTCTATGTCTAACATCTGATTTCTGTCTGAATGTACTGTGCAACTTTTTCAGAGACATTTTTGGACTTGTGTGGCATGTTAGGCAGTGGCAGCTCCACGGTTAGTCCTGAAAAGCATTTAAACAGTGGAGAAAACTGGACATTTAGGTCCTCATGGTGGATGTGAACCATGTAACTACATATCTGACACCAGATTTCAGACCAAATTTAATGTACCATTTTTCCTGCACCATTTGTTCACTTGGGAGCTTAAGCAACAGGTTGGTAGAAAAGAGGCCAGGAGTTATATTTTGTTTTAAACTGAAATATTTGAATAGTTGTAAGTGAAATTAGTTCTATGTGTTAAAAATTATTACCTTGAATTTGAACTGATACTTGGGCTGTGATATTGTAGGTTTGGGGATAGATGTTTGGCAGGGTAAATTAGAAGGTAATTTAAATGTGTTGTTTGCCTGGTGTTTGAAGAGCCTCCCACCCACCCTGTTTGTTTGTCTTTTAAATACTGAAAAGCCACTGGGGTTGGGATTGAAGGGCTGAGTATTTGCTTTGGGACTGAAATTTGAAGCAACAGGAGTTGGTGGGCCTGTGACATCATACGGTACCTGGTGTCTGCTTACACACACTGTTAGTGGGACTGAACACATACTGGACCGTATGTGTTTGTGAGACTTGGGAACTTTGTTGGTGGGATTGAAATTGGGTTTGTAAATAACTATAGTCAGTATAGAGAGAAACTGTACTCCAGGGAAAGGGACTAGAAAGGGGTGTGATATAAACAGGAGGGGATAATCAGGTGGCCATATTCCACCATGGCAGGCATCTTCGGAAGGGTTGTAGGCTGCACAGGCTGTGGGATGGCAATACTTCTAAATTGGGCCTGAGAGAGGGAGGCTGCCACCTGTAGACAGCTATTTTGCATCAGGAGTGAGGTATATTGGTTAAGGAGTAAGCTGTGGAGCTGGGTGGGGTGTCCAAGGATAAGGGTGTGGATATGGGCAGCAGAAGGGTGGGGCTGAGGGGAGGCTGGGGCAACGCTTCTGAAATTACAGACATTATGCTACAGCAAGCAGAAGGGGGATATTAGGACAGAGGACCCTTAGATAGGGAAGTTGGATGCTAAGGGAAAGCGCAGGGTGAAAATTCCAATTCTAAGGAGACTGAGGGAAGAGTCAGGAGGTGCTAGCTGAAGCCTAAAACAGCAGACTGTGGGAAGGAGCTCCTACAGGTGAACAGTGCAAGAGAGGAAGAAGAGGGTCAGTTTAGAGATGCAGTCAGGGAAACTCGCTATTTGATGGAGGCTGACATAGAGTGTCACAACAAATTTGAGATACTAAGCATCCTAGAGGGGAGGAAGGGGTTGGTGAAATGAGGAAACTTATACAGAGGCCGGGGAGGCAGTCAGATACCCATAGGCATCACAGAACAGCTATGGAAAGGATAGACATAGTCCCAGAGGGAGAAGGGAAACATATGTTAAGCAAATGGGGAGATGCAATATATTCCAGACATGAGGGAGGAGAGCATGATTGGAGAGAAACTGGGAGACAAGGAGGGGAGAGGAAGCCCCTCAGCAGGAAGGTCAGTACCAAGGATGGGGCCCTAGCTAAAGGGGACCCACAGAGACTCTGGAGACAGGGTACTATTACAAGGGGGGGATGGAAGTAGGGGAAGGAAACCATCAGGGCCAGGATAAATGGTCTCAGATAAGAGAGGGTTAAAGGGACACCTATTCAGAGGGGGTTTGAGTTAAGGGAAAAATAGCAAGGAGGCAGAAAGGGAGGGTGACAAGGGGTCTCTAATAGCAGGAAGACTCTCATGAAATTGCGATCATGAATAAAGTGGGGAGGGGGGCTGAGGGACATAGTGGAGGCAACCATAGGATGATGATGTGTTAAGGTTCTGTACTTGGAGACTCGATGGATTAAGGGTATCCATTGGGAGGGACAGGGGATGGATGCCACAGCCAGGTGAAGGTAGTGAGTATCTCTGGGCTGACAGTGCACAGAGAAAAGTTCATGTGTACATGAAATGGTTAGGGATTGGGGGGAAACCAGATTTCCTGGTGCATTTGGAGACTAATGATCTAGAGGGAAATAGCATTATGGAAATCAAGCAAGGTTCCAAGAACTTGCCAGAGTCTGTCGGGATAATGGATGCAACATTTCTTTCGGAGATATTGCCAGTACCAAAGGCCCCAGTGGAGAAAAAATGAAGCTCACAGAGGTTAATAAATGGCTCAGGAAGTGGGTGAAGAGAATGGGTTGGGGTGTTAGGGAACTGGAATGGAGTTTGGGAGGATAAGGACTATATGCCAAGGACAGGTTTCATCTTGCCCCATTAGGGAAGGAAGTCCTAAACAGGGATGGCTGACTACATACAAGAAAGGTGGGCTTAAACTTGTAAGGGGGAAGGGATAAGGAGGGCTGACCAGAGCCCTCCCTCCAGATGAGGGGAATAGCCTTCAAGCCCAAGGGGGAGGGGAGGGGAAACAGACTGGAGGTGGAGGTTTCTAGGAGGAGCAGGGGAGGATGAAGTATAAGGAATCTGGGTGGGGTCTGACAAAAAGGATCAGGGATAAGGGGTGGGGGTTAGTTAGTAAATGCCAGGAGCTTGGGAAACAAGTTGCCAGAGTTCCAGGCCATGCTGTTCGAGGGGTGGATGTATGCAGTCACGGAAACGTCGGTCAACAAAACCATGACTGGGACCTAAATGTACAGGGGTACACTATGCTTAGGAAGGATAGAAAGGAGGGCAGAGGGGATGGAGTGGCTATGTTAATTAGAGATGACATAGAAATTGCTAGGGTAGAAGAGGCAGAGGGAAACGTGGAGGCCTTATGGGTCACCTTACGATCCCCAGCAGGAGATAAGGTCAAGCTGGGAGTAGCATATAGGCCCCCCGGGATGAGTGATGTTCTAGAGGATGGTTTGCTGGACAACATCATTGCCAGTGTGGTCCAAAAGGGGAAGGAGTGGTGTTGATGGGGGACCTTAATATGCCAGGTACAAACTGGGGAACCATGTCCTCTAAGGTGGCCAGGAGCAGAGGCTGCTGGATGGCTTCCAGGATGTGTTCTTACACAGCATGTGATGGAGCCCATGGGAGGGGTACGTCCTGATGTGGTTCTGGCAGATGGGGATCTGTAAGGGACATGGATGTACAGGACCCCTGACTGGGAGTGACCAATACTGTCTGGTTTCAAATAAGCATTGGGGGAGTGGGGTGATCTAGACACTGGCAGTGGACTCAGGGGGCAGACTTTATGGGCATGGGAAATATTCTCATGATCACTTGAAGGGGATTACCTCAACGACAAGTGTGGAAAGGAAATGGGAGGTCATAAAACGGGGACTTCATGAGGCAGTCAGGATCTCGCGCTAGTTGAAACGTCAGGGAGCAAGGTCACATAAACCATGCTGGTGGTCCAGTGAGGTCCAGGTAGCAGTCAGAGAAAAGAAGCGGTTTACAAAAATATAAAACAACAAGAGGGGATAGGGATAAGGAAATGTACCAGCTTGTATCTAGAAAAGTCACCTGTATGGTGAGGGAGCAAAGTCCAGTAAAGAGCAACGGCTGGCACAGGGATACATGGAGGGAAAGGGTTCTTCCGTACATTGGGGAGCGGAGAAAAACTAAGGGCCATCTCAGCAGATTGAGATCAGAAGAAGGTGGGTGGTAAGAGCGAGGACCAGGCAGAGGTATTTAACGAGTACTTTGCCTCTGTGTTCACTAGGGAGGGGATGGGACATCTACAAAGCAAGGCACAAAGGGTTAGAAGTGGCAGGAGTGGGATCAGGGGAGCAACAGAAATGGAGAAAAAGGAGGGAAAGGTACCCAGGGGTGCTCACATCTGGATAAGGATAAAAGACCAGTAAGGTGGAGGGACAGATGATGCCATCCCCACCAAAAGGGTGTGGTTTGCCTCAAGGCCCTAAAGAAAGACAATTCAGCTGGATGGCATTCATCCGAGAGTACTATGGGAATTAAGTGGACATACTGGCTGCACCCTGGCGGAGCTTTCAACAGATCACTTGAGACAGGGAGGGTAACAAATTTAGGATTGGCGAGAGTACATGTGGTACCAATCCACAAAGGGGGTCGAAGGAAGTACCAGGAACTATAGACCCATCGGCTTAACCTCGTGGTGGAAAATTAATGGAGAGTATACTAAAGGAACGATTGGGGGTTTATTTGGGGAGGTGGGAGGTCTGGATAGTCGGCAGCATGGGTTTGTGCCAGGTAGATCATGTCAAACCAACCTTGTGGAGTTCTCTATGAATGGGTAACATCAGAACTGGACAGGGGTAAGCCTGTGGATGTATTTATTCTTGGACTTCAGCAAGGCTTTGACTCTGTTCCCTACAATGGTCTGGTGGATAAACCGATGGGGTTAGGAGTAGGCCCTTTGATGGTCAGATGGATTGAAAACTGGATAGCTGGACGACTCAGAGAGTAGTGGTCTGTGGGGAGCTCTCAACCCTACAGAGGTTGGTAGTGGGCACCATAGTGCTCGGTCCTGGGTCCAACTTGTTTAATGCATACATATCGGACATCAGGGATGGTATAGGTGTGAAATGAGTCTCTATGGATGACTCCAAGATGGGAGAAGTAGTTGAGGGAGAAGAGAGGAGGTTGGCCTTGCAAGGGACCTGACACCCTGGAAAAGCTGGGCCTCACACATGGAAATTAAATTTCACACATCACCAAGTGCAAGGTGTTGCATCTTGGTCGGGGAACCCTAAACACAGGTACACCCTGGGAGGGAGGTGCTGGAAGCCTCAACAGGGAAAAGACCTAGGGGTCATGGTGGATACATGTATGAATAACTCTGAGCAGTGCAGGAGAGCAGCTAGCAAGGCAAACAGGATGTTGGGATGCATCGCAAGGGGATCACCTCAGGAGCAAGGAAGTGATTCTGCCGCTGTACAATGGACTGGTTAGACCACACCTTGAGTACTGTGTACAGTACTGGAGACCACACCTGAAGAGGGACATACAGCTCCTGGAGGGTCTCAGAGGAGGGCAACAAAGATGATACGAGGGCTAGGGATATGACTTACGAGGACAGACCTGAGGAGCTCTGCCTGTTTCTCATTGGAGGAGAGAGAGACAGGGGACATGATTGAGGCCTCAAGCACCTCAAGGAATAAATAGGGTAAACATGGAGGGATCTTTTAGACTAAAGCAGGGAGGCATCACCAGAGGGCATGGTTTGAGGTTGGAAGGTGGAAGGTGAGGGGGAAAGAGGAGGATTTTCACTGAGAGGGTGGTGGACCCTTGGAATGCCTCTGCCTGGTGAGCTGGTTCAGAGATCCACAGTGGAGGGCTTTAAGAGAGGGTGGGACAGACACAGAAAGTGGATGTATCAGATGATGGCCTGGGGGTGGGGATGGATGATAGGGGTTTCTGGAGCACAAGGGATGGGAGGGTCTCTGCACCCAACTAAGGATCTAGGTTCGAGCAGACTTGATAGACCATAAGGCCTAATCTGCTGGCAAATAGTATGTTAGTATGTTAGTATTTCTGGACATTTACTGCCTGTGCTGCACTCACAGAAACAAGATGTGGTTTAAAACCAATTGTAAACAGTGGCTAAAACAGCATTTTGATGTCTGGGTGCTGGGTGCTAAGGGGGGAGGGCAATAAAATATCTTGGCTGAGACCAGATTTCTGTCTGACTTTAATGTAGCATTTTTGGGGAAGTATTTCATTACCTGAGGGCCATGTTTTACATGAGCAGAGCGAAGATTCACTCTCACATAGCTCTGAGAAACATGTTTGTTCATACTGTAGTAAAGTTCAAAAACTTGACATTTGTGGATAGGATAGAAGGAGGAAACATATAAAGAAAAATGGAGTAAGGTAAAAGGAGAAAGGTACAAAGTTTATAGGCATGGTACTACAACAAGGGGACAGGGATGGGGAGGCAGGAACTGGGGACGTGCATGGTCAGGAGGACAAAGTTATTCATATATGAGAGAGGATGGGAAAGGGAGGGAGCATAAACAACTGGAAAGATAAAATAAACAAGAGGATATAGATCGGAAGACAAAGAGGACAGAAAATATTTTTTTGTTGTTTTTTTACATTCTTTTTTTGGTTTATGTATTTTAAAGGGAAGGGGTGCAGAAGAAGAAGAGTGACAATAACAAATAAAGGAGAAGAAAAAGAAAACAATGCTGGTCCACCAGTTGCCACAGGCCATTCATTGGGTACTGCCACCTGTGCCACCACTACCACTAAGCTCCACCAGGAGGTTCAAGATCTCCTTCTGGTCGTCCTTTAATTTTTGGAGGTCCCCCCTGATCTTCTGGTGGGGCTGGTCAATGTCCTGATGGGCACTTTGGACTTCGGCACGCACAGCTTTCAGGTCTGTACTGGTAACCACCACCTGACTTGGGGGAGCTGCAGGATGCTCAGGGTGGGGGTAGCACTGCTGGGTCTGCCATCATGCATGGCTGCTGGGGGTGGGGGATGCTGTTTCTGTCTTCTCTGGCTCCGGATGCATCCTGCTGCTAGACCTCCTCCTGGTATGATGCCCCCTGGACTGGCAACATCGAGCCTCAGTGCTGCTTCCTGCTGCTGTCTCTCGCTGTTTGGAGAGCCACTCTACAGCATGCTGGTGCTGCAGGTGGCTCCTTTGACCAAAAGTCCCAAAGTGGGACTCTGGTTCCCCCTTTTCACATTTTTACCACAAAGGCTGCAGACAACCACACTTATATCATCTGCCTTTGTGGTAACAAATGTCCAAACTGATGATCTTTGGTTGGGGGGTCCCAGCTAATGTTCTGGGGGGCTTCTACCACTACATCTTCAGCCTGCCCATGCTGGGTGCTGGCAGGAGCCACATGCTCCTCCTGGGGGCAATGGGCTCCGAGTCTAAGTGCTGCTGCTGGGTGGCTGTGGCAGGGTCCACATCCTGCTGCTAGGAAGGGGAAGCTGCTCCTGCTGACAGTGCTGGAGACCAGGGGTGAGGGGAACCTGCTGCTGGTTCAGGGCCAACCACCACTGCCTGCTGCTGCTGGGGGGGCAGAGGCTGGGGCCAACTCCTGCTGCTGCTGGGGGGGGCCTCACTTATAAATACACACCTGTTAAGGCAAACTCGTCATCCTCCCCTTTCACTCTGTCCAGCTACAGAGTCAGACCCACTCCCTTCCAACATTATTTAAATTAAAAAAGTGTTATTAAGAAACTACTAAAGAAAAACTGAAAAAAGGGGGGGTGAAACACACACAGAGACACTCACACACAGTAAGATAAAGAGAGAAAAATAGAACAAAAGAGAAACATAAACTTTTGTTAAAGAAATAGGGGATGAACAGAAGTTCAATACACACACACACACACACACACACACACACACACACACACACACACACACACAAACTCGCATTCTCACTCTCTCACTCACAAGTCACAAAATTAGGTGGTTTTAGTCTCTGTCTCACTTTCTCTCTCTCTCTCTCTCTCTCTCTCTCCTACACAGTCTGTGCTACTGTCTGTAGCCTACAAACTGCAGGAAAAGGATGTAGATTCAGTGGCTTCCTGTCTGAGTACAGGCACACATGTGACCTTCAGTCTGTTTCAGACAGCAAGTCATGTGACAAGCCTTTCTTCCTAATTTTGCCTTAGTTAAACACTAAGGAGGAATTTACCAGTGGAAGCGAAATTTACAGGCAAAATTTCACCTCACCATACAGGCGAAATTTCGTCCCAAGGTCATAATTTCGCGAAATGTTCCATAAGGGGAAGTTGGTGATTTCGACTGAATTTTGCCAGTGAAATAAAATTTTGTTGCATCTCAAGTCCTGGGGGCAGGAGCATTCAGTGGCATGTTGAGACCACATGCCGACAAGAATGCCAACCCCTAGCCACCTCCAGGGGCTGACAAACAGCAGTCAATGACCCACCTAACCCCTGGGAGGGACGCATCCAAAGGATGCTCTAATCTCCCTCCCTACCGGACTCTGCTCCTCACATCCGGGCTTGGGGCATGAATCTGGGTCATCAGCGTACCGAGTGAACAACCTTTGCTCAGCACCATGGAGCCGGCATTTCCCTGACATTTAAAAGAAATATTGCCCAACTGTTTCTGAATTGTGGTTCACAAAAAAAAACCTAACATTAACATTCAGCCAACCATTATACCTTCAACTTATTTTCAAAGTACTGTACTACAATTTTATTGCAACAATCGCAAAACTCCTCATTTAATGTTCTATGATCTCATATCTGCTTTGCTATTGTAGGCTTTTCCTGCAAAAACTTTGAAACAGAATATAACAAATACTGCATGCAATTACTGTACATGCTAATAAGGGGACGATCCACCATCTCCAAAGATTTACAGGTACCCTGTCTGTGTATTCAAATCACTTTGCATGAGTGTCAGGGACCTCTTAGGTCAATACAAATATGTACCCCTCATATGTACCAAGGACTTTTGTCAATACAGTACATATATATATATATATATATATATATATATATATATATATATATATCTTCTTGGAAACAGGTGTTGCACTTATACATGGTTATCATAGCATAAAGATTCTCAAATACAACTGAGTCAAGCAAGCACATCGAACCCAAACGTAGGTGGCAACTGTTGAGATGAATACAGTAGGTGCTGCTGCTGCAAAATAAAATAAATAGTTATTGTGATTAGTGACATGATATCAAGACATTTCTTGTTCTTAGGGTGTGGGTTGAGGATTCAGAGCAGTGTTATAATTCCATTTGGGGCGGAAATTGATGACACCTCACATGGTTCAGCAATTTATGAGCATGAGTTAATTTATATAGTTTATTGTCATGGAGTTTATAAACTACTGAGATGAAATGATCGGATTCCACATGGGCAGATTAAATTGCTTTCAAAATTCCTTAGATTAAATTAATGCTATGTTATTGCAACATGTCTAACCTGTAATTTATTTCTTCACTACTGTATAGGAGCCTGATAGGATATCAGAAAAAAATTATCAGTTTTATTACCTTACTTTTCATAAATCTCTGTATACTGATCACATACACATCTGCTGAATAATTTTTAATGTTTCAGCTACTATATCAAAATGCATAGAAAGAAATGTTCACCAAGAATCAATACCTGCTGAGATGACACTAGTAAATGATTAATTTTCGGGCTATTAAACTTTAGTTCTATTGCATTATGATTTATTGCTAGAATATGTTTCATGATCAGTGAAGGAGGAAATGTGAAGGTGTAACTCTGATGGTTTAAGCAGCTTGAAACAGTAAATCCTGAACTTTTAATGAAAAAAAAAGTAAGGCCTCATTCCTGGCACTCTGTTATTTGTTATACCCAACAGTAACCAAACCTTCTGCATGCATTTTTATCTTTCCATGATTTACGTACACACAGAAATGTGACTTGGAAATTAATCAAGTCTTTCTTTGAGGGCTCTACAGGTTCTATGAGAAATCTGTATATACTTGGTTAAGACAGTATCCTCAGTTCTCCTAAACAACCTTTATTCAAATCCCGCTACTGTAATATACAAACATAATGTGTCCACAGTTAAGGACCAGTAGCCAACCCAGTCTGCCCATTTTGTCCCAGCCTATACTGTCACCACTGACCCTACCTGATCTCTGTCTACACACACACACACACACACACACACACACACACACACACACACACACACACACATATATGCCTCCTTCCCCATTTACCTACAAAGATTCCTTTGTGCCTATCCCATGCATGCTTCAAGCCTACCATTGTTTTTAGCCCGACCACTTCCACTGGAAGACTGTTCAAGGTGACTCTTCAGTGAAGAAATACTTCCTCACATCTCTCCTAAATCTCCCCACTTCCAGCTTCATTGCATGCCCCCTTGTTCTCATGCATCTTCTCTTCTGAACAATACTCTGTCCTGTACCTTAATCGCACAATGGAGGTACTAATGCAGCCCCCTTCTTCCTCCTCTCTTCCAGACTGAACATATTGAGATCCCTGAGACTCTCTTCATGGGGCTTAGAGATGCAGCAAAGTTTAATTTTGACAGTGAAGATCCAACAAAGTTGGGAATTTTACCCCATGGAATATTTCCCGAAATTTGTGCATTTTGTGAAATATTCCACAGATGTGAAATGTGAAATTTAGTCTGTGAAATGCAGAATTTCTCCCACAAAATGTGGAATTCCACCCGTGAGTAATGAAATTCCACCATTCATGGGGGAAATTCCACATTTTGCTGGTGAAATTCCACATTTCACTGGCAGAATTTTGCACTTTGCACCAATGGAATATTTTGCAAAATGTGCAAATTTCGTGAAATATTTCACAGAGCAAAATTTGCAGACTTCGTCCATCTCTAATCGGGCTTATGATGCAGCCCCTGCACTGCTTAACTGCCCTTCTGTTGATAGCCCCTACCCTGTCTATACAGTAACTTTCCTGAGATGTGATCTCCTGAACTGGACATAGTACTTCTAGCAAGGTCTCACCAGTGATTGATACAGTACCACCTCTTTCCTTCTGTTGGTGATTAACCTCCCTATGTACCCCAGCATCCCAGTGACCCTGCTACCTGCTTTGTCACACTGTTCTGCCACCTTGATATGATAACCCAAGGTCCATTTCCAGTTCAGTGACTGGTAATACCTCTTCCTCCATTTTATACATCACCCCTGGCTTTCTGTGCCTAGGGACATGATTTTACACTTGTTTTATACTGAAGCCCAACTGCCATATCCTCGACCAATCCTCGAGTTTTCTCAGGTCTCAACTCATTCTCTCCACCCCCTATGAAATATCAGCCTTTTGCAGATATTGATGTCATCCACAAAGAGGCATACCTTCCCTTCCAGCTGTTCTGCAATGTCACTTGTTAAGACATTGAAGAGGACTGGTCCCAGTACAGAGCCCTGAGGTAACCCACTGGTCATTCTCCTCTCATTAGAGTGCCATTTACCACCACCCTCTTTCATCTATCCATCAACCAGTTCTGTATCCAGTGTACAACTTTGCATCCCACCCCCAAACTGCCCAGTTTCCTTATAATCCTCCTATGTGGTACAGTGTTGAAGGCCTTGCTGAAGTCTAAGTAGACCATGTCTAATGTCCTGCCCTGATCAATTTCCCTGGTAACTCAGTCGAAGAAATTGAGCAGGTTCATTTGACATTACTCCCTCACCCCTCCCCCTTCCTCCATGAATCTGTGCTGTCTTGGGTCTCGTCACCCACTGGATTCAGGATAGTCCAATAACCTTTCTTTTAGTAGTGTCTCCATTAACTTCTCCACAACTGATATTAGGTGGTCTATAGTTGTCAGCTTCCTCTCTGCTGCTGCTTTTATGAAGCGGAACTACATCTGTCCCCTGTAGTCCTCTGGAACCACTACTGTTCTCAGTGAGTTGAATAGGGCTGTCAGAGGTACAGCCAATACCTCCCTGAGCCCCCTCAGCACCCTTGGGAATACCTTCTCAAACCTCATAGCCTTATACACTTTCAGATTTGCAAGTCCTCTCATGACTCTTTCCTCTGCAAATGGACTTTGTGTCCATCTCCCTCCCCCAGTGCTCCTGCTGCCTCTCTGTTGTCCTCCACCTCTCCTTCCCATTTGAAGACTGAGCAGAAATATCTGTTCAGGATATCTGTTTTTTCCTGATCCTCCTCTGTATAGTCTGCTCTGCCCTTCCTAACCTCACAATCCATCCCACTGTCTTCCTCTTTTCACTTATGTATCTGAAAACAGTCTTGTCTGTTTTAGCTTTTCCTTTGGCTATCATTTCTTTTGTTTATGCCTTTGCATCCCTAACCACCTTGCTGATTCCCTCTGCTTTTCCTGGTACACCTCCCTGTACCCTCTCTATCCTCCTCCCTCTGCATCTCCTGAATGCAACTCCTTTAGCCTTTATCTTCTCAGTTACTTCCCTCGAGAATCAAAGTGGTCTCTTTTTCCTCCTGCTTTTGCTCACTTCTTTTGTACAGAGGTTTATTGCCTTCACAATGCCATTCATTAATATGGCCTACTGTTCCTCCATCCCATCCAGGCAATCCCCCCCCCACCCATTAATCTCTGAGGCACTCACCCATTTTTTTTAAGATCTGCCCTGCTGAAGATGAGGACCCTCCTCCTTATGTGGTTTGTCTCTGCCACTGTCCTCATGTTAAATCACACTGTACAATGATCGGTGATCCCCAGGTGGCAACCCACTTTGGCATCTGCAATATTGTTCCTGTTTTTGAGCACCGGCTCCAGTATTGGCCCATTTCAAGTGGGCTGCCTCATTAGCTGCCTGAGAAATGCCCACTGCAGGGAGTCTAGGAGGGCACTGCTTCTGCTGGGAAGCTTCAATCTACTGTACATCTGCCAGACTGAAATCCACCCCCCAAGCAGCACTTCCTCCTTTTTTGCCCTCATGCTGATGGGTTTCCCAGTGCCTTATCCAATTATTCTCCTTATGTTGGAAGTTTGTATATTACCTCAGTATGAAAAGTGTCTCTGGCTCCTGTCTCCGGGGTGACAAACAGCACCTCCAGTCCATCCTTTACCTCTAGGTTCCCTTGCATTTCCATCACCCTGATATCCTCCCTCACATACAGCACAACCCCTACACCCTTCCTATCCTCCTTATCCTTCCTGAACTAAGTGTAAAATGGTATGAAAATGTGCCAGTCATGGATCCCTGGGTACCACAATTAAGCAATGGTCAAAAGATCCAGGTCTGCCTCTGCCTTCATGGCCTCCAGACTTGGAATTATACTTCCAAGACTCCTTGCACTAGTATGCCAGTCTGTCCACACCTTGTTCCCACTCTGCCTGTAACCCCTTTCCACTTTTCTGCCTTTGTTGACACTTGCATCTTCCGTCCCTCACCACCTCACTATCGACTTCCTGCCTTGCCTCAATACCTTCCTTTCCACCACTTCCTTTCTTGTCTCCCAAGGTTCTTACTATGCATCTGCTTCCTTTACCTTCTGCCCTTGAGACAGTTTTCTCCCCTAGGGCTCTCTCTTCCTGTTCCTTCAATCTGTGGAGGGGAGAGGCAGTTTTTGCCTTCCTTTGTATTACTGTCTCTCCCCTTGGCTAGTTTAAATATTCATCAAAGTAATATCTGAACCTTTCAATGATGACTGCAGTCCCCTTCCCAGATGGATGCAGGCCATCATCTCTGTATAGACCCATAACCTTCCAGGTCACCCCAGTCCTCAATGAAGCCAAATCCCTCCTCCTGACATCCCTTTACCATTCTTTCAACTAAGTATTGAAGCTCCTGGTGCACAGTACCCTGTCATCCGCATGGCCATAAATTGGTAGCACATTAGTGAATACCCCCATTCATGTTACTTACCTTAAGCCCTCCCCAGTTCCTTGAACTCTCCCTTTACTACTGCAGCCCCATCCCTCACTAGGTAATTTGTCGCCAGGTGGACAAAGACATTCAGCTCCCTACCGTGTCCTGCCACTCTAGTGATTGTTAGAAACTGTTGTCCATCCCTCCATAGCACTAGGTAGGCACCTAACCTCCCTCTCTGCACCCCTTTCTACTTTTCCTGAGTATAGAACCCCCCACCACCAGAATCTGCTTTTTCCACTGCTTGGGTCCTTTAACTCCTGCCTATGGGACTCCCCTTTGGAAGACCTCCCCACATCCTCACTAAGGGTGCCTCCTCATGGCACTCCTGCTCTACCAGTATTATAAAGGGATTCTACAGTGGCACAGGTTGAGAAATGTTCCCCCTGGCCTGCCCCCCACCCTCCAGGAGCTCACCAAGGTCTAGATGCCCCTTGCTCACATAGGCAACCTCTGGGGCGCTATAGCATAGACTTGGTGGCCCCTGTGTTGGGGCAAGAGTTCCTTTTGATCCTAACCAGCTTAGCATGGAGAACAACAACCTCTGCCCTAAAGCCAAAGAGGTGCATGCAGATAGGGGAGCACCTCCAGTTCCAGAATGTCTACTGAGAAACTGCAACTCCACAACCATTTCACTACACCACTCCATCTGCCAATATTAGTCACTCCTTTCTGTTTTCTAAATGTAACTTGCCCTTTCTGTCCCTTCCCTTTGTCTGTTCCTTTCACAGCTACACTTTCTATCAGGATCTGCCTTAACTCCTTACCCAAGATAGAGTGTTACCTGTTTTCCCTTTAAACTGTTGCTTTTTCAAGGCAAACTTCTCCCTGTATACTCTTGTCTTTTTACTCCTCCCTTTTACTAACTTTCTCCCATTGTCCTTCTTTAACTACTACTTTACTCCACCCCAGATAGGGTGCCTCCTATATTCCCACCAGTAGCTGCTGTCTGCCTGCATTTTTCCCTGCAATTACCCACTACCTCACCAACTGTAGCTAACTATGCAGTTTAACAGTAAGTGTATACAGATCTTTGATCCAGCAACTGAATGGAACAGCAAAGGAATGGAACAGGTGACTGGTGTTGTACGCATCTGCAGGCATCAACAGAAGGAAGCAGAGAAGTGGGAGACTCTGCCAGTTGACTAGGGTAAGGCACCTCTTCAATTCTGTGTAATACTCACTGCTGGGAAGGGTGGAAGGCAAAAGGTAGGAAAAAACTGGGAATAGGAGCAAAACCCTAACTAGAGTAGGAGTATATAGAGACTTAAACATGGCACGGGGGAGCACCAATAGAAATAAACAAAAAAGGAGAAACTAGAAGCACCCTATCAAGGCTAAGGGTACAAAAGAAGCTCCAGGTAACACAGGTAGAACAGATGTTGAGAATGCTGGCAGTGGTGCAATGCAGCTGCTGTCGGGAGGCAGTTTTCAGAGAGACCTTTTGGAGACTGCAGTGCTGTCCCATATGCACACACCTCTCTGGGTTGAGGAAGGAAGTCTCTAGATTCCAGGCCAAGTCGGCTAGGATTAGGGGGACCTCTTCCCCACCCAGAGGCACCAATTCTGCCACTGTTACCTCAAAGGATACCAGGGAGGAAGAATGGGTGGACTATGGTGGGCTCTGGAAGGGTGGGTGGGTGTCGGGAAAGAGACACATCCCTCAACCAATACAACTTCAAAATTCCTATGACACTCTGGCAGTGCGGGACTGCCAGAAAGACAGCACCCACAGTAATGACCAAGGGGAATGTGGGGTCCTCCATAGTAGATACCCCAAGGAGGGTGGTAAAGGACCCCAGAGAAGGAAGAAGCAACTTCTGGTGGGGGACTGTATTGTGAGGTGGATAGATTTGGGAATAGGAAAGGGTGGGAGAGGCAGGTTAGGTGCCTATTTGGTGCCATGGCCTAGAGGGATGGGAAGTGAATGATGCAGATCACTAGGGCAGTAGGATGGGTGGGAGAGCTGGATGTCATTGTCCACCTGGGGTATAATGACCTGGCTAGGGATTTGGCTGGAGCTGAGGAGGAGGAGTCTTAGACAGATAGCTCACTCAGTGGCTTTCACTGAGGTGCTGCCTTTCTATGACATAGAAACATAGAATTTTACAGCAGATAAGGACCACTTGGCCCACCTAGTCTTCCCATTTCCCTACCTAATGGATAAGCTGCAGACCCTAGTTAATCAAAAGCCTACTTCCTCCTACCTCCCACAAAATGACATGGGTCAAGAGAGGGAACTCCATACAAGGAGCTTCAACCCATGGCTGATTGAATGCTGCAGAGAGGAAGTGTTTGGTTACATTCAGAACAGGGGACCCACCTGGTAGGATAAAGGCCTTTTTTACAGGGGTGATGGCCTGCATCCATCTGGGAGGTGAACTGCAGTCCTCAGTGGATGGTTTAAATGTTACTTCAACAAACAATTAAACTAGCCAAGAGGGGTGGCAAAAGGAATCAGGGAGCCAGAAACTGCACTCCTCATTCAACTAGTCAGTGAACCCACTCCTGATGGGGCAATACTGGACCTGGTACTCACTAACAGGAACGGTGTTGAAAACATCAAGGTGGGAGGCCACTTGGGGACCAATGATCACTGTATGATGAGGTTCAACAGAAGGATGGCTGCAGAATCAAACCTCACAATTTATTATTTATTTATTTAAAGTTGTCATCCGGGAGAGGAACACTGAGCCAAGACTAATTTCCTTGTGTGACCCGTGGGAAAGGGAGTTGGGAAAGAGAACAAATACATTTTTGAAAGCTAGTGATATTACAAAGTGCAGAATACTAGGGTACTGTAACATTGGAAAACATGGGGTACATATACACAGAATAAACAAATGGGTAGTATAATACATAGGTGAGCACTGGCAATACAGAGTACTAGGGATGGGTGAACCAGTTCATCCAAAATGTGAACTGACCCAAACATGCTGAAGTGTTCATAAACAAATGGCTTCCAAACATTTTTGGCTATTTGGATCAGTTCTGACGGCCACTGTATCATGGGAAATGCAGTGCGAAAAGTGCCAGAGCAGGAGGAACCCACAGGAGGGACCAGAGACAAGACTCTGGTTCCTTCTTGGATGTTTGAGCTGTCCATCTCTTTAAGGTGGCACCTTATTGGGTTGCTGCTGTAGCAACCCACGTGGTCCACCTTAGAGCTATGTAGAGGAATCAGGACAGAGAAGGAGCAGCAGCTTCTGCAGTCTGCTTCATGCTGCATGCAGATTCTGTGTATTTGACTTGTGCTGCTTGCATTTTTTTTGCCGCTTGAGCAACAGAGGAAGAAGTTGACTCTAAAAAAATGAAAGAAAAAAAAAAATATATATATATATATATATATATGAAAAACAGTTCTAAATTAAAACAAAACAAGTGAATTAGAAGGGGAAGTTAGAGGTGGTGAGTAGGGGACTGTGAGTCGGGGACTTGGGAGGGGATTGAGCTGAGGACTGGGTGTGGGAGTCAGGGATTGGGATAGGGACCGGAGTAGTTTTTGTTGGGATAGGAGACTCGGGGAGGAGAGGAGGAACTTGGAGGAGACTGGGGGCAACTAGTTGTGAGAAAGGACTTGAATGAAGACAGACCAGTGCAAGCAAGAAAGAAGAGAACAAGAGATTGAAGAGAGACTTCACTTTAAGTGCCAGAGTCAGACTGACCATTTGTTTTTAGGTAGTAGTCTAGCAGAGGGGGTGAAGTATGCTGAATTGTGCCAGTGTGCCACCCACTATCACACATCTCCCAGTTAGCCTTCTTTCTGTTTGCCCAATTGTCCCCACAACAACAAGTCAGCTAAGTTCTGCCTGTGCTCAGTCACTTCAGTGAGATTTATTTTATTTTTATAGTATGCAATCTGTGGTGTGTGTGTGTGTGTGTGTAATAAACAAATCTGCCAGCCAGTCGTCAGTGCACCAGTGCCACTTCTGCGACTGTGTGACCCCCACCCAGGAAGTCAGTGATCTGTCACCATCCTTCCTGTGTTTGCCCAGTGGGGTATTAGCTTTTTCTCAGTGAGCAACGCATTCCATCACATCACTGGAACAAATAAAAAACAATCCTTGAAGGGAAAAAGTACTGTGTCAAAGAGGGATAGATCAAGCAGGGTCCCTGAATCTGTGTGGATAGCAGCAGTACCTGCAGTATTACCCTTAGTGTAGGTGATGTGTGAAATAAAGTGTGTGTGTGTGTGTGTGTGTGTGTGTGTGTGTGTGTGTGTCTGTGTGCCTGTGTGTGTGAAATAAAATCTGCCAGCCAATCGTCAGTGTACCAGTGCCGCTTCTTGCATATTGTGTGACACTCCCCAAGAAGTCAGTCATCTGTCATCTACCTCCCTGTGCTCACTCAATGGGGTACAAGCTTTGGCTCAGTGGGTAGGGCATACAATCACATCACATGGAATAAATAAAAAAATCCTTGAAGGGAAAAGGTACTGTGTCAGAAAGGGTTAAGCCAAGCTGGGTACCTGAATCTGTGTGGGCAGCAGCAGTGCCTGCAGCATCGCCCTTAGCATAGGTGGTGTATGAAATAAATTCTATATGTGTGTGTGTGTGTGTGTGTGAAATAAAGTAAAATCTGCCACCCTGTCATCAGTCTACCTGTGCCACTTCTTGAATACTGTGTGACCCTTCCCAAGAAGTCAATCATCTGTCATCTTCCTCCCTGTGCTCGCTCAGTGGGGTATACGCTTTGGCTCACTGGGCAGGGCATTCCATCACATCACATCACATCACATCACATCACATCACATCACATCACATCACATCACATCACATCACATCACATGGAATAAATAAAAAAAATAGTAACGACTTTTTGACCCTGAACAAGCAACAGACAGATTATGAATACTCTAAAAAATAGTAAAGCAAAAGGCGGGGGCAAAGGAAGTAATAAACGTAAAAAAAAGTTTATTCAAGAGCCCAGAAAGAAGGGGCCCAAAAAGTAAAGTACAACAACAAGCACTACAGCCTGTTGAAGGGGCTGAACTAAATGCTACTACTATCCATGTGCAGGCTGACATTCAAAATACTGAAAACCCAGCAAGGATTGGTGGACTGTCTATGTCAGAAGGGCTTAGTAGTACAGCCAACAAAGTGTCAAAAGACAGTGGCAATAGCAAGTCATCTGAGAAAAAAGTGCAAAAACATAGAGTATTCCAATTGTACATAAAGTTAAAGCACTTACTGGTACAACTCGCAGTGGAGTGGAGGACTATGTCACTTCATGATTTCAGAACTGTGAGGATGAACTTGTCGGTACACTGCCCACGGTTCAGAAACCATGACATGGCAGAGTCAAAACCCCAGATTCTTGGTTCTATGAAGGGAACTGCACAGAATGTTGTCCATACAAAGAAAACAATACAAAATACAACCGACAGCTTCAGCTTTTGTTCAGGCACAGTTAAATATAGATCTTTTAAAGGTATGAATATAATTTACTGAAATAGAGACATGTCAAACAGCTGCACATAAGTAATCAATTCCTGTCCCCTTTAATGTCTTTATAAGTGACATTGCAGAAGAGCTGGAAGGGAAGGTCTGTCACTTTGCAGATGACACCAAAATCTGCAATAGGGTGGACACTCTGGGGGGGGGGTTAAAGGATGAGCAGAGACCTGAGAAAACTAGAGGAGCAGTCAAGGATATGGCAGTTGGATTTCAATGTGAAAAAGTGCAGAATAATGCACTTAGGGTGCAGAATCCCGGGGGCATAGTACAAAATGGGTGATGTGATAATGATGACCACTAAGCAGGAAACAGACCTGGGAGTAATCATATCGAACGACTTTAAGGTGGCCAGGCAGTGTGATAAGGCAGTAGAGAGGGCAAGTGGGATAGTGGGGTGCATAGGGAAGGATATCACCAGCAGAAAGAGGGATGTGGTGTTGCCTCTTTATAGATCGCTGATAAGACCCCACCTACAGTATTGTGCCCCAGTTACAGCTATCTGTACTCAGCTACCTGCAAGGATGATTGCCTTCCCCCAACTCAGACCAGCACAGTACTATTTGTTTTTTTTTTATAACCTGACTGAAGGTCCAAATTTACCTTGCAGACCATACACTTATGATAAGGTATGTGCCTTATCATGCTAAAACTCAGCTCATAGGAATATTTTTTATTACTTAACAGTGCTGACCTCCTAAATGTCCAGATCCCACCTTTCTGCTGGGCCTCCCACCAGGTGACCCACAACTATGAGGTACATTTAGGCTTACTTGTGGATGCTTAAGATTACTATAGAGTCAGAGGGAGGGCTGCAGAATAAAAGCAGTTATGTTTACAGGATACGTACATGATTCTGAGAGTATTTAGTTACCTGCAGAGATGGTAGTGCCAAACTCTTCCATGGTACACTGCATAGCCACAATGGCTGCCTAGTCTGAAGTAGGCTGGTAGCATTCCACTCTGAGCTAGCTACAGCCTGGACTTAAATATACAAGCTGCAGTGTAGGTCGGAGTGGGGCCAGGGCGCCTACTGCTTCTCCTTTCTCTTCCTCAGTGACCTCCAAGGATTCTCAATGAAGGCTGGATGATAGTGTACAGGAAGGATAGTTGTCAGGTGGCAACAGCAGGGGATGGCAGGGGACCTGAACTTTTATTTTGTAACCTTTTGTCCCAAGTGAAAGGCCCATCTTCTTGGAGGTGGAACCTGCTTTGAAACAACTTGGAGCTGGGAGGAATACACAATACTGAACTGGGTATCTGCAGGAAAGCACAACCTTGCTCAGTTCTGAGGGAGGTGTACCATACTTTAAATTTTACGCTTGTTATTGCTTTTTTTTTAATCAAGAAGGTATTTGCAATACTGCTTATGTACTTGTAGATTGGGAGTTTAAATCCAGAGGGATGAAAATACTGCATATTTTGTTTTTCCCTTGTGGACAGCTGATTTGTTATTTACTAGTATTTTGTTGACTTTTTGCATCAAACTATTTTTGGTACAGTGAAGTATTCACTGGTGGCTGAGGATTTTTCATTGTAAGTCCTGCAGTATAGTGCAGGTTAGTGGAGCTGTTGTGTATTTGACCCAGACAGTGCCTTAGGTGGTTGAAACTGGTTTGCTCTGATTGCCTTCAGAGCACAGATCACCAGGTTATATAAGTCTGGGTCAAGGGATGCTTGCATCATAGATATTGGGCTCAACTGCTTTATTTTTCTCTGATTGAAATTGTTTTTTGCAGGGTATATTTTCTGTTAAATTGTTGTGCAGATTGTCTTGTTGAAAGGAAGGAAAGCACTCACCAGGTTGGTGGGTCAGAGCTGTATCTGATTGATTCTAGAGGGCACGGCTTGGTCCCACCTACTCTGCCCCTCACACTGTCCACCCTAAGGGTATCATTTCCTATATACCAGGGGTTCTGACACCACTTCCCAAAAGGGCAAAGAACATAAACCTGTCATATCCTTAATAGCCTAGCACACTGCGTAGGGGGGTAAAAGTACACACACACTCACACACATTAACAAAAAAGAGAAAGAAAATTCTTAAACAGGAAGGGAGAGAGACATGTGGGGAGTGGTGCAATGCACTGGCTGTGGGGTGACAGTCTTCTGGGAGATATTCTGGAAGCTGTGATGCTGCTGTAATTGCAGAAACCTCTCTGCTCTGAGGGAGGAGGTGGCCAGTCTCCAGGCCAACCTGGCAAGGAGAAAGAAACCTCCTCCCCCACCTAGGGACCACGAGGACTGCCGCAGCTGCCTCACAGGTTGTCAAGAAAGAGGAGCAGTTGGACCGCAGTGGGCTCAGGGAGAGTGAGGGTGGTGGAACAGAGGTGCATCCCTCCAGTTGTACCTCTCCACAGTTCATACACCTTCTTGCAGAGTGTGGTTCTTCTATGGAGGCATCCATATTGGAGACCAAGGAGGATGCTGGGAACCTTCACAAAGGAGACCCACAGGAGAGTGGCATGGGACACCACAGGGTAAGGAAATAGCTCCTGGTGGGGGACTCAATTGTTTGGGGGGTAGAACTGGGGAGAGAGGGGAGAGGGAAGTAAGGTGCCTGCCCAGCACCATGGCTTGGAGGGACAGGAAGCGAATCCTCAAGATCGTGGGAACAGTTGCATGGAAGAGGGAGCTGGACATCATTGTACACCTATGGACAAATGTCCTAGTTGGGCATGGGATCAGAGCAGTGCAGGAGGAGTTTGTGGACTTGGGGAGGGGCCTTAGACAAGTAGCATGCACGGTAGCCTTCTCAGGGGTGTTGCCTGTCTATAGCATGGGTGAGGCTAGGGTACTCCGCACCATGGGATTCAATGAACGGTTAATAAAACTGGTGCAGAGCATAGGGTTTTGGCTTCATTGGGGACTGGGGGTCTACCTGGAGGGATACAGGCCTATACTGGCACAATGGTCTGCATCTGTCCGGGAGGAGAACCAGGATCCTAGGTGATAGGTTTAAATGCTTCATTGGCAAGCTTGTAAACTAACCAAGGGGAAAGGCACTTCAAAGGAGCAGGGAATTCCCAGCTTCCACCCACAAAACAGGATAGTTAGCAAGGTAAACACCAAGGTAGAGAGGTTGATATGGAGCAGGATGGGGTAAATGGAGAACAAGGCAAAGACAGTAAGGGCAGGAATGGTGCTAAATGGGGTAAGTAAGGCCATCAAACAATGGAGGACCATGAGTACCAGTGCCCATTGTCTGGGTAACAAGCTTCTTGAACTAGTGGCCTTGATGGAAGAGGGATGCCTGGATATCGTGGAAGTCACAGAAACATGGTACAAGGAGAACCATGACTGGGATGTCAACATACCAGGGTACACAATCTATAGGAGGGACAGGGAGGGTAAAAGAAGAGGAGGAGGAGGAGTAGCTCTCTATGTCATGGAAGGGATCAAAGCAATGAAACTAAAGGGTAAATATGGAGGAGAGGAGGCACTGTGGATCACCTTGGAGACAGGAAATGGCACCTCAATCTGCATGGGGGTTGTATACAGACCCCAATCTCAGGGGGAGGAAATGGACAAGGAAATGATAGAAGGCATCCTTAGAATGACAGAAAAAGGGGATATATTGTTGATGGGGAACCTGAATATGCCAGATGTTAACTGGAGCACATTTGCTGCAGCCACATCCAAGAGCAGGGTCATTCTCTATGCCCTACAGGGGGCATGCCTCAGACAGCTAGTGTTGGAACCCACTCAAGAGGAGCAATCTTAGACCTGGTACTCTCAAACAAGGATGGAGAGAGGATCTCGGATTTAGAAGTAGGTAGCCATCTGGGAACAAGCAAGCACCAAACAGTGTGGGTCATGATAAACACAGCCGTAGAGTCAAGCCATACAAAAGCAAGGGTACTGGACTTTAGGAGGGATGACTTTTGCAAAATGGAAGAGTGCCTATGGAATAAACTAACAAATGGGCAGAAAGGAGGGGTGGAGTAATGATGGGGAAAAATCAAAACTGCCATCACAGAGGTAACAAGCCTTTGTGTGAAGCAAATAAACAAAAAACAAAGGAAAAAAAAAACACTATGGTTCTCAACAGAGGTGGCAAGGAAGGTTAGAGAAAAAAGTAGAATTCAGGAAGTATAAGAAATCATAGAAGGAAAAGGACAAATAACTGTATCAGTTAAAGCAGAAGGAAACAGGGAAGGCAGTTAAAATATCAAAGCCCAAACCAAGGAAAAGATAGCCAACTCAGTTAAGAAGGGGGATAAAACCTTGTATAGCTACATTAGGGAGTGAAGAAAAACCAAGGGAGGGATAGTGAGGCATTAATAAAGGGGAGGGGGGGCAGAGAGTGACAGTGAAAAGGCAGAAATGCTGAATGAATACTTTTGCTAAGTATTCACAAAAGAAGAGGAGGGGGAGGTACCTAAACCAAACAATAGAAGCACACTGGATAGGGGGATCAATACCAGCTCATTCTCAGAAGAAAGGGTCCTGAAAGAACTCCAAAAACTCAAAGTGGACAAAGCAGTGGGGCCTGACAGGATTCACCCCAGTATTCTAAAAGAACTAGGGGGACAACTAGTGACACCACTGATTACCCTCTTTAACAAATCATGGGAGGATGGTGTGAAACCTGAAGACTAGAGGAGGGCGGATGTGATTCCCCTTCATAAAATTGGGAGCAAGGCAGAGGCAGGGAACTACAAACCTGTTAGTTTGACCTCAGTGATAGGGAAAATGATGGAATGACTTCTGAAAGAAAGAATTGTTGAGTACCTAGAGGCCAGCGGAGCACAGGACCCAAGGCAGCATGGATTCACAGCAGGAACATCATGTCAGACAAATCTAATAGAGTTCTTTGACTGGGTGACCAAAGTAGTAGACCAGGGAGGGGCTGTGGATATGGCCTACTTATACTTTAGCAAGGCATTTGATAAATTCCCACACAAAAGATTAATAAACAAGTTAGCCAGCTAGCCTGGGAGTTGGTCCCAGGGTGGTAGCTTTGGTAAAACATTAGCGGGACAACAAGACATAGAGGGTAATAGTTAATGGAATCCACTCCGAAGAAAGGGGGGTTACTAGTGGGTTAATGCATGGTTCAGTACCGACAGTGGTCCCCTTTTATATCTTTACATGTGACATTGCAGAGGGGCTGTAAGGAAAGGTTAGCCTCATTGCAGACAACACAAACATCTGCAACAGGGTTGATACGGGGGGGGGTGGAAAGGATGAGGAGGGTCTTGGCAAGGTTGGAGGAATGGTCAAATGTATGGCAGCTTAGATTCAATGCAAAGAAGTGCAAAGTAATGCACCTGGGAAACAAAAACCCAGTTGAAGAGAACACGATGGGGGGAGGTACTAACAACAACAAAAATGGAAAGGGACATGGGGGTAGTCCTATCAGATGACCTAAGGGCAGGCGAGCAATGTGAGAAGGCAGTACAGAGAGCTGGGGGGGATACTGGCAAGTATAGGGAAATGCATCACTGGTAGAAAACAGGACGTTATCCCTCTGCACAGGCAGTTGGTGAGACCCAATCTTAGGTACTGTGTGCAGTTCTGGAGACCTCATCTCTGCATGGACATAAACAGGATGGAGGCAGTCCAAAGGAGGGCAACTAAAATGGTGCAGGGTCTGCACTGGAAGCCATATGAAGAGAGACTAATGGAACTCAATATGTATGCCCTTGAGGAAAGGAGGGAGAAGAGGGACATGATAGAAACTTTCAAATACCTTAAGGGAATCAACAAAGTCCAAGAGGGTAGCATCTTTCAGAAAAAGAGATGTGCAAGAACAAGGGGGCACAATTTAAAGATAGCTCGGGGAAACGTGAGGAAGTGTTTTTTCACAGAGAGGGTGGTGGATGTATGGAATGGCCTTCCTGAGGAGGCAGTGGGGTTAAAAACAGTAAAAGAATTCAAGAATGCATGGGACAGACATAAAGCAATTCTAGTGGGGGGTAGGAGGAAGTAAGCTGTTGGTTAACTAGGATCTGCAGCTTATCCGATAGTTAGGGAATTGAGCAGACTGGGTGGGCCAAGCAGCCCTTATCTGCCATCAAAGTCTTTGTTTCTAATAAGGTGGTACATGCTACTCCCCTTCCTGGAAGGAGCATGCTGTTGCACACATTTCCCCTGAGGCCATTGAAGCAGTGATGCATAACGAGGGGTAACAGAAATCATAGGAGAGCTAGGAAAAGTGTACTAATCATCAGGAATTCTACACTGAGAGGTACCAAGAGAATAGTCTGCATCCTAGACCTGTAATAGTGGGAGGTGCACTGTCTCCCAGGGGCAACAGCTGATTGGTTTCTTGCCAGGGCAAAGAGGTTGGTTGGGAGGGAATGTGGGAAATTGGGTGTAACTGTCCATCTAATGATGAATGACTGGGCAGGTAGTCCATTATGTGTAGTGAAAAAAAATTTAAAGGAGCTGGGTACCAGGCTGAGGCGGGAGGGCTGGAACTGTGACCATCTTGCAGGACGTCCCAGTGATGGACAAGGAAGCTAAAAAGCTACCATTTTACAACTAGAGTGGTGCAGAGAAGAGGGGCACAAAAAATAAAAAAACAAAAACAAGATGCTGCATCAGCATGTAATCTGAAAGCAAATCAAAATGGTAATATTAAATGCATGCTGAAAATGGAAAATAAGAGTTTAAAATGTACGTTTTGACCTTAGGTCTTCTTCTGGAAATATACAAAAGAGAAAAAAGCAAAGTTAGTGGGAAGAGGGGTTTCACTTCCTGGTGGACTGTTTTTTTTTTTTCCCTTTTTTTTCAGTTTGAGGAATAAAGGTCTATTTAATCCTGACAGCCTTCACCTAAATATAAAGGGGACAAAGCAATGAGGCAAAGGTTTTTGGCATAGACTGTAGGGTGTTCAAATTAGCAAGAGGGAGGCTAGGGCTAGGGGTATCCATGGTGGGATCCCAGAAGAGTAAGACCTAGCTGGCACTCCCCCAACTAGAGCCAGTATTCAGGGCGAACTAAAATGCATCATTCAGGCAGGGTATGTGCCATAGCAGTGTGGGCACCAGGGAGCAGGAATGCCAGCAGCTAAGTACAGTGAAAGAGGACACAAAAAGGCCTAGCAGATGAGCAAGGATGGGACTGGTCAACTGACAGGTAAGGAAGAAAAACAGGGCTCTTGGAGGTGGTTCTCATAAAGACAAAATAACTAACCTTCAGAATGTGGCATCAAAAGGTAGGCCATATATAATAACCACAACAGAAATGAAGTTGAAATCTACCCTTGACTGGAACTTCATGGTCCCTGGCTATGATCTGTTCGGGGGGGGGGGGTCAGAGGCTAGTACTTTACATAAGGGAGATCATCATGGTGAAAAAGGATAAGAAGGTAGTGGGAAGAGGTGGGGTGGAATCTCTATGGATTCTGCATCTGGTGGTGGTGAAAATAAACTCAAAATGTGGGTGGCTTATGGCCTCCAAACCAGTTGCAAATGATGAACAGGGAACAAATAGGTAATATCAGAATGACAGTTACAGTGGGGGGTGGGGGAGTATCCTGTTTGGAGAGTTCAATCAATCAATCAATCAAACTTTATTTAACCAGGCAGTTACTTCTTTGAGCAAGCTCATTTGCAAGATGGTCCTGGGCACAGAGGACAAATTAATTTACAGTATTCAACATAATTTCATAACACAGCAGACACTGAAACAGACTATTTTTAAGTATGAGATCATTAAGTAACTGGAGCAAGACTTAGATAACGAGGGCTATATAATATTATATATATATATATATATATATATATATATATACAGGCAATTCATCACATGTGGGTTAGGAGACAGTGGAGGACAAAGGGAGGAGAGGATGGCAAAGACATATGAGGGGAGCGGGGGGGCAGCCCTACAATGGTAGAGGCCCCCAGAGAGTTGCCACAGGGAAGGAGGGAGCTGGGGGGGGCGGTAGTTACACTAAAAAGGAATGCCAGCTGACAGGGGGAATAAGAACATGCCAGATGTGGACTGGAACATTCCAGGGGACAGAAGCACTAGGAACTAAGTGATTGTAGATACTTTTGAGGACTGTTTCCTAACACAGCATGTAGACAAGGGATAGTGCCATGCTTGACTGATTTTTGTCAAACTGAGATAATGGGGGGGGGATTGGGACAAAAGGGAGGGAAGCAGAGTTAACAGTGAAATATCCTTTTGGATCAGAACTACCGCATCATGGTGTGGTTCAGCATGAAGTAGCTTGCAAAGCCCAGTGGCAGAGGTTCGAGAACAGACAAGAACAAAACAACATGAAATTTACTACTGCTACTTTAAGGTTTGCACTTTAAAATGAGAAGCTGTACCTGCCTTTAGCCACACCCCCATGAGGAAGAACCCAGATTGGGACTGAACCACTGAGGTATTGTGACTTGTATGTTTGTTTCTTATTTTTGACCCACATTAAAAGTTTATGTATTTTGCAGCCTTTGTTATTGTTTATTTGGTGGTGAGCACTCTCTCTTTTTGTTCTTGTCTGGCATTGACCATAACTAGTTAAGGATAGCACTCAGGGTACAAATATATTAGACTTAGTCTTAACTAACTTGGGTGCTGGCTTAACAAACATTAAAGTTATTCCACCACTTAGGTCTAGTGATCACTCAATGGTATACTTTAATTATAAGGTGAACCATGAAATTAATCCTAGTATTATTTCAGTATATAATTTTAATAAGGCTAATTTTGGGGATTTTTATAATGGACTGTCCCAATGGGACTGGAAATCGGACTTTAATCATAAATCACTTATAGAAATATGGCAGTCTTTAAATGCTAAACTGACCATTACTACTAATAAATGTATTCCCCAAATTATGAAAATGGACAATAATAAACCTAAAACACCGTGGATGAATAAAACAGTTAGGAAACAAATTTAAAAAAAAAAATAGGGCATTCATTAAAGCTAAATTAAGCAACTCTCAAAAGAATTGGCTTGACTATAAACAATGCTTAAAAATATCTAAAAAAAAGTATTAGGAAAGCTAAGAGTGATTATAAATATAGGCTAGCTGCAAATGTTAAAGATAACTATAAAGCCTTTTATACTTATATAAATAGTAAAAAGGGTGGTGCACCTGTTATTGGCCCATTAGAAAATCAAAATGGTGAAATACAAACTGATATAACTGACATGGCTGTAATTTGTAACAATTACTTTTCTTCAGTCTTTAATAATAAAACAACTCCTACTATGAATCACAATATCCATCCTATTATTACACAATATAAGATTGAGGATAAAGAAATGGAGAAAATACTTTTGGGACTAAATCCTAATAAATCGGCTGGACCTGATGGAATTCATCCCCGTATTTTGAAAGAACTGGCATCCCCTCTATCTGGTCCATTGGCTGCTTTGTTTACAAAATCCCTTACAGAAGGAGAGGTCTTGGAAGAATGGAGACATGCTACTGTCATTCCCATTTATAAAAATAAAGGATGTAAACATAATGTTACAAATTATAGACCCATTAGTTTAACCTCTGTTCTGAGTAAAATCATGGAGGGTATAATAAAGAATTATATAGAAACTAATATTCAACCAGACCAAACACAGCATGGATTTGTCAAATCCCGTTCTTGTATGACAAACCTGCTTGAGTTTTATGGTAGGGTTGGTTTGGCTTTAGATGGTGGAGAAGCTGTGGATGTAATTCTACTGTACTTTTCTAAGGCCTTTGATAAGGTGCCACATGGTGAACTCATTGACTCCATAATAGAAATGGGACTCGATAGGAACATAACTAAATGGATAGAGTCTTGGCTGTTTGAGAGGACTCAGTGAGTTTGCATAAAGGGTTATTTTTCAGAATATGAACCAGTGACTAGTGGGGTCCCACAGGGTTCTGTATTAGGACCCTGTCTTTTAATCTTTAAATTTCTCATTAACATCATCATCTAATGTCTGGTTAACAAAATTTGCTGATGATACTGCATAGCCATAAAATTAATAATCTTGAGGATATATGTACTTTGCAAAGCGATTAAAGGAACTTGAAGATTGGGCATTAACAAAAACTTGTGTTTCATCGTTGAGAAGTGCATTGTTATGCACTTTGGGAAGGATAACCATTAGCTAATTACTTTTTGGTAATAAAATTCTTAAAGTTGTTGAAGATGAGCGAGATCTGGGAATTAGGTCAAAATTATCTAAAATTTGGCTTACATTGTCAACAAATTATTAAAAAAGCAGGGGGTATTCTCCACTGTATTAAAAAACATATTACAAATACAAGTAGCAGGGTCCTACTCCCACTGTATTCCTCGTTGGTTAGGCCTCATGTTGAGTATTGTGCCCAGTTTTGGTCACCTGGTGACAGGGGTTCCATAAATGCCCTTGAGCGTATTCAGAGAAGGGCAACAAAAAGTATCAGTGAAGTACAGGGACTGGATTATGAAAATAGACTTATAAAACTCGGACTTTATAGTCTTGAGTATCATAGACTAAGAGGAGATTTGTGTTTAGTGTATAGAGCCCTATATGATAGTACCTTATGGGATTCTTTGGGACTGGTTTTTAGAGAAATAGTTTATGAAACTAGGGCTCACCCATTACAATTATTGGTAGAACGATGCAGAACTAAACAGAGAAGTTCTTGGTTCTCTGTTAGAGTGTCTAAAATTTGGAATGTACTGCCACTCTCTGTGGTAACCAGTGCAACTATGAATTTATTTAAATCACGATTGGATAATTTCTTAAGTGATAAATCAATAAAGGGTTATGTTTAATTATATTAGCGAGCATTATGGACTTCGGTCTTCTTGGCTCTGATCTACCTATGATACCTATGATTGATGATTTGAGTGAGCTGCTCCTAGATAGCATCCCATAGCACTGGAATTCATTTTCATGTGGCAGAGGTTCAAGATGCTGGCTCTGGACCTTAGAAGGGTAGACTTTAAGATTTTAAGATGATGGAGGAAGTGAGGAGAGATTCAAGTGGTCAGGTCAATTAAAGGGTGTGAAAAATAAATGAAACGCCACCAAACAGGGGACAAAGACATATCCTGTGCACGTCTGAGACAGATTTGGAAGGGAATGAAGCACAAGAAGCCTATTTTCTTTTCCAAGGAGGTGGAGGAAGCACACTGTGCCCAAAAATTGGCCTTTTGAAGGTATACAGTTTATCTGTTGGAGGCAGCTAAGAAGCTAAACCTTAGCAAACTGAGAGAAACCAGTAATGCACTAAGGATGGCTATGAAGGAGGCTAGCTCAGAATAGCAGATGAGGTAAAAAAATCACAAGGCATTTGTAGGCACATCAGGAAGAAGAAGAAGTAGCGGAAGAGGAAGAAGAAAAAGAAGAAATTCAAATAGTTAAAGAAGGGGAGATATGGGGGTGGAAGATGGTCAGAAAGCAGACGTTAACTTATTATTTCTGCATAGTCTCCTCAGCTGAAGAAGAAGGGCCACTGTTGAAATGTGGCACATTAGAAGCATGTGCATACTGATGCGCAAAGTTAGTTTAGTGCTCCTAAATTAGTGTGTGTGAGTGTGAGTGTGTGTGTGTGTGTGTGTGTGTGTGTGTGTGTGTGTGTGTGTGTGTGTGTATTTCAACAGGAATAATTGGGCACATATTGAGCTTGAATGCTGAATTTAATGTAACGTGCAAATAGAAAATGCTGGTCAGCATCCCCTGCATACCGTATTTCACCATTTTGAAGCCACCCCCATTTAGAAGTTGCCCCCGAATAATAGCAGCACCTAAAAATAAATTTATTAATAGAAGCTGCCCCCAATTTGTAGCCGCAGCTTCTAAAGGAGGCAGCTTGGAAATGGTGAAATAATAAATTCAGTCTTCAACACTCATTTCAGCCTATTCTGTTACAGTTTAAAGCTATTTCACTTGTCGTGCCATTTTTTTGGCTAAAGCAGTTATGAGAAATGTTAGAAATTTGACTCCACCTGTTGAGAAAGCTGAAAATGGTTCTCTCTTGCCCAATAAAGTAGCTGACTTGAACAGTCAGTATTCTCCAGTCAGCGTCTCTCAAATGCCATGTGATTTCAGTATTTCGGATGGGTCAATTAGATCAAGCAGAGGTTGAACAGAGTTAGGGAGTTTGATCAAAATTAGGAATTTGCTTAAAGCTGGGAGGTTAAGTGAGTTCTTGCTGGAGAATATTGCTCTCTATCGCACATCTATGCTAAATGTACAGTACTGTAGCTGTTTCTACATTCTGGGGCTAATTGCTGGATACTACATAACATTACATAATACTTGGATATAAAATGTGGATGGTAGCCTGTTGGGCTTAGTAATTGAAGCCGCCCTCAATTAGTAGCTGCCCCCGTTTAGAAGCCATGGCTCAAAATAGAAAAATGCAATAGAAGCCACAGCTTCTAAACGATGAAATACAGTATCCCCTCTTATGAGACTTCTTCAGAGGGCAAAGCCAACTGTTAACATTAACACACAATCAACATAAAGCAATATTGATTGCACAGCATTTTTTTTTATTTTCTATAGATTTTATTATATATACATAGGCCAGGATATTCAAAGGAGTTGCGCATGGCGCAACAGTGTTCTGCGCCACGCGCAATCCTGATAGATTGAGATAGGATGTTACAGCGCAAATCCTGATACCAGGGCACCAGTAATGCATGCAGCTAGCGCGGGGGCATGCCCATGCATATTTGGAACATCCCTATATTCAGCCCGGGATGTGGCGACATACAGGCACACACACACCTTGTGCCACACGGGAGGCAAAGATGTGCCAAAAAAAAGGAACAAGTTGGGGGACACTCACAGGCAGGCCACTGTATTGATGGGAGCAACAATGCAGCTGCCTGCTGTGGGTTGCCCCCCAACCTCCCAAGTCACAGGCCGGGCGTCGGCCTCCCCCACAACCAATTAAATGTATCCGTGGTGGTCCAGTGGACCTGCCCACCAGTCCTATTGCGGGCTTAGAAAATATAAATGTATCCCTGGTGATCCAGTGGACCAAATCCCAGCCCGATCGCGGGCCTAGTAATTATATATGTTTCTCTGGTGGTCCAGTGGACGGAATCCCAGCTCCATCGCGGGATCCATAAATGAAGATAATCCCTGGTGGTCCAGTGGTACCCCCTCCCACCGCCCACTCAGAATTGCCACCCCGCCTCCTCCCCGTCAGCGGCAAGCAGCAGCTCCCCACCCAAGCCGCTCGCCGCCTGACTGACAGCATACGGTACATAGATATATGCCCATTGGTCCACTGTGGGGCCAATGGTGTAATGTATCAGTGATTATTAGTCCTGATATGTGAATGGAATTCATTCACATATCAGATTCATGTAGTACAGTACGGACTGCATGCCCATTGGCCCATGCAGTGGACCAATGGGTGTACAGCTGTACTGTATGCTGTCAGTCAGCGGGCAGCTGGGTGGCTTGCGGGTGGGGAGATGCCACCCACCACTGACCGGGAGATAGTAGGGTGGTTGGTCTGAGTGGGCCGATGGGGAGGGGGGCATCGCTGGACCACTAGGGATTTATCTTCATTCATGGAGCCCACGATTGGACTGGGATTTGGTCCACACTGGACCACCAGGGAAACATATATAATTACTAAGCCTGTGATTGGGCTGGGATTCAGTCCACTGGACCACTAGGGATACATTTATATTTTCGAAGCCCGCAATTGGGCTGGGGGGCAGGTCCACTGGACCACCAGGGATACATTTATTTCAACTAAGCCCGTGATCGGGCTGGGGAAACAGGTCCACTGGACCACCAGGGAGTTTACATTTTTACAAAGCCCGAGGTCAGGCATTGGGGCACGTTGCCGCCCAGGGGCAGGGGGCACTGGTCTTTGATGGCTGCAGCCTGGCAGGGTGCCAGGTGCTAGTCGCCGGAGATTGGTGCACCTGCATGCAAATGGAGCCATAATGACATGCAAATGGCCCCATCTGCACCTTGCATGCATAATGGCCCCATTTGCATACCCACCACTGAATATCACGGTTCCAGTGCCACTATGCCATGCACAATGTGGGTGGCCACGGTGCCATATTCAATGGTGCTGAGCCATGGTGCAGCACCATTGAATATCACACAGGCCACATCCTGGCGCATCCCAGTTGCACTGCGCCCAGGCTTGTGCCCCTGCCTGGCACAGTCTGAATATCCGGCCCACAGTGTCAGTGAAAGAAGTGTAATAGCACAATCAGGCTTATAACTGACAAATAAGAACAAGTACAAACATTTGTAGACAAAATGTTAAGCTGTCTCCAATGTTTTCCATACTGAATTCATACACTACACAATGTTAAACAGAAAATAAGAAAGAGAGTGAAAAAGTAAGATAGTGGGAGGCATGTAAGATAGAAAGAAGCAAGAGACTGGGCTAGTCACTCAGCAAAATGTCTGAGATGGGTATCCCCCGGCCCAGAAAAACAGCAACCGGTTTGGCTTAGAATAGAACTGGATGCCATTAAGTCCAAGAATTTGGACCCTCTTACACTATTTTTCCTTAAGTTTCCCCAGGTATGTATGACCGAAGAGTGCCCCATAATAATGACCTCTTTAAAGATTTATTCTCAAATGTGTTCATTTTTATAACATTCCCCTCATCGGGACCTGGCCCAGTCTATTTGGAACTCCCCATCTTTCACTATTAATAAGAACCAGATTTCCCGTCAATGGTTGTCCCAATTGGGAGATGGGAAGTTTTTACATAACTTGTACTACACCCCGGTTAAATTACAGAAGTGGGGCTACCTGAATTCCAATATATGTAATAAATGTTTGCAGGAAGAAGGAACACTTCTCCACATGTTTTGGTCCTGCCCTAAAATCTCCCCCTTATGGGATTCAATTAACAATTCAACTTTCCTGGACCCTTTGCTAGGCCTTCAGGAATACTTCACTCCCGAGATGTGCCTGTTAGGGGACTTATCATCTATTAGAGTTAAGGTGCGAAAGTTTCACATTTCCATGATTGCCTTATCAGCTAAGAAGCTTATTCTACGTCACTGGAAAGATAAGTCCTCTCCATCTGTCCAGGAATGGGTAAAAGAAATTCTGTCCAATCTGCACACAGAAAAAGTGATTGCCAGTCTCCACAATAGAATGGCAGCATATACCAAAATCTGGGATCCCCTTCACTCTCTAATTTCTCTGGTTCAAGTCTAAGTGTATCTCAGACTATATTGTCATGTAAGACCTTAAGTAAGGTGCTTGGCATTTGATGGGTATTAGGTTGGGTTACTGCAGTAAGGGGAGGGAAGGGTGGGTCAGGCAGTTATTCCTTTACATTGTATAAGAATGTCATTGTCACTGTCACTTAAACTGCCTTTTATTGTGGAAAACGTATCAATAAACTTTAAATTGAAAAAAAAAAGAAAGAAGCAAGAGTTGATGTAAAGGGGTTGGTCCATTTATAGGACTCAAAACTCAAACAATAAATAATTATGACTGAAATAAGTTAATTCAGTCCCGTGTATAACTGATGACCAAACCACAGATAAAACAAGAATACTACTGTGGTCTACTAAATTGTGTGCTGAACACCCTTAAAAAAGTTTAGTGATACTGAGTGTCTAAGAAATATGTAATGCTAACAAGGAGTTCTGACGAGAGTAGAAACTAATAACTGTAAGTACCAGAGGCCATCCATGGGGCCTGCTGCAAAAACAGTATAAGAGAGGTGGCCAACTTTCTCTGAAATCAACAAACCCAAAAAGAAATAAAATGTTTGTGTAGGAGACAGTAATCAAAATATAAGAAATATAAAGCAAAATATATAAGATGAGGGGAAAATGAAAAGTTAGAGAGAGATCAGAGTGGCTTAAAGTGAGAAAAACAAGGAATATAGACAACACAATGAAAGAGATCCAGATATGCTGTAAATGAATTCATTATATACTGTAAATGAGTTCAGTAATATGCAGTACATTATCTAAGGTATCATATATAAGAGGCAATGACCTGCTGGTAAAGTAAATCAAACTGTGGCTGTTTAAAGGAAAGGCTTGTAATCAATTTAGTCATTTAAGCCTGTAGGTGTTAGAGCATCCAACAAAGCAATCCACAATATTTCCCTTTGCAAAAGGGTCTTAAGTCTGTCAGCACCCCAGACAGGTGGTGCAATATGTTCCAGTGCCTGAAACTTAAAGCTCTGTCTTCTCTAACCATGGTCTTCCCTGAAATATGCACCCAGAGCATTGTTCAAGTTTTGATTTATTAATCACATTTGTTCCTGGATGTGACACTTAAATGGGCATATGGTTCAGCAAATGTAAATATGGCCACATGAGCACCAACATTTGTAGACAGTAAATTCAGTCTGTCAATCCATTACATTATTAAGGCAAAAATTCCTGCCTGAAACAAGGTGTTCGAATTTCTCCATCACCAAGGCAAACATGCACACATTGCGCCACCTGCAGCATTTGAATCCTTTTCTCTGGCATACCAGTTACATAGAAACAGAAACATTGAAGATAATGGCAGAAGGAGACTGGGGGTCCATCTAGTTTGCCCATGGATTTCCAAGATCTTGTACAGGTCCTGGGACCTAGCCCACTTTGTGACTTTTGTCCATACCAGTTCAGTTCTTTCCCTTGTCTGCCCCACCTATGCATGAATGCTGCCACTTTCTTAGCTCCCACCTCCTCAGCAGGCAGGCTATTCAATGGTTCCACCACTCTTTCATTAAAGCAGTGTTTCCTTAGATCCCTCCTGAGGCTTTCTCCCTGCAACTTCCATTCATGACCTCTAGTAGTGGAGCTGTCAACCCTATCGAATAGTTTAGGGTAGAGCACTCTATTTATACCTCTCATGAATTTGGATGTCTCTATCACATCCCTCTCTCTCTTTCACTCTTTCTCTCTCTGTCCTCATCTTAAGCGAGTACATGTTTAAAGATTTAAGGCGCCCCTTATACAAGAGCCCCTGTAGGCACTGAATCATCTTTGTTGCCCTTCTTTGTACAGCCTCCAGCCTATCCATGTCATTCCTAAGCTGAGGGTTCCAAGACTGGATGCAATACTCCAGTGAGGCCTGACCAGGGACCTGTTGAGGGGGAGGATCACCTCTTTTCTCCTGCTATAAAGCCCCCTTCCAATACACCCCAGCATTCTATTTGCCTGACTGTACACTTTGTTGCACTGGCTAGCTTGCTTGAGTGTGTCACAAATGATGACTCCGCAGATCCCTCTCTTCTTGTGAGGTACTGAGTTTGACCTCATTGAGACAGTATTCTGTCCTCAGGTTTCCTTTCCCTAGATGCATCACCTTGCATTTCTTCACATTAAACTTCAACTGCCAGCCTTTAGACTATTGTTGCAGTCTGAGGAGATCTTCCTGAAGACCCCTAACTGCTTCTGTACTGTCCACCCTTCCGCTGAGTTTCATGTCATCTGCAAATAGGACAAGACTGTCCTGGATACCTTTGCCTATGTCACTAATGAACATGTTAAATAGTGCCAGGCCCAAAACCAATCCCCATGGAACTCCACTTGTGACTTCTCCCTCTGCCAATCTCACCCCATTGACTACCACTCTCTGTCTTCTACCACTGAGCCAATTTCCCATCCACCTAACAATACTCTTACAGTTACAGTGCTTAGGTCCCTCAACTTCTGTAATAGCTGATTATGCAGCACTGAGTCAAAGGCCTTGCTAAAATCAAAATAGAGGAGGTCCACTGGATGGCCCTTATCCATTTCCTTATTTACCCAGTCAAAGAATATAATGAGGTTCATGTGGCATGATCCACCTGCCACAAACCCATGTTGTGTTCTATCCTGAAGGCTGTCCACTTCCAGGTACTTCTCAAGGTCCTGCTTGATTAGGGTCTCCATAAGCTTCCCTGTGACAGATGTGAGGACAAATGGCCTGTAGTTGCCAGCTTCCTCACTGCTCCCTCCCTTATGGAGTAGAATCACATCTGCTCTTCTTCAGTCACCTGGTATGTTACCTGTCTGAAATGATCTATTAAACAGACAAGCCAAGGAGTCAGCCAATTCCTCTGCCAGCTCTCTTAGCACTCTCGGGTACAGCCCATTGGACCCTGGTGCTTTATCTCTCTTTAGTTGTGCTAGTCCCTTCCCATCCCTACCAGTGGTAATTGTTAGTATTTCCATTTGTGGGGTCCCCTTATTGGCTGCTTTGTGACCACTTTCAGACATTGGTCCGGTATTCTCCTTGGTGAATATCAAGCAGCAAAAGTTGTTCAGTATGGTAGCCTTCTGCTCGCCATTGTCAATGATCCTGTCATCCTCCACTAACCTAACTATCTCTTCCCTTTCCTTTCTTTTTTCCTGTATGTACCAGAAAACTTGCTTGTTTCCCATTTTGACCCCTGTAGCAATTTGCAGCTTGGCTGTTGCCTTCACTTGCTTAATCACCAATTTTGCTTCCTTGTTTTTTTTTTAATGTAAACATCCCAGTCACTATCCTTTTGATCCCATTTGTACTTGAGGAAAGCTTCCCCCTTATTTCTGATTGCTTACTTGCCCATGCTGTGAACCATATGGGCCTTTTGTGCTTGTTTCTTTTCTTTACTGACCTAATGCAGAGTTTCACAGCTTCCAAGATGGATTGTTTAATCAGCTCCCAAATATCTTTCACTTCAGACATTTGCTGAACCTCTGTTAGTTTGTCCCTGACTCACTGTTTCATCTTCTCAAAGTTAGCTCCTTTAAAGCTCAAGACCTCCATCTGGGATTGAGACTTAAAATCCCAATGGAGATCTCAAACCAGAAGGAGTTGTGGTTGCTATTTGCTAGTGGTCCCCCTACCATAATAGCACTACCCACCTCTGAGTTTGTTAGGACCACATCCAGGATGGCTTCCTACCAATTGGGTCAGCAGGCAGTCCTATAGGGTCTCCAGCACTGTTTGGCTTCTAGAGGTTCTGGCTACTGGATACCCAAGTTGACATCAGGCATGTTCAGATCTCCAACCACCAGCATTTGTCCCCTTCTGTGTCACACTTCTGATTTCTTCTAATAGTTCCTTGTCCCTATCCTCATACTGTCCCGGTGGTCTATAAATCACCCCGATATAGACCTTCTTACCTGATGTGGCACTGAGCTGTACCCACAGGGATTTGACTTCCTACTTTTTGATAATGTCATGTGAAGTGACTTTAATCTCCTCTCAAACATAGAGTGCCACCCCTCTCCCCAGCTCCCTTCCTGTACACTGAGTAGTCTAGGACTGAGGGGTCCCTGTCATTGTTCTCTGTTGCCCATGTCTCTGTGTGAGCCACTAGGTCCAAACTGGCCACTTCCATCAGTGCTTGCAGATCACTTACTTAGTTACCCAGACTTCCGGCATTTAAGCACATTCCCATCCATAAGCCAGTAGGAGTACCACCCTTCCCTCCCTTGGATTTCATTTGCTGTTTAATAATTGATTTACCTCCATTTCTGCCCATGTGAATCCTCTTGTGATTTTTGTGTTTGTTCTCTGTTTCTTGGGAAGTGTTGGCTAAGCTTACTAATTTGACAAACAGCCTCGCTGCATCTTTATGTGGCTGTGCTACAATACTATATTTAATGTGATCCCTGTCTTTAAGTCACTCTCCATACCATGCTTGTATCCTGCAATGTGATGTTATGTAATGTCTGTAAACTGTAAGCAGTGTTATCCCTGTACCTCTCAATGTTTGATGTAGAACCTTTGTAAATAAGTCTTTGACTCAAAGGTCTTTCTGAATATCTCAATAAAATAAAATAAAAATAAAAATTTCCGATCTTCTATATTGCTCCTGATGGTATGCCACCCTTACAGCAACAGCAACACAACGAAATACACACCTGTTAGCAAAATTGACACTTTGCTGACAGGTTGCTGTACTGGTGTGCCCAAGACACGGTCATGCTGTCTCCCGGCCCTGCACCCCCACCCTAAATCAAATCCGACTGGAGTTGAGAATCCTAAAGATGGGGGAGGGCAGGGGACAGAGCCCCCCACATGGGGGTGGGTTCTCATGGCGAAGCCCCCCAATAAAAAAACAGGACAGGGAGACACACAGGAATCATGTAGACCACAACTTGCGGTCAACATGATTCCTGTCATCGAGATGCTGGTCGAGATAAAGGATGTCGAACCGGTATGGTAGAGCTGCTTCTAATAGGTATATTAGCCTCAAGCTCCTCCTCACCTAGTTTAACTGCCCAATACAGACATTGAACTTCTGTCCAAGTATGCTCAACCCTTCCTTGTTTAGGTGTAGTCCATCATGTTTGAAAAACTTCCTCTCCCAGAAATTGTTCCAGGCACCTATGAAGTGATACTGTTTTCTTTTACACCAGCTTTGGAGCCACACATTGAATTCTTCAGTCTCCTTGCTTCTGACTTTGCCAGGACTCTCACCTTTTCCCTTCACTTGGAATACTTGGGAAAAGGCCGTAGTGGTCGTCCTAGTTGCCAGTTGTTCTCCCAGTTTTTCCATGCTTTACTTAGCTTAGCTTCCTCCACTGTTTGATTTACTAGGTCATTTGCTTCAAGGTGAACCACAATTGTAAAGCCTTCCTCCTGCCAGTCCACTATCCTCACGATGCGTTCAGTGTCTTGTTTTGCTGAGGGTCCATGGAGGCATTTGACTGACACATTTGTTTGTGCACATTCGCTCAGCTGGGTCTCTGTCCCTCTTATCATGGATTCCCTATGATGAGTATTTTCCAGCCCTTCTTTTTATTGTTTTTCTTTGCTGTTTCCAGCCATCATTTCTGTGCACTGCCTTGGCCTCTCAACTGACATGCTGTCCTCCTTCTCAAAGACTGTATCTTGTACCTTCATTAGGGGTGCGAAGCAGTTTGCAGTCGAGATGGTCTTTTCATGATCAGTTGCTTCCTGTTGGTGTTGAAATGAATACTGGCAAAATCATCTGTAATACTAGTCCCTCATCTGAAGAAGATGTAAGGATTTATGGCTACCAGGGGACACAGATTCTCATCTGCTAATAATACTGCCCAACAGTTTTTTATGGCATCTGATTTTCATAGCACTGGTAGGGTAGTCCATGACAAAGTTATGGTCTGGCCATAGCCAGAGTCAGTGCTGTGTTGCTTTATTACAGGGAGTAAGAAGGATCTACCTGATGATTTTACTTACTTTTCTAGGTACAGTGTATATCATTTCACTAGAATACCATCTCTCCTTGAATCTAGCTACCATTTTATTGGACTCTTCTTGGTACAGTTAGTCAGAAGTACAGTTTCTTCTGAGTCTCAAATATTCTCCATAGGATATGTTCTCTATCAATGTGGGTAAAAGCTATATATCAAGCAATGTCACTGTCTGCCTGGATAAGGCATACTCATGGCACACAAGCTGCATGCTAGTTTATTTAATCTGAGACAAACACAAAAGCAACACAGTATTGATTCTGGCCATAACCAGACCATAACTTTTGTCATGGACTACCATGCTCATGCTATGGGACTGCCAAATTATAAGTGATAGTTGGGCAGTATTATTACCAGATGAGAATCTGCATCCCCTAGTAGGCACAACTCCACACAACTCCTTCAGACAAGGGACTAGTATTGCAAACCATGTTACCAAAAGTTATTTTTACGCCAACAGAAAACAACTGATAAGCCAGAGAAAGGTGTTCAGCTCCTTCAGATGGTGCAATCTGTGTGCATTTGCCTTGCTGGGGAAGAAATCTGAACATCCTACTGTAGTTCATGCAAGACATTTTGGTTTAATAACTATGTGGGCTGTTTGAATGAATTTACTGTCTATGACTTTTGGTGTCCAGGTGGTCTTACTTACCTACATTGGTCCAACCATTGGCCCCTTGAGCTGCTACATCCAGCATAATATCTGAGCAATAAGAAATCAAAACATGAACAATCTCTGCGTGCATACTTCTGAGGAGCCCATGGTTGGAGAACCCAGGGCTTCAAGGTTTGGGCACAGGAACATATTGCACCACCTGAGAGAAACAGTGTGGACTGCTGTGTTAGATGCTCTAACACCTGTAGACTTAAATAATCAAATTGACTACAAGCCTTTTCTTTAAACAGCTAATGTATGATTTACTTTAGCAGCTGGTCTCGCTCCCCTTATAGCCGATACTTTAGATAATGTACTGTATATTAATTAAATTCAATTGTATCTGGATCTCTTTCATTGTGTCCTCTATTCTCCTTGCTGCTCTCACTTTAAGCCACCTCTTCATTATTTCATTTTTACTGCTCTTGTATTTATTGCTTTATAATTCTTATAGTTTTATTATTGTCTCTTGCATATACATTTTATTTTTCTTTGGGTTCGGAAATTACAGAAAATACCTGCCACCTGTATTGTACAGTTTTTCTAGCAGGTCTCATGGCTGACCTTGGCCTTACTCACACTTGTGAGCTTTATGCCCAATCTGGCTGGCTAAACCTGGACTGTCTAAAACAGTACCAAACATGCCTGCTAGCAAATAAATCCACACTAGGCTTCACTCCCCCTAGTGTGCAGAATCTCCTCTGTAAGTCCAAAATACCATGAACACCAGAGGAACAAACAGACAGCCCCTAAAATTCCCCTATAGGCGGACCACCCAAGGCCAGTGTTCCTATGACTACTGAGTGCCACTCTAGATAATTTCCATTCAGTGCCAAAATATAATCCAAAACTAAACTAGGCCTGTTTAAAACTAAGCTTTGTGCCCTTTTCACCTCAACCAGCAACTGTGACTGTAGTGCTTAACTAATGCACATGAGACTCTTAAACCGAGTAATCACATCAGCACTCAGTAGCACACCATTACTCACCCAACCTCTTATACCTTCTTTGCAGGATATTCCCTCCTACCTCCTCCCCATCTCTGACTGTCCTGTTCACCTCGGTCCTGCACTCCTGTCAACCACGTTATGAATTGTCAGTTAAAACTGCTACCTCACCCTTATTGAAGAAGTATCCCAAGATTGCTCACCTTCCACTATCTTCCCTACAGGTAACCTCCACCCTCCCTTCCCCCTCCTCTGATTGTTCTAATCCACTCTCAAGGTCATTTACTACTGGATACCCCCTGTCTAATGCAATCATTGACTACAACCTTATCCTCTGTCTCCAGTTCCTGCCAGGTATGCCATTGTTATCCTGAAATGTCCCCCATGGGCCCACCTCTCTGCTCTTTCCTCCTACCATAGCCCCTCCCACTTCTTGGGGTAAGGACTAATTTTTATCTTAATTTTTTATTTGCAACTTCTTATTTAATGCATTTACAACAAGAACAGTTCCAACATGTTCACTATTAATTGTTTCTTCTAGTAACTTCCTTACTTGTTGGTCAATTGAATCCTAATCTGCAATTAATTTGTAATCAATCTGCCCTGCCTGCTCCTGATTATCAAATGTACCCCAACTGTAATTTGTTTTGTAACAATCTGCCTGCTTGTTCTTGCTTGTTCAGATGTCCTCTTGTTTTTGCACAATGTCCATCTAAACTGATGTGGAACCTTTGTAAATGAGATGTAATCTCAAACGTACTGTAATCCGAGAAAAAAAAAAAAAAAAAAAAAAACAACAACATATGGTTACTAGTTTTCACTCCAGCCAGAACACCTTATTAACATGTTTCTTTGATACTCAGTATCATTAAACTTTTTCAAGGGATGTTTGGCATACAATTTAGCAGATCATATTAGTATCACTGTTTTGTACATGCTTTGGATATCAGTTTTGCAAGAGATTGAATAACTCATTTTAATTTTATTTGTTTATTATTTAGGTTTTGAGTCCCATAACTGGGACCCAACTTTAAATCCTCTCTCACTTCTTTCTATCTTACATCTCTTTCACCATCTCACTTTTTTCACTCTTTCTCGCCTGTTTAAGACTGTTTGCATAGTGCATAAATTCAATATGTTAAACACTGGAGAAAGTTTAAGGTTTTTCCGTACACATTTTTGCACTTGTTTTTAATTGTCAGTTATTAGCCTAATTGTACTTTTGCACTTCTTTAACTCACACAGTGTATGTTTAATACAATTTATAGCAAACTTAACAAAAAAATGTTTTGTACTGACAAGTGATACTGCACTATGTTAACTGATTGGGGTATAAAGCAAAGTGTTTCTAGTTAGAAGTTTGGCTTCACCGTGAAGCCGGACTTTGAATGTGTGTGGTACCATGAAGCTGAAATTTAAGTGTGTGTGGTACCGTGAAGCTGATCTTTGAGTGCACATGGTACCATGAAGCGGAACTTTGAGTGTGTGTGGTACCATGAAGCCAAACTTTGAGTGTGCATGGTACCATGGAGCTGAACTTTGAGTGTGTGTGGTACTGTGAAGCTGAAATTTAAGTGTGTGTGGTACCATGAAGTGAAACTTTGAGTGTGTGTGGTACTTCATTACTGTGACGGTGCTGGTTGCTACTCTTGAGGGGCCTTTGTGGATCTTGTGTTACCAACTGGCCTCACCCACTGAAGAAGCCTCATAAGAGGTGATACATAAGGGAAGCTGACTGGCATTTCTATTAACACATGTTAAATAAAATTTAGTATCCAAGCTCAGTGTGTGCACTGCCTTTTATTTGTTTTTGCTCTGAAACTGCAACTAGTAAGCAGCACCTTTGGGTGTTAGGAGTGCTCTTCACCACCATTCTTTGCAATCATTTTTTAGTTTGTTATTAACCGGGTAAGTACAGTAGACAATTAAATGCTTTTTTTCAAGCATGACTTAGAAGAGTGCAACAACATATACAGTACATAACATGGAACAGACAATAACAAACTGCATTCATTATAATTGGCATGTTGTCACAGGTAAAACAATTAAACAACCACTAAGCAATGCTCAGATGAAAGGGGTGAAGTATAACAGTAACATAAGACTAAAACAGAAATGGCAGACAAGCAGTCAGAAGGAGAAACAAGTTATACATAAAATGCAGAAACAGCAGCAAGGCCTAGAACAGTAAATACTCAGCAGTTAAGATGAGCAACTAGGTACAAGAACAAATAGCTATCTAAAGGAAATAACTATGATAGCCATTCTGAAAAGCCTGCACTGTCTGTCACTGACAAAGCTCAATTGGAATGAAGTTCCAAAGATGTGGGGCAACACAGGAGAAAATTGTATTACCCAATTTCATTTCAATTTTGGGTACGGAGAGCAGGCCATGATTAAAGCATGTTAAGGGACAGGTTCAGCTAGCAAGCTAAATGACCAAAGCAAGTAATAAAGGGGAGTGCTTATGAAGAGTGTTGAAAATACCACCCAGGATGACATCACACAGGGATGTGGGGGAAAGCCACCCACTTTCGGAATACAATGTACAGTGGTGGGCAAGACTGGTGATCTGAGGCCAGGGCAAAATGGCAAACATTACTGTACATCACATCTCACTTCTGTAAGTTGGTTTTGGCCAGGGCCGAAAAGAGAGTCACCCCATAAAAAAGCTTAGAGAGTAAATGGCTAAACAGGTCTTTGTAGTGAGACTATAGTTGACCTTATATGAAAGCCTCAGCCTGGAATTTACTGATTTACATATGCACATGACATGCAAGAAGAAGCCCAGGGATGGGTCCAGTGTTCCAATAGACACTTATAGGAGGATACTGATGCAAGTTGGGTTCCATCACTGTACAAGTCCAATGGGGGGACAGGTAGTATTTAGGTGTTGGAGCAGAGCCAAAGAACATTGTCTGGGAAATGGAGGTGTTTAGGAGGAGCTTGTTAACAGAGAGACACTTTTATTCCTCCTGGAGGTCAGATGACACATGCTTATTGACATCAGATATGCTATTTGTCCTAAGAAACAGAAAAAGGTCAGAGAAAATGTGAGTACTATGTGAGAGACACTAAAATATGTCATTTATATGGAGGGAGCCTTGTTACACTCCTACTGACATAGGGGCAGGGGCAGAGAAAGAGGGTGCAGACCCTACTTGCTGCTAACTGCTGTTTAGGTAGTTTCTGAACCATAATGTAACATTATTGAGCTGAACTAGAGTTCAAGTGTACTCCCTGGGAGAGCATCACAAAGCAAAGCACAAATTCAAGGCCACTCACAAAACACACGTGGCTACTCTCACAATCCACCCAACAGGGCCCCAAAATGAGCAAGCTGGGAACACATTTTACCATTCTACTGCACATTTGTAAGCACAGATTCCCTGTTCAGGAAGCATTAGCATATTTACACTTGAGTACATAAAGCTATTTGCAAAATAAACTTCAAATGAACCCAAGCTTCATTCCAGGCACTAACTCCTTCTTAACATCTATCTAACTATAATTTGCATCTAATTATGAAGGCACACAGTGGATGAAGTCTGTGTGCTGCATGAACACCAGACGAATCAAGAGATCTGTTATACCAGTTGTGATAAACTCATGTAATGGAGGACAGGGGGTTTCCCTGACTAAGGCAGTCAGGGTACAGCTGCAGCTGATTTGGCTGATTGGCTGCTGCTGCACAGACAGGAAGGAAAAGCCAGCAGGCAGTTGCTGCAGGGGTAGAGGGCTGACAAGCTGCCTGGATGTGTTCCAGATCAGGAGTCCCTTAAGCAATCCTCAGGAGATTGGTCTCCTGAATTAAGCCAAAAAGAAAAATTTATTTTCATTGTGAGTTTTCCGTTTTACTGTTTGTGTTCTTCCAGAAGGTCTAGCCTTCTGGAAAAGGGGATTTCTAGTTAGGGCCAGGGATTGTTTAGACAACGCTCCCACCTGGAGCTAGGCCTCTTTATTTCTGTTTTTGTTTCATTTTCCCTGGTGAGGCTTAAAAAGGAAGGGTCAGAAGCCCAAACTTCTGTGTTACCAGCCATATTAAAGAAATAAAAATATATCTAGTTGGTTTGATGTTAAAAAACTGGTCTTCCTGAGACTCCTTAACCACCGCAAAGCTGAACCTGAATCCTGTGGCGAGGTCATGCCTTGTCACACAGTACTACAAGCATTTGAATTGTAAAAATCAAGCATATCATGATGCAATATGTTCAATGTAGACTGGAGCCTCCCGGCAGTAGCATCAACCAAGAGCAGATTTATACTGGACTCCCTTCAAGGTGCCTTCCTTAAGCAACTGGTCATGGAACCAACTTGGCAGAAGACAATACTGCACCTTGTGCTCACAAACAGGGACAGTGTGATAGGAGTAACAGTGGGGGAGCACCTGGGAAACAATGACCACCAGTCTCTGTGGTTTTAAATCACAGAAGAAGCAGAACCAAATTGCACCAAAACATGTATCCTGGATTTCAGTGGTGTCACCAGGTGGTTTGGGAGGGGCTATAGCCCCCCCAATATAAGTCAAAGCCCCCCCAATAATTAGGGTCGCTGCCTGTCCTGGTTTTGCTGAGATCATCCCATTTCTGTGGTAATCTTTAAGTCTTCCTGGGGGGACATTAAAAGTCTCGCTTTTTGACAGTTATGCAACTTGCATAACTGTCAAAAAGCAGGACTTTTAATGTCCCACAGGAAGACAACATTGGTGCTATGTGCAGCTGATGCCTGACACTGTATCGCTAGCACTAGCATTGGTCACTTAGCTACATGATGCCACAACACAGCCAATTAGCTGCTGCGCTTCTCATGCACAATACCACCACAGCATCATGCCATTACGATATTGAGAGCTGCAGCTGGTGGCTGGCTCACTTGAGGCAAAGGTGGCAGCTGTATATGCCATCATTATTTAAAATTAACTATCTTTGTGCAGGAGCGGGAGGTGAGAGAGACAAGAGTGAAGTTAGCAGATGCCGATGATGATGCAAAAACAGCTACAAATCGGAATATGAGTGGATCCTGAGGGAGATACTAGCAAGTGAGCACCGACACACAGCTTTCATAGGGCCCACCCTGAGGTAAAAACTGACGGATTGAGCACTAAGTGAGCCCTTATGGCAGAGTCTCTGACAGTGAGCTGGTGAGCTGTACCTGCTCTCGCCCCCCCCCCCGGACATGCCCTTTATTGAGTGAGCAAGTCAGTGAGATCTCAGATTGGAGATGAGTGAAGGTGGTGGGCAAGTTTGTCAAATTTTAGGGCAACTGAATTTCTTAAGTGAGTCAGGTGACCATAAGAGAGGCATTCTGTTGACTAAAGTGTGTACATTGTACTGTAGGTGGAGTTCTAAGTGCAAATCATAAATGGGACAGATGCACTGAGAGTAATCTGTTAGAGCTGGCTATTCAAGCATCCCAAGCAGTGGTGTGAATGGGAGAGAGCGGATTTATTCACCAGTGTAGGATAACCGCACGGCTGTCACTTAGCTTTACTTGGCTTCTTGTGCCCAGTCAGTGCTGTCGTTTTGTTTTTGTGTTTTAGGAAACCATGGTGGTCGGATCTGGTAGTGCTGCTGTACACTTCAGCAATTCAGAAAGGCTCCAGACTCCCAGGTTTTGAAGGCAGAAGTGGCCAAGTGTGTTTTGCCCTGACACTGGGCCCTTAATTAGTACCCCATAAAATCACCCACCTCTGCATTTAACCCCTGTAAGGACTGGAACATCTGAATAGCCCGCTTCTGCATGTCTTCCCTCCAACCCCAAAATAACACCTCTCAACTGACATCACGACAGATCATATTTGGAGCATTGCATACTGTGAACAGATATTTGTTCCTAGCTATTCAGGGTGTTATTTTTCAAATGGGACCAACCGTTTACATTTGAAAGATTGTTTTTGCAGAATATGCTATTTTTTTATTTACAAGATGTGCAGACAGCAATATTTTCCTGCCATAACGTTTTTGAGCTTGCAGACATAAATATTTTGACCTGTGTGAATCCAAATAATGTAAATACTGCATATACTGTTTTGGCAGCCTGACCTTGTCTGTGGGTCACATGGAAAGTGCAGATGCATCAGGTTGAAAACAGCCGAGGCAGAATCCAGCTCCTGCCTAGGAACAAGAAGCCAAAAGTAAACTATGGCTGGCATTGGGTGAGATAACCAGAACAAAGCCAGTAGTATTATTAACTTGTATGTATCGTTAACGCCCATCTCACTACACTTAGTCCTCCTGGAAAATAAAAGAGCCCCCATTCAAGGAACAGTAGTTCATGCAGCAGGAGTATGACTGAAGCAGTGGCAGGCTGAGGCATCAAAGCAATAAGAAATGATTGACTTTTTATTAAATGTGTGAGGTAGCTTCTGAATCCTGTAGGAAAGTTTCCTGGTCAGTGAATTAACTTAAAATCAGTACCTGGTTATTAAAAGCCTATGAATTCAATTTGCTTTCTCTGTGTTGGTTAAAAAGAGAAGGGTAATTAGTCTAAGCTTTTCATGATACTTGTAACAAAACAAACAAACAAAAAAAAACAGTAACAGTCCATCATGAAACTATTCCAGTATGTAAAATATTCTGCTTCTGCCATTGTTTCTGCCTGGTACTGGTTTTCTTGGCTAGGGGATAAGAATGAGCTGGTTTCACAAAGGAGGTGTCTGAGTTTAAAAAGACTGAAAGCTCAAGTCCATTATTTCCGCATGTATACTAAAGATGTACAGCACAGTGCAATGTGATTTGGGAGGGTGAGCTTGTAACTGAGCTATGGATTGACATGCACAGCAGCATTGGTGCTTATAACTTAAGTGCTAATTTGTTACTGGGGTAGGGCATATAGTGAGGAGGACCCAGTCATCACAGACCTGGCTATGGGGAAGGAGTCTTCATTGATGCTAAATAACTGCTGGCACTGCCTTTGATCTGAATTGTGTTGTCTTTCATTAAAATGCAGGTAGCTAGTGTGTTTATTTGACCTGACACTCTGGTATAGGTAGCTTGTCTGCTTATTTGGTTTTCCACACATATTCCCTCTGAATTTATTTCCCACCTCACATTGCTAGGAGATACTATCTCAGAACACTTGAAACTAGTGCATTTTTTAAATTTTGTACAAAGTGTAATGTTCAGCAAATCAGTGTCTGAGTATTCTGAATTTCTACTTTAAAGTCTGACTTTGCAGCATCTTCTCTTTGTGGGCAGAACCTTTTCCATTTCTTATGGGTGTGGAAAGGAGCAGTTCTAAGGGGTGAAATGTGTTATGTTCCTCTTAATGTGGGGCAGTTCAGAAGTGTTTGTGTGTGGAGCTCTTCAGAAAAAAGTATTTTAATGTCAGCTTCTGGGTTGGCCAAGGTAGCTCCTGTGGCCAAGGTAGCTCCTGTTCACCTGTAAAATGCAGGAAAGGCCACCATTTAAAGGCAAAAATATCAACATTTTCTGGGGGAGCATGCCCCCGGACCCCCCTAGTTGGGTTAAGATTTTAACTACGGGCCATTAGCCCCCCCCCAGCTGCACAACTCTGATGACGCCCCTGCTGGATTTTAGGAGAGGAGACTTTGGCAAAATGGGGACATGCTTGAAAGAGGCACTAATGGGAGAGGGGAGGGAACCGTGGTGGAGGAACAGTGGGCAATATTTAAAACGGGGGTTACAAGAGCAGCAGAATTATGCATTAAACAGGTTAGCAAGGGGAAAAGGAAGAGGAGGCCATTATGGTTTCCAAGGAAGGAAGTGAAGAAAGTGAAAGCTAAAAAGATCACATTCAGGCAATACAAAAAGGTGCAGGCAGAAGGGGATAGGGAGAAGTACCAGGAGAAGCAAAGGGAGGCAGGGAGGTCAGAAAGGGAAGCCAAAGCTCAGACAGAAGAGCGCATTGCAGAATCAGTGGATAGAGGGGACAAAGCCTTTTATAGGTATATAAGTGAGAAAAAAAAGGGCAAAGGCAGGGATAGTGAGACTGAAGGGGGAGGACGAGGGCCTCGTGGAGGATGACAACAGTAAAGCTGACATACTGAACAGATATTTCTGCTCAGTCTTTACTGAGGAAGAGGAGGGTAATGGGCCTGAAGGGAGTGCAAGGGGTTGGAATGGCACAGAAATGGACACAAGTCCCTTTATACAGGAAAGGGTCCTAAAGGAACTGGAAGGAATAAGAGTAGATAAAGCAATGGGGCCAGATGGGGTGCACCCTAGTGTCCTAAAGGAACTAAGAGAGGGGTGGTGGTTGAACCTCTGGCAATCCTGTTTAGCCGATCACTGGAAACCCAAAGACTGGAGGATAGCAGATGTAGACCCCTTATACAAAAGCGGGAACAAAGAGGAAGCGGGGAGCTACAGACCAGTCAGCCTGACCTCGGTAGTAGGGAAGATCATGGAAGCACTACTGAAGGAGAAATTGGTGGAACATCTGGTTACTAATGGACTATTGAACCCAAACCAGCATGGTTTCACTGGGAGGGGGAGGTCATGCCAGACCAGCCTCATTGAATTTTTCAATTGGGTGACAAGGGACGTGGATCAGGGGAGGGCAGTGGACGTGGCCTATCTGGACTTCAGCAAGGCCTTTGACACTGTGTCACATAGAAGGTTATTAAACAAACTGGGGAGTATGGGAGTGAGCAGAACAGTAGTGCGGTGGGTGGGTAATTGGCTGGGCAGCAAGACACAGAGTGGTGGTAAATGGTTGTCACTCCACAGAGGGAAGAGTGACCAGTGGGGTACCACAGGGATAAGTGCTGGGACTGGTCCTATTCAACGTCTTCATCAGTGACATTGTGCCTGACCTAGAAGGCAGAATTTCCCTGTTCTCTGATCACATGAAGCTCTGTAACAGAGTAGACATGCCAGAGGATGTAGACAGAATTAGGAGTGACCTGCAGATGCTTGAAGAATGGTCAAGGGTCTGGCAGTTGAAATTCAATGCAAAGAAGTGCAAGATATTTCATATGGGGCACAAAATCCTGGAACATCATATCAGTTGAGGGTGAGGATATAGCATGCACCAAGCAGGAAAGGGACCTTGGGATTATCATCTCTGATGACCTCAAGGTAGGGAAATAGAATGACAAGGCAGCAGGTAAAGCAACTAAGATGCTGGGATGCATAGGCAGGGGCATCACCCGCAGGAAAAGGGAGGTCATAATTCCCCTATTCAAGACACTAGTGAGGCCCCACCTGAAGTACAGTGTACAGTTCTGGAGACCTTACTTACGTAAGGACATAGACAGGGTAGAGAAGGTTCAGAGGATGGTAACAAAGATGATACAGGGATTGCATCACAAGTCTTATGAGGAGAGGCTGAAGGACTTGAATATTTACTCCCTGCAGGAGAGGAGGGAGAGAGGGGATATGATACAGACATATAAGTACCTTACAGGGATGAACAGGGTGCATGAATACACTATTTTCCAGTGAAAAAGATGTTTCAGGATTAGAGGGCATAGGATGAAGTTGGAGTGAGGGCGATTCAGAGGAAACGTGAGGAAGAATTTCTTCATAGAAAGAGTGGTGGACAAGTGGAACGCCCTGCTAGAGGAAATGGTGGAGGCTGAAACAATTATGGGATTTAAGAATGCATGGGATAGACATGAGGGAATTCTGGAGGTCAGGGGTAAGGGGCAACAGATTTCTAGAAAAACTTAAAGGGAAACTTCAAGCTCGAATGGACAGACTGGGTGGGCCATATGCCCTTATCTGCTGACAGTGTCTATGTATCTATGTAAGATGGACTTTCACAGTAGGAGATATACATTGGGAATGTTCACATTAGGATAAATATGTTAAACAGTAATACAGAACCCTTGTATCCCTAACATGTTCTGTAAGTAATATGATATCAGAGAGGATATGTAATACCTCTTTAACATACCAAGTGTTACTTTAGGTTTAAGCTGCCAAGGATGGCAGATGAGAGGAAACATACTAACATGCTAAAATGCCAGCAGAATAGGCCTAATGGTCTTTGTGTCTGCTCGTTTGGTCAGCCCCCACCCTGGGAGCTGACCTTGCTGCCCCCCTCGCCTTCTCTGGCTTCTCCCTTCCCAGTTCCGGATATTCTTGCTGCATTGTATTTTGCTTCCAGAACCCTTCCCCTGTACCTGTCCCACCCCCTCTTGAACCCCTCCACCGTCTCTGCCTCCACAAGCCCCCTTGGCAGTGCATTCCATGGCTCCACCACCCTCTCAGTGAAGTAGCACCTCCTCCTTTCACCCCTGAATCTTCCCCCCTCCAGCTTATTGAGCCTATTGAGCTAGTTCACTCTTATAAATACCTAGGTATAACCTTTGACCCTGCCCTCTCTTTTCATGCCCACATCTCTGCCCTTGCCTCAGCCTCTAACACTCGGCTGGGTATCCTCTATCATCATAAAAACTGCCTCCCCACGGATGCCCTCTGACTTGCAGTCACATCCTCTGTTCTATCTCTGGTAGACTATGGCTTACCTGTGTATGTTGCAGCAGACCAGACTGCCCTGCACAAGATCCGCCTCACCTTAAACAAGGCCTGCAGGCTCATAACTGGGGATCCTAGTCTAACCCACACTTGCCTTCTTTACACCATGGCTAATCTACTCAACCTAGATGAGCACCTCAAATACCAAACCTGCCTCCTAACAAAAAAATCACTCCTTGGGCTATCCCCACCGGGTCTGTCAACCACTATCCACTGAGGAAACCCTACAGTGCATGCCCATAAATCCATAAGCTAAACTGGTTATGCACTGAGAACCTTCTCATGTCAAAGGCTTACCCCTACAGAGCCCCTGTTGGTATAACGCTTCTCCCCGCCGAATCACTGATGTGCTTCATTATCTTATTTTAAACTAGCCTTAGAAATCACCTGCTCTCAACACACAGCTGTACCTGCCTCTAAGCCTCCTCCTATCCTTCCAGACAAGGCTCACTGAGCCGCTCTCTGACCTTCTGTCCAGCTCTACCTTTACTTGCTACTATCTTCCCCACACTCCTCTTCTGATGTCTTCCACCCAGCCTTACCTTTATCTGCCCACTGAATCAATCTCCATGTAACTACTGTATATTGTCTACTCTGTAAAGCTCACATGTAAGCCTGTTGTATACTGTGTTTGACATATGCCTGTATTTTTGCCTGATTTCTAAATGTACTCTGATTTTTTGTCTGCCCTGATGTTTGTTGCTTGCACTGTTTTGTCCTCTCTGTGATGAGGTACCTTTGTAAATGAGCCTCTGGCTCAAAGGATGATAAACTGATGTTCTAATAAATAAATAAATAAAGCTTCCACCCATGCCCTCTAGTGGCCCCCTCCTCCTTCCTTTGAAGCACCCTGACTGTTCCTCCCCTATTTACCCTCTTCATGTACTTGAAGACCTCTATCATGTCCCCCCGGTCCCTTCTCTCTTCCAATGTGTACATATTTAGCTCTTCGAGCCTCTCCTCATAGGTCCTGTCCCCCAAGTCCCAAATCATTTTGGTTGCCCTCCTCTGGACCCTCTCCAGGAGTTTAATGTCCCTCTTTAAATGTGGCCTCCAAAACTGCACGCAGTACTCAAGGTGTGGCCTCACCAAGCAGTTATACAGAGGGAGTATCACTTCCTTCCTTCTGGAGGTGATCCCCCTAGAGATGCATCCCAGCATCCTGTTGGCCTTGGCTGCTGCCCTCCTATAAGTCTCAGAGTTGTTCATCTTGACATCCACCACCACCCCCAGGTCCCTCTCAGCCATCGAGACTTGTAGCATTCCCCCAGGGTGCACACTTGGCCGGTGTCTGGCCCCCAGGTGGAGTACCTTGTATTTCCCTGCATTGAACCTCAGCTTCCACTTTCTAGACCATCTTTCCAGAGCCTCCAGTCTCCCCTGTAGGCCATCCTCCCTCCTCCCCATCCACCACCACCCCAGTTTTGAGTCATCCGAGAAGAGACTTATCTCACTCCTGATTCCTGTCCTTACGTCCAGAGACGAGGCATTGAACAGGAGGGGCCCAAGGACTGATCCCTGTGGGACCCCACTAATGACCCTCCTTGGGGATGAGACTATCCCATCAACAACGACCTCTGGGTCCGGTCCTGGAGCCAATTGCCTATCCATCTGATCATCTGGTTCCCCACCCCATTTCTCCCAGCTTATCCAACAGGCCCATGTGAGGAACAGAGTCAAATGCCTTGCTGAAGTCTAGAAAGAGGACGTCCTCTGGTCTACCCAGGTCCAAGGCACTCGTCACCCAGTCATAGAACTCCACAAGGTTTGTCTGACATGGTTTCCCCAGGACGAATCCATGCTGTCTATCATCCAGGCACCCTGACTATTCCAGGTCCCCCCCCAGCCTCTCCTTGACAATGCCCTACATCACCTTGCCCACCACTGATGTCAAGCTGACAGGCCTGTAGTTCCCTGCCACCTCCCTTGATCCCCTCTTGTAGATAGGCACTGTATGCACCACCTTCCAGTCCTGGGGCACCCACCCTGTCGTCAGAGAGATGGTGAAAAGCTCTGCCAGGGGTTTCGCCAGGACATCTGCAAGTTCCTTCAGCACTCTGGGATGTAATTTATCCGGCCCCGATGTTTTCTCCGTCTTAAGGGAGCTGAGGGCTTCCCTAACTCTCTCTGCTGTGATTTCCACTTCCGGTACCTCTTCTCCCTGCTTAGCCCTCCCCCCTCCTGCCAGTGATGCCTCCCCCTCTCCCCAGACCCACCGATCGGTAAGGGTCCCCCACTCCTCAGTAACTCTGTCTCCTCCCATGTATGATGCAGCACCCCCATTTTCCTTGGTGAAAACTGAGGTGAAGTACTCATTTAGTACCTCAGCCTGCTCCCCCGGGTCTTGTGCCCATCTCTCCCCTGATTTAATCCTGCTAATCTGCCCCTTCGCCCTTTGCTTTTCCCCAATGTATCTAAAGAACCCCTTGTTCCCTCTCCTAATTTCCCTGGCCAGGTTCTGCTCCTTCCTTGCCTTAGCCGCCCTCACCAACCTAGTGGCCCTTCTAGCCATCAGCTCATACTCCCCTCAATCCCTTTCACTCCTTGAGCACTTGAATTGCTTATAGGCTGCCTTCTTTCCTTGCACCACCTCCTGGACCTCCCTGGTCCACCAGCAGGGTTTTCGGGCCCCACCATGTTTCCTTTACTCTTGCACAGGTGCTGGTAGCATCCTGCACCCCTCTCCTGATGATTTCCCACCTACTATCAGCGTCCATGTCTGACCCAATCACATCCAAATGCTCCTTAGGATCCTTCCCTTCCTTAAAATCCGTCCCCCTGATCAGTTACCTCCGTTTTGTGCAGCCTTCTAGCCTCCTAGGTCCAGGCAGAACCAGACCGTGGCATGGTCACTCCCGCCAATGGGTCCCTTACCTCCAGGCCCCAATCTGGTCACTGTCTGCCAGGACCACATCCAGTACCCGTGCCTCCCTGGTCGGTTCCCCCACCTGCTGAGTTAGGAACGCCTTGAAAGACATCCAACAACCCTGTTCCCTGGTCACAGAGGATGTCATAGTCTCCCAGTCTGTTCCTGGCATGTTTAAGTCCCCAACACCACTACTGTTCCTCTGCCTAGTCTGCAGTGTCTCCCAACATCTGCCACCAGACTCTCCTCCAGCTCCTCCACAGGGCAGGGCAGGGGTCTATACACCACTCCTATTTTTACTCTCTTCCCCTTGTTATCAAGGTGACCCAAATCGCCTCACGGTTCCCTCCGCCTCCTCTACTCCCCTATGCCAATGCAGTTTTTGACTATCATTGCTACCCCTTCTCCTCCTCCCCCTGTCCTTCCTGAACATAGTGTAACCCTCCAGGTTCAGGTCCCAGTCATGTCCTGCAGTGGCCCAGGTCTCAGTGACTGCTGCCACATCCACTGCTCCCTCAGTTAGCATCGCCTGGAGCTCAGGCATTTTATTGCCCAAACCCACCATGCAGAATCGTGTGGAAGTATAACACTCTCAATTGTAATACTGAACTGATAGAAAGTTTTTGGTTGTGAAAAAAATAATTGGAATGTGTTTGTATGAATTTTTTTTAGTATGGATCATAGACTGTGAATAAAGGTGCTTTAACATGAATAAATATGGGAACTGTAAGTAGGCAATAAGACTCAATGGGGTGTGCATTGAACAAATATTACCGCACACCTAGGGGCTTAGTGAATCACAGGGCCACAGACTGAGTGCCTTCAACCCCTGGAAGTGTGGTAATATCTGCTCAATGCACAACCCATCATGTCTTATTGTGCTTATAAAATGGTCTACTATTTTTTTTTACATAATACTGACAGAAAAAGCATGTTTATATGTATGAAACCAGATTTGATTATACCAATTTATGATAAAATAACCTTGCCAGCTAGATAATGATGACGTCATTGTGTCTTTATTATAGCAATTTTGCCCTTTACTGGCATTAATAGCATTGCTTTTATTTACTTGCCAGCATGACCCAGAACCAATCCCAACACTCATCATTCATGACTTTACTAAATCACAGCATAGCTTACAAATGTAGTTAAAAAAATAGAAGTTCACTATGGTGCTCTGTTGTGGTCTCATTTGCCTCTGCAACTTACCCCTCACTGACCACCCAATCCTTGTCCTCTATGATGCCTCATTTCCCCTACAGCTTACCAGTCGCTGACGGCCACTAGAGCATTTGCTCACACACTATAGCATTAAAAACTTTTATGATTTATAAAAAAAAAAAAAAGGAAAATAAAAGTGTTTAGTGTGTTTCTGTCCTCTGACTGCACAAGAGACATCTGTTTTGGATGCTGTAAGCACACAACTGTAATCAGATAGCAACATGCTAGAGCTTAAAATCACTACTGGAGAGCCATGAATGTCAGATGCAGCTGTGGTTGGAAACTGCATGCTGAGTCTGTAATCAGCAACTGAGGGTAGAGTGAATTCTGGGAGGGTGAGTGCAGTTCTGGATGCTGGATAATGTAATACACTGCGTGCTTCTCTTTTATTTGTTTATTTTGTATTTACAAAAAAAAATGTTTATAAAAAATGAACCACGTGTAACGGCAGCAGTGGGCAGGCAGGGATTACAGCAGGTGTGGTGAGCAGGGTCTCGAAGAATTGGCAATGTAATGGGAGCAGAAACAGTTATTTCTGTTTAGTTTGAATAAAGAAGTTATGTAAGGCTTGCATACAGTTTATCAAACTTTACCAGTGTAACAACTGAAGACAAATATGTTAAATGAGGGATTTTGTACTGTTACATTTTCCTCGCTAACACAGGAAAAATGGTGGCATCTGAACATGAGTGTATTAATGGCACACTGATTTGTTTTCTCGAAATGTGGTCCTGCTTTTGCATACTTGTTTTTACTTGTGCATTGAATGGATTCGACACACAGGTAGGAACCAATCAAAATGCAGGATTTTCTCTCCCATTTTATAAGATGACTATAGCAGCTAGACATCAAAAAGCTTAGCTACATAGAGAGGCTCATTGAATGAGAGGGAAAAATTAAAAAAAAAGACTCAAAGGACCAAATCTCTCCAGCCTTCAAAGAAAAGGATGAAGAGCAGATCATCTGCAAGTTCAAGCTCTTTTACACTGGGACCTCTAGATGCTTTTTTATGTTTGCTGTGTGTAAGTTCAAACAAACACCTTGTTATGATATACAGGGTTTTGAGAAGTCTGCCATGATGGTCCATTGGAGGAGACTCTGCACGGGGCTTGATCTTGTCACACCAATCATCAGCCAGGCTGATCATGACACTGTTCTGGCTCGCTGAGTGGAAATATCCTATACTTGAAAAGGAAAAGTCAACCCAATCATATATCGTCTCTTTTCTTTGATCTAAACGCAGCCCAGCAAGCACAGCTCATCTCATCATGATCAGCCTACTGTCAGCCTGTTTGCCCCCTTCCCCACTGCATTACCTGAAATAATACAAAAAAATCCCTCCCTTAATTCATCCCATTGTTTTCTGTCTAACCCCAGGCACATTCTGAAAGACAGAAACAGCAAACTGCGTTTTTATTTTATTCTCCTTGTGCAATCCCAGAAATTGCCTCCCACATGACATGCTCTTCAGTGAAGGAAAACTGAAACTGCTTGCTCATTGACAGTGACTAAGTGAGTAGATTAGTTGAAAAACAAGCATTTGTCAATGCCGAGTGTTTGCATGCTGATATTAGCATTGGAAATGCAGGAGTTAGACAGATGCAGAATAGAAATGGCAGTGAAGTATTCAACTTCATGCCAATCCCACCTCCAGCATGTAGAGACGGACAGGCATTGGGTACGCGTTTGGGTTGTCCCCCATAACGTTCATGCCATTTCACCTCCCCCTGTCCTGCAGACACCGACAAGTGTTGAGGTGTGTCCTGGGGTGTTCGGCTTTACAATCACCCCACTCCATAAGGACATATGCTGAAATGGGTGCAATATAGGAGAACAGTGTGAACTCTGGGGCTGAAGATTCTAAGGCACACCTCGATGCCTATCACTGGCTGCAGGGTGGGGGTTGGGGTAGAACGGCATGAGCAATACAGTCAGCAATCCACAGGCACACCCCTGATGCCTGTCAGTCTGTACAGGGTGGGACATTATGGTTAGAAACCCTAACACCCCAGGTGTTTGTTGGTATTTGCACTAAAAAATTTTCAACATCGCCTTTTTGTGACCCCCACCTCATGAAAGCAGTTGGGACCTCTTCTCATGAACAGTGGCACTGTGATTTTGTCAATGTGTCCTGAACTTTGAGTTCCACAGTGACCGTGCCTTTGTGCACCAGATGTGAGAAAACACAGATCAGGCAGGATGTGAAGGATGACAGCTGCACCATTCATAGGGAGGTGTCAAGAGATGGCAATGTTGAATATCTGTAGTGAAAATAAAAATGCTCAAACTTCCGAGCTTACGTGGAAACTGCACAACGCATGTGCGTAACACAGTCATTTAGTGGAATTATTTCACCACTTTTTCCACATAGACATTTTGTGACCTTTGTTCATGAACACTATCACGATGAGTTTTTTACTCTGTCATGAACATTGATTTCCCATAGCAACCGTGCTGTCCTGCGCCAGATGTGTAAATGCATATTTCAGGCAGGATGTGAAAAATGACAGCTGTACTGTTCATAAGGAGGTCTGAAAAAATGGCAATGTTGAAAATCTGGAGTGAAAGAACTACAAATTTGCGAAGTTATGAGGGTGCACGGAAACTGCACAATGCACGCTTGTAACGTAGTTATTTCATGGACGTTTGTCACCAAATTTTCAACATAGACATTTTAGGACCTCTGCTCATGAACAGAGTCACTGTGATGTTACATATGAACATTCATACAAACATACGAATCTGCCAGCAGAACAGACCAATCAGCCTATCTAAGTCTGCCCGAGTGTGCAGCCAGTACCCTAGATTGCAGCTGCCTCAGCCTCCTCCTCCTCCTCCTCAGTTCCTCCCACCGCCTGTCCCAGCCCCTGCCCCTGACTCTTCCTCTTCCTCTTGCTTTATCCACTCCTTCTCAAAGCTATTGACTGTCCTACATGTTACCACCCTCTCTGGCAGCGCATTCCAACTAAACACCACCCTCTCAGTGAAGTAGTGCCTCCTCATTTCCCTCTTGAAACATCCCTCTTCCAACCTTAGTCCGTGCCTCCTTGTCTCTCTTCCACTGCTCAGTTTAAACACCCCCTTGGTGCTAGGTTTATTTACCCCCTCAGGTAATTAAACACTTCAATCATATCCCCATCCCACCTCTCCTCCAGTGTGTACATGTTCAGCTCGTTCAGCCTAACTTCATATTCCTTTCCTTCTATCCCCTTTAACATTTTTGTTGACCTCCTTTGCACGCCCTTCAGGAATTTTATACCTCTCCTCAGGTATGGCCTCCAGTGTTGCACACAGTACTCTAGGTGCAGTCTGACCAATGATCTGTAGAGAGATAGGATCACATCCCTGTGTCTGGATGAGAACCCTAATGTGATACACCCCAGCATCCTGCTTGCCTTCACTGCTGCTATCCTGCACTGGGCTGAGTTGTTCATGCTCCCAGTTATCAACACCCCTAGGTCCTTCTCCTCCTCTATGATCCCCAACCTCCCACTCCCCTAACCAATAGTCCCTCTTCTGGTTCTTAGCCCCGAAGTGCATTACCTTACACTTCTTTGCATTGAATCCTAGCTGCCACTCCACTGACCATATCTCTAGTTTGGTTAGGTCTCCCTGCAGTTTTCCCCATCCATCCTTTTTGTCCACCACCACCCCCAATTTAGTATCATATGAGAAGAGACTAACCCTGCTCCCCACTCCATGTGTTATATGAGAGATAAAGAGCCCAAATAGCACCGGGCCCAGCATTGACCCCTGCGGCACCCCACTTGTCACTGCTCTAGGTGCTGAGAGCTCCCCCCACCACCACCACCCCCCTCTGCATCCTCCTGTGTAACCAGTTCTTTATCCATCTAGTCAGCTTTGTTCCCACTCCCACTGCCACCAGCTTCCCTCCAGTCTCCCATGAGGCTCTGTATCAAAGGCCTTACTGAAGTCCAAGTACAGGACATGTACTGCATGGCCACTGTCCAACTCCCTTGTCACCCAGTTATAATACTCTATTAGGTTGGGTTGACAAAACCTCCCTGAGACGAACCTGTGTTGCCCGCCATCTTGGAGGCCATTGCCCTGTAGGAATGCCACCAGCCTCTGCTTTGGTATCACCTCCATAAGGTTACCCACTATGGACATGAGACTGACAGTCCAAAAATGTTCTGGCTCCTTCCTAGGCCCACTCGTATGCATGGGCACCACATGGGCCACCTTCCAGTCCTGGGGCACACACCCCATTTCCAGGGAGGTGTGGAACAGATCTGCCAGTGGCTCAGCCAAAAGCTCTGCCATCTCCCTTAGCATCCTGGGGTGGATGCCACCAGAACCTGATGCCTTGTCCACCCTTAGTGCCCTCAGCTCCTCTAGTACCCTACTCCCTGTGATCACTTTGTCCATCACCTACTCCCCCCCTTTCCCCACCCCCCCAGCCCATGGTGGTAGTGGACCATCCCCTCTCCTTAGTGAAAATGGAGCAGAAGTACTCATTTAGAATTTCCACTTGCTCTTCCCCCTTTTCCACCCAATCCCCTCCCCGCTTTATCCTCACAATATGTTCCTTGCACTTCCTCTTTTCCCTGACATACCTAAAGATGTCCTTTTCCCCCCTCCCTTTACGATCTGTGCTAACCTTAATTTCCTGGAGGCCTTAGCTTTTTTCACCCTCCTGGCCGCCTCCCTTGACCAACTCCAATAAGCCTCCGTATCCTCTCCCTTCCTTGTTGTCCTGTACTTCCGGTATGTAGCCCTCTTTTCCCTCACCCCTTGCAGCACTTCCTTGTTCAGCCGGCATGGTTTCTTGGCTCTGCTCTTCATACTCCTGGCCCTCATGCAGGGTACTGTGGCCTCTGTTAGCTCAGTCTTTATGACTCTCCACTTTTGCTCTGCATCCATCCCCAGCCTTACATCCTGAAGTCTCCCTAGCAGTATTGCTCCCATCCTCCCAAAGTTCACCCTACTAAAGTCCACCACCTAAATGCCCATGCCTCCTGTCTCCCTGCTCAGCTTGAGAATGAACCACACTGTTTGGCAGTCACTACTCGGTAGTGGATCCACCACCCTTACCTCCCTCACCACCTCCTCATTTGCCAGTAGTAGTTCCAGAGTGCTACCAAGCTTTGTAGGCCCACTCACCAATTGCGTCAGAAGGCTGTCCTGCAATGCATCAAGGAGCACCTGCTTCCTGGTACTGCTAGTGGCCAAGGTGCTCCAGTCAAACCCTGGTAGGTTAAAATCCCTCACTATTACCACACTCCCCCTTCTACACACCCTCCTTATCTGTTCTGCCAACTCCCCATCCAGTTCCCTGGACTGGACTGATGGTCTGTACACCACTCCCAGCCTCAGCTTTCTGCCCTTGGAGTCCAGGAGCTGCACCCAAAATGCCTCTGTCCTTTCCTCTTCTTCCTCATCCCTTATGCATTTGATCCCTTCCCTCACATAGAGTGCAACCCCCCCCTTCCAACCCCCCGGTCCCTCCTGTATATCCTGTATCCCGGGATTGCCAAGTCCCAATCATGGTACTCTGCGGCCCAAGTCTCTGTCACTGCAGCAGTGTCCACCTTCCTCTCTGAAAGGAGTGCCTGAAGCTCTGCAATTTTGTTACCCAGGCTTGTTGCGTTGAGAGAGACCACCTTCCACCCATACCCCTCCTTCTCCTCACTCTTCCTCTTGGCCTGTGTCCCTCCTCCCAGTAGTCCGCACCATTTCTCCTCATTATTGTTACAGGGTGGTGATGCCTTCTGTATGACACTCAGACCACTCTGCCTACCCCCTCCCAGGGTTACTACGCCTCCACCTTTACCTACATTTAGGGGGGTGAGCTAATTAGGCTCCCCTGTCTGGACCTTTCTACCAACCTCAGTCTTTTGGCCACCACCCACTAGTTTAAATCCACCTTAGTAGAGATATAACCCTTTAATCCCACCTTTAATACTCCCCTTCCCTCCCCTCCCTGCTCAAGTGTAGCCTGTCCATGCATACAAGTCAATATTGCCCCAGACCCTACACCAGTTGGTCACTAGCCCATCATTTTTGGTGTGGCACCAATCCCTCAAGCACTCATTGAACTCCTGGATCCTACCCTTCCTACCGATGCTTGCACATGGTACTGGGAGTACCTCTGAGAATGCCTCCGATTCCTCCACCCCCTCACACTGCCTGCCCAGCTCCTAGAACCTCCCCCTCACTACTTCCACAGTCTCTCCTGCCAAGTCGTTTGAACCCACATGAACACTGAATGAGGTTTCTTCCTCCCCCTCGCTGCACATTTGAGCAGTGCCTGCCCTGCCCCTCCTACAATCAACCCAGGGATAGCTTCAACCCATGAAATACGGCTGTGCCTTTCCCCCCTTCTGCCCCATCTCACCCCTTTCAGTATAGAATCCCCCAGGATGAGTACCCTCCTGTCCCTTACCCCCTTACCCTTCTAATGCCCCTTCCACCACCCCAGCATTTGTTCTTCCCTGCCCCTTACCCCCGCCAGCTGCACCCTCTGTGAGTTCTGTATCTGCACCCCCTACTTCTACCTCACCCCTTTTCTTTGCCTTATTCCTCCCATCCCACTTGAACCCCTTCCCAGCCAAACTACTTCCTACTGGGCTTCCTATGTCGATATCCCCTCCTCCCCTGCTGATTTCCAACCCCTCTCCTATCACCGTTGTTGTCGATTTAGAGCCCCCATTCCCTTAGACCACAATAGTGATGCCCCTCCCATCCTTCCCCTTCCATAGCCTTTCTCCTCCAGTCACCCCCTCCTTCCTTACTAGCCCCCCTTCAACCTTTCATCTTTGCTATCTCTTCCCCTACCTGTTGCCATCCCTCTCATGCCCCGCTTGTCCTCCCCCTCTTCAGTATGTTCCCTCTCCCTCTCTGTCCCGTAGTAGAGGCTTGAATCTATTCCTAGTTGATACACCTCCTACATCTCTTCCCCCTATCAGTTCCCCCCTCCTACTTGTTCCCCAACATGCCCCTCCCCGGTCCAACCCCTGGCCCTTCCCTACCCGCAGCCATCTGCTTTCTTCCCTGGTACTCCTCGTGGTCTCTTCCTCCTCCTCCATCAGGATGCCTCCCCCTCACCTTGGGCACCCCCACCCTTATCCTCTCTTTTCTGCTAGTGCCTCTGATACTGGGGTCAGTTTCAGTCCCAAGTTGTTCTTCCCTATCCCCCCTTGCCATCTCCTATTCCCCCCCCATCCAGGATGCCTACCATACTCATCTGCCCTGCCGCTTAGACTCCTCCCTAACCTCCACAGTTCCTCCCTCAAACTAGCCAGTTGTCTATAGACCATACACCCCCCCAAGCCCAGTCCAGAATCATGGCGAACTGACACCCTGTACACCCCACCACACTTCAAAATATGCCCGCCATACTGACGTGCGGCATCTGCCCCATTTTGGTCCCTATCTTATGTTATGGGCTCTTACGCCTGATTTCTGTACCCTACTCCAATTGTTATGCCCTATTTACTCAAATTCTTGTTCCCCCCACACTAGTCCCCCTACTGCCTCCTTGTCCGTTTTTCACCCCTTGCTACCATACTTTTTGTTCTCAGCCCTCATAGTTTCACTTAACCCATTTAGAAATTGTATTGCACTCCAAGTATTACTCAGCTCAGTTAGAGAAATAGATAGAACAAATAAATATGTATCATTACAGCAATCCTAACAGTATAGCTTAGTACTTAGCTCAGTTAGAGAAATAAGCAGAACAACTAAATCTGTATTATTATTATAGCAGTCCTAAAACTATCCAATCATTGCTATGTTTCCACCCCAGAGACCCTGCTGTAATATAGGACCACACAGGACCATGGGCGGTTGGGTGGGCAAATCTTAAGTCCAGACAGAGCTCCATTGAGTTTGCTCACTCCCAATCTCTCACTTGTTTCTTCTGTGTCTCCTGGTGCTGCAGGCTGCCCTTTTGTACTGGGCTCCTGCCTGCATTGGTGCCTTTTTCTGCCCACAAAGAAATGTGCAGCAGTCCCGACAGAGCTGCATTGAGCTTGCAGACTCTCCCTCAGTCACTCGCTCATTCTGTTTCTCCCAGCACTGCAGGCTGTCCTTTTGTATTGGGCTCCTGCCTGCATTGGCACCTTTTTCTGCCCACAAAGAAATCTGCAGCAGTCCCAACAGAGCTCCATTGAGCTTGCTCACTCCCCTTCTCTCACTCGCTTGTCCTGTTTCTCCCGGCGCTGCAGGCTGCCCTTTTGTACTGGGCTCCTGCCTGCATTGGTGCCTTTTTCTGCCCACAAAGAAATCCTCAGCAGTCCTAACAGAGCTCCGTAGAGCTCGCTCAGTTCTCCTCTCTCACTCGCTCATTCTTAATCAGTCCCAAACACTGATTTTCCACAGCGACCGTGCTATTCTGTGCTGGAAGTGCGAAAACACATTTCAGTCAGGATGTGAAAAATGACAGCTGTACTCTTCATTAGGGTGTGTGAAAAAATACTAATTTTGAAAATCTAGTGTGAAAATATTGCAAATTTGCGAAGTTACAAGCTTACCTGGAAACTGTGCACCGCACGTGCTTAACACAGTCATTTAGTGAAATTATTTCACCAAATTTTCAACTTAGGCATTTTGTGACCTCTGCTCATGGACACTGTCACTAAGATTTTCTTAATCTGTCCCGAACTTTAATTTCCCACAGTGACCATGCTATTTTGCGCCAGATGTGTAAATGCATATTTCAGGCAGGATATGAAAAATTACAGCTATACTGTTCATAAGGAGGTGTGAAAAAATTCATAAGGAGGTTTGAAAAAAATGCCAATGTTGAAAATCTGGAGTGAAAATACTACAAATGCACAAAATTACTAGGGTACGTGGAAACTGCGCAATGTACTCTCATAACACAGTCATTTCATGGACTTTTGTCACTAAATTTTCAGCATAAGCATTTTAGCACCTCTGCTCATGAACAGTGTCACTGTGATTTTCTTAACTGTGTCAAATACTGACTTTCCACAGCGACCACACTATTGTGTGCTGGAAGTGCAAAAACAAATTTTTAGCCAGGATGTGAAAAATGGCAGCTGTACTGTTCATAAGGAGGTGTGAAAAAATGCCAGTGTTGACAATCTGGAGGAAAAATACTACAGGGTTGCAAAGTTACGAGGGTGCATGGAAACTGCACAATGCACGCTCGAAAAACAGTAACTTTATGGTTGGTTGTCACCAAATTTTCAACATAGGCATTTTAGGACCTCTGCTCATGAACAGAATCACTGTGATTTTCTTACTCTGCCCCAAACACTTAATTCCGACAGCAAACACGCTATTCTGTGTCGGAAGTGAGAAAACACATTTTGGCCAGGATGTGAAAAATGACAGCTGTACTGTTCATAAGAAGGTGTGGAAAAAATGCCACAATTGAAAATCTGGAGTGAAAATAATAAACATTTGCGAAGTTACAAGGGTGTGTGGAAACTGCGGAATGCACACTCATAACACAGTCATTTTATGGACTTTCATCACCAAATTTTCAACATAGGTATTTTAGGACCTCTGCTCATGAACAGTGTCACTGTGATTTTTGTAATGTGTCCCAAACACTGATTTCCCACAGTGACCGCGCTATTCTGTGCCAGAAGTGCGAAAACACATTTCGGCTAGGATGTGTAAAATGACAGCTGTACTGTTCATAAGGAGGTTTGAAAAAATGGCAATGTTGAAAATCTGGAGTGAAAATATTACAAATTCGTGAAGTTACGCATGTGCATGGAAACTGCACAATGCACGCTCGTAAAACCGTAATTGTTTTGGGAATTTTTTCACCAAATTTGCAACATAGGCTTTTCGAGAGCCCTCTGCATGAACAGTCACACTGTTGTTTCATTAATCAGTCCTCGAAGGTGATTCCATGCAGTGACCGTGAAATCTCCTTTCATAACTGAATAATGCCAAGACAGTGACTGTATTCGTGAGAAGGGGTCCCAAAAAACCCATGTTGAAAATTTGGTGGCAAAAGTCCAAAAAATGGCTGCAATATCCACAGAAGTTGAAAAAATCCTATTTATGCCATTATACAGCTTATTGGCATTTCTTCAGTTTGCAGTGGGCTTTGAAGAGTGCAGACATATTCCCGGTCCACCAAAGATTGTAGCGCCAGGCTTCAGAGGTAAGTATGGGGTGAGGGGGGGGTGTGGGGAAGTGGGTGAGCAGTGGGTGGGCTGCGTTGTTGGAGGGGGGCACAAAAGACCACAAGAGGCTGTTTTCTTTATTTCAGGGGCCAAAAACAATAAAAAGGACATCGCAGGAAGGTTGTTTTTTTTCAGGCTTCATTTGTGCACACTGGGGTGGGCTCCCAGTGTGTCGCCTGCATTTTGGGGAAGGGGGGGACTTAAGCTGACAGGGATTGGGCCCCCTGTCAGCAAATAAAGTCTGTTTTGGGGGCATGATGCAGAGGGGAATTGGGCAGCCCCTTGGCTCACAACAAATGGGGGAGGGGTACATTATGCCGACAGGGAGTGGGCTCTCCTGTCGGCAAATGCACTGGGTGGGGGTCATACTGACAGGGGGGCATTGGGCACCCCTATTAGTCAGCTTTCATATGGCTCTGAGGAAGCTGCCACCATGTTTAGGGATATGCCATTGGGAAAATGTTACACCAGGCAAGGTACTGACCTGCAATGATGGGTCATTCCCTCATTGCAATGGAATTGCTGATGCTGCAATGATGAGGCAGCCCTTCATTGCAGCGGCCAGATCATTTTAAGTTGGTGGCACTTCTGTAGAACCAGTGTCATCAGGACTCTGGGTCTACATTGTGTGCACACCGCCAAGCCCACAAATGTAGTGCTGGTATTGACGGCCACACTGCCGCACCTCCACAACCCGCTTCTCTCCTATGCTGCTGCAAAATGTTTCTTGCACATGAGTACAAGCAAACATAAAAATTTGTTCAGTTAGAGTTGCAGACCAGTTATGTTTCATGCTATGTGGACTCACAACTGATATAAACTGCAGTGTGTGTGTGTGTGTGTGTATTGGCATGTCATGTGGCTTGCAGCTCTTATTTAGGAAGTTGTTAGCTGGAGAAAGAAAAACCAAAATGATCACTGTAATTGTCTCTAAGGATCCTGACCAAAGTCCTGAAAAATGACTTATTGGTGCTTACTCAGTTCATTCAACTACTTTCCAAGTAAATAACCAAAACACACCATAGGCAGATAACATCAGCACCCAAACCCAATCCTTACAGTTTATCATAGGCAGTGCAGCTCTGGTACAGATTCATCTTTTTATGTTGGCTTGCACTTACGCAGCCAACATATTGCATTATTACATGTGGGCAAATGCAGGGCACGCATCAGTAGGTGCATCCCTCATTCCCCAATAAGCCAGCGGCAGGCACTGACAACAGCAACATGTAAACTGGCCACCAGATCAAAGAAAAGGTCCGTTGCAATGGGAGCCAAGCTTCTCATGCAGCGGTGTGCCTTTCCTGGTGAACCAGTTTACAAAACATGGCAGCATGCCACTGCAGAGTGCCCCGACCCACTTCAATTGCCTATGGGGCTCCCACTCCATGTCGACATAAATCAACCCCTCCCATTTAAAATGTGTCCCATGGGGTGCCTAACTCCCTCAGCATCATGTCCCCCTTCCCAGTTTAATTTACCAATGAGGGATCCCACCGTCAGCATCATGTCCCCCATTTGTTGTGTAGTCGACGGTGCCCACCCCCATCGGGTTATGAACCCCCCCAAAAACACTCTCAGGTGGCACACATGGAGCCAACCCCAGCATGCCAAATGCCACTGTAAAAGAAAAACTGTCCCAAAATTTTTTTTAAAACCTGCAAAGCAGAAAATGGTCAAAAAGCATATGTTGCAAATTTGGTGAAAAAAATCCAAAAAATGGCTGTTTTATGAGCATGCATTGTGCAGTTTTCATGCACACTTGTAACTTCGTGATTTTGTAATATTTTCACTCCAGATTTTTAAAATTGACATTTTTCCACACTTCCTTATGAACAATACAGCTGTCATTTTACAACCCTGGCTGAAATGTGTTTTCGCATGTCCAGCACAGAATAGCACGGCCACTGTGCGAAATCAGTTTTCAGGACAGTTTGAGAAAATGATGGTGACACTGTTCATGAGCAGAGGTCCTAAAATGCCTATGTTGAAAATTTGGTAATGAAAGTCCATAAAATGACTATGTTACAATTGTGCGTTGCGCAGTTTCCATGCACCCTTGTAACTTTGCAAATTTGCAAAATTTTCATGCCAGATTTTCAACACTTGCATTTTTTCATATCTCCATCCTTCCCAAAATGTGTTTTCACACCTGTGGAACACAATGATGTGGTCGCTGTGGGAAATCAAGTTTTGGGACAGAGTAACAAATCACAGTGCCATTGTTCAAGAGGGGAGGTCCCAAAATGCCTATGTTGAAAATGTGGTTAAAAAAATACCAGAAATAATTGGGTTACAGACGTGTGTTGTGCAGTTTCTATGCCTGCTCATGACTTCACCAATTTTTCATATTTTCACTCCAGATTTTCAGCGTTGCCATTTTTTTACACCTCTTCATGAACAATACAGTTGTCATTTTTCACATCCTGCCCAAAATGTGTTTTCATACCTGTGTCTCCAAATGGCATAGTCACTGTGCAAAACCACCTTTCGGTAAACAAACTGATAGTGCCACTCTTCATGAGCTGGGGTCACAAAAAGCCCATGTTGAAAATTTGGAGTGAAAATACCAACAAATGCCTATGGTGTTGTGGTTTCCAGCTGTAACATCCAACCCTGTAGAGATTGACAGGTGTCAGGGGTGTAACTTGGGATCATTGGCTGTAATTCTCATGCCATTCCACCCCCACCCTGCAGCCACTGACAGGCATTGAGGTGTGCCTTGGAGTGTTCGGCCTTAACGTTCACCCCATTCTCTTATACTGCACCCATCTCAGGGTATTTTCTTATGGAATGGGTAAGTATAAGGCCCAAAGACCCCAAAGCACACCATGAAACTTGTCAGTGCCTACAGCGTAGGGTGAGGTAAAATGGCATGAGTGTTATAGCGGATGACCCAAAGGCATACCCCAATGCCTGTCAGTCTCTGTAGGGTAGGGGTGGGGTTGGGGTCAGTTCAATACTTCACTGCCATTCCTATTATGCATCTCTAACTCCTGCATCACCAATGCCAGCGAGACAACATTCGGCATTGACAAATGCTTGTTTACTACTACCACTCTATGTGTTTTGGGGACTCGATCTTTTTAAGTTACAGTGTACTTTCTCCTCCACAGCAGGGGGTGTGTTGTGTCACTATAGTATTACTCCCTCTTCCTCTTATGTTGCGTAATTCTTGATTTTCTTTTCTAAGAAACACATTTATTTATAGTAGCCTTGTTTATATAGTGTTTGCTTCGGTAATGAAAGGAGCTAGCTCACAAAAGCAATAGGTTTTCTACTCGTTACTGTAGCAGCATCTGAAAAGTGACCAAAAAACATACAAAAACAGTGCCTTAGGAAATCAGTGCAGGGTGACTGAAAATTCAACTGGCTTTTTTTTTGGAAGAAGACCTTAACTGGTAATTCCCCTTATAAATCAGTAATAACAGTGGTTTTAGTGATTTTGATGCAGATATAGTCTATGCATAACGTAGTACAAGGAACCATGTACCATAACCCCACTATGGGTTCAAATCTCATGCCTTCATTTGAGCTGAATTTCCCCTTTTTAGTTAATAATAAAGCTTTAATTTAGGGGATTGGTCCTGTCAAAGAGCCTGATGTTGTGATCTCTCTCCTCTGGGGCCTTGATGAAGCCTTACAGAGTTTAAGTGCTGGAACAGTTGTGCTGGTCATTCTATGTGTGGCATAAAAAGAACTGTTTATAAATAGGTATAGTGCTGTAGATCCACATAATGGTCTGTGTTTTTTGATGCCTGCCCCTTTGAGGTTCCTGCAGTTTGTGGGCTTGTGTTGTATCATCACTTGAGAGACAGCAGCCCATGTTCTGTACCAGTGTTGCAGGAGTCTAGCTACTCTCAGCCATGCATTGCACGACAGAGAGATGCCCATTTGGCCGTTAGGGTTACTAACACTAGACAAAAAGTGACTAGTTCACATTCATTTAAGGTAGATCAAACATTGGCTGCATTGAATTTTCAATATTGGTTGCCTATAAAACTGGAGTTCAGTTTACCCCTTTGAAATGCAGCAACTTGCACATTTGAACACTTAGCATTTAACATTTTCTTGGGAAGGACTCCCATTTTCCTTCTTTAAAAAAAAAACAGATCTCTATGGTAACATCATGGAAATGGTCCTGCTCTAAAGCCATCCCCAACTGCAGTCCCTAGGTACCTGAGTCCAGCCATATAATTATATATTTTTTGAGTCGGGTGGGGGGAGACCTAATATAATTTTGCTTTATCTTCCATTTAAGCCTTAAAATGCACCACAGAGCATCTAAAACCCCAGAGCTTCTGGGGGCAACTTATAACACTGATACTGGGGGTGCCCAATCCCCAAGTGTCTACACCTGAAATAAAGAAAACCCTCCCTTGTAGCTTCATTTTATTAAATACACTCCTTAAAAAAGAAAAATACCCATCAATATCTATTGCTGCCCTGCTGTAGCTGTGCACCCCCCCCCAAGCCCTACCCATATTAGATTTCCAACACAGGGATCTGCACCTAGACCCTGTACAACAGCAATATTAGTGGCAAACATCTAGCATTGACAAATGGTTGTTTAAGAATCAAACTGAGTATATAAAGTCAGCAACATGCAATGGGGCTGAGGGAAATGGTGAATCAGAGCTAGCACACGCCTTCACTTCAGCCAAGATACATCTTAAGCTAGTGCAACAAGTTGGAGATAAAACCATCACCAATTAATTTAGCATGAAGAGAAAGAGAGATAGTAGAAAGCTTTTCCCTTGGCAATACTTGAGAATTTCCCAGATAGAACCCCAATGGGCCTGGTAGCAGAAAACAAATGTTACAATGCTGTGAAGGACACTTCATAAGGTTTTGTAATCACAATGAGTGGAATAGCATTAAAAGTCAGAAATACTGGAGTCTGGGCAGAAAAAACTGACATGCAAGTAAAAGACCTTGCAGAGCAATTCATAGCCATTGCTAATGTGGCGTAAACAAATGCAACACTTAATACTTCATTAAGATACAATATCACAATACTGAGAATGAAGGGAACTAATGAAAATGCTATAAGGTGTTGAAATCTATGTCTCTGGGGTGTATCTACACCATTTGAATTTGTATCGGAGCTTGTGCGGTTCATGTGAACCTTTGATGTACAGGCACTAGGCTTTTCAAAAGAAAATATTCCACCAATACAGAAGGCCTATAAAATCCTGGAGAGAATGAACAAAATGGAGCAGTAAAAAACTTCTCAGAGTGATTGGAAACAATGAGAGGTTAAGAGCTTAGAAGTGATGGCTTCAGTATACACAAGAGACATGGTGCAAAGCACAGTGGAGCAGTAGAAAAAGTCAGCAAAATCAAATGGGTGACTGCAAGAGACTTGGTTTAATAACCACAAAAACAAAAAGAGCACAGAGCCGAGAAACCCGTGAGCTTCACCTCTAACACTAGAGGCTCATCAGTGGGCCCCCGATGAAGCATCATGTGTTAGAAATGAAGCACTGGGATTTCAGCTCTGTGCTCTTCTGTTTCTGTGGCTATTAAATCTATTGCATGAAGAAACATAATAGAAAAAAGCAACATGATTTTTTTCTTACACTTTTGAGTCAGATCAAGATGCAGTACTGAGAATTGTGACACTGAAAGGTGGAACTGAATGCCGTGACAAAAGAGACTATATACTTTTCTTTATGTCTTAATGTTTGTCCCACAATTCAAGGGACAAGATGGTGTTCTTATAACTTAAGAATCAATGTGACCTAGTTTGGTGCCAGTTTTAAACAGCATTTCTCTATAAAACAAAGGTATTATTATTAAAAACCAAAAGATATATCCCACAGCCCCACTTGCATACTATGTGACCCTAAGCAAATTATTTAACTTATTTGTGTTCCCAGGTCACACCTGTAAATAAGCTTCAGCTTAGTGTGTCTCTCATGGCAAAAAAAACCATAAAAAAATTAAAATAAAAATAAATATGCTTTGATGTGGAGTAAGGCATGTGCAGTAGGGATGTTGTGAAGTTTTAATTTGCAAGCAAAGTTGATGCAGTGTTGGGAATGTTGCACTTCACAAAGCTTTGCAAAGTTCCTTACCTTGCACCAACTTTGCCTGCATTTCTTCCATTTTAATGTTTTTTAATGCTTAGAACCATACGAAATCCACCACCACCCTCCGTGCCATATTAGCACTCCCTCTACTCATGCTATTCTTCTTAAAATGATATCTCTCAACCCACCACTCTATTAGAACCCTTCTCCCTCCTCCCTTGTTTAGTAGTAGTAGCTTTATTTCTTTATGGCACCCTTCCCTGGAGGCCCAGAGCACCACTACAATGTAAAAAATAGCATAATCATCAACCTACAGCAAAATAAATAATATAACATTAAAATTAAATACATAACAGCCCATAAGACCACCAATAAATAACCAACATCCAGATTGTATTTCTGTAACTAATGTTCATAATATAACAGAGTATTTCATTCCCCAACTGCTTGAGCAAAAATATACATTTTTAACCCTTTTTAAAGACCTCCACTGAGGAGGCCTTCCTCAGGGCCCTTGGGAGAGAATTCCATCACACTGGCCCTGCAATTTCAATGAACTGGTCCCCAGAAGTTTCAAGTCTGGCCCTGATGCCAGGGAAATATGATGTGACCTCGGAAGGCTGGTCAACAACTTAGCAGCTCCATTTTGCACCTACTGCAGGCAATGCAGTGTACCTCCACTGACCCTGAGGTAAAGACCATTGCAGTAATCCAGCCATTAGGTCACAAAAGCATGTACCAAACAGGACAAGTTCTCAGTGGGTTTAAGGGAACAAAGTCAGCTGATGTTCCTCAGATGATAAAAGTCATTCCAGGCTACTTTCAAAATCTGAGCCTCAAATGTCAGCCCCTTTTCCAGGATGGCACCCAGATTCTTCACGTTTGTAGTAGCCACAAGCCTGGAAGTGTCATGGCCAGCTCCTTTTCCCACCCAGCTGCTGTCGCTCCCCACACCTACCCTGCTCAATTACTAGTATGCCAGTTTTGTTTGGGTTGAGACTCATTCAGCTCAATGATATCCAGTCCTGGATCTCAGCCAAACACTAATTCAGCATATCCACTGTTCTATGATTCTGGGGTACAAAAGACAGATAGAGCTGAGAATCATCTGCATAGCGGTGAAACCCAGCAGCATACTGTCTCATGATCCTTTCCAGTGATAGCATATACATAGAAAACAACATGTGCAAATGTAATGACCCCTGGGATACACAATGCATGTCCACTGGGCATGAGGAAAAACTTCTATCATTACCCGCTATGTCCTGCCCCTGAGGTAGGACTCAAAGCAGCTTATCACTTTGTCAATGAGTCCCACATACTCTCTTGAGTCAATCCATTAAAAGTCCATGGTCCAGGGTGACAAACATTGAAGAGAGATTGAGGAGAACAAGAATTGACCTCTCTCCTCTATCCCACTCCCTGAATAGGTCATTATGCAGCCTGACCAGTATGGTCTCAGTGCTGTACTTTAACTTAAACCCCAGCTGAAAAGGCTTATAGATGTTATAGGTCCCCAAGCGTTTCTCAAGCTGCAAAGCAATTACCTACTCAATAACTTTGCCTAGGAAAGGCAGGTTAGAGACAGGTCAGTAGTTTACCAGGGCATCTGGGTACAACATTTGCTTTTTCAGGAGAGGTTTTACCAGTAACTTTTCAGTACCAAAGTAAAAATCTCCTCTAACAAGGAACACCAAACAATCTTGCCAAACACTGGGCCCAGCTGCCCCACACAGCTCATTAAGAGCTGTATTGGTCCTGGATCCAGCTCACAATAAGTTGGTCACAGCTCTAAGTTCACCTTTACAACCTCCTCAATTGTCACTGACCAAATTTTTCCCCAAGACTACTGTCTGCTAATGTGACTCCCAGGCTTGACACTGCTGGGACTTAATAGACCAGTTGGAGAGATCCTGTACCTAATAGATGACATGTTGTCTGAGAAGAACTTAGCAAACTCCCTGCATTTAGTAAATGAAACAGCCTTCACAGGCTCCATACAGACTGAATGCAAAAGCCTGTCCATTCCCTGGAAAAGTTGAGCTGGTTGATTCCTCAAGGCCACAATCTTCTTGGACAGGAATTCTGCCTTCTTATGGGAGATTGCCCTTTGATTCACCATAGTGAAAATTCAAAGCCAGTTTTTCCTACTAGGCCCCAGATCTCCACCAACACCACTCCAGCCTCTGCCCCCTTGCTTTCATTTCCTTCAGCTTGCCATCAAATCACAGCAAGCCAAGGCATTAAATCAAAGGGCTTACATGGGCTGGTACTACAAGGTCAAAAGCTGCACCAACAACCCTATTATAGGTCTCCACTGTTTCTTTTATATCCTTGGCAAATGTAGCCATTATATCTGAGGTGTTCAGAACTGTCAAAAGGCCATCCAACCTCAGCCCTCTCAAAGAGCAATAACTGACCATCTCCAGAGGGTGTGGACTACAGAGGGGTACCTTGAAATCAAACCTGATGGCGCAATAATCCGACCAAATAGTTGGATTAATCTTGAGGTTTTTCACCTGAAGCCCCAGGTAGAACACCAAGTCCAGAGTGTGCCCGTGTTCATGAGTCACAGTAGCAACTGCTTATAGCAGACCCAGAGCTGTCATACTCTGGAGGAACTTCTATCCAAAATGCAAGAATTTGATATTGACCCAGGCATTGAAATCACCCAGGATAATCCACCTTGATGAATCCAACACCCTGTCGACAACAAACTAAATGATTTCCTTCAGAAAATCCCCATCTTGTCCCAGCAGATGGTACACAAGGAGAGCTCCGCTACTGGCACCTGGACCCCTATGAACATCCATGCACTCAAAGGACGAGTTGCCCTCAACTGGGTTCACCACCAGGTTTAATTCAGATCTAATGCAGATAGCTAGCCCTTCCCTGCAGTCCTTCCTTGGACAGTGCACCATGGAGAAACTAGAAGGTATGGCTGCCTCCAAATTTGACCAACATCATCCCCCAACTAGGTCTCCTTGAAGCATGCCAAATCAACCAAGAAATGAGGTGTAAAGGCTGCTTTAATAGTGATCTTCTTCTTCTTCATTGATCTGGTGTGGCACAGGACTGCCCAAAGAGGATGAGTTGCAAAGGCCAGCCCATCAGCTACCTGCCCACTTGGTCCGATGGAGGCCCAGAGTATGGAGATTAAATGCTTTTGACCCCTCCCAAATTCCCTTTTAGCCCCAGGTCATATCCTGGTCTCACCATTGTAATTGACCCCCAGTATCCTGCCCCCAATCCCTTACTCTCCTGCAATGCCTTCTAGTAATCCCCACCTCCCTGTATCTATAATATACCACCACAGGCAAGGAGATGCCATAGAAGGGATGCAACTCTCACAGATGGGGGGTAGCTAAGCTTTGGGGTCTGCTCAGGATGATACATTTTAATACAACCCAGCCTGGAGCTCTAAGATCCCAAATGACACACTTAACCACCCTCAGTTCAAATGGCAATCTGCCCTGTAGTGTTTAAAGCAGCACACATCCTCCTCCAATAATCAATTCACCAACCACAAAATTAGTGTCACCCCAACTCCTCCATCCTGTCAAATTATCAATTAGACCCCAATCTTTCACAACTCTCTAGTGAGTAGACCCCCTCTTTCCCTGCAAAGACAACAAACTCCAGTAAGGCAGTCACTATACCTATAAGAAAAAAATCATGCCATGCTGGAGCATTCATGATTTCACTCTTCTATAATGTGAGTTGAATTCATAGGGAGTGACATATTTGATAGTAGTAATAACTGAATTACTTGTAATTAGTTTTTTTCAAAACTTGCTTAAATCAGGTAATGTAATCGAACAAAATAGGAAGAAAATTTCAGAAGGCAGGGGCTGCACTGCAAAAGCCCAATCTCCTGAAGACTTTAAACAGGAGGGTGGCATTGGCAGAAGCCCTTTTACCATGGACTTCACAACTCAGGTAGGAGTGTAGGGGGTCAACAGTTCATGGAAATACTTGGGGCACAGCTTCTTCTGGGCCTTAATGTACTTACTATACTTTTGAATACTCTTTTATAAATTGACTTTCATTTGCTGTATGTCTATTCTACTATTTGTCATGGGATGAAGCCATGTTCCCTTCCCCCAGGATGCATGCTCTCCAACTCATTGTGCTAAAAAAGAGTGAACCTACCATTCTAATGGAAGCATTGGGCACCAGTGTTGGAATTATACTTCATGAGCTTTGGGAGCTGGGGGGGGCACATAAGGACCCTATGTTTAAACTGAGCCCCCCTTCCCATTATGACTCAATGGCACTAATTTTGTGAGTTACCCAGCCTCACTTCAGAACTGGGTGGGCCGAGCCCTGGTAAGCCCCTCTATAATTCCAACACTCTTGGGTACACTTCAAAGGATCCACATAAGCTTGATGTTGTTTAGAAAATATTAATTATTCCATGGGTTACTTCATACTAAAATGAGTACTATGGTACAGAGAACTACCCTAGCACTTTGTCCTCCATAAGAACATCACCAGGGACTGACATTCTCAAAAAATCCTCAACCGTTATATGTCTTTCAAACCCAAACAAATTTACTTATTCAAATATTTTAAACAAAACCTAAAGGCAATTGGACTAGTACCTATATTTCTCCCTACGAAGTCATCCAAAATGGACAGAACAGAAAGTCTTGAAATACGAGCCAGGATGGAAACAGCAATACAGTTATCAAAGAGAAAAGCACATAATTCTTATAAAAATACTTAGTTATGTTATGACTATCCATCTACAGTAACTGTGGCAAAAAGTGCCAACAAAAATGATTATAGGTACCTCAGTGTGCTGCCCTGACCAGAATTATGAATAAACACAAAAATAGGGCTGAGCAATACAGATACTATCTATGACAAATACACACACATAGTTCAACACTTGACCCAACATCAAATTCTCTAATCACTTATTTAACAGCCAGGTCCTCTTATCCCACACAATTAGTACTGTGGAACTGGTACTCCCACTGACACTATCACTGACCAGCACATGGTCCACTGCATGTGTAAAAACCATTGGTCTAAAGTCCACTCCCAAGTATCTAAATTTGCACCTCAAGTCACTGGATATGTCTACTTTCCACTCTGTCTTGTTCTTCACTGATTGGTCTTTCATTCCAACAACCAGCTTTATCCTTCTAAATTTCCAGAAAAATGTATGACTATCTGGAATTCCCATGCTTCCCTTAAAAGAACCCAGGTCAAAGGCTCATATCCTCCTTGGATTATAGCCAATTCACTTGCTTGTCTCAAGGCAGGCACCTTGCCTGGTATACCCACAAGGCCTCTGGCTCCCGGATGATCTTGCAAACTAGCTGGCCCTCCACAATACTTGTCCCAAAGCAATTAGCCTTGCCAAATCTGTATACAGTACTTTTTTTCCATTCTCTAGAATAATCTAATTTATCCATCAATGTCTACAAATTCATCAACATCCTATTTTCTCTTCCCTGTCAGCCATCGATCCCTTCCCTCTAACTTAAGAAATCAACTACTGTATTTCTGACCCTGCTGAAGACACTTCTTTCAAGACCTTCTTCACCACCTGTGCTATTTACAGTACATCTCTCCTCCTGTTCTCTCCTTCTCTGCCTCTATCTGATTCCTAACCTTCCTCTCTTTTATACTCAGATCTTATCTCATCATCTACCTCCAAAAGGTCCTGTTAGCCCTTAATCTTCATAATGGGCACAGTCTTGATGGCTTCAACATTAAACTCTTTCATCTGTCTTCCCCAGTTATCGCTAATCTATAACATTCTCAGTTTCTCCTCCCTGGTTGCCATCACTGAGGTGTGGAAAAGTGCTACTGTCAGACCCTTCACCAAATGAGGTGATCCCTCTAACCCAGTGAACTATCACCCTGTCTCCCTACTCCCAGCCTTGGCTAAGCTCCAAGAACACCTTTCTGTTTCTCAGCTCTCCCCTTTCTTCACTCCTTCTCCTTCCTCACATCATTCTAGTCTGTTTTTAGAAAATCTTACTCCATCACCACTTCCCTCCTCTGGCTCACTGACTCCACACAGAATGGAGTGGATAGTGGTCTGATAACCTCCTCCATCTTTGTTTATCTGGTAAAAGCCTTTAGCACTGTCAGACACTCGTTCTTCTGGACAGTCTGAAAAGGGTGTGACGCTCTTGCCACTTGGTTACATAGTTCATGTCCTACTTTGAGGGCAGGTCCAAAGTTGTTCAGATAGAACAAACCCTTTCCCCTCACACACCATTTGCTCAGGTTTTTATTAAGGTTTCATCCATTGCCCTATCCTGTTCTCAATAATTCTAAATGACCTTTCTAAGGCATGTTTTTTTTCAGACATATTGGAACAGTTTGCCAGTAGAGATGGTGGGAGTGAAAACAGTGGTGGCTTCAAGCATGCATGGTATAGGCATAAGGGGATATTGTTAAATAGGCAGGGAGAGGAAGGGTTAATGGAGATCAGGTAGGGTCTGCAAAAACAGAAGAGGCAGGGAAAATCTTTGTAGACTAGGTGGGCAAGTGGTCATTTTCTGACAACAATTTTTATGTATGTATGTTTCTATGCACCCACGTGACACTGCATAATGCTTCTGGTCCATACATTCCTGAAAAGGCTGCTAGACTTCAGGATTTCACAAACACCTATCTCTGGTCCCACCCCAGGCAGATATCCCTCAATGGCAAGAAAACTGTTTCCATGATCTTAGGCAGGCAGGCAGCGTCTGACCAAATTATCATCCCTGTCCGCCTTCAAAGCTCTGGATGGTATAGAAATTGAGGAAGTAACTTCTTTCTAAAATCTTGGGAATCGGTTGGATGATTTCCTATTCTTCTCTGGTTAGGTAAATACCATCCATCAACAACTCCATTCAAAATCTTGGGGAATTCTGAAGGAAATAAGTGTGTGTATCACTCTCTACTTATAGAGAGATCATTGTTAAGATGATCTACTTGTAAGCTAGACCAGCGTTTTGTGGTGTAACTTGCAGCAATTCTGGGGGCATTTCTAACAGAGCTTGTGCCAGATATTTGTAGCAAGCTGCTGTAAATCATAGAAACTGTAGCAACTGCACCCGAGATTGTAAAATTGGGTGCAGTTGCAGCAAAGAGATATGGCACATCATCAGAATCTAAGTGCCATTGTACCTGGCTTGACACAAGCCCTGCGCCACACTTTGAAAAGCTGGCCCCTTCTGTCTACTCTGTTGAAACCTTTCTCGAACTTGAAAGTCTCTGTTATGCCCCCCCTTTTCTTCTATCCTCCAGTGAATACAGGTTAAGACTATTCAGTCTTCACTCATACTCTTTGCATTGTATTTTTTTCTGCTTCCATCTCTCCAGTCCACCTGCGTTGGCTGGCTCCCACTCCCAGCTCTGTCACCCACCATTTTGTGGACTTAACTACACCTCCTTTTTACTTCCTGAATTACCCCCCAGGTCAGGGTCAACAGGGTAGGTCGCTCAGTCCGAAGGTGGTTGCCAAGATTGGTGGTGTAAGGCCTGCAGAGGGAGGGTTAGCATCATTATACTTCAGTTGGGAGTTTCCTTGTTACTGTGTTGCCCCAGCCCCTGAATGGTTGACTGACTGGGGCTAGCAGCATGCGTGTACATGTGTGTGCATCACAACATCAAGGCTCCATTGGCACCCCTTCCCTTAATGCCAGCTCTGCATACACTGCCATGTGTGATCACCCACAGTTGAGAGCCCTTGAGTGGCTCCTTATCTCTACAAGCGGCACGACTTTTACTCCTGCCGCCATCCACTCCACTGGCTGCTGCCCCTGGAATCCCTCTGCAGCTGGCAGCCCCTGACTGGGCTCCTTATCTCTAAAAGTGGCACGGCTATTATTCCTGCCACCACCAGCTCCAGTGGCTGCTGTCCCGGGAATCCCTCTGCAGCTGGAAGCCCTCAACTTGGCTCCTTATCTCTACAAGCGGTGTAGCTTTTACTCCTGCCACCGACCTGCTCCATCTGCTGCTGCCCTGGGAATCCCTTTGCAGTTGTGGTTCATTCACTGCTGGTGCAGTTTAATTTTCAAGGACGTCCCCTGCCTGGATTCCATTGATTGGACGCCCGCAACACCAGCTGATAATTTGACTGGCTCTCCACTCAAGCCTCAGACCCTGCCTGGTTTTTGGGGGTTCTTCTTCTCCCTCTGTACTATTCATTGCTCTGTTTTTTGTTTTAAAATTAACGTTTTCTGCTAAATAATGCCAGGCAGCTCTGCACCCATTTCATGAATGTAAAGACACTGCTCGCTTTGTTTTAGATAACTAATTCTGCTCCTAGACAAATGTCGGAAAGCTGTACAGCATCCAATTTCATTTGACTGTTAAATCTGTTATTAGTTACTGAATTGGGCTACATAGTCTCTGCAAAGTATATAACAAATTGTCTTCAAGGTTGCTCAGCTTCCATACTAGGGCTCCTTAAGAATTAGTTATTGCTGCTTGTTAATGTGCGTTTGATTTTACCCCAGCAAACTAAATGTCACCAGCTTATTTAAACTGCTGAGGTCTCCAGTGATTTTTATTTTCCTACCTGTCTGAATTCTTTCCTTGGCTGTCTGTTTCCCCAGTACAGTCACAGGCTGTAATTTTCTTTTTTTTTTTTCTTGTTCCTCTGTAACTACTTACCTCCCTAGTAACTTTCTGCCTTCCTCCACTCCTCGCAGACCCCCCCTCACTGACCCCCCCACTGCAGCTTGGCACTGACCTGCCCTGCCCCCAGTATCACACACTGCTGTTGCCTCCAGCTTGATCTGGCCCTATGATTTAGTTTATATTGTTTTACCTGGTGATTCTGAATCCCGATGAGCTCCCATCTATATAATTTCTCTGTGCTACTCCCCATCCCGTCTTTTAGCCTTAAAACTTAATCTCTCTCCCTTTCTTTTCCCCACAGCTGGGAGCCCTCAGCTGGGCTCCTTATCTCTACAAGCAAGGCAGCTTTTACTCCTGCCACCACCCGCTCCATCAGCTGCTGCCCCGGGAATCCCTCTACAGGTATGGTTCATTCACTGCTGGCGCAGTTTAATTTTTTGGTGCACCCTGCCTGGATTCCATTGACTGGACACCCGCAATGCCAGCTGCTAATTTGATTGGCTCTCCACTCAAGCCTCAGACTATGCCTGTTTTCTTTTGGGGGGGTGGGTTCTGCTCCCTCTGTACTTTTCATTGCTCTCTTTTTCCCGACCCTGACCTCTATTAAATCCTCATAAATCCTGCCCTTCTGTTCTCATCCTCAACCTTAGTGGCCACTATACTCTGCCTTGCCTTCTCCCTTAAAGGAATACCTCACTTTTTACCTGTGAAGCACCCGCTAGCTCCAAAATGGTAATGCATTGGATCATGCCACTTTTTCTTACCTTGTCTACTCTACTCATGCACTCTGCTATGCTAGGTGTACCCCAACACTACCTGGCCACAGACCTGGTTAATGCATACCCACAGTCTGCCTATGGGACCACTGCTAAACACAACATCCATACTCTTGCTAGCCAACTACCTCCTAGAGCCATTCACCTCTGGTTGGCTCTCCCACCCTCAGTGCACAGCCCAATGCTTTTTAGTGCATCACTTTTACTAACTGGTTTCTGCACTCCTCTAATGCCAGTTGCTTGTGAGTCATCTAAAAAAAGGATCCTGCAGCACCATAGGAACTGCCTCCTAGTGCTCTAGAAATGCCTAATACTGCTATTACTGCTTATCTAGGGCAACATTCACCTGAACCATGGCCCTCCACAGCCTGGCCACAATGGGTCATGCAGGGCCAGAACTCTCTTACTGGCAAGCATAATCATATGCAGCCTCCCCTCCAAACTTGATACCCTGTCCTTCTGGGTCTCTTGTCACAACCCAGATATCCTATCAGTGGTTGAGACATGACTGTCCCCTAAGACCCCAGACTCTGCAATAGCAATGCCTGGTTAATCTGTTTTCAGGCAAGACAGAGTATCTAAGAAAGGTGGGGGTCTGTGCTCTTTTTGTAAAAGAGACCCTTCCGGGTCATATCTTGATCACACTCTTCATTAAGAATGACATTCAGGTCCTTGCCACCAAGGTATTGCTCAGAGCACAAAATAAGGTCCTGACGGTGGCCTCAGTCTATATGCCACCCAAGGTGACCAACCATGGCCTGCACTCCGTCCTTGAATACATCAACATCCTTGGTCCAAACACGGAAATTATCTTGCTAGGAGATTTCAATGTTAACTGGCTGGCTCCCTGTGCAAACAGCTATGAGGATGCACTGACTACTGCCAATATCTTGCAAATGGTTCAATCTCCCACTCAAATAAACTGCAGAACAGGGATCAGTACACTACTGGATTGGATTCTTACCAATCACCCTGACCACATCACAAGTACTGTAGTTCTTTTATACTCTTTAAGTGACCATTCTCCTGTCCTATGCATATAGTCAAATAAACATGGCAAGCCCCCTCCAAAAACTGTGTATTGCAGAAATCTGGGCCCTGGTCACCTACGGACCCTTAAAACCTTTTTACGGTAACATGACTGGTCACCAACTGATACAGCCCCTGATGTTGATGCTGTACTTGAGTACTTCACTTCCAGTTTCAATGCTGCATGTGACGTCCATGCCCCATACAAGAAGCATAAGATCAAGGGAGTCAATAACCTGTAGTTTTCCCATGACCTCCTAGTCCAATTGAAATCCTGTGACTTTCTTTGGTACAGAGCAATGGCATCTAGCACACAGGCTGGCATCCAGGCATACAAAACCACAAGGAATTCCTGTACCAGAGCTATTCATCTTGAAAAAGCAAACTATTTCAGGAACGCCCTAGCTAGTACTTGAAAAGATGGGAGGAAGTTCTGGAGCAACCTTACTGAAGTAACTGGGAAGGACCCCAAGGTGACACCCCAAACACTCAATATAGATGGCTCCATCACCATAGACCATGTAACCATAGTAAACGCTTTTAATGCTGCTTTATGGACCTTAGTTACGTACTACCGCCTAACTTCTTTGAGCCAACCTCAAATACAACTCCCCCAGAAAAAGCTGGAAGGGCACATGCACACCTGCCATTCTCTTTCATATCAATTACTGAGGGCCTTTCAAAAATCACTTACTTAAAGTGCTTTGGAGGTCAAGATTCAGCAGTGATTCCCTAGATCTGAAACTACTAGCCCTCTCCATAGGCGAAGTTCTGTCCCCATTCACCAAATTCCTCAACCACTCACTCACACTCTCCCAGTTCCCCTTAAAATTGAAATCTGCAGTTGTGACCCCTATTCACAAATCTGGTGACAAGACTCTAACCTGCAACTATAGGTCCATCTCCATCCTCCCCCCCCCCAAAGCCTTGGAATGGATAGTTGCTGATCAGCTTGTTGAATACCTTGAAAAATATCACCTGCAATGTCCACAATGGCATGGTTTTCAAAAAAGGCATAGTACTACCACTGCTCTTCTTGAATTCACCTCCAACATCCACAATGCTCTTGACCTGGGACACCTGGTCAGCGCCACATTCATTGATCTGATGAAGGTGTTCGACACCTTCAACCACTCCCTAATGATCCAACAATTATCTCTCCTATGTCTTTCAACTTGACACCACATGCTGGTTTCAAAGTTACCTCAGTGAACGCACCCAACAGGTTTGGATTGGGGAATCCTTCTCTACCTCCCTCCTGGTCAGATCTGGTATTCCAAAAGGATCTATACTGGGGCCTCTGCTTTTCAGCATATACTTGAACAATCTCCCTGCCTCCTGCCATGATAAACTACTGCTTTATGCTGATGACACAGTAATCTACACCAGCCATATTGTTCCCTCTCAACTACAATCCCTGCTACAAAGCAGTTTTAATGAAGTTGAGGCATGGTTTAAGTCACATAAGCTCATCCTTAACTACGAAAAAACCAAAACAGTACTGTTCCATGGAACCTATAACAAGCATAAAGACTATAAATTAACAATCAGTAACAGCGCCCACTCTACACTGGAGCAGGTGTATCTGTTTAAATACTTGGGTGTGGCCCTTCACGGTTCTCTGGCATGCACCAAACTTATCGATAACATTGCTAAAGCTGTGAACACCCACATTGTGCTGTTATATAAGCATAAGAATTGTCTCACAGCTGAAGGCCTAAACATTGCTATTCAGACTTTAGTCATCTCTATTTTTGATTACTGGCTTGTGCTTTACAGATCTGCCACTGACACTGTTATCCAGCACATAGACATTGCTCTAAACAAGGCCTGTTGGCGCCTCACCTCAGCTGACCGCCTAACCCACACCTGTGAAAGCTATATGCTGGCAAACTGGCTCCGGCTAACAGGCAGACTGAAATACCAGACTTGCATTCTTGCAAAGAAGTCCTCGTCGGGTCTCCTGCCCCTGGGGTTCAGGCTATACTGACTCCTCACTGTGTCTCCCACACAACCAGAAGCTCAGGAGGTCTAACTTTCTCCAGTCCAAGATGTCAGACTACACAAGGCCAATGGTTCTACAAAGTAAGAGCCTCTAACTGGTTCAACTCTCTACTATCAGAAATCTCCAACATTGCCGCACTTGGGGCCTTTAAGTGTAACCTTTGGCTGCACTTGGTGGCATGTGCCTCATGTGACTGCTTCACATAATTAGTTCCCTGGTCTGCACCTCTCCTTGTTTCCCCTCCTTATCCCCCCCACCCACCTCCATCCCTTATCTGGTATTGTTGGTGCCCTTCTCATACTTTTCCATCCTCTTTCATTCTTATCTCCTCTGCCTCCCATCTCCTCCCTGACCCTTCCATCTACTCTCTCTCTTACAAAATATATGTAATAATGTCTGTATACTACTGTATAAAATCTGTGTAAATCTGTATGTCAACCTACTGTAATATTGTAACACTGTTGCCCTCTCTTTGACGAGGTACCTTTGCAAATATGCCTTTGGCTCAAAAGTTGCAAATCTGATTGTACAAATAAACTGTACATCCCTCTCACTATCCTTCTTAGCCATCCCCTCCCCACTGTATCCCCTACCCTCCCATTTCCCACCTACTCCATCATGACCATGCCTACTTTAACTGCTCTTTCCCCCTAGGCTATGCCCTTAGGCTGCTATCGCCTCCCTCCCCTTCTTGCAACTGATTTGTTTGTTTGCTTGTTTTTTGCCATTGTCAACATCTCCTACCTCTGCCCTAATCTCGTGGTGCTACTTCTCAGGTATACTTTGTACAATGCCTATGTACTATCATGTTGTTAAATTTATTCTTACTGCATTATATGACAGTGCCTTTTGGTGGCTCTTCTCTGTATCTTAAATATGTATTGTAAGCACTCTTGTTGAATTTGTGCTCCTATCTGTCATGTTCTTCTGATGTGGAACCTTTGTAAATGAGAACTGGCTCAAAGGTGTTATCTGAAATCTTAATAAATAAATAAATCACCCAGGCGGCAGAAGTTGGGCAGAGTCGGAGAACCATCCCTGCATGAGGAGGAGCACATCCTCTGTGATGTTTGATCCTCCTCCCTTGGCTGGCCCTCTGATGACTCAGGCTGGTTCCAGAACTTGTGTTGCTGATGTTGTGAGTGGTCATGCTACTGCTGTGCCGATGAGTTGGCACATTTTGCCTTCTAGTCCATGGATCTTCCTTGTTGCCCTTCTCTGCACTGTCTGTAAACAGTCCTTATCCTTTCTTAGATTTGGATTCCAGAACAGCACACAGTACTCCAGGTGCAGCCTGACCACTGCTCTACAGAGGGGCAGTATCACCTCCCTCCTTGTGTTTGTAATACCTCTCCCTATACACCTCAACACATTGTTAGCCCTCCCATAGAGTATGTCTTATTGCACTGAGAAAATTATTTCTTATTATCTCTCTCAGGTCTCACTCCTTCTCTGTGTTCTGTACTGTCATCCCAGCAATATGCTAAACTGTTTCTGGATTCTTCACCCCATATGCATCACCTTGCACTTTTTTTGGCGTGGAATTTCAGTTGCCAAATACTGGACCACTGCTTCATTCTTCTCACACCCTGTTGTGTTGTAAACTCCTTCTTCCTAGAGCCTCCCACAGAGCTTTGTATCACCTGTGAATGGGCTTACTTCCTTTCCCTATCAGCATCAAAACATTAATCAGAATCAAGAAAAGCAAGATTAAACAAATATGCTTTCAACGCAGTTTTAAAGCTCTCCACTGTCAAGCACTCTCTTATCTGATGAGGTAGAGAATTCCACAACGTGGGGGCCACAAACTCAAATGCTCAGTCCCAAGGGTCTTCAAATGAACCCTGGGAATCTCTAGCAATCCCTCATCAGTGGAGCAAAGTGAGCAGTGGGTGTAGTAGGGACAAAGAAGTTCTTGCAGTCAGCACAGTCTCTGTCCATGTAGGGCTTTATGGGTCAGCAAGCCGACCTTGAAGGTGATCCACCACTGAATAGGCAACCAGTGCAGACTGCACAGCACAAGTGTGACATGACAGGCTCAAGGAAGCTCAGTCAACAGACTGGCTGCCACATTCTGCACTAGCTGCAAGTGGCAGATATCAACCCCTGGTAGCCCTAGGTACAGGGGATTACAGTAGTCAAGGTGGGAGGTCACAAAGGTGTGGACCAGAGTTGAAAGGTTATTGGGTAGAACAAGGTGCTTAATCTGGGTTATATTCCTCAGATGGTAAAGGGCAGCCTTGACAATGGACACCTGAAATTTCAGGGTCAGACCCTCGTCAAATTAATGCCCAGATTTTGCACCCGCTTGGAGGTTATCAGTGTGCAGACTCCTAGCCAAAGCTCAGATGGCCATCCAGTCAATGGCCCCTCTACCTGTTGACCTGGATCCACCACCAGAACCTCAGTCTTGTCCGGGTTCAACCTCAAAAAGTTAGCACTCATCCAGTTGCGAGTCTCAGAGAGGCAGTTGTTAAAACTCGATACAGCTCCCACCTGTTTGGATACAAAGGACATGTAGAACTGAGTGTCATCTGCATAGCAGTGAAAACTCAGCCCATACCACCTTACAATGTCTTGAAAATGGCAGCATATACACAGCGAACAACATGGGTGAGAGCACAGAGCCCTGCGGCACCCCACACGACAGGGCGAACTTGTCAGAGGAATAAATCCCTGAGACAACTCTCTGAAACCTGCCAGTAAGGAAAGATTGAAACCACCTGAGAACCATCTCTGATAGTCCATAGATCAGCTGCAGGCACTCCAGTAACACATCATGGTCCGTGGTGTCAAATGCCACAGAGAGGTTAAGAAGAACCAAGATGGAATGGCTCTTCAAATCTCTCTCTATCAGGAGATCACTGAGAAGCCTAACATGGGCCATCTCAGTGCCTTGCCTCTTCTTAAATCCAGACTGGAGAGGATCATAAATGTTGTGGATGGTGAGATGATCCTCCAGGTGCAATGCAACTACCTTCTCAATAACCTTACCCACAAAGGGAAGGTTAGAGACAGGTCAGTAGTTAACAAGACAGTCTGGGTCAAGAGAGGATTTCTTAAGGAGAGACATCACCACCGCCTCCTTCAGGGTGTCTGGAAACACATCTGACTCTAATGAACACCAGACAATCTCAGCTAGGACTGGGCCAATGATCTCAACGCACCCCACAAAGAGGCAAGTTGGGCCCAGATCCAAACTACAGCAGGTCGGCTGCATATTCTGGATAACCTTCACAACATCACCGATTGCCTGCTGGTTGAAGTTAACCCAGACCAACCAGGGAACTGCAATTTCTCACCAACCACTGCCATCCCCATTGAAGTGAGCTGCACAGATCTTGGGCCTGATGTCAGCAAACTTATCTGAAAACTTGTCACATTTCTCTTGTGACAATGCTCTGCAAATCTGCAGAGAGGCTGGATTGCACAGTCTGTCCACAGTTCGAAAGAGCTGAGCTGGTCGGTTCTGTGCAGTGGCAATTTCCCTGGACAGGAACTTCGCCTTCTTATGGGAAATAGCCAACTGATAGTGCCATCAATCTAAGCGTGTTGGCATCAAGGCCCAATTTCCACCAGTGATACTCCATCTTTCTACCCACTCTCCTCAGTTCCCTCAAAGTTCCATCAAACTAAGGGGACCGAGGGGTCAGTGTGAGGGGGTGAAATGGATAGGAGCAATACAATCCAGAGACTCCACCATAGCCCTGTTATAGGCCTGTACCAGGTATCTGGATCACTGCTAGCACTCAGTAGAGCCGATAGGTCCAACACTGCCGCCAGGCCATCTGGAGTCAAACCCCTTAAAGGGTGGTACTGGACCATCTCCATAGGAGCAGGCCTATGGGGGAGCCTGGAAGTTGAACCTTATAGTGTGATGGTCGGATCATCCGACTGGTTCCACCAAGTCACAGGTTTCCATACCGAGTAGGAAGACCAGGCCCAAAGAATGATCGTGATTATGAGTTGAAAGGTAATCACCTGTGTGAAGCCAACTAATTCATCAGTTGAAGGAAGTCCTGTCCAAACTGTGAAAGTTCATCATTAATCCAGACATTGAAGTCCCCCAGAACCATCCATCTGGGGGACTCCAGCACCATGTCGACGATGAAGTCTGTGACTTCCTGCAGGAACTGTTTCTCGCCCCTGGGTTGACGGTAGATGAGAAGAATCCTGCACTCCACACCTGTACCCATGATACATTTGAAGGACTGAGTCTCTCCAACTGACACATCTACAAGGCTCAATTCCATTCTAAAACATATGGCTATGCTCCCACCCATATGATCCACCCTCAGGTGGTGTATCACCAAGAACCTGCCAGAATAGCTGACTCAAGAACTGGGCTAGAATTTTCATCCAGCCAGGTCTCAGTGATGCATGAATATTTATGGAATCAGCACTCCGGACACAAAATTCAGTGAGAGTAGTAATAGAACTTTACTGTGCAAATAAATATATTTGGTACAAACAAATCACAACATTGTGCAAAAAATTATACAAAATTAAATCCAGCTCCCAAAATGAAGTTGAACTAGCCTCTGTGATGCACACCAGATACAGTGACACAACAAGATCAGCAATTACTGCAGTTTTGTTTCTAGTGGACCTGGCATTGCACAATGCAACCCGAGTTGGATGGGACCCCAAGGCCAGCCATATCATCTGCCCACTCAAAGTGGAGCCCTTGGGTATGGAAACCAGAAAGCGGGGTCCACTATCAAGGACCCATTTCTCCCCAGGGCATCTTCTGGTCCCCACAATCTCAATCCATCCCCCAGCTCCACTCTCCCTCCAGGTCCACAGCCCCCATCCCTATGCCTCCTCTTTTCAATCCCCAGAGTTCTGCATCACCTGTATACTTCAGCTGGCAATTGGGGACAGACAAAGGGATGAAGGCCGTGGAGATCTGAGGGAGAGTAGTGCCTAACCTGGGGTCACCTCTGTCAGCACATAACTAAGAAATCACACCAGAAAGCACACCACAAAAAACAAAACAAATGACAATTAAAAACAAAACCAACGTTAAATACAAAAATCAGACCTATACCCTCTATCCCCCACTCTCCCCAAAAAACTACGCTTAAAACAATACCAAATTAAATTCACAAATAAGTGGCAGGTAATGAATCAGAAATGGGGCTAAGCATGCCAAAGCTTCAGAGTCAAAATTGGAAGAAATGGGGCTCTCACCCACACCACAACCAGTAGAATTCAGGTCCAAGCTGCTGTCCTCTCACTACACCAAACAATTTATGCAGCATAAAATGAATGGACTATATAGTCCAGAAGCCCTCTCACAGCCTCACCAGTCATGCACAGATTGAACCTCCTGTTAATGAGGGCACTCCACCTCCCCTTATGGCCACGGTATCTTCATAAACAGCACCTCTGTTCCACAAATGAGGAAACCAGGTAGTCCACAGCAATGTTTCCAAATGGATGAACCAAAGCCAGGGATCCCAGGCTAGGCCCAGGATTGCAGTCGAGTCAGCATGGGCCATAGCAGGATGAGGGCCCTCGAAATGGACCCACCCTTCAGTGAGTACCCTCTGGAAAGCCCCCCGGGGTGGTAAAGTGCTACACTCTCCAATGAGCATTCCCTCACCCCCCCATCCTGCAAGATGCCCCAGCCAAGCCGCCGCTCCCCAGACCAAACCACAGGGCCTCAGCAGAGTCTTAATCAATTCACAATGGAAAAATTCCTTACATGAGGCAAAAGGTTTGGAATGCCCTAACTAAGCAGGGGTAGGAGTGTAGCATCAGGCAGATACTAGAGTATTTCATGAGACAGGAATGCTGAGACTGCAGAGAGACAAACTTGTAGAAGCCATGTGACAGCAAGTGCAACTATAAACGAGAGTAGCAACCAGAGTTTCTAACAGTAAATGCAATTCTATTGAAGTAAGTAGTGCACTATAACAAAGAAATCACCATAGGGCTAGCAAACTGTACTCATCTGCTGCAGTTTGACCAATAGGACCATCACCCTTAAAGCTGCAAATGGCCACTGGACCATCTAAGCAGCTGGTATAGACCCAAGACATGTCTCCACCAAATCATTCTAAATCATAAACAGTTAACAACAAGTAAACTAGATATCTGTTTCAAAGGCCTGCAAGTAATACCAGGCAGCCAATATAGTTATGATTGAGCGATACAAAATCAAAATACAGGAGGGAGGGTTATAGATGGAAAGTCCCCATATGCAAGGGTGGTGGGCAACCGATTTTGCACAGATATTGGTATAAAACCAGTGGACAGTCCTGTGGAGGATTAATCAGGATCAAGGGGGAATATTAGCAAACTCTCCTGCTTCTCCCTGTAAAACGTACTGTGGGAAGAGGCAATAAAAACACTCATGGAAAGGTTTCACCATGGAGTTCACTGATGGTTGACATAGGCTTGTTGTATTTATTTATTTATTTGTTTATTTATTTATGTCTTTGATAACCAGGTGAGCAAACTGATCCAGAGGACCGTTTTCAGTCACGACCCGGGCCACCAGGGTGGCAAACACAACAAACATCAATACAATACAGAGATACATTTAGAACAAATCAGGACTGCTGTATACACTTGGTATGAGGTCAAATTACATACTACAAATATTTCAGAGAAATCAGTACATACTGGTGTAGTGACATACATTAAGAGGCTATGCAATATAAAAGGCTTAGCATGGTGATTATGGTAAAGTACGTACAGTCACTGGGGAGCCAAGGAAATAAATACAGTTAAAATGAAGGTTCAGTCTATCACCAGGAGTAGTATAGGCACAAGACATAGGCAGAAATGCAGCTCAAGTTAAGTTGCAGACCTGCTAACAGTTCAGAATAAAACAGATAGTCATACCCAGATTGAACAGAGGAGCAGAACAGTGCAAGAGGGTAGGGGCACTGGAGATAGGGTGAGGGCACGAATAGGTAGTATGCCAGGATACGGGCCTTGGTACCACCTGGGGAACAGCTGCAGATACAAGCTGCCTTGGCCAGGAGCCACACCCTTAAGTTTGTCTTGAAGGACTGATAGGAGGGGATGAAAGGATGGAGAAAGGAAGTCTATTCCAGAGGGAAGGGGTAGAGACAGAGAAAGCTTTACTACCCATAGTAGTAGTAGTGTGAGGGGCTACCAGTGGGGGAACAGAGGAGGCCTGGAGACTCTGAGAGACCACTCTGTCAGTGAGTAGGTAGGAGTAGGGGGACAGCTGATGATTCCTGAGTGTATTGTCAATGATGTTGCCATAGCAAAGTCAAAACGACCCTACAGAGAGAGACACCCTGAGGACTGGTATAGTGAGCAGTGGTGTATGGTAAAAAGGGCTTGAAGGACAAAGCAGTAGATGGAATTGTATGTGGTATGTAAGTGGGTTCATAGGGAAGAGGACACAGTAGAGTATATGAGGAGCAGTAGTCAAGGAGAGCAGGTTTCCTTGAGCAATAGCTAGGCGAGCTTCAGGGGATAGAAATTGATTCTGGCAGTAGGCAGCACCTACTTTATGGTGGATTTTCATCACAGTGTTACTGATGTGTTCATTGAAAGTAAGGGAGGGGTCTAGAATGACATCCAGATATTTAAAGGCAGGGACAATTTTTAGTGGAGAGCCAGCAGGAGTAGCAATCAAGAGTGAGGTTTTTGACCTGGCTACCTTTGCTAGGAATGGCTTAGAGCCAAAGAGCATGGCCGTTGTCATTTTCTCATTATTAAGTAGACATTTTCTGGAAAGGAACCAGCTCTGTGTGGATGGTGGACAAGAACTCTATGGGATTATCACTGTGGCATATGACTAGGTCATTTACATAGAGGATGGCCTTGCAAGTGATGCTTTCAGCAGGGAGGTCATTATTAAACATAGAAAAAAGCAGAGGCCCAGTACTGAGCCCTGAGGTACACCGGTGTGGATAGTTAGTGGAGCTGCAGAATTTTTACCAATCAAGACAGACTGGGACCTGCCTGAGAGGTAACTATGGAACCATGTAACCATGTCTGATTAGCAGCTGAAGCTTAGCAAGGTGGAGTAGAGGATAGGGTGGTTTTATATTGAGATCTGCTTTGCTTCAAGAAATACGCACGGTGGAGGATTATGGAATGGGCAGGAAACTGAAGTTAAATAAATCCTTGGGGCTGATGATAAACCGGGTATGTTTAGGTGGTGAATGGTCCCTCGAGGGATAGAGACAGTTACTATAAAAAAAAAGGGTGTGTGCTAGTGGCCAAAGAGCCAAAGCATGCTGGGGCTGCCTAGGTCTACAAGTGCAGCAGACACAGTGCACCTTATGTGACTACTTAAAGGCGAGGACATATTTATGGGGATGTCCAAAGATTGAAGTAGGAAAACAGGGTACTGGTACTTGCTTCCTCATTTAGGTGTAGTGATAAGGTGTAGCAAAGGCAGACATTTCAAACAACTATCCTGTACCTACCCCGCTTTACCGATCAGGAGCATTAAAACATGCAAGGCTTGAGAAGGGATGGTGTAAGCAGGTCTTGAGGACTGGAGTATGTGGTTGTAGCTGCAAGAGCAATGCGCTGGTGAGGCCAGGCAGTGTTGAGAAGTTCACCATGGAGAACACTAGGGCAGGTCGCCTTTAGTGTGATTGATCGAGAGTCCTGATTGCCGGACTTCTTCGAGCAGAGGTAGGAGAGATGTTCAGGAAATAGTGAGTCTCCTTTGTAGAGTTAAGAAAATGGACATTTTGTCCCCCAGTGTATCAGCCAGTCTTTTTGAGGGGAGGAGCTTGTCGGGATGACAACAGCAGCTGTGGCATAGGCAGGAAGGAGCTGGTTCTCGGAGCTTGACGATGTATTGAGAGGGAAGTGTGTGAGTTCAGCCAGTTGGCCAAGTGGAGCTACAGTTTTAGAAATGTCAGCTGAAGTTATAGTTCTATGCAGTATAGGGTCTTCTGCAGATGAGACAGAGAGATTTTGTTGTGTCCACCTAAAGCTGTGAGTAGCAAAAAATCTGTATCTCAAATCTTTTCCAAGATACAGGCACTGAAAGGCGGCACGGACACCACTATGTTATCCTATGGGAAATTTCTAAACTTTGTAAAGCTGTGCCATGGGGTCATCAGGCCCAAGAGTCACTCCATTCCATATGTAAACAATCTGACATGCTACAGTATAGGAGAATGGGGTGAGAGTTAGGACTGATGACCCCGTGGCACACCCCGATGTCTGTTGGTGTGTGGAGGTTGTGGGGTGGTAAACCTAACACTGAATTTCTAAACTTGTCACTGTGACATCAACCCTATCTGATGCATTAATGGAGTTTTTTTTTTACAATAAATGTGCCTTCTTTTTGAGAAAGTGTAATATAAGTAGTTAGAGGTATTTGTTTATGGGAATGCGGGCTCTCCAGGCCCTGTGATCCCTTCACGTTGTCCATTTTTTGCATAATGGTATGCGTATGTGAGTGCAGGGGCCCTTCAGGCCCTGTGCTCCCACTTACGCATAAATACGGAGACATACAAAAGCCCCATAGTACTGAGAAGGAACCCTTGTAACACTAATTTGCCAATATCTAAGTAACCGTACAACCTATGAAAATAATTCTAGTGCAGGTGTAATCTAGGACCTTTTAAACTTCCTCACAGGCTTAGTTCACCACTTCTGGTAGTGAAAAAATCCGTATCTCGCTTAGTTTTCAAGATTGCACTGCAATGTTATTCAATGAGAAATTTCTCAACTTTGGAACGCTGTAACTATGGGCCCATTGAATGTTTTGGAAACAAACCACCAAAAGGCACATCTGTGGGACCAGTATTTGCCACCCTGGAAATTTCAGCCCAAAAGAACGATCCAACTTGGCACAATGAAGTGACAAAGAAAAGAACACATGGGAAAATGTTTTCGTACATTGTTTTCACGATAACTTTAATGTGCTTGTGGCACTCCTATCTCTATAATGGGAATGTTGCCATGCACAGAAAAATGTTGCCAAATTTATTTATTTTTTTGATCATAGTTATTGCCACAACAACAAAAAATGTTGCAACAACAAAATGGCAGAATGGTGGAAAAAGTTTGGAAAACATATTTCCAGACCACCTGCTGAAAAATAAATGCACGACAACAAAAATGTGATCACGAAAGTTTTTACAATGCATATATATAAGTTTTCCCATAGGCTATAATGGGATATGAAAAACTTAAATAACTTTTGAACGGATTATATTTGTTCATCAAATCTTCAAAAGGCACCAGTTCAACCTAGGCCACATATAGTCATGCAAATTTGAATCCACTCAGATGCATTCTTCAGTCCATTTTGGTCGACCAAAAAATGCACGCCTATTGGTAATTTTCACTTTTTGGATGCTCTATGGTTTTGGAATCATACATCTGACTGGAACGAAACTTTCCAGATCCACAGTTCTATGGTTGGAGGCTGAAAATGCAAAGTTTCAGGCAAATCGGAAAAACAGTTGCAAAGTTATTAAAGTGCAAACTTTGGGGTTTAACATAGACGTGACCATGCAACCCTAACTATACCTGCCCTACCAGGCAGGGTTAATGTATAGAGAATAATTCATATGTCGGTGTGGGATATGCAGTTTTTATACACACCCAAGGTGTGTGATAATATATAAACCTCGAGAGCAAAGCTTGAGAGGTTTATATATTGTCACACATCAAGGGTGTGTAAAAAAACCGCAGATCACACACCTTCATATGTGTTATTTTTTATAATAACTGGTGCTGGCGAGTGTTTTCATAGGCTAGCATGGTACACACAACCCAGCGTGAAACAATAAAAGCTGTATCAACTCGCGGGTCAATAAGAGTTTGCCATATCAACTCGCGGGTTGATATGACATTTTACAGGTCTCAAAAACAGGTTAACATCAGGGGTCACCAGTTATTTTATATAGATTATATATATATTATAGCTGCACAGTAGTGCAGCTATAGTTACGGTTGGTGGGCCACTTCTATGTTAAACCCCAAAGTTTGTACTTTAATAACTTTGCAACCGTTTGTCCGATTTGCCTGACATTTTGTATGCATGGCATCTAACCATAGATCTCTGGATCTCAAAAGTTTTGTTTCGGTTGGATGTACGGTTGTGGAACTGCAGAGTGTCAAAATGTGAAATAACCTTAACATTTGTGCATTTTTTCGTTAGGCTTAACAGACTGAAAGATGCATCTGTTTGGATTGAAATGTGCATGTGTATATGTGGCCTGGGGCAAAGAGGTGCTTCTTGAAGATTTGGAGAAAAAATATTGATCCATTCAAAATTTATGGAAGTTTTTCAGGTCCCATTTTAGCCTATGGTAAAAATATATTTTTATTGCACTGCAAAAGCTTTCGCGACAACATTTTTGTTTTCGTGCTTTGGATTGTTGTTTTAGTACTGCCACTATCTTGTTTTCAATTAGCAAGAGACAAAAAAAGTTGTAAATCAAAAAATACTGACTCTTGGTAGACACCAGCACTTGTGTTTACCTAATTGGGCCATGAGGAGCATGACCCTGGCATCAGTTTTTGGGTAGGTAGCTTGGAAATAATTTTTCAAAATTTTTGTAACATTTTGCTGTTTTGTTTTCTCGAAAACATTTTTTGTGTGCATGATAATAACCGAGCACAAAATAAAAGGTGGCTCGACAACATATTTTTGTGCATGAAAAGATTTCATTATAAGGTATAGGGGTGTCGCAAAAACAAAACAATGTTCAAAAACGTTTCCCATGTGTTGTTTTCTTTGTCACTTAATTGTGCTAAGGTGGAGTTTGCTTTTGGGCTGAAATTGCAGGGTGTCAAGTCCTGGTCCCACAGATGTGCCATTTGGTGGTTTTGTCCTAAACTTTCAACGGCCCATAGTTACAGTGTTCTGAAGTTGAGAAATTTCCCATAGGATAACATTGCAGCGCCCATGGCACCTTTCAGTGCCCGTATCTTGAAAATGAGTTGAGATACATATTTTTCACTACTCACAGCTTAGACCACCTTTGGACTAAGCGTGGGTGAAAGTTTCAAAGTCATGATTATAACTGCAGTGGAATTTTTTCCATAGTTGTTATGGTTACTGAGATATTGCCAAATAAGTGTTACAAGGGTTTCTTTTCAGTACTATGGAGCTGCTGTATGACTCCATATTTATGTGTAAGTGAGAGTGTAGGGCCCAGAGGGCCTGTGCTCTAACATACACATACCATTATGCAAATAATGGGCAATGTGAAGGGAGCACAGGGCCCGGAGGGCCCGCACTTCCACAAACACATGCCAGTTACCTGTTACATTACACTTTCTCAAAATGAAATGGAAAATCATGGCCACAAAGTTCTTCAATGCATCAGTTAGAGCTGATAGCACAGCAACAATAGTATGGAAATGGGATGTTAGGGTTACTAACCCTACCACTCCAACCTCCTCCTCCTCCTCCTCCACCACCCTCCCCACAACAACAGGTGTTGGGATGTGCCATTGGGTTGTCAAGCCTAACTCTTACCCCATTCTCCTATACTGTAGCATGTCAGCTTATATACACATGGAATGGGGTGAGAGTTGGGTCTGATGAGACCATGGCACACCACAATGCATGTTGTATGTAGGGGTGGTAACCCTAACATCACATTTCCATACTTTTGCCACTGTGCTATCAACCCTAACTGATGCATTAATTACATTTTTTTGCAATATGTGTGTATATATATATATATATATATCTGTATATATATATATATTATGGTAGCACAGTAGTGCTACCATAGTAAGGGTTGAGTACCCCTTTTAAGGTTAAATGGTGAAACTTTGCACCTTAATAACTTTGCCACCATTCAACAGATTTGCCTAAAATTTGGCAGGCTTGGGGCATAACCATATATCTTGGGATCCGGCAACTTCCGTAGCAGTTGGATATATGGCTGCGGAGTTATTAAGTGACATTCATGCATTCAATTACATTTTTTTGTGCGTTCTTTGCTCACGCTTACAGGTCACACAGTCTATGCGACTGATCTGAAAACTTCAGGGAACATGCAACTGGGGTCCCCAATGTGCCTTTTGAAGATTTCATGAAAAAATATTGAACAGTTCAACAGTTATTCAAAAAACAATTTCCCATTATGAGTCAATGGGAAAAATTAACAGAAAGTTCAACAGTATCGCAAATGCACTTTTTAATGTCGTAATGACCCTAGTAGTGTCAGAAATCCACATTTTATTTTCAGTTACTGATCACAGAAATGCTTGGCATTTAAAATTGAGACCATCTAGGGACATAATTATTTTTGTGTTTACCTAGTCGAGCCCTGAGGATGCTAGCCATGTCTTTATTTTGGGGTAAAACACCCCAGAAATATGTTTTTCAAATTTGTGGAAAAAGTAGTGTCACAAAGTAGTGTCACACTTGCAACACTTTCACAAATTTTTGTTAAAGGTGTTGCAAATCACTACACTACTTTTCTAGACTATGGCAAAATGACAGGAATTCTTTGCCACCCTGCTGCAAAAGAACGGTTGGGTCTTTTGGGCTGAAATTCAGAGGGAAGGCAGCCAACATCTCACAGATGTGCCTTTTGGTGGTTTGGTGACTAAATATTGCATGGGCACAAAGTTACAGTACTCTGAATTTGAAGTGTTTTCCCATAGACTAACATGGTGGCATCTGCCGAGCCATTCGGTGCTCATATCTCAGAAACGGTGCAAGATACAGAATTTTCATCACAAAATTGTGTAGCCCATTCAATGAAAACCTAGCCAGGAAACTCATGAATCACATGAAATTTTAATTTTTTTTCCACGTTGCACGGTTACTGAGATATTAGCAATTTAGTATTACAACTGCTCATTTCCTGCTCTGAGGCACATTATAATGCATACATTCTTTGTTTTCACTGTGTTTCTCAATGGAGCATTTCGGAAAAAATAGAGTGTGTGCTCCAGTTACTGTTACACTTAGGCTTTACACTTATGTTTCCGTGCCCGTTTGCGTTTCTGTTCCCGTGTACCCCAACATGTGCGTTACCCTTTCCATTTCCATTTGAGCTTGCATTTGTGTTACTGTTGCTATTTGTGTCTCCACTACTGTTTGTGTTTTGCTTAATGTTACCATGCGCATTACCATTTCTGTTGGCGTCCTCCCTTCTGTTTCTGTTTGCATTTGTCTTTCATTTTGCATCATCGTTGTTCTTACTGTTACCATTTGAATTTCCAATTGCGTTCCCGTGCCCATGCGAGTTACGGTTTGCATTTCCATATGAGCTTCCATTTGCATTTCTGTTTTCTTTGTCATTATTGTTGCTGTTACCATTACCATATGTGTTTACAATTGCGGTACCATCACTGTGCACATTACGGGTTGCATTTCAGTATGTGCTTGTTTTTGCATTTCTGTTTCCTTTGGTGTTATTGTTGCTGTTACAGTTATCATTTGCATTTACAATAGCAGTATTATCACCGTTGTGTTATCAGTTGCGTTTTTGTATGTTCTTGCATCTCTGTTAGCACCACTATTTGGTTTGGCATCACTTTGTGCCTGTGTTTCTATTAATGTTTGCTTTACAATTTATGTTTGCGTCACAATGTGTGTAAACATTAGCACTTCCATTTGAGTTGCACTTACCGCTATTATGTCACAAAAAAACACGTGGCTGGAGCGAGGGGCCCAAATGTCCCTGTGCTCCCACCACCACATTCTTTTCACTATTTATAATCCTCATTCTTAAAAAGAAGGGAAATTAGAAGCAAAAAACTCCATTTAATGCATCAGTTAGGGTTGTTCCACAGTGACAAAAGTGAGGAAATTTGGTTTTAGGGTTGAAAACCCCCCTTGCACCCCCTCAGCCCGCCCCCAACCAGCATCAGGGTGTGCGTTGGGGTCATCGGTCCTAACTCTAGTGTCAGTGGCTCAGTAGGTAGCACACTCACCTCTGAGGTTGGGAGATCAGAGGGCTGTGGGTTCAGTCCCCACATCTGGCACTTGGGTTAATATCCCAGTACTGACACTGTAGTGCAGCATGAGAGAGGTGCTGCACTTCTGAGGTGCCGTCTTTTGGATGAGATGTTAAACATCTGCCTGGATTGGTGGCAGTTCAAGTGGATGTTAAAGATCCCATGGCACTTATCGAAAAGAGTAGGGAAATTTTTTTTTATGAAATCATAACAAAAACATATGTATGTGGATCAGTATTATATCATACAAACTTACTGAGGGAAACAATTGAACATAAATAAATATTGATTCTTACAAAAACCCCAAACATAAGAAAAACATTATAAATAATGTAAAACAATTTAACATCCCCCCACCCCACTATAAGAGCAGGGAATTTTTTGTTTTTTTTCTCAAAGGAAATTCATAACAGACACCCAATCCCCCCAAAACATCTTATAAATCATAAAGAAAAAAAAACTGAAAAAAAAACATAATTTAGGTGTTAATTCATACATTCCCCATACATAAAAAAACTTTATAAGTAAACCCCCATCCCCTTCCCTATTTTTTCCACAAATAAATTTATCATAAACTATGTACAATGAAAAAATACTTTGTACATTATCCTGAAAAAGAAATTATAAAACATGAATCAGTACAATTCATGCTAGTCCCTAATGATATGTTATCAAACCAAAAATACAATATTCAGTCTTATTACTAATCTGCTTTATTCGTCCCTAAATTCTAAGCATCTTTAAAGAACATCATACCCATTCCATAATTTAGTCCAAAGAATAGAACTAAAATACAAAGCTTCTATATCTTTTAAATGGTGCAAATCAAAGGTTACCATATAGAAAAATTCTTCAGGAGTGATCCATTGTTGCTGTAATAACAATCTGCATCTACTGATCCATAACCAATAGAGAAAATGACCATTTATCATCCTTAATGTACTAAGACTATCTTTAGCCATAGACATGTTAGGAATGCCATAAAAAAGTAATTCTGTAGTCGGTGGAACTGGAATCTTATTCTTCCACTGATTTTTTACCACATACCAAAATTGTACTGCATAAGGACAATAAAAATAAAGACCTAACATAGTTTCTAATACCTCAGCATAGCCCTCACTTGGACAATATCTTTCCTGAAGACTTTTATGCTTTTGATTACTTTGGACATTCACCCTATTGTGGAGACCCAACCATACTGTATCCCAAATATGTTTGGGTATTCTAAAATCTGTAATATAATCTGAAATATCTTGCTGATGAACCAATGTGAAACTCGAAAATGGTGACTCGCCAAAACATCTCTGAAGTACATCTAAATATAAAGCTTTTCATGCTACTCTTTTTACAAAAGTCCAACCTATTTGCCACATTTTAATTTTATCTAAACTCCTTCCCATTTAAATGCCAATCTCGGGCTTCTCTTGTTTTTATGCAGAAAGGAACCAGAGCTCCATTCAGACAGAACTCCTGACACTTGCCTATATAATAGACCCCTCCAACAATTAGTATCTCCTTTAATTAATGGTACCATATTGCTATATAGAAAAACTATAAAAAAACAACAACGCTGGATTAACCATTTTTATCCCACCTTTTTTATTGATAAATATAAAGTATTCCATCGAATCAGATTTATGCAGCTCCCCCAAAAGCTACAAAAAAAACAACCTATCAACTGGGTTTCCAAAGCTCATGGCAATAAGAAAACGGAACTTAAAAACAAAAAATCTGGAAGCAAAATGTTTTAATCAAATATACCTGTTTCGATTTAGACATTTTCCATTTATTCTAACTTACCACTAATTTTTTCCCTTTAACCAAAGCTTGTTGCCAATTATATTCTGCCATATTATTACCCCCAAAATAGATTCCTAAAATCCGACAAGGAACCCTATCCACAGGTAAGCTTCCTACTACTTCACATTCAGCAAGGAACCAGCCTATGTGCACACAGTGTGTTTTACTCAAATTTATTCATGCCCCCGTTATCTTTCCTACCCCATTTATTAAATCACAAGCTGTTACTACAGAATTACCATCCTTTAGAAATAAGCAGAGATCATCTGCGTATGCCAGTAATTTAGAAAAGGTACCAAAATCCCCATCTATTTCTCTAAGTGTAGGAGACCTAATCAATAGTCTTAATAAAGGGTCCAATGAAAACACATATGAAAGGGGGCTAAGTGGACATCCCTGACGTACCCCTCTCAAAATCTTGATGCCTAGACCATATCCACCCATTATCATATGGTTTAACATTAGCTAAAATATAACATAATCTAATCCACTGGACAAATGTTTCAGGAAACCCATAAGCAGTTAAACATTCCCATAAAAATATATGGGAAACCTCGTCAAAGGCCTTAGCCTGATCCAAACTAACTAAATACCCTAAGTTTTGATCTCCTTTCTTATTTTCATCTTGTATGTCAAATAATTCTCTAATCAGTAATAATGCATCCATAATGCATCTTCCAGGTACTGAACAATATTGATCCTGACAAATTAAATCTGCATGGCTAAAGATAGTCTGTTCCCTACTAGCTTTGAGAATATTTTAAAGTCCATGTTTAAAAGTGTGAGAAGCTGCCAATTATCAATATTTGCATGGTCACCAAATTTATATAGAAAAACTAATAATTCTTCATACATCTGTGAAGGTAAAAAATTATCCATCAAAAAATAATTATACAGAGATAATAACGTAGTGGGCATTAAATGCCATAACATTTTAAAAACTTCACCTGGCAACCCATCTGACCCAGGAGATACATTTACTTTTAAAGATAATATAATTCTTTCTAATACTGCCAAGGTAAGTTTCCTGATTAATACCTTCTGCCAACTTGATGAAAGCTGTGGAAGGTTTGCTGCATTAATCAAATATGGCAAGAATTCTAAATCCTCAGCTTGTTCTCCAAATTTATATTCAATATAATCATCAAGGATATTCATTATATTAATATTGTCATAAACTTTTACTCCAGAAGGGGTATTTCAATATTCAAATACACATTTTCCCATATGGTCTTTACATGCTATAAAGGGGTTAACAAATGTCATTTTCCCTTGTGTCCAAAAGTCTGCTCTTTATTTAAAGAAGAATTTCTATCATACTGGTATTCACTCATCAAACATTTAGTCTTCGGAATCTCCTCAGTCAGACCCCCTTCTCCTTCTTCTTGCCGAGATAGTAAAGAACACAATAGATGTCTATATCTATTATATTCCTCCAACTTAGTGTTAACTTGCAATTTACCTAAAGTTTGGAAATACCCAATCAAACAATATTTAAAATCTTCCCACCATTCCACAGTATTATCATATAAATCTATTGTTGTAAGTTTATCCTGTTTAATAATTTTTAGATCAGTTTCAGTGTCTGGTATTGTTAATAGAGAGGAATTAAGCTGCCATACCCCAGGACCTCTCTTATGTCTGGGGTGATTTTCAATGCCAACATCTATCAGAGAATGGTCAGAAGTTTCCATTGGTGTATTCATTACTTTGTGAATCACTAGAGGTGTATGTATAAAAATAAAGTCAATCCTAGAATTTAAAACCCCTTTTGAAAATGTTGGTCTTGCTTTTAAGTCATTTTGAACATGTGCATCCACCCAATTTGCTTGAGTAAGAACTGACTTTAAAAAAAAGCTTTATCACAATATTGTTTTCCTGATTCTGTTCTCTGATGTAAGTTTATATTAAAATCCTCACAAAAGAAAATCTGTCAACTTGTGTACAAATACGGTTGTATTTTTTTTAACAAAGCAATTCTTAATGCCTTCGACTGAGGTCCATAAAAGGAAACAAGATGACACTGTAAACCGTGAAGGACCACATCTAACGAAAAAAGTCTCCCTGGATCAACATCTACTGATCGTCAAACCTGAACATCTGAAGTCAAAAAGCAAAACCCAATCCCACTACAAGTATCCTCTCCCATTGACCAATAGAAGAGGCCCCATGGCCAATCTTTTGTTGCTTGAACTACCTCACTCAACATATGTAATCTAGTATCCTGTAATAGGTAAACATCATAATTCAAAAGGGATAATGCTCCAAAGGTCGTAAGACATTTGACTGAAGATTTTATGCTGTTTACGTTTAAACGTGCAATGCGTATAGAAGATAGTTCAGGGACGGGGTTTTAAAATGTTCCCACTAGATCTTGTAATACGTCTTTTTGTTTCTAAACCCTGTACCTTTCTCGGGGGAAGTTGCACACATGATGTTTGAACATCAGCACTCTCCTGACTAACTTTAATATCAAGCAAAGGACAATCTTGTTCCATTTGGTCTCCCCAAGTAGAAAACAGATTAAATCTATCAGTTAATGGTAAAGGAGATAAGGGCAAACTCTACATCTCAGTACCTTCTCTTTCCATCAACCCAGATGATAAATGAAACTTTCCCTGTTCCTGTGCATCTGAAACCTGAGTCAAATTATCTGCATGAGATACAGGAAGGAGTTATTGGTTTTGTAAACCTAAAGAAGAAGAGGGTAGGAGTCTTCTAGTCTCTCTTACTGGGGAACCAAGTGGGGTCACAAAAGGGGTTTCTCGTTCACTAGTATCAACCATGTTTTGTGAAGGGAAAGTAACCCCCATGGCTTCCTGTACAGTAATAATAACCTATGGGCCTCAAAATTATTCTCTCACTTCTTGTACCTCCTCCCCTACCTCTACCTCGATGTCTACCTTTGTCTAAATTTGCAGGCTCAAATTCTTGGGAAGGAAAGGATTTCCTAGCTTGATACAAAAAATACTCTTGGTCAGATGAAGTATCAGAATCATGTGTAGCCCATGGGCAATCAGCATAAGAATGACCTTGATCCCCACACAAATGACAAACAGAGGGTGCAACAAAGCGGGCTGCAGTGTGATCCAACATCCCACACTGAAAGCATTTAACTTGGTCACATGAAGTATTCAAGTGTATTAAACACCTACATCTGTAACAGCTCTCAGGCTGACCTGCATAGAAAACTATTCCCCTGTCTCAACCCAAAAAAAATTAACTTGGGAGGTGTTGTATACCTTCCTTAGTCTGATGTAATTGCACCCTTATTGTCTACCCCCCAGTCCAAAAACCAGTGTCATCTAATACCGGTCTTGGATGATCATACGCCAAACACCTTTTTTCCAACTAAAATATAATATTGGCCACATTAACACCCTCATTACGAAAAAGGACAGTCAGAGTTTTAATAGTTGGCTGGGTAATCGGGATAGCCAAGAAGTCCTTCGAAACCTCAGTGTCCTTAACTTTGCAATACTTCCTCCAGAATGTATCCAACGATTTCATAGTTACAAAACTGATATCATAAAAATGTTCTCCAGGGGATGGATAACGGCATATACTTCAGAAGGTGAAAATCCTAAAGAATCCACTAACAGAGTTTTCCTGACCCAAATCCTATCCAGAACCACTGGGGCTTTACCCCTATAACGAAATCTGACCAAGAAATGGTGTTTAGCCACTTCTGCTGGCTTACGAAACAAGCTGGCATATGTTTTAGGCCCAGAATCTGTTCTAGTAGGAGAATCCTCATTTCTTTGATTCTTATCAGAAATATTTCCCATAGATAAGACATCCAATGCCGGCTGAACCATATTTGACTCACCTGCACTGTGCAGTCTTCCAGAAGGTGAATCAGTAGATTGTAAATCCAATTTAGAGTAAGAAGGAGCTGAATTATTATGCTGCAAAATTTGGTCAATACTGACACGCTGAATGCCTGACTCTCCTACCTGCCCTTGGAGACGCGCAGTTGCCCATAGACTTGGGCAGAGGTAACTCACTGACAGGAGGATCCAGAACAGAAGAAACCAACTCAGCAACCTCAGCACCAGACCCAGATGGGTTATCCAAACATAGAAACATAGACTTTGACAGCAGATAAGGACCACTTGGCCCACCCAGTCTGCCGATTTCCCTACCTATTGGATAAGCTGCAGATTCTAGTTAACCAACAGCCTACTTCCTGCAACCCCCCACTATAATTGCCTTATATCTGTCCCATGCATGTTTGAATTCCCCCACTGTTTTAGACCCCACAACCTCTCCAGAAAGGCAGTTCCATGTGTCCACCACTCTCTCTATGAAAAAGAATTTCCTCACATTACCCCTGAGCCATCCCCCCTCTAACTTTAAATTGTGCCCCCTTGTTCTTACACATCTCTTTTTCTGAAATATGCTACCCTCCTGGACTTTGTTGATTCCCTTGAGATACTTAAAAGTTTCTATCATGTCCCCCTGTCCCTCCTTTCATCAAGGGTATACATATTAAGCTCTCTCAGTCTCTCTTCATACGGTTTCTGATGTAGACCCTGCATCATTTTAGTTGCCCTCCTCTGGACTGCTTCTATCCTGTCTATATCCTTGCGTAGATGAGGTCTCCAAAACTACATGCAGTACTTCAGATGGGGTCTCACCAACTGTCTGTACAGAGGGATAACCACTTCCCTTTTTCTATTTGTGATGCCCCTTCCTATGCATCCCAGTATCCCCCTGGCTTTCCTTACTGACTTCTCATGTTGCTTACCCACCTTTAGGTCATCTGATATGACTACATCCAGATCCCTTTCCATTATTGTTGTTGTTAGTACCTCCCCTGCTATTGTGTACTCTTCTCCTGGATTTTTATTTCCCAGGTGCATTACTTTGTACTTCTTTGCATTGAATCTAAGTTGCCATATGTCTGACCATTTCTCCAACCTTGCCAAGTCCCTTCTCTTCCTTTCTACCCCCCCGCTGTGTATCAACTCTGTTACAGATCTTTGTGTCATCTGCAAAGAGGCATACCTTTCCTTCCAGACCCTCTGCAATGTCACCTATAAAGACGTTAAAGAGGACTGGACCCAGTACTGAGCCCTGAGGTACTCCACTAGTAACCCCACTTTCTTCAGAATGTGTTCCATCCACTATTACCTTCTGTGTCCTATGTGCAGCCAGTTTGCTACCCCGGCTACCACCCTGGGACCCACTCCCAGGCTGGCTAACTTGATTATTAATCTTTGTGCAGGACTGTGTCAAATGCCTTGCTAAAGTTCTAGGTAGGCCATATCCACAGCCCCTTCCCGGTCTATTACTTTGGTCACCCAGTCAAAGAAATTGATTAGATTCATCTGACATGACCTTCCTGCTGTGAATCCATGCTGATTTGGGTCCTGTGCCCCGCTGGCCTCTAGGTACTGAACAATTCTTTCGCTCAGAAGTGATTCCATCATTTTCCCCACCACTGAGGTCAAACTAACAGGTCTGTAGTTTCCTGCTTCTGCCTTGCTCCCACTTTTGTGAAGGGGAATCACACCTGCCCTCCTCTAGTCCTCAGGCACCACCCCATCTTCCCATGATTTGTTAAAAAGTGTGGTTAGTGGTGTCACTAGGTCCTCCCTTAGCTCTTTTAGGATTCTAGGATTCCAAAGCAGGGGAGCCAGACAAAGGGATTTGCGGGTCCGGAATCCATCGACCCCGCCCCCAGAGCCATCCTGCTTGTTGTAAAGCTGCTCCAGGAGACCAGTCCGGCAATGTACAATCTTTCTCTGATAGGTCAGCTGGCATAAAGGTTAGTTCATTATCTATAGGCTGAACTTATTTAAATGAAGATAAAGGCAGTATCGTACTTGTATCTTGTGTAGAACTAGCCACAGAATGTTTTCTTTTGTTGCATTCAGCTTCCAATTTCTGTCTACAGGGATGAAAATCTTGTTCTGCCATATTTATCAAGTCTAACAATTGTGCTTTCTTTTTATCCATCGCACTTTGTAATTGTTGTTCTGCAAAGGTTTCAGCTTCCATCACTGCTGTAGAAACAGTTGATTCCAAAGCCAATACTTGGTCACAGTCTGAAACAGACTGGCCTTCTCTTTCAGATATAGAAGGCTCCACCAAGAGCTCAGAAGCTCCAGATTCACATCCATTCTCCTCCACAACCTCCTTCGAACTGAGGTCCTCCATTCCTGCAGACAGATGGACAGCCCTACCTGCCTACAGAGTAGGGGACAGTTTTATTAGACAACAAAAACAAAAATACCAAAAGAAAGTAACAGACATAATACTGTACAGAGAAAAAAAAAATTATTAAATCAAACATCATATGTAATAATTTTTCACGTTAAAAAAAAGGGATAGAAAACAGTAATTCATCCTACCCATCCAATATTATGCCATAAGAAAGCACCCACTTCTTCTCCTAAAGTGTGGAATACATACTCATAAAGAGTGTCCAGTTCTTTCTGTATATGAAAAAAAAAATCTTGCAGTTGCATTACTTTGTTCTGAAGCATTCTCAAACACCTGGCCTGCCTATCCAAGGCATTCAACCTCGTTGACCACGACCTGCTTGCCCTGCAGATGAGGTCCCTTGGTTTGTCCCCCACTGCCCTAAACTGGGTCTCTGACTACCTATATGGCAGAAAACAACTAACTAAATTCAATAAAGTCCTCTCTGCCCCCCGGCCTGTCACCTCTGGTGTCCCTCAGGGCTCCGTGCTGGGTCCCCTATTCTTTTCCCTGTTCATCAACAATCTCCCTGATGTGGTCTCCAGCTGCCGTGTCATCATGTATGCGGATGACCTGGTTCTCCTTGCCCACTCCTGTGATACAGTCACACTAAACCGTCACTTATCTGAAGACCTCTGGAACATCCAGGCATGGCTCTCCAACCATAAATTGGTCCTAAATCAAAACAAAACCAAGGCTATGCTCTTCGGTTCCTCTGCCAGAATACGAGCCTCTTCAACTCCCCTACATATCAACTACAAAGATGGCTCCCCTCTCCCTACTGTGACCTCCCTCAAATATCTTGGAGTGACGCTTGATCCCCAATTGGACCTTGGTAGTCATATCCATAATGCCTGCAGTGTGGTAAACCGCAAACTGGGGATGGCCTACAGGCTCGGTACAACCTCACTCCAGCTGCTCGCTTAGCTCTTGCCAGGGGAGTACTACTTCCCCCTCAGCTATGGCTCCCTCATATTTGCTCATACTTCTAAGACCCTCCTAAGCAAGTGGAGCACAGCATTGCAACAACATCTGTCATTTTGCCCTAGCCGCCCCGCCTCACCCATCCTGCCGACTCTACGAGAAACGGCTGGCTATCCCCACTCAATCACCTTAACTTTAGCACTGGGTGCCTCGTGAGTAAAGTACTTAGCCCGCACCCTCCGAACTGGCCCGGTTTCTTGCTCCTGCTGACCTCTCCCCTACCTGCTTAGATCCCAAGGCTCCGGCCTACTAAGTGTGTACCTACTTCCCGCACCAACATGGGGGACCGGAGTTTTGCTGTCCATGGCCCCAGGCTCTGGAACTCCTTTCCTGAAAGAGTCCGTACTGCCTCCTCTCACAAGAGTTTCCGGACCTCCCTGTGGGATCATCTTAAGGTGGCTTCTCGCTGTGAATGTCCTAAGCCTCCTTAGCCTCCCGGTGTCCACTGGTGCCGGCTTCTTCTCTCCTGCTCTGGCGTCACCCCTCTTGTGCAATGTCCTCGTCCAAATCCCCCCCTCCCTTGCTTGACCGACACTATGATGTTACTATGCTCATAATCCTCACCAGCCCTGTTGGTCATTGAATTTACCTCTAACTTATACCTTGCCCCAGCACTGTATCTGGGTGTACCTTCCACGTAAAATGTAAAAACTGTAAAAATTGTCTTTTCTCCTGTTTTTGTACCTGAATGTATTCGTCTGAACCAATTACTGTATCAATGTACCTGTTGTACCCTTTTGTACTCTCCCGGGTCGTTCCTGAAAATAGGCATAAAACTTGTCTAGTGTACTTACCCGGTAAACAAAAACTAAATAAATAAATAAATATGCCATTTTAGACAGGCTAACAAAACTATGACTGTGCTTTTATGCCATTTGTTCCACTCCACTGGAATCTGCCCTAATACCAAAATTTCATAAGATATTAAACCAAGTAGTGGCTCTCCCCACCAGTGTGCCAATGCGGACCAAAAATTTTGAGTAAGGGAACATTCATAAAACAAGTGTTGCATTGTCTCAAACTGCCCCAGGCATGATTGTTTCTGACAAACCCTATCACTGAGCTACGTATGCTTGTGATTGGCCCTCACATTGAGCTTTTGACGAGCACACAGCCAAACCACATCCTGCATTTTTTGGGGGATTCTAGGTTCTATTACGCTTGCCAATAAGGAAGCAGTGTTTATGCTAGTAGGTACATTAAGAAGGGGGTCCTCAAAATAACAGGAGGATACAACATAAGTGTAAAAAGATTTCCATTCATGAGAAACAAACCAACTGAGCTCCACTTTCCACATCCTAATGTACTTCAATGTATGCTGAACATAAATAGGGAGTTGTTTATCTGTAGAATGCCACTTACCCCATCCCCAAGCAATTAAAAAAGGGCGACCCCACAGTGACATACACATTCAACCCATATTATCTTTTTCTGATAACATAGGCCTAATTGAACTATAAAACAAGTTACAAAAAAAATAGACAATGGGATGTATCGTAACCAGTCCACCTGTGCTCCAGGGTCTATAGGTGTGCGCCCTATTCACAGGGTTCAAACAGCTGCCCCACAGCAGCTGAAAAAAAGACTCATGATTTTCATATGCATGCAAAACAGCAATGTAAATATACGAGAAATAAAAAAAAAGAGGAGCAATATAGGATTTCAGAAGAAACACCCATTTCTTACGTGTCATCTTCCAGGATTGCCATTTTTTTACCTTGTGGTATGCTGTGTCATTAACCATGTCCCAATTACTTTCTACAGACTCTTCAGAACCAAAATATATACCAAGGAGGTTTTAAGTTATCTGTAACAACTGGAATATCAAAGGTGCCTATAATTAGGGGCTGTACCTAAGGGCATCAATGAACACTTAGAAGTATTAATCCTAATTTCAGTACAGGCTTGTAAAGAATCCAAAAGGGCAAGGACTTGCTTTCCAGAATCCATATCAGCTATAGAACATATACAGTCATCTGCATAGGCCAAAACTTTAGAAAAAAAATAACCATCTGAGGAAACAATAGCCAAAATATTATCATCTGCTTCAATGGAACGCAATAAAGGATCCAAACCAAAAACAAACAACAAAGGGCTAAGAGGACATCCCTGAAGAACCCCAACCTCATAAGAATCAGGGAAACCCAAATGCCCATTAACCAATGGTGTTACCTTTGCTGAACTATATAACGTTTGAATCATTGTCAAAAAATGAAAAGGAATACCATAGTCTTTCTCTTGATCTAGAGCTAATAGATAGCCAGATAGTTTATTGCTAAGACCCTGATCTATTAATTCCCTAATATAGACTAGGTTCTGAGAGATGTTTCTGCCAGGAACAGCACAAGTTTGTGTGGAAATTAACAATTTATTGGCAAGCTTGGAGAGACATTGAGTTAAAACATTAGCCAGAATTTTATAATCTGAGGTTAGCAAACTCAACGGTCTCCAATTTTGTAATAAAGTAGGATTCCCTTTTTTATATAGAAAAATCATAATACCATCATTCATACTAGGAGTAAGTCTTTTTTTCTGCCCAGACAGCTTGAAACACTAAAAGTAACCACAGTGAGAGAATATCTACATATGTTTTGTAAAATTCATTCAGCAGTCCATCTATCCCTGGTTTAGTGTGTGTAGACAAATGGCTAATAGCTTGGGTAATTTCATCTATAGAAATAGGGGACTCAAGTGCCTCAATTTCTGAGGGTGATAGTGATGGAATTTCATGTCATTGAAAAAAGGATGGAAAGAATCAGAGATGGGCTTTTTAAAAGTCTGAAAAACATAGGACTGAACTACAGTCCATAATCCTCTGGAGTCATGGATACAAAACCCGTCAGGAGCCTGTAAAGCAGACACACACAATTTTGGCAGTTCCTGCTCAGAAAGATCAAGTGGGTTTACTTGTTCACAAGTACCAGTTGTGACATTTTTCTGTTGATATCTATACCTACATTCTCGGGTTTTGAGGAAGTCAATCATCTTATTTTTAATAGCTAAAAACTGTTAGCGCATAGTACCTGGTGAGGAACGTGTCTGTGATAAGAATTTTAAATACTTAGCTCTATAACTCAGATAAGTTAAATAGGAACTCCTGGCTTTAGTCTGAGAGACTTGAATAAAAAGTTTCTTCAGATCACATTTAGTGTCTTCCCACCAATCAAGTGGACTGTCGTACAAAAAACCAACAGCTGATCGGACCAAAAAAAAGGAATGTATCTGTAAGCAAAGATCATCATCTTGTAACAAGGATGTATTCAACCCCCAATAAGCACGTCCCATCAGAAGTTCTTGGAATGAGCCAATAGTTAATTTGAGAATTAAATGATCTTAAGTCTCTAATGGCAATGTTGTAATGGTAAAACATGTAAGTCTGTCTGATAAAAACCAGAAATCTATTTTGGAAGAAATGGTACCTTTAAAAAAGGTATGTACTGGTGTCAGTTGTAATTTATCATATGCATCTAATAAATTATTACATTTTAAGACTTGCAATAACGCATTAGTAACACAAAATAGTTTCTGGGTTTTTCGACCCCAATCTCTAGCAGCGAGACCACAATTAAAATCACTGCCCCACAGGACCAGCTTTGAGGTATGCAAATACGGAGAAATTCGATAAAACAAAGCTGACCTGTCAGCTTTTGACTGAGGGGCATAAACATTAATAAGGCAGTATACACAATGGGAAACAATAATATCCAAAAGCATAGCCCTACCAGGTAGAAGGTCTAGGACCTGCAAAACTTGTACTTCTATATTAGAGAATAATATACGCAAACCATCACAAGCATCCTCTCCTAGCGACCAGAAGGAGACACCCCACTGCCAATCTTTTTCTGCATCTTTTATATCTTTCAGTGAAACCAATCTGGTATCCAGTAAGAGGATGATGGAACCAGGATGTTCACTTAAGCTGGCAAAAGTAATACATCTCCTTATTTGAGATTTAATATTATTCACATTAACAGTAAGGAAGGACATGTCTTTTGCCTTAAAATTAAAGAAGGTAAGGGTCAAGGACTAGGAGAAAGAATAAATCATTTCCTTTTCTTCCTCTTTTTTGGTTTAGGTTTATCCTTAACTTCTGTATCAGGGGAAGGTTCCAGGAGTGAGGAAGCAACTGAAGAGAAATCAGAATCTACCCCATCATCATATCCCTCATGATCCAGTAAGGGGGCAAAAGGATTGGAAGCTACAACTGGATCAGACTCAGTAAAGAGAGAAAGGGCTTCAGAACTAGATTTCAAAGACTTAGAATGAATGACCCTTTGAAAGGGAATTTCACACTGCACCCCCCGGGAGGGCATCCTATTAGACTCCTGTTCTTCCACAGGCACACTAGTCTGGGGTACATCGAGTGGAGGGACTCCCATATCAACCAAAGGAAGAGCCACCTGCTCAGAGGTTGTAGGCAGAGTAGGGGAAACAGGAAAAAATTCAGCACCCACTCCAACGGTAGTAGGAGGAAAAGAGACTGGGGCAGTAGTGTCCATGTGCTCTAGGGCCTGGGCCTGATCTGTCCCCTCTTCAGCAAGAACTAGAGAAGAGGTGGATGGCATGTGGGGGATAGAAGTAGGTAAATCAGAATGTAGAAGTAAAGCCTGCATCTTCTGGTGCTCCTTTTGAGCATTAGCAACATACGCATCTTGCTCAGCACATAGAGCAGGGTCAGCCTGATTATGGGAGGCCCAAGAGCAAGTGCGGAAAGTGTGTCCCTGCTCATTACAGAGGTTACACCTCATTGGACGTCTGCAGTGAGCCCCTATATGGCCTAAATCTCCACAAAGCCCACACTTCTGTTGGTCACACACATTACTCAAATGCCCCAATGCCCCACACTTATAACAGGCCCTAGATTGTCCCGGATAAAAAAGAACACCCCTGTCTCATCCTAGAAAAAAACAGTTAGGCAGGTGTTTAGTTAAACCATTCTCCAAATGCAGGTCAATCAAATAATGCCAACCCCCTGTCCAAAGATGTTCATCGTCAAGAATGGGCTCAGGGGGACCTTTAACAGTACAGTGCTGCTGTAACCAGTAGGTTATATAAGCAATGTTGACTCCTTTGTTGCGAAATAATATTGTAATTTTCTTCTTAACAGGTTTACTTAGGGGGATAGCTATAAAAGGTTTCCATAAAGGAGTGTTTTTTAAAGCCTGATATTGTTTCCAAAACCGGTCCAACCCAGCAGGATGCTTGAAACTTATGTTGAAGATAGAGTCCCCAGGCATATGGATTAATATAAGGATCTCATACTCATAAAACCTCATACTTTTCTTCAGCAATTCACGTCCTATAAAAAGTTTATTAGGAATATCATCCACTGATCCCATACATTTCAACCTTACTGCATTACGTCTGGCTGCAGGATCATTTAATAAACCAAACGTAGCAGGAAACAGTTTTTAATTCACCTTGGCATGCCACACAGATGAGGTAGATTGTTGTTCAGGTTCAGTCAATGAAGGTGCTACAGGATTGGGCTGTCGAGGTACAAAGCCTTCATTCAAGGCCTCAGCGAGGGGGAGGGGTCAGTGGGAAGTGGCAGGCTATCTTCTTCTTCTAGCCGCCTAATGTCATACATTAAATTAGGACTGGGAGTAAGTGAAATAAGATCAGACCTTTCAGCAGGTAACTGACCTGGAGTAATCAGTGAGGCTGGAACCGGGGAAGAAGGAGCTTTGTCCCCTCTTGCAGGAAAATTAGCATCCCAAGACTTCCCATCAGGGGATTACACCCACCCCCCCAGCTTCTAAGGCTGCAGCTACCCAAATAGCAGTGGCTTTATCTTCCCCATCTAGCGGTTGCACAGTTGGTGAAAAACAGGAGTAGTCACAGACAAAGAAGGGGATTTACGCCCTTTAACAGCTTGATTACTTACACCCCCATGCAGAGAGCGGTTGTCCTTTGGGGAGAGGCCTATAGAAAAAAGCCCCACAGTCGAGCCTTCAGGAGTTGCATTCGAAATACTAGCATTAACAATCCCCACAGAATCAGTAGTCGGATGCTGCAGTACAGCGACAGAAAGAACTGCAGACTCACCCATTTCTGTCCGTGGTATAGTAGTAGAGCAAGAAGGTTGATCAGGTGGAAGCTCCGTGGGCTTCATAGCTGGTGCTACAGTAAAAGGGACTGGTACAGCTGCAATATGCGACCCTTCCTGTTCCAGAGTGTAGGGAATATCATCTCGAGACTGCTGAAATTCCAGGATCAAAGGGTTCCATTGGCGGTCAAGCTCAGCAAGTCGAGAACGAATTCCAACAGCAGCACCAGTCAGCAAAGACTCTCCTGCCTCCAAGGGGACATTGCAGGAGCAAACTTCAGCAGGTAACTGAAAGCAAACTGTAGAATCTGTCTGGTCCATAGCCGGGTCCGATGCCATCTTGATCACATCGTCTATCGGGAGCTGAGGAGGTGATCAGCTCCTCAGCCTCCCACAAGTCTGCTCACACCAAAAACTTCCACACACTGAGGAGAAATCACAAGGATGCAGCACCCTCTGTCTCTCAGAGTAGGGGAATTTCCCCGGTGTCCTGGCCAAATTTCCCTCATTCACTAAAAAAAATACCACCAACAGCTTAATCTGGTTCAAGGTCTGTTGGCATTCATCTGTGTCCCCCTTCCTCGGGTCATGCCTGAAAATAGACAGGATTTGTCTAGTGCACTTACCCGGTCAACAAAAACTAACTAAATAAATAAATAAATAACAAACTCTCACCCCACTGTCCTATGCCTCAGCTTGTTCATGCATGTGATGAGGGGAGAGTTAGGGCTGACGACCCCAACACACACCCCGATGCTGGTTGGGGGGTGGGCTGAGGGGTACAAGGGGGGGTTTTCAACCCTAACACTGAATATATAGGTGCCACTATAGTTAGGGTTGAGTACCCCATTTAAGGTTAAAGTGTGAAATATTGCAGCTTAATAACTTTGCCACTGTAAGACAGATTTGCCTGAAATTTGGCAGGCATGGAGATCTCTGGATATGCCAAGTTTCATAATAGTCAGATATAAAGTTGCAGAGCTATAAAGGGCAATAGAAAGTCACAGTTATGCTTTTTTGTGCATTCTTTGCTCACACCTACAGGTCACATGGTTTGTGTGACTGGTCCAAAACCTTCAGAGAACATGCAGCCAGGGTCCCTGATGTGCCTTTTGAAGATTTAGTGAGCAAATATTAAACGGTTCAAAAGTTTTTCCAAAAACAAGTTTCCAATTATAGTCAATGGGAAAAGTTAACAAAAAGTTTGACAGTGTCACAAATGTAGTTTTTAGTGTCACAAATGACCCGTGTAGTGTCATGAGTCAGCCATTTTGTTTTCAGTTACTGGTCACAGAAATACTTGGCATTTAAATTTGGGACCCTAGGGGCACAATTATTTTTGTGTTCACCTAGTCGAGCCCTGAGAATGCTAGCCATATCTTTTTTGGGGGGTTAAACACCCCAGAAAAATATTTTTCAAATTTTTGTAAACTGTAGTGTTGCACTTGCAACACTTTCATGATTTTTTGTGAAAGTGTTGTGATTTGTGACACTACTTTGCGACACTATGCCCAAAAGACTAGGAAATCTTTGCCACCCTGCTGCAAAAGAATGGTTTGGTCTTTTGGGCTGAAATTTGGAGGCAAGAAAGCCAAGATCCCACAGATGTGCCTTTTGGTGGTGTGGTGAGGGCTGCAAAGTTACGATACTCTGAAGTTGACTATTTTTCCCATAGACTAACATTACATTGTCCGCCATGCCTTTCAGGGCTCGTATCTCGGAAACACTTTGCGATATGGACTTTTTGTCGAGGGCTAAGTGCAAAACTAGCCAGAAAAGTAATAAATTACATGAAATTTTAATTTTTTTCTACGTCGTACAGTTCCTGAGATATAAGCAATTTAGTATTCCAAGTGCTCATTTTCTGCTCCAAGGGCCATTATTATGCATACATTCTTTATATTCACTGTGTTTCTCAATGTAGCTTTTGCGGGAAAAAAAGGTGTGCGCTTCCGTTACTGTTACAGTTAATGTTTTCACTTGTGTTTCCATAACCGTTTGCATTACTGTTCCCGTTTATGCCACTATGTGCATTACCCTTTGCGTTTTCATTTGCACTTGCATTTGCGTTACTGTTGCCATTTGTATTTCCATTACTGTTTCTGTTTGCATTTTGTTTTGTATCACCGTGTGCATTAACATTTGCGTTTGTGTATGCACTTCCATTTGCGTTTGTGTTTTCTTTGGTGTCATTGTTGGTGTTACCATTAGCATCTGCATTTCCAATTACAGTACCGTGACTGTGTGCATTACCATTTGCATTTCCATATGCGCTTGTGTTTGTGTTTCCGTTTGCATTACTGTTCGTTTTGGCATCATCGTTGCTGCTACTGTAACTGTTTGCATTTCCAGTTGCACTACCAATACTGTTTGCATGTTCATCACCGTTTGCATTTCTGTTGGCCTTAGTGTTTGCTTTTTCAGTTGCGTTTCTGTTGTCGATTGTGTTACTGTTTCCTTCTGCGGTGCCGTTGCATTTACCGTTTGCATTTCTGTTTGCATTTGTGTTTCCGTTTGCATTTTTCTTACCATTTGCATTTCCATTGGTGTCAGCATTTAAGTTACTGTTTTTGTTACCGTTTGTATTTCTGTTGCTGTTAGCGTTTGCATTACCATTTCTGTTTTCATTATTGTTTGCGCTTGCATTTCTCTTACCGTTTGCATTATCATTTACTTTTGCTTCACCATGTGCATTACCATTTGTGCTTGCATTTGCATTACTGTTAGCATTACTATGTTACAAAAAATCACATGGTGGGATCGTGGGGCCTAAGGACCCATGCTCCCACCACCACATTCCATTCACTATTTATAGTGCTCATTCTCAAAAAGAAGGAAAATTCATGGCAAAAAACTCTGTTTAATGCATCAATTAGGGTTGTTCCACAGTGACAAAAGTGAGGAAATTCAGTGTTAGGGTTGCCACCCCTTGCACCCCAAGCCCACTCCGTCCCCATCAACAAGTATCAGGGTGTGCATTGGGGTCGTCGGTCCTAACTCTCATCCCATTTTCCTATACTGCACCATCTCAGCTTGTTTACACATGGGATGGGGTGAGAGACCGACGACCCCAATGCACACCCCAATGCCTGTTGGTGGGGACAGGGTGGGCTTGGGGTGCAAGGTGTGGCAATCTTAACACCGAATCTCTTCACTTTTGTCACTGTGGAACAATCCTAACTGATACATTAAATGATTTTTGCCATATCATATATATATATATATATATATATATATGTGTGTGTGTATGTATACATATACATATATATATATATATATATATATATATATATTTTAGTAAACTTGGATTTCTTTTTTTTATGAATGTTTTACCTGTAGGGAAACATATAATACGGTATCTCAAACACAAATTGTAATGGTGTCAATAAAAACTAAATCAAGATATTATTTTTTCACAGATAAACCTGATAAATTATTAGCATTACAAATGCAGGCAGAAAGAAATAATAGTATAATGTGAATTGCAGAGTATGAGAATTCATATATAATTACTGATGAGAGAGAAATTAATTATATATTTGCTGAGTTTTATGAAAAGTTATACACTACTGAGAACCCTTCTATAGAGGGGGGTTTCTGAGTGGAATCGATTTGATCCAGCCGGATATACTGTAATAGAAATTATGCAATGGCAAAAAAAATCCCTTGGCTCTGATTGATCAGTCTGAGACTGGACCCGTAATGTTATCCCAGTACATCATGGGTCTAGTTCCAGCACACAGAGATGACCGCACCAAGTATTACTGGAATCACTCCTTGCATCCCACGTCAATGATTCCCAAACAGCCTGCTTCACTCGTGCCCTCTCACAACCACACCAAGCTGCTGCTGTCAAAGACTTCACCCCCCCATGTCACCCGTAAATGAAACACTCGGCCCAAATAACATACTGCTGCATGCACAATAAAAATTATTTTAGTGCTTTATTTGTTGTCTGAAATGAGCAGTTTTGCTGAATCTCACAGACTGTAACTTCTGGTCGAGCACTTCACTGAAGCCACCCACTTCAGGATCTCCTTGTGAATGAGCTTGCTCAATGGAGTTGTCCTGCAATAAACTTGAACTTGAACTTCAAAGTGTGATAGCATGTCATCCGCTTCAAAATTGACAGGGCTGTAATGGATGGCACCCCTGCTCCTACTGCTAGAACATTTCTTTTCAGAAACTTGACTCTTTCACATTTTCAGACCATCGACCCTGCCAACAACTTCTCCAGTGCACTTACTGAGGGATCCACGATCATGACAGGAAACGCAAAAGTCTCTGCTCAGCTTTTTCCAGTCAAACCCTAGTTTTTCCACTTTGCGGTTTAAGAGCAGGCAGCATGTCCACAACAGTTAAAGCAAAAGAAAGTTTAACAATTTTATGAAAAAGAAAGAAACACAGTAAGCGGTGTGTGTGTGTGTGTGTGTGTGTGTGTGTGTGTGTGTGTGTGTGTAAACTAAGAGCTGTGCAGCACCACCTAGTGAGGAAATCAGAAACTGAACTTTTTTTAAGTATACTTGCACGTCAGAAAATTAATAAAAAAGTTACATTTAAAGCATTCTTAGTTTGCTGGCCCGGTGGTGCTTAGGACTGATGCGCTGGATGCCACACCTTGCACCATGCTGGCAACCCATGTTCAGAAGTGAGTGTGAGTCACCAGGTGTCAGCAGGGGAAGAAAAGGATTGAGCATCCCAAGGACAGTTCTACTACTCTGGGGAGGGGGGTCACCAGACTACAGTGCATGTCTGGCCCCTAGTGGTAGCTGGGGGCTGGCACACTGACACTACATTTACAGGGGTAGAGGTGGGGCAGATACCTGATGGGGTGCACGTACTGGAGTGTGTGCAGCACTGTCACTGGTGTCATTGCACAATCTGCCTCTGGGGACCACAAACAACAAGGAAAAAGGGCTCCTTGTTGAGCAGCATGAGCTTCCATCCTCCATGGCCAAACCTCAAATGGCATTTCCTCCAATCTGGATCCATTCAAGGTGAGTTGAGCTTTTGGGATCCTCACCACCCTTCCATGGAGGGCAAGTTGCAGGGGATATGGGGGAAGTCATCCTGATATCGGGGTGCGGACCGGGAGAACGGTCAAGATGTATAGCTGACCAGGAGCCAAGGGAGAAAAACACCAGCAAGAAAAACAATTTTTCTTTTTAAATAAACGAGCCATTGTATAAGAGCAATAACGCACCCCAGGGTGTGTGTTGTGCTGGGATAACATCACTTCTGGGGTGTTGGCTAACCATCCCACGTGTGACATTATTCCAGCACAACACACACCCTGTCATACATTATTGCTTAAGTGAATACCTGGATAGAGAGATATCACTGGAGAAGGTTAAGTCTGTGATTAAGGAATTACAGCTGGGGAAATCACCAGGGCCCAATGGGTTTGGAAATTGTCTATTTATGTTTTATGGATTATTTAGCACCTCATTTACAATTTCGTGTATGGTAGTATAATATCAGTAGATAGTAAAACTCCTTCCTTCGATGAAGTCATTATCAGTTTGGTCCTTAAAAAGGATAAAGGCCTTCTGAAATGTGACTCATATAGACTGATTTCTTTGTTTGATTGGGTTATAAGACATTTGCTAAGGTATTAGCAAAAAGAATAAAAACAGTTATTAATAAACATATTAAATCTGATCAGACTGGCTTCATTGGGCTAGAGGCACTGGCGCATAATGTCAGGAGGGTAGTAAGTGTTATCTTCAGTATAAAATCCTCCACTGCTGCCCTACTGGCATTAGATGCTGAAAAAGTATTTGACTGAGGATTGGACATATTTTAGAAAAGTATTTAAATGGCTCAGATTTGGGCCTGGCTTTGTCAGCAATGTAGGTATTATTTACTCCCCTCCAGCAGCACAAAGTGAAGACTAGAAAGACCATCTACAAAAAAATTCTTATTAAAGTGGGGAACAATCCAAGGATGCCTTTTATCTCCATTGTTGTTTGCCCTGTTTTTAGAACATATGGCAGAATTAATACGTTCCAATTTAGAGATCAGTGGCATCTGCTACTCTGGAGTTGAGGAAAGGATCTCACTTTATGCAGATGATCCCGGCGAAGGTGGTGGGTGCAAACACAATCAGGGGATTCAAGCAATCATGGGATAGAATGAAGGGAATAGTGGTCACCTGGGGCGACAAGCTCATTTTATTTATTTATTTTTTTTATTTATTGTAATATTGGAATTACAACCTTTGAGCTAAATGCTCTTACAAAGGATACTCATCGAACAGAGGGTGGGGGGGCATCAGGTACATGGACAGTGGAGAAAAACAGAAGCAGCTAGAAGGCATTGTCAGTTACACACAATTAAAAAGGCTAAACAGCATTACAAATAGAAGGATGGGGAGAGACAGAATACATTGCAAAAGCCATCACTTAATTACATAATACAGAGGAAAATAGTCTCACAACAGATTAGGTGAATAAAGTACAGATTCCAACTATGTACAAAATATTAGAATTCCCAAAATGCAGCTATACAGCTTAGATAGGTTCCTCGGGGAACAATTAATGTGGCCTCTGACAAGTACAGCCATTAAGGGAAAGTAGGCTACAGCTTAGATGGGTGAGGGGGGAGAGCACAATGGTGGGTGAGACAGGCAGCTATGACAGAGTGTGACATCAGACTGATGTAATTGGTCACAGTGGTCTAGCCACCTACAAGATGCCTCTTCTACAGAGAAGAGTAGAGGCAGAGCACAAAGAAAAATAACACCAATGATTAGAGGCTCAGAGAGAGAAAGAGAAAAAAAAAGACAGACAGTTATTTCTGGCTGCTTTGCAAGCTATTATAGGTGGAGGAACTACTACAGTTCCCACAGATCATAAAAACACAGATTGTTTGAAAGACATTAAAGTGCCTGAAGTTATTGGATCCTTGCTTCTGGTTTCCTTCTATATATCACACATGGGGCAGAGCCTAATATGAGCCCTGTCACAGAGGGCTAAGAGGGTGAGGGGGGGAAATGGGGACCAAAGGGTTGGTAGGTGTGGATTAGTGGGAGATTCTTAGGAGCCATGAGTCACCACAGATCAGGGAGGAGGATGTGGGTAGGATGGGAGGGTTTGTACCCTGGAGCAACAATAAGTTCCAGGGAAGGTTCCAGAGATTATAAGGAATATGATCAGACTGGCTGGACCTCTGGTCTTTTTCTGCCGTCATTGTCTATGGTTCTATGTACCGATTTTCTTAGACAATTTAGAAATCCTCCTCCTATGCTGTTACAACTCCTTTCCAGGTTCTCAAGGGTGTCAGGATATAAGATCAATTGGTAAAACTGAGTGCTCTGTGGAATGCACAATTCCACTGGTGAAATTAATGCAGAACGACCATTCTGCCAGTAGAATTTCTGCTGGAATTTCACTGGTTCTTCTGTGGAATTCCACCTACTGCAAGGTTGTTCCATGGGTTACTTAATGAAAATTTTAACAGTCATGTCAATTGGTTACGAATTATAAAAGAGGTGCCAATCGGGATTTGTTTAAGGGATTTAGGCAGAGATGCAGATGTGGTATAAAGAAATGCCTGTAAATGAATTCCCTTTTTCCTATATAAGTCATCTTCTATAGTCCACCACTTTGGAACACAAGGAGATTGCTCATCCTTTGGGTGTACCCACTGAAAATACTTAGCACCTTGGGTGGCGTGACAATAGCCCAAGAAATTTGGGGCGCTCAGGCCTCCTTTGAATTTAGAGGCTGTCAGTTTAAGATATTGAAGCCTAGGCCTAAGGCCTTCCATATAAAAGAAGAAACCAGAGCATGAAGCTCTAGGAATCATCACAAGGGAAGCTGAACAGTTAACATATTCATAGGATAGAGGGGATGAGGTAAAATATTAATTTTTGGTATACTAACCCAACCCCACAGTGATAGAGGTAGCCCAATCCATCGGCCTAATTCAGCCTTCACAACCTGAATAAAGTCTGTAAAATTCTTTTAAATCAATTTTGTAATAGAAGCAGTTAGGTAATCTGATGGCCAAATAGGATATATCCCCGGTTACCCAACTGAACCCCATATCCAGGAAATCACCCCTCCTTACATAAGCATTAAGAGGGAGCACTTGTGTTTTATCTTAAATTTAATTTAAACAAGGAAATAGAGACTAAGTGCTGAAGCTCCTCTAAGGATTTTTAAGTGAGGTAACAGGGTTAAAAAGGTGTAAAACAATATTATCAGCATAAACTGATATCTTACTGTGTATCGACTAGTCCCCAAAGAAAAATCTTCTATGGAAGAATGGGACTTTATAAATCTCTCCAGGGGTTCCAAATATAAATTAAAAACAAACAGAGAAATGGGACAACCTTGATGGGTCCCATTTTAAAGGAAGAAGCTGGAAGAAAGAATTTGGTTATAGTGTACCCGGGCAGTGGGATGCAAATATAATATTTTCACCCATTGGGTAAATGCCTCTGGGATGCTGAATTTATCCAGGACCCAGAAAAGATACTGCCATGAGACCTGTCAAAGGCTTTTGCCACATCCAGGGAGACCAAGACTGCAGGTGTCCTGCTTCCCCTGGGTGTGGAAATTAAGTGTTGAAGTTTTCTCAAATGGTCTGATGACAGGCATCCTGCCATAAACCCTACCTGTTCTGGGCTGATTAGGTCAGACCAGACCTGTTGCAAGCAAAAGGCTAGGGCCTAAGAATGGTACTACTCCTTGCAGAAACTGCAATTGGAAGTATCTACTTCACATCTGGCAGAATGAAGTCACCAACTAGCAGCACCTCCCCATTACTAACCATTGTGATGATGGCTTTCCAAGTGCCATATACAACTCCTCTCTTTGTGCTGGAGGCCTAGTGTACACTACCCTGTTGTGGATAGCAGTCCAGGAGTCCATCTCCAGAATGATCCATGGTACCTCCTGCACATTGTTTTCCTAGTGGTGCCCCTGTACCTCCATGGCCTTGATTCCCTCCCTCACATATAAAACAATCCCTCTTCCCTGTTCTGTGTCTCCCAAACCTAGAGTAACTTGGTATGGCCATGTCCCAGTCATGATGCTCAGTGCAACACAATTCCACAATGACCGCTAAATCCAGGTCAGTGTCAGCCCTGATGACTTCCAGGTCTGGTATTTTTTTTCCAAGATTCCTTTTACTGGCACACATGGCTATCAAAACCTTCCTTACATCCTGCCTGCTACCCTGCTTCCTCCTACTATTCCTGACTGTATTTTTCCCTGATGCTCACCCTGACTTTCCACCTACCTTTGTAATTTCATAATTCCTTGTCTCATTCAATCCTTCATCTTCTCTTGTCTGAGTTTTACCCCCTTTTCTTTTGTCTTGTTCCCATCTCTGCCTTTCTGCACTCCGGTCCTAGAGGAATTCCCCCAGCCCCTTCTTCCCTGCTGCTCTGTCCTCCCAGGGGTGGCAATTTGTTTTTCCAGTCTACATTGTTTTCCCCTTCTGGTGGAGTTGGCAGGTGGCTCTGGCACCTCCCTCCGACAGTCTCAGTCTCCGGTCCCTGATTTCTCACCACCAACCCACCCAGTACATCCCCCAAACGTTGTTCCCCCATGGCAGTGCCAAGGACGCTCCTGTAAAAAAGCTTTCAGCTTAGTGTGCTATACCTGGTTAAACAACTAAATAAAAAAAAAAAAAAAAAGGACGAAGGGTGTTGACTTTCCGTCCTACGCAGAGACCAACATCTGGACTCTGGGAGGATGGTGCAAGAGCTATGGGGCCATCATGGAGCCTGCCAGCTCCAAGTTTCCACTGTTCTCCCCTCCGATTTTGCCGTGGCCACCCGAGCACATGTGGGGCATGTGCACACAGTGATCCGGGGCACCTTCCCTATTTGAGCCATTCCTGTCTGCACTACTCTCGTGCCTCCATCTATGGGCAGCCTTTTAGTGGTCATAACTGGGTCCCAACCCGGTAGAGGACAGCAGCTCAGTGGCCACGCAATCCATCACCTAGCCTCCCCCCTGCCGACCCCCAATGACTGAGGCTTATTCACGATCCTTAGTCACTGCTGTGGCACTAGGTGTGGCATCCAGCACCTCAACCCTCAGCTTCACCGGGCCAGCTTCAGGTTAGCAATTTTTATCTTTTGTTTTTCTGTCTCCCCTTGGCTATTTTAAATGGTAATCTGAGTCATCCTCCCCATCCCTGCCTTATTCCTTGCCAGGTCATTTGTCCACAGGTGGGCAATGATGCCTAGATCCTTCTTAGCTTGTGTTTCCCTAGCAATCCTCTGGATATGCTCTCCATCCCTTCAAGCCAAAGCACCTCTCAGGCACTTCACCTCCTTCCTCCTTCCTCTCACTACTCTTAAGTCTATCCCTCTAACAATAGACTCTTCCACCTGCAACAGCTGCTTTCTCCTCAGTTGGGAGCCACTTACACACTCCTTGGAGCCTCCACTTCTGACTGATAACCACTTTCTGTTCAAAACACAAGATGATCATTCTGGAGCTAATATGCCACGTACATGGATGACAACTTTAGCACAAGCACAGTGTAGTGTATTAGCTGCAAAAACATTTAATAACCATACAAAAATACACATATATACTGCCACATAGGAAACAAATAATTGCTCAGAAACAGTCCTGTTTGTGTTCGCTCAGTCTCCACCATCTTTAGGCACACCATCCCATCCACCCCTCCCACTACTACTCTACTTACCATTCATCCCTACCCAACTTCTTATCCTCCTCCTTACCCAACCTCTCACCCTCCTCTTAACCTCTGCTTTCTGCTTAAACACTGTTCCCTCTTAAAGACTGAATCCCTCGGTAACCCATGAGGTGGGTGCATGAGGAAGGGCGCCGTCCGTAATGGCGACTCCTTCCAAGCACAATCCCTCACAGCGATGGGAAGGGAGGGCAACCAGTTGAGGGCGTGGGCAGACTGGGTGACAGGATGTGGGTATGTGTACATGTGTGGGGTGGAGCAAGCATGGCGAGCATGGGCTGGGAGGGGACAGAGGGGCTGTAGGGGGTGGCGCTGTGGTGGCTGGCCGAGCTGCATCATGGCATTGGGGGTTGGCTAGTGCTTGGGGTGTGTGAGATGCGGGTTTGGATCTGGGTGCTGAGTGCGATTTGTTAAGTCGGCCCGAACCTTTATTTTTTAATGCTTTCACCCCCAACATGCCCCAGAGTTGAGAATCCTTAAGTAGGGGTGTGTGGAGGCGAAGCTCCCTGTGAGGAGGTGTGGGGGGTGCACAGCCCCCCCACAGAAAGCATTAATAAACTCTCCTGGTGCTGTTGTCCTGTGCACCGGGTTTGTCAGAGTGCTGAAAATCTATTTGGCACTCTGACTATGCAATAATGGTGATCGCCTTTAGGCATTCACCATTATCACATAGACCCATGTCCCTCTGTTGAACCCCTGACAATGCCTCCTCTGGTTGCATATAGTCCACCGCACCCTACCTTAACTTACATCTCAAGCTTCTGAAACCAATATGTACTGTATATCTGCTTAATCATTGTATTGCACTGTTGTAGTGCTGCTGTAACCCTACTAGCACTTTGTAACTGAAACCTGTACTGTAATCTCATTGTATTAACAAACAATCAATGCAATCTTGTTGTGTGTACAAATGCTATAATTGTATTAACAATCATTGTAAACCTGTAACTCATGTACTCTATGTATAGTCATTTCTATTTGACTTGGAACATTTGAAAAACAGCCCTTTGGCTCAAGGATTGTAATCTGAAGCTGTAGTAAATAACTAAATAAATAAATTGTCTGTTCCTAGTGTGTCACTATATGCAAGTGTATTTTTGCACGCTTAATACATTTTTTTTGAAACTAATACACTATGGTGGAGGGTGCCATCTTTCTGCTTGTGCTAGACTCTACTTCCTCTCTTCCCACTGCTACAGGTGCTTCCTCTTGGCTGCCCTGCCCTTTCAGTACAGCAAAGGAATTCTGCAGTCCTACAGAACAAGGAACATGCAGCCTACCCCCAATACCAACCTCCTGGAGCCACCATGGTTCATCCACTCTGCCTAGGAATTCTCAGGAGGAACAGCAGCAGACTTTGTGGCCCCTCAGTGGGACAGAGTCCTCTGTACCTTTGCCAGTTCACTGCAGAGTCCAGATCCTCTGCCTGCAACCCAGAGAGGTAAGTACAAATGATGCACCACCTCTTGCTCTATATGGTGTCCTAAAAGACTGTGGACCCACCCACATTTCACTACACCACTCTCATGATCTTGTCTCCCTTTGCCTAGAATCTTTTCAAACATCTCTGTACCCTTCTGCTTCCTTCCTACTCCTGTTGTACTCCTACTGTACATCACTCTTTTGCTTTTCTAAAACAAATGTTACCCTACCCAACAGGGCATGTCTCTTTTTCCCTTTTTTTAATCCACCTACCTGTACCTTACTTATGCTGGGAATGTACTACTCCTTTCCCATTTGTTATGGCTGTAATCTGTACTTACCTTTCCCATAGCTGTTGTAAACCATATCCAGTAATGTGTTATTTCCTACATTACTCTGGTGCCCCACCCCCATCCCCACGCAAAGTCTCTTCCAGCCCGTGGTCTTCCTGTGGATGCCCTACAGATGCTATCAAGGCAGATGCTCCACTCCAGATCTGTCAGACTCATGAGATGAGGCACTTGTGTTATGAGACACGCTGGTTGTTACTCCTTATTTGCTGGAAGATTCTGTTATTGTGATTAACTGTGCACTGACCCTAGAGCAGTGCTGAAAGGAAACTAACACAAGGTCTACAATCAGGTGAGCAACCTATCTGGAGTGACAAACTACCTAAAGTACATTAGAATTGCAGTTGTGTACTGAGTCACAGGGAAAAGCACTTTAAAAGTTTAAATATTATTAAACAACTAAATATATGAAACTAAACAGATCTGCACAGAAGTCTAATATTGAGCCATTTTAGGCAATCCCAAGAGTGTGCCTGTGCTGGACAATTTAAGGGCCCCCCTTCCTAAAATATCTTGTGTAATCACTCCCGCCAGCAGTTCAACCGGACACTCAGGGACCTCTGTCACAGCAGAGGGGATTGTCCAGGGCTGTATCCATTGCTGATTTTGTTGGTCAGGGGCATTGGAACCAGAAGCTGAAACACCTTATGCATATGTTAATATGTCTCCCAAAGACACTAATTTCTGTATAAGAGTGCTTTCATGCACCTTCGGCTGGAGCGAGAACAGTGAAGCAAAGCTGAGCTGTTGTGGCTCAAATTGAACACAAGTAAAACCGCTCTAATACAGGAATGAGTGGCAACGGGGGAACGTATCACTATATTATTGATCAAAAACGATCAAGAATATCTTTAAAAAAACTGCTCCTGGAACGTGTCAATTTCCAGGGCATCTGGGCATGAGACACTCTTCACAGAATAAGAGTGTCTCATGCATAGGAGAAAGGAGCACTCCGATTGATTGGAAGCACTCTCTCGATCTGTAAATCTAAGTATGACACACTTCTCCCACCTGGCACCATTTTCCAGAGTGCACAACTCAACTGGAAATACAGATATAACTTGTAACGGATATGGCAGATCACACAATAGTCACATCAAACAATGATGACACATCCTGTCACTATCACACAGTTTATGAAGAAAAGTGCACAGGGGCAGTCCTATAGCATATTATAGACTACTGGGCAGCAGAACCTCTTCATCTACAGTAGGTGCAAATTAGGTTGAATACCAAGTCAATTATGATGTAAACATAGCTAGATAGTACTCCACCTGGTAGCCTTTACTTCTGGGGGTCTCACTGTCTTAGCAGATTATACAGAATGTCAACAGTTTGGAGAGTAGCATTTCTACTGGTATACATATCTTAGCCTCCTTTACTGAGTGCAATGAAAGTCACAGGGTTGCTTATGAATCATCCAGCCACTTGATTAAATATTCTACAGTGGAAATATCAAACCTTGCTTTCTGATGCTTCAGGGGCAAAATATAACAAGTAGACAGCAAGGATAGAGATTTACTTCTGGCTGATGGCAATGTGTATATGCTTTAAACATATACTGTAACCTTTAAAACTTCCTTGCCCTTAAGAATCTGTAACCAAGAACAGAAGGAAGGGAGGGAGGGGGATATTTGAGCAGTTTAGCAGACAATAAACCATCACCTCACTGTTAGGAGATCAAATGACTTGAGTGCTGTACCTGTTCAACCTCAGTAAAGTAACCTGCATTACAATGAATAATCATCTATATAACAAGCTACCTGATATTAGTGAATACAACTGGTATCTCAGGAAATCACCAGGATTTAATGATAAAGGTACAGAAACTGGAAAAGTATGATCTGGTTATGTTGAACAGATATGTGGAAAGAAACATAACACTAAGCCTAAAATACAGAAGATATATCAACATCAAAATAAATTATTGGATTAATATTGACAATTTGATACAAAGTTCTAAGATAACACCATGGTATGCTTTACATGCAGATAACCACACATACCAATATTACTTAACAATTTTAATTGATCCTATACTAAGGAAAACTTTCACAAGGCCACATCCTGAACTTATAAATACCCTAAGAACAATTAATTTAAATTCTTATATTATCAAATGGATTACTAACTGGCTTAGGGGAATAAAACAGAGGGTTACCATAAATGGGGAATATTCAGATTGGGCCACAGTCTCCAGTGGTGTTCCGCAGGGGTCAGTCCTGGGGCCATGCCAGTTCAATATTTTTATTTTTATTTCAGAATTCAGAAAATACCTTTGAGTCAAAGACTCCTTTACAAAGGTTCCACATCACATATAATAGATACAGACACACAATACAGTAAATGTTACAGAGGAAAGTTAGTTTTGTCACAGGAACAGTTAGGCTAACATTCAGGAACCAGTGCTGTTTAAGACAGTTATGAAACTGGATGCTTAACAATCCCTGGGAAAATAGAGTTAAGAACTGTGGGCAGAGGCAGGCCGGAGGCCATTGTCAGTGGTAGAGGGACAGGGGGCCCGGTTCAAGGACAGTCGCAGTCACTTGTGGACTGAAGGTGGGCCCTAAGGTGCATTTTAAAATGACCAATTCTTTATTCAAAAAGCAAGGAGGAGGGTAGATTATTCATCCACAAGGGTGCCCTATAGCAAAAGGATCTTTGGAATTGAGTTGTGTGACAAGAAGGGATGGAGAAAAGATGGGTGTCAGAGTTACCGGTGTGCTTAACCTTTGACTCCATGGTGATTAAAGGGGTGAGTGCTGAGGGGGAGAGGCCAAGGGTGATTATTTTTGTCAGGACACAAGTGTGGAATCTGATTCTTTTATCAAGGTTAAACCAATTGTTGTCCTTATATAGCGAACAGGTATGGGTGAGTCTATCACACCCTAATATAAGATGACAGGCCTTGTTTAGGGCAAGTCTAAGACTACCAAGGGCTGAGGAACTTGACCCTCCAAAAGTCAGAAGGCCATAGTTGAGCAGAGAGAGTACTGAGGAGGAGATAGCAAGCTTAAGGGCCTCAGGGGTAAGGCAAACATTTATAGCATTGCAAAAGCCCTAGTCTAATATTTAGGGCCTTAGATAATTGATGCATATGCTCATGATAGGTAAGGCCAGCTTCCAAAGTGAAGCCCAGGTATTTAAAGTAATGCACAAATTTCAGGGGATTCTGGGTCACTGATAGTATTTGTGGGAAAATCCCTATCCTGGAATTCTGCGGATGTGCGAATAGCATACCTTTGGTTTTTTTATAGTTAATAATAAGGCCTTGTGAGGAGAACCAGCTTTCGACAGCATTGAAGGAGGACTGGAGGGACTGGTGGAGTTGAAGACGGTCTGAGCTGGAGGAGAAGATGACAGCATCATCTGCATATAGTAATAGGTTGGAGGTGCAGGATGAGGGGAGGGAGTTTAGAAAGAGGCTGAATAGAAGGGGACCCAAAATGGACCCTTGTGGGACCCCTGAGAGGACAGGAGATTTGGAGGATAGGGTATTGCCAATTTTAACTTGAAGGGTCGGGTTGGCAAGATAGCGAACCATCCCACAGCTTCCTGAGAGAGACCCAGGTTGAGCAAGGAGGTTTGAAGAAGTGAATGGTGGATGGTATCAAAGGCCTTAGAGAGGTCAATGAAGATCGCACCTGAGATGTGGCCTTTATCTAGCGCAGTATGGATGTGCGATGTAGGTTCAAGCAAGGCAGTAGTCATGCTGTGACCTTTGCAGAAACCATGTTGTTGTTTGCAGAGCAGGTCATATTTATTGAGGTGGCCAATGAGCTGATCCGAAACTATCCTCTCTAAGGTCTTGGGGGGGGGAGTATGGAGATAGGGTGGTAATTGCTAGCAGAGGAGCAGTCACCACATTTAAATATGAGCGTGATAGAGGAGGATTTCCAAATGGCAGGGAATTTACCTACTGAGATGGAGAGGTTTAAAATGTGGGTGAGAGGAGCAAGGACTTCCCTAAGGGAGAGCCGAAGAATTCTGAGATCAAGGGAGTCGGCGTTGGAGGAGGAGTGACTAAGGGCAGTAGTAAGGTACAGTTCAGCTGACTTAGGAGAGATGTGGCAAAGGTAAAAGGGGGGGCACCGGGGTGGGGGCAGGTGTACTAGGAGCTGGTGGATCATAGAAGTTCGGATGGAGAACATGGCTAAGATTGGAGAAGGCATCACTGAAAACAGCAGCAATATGAGTGGGGTCAGTGGTCAAGGACCCGTTTGACATGACTTGGGAGGGGACCGGATTGGGGACCTTACCGTATATTTCCTTAATGTTGTTCCAGAACTTGCTGCCGGAGCCCCAGGATGAGGTTAAAGTGGATTTATAGTATTCTGCTTTTGCTCTGTGAATGGCCCAAGTGCACTTGTTCTGAGCCATTCTATAATTCTGTCTATCATGTGGGAGGCCGGACTCATTGGAGAGCTGCCACAATGAGTCCCTGGTTCACAGTAAAGTCTTGAGTCGTTCAGTGAACCAAGATACGTGATTGCCTTTAACCATTCTTTTAGTGAAAGGTGCATAGAGGTCGCATATATTATTGAAGGTCCGGGTTAATAGGTCCAAGGTACTGTTAAGGTTTACAGTGTTTGAAATGAAGGACCAATCTAAGGCCCTAAGGTGAGCTTTTAATTGTGCCAGTTTACCAGGACCAAGTTTACGTTGCACAATTATTTTGGGAGGGGATCTTGGGATTTTACAGGACCAACAGTAGAGAACTGGTGAGTGGTCACTGAGGGCATTTGGTAGGATTGCGACATTGGTGATCTTGTGTGGGTGATTGGAGAAGATGAGGTCCAGTAGGGAGAAGGATCCTGTATGTGGATCCAAGCGGGTGGAGGAAGTGACCAGTTGAGTTAGGTCTTGGGCTGTGGTGAGACCAATGTGTGGGATGGCATCCTTACTTAGCCAATTGATATTAAAATCTCCAAGTACAAGTAGTTCCGACTGTGATGGTAGTGTGTCCAGATATGACAGTAATGCTTGGAAAGCTGATTTTTGGTCCCTTGGGGGAATGTATACTGTTGTTATATATAGAGGATTTTGGGCTCATCCCAGTGCCAGTTTGACAGTGAGGGCCTGTGTGCCAGCTCCCAACTGAGGGGAGTGGAGTAGGTGACCTTGCAAGGTATCCTTAGTGTAGAGGGCACAGCCACCCCTCGCTTACCATGTCGATCCGCGCTGTAAAGGGTAAACCTGGGCAGGGATACAGAGGAATCAGGGGTCCAAGGGGTGAGCCAGGTTTCACACACTGCTATGATATCTGGCTGGTGCTGTAGTACCCAGCCCTGGAAGGAGTCCCACTTTTTTAGGATGCTACAAATATTGGGAGAGACAATGTGCAGCAGACCTGGGGTACGTTCTGGAGTCATCATGCCAATTGGTGGTCCAGGATTAGGATGGATATTTCCTGACAAGAGGAGGAGGAGAAGCAGGAATCTTGAGGAGGGGTTCCAGGAGCACTTCCTCTTATTATAGAGGGATAGCTGGGTATGTGGTATAGTGGAGGAGATGGTAGGAATGGGTAGAGTCTGTGGCTTGAGGTAGGCCTGAAGGAGGTAATGAAAGTCTAGGGTGGCTGACGGTGTTACATGTTGTGGTTTCTGAGTCTGGACAGCACCGGGGGAGAGGCCAGGGTTGACTGACTAGGCAGGCATTCGTAGTGAGTGTCAGGAGTGTAAGCTGTATGCCCAGCCCCTTTAACAGGGTCATGGGGGGGCGAGCGGCTACCCATAAAATCACTAGCTGCCAAGAGTTCAGACTGAGGCCAATTGCAGAGGAGGGCAGAGGGGGTGCATCAGGGTACAACAGGGAGGGGGACTGAGCAGGGGGGAACAAATGGCAAAGCAGCAGAATTATAGTAATCATCCTAACACCAAAGTGGAAAGCTCAAGGGTAAACAGTGAAACAGGATATCTAGCAGTAGAGCAGCCTCTAATGGTTGAAGAATATAAGTTGCTAATGGAGATCTAGGCTGATTGGTTAAAGCTGCCTATAAAAGGGAGTGCTCACCAAGGGTGGTGGTGGGGGTGGTGGGGAGCCGACACCTTGCGTCAGCAGGGCCAAAATGCAGGCAGCAGAGTCCTTCATGGTAGCACGGTGGTTCAGTGTAATCTACTCTCCGTACCTTTCTGAGCAATTTGGGAGGTGGGATTGGGGGAAGGCGCCACAGCCACTAGCCCTCTTGACCTCCTGTGAGCCTGCGCAGAAAGCAAAGGACAGGTAAGGAATTTAAGAGGTTGTGTTGGGGAACAAAGGGGGAAGGGATACAAGCGAGAGATCGTGTAATGGGGTCCTCTTTCTTACACTGTAAAAGGTATTGCATTTTAGCTGCACCACATATGACTTATACTGTAAAGGTAAATGTTAATTTAATCTCTAAAAACCCTCTAAATCAACTAAATAAGCTACATACAGCTGCTTAGGGCACTTGCCATTGCTCTAATGTGAATTTCAACAATAACTGCCCTTAAATGAGTCATAGAGTGGGTCTTAATTCACCAGATGGCTGTAACACTAAAAGCCCTCTAAATCAACTAAATACTCTAGATACAGCTGCTTAGGGCACTCGCAGTTGCTCCGATGTAAATTACAACAATAAATGTCCTTAAAATGAGTCACGGAGCAGGTCTTAAGGCACCAGTCAGTTTGTAAAAATAACAGAAAAACTTTTAACATGAGCCTCTGCAGAAGACTTTCTCCACATGTGCGCTGACAGTAAAATGGCGCCAAGATTCAAAATGCAGGCAGCAGATTCCTTCACGGTAGCGTGGTGGTTCAGTGTAATCTACTCTCCATACCTTTCTAAGCAATTAGGGGGGTGGGGGAGGGCGCCATAGCCACTAGCCCTCTCGACCTCCTGTGAGCCTTTCTGAGCAATTTTGGGGGTGGGGGGGAGGCGCCATAGCCACTAGCCCTCTCGACCTCCTGTGAGCCTTTCTGAGAAATTCAGGGGGTGGAAGTGGGGGAGGGCACCATAGCCACTAGCCCTCTTGACCGCCTGTGAGCCTACGTGTCTTCTCTAAAAGTAGATAACCCCAGTAAATGGTTACTAAAATTTGTGGACGACTGTCAAATAGGAATCATACTAGATAAAACAGGAAGTAGTATAGCACTGCAAACTGCCCTGGATAACATCACAAGTTGGGCCAGTATCAATATATTGGAGCTAAATCCTATCAAGTGTAAAGTTATGTACTTGGGTAAAAATAATATGCATCATAAATATAAAATTGGGAATACACTTTTACAAGAAACTGTACAGGAAAGAGACCTGGGTATAATTGTTAGTCCCAATTTAAAATTCAGAACACACTGTCATAACCAGTTTAATAGGGCCAATCAAAAATCTAAGCTGTATACTGAGACATATATCTAGTCGATCTAAAGAGGTACTGTTCCCCTTACACAATGCCTTGGTTAGACCTCAGCTTGAATACTGTGCACAGGTATGGTCACCATACCATAAAGAGGATATATTAAAAATCAAGAGAGTACAGCGCAAATTTACAAAAGCCATTAAAGGTATGGAAAATAAGACATATGAGACTAGACTCAAACTACTTAATTTATTTACACTACAGTATAGCAGGTTAAGGGGACATATGTGCCATGTATTTAATGCACTAAATGATCCTGTTCTTGGTAACCAGTTAGGAATTATCCAAGTTAAAAAGAAGTTTAACATAAGAGGACATACTAAACAACTACTAGCACCAAAATGGAATACCCTATGCAGGAAAAACTGGTTTAGTAATAGGGTTGTTTCCATTTGGAATAAGCTTCTGGTTGAAGTTGTCAATAGCCCCAATATGGATACATTCAAAAGAAATCTGGATTCTGCCCTTGGTGATGAGTATAAATTTAATAATTATTAATTAATCTCCTAAATAGAGTGGCAAGCTCTAAGGACTACAGTGTCTATATACAGTATAGCTTGCTATATCTATGAAATCTATGAAGTTGGAGTGTTTTGAAAGTAATGTCCAAATAGTCAGATATAAAAAACTACCAGAATCTGCAAAACAATGCCTTTGTAATACTGGATCCAAAGAAGATTTCATGCATATCATTTGGGACTACAGATGGTGCAATAAGGAGAGAAGATTTTGGTTTGCACCATGTATCAAGGATTGGGATAGTGTAGACAGAGAACTACTCACACAAATAATGCTTACTAGTCAGGACAACTGGGCAACAGCCAGAGTTGCTAGCATGTTCCTGCAAATGAATAAGATTAGGAAAAATGAAACAAAACACATAAAAAGTTATCAGATTTAATTAGGTAAAGAAGATAGTTAGCCCTGTAATACAGTTGAAAGACTAAAACAGTGTATTAATTTCTTAATGTATGATAAGATTTAACTGTCATTTTAAGTATGTTTCAGTGAGTAATACAATTATTGTAATTATCTGTGGTTCAGAGCTCAGTGCTTATGTTACATACTGTAGCTGGATGATGTAGGTTGTACTTGAATACAGAGGGCAGACCAGTAAGTAGAACAATGCTTGAAAGGTACTAGTAGTAGTATGAAATGATTAGTGTTTAGGTACTTCAGCATAGACATGAGCAGTCAGTGGTTATGGTACATGTAAGCTGGATAGTATGCAAGGGCTTAGATGCTTGAACTGATGAATAGTTTATTATGACTTGATATTTTGGTCTTTCTCTGTATCTCACCATAGGAAGGATGCTTAGTCTAGTAGTATGAGACCCCCCCCAAAAAAATAATGATATCATACGATTGTTCAGTATCTGACCATTAGAAGGAGACAAATAGGATGACACCCCCACAAAGAATGAATAGCAGTATGATTACCTCCTCCAACTCTGGAGAGTGTGACCAGTAGCACACAGGAGAGGAAAAAAACCCTTGGGGGAAACCTCTGAGGACCCATGGCTACTGACCTGCCCATCCTTCTGGACATACTAAAGGAGAGTAATCCTAAGTGATGATAATATGTAATCGGTTAGTCCGAATTCAAGTTATAGATCCAGATCCAGTGAAACAAAAAACTGAAGAAAGTACTGAAGTTCGAAGTGTTGGGTGATCAGAGCATCATCCTTCAAGTAAACTCCTAGTCCGAGAGTCCACGTCCAGGGCAGAATGAGAAAATTGGTATCCATGGTCAGTAAAAGTCGAAGCGTTGAAGTAGCATTGATGAAGCGCTCCAGCAGGTGAGCAAGTCATCATCGAGGAGAACCAGCAACCAAAGGTGAAGTGACCAAGTCAAGAGGAAAAGGTAATAGCACAAGAATCGAAGCTTCATCAGACGATCCAAATAGTTGCATAGTGATGATTATATCCATGGTAATGAAGCCAGAATAGTATAGCAGCTAGAAGGGACTTGGTGAGAATGGTCCAATAAATCCTGAATAGTCGAACTTGAGAGTTAGAAATGGGGATAACTGAAGAGTCTGAGTCGAATGAAGCAGCGTTGTCACAAGTTCCAAAAGCCTCCGAGCACAAAGCAGGAGATGAAAGTCTTCTGGATCAGCTCAAGGAAGTGTCTTGGCAAGAGTATAGCAGTAGTAATCCATATGAATGAAGTGGCAAAGCAGAAACATCCAAAGAATAGATGACGAATGGCTAAACAAGTTCAGATGAGATTCCATAGCAAACGGTGCCAAAGGCTGGCCAACACAGCAGCAAGTAGGCATACGGTAAAATGTGCGAACCTCCAGGCCCCGAGCTTGGTGAGGCAGATGCAAAGCAGAAGTAGTTAAGCCCCCTGGCCTGAAGGGTGAGGCAGGTCATAGAAGCAGGTGAATAAGGCATAGTAGAATAATATGAGGGACCTCCGGGCCCGTAGGGCACAAGTCTGTCAAAGTGTGAAGCGGTAAACCTCTGGCACAGTGGGGTGAGGCAGGTTATAAAGCAGTGGTAGATAAAGTAATAGTAATGTCCAACTGCATGCCATGCAGAATTCGTAGTGACGTAGTAAGAAATGGAGTGTCAATGGTATTGTAAATGGTAGCACGATCCAGAGCCAAGCCATGCAGCATATAATATATTTCTATGCAAACTTAGGAGAGCAGGAAAAGGGCGCTGTAGACTGATGTTTCCTGATGGTAGAGGATGGTAAAGTATACAATGAAGACCCGGATGGATGAGTTGGCAACTCGACTAGAGGCAATAAGCATCCTAAAAATGAAGTAGTGGATCAATGTCGTAAACTCAATTCATGATTAGGAAGGCACAATGCAGTAGTTCTATATTTTAGGTGGATGTGACAATGCGGAAGGTAGTATGGAATAGAGTTCACCTAAGAATTCAGCAGATAATGAATGGTGGTAGGCTGGAAGGAATTGAAGCATCCTGGTCAGTAGCATCTAAGGAAGGAAATGGGAGCTAAGCCCATACAAGTGGAAGCTGTGTGGCTGGACCCATGTGGGTCAGCAGGTAAGGTAAGTAGAGTGTGGCAGCTAGCCCCACGTAAGCAAGCATGCGTGGCCAGACCACACAAAAGTCAGTCGGAAAAAGAGGTAGTAGCAATAAATGAAAATGAAGCGAAGCATCTTGGAAGCATCCAGGAATAATGATGTAAATCCAGAATAGTCCAATAGGAAATCCACAAAAGAGCACAGATGGTCCAGGATGGATGGAGAGGTGCGAACAGGCAGGGTGAGCTGCAGCATCCAGAACTTGATGGAAATGAAGTCCTGATGATTAATGGCATAATACAGCAAGACGAAGGTGGATGAGCCGGGAACATGAATCGCAGTCCATAGGTATATGGCATGGCATAGGTTGAATGTGAGGCCTGCCATGAATAGGAAGGCATAATGGAGCAAGGTTCAGCTGAGAAGCCAGGCATGAATTAGGAGTGGTATTAGGCCCAAACAAATTGAAGCATCCCTGCAGGAGACATCCAAGGGAAGTCAATGGAAGCGAAGCCCTTATGAGGTGTAGAATGTGCAGTTAGACCTCAAGTAGGTTAGCCGGGGAAAAGTAGAGTGGTAGCTGGACCCCACAAAGGTGAGCAAGACCGCAAACTATTGCGCTGGGTGGCAAAGCAGGGACGCATGCCAAGTGGAGCCTTGCATAGCCAGCAGGAAGGCTGGACCCCACGTAGGCCAGATGAAAGGAAGTAGAAGTCAAACTAGACCCCACGTAGGCTAGATGATGGTAGCTGCCATGGAGGACATACTGGTGCAACAGGCATGCTAGAAGGTGAAGCCGAGGGGATGGCAGTAGGCATGAAGCAATGATTTGTGTAGGCAACGTGCAATGGCTGCGTAAGCAGTGTGAACCTACAGGAGGTTCCAGGTAAGGCAGCAGGAATCTGCAATTATGGACTGAATGCAACTGGATCAGATGCATGCCCTGTAACTGCAATGAATGTCGCTTAGTGCTATGATTTTCACACTCAATTCACCCTTGCTCCTTATGGGTGTACTGATATTCCTCACAATGTAAGAGGCATGTCTGGACATGCATAGCATGAAGTATTGAATTAGGTTGATAGAAACTTTCCTTATCACTAACTATGGGGCCCACCATCTGTAGACACGCAAAGTTTAAATTCAAAGCTGCAACACATGCTGGCCCGGTACTATGATGAGTGGAAGGCCACTGCTATGATTAGTAGTACAGAGAGGGGGGAGCCATGAGCAAGTGTCTCTGAGCAGCAGGGATGTCCCCGCAGTCCACGTGCACTGCTGTTGCACTGAAATTTGGGTGCCCAGAATGAATTGGGTGCAGTAAACACAAGGTTTTTTTAACATGTTAATTTAAACAAGAATCCCTTCGAAATGCACCTCTGTGTTCTGAAGATCGTGCTTTCCAGGTCAGATCTTCTGTTTTATCGCTGTGTTATTTGGTAGTAAAAGTAGTCATTGTTAAGTTTGTAATAATAAAACATAAAAGCTAGTTTACATCAGGCTCAGGCAGGTGGCACTGCAAGCACTGCCGAAGTGGTAGTCCAGGAGCTACAGTGATGCAGCAAGAAATAGGCAGGAGCCCAGCTCTGCAGTGGCGGCAGAAAGCTGTAGTGGGCTCTGAGCATCAGCGCAGTATGCAGCTGCAGAAGTTGGCCATGGAGATGTCACATCTAGTATGTGGTGGAAACCACAGAGGCCATTCCATGGAGGGTCCCATAACATACACAGCAGATAACAAAAGTTCTGTATGTATGGTGGATCCGGCAGTGCTAGCGAAGGGGTTCCCAGAAAAACGACAAATGTGCAGTAGCAGGAAGTGGCTGCTCAGAAAGAGGACAGAACAGCCGCAGGGCAAATGCAAGGCAGAGAAGTGCAGGAGGAGGAAGCCGAAAAGCCCCCCAAAAGGTACAGGAAACAGCAGACCAAGGGCGAGGGAAAAACAAACAAGCAAGGCAGATGGGGGGGGGCACAGGCAAGATGGAGAAAAGGGAGCAGCGCGCACCAGCACCTCACACTAGTGAGTGCGACTCACTCTAAACAGAGCGGTAGTCTGCTGCTGGATGAAATATGATGTGGGGGAGGAGCTCTTCCCCCACATAACCACGGGCATGCATCTTCAATTGTCATGTGTGTACAGTACACCAGCCTGTCTGAGTTGGGACTTTCTCTGCTTTTAAACTTTAATAAATTAAAATATAGCCTAGCTTTTATTATTGCTGAAAGTTATTTTAATGTTTTAAGTGATTTTATTTGTGTATGTTTTATTCTGTATTCATCTCCCTATTTCACTGTCTGTGTAAAATTTTTTGTAGGGTGCCCAGAGCCCCTGGGATTGGGCACCATAAAAATAAAATTTGCCTTGCCTTTAATCTGTTCAATTTTGAAATGTATGTATGTATAATTGTATAGACCTAATGTGTTGAACAGTAAAGCTTGGTTGATTGATAAATGATATAGGTGGACTAACTAAGTCTCAATAAAGTAGACTGTTTCCCTGATGACTGACCCTGCATTGGTTCACAGACATCAGTGACAGAGGATCATCTGATTAGTGTGCCTGAATCATGGCCAGATGACAAGCAGAACTAATCCAGGGTCAGCTGATGAGCAGTATGAACTATCTGAAGAGCTGAAACTCAGCAGCAAGCTTAGCCCAGTGTTTCGGGCATGGGTCTGTGAACCAAGAGATCTGAGTTTGACTCCTGATTCCCCTAATTCTTACATACCCACAAGTTTCACCAGAATGGTGATTCATGATGGTATAGTATTGGAATAGTATGTCTACCATAAGTGAGATACATAAACAAAGAAATAATGGAATTTGTTGGCAGTAAAGAAACATTTGGCCTACCCAGTCTGCCCAGGTGTTTCATGCCTAATCTGTCTCCACAAACCATCATATCATAACTAGAATCTGGTGAACATCCATTATCCCTGTCTGTTTTTTAAAACATAAACACACCTATACCTTGCACACTTGAAAGCCTGGCCACTGTTTCTGCCTCCACCACTTCTGCTGGCAGTCTGTTCCAGGTGTTTACCACCTTTTAGTGAAGAAATATTTTATCACATCTCTCTTAAACTCTGCTCTTCCTTCCAGCTTCATTTCATATCTCCTGGTCCTGGTACTCATTCTCATTTGAAAAAGACTTCCCTTCTGCACCCTGTTCACCATTGTAAGGTACTTGTAGGTCTCTATCATGTCACCGCTTGCTCTTCTCTTTTCTAGGGTGTACGTGTTGAGATCACTCAGTCTATCCTCTTAGGGCTTCTCGTGCAACCCCAGCATCATTTTAGCTGCCCTCCTCTGGAAGACTCAACCTTGTCTATATCGTTTCTGAGGTGTGGCCTCCAAAACTGGACACAGTACTCCAGAAGGGGTCTCACCAGTGAGCTATACAGTGGTAACCTCACCTTATTCCTCCTGCTGGATAGATCCCTACCTACTGCCATCACAGAGGTAACGAGCCTTTGTGTGAAGCAAATAAAACAAAACGATGTAAGAAACCACTGTGGTTCTCAAAGGAAGTGGCAGTGAAGGTTCAAGAGAAAAAGAAAGCATTCAGGAAGTACAAGGAATCACAGAAGGAGCAGGACAGAGAACTGTATCAGTTAAAGCAAAAGGATGCTGGGAAGGCAGTCAGAACAGCAAAGGCCCAAACCGAGGAAAAAAGATAGCCAACTCAGTTAAAAGGGGATAAACCTTTATAGGTACATCAGGAGCCAAGGAAGACCAAGGGAGGGTTAGTGAGGCTTAATAAAGGGGAGGGAGGGTGGGCAGACGGTGACTGTGAAAGGCAGAGATACTAAACAAATATTTTTGTTCAGTATTTACAAAGGAAGAGGGGGAGGTACCTAAAACAAACAGCAGAAACACTCTGGATACAAAAGTTGATACCAGCCCATTTACAGAAGAAAGGGTTCTGAAAGAACTCTTAAAACTGAAGGTGGACAAAGCAATGGGGACTGAAGGGATTCACCCCAGAATTCTAAAAGAACTAAGGGTAGAACTAGTGACACCACTAACTACCCTCTTTAACAAATCATGCGAGGATGGGGTGGTACCCGAGGACTGGAGGAGGGCAGATGTGATTCCCCTTCACAAAGTGGAGCACAGGAAGAGCAGAAACCACAGACCTGTTAGTTTAACCTCAGTGGTAGGGAAAATGATGGAATCACTTCTGAAGGAAAGAATTGTCGAGTATCTAGAGGCCAGAGGGGCACAGGACCCAAGGCAGCATGGATTCACAGTGGAAAGGTCATGCCAGACAAATCTGATAGATTTCTTTGACTGGGTGACCAAAGTAGTAGATCAGGGAGGGGCTGTGGACATGGCCTACCTAGACTTTAGCAAGGCATTTGACACAGTCCCACACAAAAGATTAATATACAAGTTAGCCAGCCTGGGAGTGGGTCCCAAGATGACAGCCTGGGTAAATAATTGGCTGGAGAATAGGACACAGAGAGTAATAGTAAATGTAGTCCACTCTGAAGAAATGGGGGTTACTAGTGGGGTACCGCAGGGTTCAGTATTAGGACCGGTCCTCTTCAATGTCTTTATAAGCGACATTGCAGAGGGACTGGAAGGAAAAGTATGTCTCTTTGCAGATGACACAAAGATCTGCAACACAGTTGATGCACAAGGTGGGGTGGAAAGGATGAGAAGGGACTTGGCAAGGTTAGAGGAATGGTCAAATGTATGGCAGCTTAGATTCAATGCTAAGAAGTGCAAGGTAATGCACCTGGGAAACAAAAACCCAGGGGAAGAGTACACAATGGGGGGTGAGATACTAACAACAACAAAAATGGAAAGGGACATGGGGTGGTCATATCAGATGACCTAAAGGTGGGCAAGCAATGTGAGAGGGCAGCAAGGAGGGCTGGGGGGATACTGGGATGCATAGGGAGAGGCATCACCAGTAGAAAACAGGAAGTTATTATCCCTCTGTACAGACAGATGGTGAGACCCCATCTGGAGTACTGCGGCAGTTCTGGAGACCCAATCTCCGAAGACATAGACAGGATGGAAGCTGTCCAGAGGAGGGCACTAAAATGGTGAGGGTCTGCACCAGAAGACATATGAAGAGAGACTTAAGGAGCTTAATATGTATAGCCTCGAGGAAAGGAGGGAGAGGGGGGACATGATAGAAACTTTCAAGTACCTCAAGGGAATCAACAAAGTCCAAGAGGGTAGCATCTTTCAAAAAAAGAGGTGTGCAAGAACAAGGGGGCACAATTTGAAGATAGAAGGGGGGCAGCTCAGAGGTAACTTAAGGAAGTATTTTTTCACAGAGAGGGTTGTGGATGCATGGAACGGCCTTCCGGAGGAGGTTGTGGAGTCAAAAACAGTGGTGGAATTCAAGCATGCATGGGACAGTCATAAGGCAATTCTAGGGGGTGGGGGTAGGAAGAAGTAGGCTGCTGGTTAACTAGGATCTGCAGCTTATCCATTAGGTAAGGAAATGGGCAGACTGGGTGGGCCAAGCAGTCCTTATCTGCTGTCAAAATCTATGTTTCTACGTTTCTATGCACCCCAGGATCCCACTAGCTCTACCCACTGCTTTGTCACACTGCCCTGCCTTCTTGCAGTTGTCAAGTGTGATAACCCCAAGGACTCTTTCCTGTTCAGTAATTGTCAATACCTCCCCTCATCCTATACTCAGTACCTGGTTTCTTATGCCTTAGGTGCATGACCTTTCAGGGTTTGGCATTGAATCCCAACTTTCATGCTTTACTGTTCATTTTCTCCACACTCTGCCATCTTTGTCGACCTTGCAAAGGCTTTTGACACGGTCTCATACTCCCTTCTCATAAACAACCTCTCCTGAGCTGGTCTGTCTGTCTCTACCACAAATTGGTTCAGAGCTTACCTTACAGGTAGGACACAACCAGTCAGGACCGCTGACTCGGTATCCCCCCCAATAGACACTGGTGTCCCTCAAGGGTCAGTGCTTAGCCCCATACTTTTCTCTATATTCCTAAATGACCTTACATTAGTATGTACCCCAACCTCCAACCATATGTACCTTGATGACACTGTAATGTTCACCTCCAGCCGTACTGTCTCAAATGTTGAAACCAGACTCCAATTGGACTTCAACAAGCTCCAATTCTGGCATAGCACCCACCAACTTTCTCTAAAGACCAAAAAGACTGTCTCCATGACCATTGGCACAAGTCAGAGACTCTCCAGGCTCACCTGCCTTCCCTCCTTCCTCACTCTCAATGGGACTTCACTGGAGGACACCTCCTCCTTCAGATACCTTGGGGTATGGCTTGACCAGCACTTCATCTTCTCTGGACATGTGAATGCTATTTTGAAAAAACTACTCCTCAAGCTCAACACTCTTTTCAGGAAACGTAACTCCCTACCTCTTCCGGTAAGGTGCGAACTAGTCCAGAAGATGATTCTCCCTATCTTCTACTACTGTGATGTAATCTACAGTGCTCCCCCAATGTCTGCCTTAACCAGATTGGATTCACTCTTCAAATCTTTCTGCTGCTTTGCTCTTGACGTGCCTCCACACACCCACCACTGTGATCTTTACCTCTCCCTTGCTTTCCCCTCACTTACCAATTGCCGACTGACCCATATTGCTAAATTCGCCTCTAAATTCTGGTTCAGTTCCCTCCCCCTCTATCTCTTGACTGCTCTGACTATCCCTCCACCCTCCCCCAATGCTCACTCAGATCCACTGACACTAGGACGCTGGTTGTCCCTCGTAGACTTACTATAGCTGGGCAATCTGCCTTCTCTCACAACCTTCCAAAGCTCTGGAACTTGTTGCCACCTCAAAAGGGAGGCAGTATAGCACAGTGGTTTAAGGCTCTGAGCTGCAAATCTGGTGACATCCTGCAGACCAGACCTGGGTTTGAATCCCACAGCTTCCACTTGCAGACTGTGTGACCCTGAGCAAGTCAGTTAACTTCTCTGTGCTCCCAAGTTGCACCTGTAAAATAGCTTTCAGCTTAGTGTGATAGTCCTGGTTAAACAACTAACAAAAAAAAATTAGACACTCATCTTCCTCTTACTCTATCTCCTTAGCCCTTAGAAATTACTACTCCTCTAACTGCTCATGACCCTAGGTGTGTTCATCTATTTGCTTGCTCTGCTTAATTGCTTCATTGCTCTACTGTCTCTCAGTGGTAGTTGACCCCTAGCACTTGAAAATACTGTTTTCACTTTAAATTACTCTGAATTTGTGTTCCAGCATTTCTACTACTTAACTGATGTGTCTTTTAAGCCTTGATGTATCACTGTTGTGGTATCAAATGTCTGTATGAATCCGTTTTACTGTATATGAATGCTTGTACTTTTTTGTTTTGACTGTGCTTTGTATTTGTATCTGTATCTTCCATTACCCTCTCTTCCTGGACACACCAGGAGATGAGCAACTTGTTCAGTGTGCCTTTCTGGTGAAACATTTAAATAAATAAATAAATATTAAAACTCTCCTGAGTGTACACCCTACTGCAGATTTTGTATCATCTGCAAAAAGGCATACCTTCCCATCCAGTTTCTCAGCAATGTCACTTATTTTTTTTAAATCAAAATTTTATTTTTAAAAGGATATAGAGCAAACAGTACATAGAAGTCATATAAAATATTATATAATACATAGCGTATACTTATTTAAAATCTTACAATTACATCTATTCATTAAAGCCAAGATTTTTTCTTTGTATTCTACTAAAAAGAGAAAGAAAACAATTTCATTCAAAATAACATTGACTCTTGTTGACCTCCTTTATGTAATACACTAAGAAAAACATAAATAATGATGTTTGTATACATTGAAGAATCTTAATATCATGCAAATAGACATCACTTGGATGGATGCTCACTTCCTAGAATTGAAAGGAAAGGGGTCCAAACTTTTTCATATATATAATTTATTACTTACTATTGCAGCAGCCCTTTCATTATTTGCTAGTACCTCTATACTGCTAAGCCATTCATTGACTGAGAGGGGAGTGAGGGATTTCCAATGTGATTCTAGTAATCTTTTAAGAGCAAGGGACAAAGCAATGATCCGATATCTTTGTGGTCTGCATAAAAAAAATATTTCGGTATCTATGCCCAAAATGAACAGTTTGCCTGAAAAAGGTATAGTAACATTGGTTACTTCTTCACACATTTTACGTACTTTATTCCAAATGTTATTAATGATTGGGCATCTCCAAATCATGTGTAATAGGTCAGCATGCTTCGATTGACATCTCCAGCAAGGGCCAGCTTTCAAATAATGCATCTCTTCTAGACGTTTAGGGGAAAAATAATAATGATGCAAGATTTTAAATTGAATAGTCCTATCTTGGACCTCCCTGCTACTCACATACACATTTTTCCAGGATCTCAGCCATTCCTCTTCCATCATCGTCTCTCCTAGTTCAATTTCCCACTTCAGCTTGGATGCTTGTGAGGGTGAGATTGCAGCATCAATATTTGTACTGTACTTATAACACATACCAGCTCCTTTTCTCCTAGATGCTAGCCTTAACAATGTTTCCCACTCATTTTGCTTAGGTAGAGTAAAATCTGATGTTAGAATGGAATTCTGTAATGCTTTCCTAATCTGTAAATAGTTAGCAAATTGAAACTTCTGTAGTTTGTATGTGTTCCTAACTTCTACAAATGAAAGCAAAGTTTGATTTTCTCCCTTCACTAGGTCACCTATGTTTGTAATACCTGCCTTTAACCAATCCCTTTAATATAATAGCTTCCCCCAATAATTAATTTCCACATTGTTCCAAATTGTCTTAAGCTGAGGGGGAAAACTAGCAAAATTAAGAATCTCCCTAATTTCCTTGATCGCGAGAAACGAGGAAGCAATGCAGGGGTTATCTTTAATATGCTTTGGAACTTTGATAAAAAGCATATCTGACAGTTTGAATGGAGAGACAAGTGCTTTTTCCACTGACACCCACATTGGAGTATCAGTTTCACTGTCCTCTGTTAAGGTATTTGACAGCATGTTTAAATAAAAAGGAAAGATGATATATTTTCCAATTTGGTACAGCAAAACCTCCTTCAGACCACGGCCTTCTCAGTTTCTGTATAGATAGCCTAGGTGGTTTAGATCCCCATAAAAAACCCTCATCAAACTCTCTATTCGCTTAAATATTTTGTTACTAATTGTTAGTGGAATACTTTGAAAAAGATAAAAAAGCTTTGGAGCAGCTATCATCTTAATGGCATTAATTTTACCCCATAAAGATAAATGCAGATCTTGCCATTTTAAAAGATCACACTCCAGAAACTTCAGGGGGTATGTTTAGTTCAAGCACTTTATCTATATCCTTTACTATAGTTATTCCTAAGTAAGTAATTTGAGTTTTATATTGCTCCTTTGGGTCCGCTTTCCCTATTCCTACTTGTTTAACAGGCTGAGGACCAATTGCTAAAATTTGTGTTTTATTTCAAGTTAATTTCAATCCAGAAATTTGTTTAAAATCCTCTAACATCTCACTCAAGGTGGTAAATAATTTCTCAGAGTTGATAGACGTAATTAATAGATCATGAGCATAAGCAAAAACCTTATTGGAAATCCCATTTATTTTAATCCCATGGATTCTCTTTTGTTCTGTAATTTTCCTAATTAGAGGTTCTATAGCAAGGATGAATAAATACAGGGATAAGGGGCAGCCTTGTCTAGATCCTCTATAAAGACTGAAATTATCCAATATTAGTCCATTCGTTACTACCCTGGCAGTGGGTCTATCATATAAATTCCTAATCCAATCAATCATTCATGTTGCTTCCCACATTCATATACGTTAAAACTGAGAATAAATATTTCCAATGTAAAGAATCAAAGGCCTTACAAAAATCCAAAGCCACTATGGCAGCTGGATTAGCAAATTTAGAAGCCAACCAGATAACGTGGAATAACCTTCAAACATTATCAACCCCTGACCTGCCTGGAACAAATTCATCTTGTTCTTTACCTAACAGTTTAACAATGTATTTTTTAAGTCTATTTGCTAGGATTGTTGATAAAATTTTATAGTCCACATTTAAAAATGATATGGGTCTATAATTATCACATACCAGTGAATCTTTCCCTTGTTTTAAGATAAGGGTGATGTAGGCCTCTCTCATGGAATCAGGTAGTGCATTTCTAATTGGTACTTCCTTACTCATTTCTAGGAGATATTTGCAGGGCTGCTCAGTTAAACATTTATAAAATTCTGAAGTTAGTCCATCTGGACCTGGCGCCTTATTAGAAGGCAGCTCTCTTATAGCAAGTGCCACCTCGTCCATGCCTATAGGTCTACTCATATCTGCTCTGTCAGCATCTGACAAAGATAGTAATTTAGTTGACTTAAGATACTCCTCTATAATATTACCTGAAGCCTCCTCGGGGGTCTGACATAGCTTTAAATAGAAGTCTCTGAATTCATTGCCTATTTCTTTGTTTGTAGTCACCACACAGTTTAGAGAGTTTTTAACACCAGCAATAACATTCTGATTTTGCTTAGTTTTAAGCCTATATGCCAACAACTTACCTGCTTTCTCCCCCATTTCTCAATAAGTTTGTTTTGTTCTAAATAGTGCGTATTCAGCAGTGGCTGAGTTAACCCTATTTATTTCATATTTTAACCTAGTAATTTTAAATAATAATTGCTCATCTGAGTTATTCAGCCTTTTAAAATCTTGCTCAAGTAAGTGTAATTCTCTCTCTCTTTATCTACTAAGTCCTTCTGAGATTTCTTTATCTGATAAGAGGCAAAACTTATTATCCTTCCTCTAATGTATGTCTTAAAGGCATCCCTCCCATAGACATGCATATGAAACTTCCTCATTATCATTTTTTTTTAAATAGATTTCTACTTCTTTGCTCAGCCATTTCTTGAAATCCTCATAATTTAAAAGTGAGTTATTCATTCTCCACCTCCTGGATCTCTCTCATTCTCCCCCAACAGAGACTGACAGCTTTAAAAGTGCGTGATCTGAAATGATGATATCATTTGACAGACACTGTTAATACCCCCATTAGTCCTTTAGAAAGCTTGAGATAATCAATTCTACTGTAAGAGTTGTGTCTCACTGAATAAAAGGAATAATCCCTGAACGCAGGGTGAACAAGCCTCCAAGTGTCCACTAAGTTTAAATCCTCAACCATTTTGTGAAGGGAGATTTGTGATTTAGTTTTACCCTCAGGCACAAAGATTCTGTTCCTGTCCAGCATAGGATCCATAACTTCATTAAAGTCCCCACCCACTATGACTTCATGATCCTTAATGGAGCCAATCCTGGTGGATATGTGGTCAAAGAAATTATGTCTCTGGGCATTGGGGGCCTATATATTTCCAATAACTACCTTACATCCATCAATGGAGACTTTTAGAATCTGAAATCTACCCTCTATGTCTGCATAATGCTCAGATTTAATAAAATTCACCCCTTTCCTTATCAGTATTGCTGTACCTCTCTGTTTGGAATTGAAAACACTAAGTTCCACTGAAGCAACCCATAATCTGGCTAACTTTGCTGCTTCTAAGGGTAACAAGTGTGTTTCTTTATGTAAGGCAATATCAATCTTATTTTTATCTAGGTATGAAAGAACCTTCTTGCGTTTAATGGGAGACCCCAACTTCTTCACATTCCAGGAGCAAATATTCAGGTTATTCATGTTTCTAAGAGTCGTATACAAATCTAACACCACTTAACTTCCAATATTAAGGTCCAACCATAAGAGATAGTACAACAAGAGAACTAGCTAAGTTCTATTAGAATCTCAATTGATAAAATCCCCTTGGTACCTGTGTTGCTTAAAAACCTGAATCAGTGAGATGTATTACTCTCTCTTGTTCACAATAAATTATCAAAATTGTTCAGTAGACAGTTCACATGTGCAGATATAATTAGACTACATACAATATAGACAGTGACAATGTATAGGTAAACAACTCACCTCTGAGCTTTTATATTATTTCAGTACCTTAACTTAAAATTGCTAGATTAAATTCCAACCTAAACATCGTAGGTTTATTCAAAACACAACTGAGCTGCTAAAAAAACAGTAGTTTATAAGCTATTGTGTAGTCAGCAATTATACCGGCCTTAAAAGCCCAAAGTGTCCCTGACTAGAGTAGTAAACAGCTAATTAAGTCCACAAGGTGTGAGTTTCCCCTTCCCCTAAAAGTAGACTCAGTATCCAGTAAATGCCAAAATATAACACATAAACTGACTTACTGATTGAATTGCAATGCTCAGGTCCAGGGCGTATATATAGAGAAAAACAAAAATACAATTATGTTTACAAGAAGTCAGAAGTGATATTGATGAGGACTCCATGAAGGGTAATGCAGAAATATGTACAGGTGCGAGGCATAGCCCGGGAAATAAAAAGAAGGTAATTAGAAAGAGAGAGAGAGGAAAAAAAAAACCCTTATGAGAAGAAGAAAAGGGACCTGTTCAACTTGCCTATCTTCCATGTCATGTGCTTCTACATATTTCTCCCATAGAGCTCCTCTTATTCATACCTCCAAGCCAGCTTACCCACATGCTACTGACATACATGAGTAAATCCAAGCAGTTATCAAATAAAGATTCCTCTTAGGCTTACACGCTGTACTCATTTCAGGCCATGCTTTTGTTTAATTCACAGCCTAAAGGTCTAAGTTTAAGCAGCATATGAGGGGTTGGTAGAATATGCACAATAACATTTATGACAATGCCAGGCCAATAAAGCACATTATAGAGCAGTCCCAAGGAGAATTTGAAATAGAAATAAGAAGACATAGGCTAAAGTGAGAGATAAAAGACAGACCAAAATCTTGTAAACACAGTATCTTAAAATACAATCTTAGCTATTAAACATATGTTAATGTCTCACAGCAACAAGAACCTTCATTGCTATTTAACCAGGAAATCAAATCAGGCTCAGTCAAAGCCGTATAGAGATAGCAGCTCTTTTACCTGATATGTTAGACTTTTAAATTGACAGCCTTTCAATTATCAGTCTCGAACTGGTCAATCCATGCTTGAATATGTTTCACATACCCAAAACAAAGCCAGCAAGCATAGTCCGTATAACTCTTCAATTAGAGCACACCTCGAAATAATTATCCTTGGATCACAGCATGCATGGAGCTTAGTGTCCTGAGAAGAATTGAGTCTACTTGAATCCACCGACCTGAATCTTCAGTTCCGTTTGTAAGAGGTGCACTTTCTGTGCAATATTTGCTGACGGTATCCAGTGCAATGGAATTAAGATCATGCCTGACATCTAAATCTGGGGAGGCTCTAGCAGATGAAGAATGGTTGCTATCCCTACTTCGCCCTCTTTTCTGAGGGTTCTGCTGCAGACTTGCTGGCCAAGGCATGTTTGAGGAATGAAATGATTGCCTAGGTTTTCTAAAAAATAGACTATTTGTGGTGCATTGAGTATGTCACTTCAGAGCCTCAGAGTAAAGAGGGGATGTTGTGGGTCTAGGGATCAGTGTAGGCAAATTCTCACTAGCACCTTCAGCTCGAACCTGGTCGAGAGGATGTGATTTGCTTGGGAAGGTTCTGACAGTGGAGCTTTGGTGATGAGTTCTGGGCTGAGCTTGTGCATCTTTCAAAAGTTAACAGTTTAACTTGCTTGGCCAAGAGATGGAAAAATGCCTATCCTTGTATTGTTGGATGTACTTCTACATTTCATTCACTGTATCACATACAACCTTCTGCCCATTAGACTCCTGAACAACTAAAGAAGCAGGATATTTAAAGTAATATTTAATTTCCAAATCCCTTGGCTGCTGCTTGGCCTCATAATACTCTTTTCTTTTTGAGACCACCTCAGAAGAAAAATCCTGAAATATCAAAATTCATTTCCTTCTCAATTTTAAAATCTTTCTTTCTCTGGATAGCCTCATAAGATCTTCTTTAAGAGTAAATCTTAAGAGATTTGCAATTATGGGTCTGGGCCTTTGGCTATAGTTTTAAGGAGCCAAAGACCTATGTGCTCATTCTATTTCTAGAGGCCATGACCACTGAAAATCTCGGATGTCCGGTAAACAAGCTTGTAAAAATGCAATCATGTTGTTTTGTTCTATTCCTCCGGGGAACCCTAAAATCCTGATATTGTTTTGGAGCCCTCTATTTTCTAGGTCATCCACCTTAAGTAAAATATCTGCTTTGACTGTTTTTGGGTTAATTGCTATAAATAGCCCATCATTGAAGTGAGTTCTTTAATTTTTAGAGTATTACTCGATATGTGTGTGCCCATTTCTTCATTTTGTTTTAAGAGGGTGGTTGATGTTATTGTGTCTTCTGCCTGACCCAGCTTGATTTCGGCTAGCATTTCTTTTATTTGGGATATATCATCCTTAGTGGCAAAGTCAGGATAAAATTCAGTATGCTCTCCCTTTTGTTTGTCATGGCACAACAGATGCGGTGAGCGAGGCCTTCCGTTTGACATTTCAGCTTACCACAGTGTTTCACAGATGTTTTGCTGATCCTGACAGGAGAGATAAACTTTCGAAAAGATGGTCTTTCAGAAACAAAATATGATCACTTCCTAGCCTGCACTATCCATCATTAGCAACATCAGTTTTTAATTTGCTTAAATAAAGATAACAGCACAAAATCACTGTAATTAGGGAAGGGCTTTAAAGGAGCTCACTCACTTGCGACCACCTTTACCTAGCACCAGCGCATGACAGCAATGTCACTTATGAAAACATTGAGGAGGACAGCTCCTGGGTTAAGCCCCATGGCACTCTCCTGGTCACTCTTCCATCATTTGAGTGAGTGCCATTTACCACCACCCACTGTCTCCTGTCTGCTAGTTTGTTTATAACCCAGTTCACTGCTTTGGATCCCACAGCAGGACTTCTCAGTTTATCTATCAGCCTCCTTGCAGCACAGTCTTGATCAGTCTTTCCTTTAGCATGGTTTATTTCCCCACCACTGATGTAAGACTGACTGGCCTATAGTTGCTAGCCTACTCACTGAAACTGCTCTTTTGTAGAGGGACTATGTCAATTCTTCTGCAGTCCCCTTAAACCATGTCTGTATCCAGACAGTTGTTGAACAATGCTGTCAGTAGGGCAGCTAGCACCATCCTGAATTCCCTTAGAACATTTGGGTGTATCCGATCTGATCCCATGGCTTTGTCTCTGACTTTGAGTCTTTGACTCCTCGAGTCCCTTTTGGACTCTTTCTTCTGAATGTTGACCTGTGTTCACCTCCACCCATTTCTGTTACTGTATAGTGGTCTGCCCCACCTCCCTCTACCATGAAGACTGATCAGACATACCTGCTTAGGATGTCAGTTCTCTCTTTATCATCTTCTGCACTGTCTCCCCTTTTAATTCTCACTATCCCTCCAATTGCTTTCCTCTTCTTAGCTACGTATTTGAAGAAAATCTTACCCACCCCCCCTTAGTTATCCCTTTGGTGATTCTTTCCACTTTCTGCATTTCTGCTCCCCTCAGCTCCTTGCCTGCTTCCATATGCTTTACTAGGTATACCTCCCCATCCTTCACTCCCGTATCTCCTTATACCTCCTGAATGCCACTCTTTTTTCTTTCTTTCTCCACCTTTGCCACTTCCTTAGAGAACCACAATGGTCTCTTTTTCCTTCCACTTTTACTCACTTCTGTCAGGCAGAGGTTAGTTGCTTTAGTTATACCCTCCCTTATTTTTGTCCACTGTGCCTCCACCCATCCCTGCCAATCCCCCCTTTCAGGCAGTCTCTAAGGCAGTACCCTATTTCTTTAAAACTTGGCTTCCTAAAGTCCAGAAACCTCGTCCCTAATGTGGTTAGCATCTGTTCCCATTTTAATGTTAGTTTACACTGTATGGTGATCACAGGTCCCAGGGGACTGCCCAATGTTATGTCTGTAATATTGTTCCAGTTTATAAACACAGTGTCCAGCACTGCCCCATCCTGAGTGGTTTCATTGACTAGCTGCCTGAGAAAAGATCCTTGTAGAAAGTCAAAAATGGCCCTACTTCTTGTGAAAGCTACAAACAGCTGGAAAGCTCCACTCCACATATGGCAGATTGAAGTCACCAACAGCACCTCCCATTACTCATCATTCTGATGATGGCTTTCCCAAATGCCATATTAAAATCATCTCCCTGTACTGGAGGCCTGTATACTGCTTGATGCAGATAGCAGCCCTGGGCCCTCGCTCATGGAAAACCTACAGTACCTCCAGCCCTTTCATTTCCTCTTGGTGACCCTGTACTCCATGGCCTTGATTCCCTCCCTCACATATAAAACAACCATCCTCCTTGCCCTGTGTCTGCTGAACATTGAGTGTCCTGGTAAGGCCATGGTACAGTCATGGTGCTCAGTGCAACACAGCTCCATAATAACCATTAAATCAAGATCAGCATTAGCCATGATGGCTTCCAGGTCTGGAATTTTGTTTCCAAAACTCCTTTCATTGGCACACGTGGTTCTCCAAACCTTTCTTCCCCATTTTCTGCTGCCCCACTTCCCCCTACCATTCCTGGCTATATAGTTCCCCAAAGCTCCCCTTGACTGTCCTCCAACTTTTTTTTATTTCCTTATTCCTTGTCACCTTCAATACTCTATCCTCTCTTCTCTGAGCTTTAGCCTCTGTTTCATTTGTCTTGTCCCCATCCTTTCCTTTCTGCACCCTGCCCTTAGGGAGTTTCCCTCCCCGCCTCCCTCCCAGCTACTCCATCATCTAAGGGAACAATGTGAGACTTTGTTTTCCTGCCTCACCTGGCTAGTTTAAATGCTCATTTTAGTAGAATTAAAACCTCCCACCAAGGACTGCTGCCCTTGTCTGGGAAATATGTAAGCTGTCTCCTTTATACAGGCCCATACTCTCCCAGGCAGGCACACAGTTTCTTAAGTAGGCAAAGCCCTACTCCATTCACCATGATTTCAACCAGTCATTAAATGCCTGGGGGAGTACCCTTGCATAATCCTGGCATTGCACAGGTAACACCTCAGAAAATCCACTGTGTGTACTACCTTCTTAAGGCCCCTCCCCAACTCCCTGAAGTCACCTTGCACTACCACTACCTTGTTCCTTGCCAAGTCATTTGTCCACAGATGGACAATGATGTCTAGCTCCCTCCATCTCCTGCTGCCCTAGCAATCCTCTGGATACACTCTCCACTCTCCATCCCTCCAAGCAGAAGAACCTGTCATGCACTTCAACTCCCTCACCCTTCCTCCCACTGCTTCCAAGTTGGTCTTCCTAACAACGAAGTCTTCCACCAGCAGCAGCTGCTTCCTCCTCTGCTGGGGGCCTCTTTCTCACTCCTTGGAGGCTTCATTTCTGTGGACCCCGACTTCCTGTTTAAAACACAAGAAGACCATTCCAGAGCTGACGTGCTATGTTTATAGATGACAACTCTAGCACAAGCAAAAAGGCTGCACAATCAACCATAGTATATTAAGCAGTAAAAATGTTTATTAAGCAGACTGGCAATTGATCAAAAACAGGCCTGTTTTTGAGCCATTGTCTGTCTCCAGTGTGGTACTATATGTAAGTGTATTTTTATATGCTTAAGAAGGGTTTTTGCAGCTAATACTATACGTTGCATGGTGCCATCTTTGTGCTTCTGCTAACCCCCCCACCTCCTTTTCCATTACTTCAAGTGCCTCCTCTCAGCTGCCTTGCCCGGCCAGTACAGCAAAGGAATTCTGCAGTGTTACAGGCTGATGAGTGTACACCCTTCTCACCACTCCCTCCCTCACAAAGTCCACAAAGGTCCATCTGCTCTGCCTAGCCATCCTTTTGAGGAATGTAAGCAGACTTAGTGGCCACTGGGTGTGGCAGAGAGTCCTCAGTACCCTTGCCAGTTCTACCCAGAGGCTAGGTCTTCTGCCCACAACCACGAGAAGTACATATGTTGTGCTCCATAAGATGTCCCAAAAGACTGTGGTCCCACACCCGTTGCACTGTACCACTTCCATGATCTTTCCTTCCTTTGCCTAGTGCCTATTCAAACTTCACTGTACCCTTCTGCCTCCTTCCTACTCCTAGTGTACTCCTACCTCTCCCTTCTGCATCCCTAAAACTAATTTGTTACCCTACCAAGTCTCTTGTTTTCCCTTGCTGTAACCCTTCTCCCTGTATTTAACTTATCCTGGGTGTGTACTACTCCTTTTCCATTTGTAGTATGGCTGAAAACTGCACCTACCTTACCCATAGTTGTTGTAAACAATATCCACTAATGCCTAATCTCCTGCCTTACTCTGGTACCCCCCCTGCAGAGTCTCCTCCATACTGTGGGCTTCCTGTGGATGCCCTAGAGATGCCTTCAAGGCAGATGCTCCACTCCTGATCTTTCCACTCATGCGATGAGACACTTGCATGATGGGACACACTGGGTGCTACTCTTTATTTGTAGAAATAATCTGTTATTATGTTTAACAGTGCAATGAACTCAGAGCAGTACTGACAGGGAACTGACAAAAGGTCATTAGTCAGGTGAGCAATCTATCTGGAGCGACAAACTACCTGCAGTACATGTGCATTGCAGCTTTGTTCTGAGTCAAAGGGAAAAGCACTTTAAAAGTTTAAATAGCAATAAATAACTAAATATATACAAATAAATAAATCAGGACAGAAGTCTAATATTAGACCATTTCAGGAAATCCCAAGAGTGTGCCTGTGCTGGACAATTTGAGATACCCTCCTTCCCAAAATGACTAGTATAATCACCCCCACAATTGGTTCCACTGAGGGGCCTTTGTCACAACAAAGATTGCTGCCAAGGGCTCTGTCCATTTCTGATGTGGTGGAACAGAGTCCTTGGAACCAGAAGAGGAAAGACATGTTAACACACAAAAGTCCATAAACTGAATGTGCACATGAGACTGGTGGGTCAAAGAGCAGGCTTAATTATTCCAAGTACAGTATGATACACAGCTGCTTCCCCCCCGTACCCTTTGCCAGAGTGCACAACTCTACTGGAGATACTGATAGAACTTATAACAGGCATGGCAGTATTACACAATAGACACATCAAACAATGATAACGTATCCAGTTGCTATCACACAGTTTGTGAAGGAAAGAACACAGGGGCAGTACTATGGAATACTATAAGCTACTGGCCATCAGAACCTCTTTGTCTAGGTGCAACTTATGTTGAATAGCAAGCCAGTTATGCTGTACAACATAACTAGATAGAAACCCACCTGGTAGGTTTTACCTCATGGAGTCTCGCTGTCTTAGCAGATTATACAGAATGCCAATGATTTAAAGAGCAAATTTCTACAGGTACATAAATCCCAGCCTACTTTACTGAGTGCGATGAAAGTGGGAGGTGTACTTATGAATCATCCAGCCACTGGAGTCAATCTTCTACAAAGAAAAATATCAAGCTTGTTTTCTACTGCTTCGGGGGCAAAATATAACAAGTAGACATCAAGGATAGAAATTTGCTTCTGACTAATGCCAGCATGTACTGTATATGCTTTAATCATGCAATATTCAAAACATGCTTCACCTTAAGAATCTGTAACCAAGACTGGAAGAAAGGGGAGGGAGGAGGGATGTTTGGGCAGTTTAGCAGATAATAAACCATCACCTCACTGTTAGGAGATCAAATGACTTGAGTATTGTACCTGTTCACCCTCAGTAAAATAAATCTCTTTCTAGTGAGCAGTCACCTATATAACAGGTTACCTGATATGAATGGCTACAACTGGTATCTCAGAAAATGACCAGGATTTACTATAAAGGTGAACTAAATAAGTCTTGCTACAGTAGACCATTCCCCTTTTGACTTGACCCTGCATTGGTTCACTAACATTAGTGACAGAGGGTCAGCTGATTAGCGTGGGTGAATCAGGGTCAGATGATGAGCAGAACTAACCCAGGGTCAGCTGACAAGTAGTATGAAATACTTGTAGAACTGACGCTCAGTAGCAAGTGTAGCCCACTGTCTAGGTCACAGGTCTGTGAATCAAGAGATCTGGTTAAGTCCTGATTTCCCCTAAATTTTCTTACCACCAGATTTCACCAGAGTATTGATTTATGGTGGCATGATGGTGGTAGTATAGTAAATCTGCCCTTAAGGGAGTTACAGAAACAAAGAAACATAGAATTTGTTGGCAGTAAAGTACCATTTTGCCCGCCCAGTCTGCCCAGGTGTTTCATGCCTAGTCTGACTCTGCAGATCACAGCTAGAATCTGGCAACCATCCATTCTCCCTGCCTGTTTTATAAAACACCCCATTATCTATTCTGTGAGCTCTTGAAGCTCCCCATTGTTTTTGCCTCTATCACTTCTGCAGGTTATCTGTTCCAGGGGGTTGCCACCTTTCAGTGAGGAAATATTACTTCTCATCTCTTGTAATTCTCCCTCCCTTCCATCTTCATCTTATCTTCCTGGCCCTGGTTCTCCTTTTCATTTGAAAAAGACTTCCCTCCGGCACTCTGTTCACCACTGTGGGGTACTTGAAGGTCTCTATCACGTCATCTCTCACTCTTCTCTCTTCCGAGTTGTACATGTTGAGATCCCTCAGTTTCTTCTTGTAGGGCTTCTCATGCAATCCCAGCAACATTTTAGTTGCCATTCTCTGGATGGCCTAAACCCTATCTATATCATTTCTGAGGTATGACCCCCAAATCAGGGCACAGTACTGCAAGAAGGGTCTCACCAGTGAGCAATACAATTGCAACCTCAGCTCCCTCCTTCTGCAGAATATACCCCTCTCTGTGCACCCCAGCATTACACTAGCCTTACCCACTGCTTTATCGTGTAGTTCTGCCACCATCAGTTCATCAGATATGATAACCCTCAAGGACCCTTTCCTGTTTAGTAATGGTCAGTACCTCCCCATTATCCTATACTCAGCACCAGGGTTCCTATGGCCTAGGTGCATGATCTTGTACTTTTCGGCATTGCATCCCAACTGCTGTGCTTTAGACCACCCCTTGAATTTCCTCAGATCACTGCTATTCCTCCCCATACCCTCCTGAGTGTGCATCCTATTGTAGAGTGTTGGCATCATCTGCAACAGACGTATCTTCCATTCCAGTTTCCCAGCAGTGTCAATTATGAAGGCATTGAAGAGGACAGGTGCCAGTATTGAGCCCTGTGTACCCTGCTGGTCATTTTACCATCATTTAAGTGAGTGCCATTCACCACTACATTCTGTCACCATTAACAAGTTTTTAACCCAGTTCACCACTTTGGATCCCACCTTAGGCTGCTCAGTTTCTTTATCAGCCTCCTGTGCAGCTCTATCCTAACCAGTCTTTCCCTTAACATGGTTTCCATTTAATTCCCCACCACTGATGTAAGACTAACCAGCCTATAGTTGCAAGCCTCCTCCCTGCTACTGCTCTTATGTAGAGGGATCATGCCAACTCTTCTCAAGACCTGCAAAACCACATCTGTTTCCAGTGAGCTGTTGAACAATGCAGTCAGATGGGCAGCTCACACTTCCCTGAGTTCCTTTAGAATTTTTGAATGCATTCAGCATCTGGTCCCTTGGTTTTATCCACCTTCAGAACTGTAAGTCCCTTCTGGACTCTTTCTTCTGAATGGGGACCTGTGTCCACCTCTCCCCCCTCCATTCCACTACACCCTGGTGGTCTGCCCCACCTCCCTCCAGTATGAAGACTGAACAAAAGTACCTGTTTGGAATGCCTACATTTTCATTGTCCTCCGCTATGCAGTCGTCCCTTCTAATCCTCACTACTCCTCCCATTGCTTTCCTCTTTTCACTTATGTATCTGAATAAAATCTTATCCTCCTCAATGACCTCTTTAGCAATTCTTTCCTCTTTCTGAGCCATTGTTCCCCTCACCTCCTTGATTGCTTTCATCTGTTTTACTAGGAATACAGAACCTCCCTGTCCACTCTTTTTTCATTAATTACCTTTGCCACTTCCATAGACAACCATAATGGTCTCTTTTTCCTTTTCCTTTTATTTACTTCCTTCAGGCAGAGGTTAGTTGCTTTAATTATTCCTTCCCTAATATTTTATCACTGTGCCACCACCCCTCCCTGCCAAGTCCCTCCTTATAAGGCAGCTTCTGAGGCAGTACCCTATTTCTTTAAAATTTAGTTTCCTAAAGGCCAATTGATTAGCCTCCATTCCTGTTTTAATGTTAAACCACACTGTACAATGATCACTGGCACCCAGGAGACTGCCCACTGTGATGTCTACAATTGTGTCCCTGTCCGTAAGCACCAAATCCAGCACTTCCCTGTCCCTAGTTGGTTCTTTGACTAGCTTTCTGAAAAGAGGCCCTTGTAGGAAGTCAACAATGGTCCTACTCTGGGCAGAAGCAGAAGCTGGAAGGCTCCACTCTACATCCAGCAGGTTGAAGTCACCTACTAGTAGCACCACCCCATTACTCGCCATTCTGTTGATGACTTTCCCAAGTACCATATTCAACTCATCTTCCTGTGCTGGAGGCCTGTATACTACCCTGGCATCGATAGCAGCCCTGGAATCTGTCTCCATGATGATCCACCATACCACCTACTGTTTCTTTTCCTCCTGGTGCCCCATACCTCCATGGCCATGATTCTCTCACTTACATAGAAAACAACCTTTACTTCCTGTCCTATGTCATAGAGTAGCCTTTTATGGCCATATTTCAGTCATTGTGCTCAGTGTAACACAACTCCATAATAGTCACTAAATCCAGGTGAGCCTCATCCCTGATGGCTTCCAAATCTGGAATTTTGTTTCCAAGACTCTTTTTCATTACAGCACATGGCTCTTGAAACCCTCCTTCCCCCTTGCCTGCTGCCCTGCTTACCTGACTATTCCTGACTGTGTTTTTCCCTGAAGCGTGCCCTGACTTTCTTCCTACTTTTTCATTTCCTCATTTCTTGTCTCCTTCAATCCTCTACCCTCTCTTACCTAAGTTTTACATCTTTTACTTTTATCCTGTCCCCATCCCTGCCTTTCTGCCCCCCTGCACTAGGGGACTTTTCCACCTTGAGCCTTCCCTCCCATCATCCAAGGGGGCAATTGTTGCCTTTTGTTTTCCTGCCCTCCCCCGGCTAGTTTAAATGCTCATCCAAGTAACACTTTAGCCTCCCACCAAGGAGTGCAGATGCTTTCCCAGAAGAATGCATGCCCATATTCTTCCAGGTAGGCTCCCAGTTTCCAAAGTAGCCAATGCCCTACTCCATGCACCATGCCTTCAACCAGTAGTTAAATGCCCAAGTGGAGTATCTTTGCATCTTCCTGGCCATTCAGAGATAGCACCTCAGAACAAAATCACTATGTGTACTATCTGCTTAAATCCCCTCCTCAACTTCCTCAACTCCCTGAAGTCACCCTGCACTACCACTACCTTGTTCCCTGCCAAATCATTTGTCTGCAGGTGGACAACAATGTCTAAATATCTCCCATCTCTTGCTGCCCTAGCAATATGCTGGGTATGCTCTCTATCCCTCTAAGCCAAAGCACCTCTCAGGAACTTCACCTCCTCTCCCTTCCTCCCACTACTCCCAAGCCTGTCCCCCTACCAACACAGTATCCTACCACCAGCTGCTTCCTCCTCAGATAGGGGCCTCTTCCTCATTTATTTGAGGTTCCATTTCCCAGGTCCCCCACTTCCTCCTTTCCCACTGCTACAGGTGTCTCCTTTTGGCTCTGCCATCCTGTTAGTACAGTGAAAGAATTCTGCAGTTGAGGAGTGTGCACCCTTCCCACCACCCCCACCCTCATGAAGCTCACCAAGGTGCATCTGTTCTGCCTAGGCATCCTTTGGTGGAGTGGTGGCAGGCTTAAGGGGGCCCTGGGTGGGAAAAACCATTTTGCCCTTGCCACTTTGACCCAAAGTCTAGCAACTTCTGCCCACAACCCAGAGAGGTAAGTGCAAATGGGGCAGTACCTCAGGCTTCAGAAAGTGCCCAAAAAGACTGCGGTCCCACACCCATTGTACTGCACCACTTCCATGATCTTTTCTTTCTTTGCCTAGTGTCCTTTCAGACTTCTCTGTAACCTTCTGCCTCCTTCCAACTGTACTTCTATTGTACTCCTAAAACTCCCTTGCTTCCCTTAAACTAATTTCTTACTCTACCCTAGATAGGGTGTATCCAGTTTTTCCCTTTTTAAAGCCTTCCTACCTGTTCCTGCCTTATCCTGGGTGAGTACTACTGCTTTCCCATTTGTAGTACAGCTTCAGTCTGTACTTCCATTCCCCAAAGCTGTTGTAAACAGCTTCCAGTAATAGCTGCTGTAAACAGTATCCAGTAATGGCTGCTGTAAACAGTATCCAGTAATGGCTGCTGTAAACAGTATCCAGTAATGGCTGCTGTAAATAGTATCCGGTAATAGCTGCTGTAAACAGTATCCGGTAATGGCTGCTGTAAACGGTATCCAGTAATGGCTGCTGTAAACAGTATCCAGTAATGGTTGCTGTAAATAGTATCCAGTAATGGCTGTTGTAAACAGTATCCAGTAATGGTTGCAGTAAACAGTATCCAGTAATCGCTGCTGTAAACAGCTTCCAGTAATAGCTGCTGTAAACAGCTTCCAGTAAAAGCAGTTGTAAACAGTATCCAGTAATGTGTTATCTTCTACCTTAATCTGCCATCCCTTCTGCAGATTCTCCTGTGGCCTGTAGCCTCCCTACAGATGTTCTGCAGACCGCTTTCAAAGCAGATGCTCCACTACTGCTCTGTCCAAGGCAGCATGGTTTTACTGGAGGGAGGTCATGCCAGACCAACCTCATTGAGTTCTTCAACTGAGTGACCAGAGAGGTGGATCAGGGGAGGGCAGTGGATGTGGCCCACCTGGATTTCAGTAAGGCCTTTGATACAGTGCTACATAGAAGACTGTTAAGCAAGCTGGAGAACATGGAAGTAGGTAAGATGGTGGTAAAGTCGGTGGAGATTTGGCTGGATAACAGGACGCTGAAGGTGGTGGTAAATGGCAATTACTCTACAGAGGGTAAAGTGACCAGTGGGGCACCACAGGGATCAGTGCTGCATCCAGTCCTCTTCAATGTCTTTATCAGTGACATTGCAGAAGGCGTAGAGGGGAAGATTTGCCCGATCGCTGATGACACAAAGCTCTGCAACAGGGTGAACACACCAGAGGGAGTGGATCAAATGCGTAGAGATCTGCAGAAGCTGGAGGACTGGTCAAAGGATTGGCAGCTGTGATTTAACGATAAAAAGAGCAAGATAATGAACATGGGGCACAAAAGCCCAGAAACAACATATCAACTGGGGGGAGGAAAAAGAATGCTCCAAGCAGGAAAGGGACCTAGGGGTTATCATCTCTTTCATGTTTTTTTGTTTTTTTGTAGTCTTGCCCACCCCCATTCTCCCTGAAGGGAATTCAGTCTGTGCCTGTGCCGCCCTCCCTAAGCCCAGTCTTACTTCCCTGGGTGGGGCCACTGAGCAGGCACCCACTCTCCAAGTTCCATGGTAGTGTAGCCTGGCTTACCCTAGGGTAGGGCCACAGGAGCAGACCCCACCTGATGGACACTGTAGGCAGTGGGGGCATTGATGGAACTGGGCGTCATGCTCAGGGGCTGGTATTTCTTCTTTTAGTGAATGCAGCAGTACATGGAGGTGGGATGCGCAATGATGACCTGCATCTGCCCTGCCCCCCTCAGGTGACGATGCCAGCACAATGGATCCCCCCGGCCCCCACCAGGGGTCCATTGTGTGCCGGACACTCTACCCCCCCCCCAGAGAAGGAGAGCAGTCTTTAGGATGTTCGATTCTTCTCCCCCAGATGGACCTCTCTGATGCCCCCAGTACATTTCCAAACCCAGGTCATTGGCATTGCAGATGGACGCCCTGCCTCTGTGACATTGGGCCAGTCTCGGGGGGTTATCATCTCTGATGACCTGAAGGTAAGTAGGCAGTGTGACAAGGCCTCAGTGAAAGCAAGCAGGGTGCTGGAATGCATAGATTGGGGAATCACCAGTAGGAAAAGGGCAGTCATAATTTCACTATGCAGAACATTAGTGAGGCCACACCTTGAGTACGGTGTCCAGTACTGGAGACCTTACCTGCACAAAGATATAGATAGGGTGGAGGCGGTTCAGACCAGAGCAACCAAGGTGGTGCAGGGATTACATCACAGACCCTACAAGGATAGGTTGAAGAACATAAACATGTACTCCCTGAAGGAGAACAGGGAGAGGGGGGGATATGATAGAAACATTTAAGTACCTCAAGGGGAGGATTAAGGTGCAGGAAAATATAATTTTTCAAAGAAAGAGATGCTGAAAGATGAGGGAATATGAGATGAGGCTGGAGGGAGGGAGGTTCAGAGGGAACATGAGAAAGTACTTCTTCACAGAAAGGGTTGTGGACAAATGGAACAGCCTGCCAGAGGAGGTGGTGGGGGCAGAATCTATTACAGGCTTTAAAAACACATGGGATAAGCATAGCGGGATGCTGGTAGTTGGGGAAGGGGTACAACCTTGTTCCAAGAAAGCTTAAAAAGTGCTGTTAATTAACACTAATGGGCAGACTGGGTGGGCCAAAGGCCCTTATCTGTCAACAACATATACGTATCTATGTATGTATGCATCTATGTGATGAGACATTTGCATGATGGGACATGCTATGCATTACTCCTTATTTACAGGAAGAATCTGTTATTATTGTGATTAACAGTGTACTGACCCCAGAACAGTGCTGACAGTGAACTGGTACAAAGTCAGTAGTAAGATGAGCAATCTAGCTGGAGCAACACACTATCTACAGTACAGCATTGTGTGGGCATGTGTGATTTTGTATTTTCTTGGAACTTGGCTTCCCAGCCAAATGCCCTTTGGGGTAACCCTTGCCTCAGTGTTTGTGCACAGAGGTTCTTTATCTACAGTACATGTGCATTAATGTTTTGTACTGAGTTACAGGTGAAAACACTTCAAAAGTTTAAATAATAATAATATATAACTGAATATATAAAAATAAATAGATCTGTACAGAAGTCTAATATTAGGCCATTATAGGCAATCCTAAAGAGTGTGCCTGTGCTAGACAATTTGAGACACCCTCCTTCACAAAATGTCTAGTATAATCACCCCCATCGTTGGTTCATCAAGACACTTAAGGCCCACTGCCACAACAGCAGGAGCAGGCCAGGGTCTGTCCATTGCTGATTTGGGGGACCAGGAGCATTGGAACCAGAAACACATTATGTTAACATACAATGACCCCTATGTACTAAGGGGTGGGTTGCCTACATGCCTCAGGTCCATGGTGTGTAGGCAATCCTATGTATGAATGTCATGTACTGGTGATCCTGTGGAGCCCTTAAGGTATTTATGGAAGGGACATGTGTCCCTTCCACACAGGATCCCCTGGCTGGTCATGCAGTTACACACACAACTGGTTTGGGGGTGTGCCTGGGTATGTGCATGTACTCTCTACCATTTACAAAGGCACAGAGTGCAAGGCAAAGGGGTGCAGGATATGTCATCAGGGACCCTCCCACATTTTTTGTGTGCCCTTCAGTTTACACCACCCAGCTGTGGCCAGACAAGGAATCCCTCTTCCATGCTAGTCTTCCCTCTGAGTTCTCTGGGAGGGCTGAAGACAGCCATTTGGGCACTTGCCCACCTTTTAAAATTTGAATATCCCATACCTTCTCAGAATCATCTGCTCTGTATGGCATAGGGGATCCAATATGGGGCTAGGATGGCCATCCGATTTCGATGCCCGCTTGTGTACTCTGATATGCCCACAAGCAGCAGTGCACAAGGGAGAGGGTTCAGGGCCAAGGACAGGCACTGCACAGTGGCATATGTTTGTGCATGCAGGGCACCATGTGCCTGTTTGTAGGTGTGGAGCTGCACAGCCATGGTACAGTCCTGTCATGCATACCCTGTACCGCATACTACATAGGCCCGAATGTCCATAAACTGAATGTCCACATGAGACTGGTGGGTCAGACAGCAGGCTTTATTACTCCAAGTGTGGTACACAACTACTCCAACCTGATGCCATTTGCCAAAGCCCACAATTCCACTGGAGATTCCGATAGAACTTTTAACAGGCATGGCAGTATTAGACAATAGATGCATCAAACAATGACAACACATCCTGTAGTTGTCACACAGTCTGTGAAGGAAATGGCATGGGGGAGTCTTATGAAATACTATAAGCTACTTGGCATCAGACCCTCTTCTCCCAGCAGCAACTTGGGTTGGAAAACAAGTCAATTATGTTGTACAACATACTGCAGCTAGGTAGTGGCCCACCTGGTAGACTTTACTTCTGGATGTCTCGCTGTCTCAGCAGGTTACATAGAATGCTAAGGGTTTGGAGAGCAGCATTGTTACTGTTACACAAATTCCAGCCTCCTTTACAGAGTGTGATGAAAGTTGGAGGGTTACTCATGAGTCACCCAGCCACTGGGGTTGATTTTCTACAGAGGAAGCCAAAACAACTGCTGCCTGCACATCTTTCATCTTGGTGGATGGTCTACATAACAATAATGGGGCACAGACAAAATGGGTAGGGAAGCAATCACACGCAAAGCACACACACACACGATAAGCATTACCCATCATCATGATCACAGCTCTCTACTTCCGCCACACTGTAACCCCATCCCTGCTTGCAGGTTTGCTTAAAAAGTCATAGTAATCCCTCCCACTTGGCACTCCTCCCTTGATCAGGTGATGCAGTACCAAAGCAGGCTGTTATTTTTAAAAAAATGGAATCTGCAGTAGCAGATCCAGGGAACTAATAAAATTACCACAAGTGTCACAGCCCATGTGAACCAGGGAGTACCCAATGGTTACACAAAGCAGGTCTCCATAGCAGTGTACCTCAAGATGCAGTGCACCTCCAGATTTGCTTGACTAAGGTGTAAATTAAGGCTCTAGTTCGTGCTAAAATGCATGTCTCCTAACATAATAGTTACCTTGCTATTGGGCAAGCCAATAAATGGTCTTAAATTTCAACATTTTTTGACTGCTTAATAATATCAAAACAGAGGGGAAAATAACCAGTGATTAATTTAAAACTAAAAATATTATACCTGAAAAACATTTTATCCTTAAAAGTAAACAGTCAACACCACAAGCCCCACAACCAAATGTGGGTCTGGTCCCATTTTGCACTTTGTGTGCAAAAACATTTTTCTTACTTACTGTTAATTGCAGCATAGTTGATTGTATTAGGCTGATTACACTGACTTTCAAGCTGACATTTTCTTTAACCAGAAACCTGAGAATCACCTGCAGTTGACATCAGAGTAGGGCTACAGTAGTGGAAGATTCAACAGTCTGCAGTGCACGTTAGAGATTTCATTAGCTTAGATCAGATGTTTGCCACTCGTACTGTTCTCCCAGGGCTAAGTACAGCCCTCTGTGACTGCATGTATCACCAGGAGGACAACAAGACCAACAAACAAAAGACCCATCTCATGAACTGCTGGTTTGCCCTCACTGGTGTGTGTATATCCCTTTAAGCAACTAAGAATCCCACAGGTAGCAATGGGCTTGGCGGAGGTTCACTCTACACCCACCATGTGCACACTGCCCACTGTCAGCCTCCAGTGTGTGTTGCAAACTGAACTTAACGCTAAGGCTAGGCAGCATCTCACCATTCCCAGGTGGAATGGCCTGGGTGAAAATGGCATCTTGTGGACAGTTGTGTACCCATCTAGGGTAAGAAACAGGGTTTTAAGTAAGCTGCCAAAATTGATTAGCAGTTTTGCACATGAAAGGGCTAATCGATTGTGAAGATGCATAGCACTTGCCTCAATTTGATTAGCAAAATAAAAAATACTAAAAATGTGTATACATACAATTTAAAAAAATACATTTTATCCTGAATAAAAATTCTCATTAAAATTAGCCCTGTCTATGTGTGATCTGTTTCAATACACAGACACAGACACAAGCCTAATTGGCAGTACAGCCTAGGATTAAAGTAATGAGCTATGAATGAGCTTGGTACTTCCAGTAGACCTGGGTTTGATTCCCACAACCTCCACTTGCATACTGTGTAACTCTGAGAAAGTCACTTAACCTCCTCTGAAAACAGATACTTGTGTCTTGGGCCATATCTGGGTACCAAAGAATTAACAGACACTCCAATCACTCCAGCAGACCTAGGTTTGATTCCCACAATTTCCTCTTGCATATTGTGTGACTCTGAGAAAGTCAGTTAACCCCCCACCCCGTGCTCTCAGGTCACCCCTGAAAACAGGCACTTATATCCGCAAGTGTGCCATACCTGATTACCAAAGAATGAATAGTAAAAGCACTAAGGGCAACACTCCTTTCCTTCTCTGAGCTCACTTCACTTGTGCAGCATGTCACTCTTTTTGCTGGTTATGAGCAGCTGTCTTCTCTGTGGTGCCACCATACAACTGTTTCCATGGGGTCCTAGTGACTGTTTGGTGCCAAAACCCAGAAATAACAGGTGCTAGGAACATTGGACGTGCAGCAGTTGGGGGGACACTCAGAGCAAAGGAATGACTCGAGAGCTGGAGAGACTGTCTGTTTAACTCCCCCCCAAGTGCCCTGGTGTTTTGGTGCTGCTGATAGTGTACTATAACAATCTCACTGCCATGACTCCAAATTCTGGAAGTCACTTCTAGTAGCGCTTTGCGATATTGCAAAGCACTACTGGCAGTGACTGCCAGCATTTGGAGCCGCAGCGGTGAGGTATTTATTATACTATTGGTGGCTGAGGAGAACGGGGGAGGCTCACGGAATGGATCATATTTTTTATGATCCAAAAGTAGAAATGGGTCACATGAGCAGCTGGTTCACATCACAAAATGCAATAAGCAACCAACTATTTAAAACCCTGAGTAGCTGTGGGTTCTACAGCTGCTGGGTCTGTCGCATGCTGTTGTGTGGTGGTGCCCTGTGCATGTCACTGATGCCTATCAAGTTTGTCACTTTAGCCATTTCAGGGGCACCTGATGGAGATAATTCTATTGTTCCTGGACCATCCACTGCCTATGCTGTGGACTCAAATGATGCTGGATCTGGTGAGGGGTATGCGGCTGCTAAAAGACTGGAGCTCACAGGCTCATAGTAAATTGATGATTACAGGATGCCCTGGTACAATGTGGAGCCAGACATGGTGAATACCAGCCTATGCCTGTGGTATTGCAGGGGGTGTGGCATTGCAAGGCATGCTGCGGTCTGCATGGGGATGTGGCATTGCAGAGTATACTGTGAGCTGCATGGAGTATGGCATGGCAGGGCATACTGTAGGCTTCATGGGGTTGTGGCATGGTGAGGCATTCTGCGGGCTGCATGGGGTGTGTCATTTCGGGGCACAGTGTGGGCTGCATGGGGTGTGGCATGGTGGGGTAAACAGTAGGCTGTATAGGGTGTGGCATGGCAGGGCATACTGTAGGCTGCATGGGGTGTGGCATGGCAGGACATTCTTGGGGCTGCATGCAGCCAATCTCTATCTCCTCTCCCTCTGCAAGACACACCAGGATCACTTGTGGGCACAAGATGCCCTTTTGAGGGCTCAGAGGAGATTGACATTAATCCAGAGCCCCCAAAGAAAGTACTGACATTGGCCTTGCAGGCAGCAATGAAGCTGCAATGTTTTTAATTCTGGAATCCTGTAAGTTAGCAGGCTATAGTCTACTATTTTCAGTACTTGACTACAGGTTATGAATTTATATGGGTGCTAGTGAAAAGCTGCTTGCCAGAGTACAGGTGACATTTAACAGTATCTTTCATTTTGTTTACAATCTTTCTAGGTCAGTCTATCATTGTCGGTTACATCAGGTTGTTGGATGCCTTACTCTGGAGGACAGTGTGAACATATGAGTGGGTGTTATTTTATACAGATCTCAAATGGGCTTACCCTCAAACTGTAGATTTACTTTCTTATCGGGGTAGTTAATTTTGTGGGCACCAGGGCCCAGAGCAGAGCAACTTATAAAACTCCTCTATTAAAAACTACTTCGGGGCAAAGGTCTATTCTATTCTATTCAAAGCTAAACCTTCTATAAGTAAATTCCAACTGCTATTACTCATTGTCTAAGACTGAACACCTTCAACGTGGGTTTGAAAAAAATGCTCCTACTAAGGAAATAATTGTACATGTTAATCTGTGTTTTGTATTGGTGTACTATGTTTTCAGTGCTTGTGTAATTTTATGTACTTGTCACATGTGAAAACAGGCAGTTTTTGCTCATCTGCTAACTAGTATAAAAAAGTAATCAAATCAATATCCATGTAGTACAGGTGTGCAGTGCCACAGTGAAAGAATAGCAGGTGTGCCAGGGACAACAGCAGCCATATCTGGCCCCTGTGGGCATGCTGCCCCACCATTAGTGGGCACCCCTGAGAGACATGACTGGTGTCAGGGTACCGGACACCAGGACTTATGCAGAACTTTATGCATTTTTCCAGATTTGCAGTATATGCCTGTCTACACATTTGACTCCACCTACTCTGTGTCCTGTCATTCTTGGGGGGGGGGTGAGGAAGGCATGTGCATACTAACTTTATGCTGCCCTTCTGCTTGCTGTGTCCAGCACCATGCTATGTGCTCTACTGCAGCAGTATGTAGCATTGTGCATATGTGTGTTGCTGTCACACATACATGGACATGTCCATTCTGCCACGCACTGCAGACCCCTGTGCAGTTCTGCATCGGCGCTGTGCACCCAGTACCGAGGATGGTTGTGCATTTTGCATATGACCAGTAGGCCCACTCAGCCTAGGTAAACTCCTCCACACTCATGCTACGCAGGGCATAATGCCTGTGTAGACATAATTCATTGGGTCCTTAAGGAATAAGTCGGATGGCCAGAGAGAGATATTCTGTGAGGATCAGCCACCTTGCAAATTTGCTGTTCAGTGCAATGTGAGAGACTTTTCTAAAGCAAAAGAAAACACATACTGGAGGGCATTCTGAAAGAAATGTAAAATTATGAATGCTGCAGTGGCCTGTAAACAAACAAAAACTCCCAGGGAAACATAAATACTGAATAATTTATCAGTTTGAAGGTAGGGTTTGTTAATGTGTATCTATCTTTGTTTCAGATTAAAATGTTATGTATATTTCATCTAAGTATTTCCAGAGAGATATGGTGAATGTACAGCACATTTCTTTTGTTTTTTTTGGTTTTGCAAAACAGCCTTCTTTAAACATAATTTATATTCTCTGTCATACTGCCAAGCAAGCAGAGATAAGCATGTGGAAAATTATAGTCCACTCCTTCTTTCTTCTAGAGGGTGCTGAGCATGCAGAGGAATATGGATTCTGCAGTAAGAGTTATGTGCTGGGGAAATTTGTATGAATTGCCTTTATTTTACTGTAAAAACAATGCATTTGTTATGACTTGGGGACAGTGTGGGACAGAAGAACTGAGTACACCATCAGTTGGAGTGCTGAAGGTAGGAGTTGAGCTGGACCAGCCAGAGAAATTGGTGGGCCCACTGGGCCATGAAGCTGCAGCCCTCCAATAAGGAGACTGTAGTCTTTGGGGTATAAATAGCAGGAAATTGCAGTGTGCTCCCTTTTTTGGGCTACAGCGGGTGTAGCCCTGCAGACCTTTTTACGATGAGTTACTGTTAGGGACTATGCATTCCTTCACAAAATTTTAAGAACCCAGATTGAGTAAAACCTCCCACAATGGCCCACTGTGCACTGTACCACCCCAGCCCTCTGTTCCCAATTCCTGCTCACAAAAGTGTACCTTTTTCCAGTTGGAGTTATAAAAGGAGTTGCATTAACAAAAAAAGGATAAACCCTTGGGCATTTGTGTGTTTGTTTAGTTTTTGGGAACTTTCTCAATTAAGTTGGAAGCAAGAAGAGAGAGAGAGACAGAGAGAGAGAGAGAGAGACTATGCTTCTTTCTTGTCAATTTCAGCGTCTCTCTCTCCTCCGCTACACTGGAGGTGGTCAGTAGTTCTACAAGAAGGTGGTTTTAGGCAAATTATTCGAAATAATACAAAAATAATAAAACAAAAAACGATTCTAAGTCTGCTGTAACCTGTTTTGCAATACAAAGAAATTTAAGGAATGAATTGTGAGCCTTCCCAAGCAGCAGCCACTCTTGCTTAATATATTTTGAGTGCAGGCTACAGTGCAAGCTCCAGAAGACAACTCAGGATTTAAACAAACAAACAAAAAGAAATTAGCAGGCTATGTTTTAATATTATATGAGTGCTGGGGCAATTTTCTCTATTTTAATAAGCTCTTTTCCCCAACAGAAGTATTTACATACTACACAGCCATGCCCCTCCTACAAAGGGTCTGTGATCAATAACTGTATTCACCCCCACTTCCAGAGATGAATACAACTACTGATCAAAGACCAGGCAGATGACTGCATTACTGTTCCGTTCCCCATAGCTTCATGCTTCACCCATACTGTTTTTGCCGATATTGGGGTGCCCGATCCTCGAGTTGGTATGTATCCCCACAACCCCCACTATTGTGGCATACTGGGAACCCATCTCAGTTTTCCTAGATAATTATTTTTTTGTTTTATTTAGTTTTGCTTTCTGACACTGGGATGTCCACTCCTGGTGTCGGATGCCCCCCAAGACAACTTTCATTGCCAATGGAGGTGCCCAATCCCCCTGACAGCAGCATGTAACCACCACCAAACTCATGTGGCACACTGGGAGACAACTCCAGTGTGCCCAAAAGCACTTTTATTTTTTTTAACCAGTAAATACAGAAACACATCCACTGTCATCTATTTTTAATCTGTAAAAAAGAAAACAGTCCCTCTTCATCTCCTCAGTTGCCTCTCCCCACCCTCCCACTGAGCACCCACCTCCCCACACACCCTTACCACATACTTACCTCTGGAGGTCAGCTCTGTCATCTTCTCTGGATCAGGACATGTCTGTACTCTTCAAAGCCCAACTGCAAACTGAAGATTTCAAGGTAAGCCATATAATGGGAGGTTTCAACTTATGTTGATATCTCAGCCATTGTTTGGAATTTTGATCTCACATTTTCAACATGGGGTTCTTGGGACCCCACCTCATGAACACTGGCACTGTCATTTCATTATTTGTCCCAAAAGGTGATTTTGCAGTCACTGCATGGAATCATCTTTTTGGGACCAGTAAACAGAACAATAGTACCATTGTTGATGAAGTGGGGTCTCAAGAACCCCATGTTGAAAATTTGATGAGAAACTTCCAAAAAATGCCCGTGTTATGAGCGTGCATTGTGCGTTTACTATGCACGCTTGTAACTTTGCCAGCTTTTTATATTTTCACCCCAGATTTTTAACATTGCCATTTTTGCCCACCTCCTTTTGACCAATACAGCTGTCATTTTTCATGTCCTGCCCAAAATGTGTTTTCACACCTGTGGTGCAGAATGGTGTGGTTGCTGTGCAAAATCAACTTTTGGGACAGACTAACAAAATGGTAGTGCAACTGTTCATGGGGGGGGGGGTCCCAAATGCCCATGTTAAAAATTTGGTGAAAAAATGCAAAAAAATGACTGGGTTACAAGTGTGCATTGTGCAGTTTCTCTGCACATTCGTAACTTTGCCAGTTTACAATATTTTCACTCTAGCTTTTCAACATTGCCATTTTGTCACACCTACTCATGAATAGTAGAGCTGTCATTTCTCATATCCTGCTTTTTTTTCAGCTTTAATAAATTATCTAATTGATCAGCATTAGGTCTGCCTGAGAGTGTTTATCTGTTTGTTTGTTTTGTTCACAGGGGACTGTTACATTTATTTTTATAATCCAGTGAGCCCCACCTGTATCTTTTTAAAGTTTTGTTTTTTTGGTGGAGAACCAGGAATTTTGGTATGAGCAAGTCTCTTATGTTTTTTGACTTATGCTAAAAAACTACTTGAGGGTCTTTAAACAATGAGGTTGCCATAGCCAGTCTGAGGAGATGGCACCACAGTCAATAAAGCTTGGTGACTGGCCCACGGTGCTTGATTTCAGATTGGTTGGGGGGGCGCATTTTAACAAGCACTGTATTGAAACACTGATTGTACAATGGCAAGAAAGAATCCTGGCTTCTGATTGGTCAGTTGGCTACCACAGCAAGGATGTAATCCTGGCATAACATCCCTGCTGATTGTTTATTGGATCTTCATTATGATAATTATCTATTTTCTCTTAAGAAACAAAAATATTTTTCCAGACTAACACAAACATTCTTTAAATGTATTCTGTATATAACAACAAACCATTGTATAATAGGGAATAATGCCCTCCAGGGTGGCTGTTATGCCAGGATAACATCCCTTCTTGTGTGTTGGATGCCCTTGGCTTTTGGCCTCAGACCCAACCACCCTAGGCAAGATGTTATCCCAGCATAACACCCACTCTGTCAGGCATTATTCCTTTAAAGATCAATTGATGGAGAGAGACAGAGCTGTGGTGTAACTGAATCATAGCCACAGACATTGCCAGCTATTTCCAGCTATTTCACAAAATTTCTATAGAGTTTCTCTCTGCTGCCCCTACTGTGGAAATGCAGAAAGCAGAAGATATTTCAGGAAATATCACAGAAATTTCGGGAAATAGCTAGCAGTGTCTTTGGCTGCTACTGTGCAAGTTTACTTGGGGATTACAGTTGTGGCCATTTGGCTATGAATATAGATAAGTGCACATTAACTTTTTGTAATTTTTCACCTGTAATAGCACATGCAATGCAGCTGTCAGTGGGCCTGCAATGTTTCAATAGCTGGATACCCAGTAAAGCACTGGGAACTCCTTAATGGACTAAGGGCAATAATACCAATAACAGTGATGGTTTACACCTGGAGATATACACAGTGTGGGAAAGTGTGATAAAGTGAAGGGTGGGGGTGGGCACAAGTAGATGGTTAGTGCCATAGCCATCTGCATACTATTTGATTATTGCTGCTTATTATTTGCACTGCCTTTTTTAACCATTTCCTTTCCTAGATCCTTCAATCCTTTCCTGTTGTAAAATAATTTCTCATGGTTTGCACTTTACTAATGTATCAATTGCATTTGTGTTATTTGTATTGCATTGTGTGGGTGTTGGGTGGGTTGTATGTGCTGGGCCACAGTGTAGCTAGTATTGTTTCTTAGGGTGCAATCCTGCACTTATTCCATTGATCACGTTATCATTCCCTGGGTTGATGCACTGTGGATCTTATTTTGAACCCTAGATCTCAAACACCAGCAGGAGCTAAATGACCCAGGCCTTTAAATTGTATCTGAATCTGTAAGGCAAGGGTAGTAATGTGATGGCCAGGTACTGTTAATGTATACTGTAAGTACTAAGAGTTGATATTCTCAAAAGACAAGGACCAAAAATGCAATAGCTGTAGTTGCCAGCTACCTAATACTGGTGGCATGTGTGCAGTGCTCTGGGGGTCAGGTTCAATGACACACTCATCTTAAAAAGTATTTCGGCTGTTGAGGTTCATACACTTTTGCTGTGGTAAAAACGTTCCTGGTCCTTGCAGTTATGAAAATGTACCTTATTTTGAAAGACATTAACTGCATTTCTCTAGAACTCATTCACTTGAGTAAGTATTCAAAGGTTTGACATCTTAATGCAAAAAATTATTCATTTGCTCTTCCTTATTGGGAATAACTTGAATATATTAATAGTGGAGCCAATATTAAATATTCCCTTTGAGTATTGCATTGCACAATATATTCCTGAAAATCAAATTAAGCTGTGGCATACATGTTGAATTTTATCATCATTTATAATTCACAGTACTGTGAAAGAATGAGTGTTCCCATTTGCAACTGCAATCACAATATATATATATGTCTTATGCATCATAAGACACATATTTCTGACATTCATTAGCATTCATGCTTCCCTTAAAACAGTCACATTAAAGAATATGGTTTGCAAAATGTATTTGTGATGAATTTTTGCATATAAACTGTGTTTTTGTTTAGTTGTAAACTTGAATTACCGCACACGTTGACAGTTGTGTTTTTCCCTGTAGTAAGTTTAAATGAAGCATTATTTGGTTTTGCATATAAAATGTACCTGATATGCTACCAAACTATAACTAATATTAAATAAAAAAGCAATCATGTTAATTCAGATAGTTCTTCTTTGCAGTTCTGTAGAACATGTGAAATAAAAACCCGCTCACATTTTTGCAGCATATTTTTTCTTTATCCAAAGTCTCACAAAAAGAAACCTCTGCCTATTACAGAGATTCCATTTTGAAGTGAATTGCTGGGAGAAAGAAAAATAATATTGATTCTTTAAGATAAAGGATATATTAACCTAGAATGTTGCTATTACCAAAAAAGGAACCTATAAAAATTGTACATCCAACTGTGGAAGCCTATAGGTGTTTATTTTTTTTCCTTGTATATTGTCAGCTGAAGAAGGAGCTGACTGAATTGTTTGCTGAAGCTAACTCTCTGAGTCAACAAAAAAACACCATTAAAAGCAGTTTTCCAGTATCCAGGGAAACATTCTAGAATTTAATATTCAGACTCAGTTCAACTAATATTTCAGTTTCTGTACTCTCCTCTCATTTGTTCTTATTACTGAGGATATTTACTTCTTTGTGTCTTAGAATTCATCTACTCCTACTGCTCCACCTGCCCTCCCCCACTGAAGTCATAATGTTGCACTATTTTCATCTGCATAGTATTAGACTGTGATGTCATAAACAGAGAATTATTACTTCACTGGAAGAAAGCAAGAGGAGAAGATGAAGTCAGAGTGGGGGAGATCATGTTTTCATATAAATTTCCTTAGTAATAAAGAATGGTGGGATGTGGAAATCCATACAGAAAATGTATTAACAAAGTATAAGGTGAAATGTGTCTGAATACTGATTTTTTTTTTTACATTTTCTTTCATACTGGGAAAAAAAACACTTTAAGCAGCAACTGAACCAAACAATGTTCCTCCAGACTCCTTCTTCTGAATTCCAGTCTTAGATTAGAGACCCTGGCTTTTTCCTATGCTTCAAGTTCTCAGTTCTCCCAGCCCTAGATTGCCTAGGCCTGGCTATGGATTTTCAGACTCCATAATATCCATCACCCAGCCTGTTGGATGACATGTACAGTACTATAGTAGCCCAATTTATAAATCTGCAGCAACTGGACAATCACCCCCCTGACACTCATGCACGCACACACACAAACACACACGCCTAGTGCCTCTAACTACTCCATATGCTGACCTATAGGAGTCAGGGACATTGCCTTAAGCTCATTTATGAGCCTCCATTCCTTTCTTCCCATCATCAACGTCCTGATCCTGGCAAGTGATCTCAAGCAACCCTGCTTTCCATTCTGCTGTCAGATTTCTGCCTTTGCAAGTGTAGAGGGCTACCTGTAACAACAGGTCCATCTCATCTCTTCTCCTCTACCCCTAAATCACAGTTTATATCCCATGTAATGCCATAACATTTATGTGGATTAAAAAAAAAACATGTAGCCCATCAAGCTACTGTACTTAAACATCTGCCACCTTCACCAAAAAGTTCAATTGGTTTAAGTTACTTTAAATGTGGAACTTACCCCACACACACACACACGCACACATGCACAGTACACAAACTGTATTTGGTAATTTTGCTATCTTGGGAAGTCACCCAAATAACCAAATGAGCCCAACTTGCAAAGGACAAAATTAACCCTTAAGTATAATGCAATTGATTTAACCAGTAAAACTGATAACATTTATTATTTTTAGTATGAGTGTGTGTGTCTGTGTGTGTGGGGGTTCTTGGCCACATTTGATTTGGGGTGGATAGAAGCACCAGAAGGACAAATAACTTACTCTTCATCATATAGTGCATTGGTGAATATGATCAGATTCAAACTGGACATCTACTGATCCACAGTTCTGCTCTCCATCCGACCACTGCACTACACAACCTTCCTAATCACTAGTTGATTTTCAAAGAGGAAAACCTGGGGGTAGATGGAAAATTAATAATCAGTTATTAAAGGACCCCAAAATGGTTAAGTGTATTTCCTCTCAGATAATGGAATTCACCTCTTTTAACCAAAACTCCACCAGTCGGCCAGATATGGAGTGGGGGGCACTCAAGGCCTTCTTACGTGGGACCCTGATAGGGCTTACCTCCCGGAGAAAGAAGGAGAAGCTGAAACGTATCTCGGAGTTACTCGCCCCAAATTTGTGAAAAAGAGTCCGGACTTTTGGCCTCCTCGTCAGATGACTATAGGCAGGAGTTAACTCTGTTATGGGACTCATATCTCAGGATCCTAGGTGAGCAGGCGGAATGGGCGATCATCAAAACAGGGGCAGTATATATGGATCAAGGAGAAAAAGCTGGCCGACTATTAGCTAGGTGGGTAAAGCAATTAGACTCTACCAGATTTGTGTCGGCCATCCGCTCCTTGGAAGATGGCTCAATTAAAACTACTCCTAAGGATATCTTGGGGGAATTCAGAAGATATTTTGAGGAGATTTATGGAGCCATGAGCGACCCACCGTCTGAAGGGAGGATAAGATCCTTTTTAAGTGGGCTGAATATACCCTCCTTGAATGAGCTTAATCAGGCCCAGCTTACGGTACCTATCACAGAGAATGAAATAGACCGGGTTATTAAGTCCATCCCCTCTGATAAAACTCCAGTTCCCCATGGTTTCTCGGCCAATTTTTACAAAACCTTCCCTAAAGAGTTAATTCCCTCATTGTTGAGACTGTTTCAATGTATTTTAAGCGGAACCGCTACTGATGTTTCCCTTTTTGAGGCTTTAATTGTACTCCTGCCCAAGCCAGGTAAACCTCGTGATTCGGTGTCTAGCTATTGACCCATCTCACTTCTTAACCAGGATATTAAAATCCTCACTAAATTACTAGCAGATCAGATTAATGGGGTTCTTCCCGGACTGATAGGGGCTGAACAGGTTGGATTTATGAAGGGAAGATCCTCAACTGATCATGTAAGGGTTTTGGCACACATCTTCTCAGCCTTCAGGGAAACAGAGCATCCGATGGTATTGGTTTCATTGGACGCTGAGAAGGCCTTCGAAAGGGTTTATTGGAAATACCTATCTATGGTTATGAATACTTTTGGCTTCCCCCAACAGTTTTGTTTCTGGGTCAACTCCATTTATAATTTCCCAACCGCAAGAATTGCTTGTAATGGGGTAATTTCGGACCCCTTCAAACTTTTTGTTGGTACCAGACAAGGCTGCCCACTATCCCCACGCCTTTTTAATTTATACATTGAACCCCTTATCAGGCAGATTATACAAGAACAACAGATACAGGGTATTCAGGTCTGGGGGCACACCTTGAAAGTACTTACGTATGCAGATGACCTACTGTTGCAGATTTCCCATCCGTCTTCCTCTATTCCTGTTCTACTTGAAACTATCCAGAATTTTAGTGTGGTTGCTAATTATAAGCTCAATACTGGAAAAAATGGTGGTTTTTCCCTTAAATTATAAAATGTATGCACATGATATTACCTCTTTTGGGCTTGCCTGGAATGCTGATGCAATTAATTATTTAGGCCTTACTTTACCAAGATCCCCTACCCGCTTGGTTCAGTTAAACCTAGATTCATCACTGCATGGTATTGAGGTTGATCTTAAAAGATGGGCGCTGCTTACATTGTCAATTTGGGGTAAAGTTAATTTAGCAAAAATGAATGTTTTCCCCCCGTCTGTTTTATCCCATAAATATGTTAAATATTTGGCTCCCACTAAAATGGTTTAAAAAAGTCCATGGCATAATTACCGGCTACATTTGGAGTTACAAGAAACCCAGACTGGCTTACCATAAACTGGTCGCTCCCAAATTGGCTGGAGGCCTGAGACTCCCTCATGTTGCTTTGTTTTACTAGGCCAGTCATGTTAATAAATATCTTAGGTGGTTAACATTGATCGATGGTCCTGAAACCAGCAATTATGTTCCCTTATGGTTAACTTTGGAGATATCCCGGATAGTTGATGCAGGGCTCACACCCAGGGACTTGTTGTATTGTATGCCAAAATCTCTCCCCACATCTCTTCGTAACTCTCCTATTGAGATATCCGTTAAAGTCCATGCACAATTATGTACCTTTTTAAAATATTGTCATAATAAAGATCCATCTCAACCATTAATAGGCAACCCCAACTTCCTAATAGATGGTAAACCCATCAGGGGCAACTGGCTACCACTATTAGGGGAGGTTTTGATCAAAGACCTGTTATTGGCAGAAGGAAAATGGCTAACCTCAACTGATATTTTGAACAAATTTCAAATCCCTCAGTTTAATGTATTAAAGGTTTTTCAATTTCGACACTTGTTGGTTAATAAACTGGGTACAATCCTCCTTAATGGGGTAGTCCCTGATTTCTGCAGCACACTGGAACCACTGGTTGGGAAAGCTCATGCAGTTTCTGACATCTACAGTATACTACTTAATTGGATACACCCCCTAATTCTTGCTCTGAAGCAGTATTGGTCTCAGCTCTTTCCAGAGCACAATTTTGATTGGGCATGCATCTGGAAATCGTGACATAAATTTCTGTTGCAAGACAGACATAGATTAATGCAATTTAAATTATTGCATAACATTTATTACGCCCCTTTAAAATTAACTAGACTTGGTATTGTGTCCTCTTCTAACTGTTACAGATGCCAACAGAATACTGGGGGCCTACTTCATATTTTCTGGTATTGCCCCAAAATAGTTTCACTTTGGGACAGAATTAAGCAGAAATTAGATCCTGTTTTGGGGCTGGACAACCTATTTACGGTGGAGATATGTGTCTTAGGGGACGTGGCCGCTATTGGTGTCCGAAACAGGAGGTATCATATTTGTCTGATATCCGCTTCTGTTAAAAAAGTGGTTTTAAGGTACTGGAAAGACACTTCAGAGATCACATATGGCGAATAGTTACAAGAACTCCTGGCCAACCTTAGAACGGAAAGGACTATCGCTAGTCTTCAGAACAATCTGCTCAAGTTTAATCAGATCTGGGGTCCACTATATTCACTTTATTCTTTACCAGTCCAAATATGACAACTGTAATATGATGTCAAAGGATGTGTGATATGTGTGCTGTGCAGGGGTAGGGGGGTTTGTGGGAGGGTGAATGGGGAGTGGTGGGGGTGTGGTAGGTGGAATTCATCCGGAATGAGTTATATTTCATGCCTGTTGTCATTTTCTTTCACTATTTATGGTGTTATTGGATGTATTCCTGTATCCAAAATTTTTCAATAAAGTTTGAATGGCAAAAAAAAAAAAAGAGAGGAAAATCCAACTGCACAAGGACTTTTAGTGGGGTTCTCTGGCTCATACATTATCTGATCTACCAGGATGTCTGATGGCTTAGATAGTGTACTGTCCAAATGTGTCAGATTTATGACTCAGTTTGCAGATAGTGACAGTCATCAGCTGTCGGCTTAATGCTCTCACTTCACTTAAAGTCACAATTTGTAACTTAATCTTAGAATTTGTTGATGTGTTTACTTTTCCAAACTAGGTTTACAAGCTTGAGAGATTAAACTCAAAATAATTAAAATAAGTCAAAGTTATTGGAAGGCTCAGAGTACAGTAGTAAAAAGGCCAAAATCAGGCTGTATATGCATATTGTATATTTACATGTGTTTATTTTGAGTGAAGAATACTGCTCATGTTTTGCTTGGAAAGCTTGGAAAAAGTTTCAAAATGTGTTAAGCACAGAATTCGTTTTTAGAGCCACTTCGTAAGGTAATGATTCAGCTAAAGTTGAAGGATTGCTTGTTTTTTCACATGTATGTTTTATAATGCAGCACTGCACCTCTGCACATTTGCCTTTCACACATAAATCAATCACCTTGTTGTAGCACTACAAGTGCTTTATATTTCACTGACCTAGTTTAGCGCTAAAGAATATTGCAGTCATTTCCTCCTACTGAAGCCACATGGGGTTCATAGATTGATAAAATTGTACAGTACTTTCAGATTAATGCTTCTACTGAAATGTCCTGGAATCTGGGAAGTCTATATGTGCAAAACATACTGTACACTGTACTTTAAAGATCCACTGATGCCACAAGTTCTACATTGCAGAATCCAAATTAACATGTTTCAAATAAATCTCATACCAAAAACTAGATTTTCACATTACTTTGTTTTAAAGTTATTAACCATTTTGTAACTTTGATTGTACTACCAGTGCAATAAAAGCAGGTGTCAGTAAAGATCTGCTGATGATGTCATGTAGGGACCTCAAAGTCTGGTAAACCCTGTCAGCAAGCTTATAGCACTCATTTCTCCAAAGTTGTAAAGATCATGTGCAATGCTTGCACATAATCCACAGTATAGAACTTTACATAAACAGGTTCTATAAGCCTGCTGACAGGAAATACTAGACTGTAAGGTCCCTAGATGACTTCAGCAGCAGCCCTTCACTGAAACAGGATTACTTTGAACAGGTAGTGAAATCAGGGTTACAAAATGGCTAATAACGTTAAAATGAAGTAACATAGAAATTTACTTTTTGGAATGAGGTTTACTGGGGATATGCTTATTCTAATTCTGCAATGTAGCACTTTTGGCCAGATGGTGTCAGCAGTTCTTTAAGGAAAAGAAAACTGAGGAAGAAGGAAGGCCCTAAGTAGATGTCCAACCTGCAGAAGAAGAACTGACTGTTGCAACATGCAAGGTTTAAACATCTTAGAAGATTCTGACTGAGGAGATCGGAAGACTGCGAATTTAGAAGAGGAACAACTTAAGAGGTGGCAAATGCAAATGGGGGGACACAGACATGAGACAACACAGCTGTGATACACCTGGAGATAGAGAATGACTGTACACTGGAAACATATATTTCAATATACTGTATTACAAGTTTAAGCCTTTATTTGTTAGTGTTTTTTGGTTACCACACCATCAAAATACTGTATGTTAATATCATTCTAACCAATCTATTATTCAAAACAGTTAAGAGCTTTCTGTATAAAAATAAATTTAGACTATCTCTTACATAAAGGGGAATAACCTTAATAGTTTAATCTAAGCAATTCCTTCTCTAAAATTTCACATTTAAGTTATATCAGCTCTCCCACCTATACTACATTGTATTAAATTTGAATTGTACTGTGTTTATTTATTTTATCATGACAAAGCTCCATTGAACAATGCTCATTTACAAATAGATCTTGGTTAGGACAAGCAAGAATACAATGGTAGGATAAAAGTATAACAGTATACATAGTACGGTACACCTACAACAGAGTTAGAGCTAGATAATAGAGACAGGACACATTATATAATCTAGTACAAGGTTGATAACACATGAAGTAGGATCTATAGCTTTTTGCAGCAGAAAGGAATATACAAAAGTGCAGTGGGTCAAAAATAGTATAACACAATTTACAAGTAATTTAATAACATACTCATTTTTCAATACAAAATTGATCAAGAAGTGCCTTGAAAAAAAGAGGGACAAACCAGGAAATTTTATTTATGCAATTCCTGAAAGGCATCCCAGGCTGTATGGGCAGCATAATAGCAGAGAGGTTGCACTTGTTCTGAACTTTTGGGGTACAGCTTTGTACCTCTGACCGCACCCATGGTTCTTTACTGTATACGGGCAACTCTCTGTTGCTGCTATATGAGCAGCACAGCTGAAGTCCATTTTACCATATTTAGAGAAGTGTCTTGGGACATCAAACAAATAGCTCTATGCTTTCTTAGACAATATAGCCTTCTAGATCTCTGAAGGAAACTTAATATGTATGGTGACAAAGAATTCTGCAGGCTTTTAAGGACCACTAACGCAAGTTCCTAAGCTTTCAGCTTTCTAGTAAAGTCCATCCTACTTCCATATAAAGGAGACAGTGATGGTTATGGGTTTTGTCCTGCAGTCCAGTAATAAAATGAATGCTCTATGGTAGACCACATCTAGTTTAGTTAGCTGAGTCGCAGCAGTGGCTTTGTATATGAGATCACTATAGCCTAGTGGGGGGAGGAAGGTCATTTGGACTAGTCTTTTCTTTGCCTCACAGCAGAAACAGAATTTATTTCTATAAAATAACCCAAGCCTCTGACGTAGTTTTTTACAGAGATTATCAGTGTGGGTAGTGAATGATAACTTGTTATCAAGCCACATGCCCGAATACTTAAAGGAGTCTGCCATTTCCAACCTTTCACCTGACAGGGTTGTAATGCCCAGAGTAGGATGGGTAGGAAGAGTTTAAGAGATAATAAGGGAATAATGCATGACAGGGTGTGTGTCTTGCTGGGATAACATCACTCCTCAGATTGCTGGGCATGAGGCCACAGGTTGAATGCACCCAACACCAAAGAAGTGACATTACCCAGCCTGACTCACACCCTGGAGTGCATTATTCCTATTATACAATTCCTTGTTTCTGTGAAAAGTGAAAAAAGATTAAAAAATACATTTAAAAATACGTTTTTATTTTTTTTAATGAGTAGGTATACATAGGAAAAAATAGTGCAGATTTCCTGTTTTGTCCTATAGGCGGGGCTGATGCTTCAGAATGCCTTCCCCAGTCTCACAGTGTCTCTGCCTAGGTCTTAGTGTATCTCTTTTATTTGCCTCCCGACTGCCTTTTCATTCACACAACACACACACACACACACACACACACACACACACACACACTCTCACACTATCCCTGGAAGCAAATTTCATGTTTTAGGTTTGTTAAAGTTTTATGCTGACTTTGTGAGGAAAGGGAAATTGAGTTGAGGAAAGGCAAGTGGAGTGCATTACTTTAAACAGCACACAGGCTCACCTGTTGTTTACTGTCACGGCTTTCTCCCGGTACTGTCCAATGAGTGTTTGTACAAAAAAAAAATGATTTAGTGGTATCTGTACACAAGGTATTAGTAGCATTACTAAAGCCAGGGAAAGGGAAACAGAGTGAAGAATTGGTTAAGAGGAGCATGGTGCTTTAAACAGCATATGTGCTCACAGGCCATTTGCAGTCATAGCTTTCTCCCGGGTCTATATCTAATAGCTACTGTAGGCTGCCAGTTTTCAGTCTGGCTTCATTCATGTACATTTTTTTTGGGGGGGGGCATTTTCTTTTCTTACTTAGCATTCCAAATGCAGCCATCTTTCTGAGGAGCAGTGTAGTATGAGGAGTGAGGGCAACACTTTTGAACTCAGCACGTGCTCCCACAATCATACCGGGTGAATTGAGAAGTACCGGACTGCTGGCTTGGGTTTGTCTTCCTTCAACTTTTTTTTTTTAATTGTGATTCAGCTGGAACTTGTTGGGGCTGTGTGGGGATTGTGTAGTGAAGGAACAACTGAATGCCCAAACCAAACATCTGCCCAAGGGATGACTGCTAGCACTGTGAGTAGATAGGGCAGTGCTAATACTGGGCTGTGGCCAGTGATTTGCATACATACTTGCTTGTGTGATGCGGTCATGTGTGTGCTGGGACTAGATCATTGATGTTATGATTGGGATAACATCACGGGTCCATCCTCAGACTGACCAATCAAAGTCCAGCATTCTTTCTTGCCATTGTATAATATATATTTGGTTTTTATATCATTTAGAAGGAGCTTTGATGCACATAAAGTAATTTGGATTTGATTAAATGCTTCTTGAAGAGCACTTAAAGTCATCTCAGGTTTAGGATGTACAACATAGAAGACAGTGTCATCTGCATAATGATGCAGCTTAGCATTTACAATGTTACCATCTAACTCATTTGTATAAATCATACACAACAAAGGTCCTAATATAGATCCTTGAGGACCACCTTTGTAAATTTGGGTATAGGAGGATGACAGTCCTTCAGACTTTATCTGTTGGCATCTTCCAGTAAGGTACAGTACTCCTTGAAGCAGGCAATAGCATCTGGGCCTATACCAGGAACAGTAAGTTTGTTCAGCACAATATTGTGATTTACATAGCGAATGCTTTACGGAGCTCTTGGAATAATGCTGCAGTAGTAATTTTTTGGTCAACTGCAGTAAGCTAGTCATTGGTAATCTTAATTAGTGTAGTGGTAGTACTGTATTTAACTCTAAAGCCAGATTGCATAGGAGTGATGATGTTAAATTTATCTAGGTAATCTCTAATCTGCTCATTCGCCAGTTTTTCAAGCAATTTGGTGAGGACTGGTTGAATGGAGATGAGCCAGTAATTATTTAAGGAGGCATTGTTCTTCTGATTTAAATAGCAGGTTTATGTGGTCAGTTTTCCACAGTAGAGGAATTTCACAACTTGAAATCAATCACTTAAAGAAATGGGTCATAGGAGCAGTTAAGATTGAGTAACCAATTGTTAGAAAAAAAAAGGCTCTATATTATCAGTGCCAGCCCTTTTTGGGGGTCTAGATTCTGAAGGAGCTGTTCCACCTGATGATAGGAGAACTTCTAAAATGGGAAAAGGGATGGGCTGTTAGCTGTTCAATTTAAAACATTTTTTGGGGGTATAGGGGTCTTCACTATGGGTAAATTATTGAAAGCATTACCAGTAAAAACAAAGTTCAAGTTAATTTCTTCCATGATTATTGGTTTATCTGAGCAGAATTTGTTTCCAATTTAGAACTGTGTAGGAAACAAAGAAGGGATTTACCCACCTTCCAAGTTCTTTATGGCTTTCCAAAATTTGGAGGGGTCATTCTTGTTAGTAGGCTTGCCAGGATTTGACACTTATTGGTAAATGGCGATAAACACTGATTTTGAAAGAAGTCATAAAACCGATGGGAAAAAAAATAACATCGATATTGATCTACCTTTAAACAGAGGCTCCTTTGTCCAGGGTGCAGGGTCATAATGGTGACAGCACATGGGTGAATGGAAATGGTCAACAGAAATATAGGCGAGTCTGACAAAAAAGAGCCTGGTAAGTTCAGTGACTCTGCCCCACTGCTGCCGCTCATGTCAGGAACTCTGCCCCACTGCTGCCACTCTTATTTGGGACTCTGCCCCACTACTGCCACTCATGCTGGTGACTCTGTTCCACTGTTACGAGGTAACAAAGAAACATAACATGAAAAAAAAGGACCACACGGAAGGGGGGGGAGTGCAGCTTTAAAGTGCTTACTATTAGGTGTAAATCTTATTAACCCCTTTGGCCCATCCCTGTAGCTTTCTCTGTCAAGGCATACTGCCAGACCTTGGGGTAAAGTGTCACTAAGCCAAGGTGTGATGCAGCAGGAGTTGGGTAGCTTGTTTTTTGTCTGGTAGGCAGTGCACTGCAGGCTCTATGAACTGTGTACCTTTAGCATATTCTTGTTCTGTGATGGCTTTTGAGTTTCTCACTGGTTTTGCTGTGCTACCTGACTCTGGATTAGTGTGTGGCTGCTGTGTGCATTTTCTCCATTTTGTCATGCTTATGACCCATTATGGTTAAACTGTGGTAATAGCACTGATATGACAACTTCGCAAAAAATTTAAAGCTTCGATAAAAAAAGTCAGAATTTTGCACGTCTCTGAAAAAGATTGCATTGATAAAAATCGGGCTAAAAAATAAACATCGATATTGTTGGTGAAAAATAAAAAAAATTAAAAATAAAATCCTGGCAAGCCTACTTATTATTGTCCAGCAGTGATAAATAACAATTTGCTTTAACAGAAAGAATTATCTTTGTGCACTGGTTTCTCTTTTGTCCAGAAGTTTTCCAATCCTGCTCTGCCTTAGAGGTTCTAGACTTTGCCCAATACAGATCTCTGTCTCTTAAGGCACGTTCAAGTTCAGTAATGAACCATGAGGAATTTCTTTTTTTTTGTTCTGCATTTAGTAAGGGGTATAAGCTGTTTTATGAACTTTAAGACCTGTTGGGTGAAGATTTCATATGCAGTCTATATTGATGGTGCTAAATAAAAATCCTGCCAATTTATAGCAGCTAGGCAGTAGAGAAGTTCTTGTTTAGTGAAGTGAGAGAATGAGTGTTTGAAAATAAATGATGGCTTACTGTATAACTTTTTTACCTCCTTGCACAAGCCACCACATTCTGGTCACTAAAGATATTATCAAAGACAGCCATACTCATGGGCCTAGATATTCAAACTGCACCATAAAAGTGTGCAAAAGCAGGAGCAAGCACAAGTCCACTGCACCCATGCGCAATACGCGCAATATTCAAACACTGTGCAGGTCAAGATGCGCCTGCAGCACATGACTGAATATTGTACCAACTGTGCCATGGCGCAACCAGGGATGTGCAGTGGGGCAGTTCAGATGCACAATAGCACAACCATGGATGCTCAGTGGAGCAGGACAGCAGAGCACCAGCACAACCAGGGATGCGCAGGGACAGGATGCATAGGCCGACCACCCATGCTAGAGATGGGCAGAGAAGCACACAGCAGAATAGACATTGCCCCCCACACCCCATGCACTGCACAACTGGGGTAGAGCTGGAATAATCACTGGCCCATGGATACCAACAACAAAACCACAGCCAGAGCATGGTGCCCCAGCACACCCCCTGGCAAGCTGTGACCAGCACACAAGGCAGTCATCCACCCTGTGCCACACCATTCCACCAATGCAGAGCACACTCTGCACTGTGATCCCCAGACACACTGCCCAGGAGCAGTGCCCACCAGTGCAGGACACCCCATGCATGCCACTACCCCCACTGTGACAATACAACCCTGTGCACTGCAGAACCATGCAAGGCAGCCCCACCATGAGAACTCTTCAGAGGGTGGCAGCATACAGCGATGCAACAACAGCATACACAGTGCCACCACACACATTTCCCCCATGGTACAGCTGAGAGACTGACCATGTGTTTGGCACATGAGGTACCCCACACATGACAGGGCATGCCCCGGATCATAACACCAGTGGTACAGCACCCTGCACACCCTCCCAAGTACACACCCTGACCCAGCACTGGCCACAATAGCCAGCGCAGACACCCACAGTGGTGCATGGAAGCATGCACCACACATGATGCAACACAGTGTATGGACAAACACCCTCCCATACCCAAGGGCACACCAACACAGGGACACAGTAGCGGGTCAACCAGGCCCCTGGAGTGTGGCCATGGAAACCATGTATACATGGCCAGCACCCCTCCATGGCACAGGAGTGCCAGCCACCTTGCGCAGGTACCATGAAGCTGTACACCACCAGCATGCACCCGGACCACAAATGACAGACAGCGGAGCACATCCCCTGCAAAAGACACAAGAGACAGCATGGAGGTGGGACAACAACAGCGGAGGCCACAGTGCCACCCGAGGCAGACATGCACCACACCAGTGACAGGATGCAACCCAGCATTGTGCTGGGTACAGTGGCTGTCCAGCATGGACAGCCACTTCTGACATGCCAGTGGACTGTGCAGGTCACAGACATGCAAGGTTGTCAGCTGCACAGGCCATGGATGGTCTGACAGGTGCACCATGGACACAGTGCATGCACCATGGACCACTGCACACAGTCATCCAGTGAACAGGGAACAACACACAAACCACAGACAGTGACTGATAGTTACGCCCATACCATAGTCGCTTCCCAATATGGACACACATACACACCCATGACTGCATCACCTCTGACACCATGCACACCACTGCAGCTGAGCACCTGTAGCCTGCTGCAAATCAGAGACCGTCACAGTAGGCATAACAAAACAAATGTAAATTAAAAGATAGAAAATAACTATTTACAAATATTTACAAAAATGGTGAGGGTGAGGGCCACAAACCAGGTGGGCATGGATAAGGGGCAGGGGCGAACAAATGGTAGAGGAAAGGAGGGGTGTGAGGGTGGGTCCAGGGAGTAGGTGAAATCCTGGGGTGCATGAAGTTCAGCCGGAGCCCCCTCCCCACTCTGATGGCACCTCCCTCCATGCCTCCTGCAGACTCCTAGCTGCTCCATCCTCTGTAGAATTTCCAGGGAGGCCCTGGCCACCTGCAGAAGCTCCTACAGCACCCTCTCAATATGCCGCATCCGCTGTCCACCTAGGATAAGAGAGCAGAGACAATAGGTGTGAATGCACAGCCCCCTGTAGCCCACCCACTGTGCATGGCATACGGCCATGGGACATGCCTCTGTGATGGTGTGCGACCACCCACAGTGATCATGTCCACAAGACCTGCTCACCCAGGTGCACACAGCCATGCAGACTGCTGCACACATCCACCACCCAAGTCCCACACAGCACCACCGTGGCTGTACAGTGACATGGCTATGTGGTGCAAAGGCAGTGGCATGGCCATGTACCCGGTGCATGCATGGACCACCAGCGATGCACACCCACACATGCAGTATCACTGGACAGTGCTGACTGTACTGTGTGGCGTGCATGTCAGTGGTGTCAGTGGATGGTGACCACGCCCCGCTGCCTGCCCTGCAACACAGCATGCACAGAATATCCTGGAAGAGAGGCATTCACCATCATCGGCCTGATCCGGGTGCTGTAGTCCACTGTGACTGGCTGCCTGTGGCTGTTGACCAGATCCCCCACCCATGCCTCAGTGTCAGTCCTGTCGGGCTTGGCGCCACTTTTCAGGGCCTAGGCTGCAAACATGGAGAGGGGAATATCAGTACAATCCAGTATCAAAGGCCCCCCACCCATGGGTGTGTGCCATCCTACACAGCCCTGCCATGCCGCAACCCCCCCAACACCACCAACACCACTGCCCACACTGGACAGCCCACCCCCCATGTGGTGGATACATGCCAACTGCGATACCCCTACTGATGCAACCAGTGTATAGATGGGGCACCTACCTGGTCATGGCACTACGCCTCTCCTGGCTCATGCCTGCAGGCTGGCAAGCCTGTCTGGGTCCCTGCGCTGGAGGTCCCGGTATCTGTGGTGACACTGCTCAACTGTGCACTCCATTTATGTGGCCTCCCCCAGTGCCACCACCACCTCCTCCCATACAGCACTCCTTACCCTGTCCAGGGGAGCATTCCCAAAAAGTGCCCCAGCATGGGGCTCCACTATGGCCACCAAACTGGCCAGCTTCACCTGACTCCAAACAGCAGCCCTCCATCTTGCCATCACTGAAGCTGGTCAGAGTCAAAATGGTGTTTGGTAGCATGGTCCAACATGTGCAGATGCTGCATGGTACAGTGCTGCCATTCCCCATCACGCTGTCACTGAACAGCGTGATAGTGGTGCACCCATGTGGACGCATGGCACCTAGGGGGCAAAGGTTGGACACAGGGTCAAGGGTCTCTCATGCACGGACCACCACAGCGCGATTGGTACTCCCTGCATGAAGTGCGATTGGGTGTCTGTGTGAGATGCCCTGTAGTGGCCTACTGCGCTGTGGCTCCATGGCACCAATGGTGCCCCAGTGCAAGAGTGCCATACATGTGAACAGCGCAGTAGCACCTCTGGCACAATGGTGGCTGTGTCCTTCACTGCCTTCCATCCACAACACATCAGCAGCATGGCAGGCATCGGCGTCAGCACCCTAGGCATGTGCCATTCGGTGTCCACTGCACACATCACAGGACTGCACCTTTGCCTGAGCACGTTCAACACAATTGCGCAAGGCACAACAGCACGATATTCAGCCGGCATATGCAAATCAGCTCATCAGTGATTCAATGGTGCAGATACTGCATTACCATCCACTTAAAATTTGTCTCACCTCATTTGCATGTGTTGTGCTATATAAATGTGACATTGGGCCGCAGAGGCCACAGTCTGGTATTGCAATCTATTGTGGTGAGTTGCATGCTGTTTGGGAGTGTGGACTGTGGTGTGTGGGAGATGCATGGGACTGCACAGTTGGAGGTAACACCTGTCATTCCCACAGGATCAATGATGAGTGACCATGAGGTGGAGGAGGAGGAGGAGGAACAGAGACATGGGAGAAAGAGGAGGCCAAACTTTACCAAGGAAGAAACAGATGCCCTGTTTGAGACCTACCTTGACCAGGAACCACTGCTCAGTGGAGAGTGGGGAACACCACAGGCCCATGCTGCTGCATGGGGAGAGGTGGCACGTGCCATCAACCAGCATGGCAGCCACCAGTGGTCCATGCAGGAGTGCAAGAAGAAGGTGGGCATGGGCAGGAGGAGAATTAAGGATAAGGTGGCTACCATCAGGGCAGCATGGGCTGCAACCAGTGGGGGACAGCCAGCCGTGCAATGCCTGACCCCACAGGAAGAGTGGGTTGCTTGCAGCATGCGGCATTGTGCCATCGAGGGTGTTCCAGGTGGTGGCTTAAAGATGGATGGTAGCCCATCACTGCATGGTAGGTCCTGATCTGTCACTGTGGGGGGGATGCCACAGGGTAGGGAAGATACATTAATGCTACTGTGTTCCCTTACAGCTCCTGAGGATCTACATGGGTCAGCGGTGGTGGGCTCGTCCACTGAGGGCGATACCATGGACATAGAGGAGGGCCATCCACCTCCACAGGAGTCCAAGGGTCAGGATGACAGTGGGCCTGCCTGGCTGTCTGGGCTGATGTTGGTGGAGCAGGTGCGGAAGAGGCCCTGTCCATGTCCCAGTGTGCCAGCGTCCATGGATGCCAGCATGCTGAGACTCGGACTGGTGCCAGATCTGTCACTGATGATGATGGAGCTCACATCATGGACAGTGATATGTGTGGGCCCAGCATGGCTGCACAGCAGGTTACATCATGGGCATAGCCGTGGGTGGTGCCGCCATGGAGGCCTGCATGACATCACAGTCTCAGCCTGTGCCTGTCTGCACCAGTAGGGCAGCACTGGTGTGTGTCCAGGACAGTGGGGCTGTTGTGGTCACTGCGGTGGCACCATTGAGCCCTGGAGAGTGGCAGCCAGAGGGGCAGTGTCAGCAGTCAGCCAATGGCGATGGGGGGACAGTGTCTGGGGGTGGCGTCAGTGCACCACCTATGGACATGCCCAAGCATGACCCTGGTATGTAGCGCCCAACCACAAGGGGTGCTAACCATCACAGCAGTGAACACCATGACGGACAGCATGTTGATCAGGTGCATGACCTCTTAGAAGAGCACACCCACATACTCCATGATTCAGTGGATCAGCAGTTGCGGCTTGTGATGGCAGTGGATGCACTCAATGCAGTCCTGCGCCAGGCAGAGGAGCGGTGCAGCAGGGATACTGGTCTGCTCCTGGCAGGGATGGACTGGCTGCGGGAGGATGTGACCACTGCTATTGACTGGTAGACACAGGCATTCACATCTGTCATGGCCACAAAGGGCACACAGTTATTTGCCCATGGGTCACAGACACTGCACAGTGTAATGTCCACCCCCCCGTTCCTGGCATCATGCGACACCATCCTTGTTGACACCGGGTTCAGCTGTGAGCATCCTAAGCACGCCTGGTGAAAGGCATGTTCGGTGAGCTGCAGACCCTGCTCGAGAACGGTCGCGTTACTGGGGTACCGTCGGTGCCACCCCATGAGGCCAGTGGTCAGCCTGTTACTGCTGGTGGGTGTCATTGGGGCCACCCACACATCTGTGGTGGCCGTGGCACTGTGCCACATGACTGACCAGTCTCCCACCATGGCTACTGTCTGACACTGCCCTGTGTGCAGTGTGTTGTTCATTGTGCAATGCATTGGTGGGGTACCCAGCCCTGCACACACACACACACACACACACACTCACACACACGTTCCATGTGCACACCCTCCTGACTGCTGGACACTGTGGTGTGTGCATGATGATGACTGCATAGTGCTGTCCACCACTGTGCAATGGTGCCCAGCGTCTGAGACATGCACAATGACAGGCACTGGGAGTTGTGGTCTGTGGACGTGTGTGTGGCTAGGGGTGGCAGTTGTGGTCGGTGTGCCTCCTACTCTTTGTGCATGTCTTGTGGTGTGTGTGTGTGTGTGTGTCCGCATGCCATGTTAGGCCTTGCCCATCCCTGACGGCGTGTACGGTTCCATGCTCAGCCAATTCCCTTTACGACATTTGTCCATGCATGTTTGTGGGTTGTGCACTTGCCATAGGTGGTTGCACATGCCCCATGACTTACAGTACCTGGGTTGGTTGAAGTGCTCTTCTGTGATGGTGTCCCGGTGCAGCAGTGCCATCCGGATCAGTCGGTGGTCCCTTCAACAAGAGGGGGCTGCCCATCACCATCTGCACCAGCGTCCTCATCATCCACATTGCTGTCCCCCTCTTTGACCAGTACAGCTATCCCACAGTCGTTGGCCATGTTGTGCAGGATGCAACAGGCCAGGAATAGCCTGCAGACCTTTGAGGGGCTGTACTGTAGGCACCGCCAGATGTGTCCAGGCAATGGAAATGTGCCTTCAGCATCCTGAGCACCCAGTCAATGACATTGCATGTGGTGGCATGTGCCTCATTGTAGCGTTGCTATGATGGGGTCACGGGCCACTGGTAGAGTGTGAGCAGCCAGGGATGGAGTGGGTATTCACTGTCACCTGTGTGTAGAGGGTGGACATTAGTTTGGTGATCAGTGTCGGCCTGCCATGGGCCATCTAGGCCAGTACCCATATCACCTCTGACTATGCCCCTTCAAAGATCCATGTCTTTCTGTGTGATTTGCATACTCACCCACTAGGTTGCCAGTGAGGATGTCCCCACTCTCGAACCTGTGGCACAGTGCAGACTGGTGCCAGATGAAGGCATCATGTGCTCCCTCAGGGTGCGTGGCACAGACATTCGTTATGTGCCCCCTAGCATCGCACGCCACCTGGCAGTTGATGCTTGCATAGCCTGTCCGATTTATGTATGCTGCACCTTCAAGGGACAGGTGGCGTGCAGATGGCCACATGGGTGCAGTCAATGGCCCAGAGCATGCTAGGCATATGTGCTACCCTGTGGAACTCTTGCATGTGTGCTGTGCACTCTGCCTGTGTGCTGGGGAAATGGATGTACTCCGCAGCATGTGGCAGCAGTGCGCTGAGGAATTAGAAACATAGAAACATAGATTTTGATGGCAGATAAGGACTGCTTGGCCCATCTAGTCTGCCCATTTCCCTACCTACAGGATAGGCCGCAGATCCTAGTTAACCAACAGCCTATTTCTTCCTACCCCCCAGAAGAATTGCCTTATGTCTGTCCCATGCATTCTTGAATTCTCCCACAGTTTTAGCCCCCACAACCTCCTCAGGAAGGCTGTTCCATGCATCCACTACCCTCTCTGTGAAATAATACTTCCTCACATTGCCCCGAACTGCCCCCCTTCTATCTTTAAATTGTGTCCCCTTGTTCTTGCACTTCTCTTTTTCTGAAAGATGCTACCCTCTTGGACTTTGTTGATTCCACTGAGGTACTTAAAGGTTTCTAGAAGAAGCCAGAAGGGAAAGGAAGGAAACATATTCAATTCAGTGCTTTAGAGTAACTGGTAATTGCTATTTTTCTTTTAAACTTAGATTGTGGGCTTTTAGTGACACTATACTTTCTTTGTTGTCTTTACTTATAATTGTTTTTGGGCTGTTGAAAATTTAAAACATAGTGGTGATGTAATTCTGTGCTGTCTTTAATTGCTGCAAATTTTATCTTGGCTTGTCTGACTGCTCTGTAGTTGGGTGAAGGGTGTTAATTGTCTGGCCTCTGACCTCGGCTACGTGATAACTGGAGGTGGGGCTTAGTCAGAGTTAAAGTAGCAAGCAGAGTTTAATTTTCTCAGAAGAAGCCAGAAGGGGAAAGAAGGAAACATATTCAATTCAGTGCTTTAGAGTAACTGGTAATTGCTATTTTTCTTTTAAACTTAGATTGTGGGCTTTTAGTGACACTATACTTTCTTTGTTGTCTTTACTTATAATTGTTTTTGGGCTGTTGAAAATTTAAAACATAGTGGTGGTGTAATTCTGTGCTGTCTTTAATTGCTGCAAATTTTCACCCCCTCCCTCCCTTTCCCCAACTCTTAATTATATGCCCTGCAAAATCTGATTGTCAGGAACTAAAACAGGGTATAGTAAGGGGTGTGAAGTAGGAGGGGCATAAGGGGGAAAAAGCCCACCCTCAGCACGACAAGTGTTTTGACTCATTTATTTATTTATTGGTTTCTTTTTCTTTAAAAAAAATATATCTGAGGATCAGTGGCAGGATTTTTAGTACAGTAAATTAATAAAAAGGGAACTAGGAGAGCTTCAGTAGCAGACAAGTAGTGGAATTGCAGTATAATGTGGGAGTGGTGCAATGCAGTGGCTGTGGGGCAGCCATATCCAGGCAGACCTTCTGGACACTGAGTGCTGCCCTATCTGCATGCATCTCTCTGGACTGTGGGATGAGGTAGCCAGACTCAGAGCGGAGTAAACTGGGTCAGGTACCATCACCCCTATCCAGGGACCACCCAGTCCAATGCAACTGCCTCAAAGGATGCCGAGCGAGGAGCACTTGGATGACAGTGGGCTCAGGGAGGGTTAGGCAGTCAGGCAGAGGCACATCCCAGATCCTATTCCACTCAAGAACTCATATGCCACACTGGCAAACAAGGACAACCAAATAGAGGTACCAGAGAAGTGGAAGGAAAGAATGTGGAGGTTAGCCAAGGAGGTGACCTCAGCGGGGAAAGCAGTGGACCCCAGAGGAGAAGGAAGTGAATCCTGGTGGGGACTCCATCATAAGAGGATCCAGCTAGGAACACAGGAGGGGAGGACAGGAGTTGAGGTGCCTACCAGGTGCCACGGCATGGAGGGATGGAAGGAAGATCTTGGGGATCACTGGGAAGGCAAGATGGGGGTGAGCTGGATGTCATTATCCACCTAGGTACTAATGACCTGGAAAATGGAGCCAAAGGAAGTTCAGGAAGAGTTTAGGAAACTGGGAGGGTCTCAAGCAAGTAGCTACTTCTGTCACTTTCTCAAAGTACTACCTGTGAGAGAGGGAGAACATAGGAGTGCATGCACCAGAACTTTAACTCATGGTTGAAGAACTGGTGCTGTGAGGAAGGGTTTGGATTCATTGGTGACTGGGGACCCACCTGGAGGGATGGAGGTTTGTTCAAGCCTGACGGCCTGCATCCATCCTGGAGGGGAATCCAAGCACTCAATGGTAAGTTTAAATGCTACATTGACAAGCATTTAAACTAGCAAAGGGGGGTGGCAGGACAGCAAGGAAGGTACCTACTTGCTCACCCCCCACAGCTAGCAGTGCAACCAGTGAACGAGAGGAGTGGCTATCTCTGCAAAGCAGTGTGCAAAAGATGGAGATTAGTGCCCAAGAGGTGGATAAGCAGAAAAGGGGCAAAATTCAGCAGAAGAGCAGACAGCAAGGAGAACCAGGGATAAATGACAACCAAGGAAGGGGCTGGAGTAGAACAGTGAAACAGTCTTGCGAGGTCAAATCATGGAAAGCCATGTGTGCAAATGCCAGGAGCCTTAGCAACAAGATGGAAGATCTGGAGGCTGTCATGGTGCAGTCAAACCTGGACATTGTGGCCATCACTGAAACCTGGTGTAATGATAACCACAACTGGGAGATGGCCATACCTGGCTACAACATATTCAGAAGAGACAGAGCAGGCAGGAATGGAGGAGGAGTGGCACTGTATGTGAAAAATGACATAAGGGCCACAGAGATCCAGGAGGAACAAAATGGGGGAGAGATACTGTGGGTTTAGCTGGAAAGGAAAATGGGGACAGCCATCCGCACAGGTGTGGTCTATAGACCACCAGCCCAGGAGGAAGAAATAGATAGGGAGCTGATGCTAGCCATCCAAATGATGGCAGACAAGGGTGAGGTAGTACTGGTTGGAGACTTCAGTATTCCAGACGTGGACTGGAGCATCCCAGCAGCAGCATCAACTAGGAGCAGATTTATCCTGGACTCCCTTCAGGGAGCCTTCCTCAAGCAACTGATCATGGAACCAACTCGTCAGAAGGCAATACTGGACCTTGTGCTCACAAACAGGGACAGTGTGATGGGGGTAACAGTGGGGAGCACCTGGGAAACAGTGACCACCAGTCATTGTGGTTTGAAATCACAGAAAGAGCAGAACCAAACCACACAAAACACGTATCCTGGATTTTAGGGGGCAGACTTTGGGAAAATGGGAGATACTTGAAAGAGGCATTAAGGGAATGGGACAGGGAATTAGGGTTGAGGAACAGTGGGCAGTATTTAAAATGGGGATTACAAGAACAACAGAAGTATGCATTAAGCAGGTTAGCAAGAGGAAAAAGAAGAGGAGACCACCATGGTTTTCCAAAGAGGTAGCAAAGAAAGTGAAAGCCAAAAAGATTGCATTCAGGCAATACAAAAAGACACAGGCAGAAGGGGATAGGGAGAAGTACCAGGAGAAGCAAAGGGAGGCAGGAAGGTCAGTAAGGGAAGCCAAAGCTCAGACAGAAGAACACATTGCAAAATCAGTGGGTAAAGGGGACAAACCTTTTACAGGTACATAAGTGAAAAAAGAAAGACAAAGGGAGGGATAGTGAGACTGAAGGGGGAGGATGGGAGCCGCGTGGAGGATGACAACAGTAAAGCTGACATATTGAACAGGTATTTCTGCTCAGTCTTTACTGAAGAAGAGGAGGTAATGGGTCTGAAGGCAGTACAAGGGGTGAGAATGGTGCAGAAATTGACACAAGTCCCTTTACGAGAAAGGGTCCTGAAGGAACTGGAAGTAATAAGGTTGATAAAAGCAATGGGGCCAGATGGGGTGCACCCCAGGGTCCTTAAAGAACTAAGAGAGGTGGTGGCTGAACCTCTGGCTATCCTGTTTAGCCGATCACTGGAAACAGGGGAGGTACCCAAAGACTGGAGGACAGCAGATGTAGTCCCCCTATACAAAAGTGGGAACAAAGAGGAAGCAGGGAACTACAGACCAGTCAGCCTCACCTCGGTAGTGGGGAAGATCATGGAAGCACTACTGAAGGAGAGATTGGTGGAATATCTGGTTGTCAATGGACTACAGGACCCAAGGCAGCATGGTTTCACCAGGGGGAGGTCATGTCAGACCAACCTCATTGAATTTTTTGACTGGGTGACTAGGGAGGTGGATCAGGGGAGGGCAGTGTACATGGCCTATCTGGACTTCAGCAAGGCCTTTGACACTGTGCCACATAGAGACTATTACACAAACTGGGGAATATGGGTGTGGGCAGGACAGTAGTGTGGTGGGTAGGTAACTGGCTGGGTGGCAGGACACAGAGGGTGGTGGTAAATGGCTGTCACTCCACAGAGGAAAAGTGACCAGTGGGGTACCACAGGGATCAGTTCTGGGACTGGTCTATTCAACATCTTCATCAGTGACATTCTTGGGACCTAGAAGGCAGAATTTCACTGTTCGCTGATGACACAAGCTCTGTAACAGAGTAGACACACCAGAGGGTGTAGACAGAATGAGAAGCGACCTGCAGAAACTTGAAGAATGGTCAGGGGTTTGGCAGTTGAAATTCAATGCAAAGAAGTGCAAGATAATGCATATGGGGCACAAAAACCCTGGCACAATATATCAGTTGGGGGGTGAGGATATAGCATGCACCAAGCAGGAAAGGGATCTTGGGGTTGTCATCTCTGATGACCTCAAGGTAGGGAAACAGTGTGACAAGGCAGCAGGTAAAGCAAATAGGATGCTGGGATGTAATGGCAGGGCATCACCAGCAGGAAAAGGGAGGTCATAATTACATAGAAACATAGAATTTGACAGCAGATAAGGACCGCTTGGCCGACCCAGTCTGCCCATTTCCCTACCTACTGGATAAGCTGCAGATCCTAGTTAACCAGCAGCCTACTTCTTCCTACCCCCACCCCCCAGAATTGCCTTATGACTATCCCATGCATGCTTGAATTCCGCCACTGATTTTGACTCCACAACCTCCTCCTGAAGGCCGTTCCATGCATCACAACCCTCTCTGTGAAAAAATACTTCCAAAATTACCTCTGAGCACACCCCCATCTTCAAATTGTGCCCTCTTGTTCTTACACACCTCTTTTTTGAAAGATGCTACCCTCTTGGACTTTGTTGATTCCCTTGAGGTACTTGAAAGTTTCTATCATGTCCCCCCTCTCCCTCCTTTCCTCGAGGCTATACATATTAAGCTCCTTAAGTCTCTCTTCATATGTCTTCCGGTGCAGACCCTGCACCATTTTAGTTGCCCTCCTCTGGACAGCTTCCATCCTGTCTATGTCTTTGCAGAGATTGGGTCTCCAGAACTGCACACAGTACTCAGATGGGGTCTCACCAGCTGTCTGTACAGAGGATAATAACTTCCTGTTTTCTACTGGTGATGCCTCTCCCTATGCATCCCAGTATCCCCCCAGCCCTCCTTGCTGCCCTCTCACATTGCTTGCCCATCTTTAGATCATCTGATATGACTACCCCAGGTCCCTTTCCATTTTTGTCATTGTTAGTATCTCACCCCCATTGTGTACTCTTCCCTGGGTTTTGTTTCCCAGGTGCATTACCTGCACTTCTTAGCATTGAATCTAAGCTGCCATACATTTGACCATTCCTCTAACCTTGCCAAGTCCTTCTCATCCTTTCCACCCACCCTGTGCATCAACTCTGTTGCAGATCTTAGTGTCATCTGCAAGAGACATACTTTTCCTTCAGTCCTTCTGCAATGTAAACATAAAAGACATTGAAGAGGACCAGTCCTAATACTGAACCCTCTGGTACCCACTAGTAACCCTCCTTTCTTCTGAGTGGACTCCATTTACTATTACTCTCTGTGTCCTATTTTCCAGCCAATTCTTTAGCCAGGCTGTCATCTTGGGACCCACTCCCAGACTGGCTAACTTGTATATTAATCTTTTGTGTGGGACTGTGTCAAATGCCTTGCTAAAGTCTAGGTAGGCCATGTCCACAGCCCCGCCCTGATCTACTACTTTGGTCACCCAGTCAAAGAAATCTATCAGATTCATCTGGCATGACCTTCCCACTGTGAATCCATGCTGCCTAGGATCCTGTGCACCTCTGGCCTCTAGATTGTGTGAGTAGGCATGACGCGGTCGACTGGGTTATGCCTGTTGTGTCCCCTGTTGGTCTCTGGAAGGTACCCGTGGAGAGGAGGCACCTGTCAGCTGTCACCTTTGTCTCCAGTGACAGAGCATGGCTCCATCGTGTGGGTGCCTTCATCTCATCACTACACAGCTCACAGATCCGCCTCAAGATCGCCCAGTTCAGGCGGTACCGGCCCACTATCTTGGTGTCACTGCACAGCTTGAAGCTGGTGCAGGCTCAGTACTGCCTTTTGGGATCATACCACTGATGGGCCCTTCCACAGCTGCGCCCCCCTGCTGCCTGCCTTCTCACACCCCTCATTACTGCCTCCATCTGAATGGTGGCACTGGCCATGTTCCTGGCTTGTGTTACCCCATCGGCAGCTGTATTCCCATTCCCCCACTATCCTTTCTGCTACTCTCCCTGCACCAGGAACACCTCCCAGATTTGGATGTCCTGTCCATTGTCAGTGCCCTCAGTCCACTGTGGCACTTCCCTTTTCCTCCTGCACAGTGGCACAGGCTCCCCACTCCTTTCCTGTTCCTAGTAGTTTCCAGGTGTGCTCTATCCTGCTCCTGCCCTGTCCTACTCACTGCTGCTGTTTGCCTGGTTGCTGTCATCTAGCTCCCAAATCTGGCTTCCCTGTAGCGTTCTTGCACCTCTCTTGTTCCTTTTTATTTTGGATCATTTCCGCTATGGCGCAACTTCCGTTTGCTCCCCTATTGCACATGGCACATGCTGTTGAATACCGCACTGCACCATTTATTCAAGGTTCCTCCCCCTTCAGTTGTGCATTCATTCATTACCATTGTGCTCTTGCGCATTGCAATTTGGGGAGGCGCAGCTGCCTCCCGCTGAATATCGCACAATGGTGCATTTTCAGACTTGAGCTGGCGCATCCCTGTTGCACATGGCACAACCCTTTTGAATATCTGGGCCATGATCTTCTGAGGTCTATTTGTAAGGATAGTGTCTAAAATAGATGAGTTTAAGGGATTGTTTTGTTGGGTCTGTTCAGCTCTGTGACTAGCTTTACAAAATCACATTCATCACATGGCCTCTTCAGGTCATTTGATTTTGTAGTCAGCCAATCAAAGTTTAGATCCCCCAATATGAAGGTTTCATTGTTATCATTCACAACTTTAGATAGGTATTAAAAACAATTACTTAGGAAATTGTTTTAGTCCATTATTTTAAAAGTATTTAATCTATAACAGAGAAAGGATGCAACCATGTACCTGGCAGTAAGTTACATGTTACAAATATTGCATGTCAAAAGGGCTTAATTGTCATTGAATAACATTGTTCCCTGCAGCATACTGCAAGGCATTGTGCTGCATCCTAACTGGATCAGCTGCAGTTGTTTGTTTAGTTGTTTTTTAAACATAGTTGTTTACAAATTTAGAATTCTGTAATAAACACAAATGCTGTATATTTACTTTTTCATGCATCATTGGTTTATAATTACTAGTGAACATTTTTAATGCATGGACAACTGTTTGTAAAAATATTTTCCAACAGCACAGCTGTAATTATGCATTATGACCAAGCTGCTGTAATTACTACCTGTCAATTCAGCTTACACTGTGAGCAGCGCAAACACTATTCTCACAATTGCCACAAAAAGTAAGAAAACTCTGGCCTGAGCCAATAGGGCTGTATGGGAAGAATTTGGGATAGAAATATTGAAAATTACCAAACCTATCAGCCTGCACTAGGAAAATGTAATGTAGGCTCATAAATGTGGTGTTTTGTAACATTTATATACCAAGGCCCAAATATTCAAACTGCACCCAAAAAATGCGCAACAGCAGGAGCAAGCGCAAGTCCACTGCGCCCATGGGCAAGAAGCATGATATTCAAAAACTGCTCAGGCCAAGATATGCCTACGGCTGAAGACTGAATATAGCACCACCTGCACCATAGCGCAACTAGGGATGTGAAGTTGAGCATATCTGATGTGCCATAGCGCAACAAGGGATGCTCAGCGGAGAAGTCCAGATGCACCATTGCACAACCAGGGATGCCCCCTGCAGCAGGGCAGCAATGCAACAGCACAACCAGGGATGCAGGGATCCACCACCCATGCCACAGATGGGCAGAGGAACATACAGCAGAACAGACATCGTCCCCCACACCCCATGCACTGCACAACCAGGGGAGAGCTGGAATAACCACTGGCCCATGGATGCCAGTGACCAACCCACAACTGAGCCATGGTGCCCCAGCACACCCCCTGGCAAGCTGTGAGTGGCACACAAGGAGGGCTGATCACCCTGTACCACACCATCCCACCAATACACAGCACACCCTGCACCATGATCCCCATACACCCTGCCCAGGAGTAGAGCCCAACAGTGCAGGACACCCCATGCATGCCACCACCCTCACTGTAACAATGCAACCCTGTGCACCATGGAGCCATGCAAGGCAGCCCCACCATGAGCACCACGCAGTGGGCAGCAGCAGACAGCGATGCAACAGATGCATACACAGTGCCCCCCTGCACATCCCCCTGAGGTACAGCTGAGAGACTGACCATGCATCAGCACACGAGGTACCCCACATGTGACAGTGCATGCCCTGCACCCCACTTCCAGTGGTACAGCACCCTGCACACCCTCCCAAGGACACATCCTGTCCCAGAACTGGCCACAACAGCCAGCACAGACATGCACAGTGTAACATGGAAGCATGCACCACACAGGATGCAACACAGTGCATGGACAGACATCCACCTATACCCAAGGGCACACCAACACAGGGACACAATAGCGAGTCAACCAAGCCACTGGCATGTGGCCACGGCTGACGTGTACACATGGCCAGCACCCCTATATTGCACAGGTGTGCCAGCCACCCTGTGCAGGCACCATGAAGCTGTATGCCACCAGCATGACACCAGAGCACAGGTGATAGGCACTGGAGCACATCCCCTGCAACAGACACAAGTGACAGCATGGAGGGGGGACAACAACAGCGGAGGCCACAGTGCCACCGGAGGCAGAAGTGCACCATACTGGTGATGGAAGGCAACCTGGCATTGTGCCAGGTACAGTTGTTATCCAGCATGGACATCCGCCACTGACACGTCAGCAGACCATGCATATCACAGACATTCAAGGGTGTCAGCTGCACAGGCCATGGACAGTCTGACAGGGGTGCCATGCACACAGAGCAGGCCCCATGGACCACTGCACACAGGCATTCAGTGCACAGAGTACAACACACAAACCACAGACAGTGACTGATCCCCTTACCCACACCATAGGCAGTTCACCTCTGAACACACACACACACACACACACACACACGCCCATGCGTGCACCACCCCTGACGCCATGCACACCGCTGCAGCTGAGCACCTGTAGCCCACTGCAAATCAGAGACCACCACAGTTGTCATAACAAAATGCATATATTTAAAAGATGTAGCAAAAAACTATTTACAAATATTTACAAGACGGGGGGAAGTCCACATAACAGGTGGGGGCGGGTAAAGGGCAGGGGTGAACATATGGGAGAGGGAAGAAGGGGTGTGAGGGTGGGTTAAAGGGGGGAAGGTGGTAGTCAGGGCATGGGGACATCAACGTGCGCCCTGGTCCTCCTCATCATGGCGGTGACTTCTGCTTCTCCTCCTCCTCACCCCATGGTGGTGAATCCTATGAAGAAGCTCCAAAGTCCCCCTCGCCACCTGTAGCAGCTCACGTATACCTGTCTGTATCTCCTGGAGTCACCTTCCACCTAGGACAAGGGAGCAGAGTCAATAAGTGTGACTGTCCAGCCCCCTGCAGTCCACCCATTGTGCATGGCATACAGCCATGTGCCATGCCCCTGTGATGGTGTGCGACCACCCACAGTGACCTTGTCCACAGGACCTGCCCACCCAGGCATCCACAGCCATGCGGACCACTGCACGCACCCACTGCCCATGTCCTGCACAGCACCACCATGGCCATACAGTGACTTGGCTATGCGGTGTGAAGGCAGTGCCACAGCCATGTGCCCGGTGCACGCATGGACCACCATTGACGCACTCCCAGACATGCAGTGCCACTGGACAGTGCTGACTGTAACAAGTTGCGCGCATGGCAGTGGTATCAGTGGATGGTGGCCATGCCCCACTGCCCACCCAGTTATACAGCATGCAGTAGTAATCATGGATGTAGGGCACTCACCATCATCAGGCTGAGCCACGTGCCGCTGACCACCATCATCCCTCCTGGCCATCTGCTCCTCCATGCGGCACCTCTGGTCCCAGTTCTGCCGGCGTTCTTGGGCCCTATGGTGCAAACATGGAGGCAGTATAGTGCAGTGGTCTAAGGCTCTGAGCTGCAAATTTGGTGACATCCAGCAGACCTGACCTGGGTTTGAATCCCACAGCTTCCACTTGCATACTGTGTGACCCTGAGCAAGTCACTTAACCTCCTTGTGCTCCCAGGTCGCTCCTGTAAAAAAGCTTTCAGCTTAGTGTGCTATACCTGGTTAAACGACTAAATAAAAAAAAAAACATGGAGAGAAGAACATCAGTACAATCCGGTAGCAAAGTCCCCCTGCCCCCATGTGTGTGCAATCCCACACAGCCATACCCATCCACCCCACACCTCGATACCACCACCACCATGACCAACACCGGATGGCCCCCCATATGCTGGACACATGCAACCATGATACCCTTATGGATGATAATAGTATATGGATATTGCACCTACCTGGCCATGGCACCGTGCCCCTCCTGGCACGTGCTTGCAGGCGGGCTGGCAGGTCCGGGTCCCTGCACCTCAGGTTCCCATAACGATGGCGGCACTGCTCTGCCGTGCGCCCCATACCGGTGGCCTTCTCCAAGGCATCGGCCACCTCCTGCCAGACCATACTCCTGGCCCTGTCCAGGAGTGCCTCTCCATACAAAGCCCCAGCATGGGGCTCAACTATAGCCACCAGGTTGGCTAGCTCAACCTGGCTTCAAATGACTGCATGCCTACATGCCATCTCTGCTGTGTGGTTGAATCAAAGGGGCACACGGCAGCGCAGTCCTGCCACATGCAGATGCTGCACGGTACAGTGCTGCCATTCCCTATTGCACTGTCACCGAACAGCCCGATATTGGTGCACCCATGCATGATGCATGGCACCTAGGGGGCAAAGGTCGGACACAGGGTCAGGGGTCTCTGGCGCATAGACAGCCACAGCAAGATTGGAACCCAATGTGTGTAGCACGATTTGGTGCCTGTGTGCCACCTCCTGTAGTGGCCTACAGTGCTGTTGCCCCAGTGCACCTATGACGCCCCAGTGCCACAGCGCCATATATGTGAACAGCACTGTAGCACCACTGGCACAATGGTGACTGTGCCCTGCATTGCCTCCCACACACAGCACATCAGCAGCGCAGCAGGCACCTGCATCATCAACCCGGGCATTCGCAGTTAGGTGTGTACTGCGCATGTCACAGAACTGCGCCCTTGGCTCAGCACGTTCAATACAATTGCTCAAAGTGCAACAGTGCGATATTCAGCTGGCATATGCAAATCATCTAATCAGCCATTCAATGGTGCAGTCACTGCATTTGCATCCACTTAAAGATGTGCCTCACCTCATTTGCATGGGTTGCGCTATAAAAATGTGACATTGGGCTGCACTGGCCAAAGTCGGTTACTGCAGTCTATTGCAGTGAGTTGCATGCTGTTTGGGAGTGTGGACTGTGGTGTTTGGGACATGCATGGGACTGCACAGTCACAGGTAACACCTGTCATTCTCACAGGATGAATCATGACCACTCTTGCGGTGGAGGAGGAGGAACAGAGTCGTGGGAGGAAGAAGAGGCCAAACTTTACAAAGGCAGAGACAGATGCCCTGTTTGAGGCCTACCTCAACCAGAAGCCACTTCTCAGCGAATGCCAGGGAACACCACAGGCCCCTGCTGCTGCATGGGAGGAGGTGGCTCATGCTGTCAACCTGCATGGCAGCCACCAGTGCTCCGTGTAGGAGTGCAAAAAGAAGATGGGCACGGACAGGTGGAGAATTAAAGAGAAGGTGGCTGCCATCAGGGCAGCATGATCAGCAATCAGTGAGGGACAGCCAGAGGTGCAACGCCTGACCCCACAAGAAGAGCGGGTTGCTGGCAGCATGCACGTTGCACTATTGAGGGTGTTCCAGATGGTGGATTCCAGATGAGTGGTAGCCCATCACTGCATGGTAGGTCATGGTCTGTCTTTTGGGGGGGACAGGGTAGGTCACATGCAGTAATGCTACTTTTTTTTCCCTTAGAGCTCTTGAGCATCTACATGGGTCAGCAGTGGTGGGCTTCTCCACTGAGGCCAGTATCATGGAGATGGAGGAGGGCCCATCTACCTCCACAAGAATACGGGGGTCAGGGTGACAGTGGGCTCGCCTGGACATCTGGACTGATGTTGGTGGAGCAGGTGCAGAGGAGGCCCTGTCCATGTCCCAGCGTGCCAGCGTATCCATGGATGCCAGCATGCTGAAACTCGGCCTGGTGCTGGAGCCATCTCCGATGATGATGGAGCTAATGTCATGGGCAGTGACACGTGTGGGCTACAGGATGGCCACGCAGCAGGTAACATCACGGTCATGGCTGTGGGTGGTGCCACCGTGAAGGCCCGTGTGTCATCACAGTCCCAGCCTGTGCCTGTCTGCATCAGTGGGGCAGCACTGGTGTGTGTCCAGGAAAGTGGGACTGTTGCAGCCACTACTGCAGCACCATTGAGCCCTGGAGAGCGGCAGCCAGAGGGGCAGTATCAGCAGTCAGCCAATGGCCAAGGGGGTACAATGTCAGGGGGTGGCATCAGTGCACCACCTGTGGACATGCCTAGGCCTGGCCCTGGTGTGCAGTGCCCACCCTCAAGGGGTGATGAGCATCAGTGCCACGAAAACCCAGAGGGACAGCATGCCAATCAGGCAGATGACCTCTTAGATGAGCACTCCCGCATACTGCAAGCATCAGTCAATCAGCAGATGCGGTTTGTGACAGCGGTGGATGCAATGAGTGTGGCTCTGCACCAGGCAGAGGAGCAGTGCAGCAGAGACACCGCTCTGCTCCTGGCAGGGATGGACCAGTTGCGGGAGGATGTGACTGCTGCCATTGACAGGCAGACACAGGCATTCACAGCTGTCATGGTCACAATGGGCACAAAGTTATTTGCCCATGTGTTGCAGACACCAAGCAGTGCAATGTCCACCCCCAGTTCCTGGCATCATGTGACATCATCCTTGTTGACACCAGGTTCAGCTGTGGGCATCCCGAGCATGCCTGATGCAGGCATGTTCGGTATGCTGCAGACCCCTGCATGAGCACGGTCGCGTTCACGCAGTGGAACCCCTTGGGGACCATCGGTGCCACCCTATGAGGCCAGTGGTCAGCCTGTCACTGCTGGCAGGTCTCGGTGGGGCCACCCACGCATCTATGGTGGCCGTGGCACTGTTGCACATTACTGACCTGTCTCCTAGCAAGGCTACTGTCTGATGCTGCCCTGTGTGCATTGTGTCATTCAGCGGGCAATGCACAGGTGGGGTATCTGGCCCTGCACGCAAACACACACGTTCCATCTGCACACCCTCCAGGCTGCTGTCCACTGTGGCGTGTGCATGATGATGCCTGCGTTGTGCTGTATGCCACTGTGCAGTGGTGCCCAGCATCTGACATACACACAATGACAGGCAGTGGGTGTGGTGGTCTGTGGACGTGTGTGTGGCTAGGGGTGGCAGTCTTGTTCAGCGTGCCTCCTACCCTTTGTGCATGTCTTGTGAGATGTGTGTGTGTGTGTATGTGTGTGTGTGTGTGTGTGTGTGTGAGTGTGTGTTTGTGTGTATGTGTGTGTGTGTGTATGACTGTGTGCCATGTTAGACCTCACCCATCCCTGGCGGTGTGTGTGGTTCCATGCTCGACCACTTCCCTTGACAGCATGCACCCCTGGTGAGTGTCCATGCATGTTTGTGGGTTGTGCCTTTGCCTCTGGTGGTTGCACATGGCCCCATGACTTACCTGGGTTGGCTGAAGTGCTTCTTTGTGATGGTGTCCCAGTGCATCTGTGCCAGCCGGAGCAGTCGGGGGTCCCATCACCCAAGGGGGGGCTGCCCATCGCCATCTTCACCAGTGTCCTCATCGTCCCCATTGCTGTCCCCCTCTTCGACCTGTACGGCTATCCCACAGTCGTTGGCCATGTTGTGCAGGATGCAACAGGCCAGGAATAGCCCACTGGCCTTTGAGGGGCTGTACTGTAGGGCACCGCCAGAGGTCTCCAGGCAACAGAAATGTGCCTTCAGCATCCCAAACACCCACTCGATGACATTGCGTGTGGTGGTATGTGCCTCATTGTAGTGTTGCTGCGATGGGGTCATGGATCGCTGGTATGGTGTGAGCAGCCAGGGACGGAGTGAATATCCACTGTCACCTGTGTGTAGAGGGTGGAGGTTAGTTTGGTGATCAACATCGCCCTGCCTTGGGCTATGTAGGCCACTACCCATGTCACTTCTGACCATGCCCCTCCCAAGCTTTATGTTTTTCCATGTGGTTTGCATTCTCACCCACTAAGTGGCCAGTGGGGATGTTCCCACTCTCGAATCTGTGGCACAGTGCTGACTGGTGCCAGATGAAGGCATCAAGTGCTCCCCCAGGGTGTGTGGCACAGACATTGATTATGCGCCCCCTGGCATAGCACACCACCTAGCAGTTGATGCTTGTATAGTCCTTCTGATTGATATATGCAGCCCCCTCAGGGCCAGGTGGTGTGCGGATGGCCACATGGGTGCAGTCTATTGCCCCTAGCATGCCAGGCATACGTGCTACCCTGTGGAACTTCTATATGTTTGCTGTGTGCTCCACCGGTGTGCTGGGGAAATGGATGTGCTCTGCAGCATGTGACAACAGTATGCTGAGGAACTGGGTGAGGTGGCATGATGCGGCTGACTGGGTTATGCCTGTGGTGTCCCCTGTTGGTCTCTGGAAGGTACCCATGGTGAGCAGGCACATGCAAGCTGTCACCTTAGTCTACACTGACAGAGCATGGCTCTGTTGTGTGGGTGCCTGTGTCACATCACTGCACAGCTCACAGAGCCACCTCAGAATTGCCTGATTCAGGTGGTACCTGCCCACGATCTCGGTATCGTTGTACAGCTCAAAGCTGGTGCGGGCTTGGTACTGCCTTTTGGGGGCATACCGCCGACAGGCCCTTTCACGGCCGTGCCCCCCTGCTGCCTGCCTCCTCACACCCCTCATTACTCCCTCCATGTGGATGGTGGCACTGGCCATGTCCCTGGCTTGTGTTCCCCCCCAACAGCTGTTTCTGTGTTCCCCCTGCTGTCCTGGCTGCTACTTCCTTTGTACCGGGAACACCTTCCTGTGGTGGCCTTGGTGCTGTGTGGCACTTCTTCCTTCTGCACTGTCTTCGGCTGTGGCTCCCTAGACCTTCCCTGTGCCTGTGGGTTCAGGGCGTCCTTTCCCTGTCCTGCCCTGTATGTCTGTCCTACCCTGTGTGTCTGCCTAGTGGTCAGCCACATGTGCCTTCCCTGTAGCGTTCTTGTGCCTCTCCCTTGTTTCTTTTTATTTTGGCTAATTTCCGCTATCACACAACTTCTGCTTGCTCCCCTATTGCACATGGTGCATGTTATTGAATATCACACTGCACCATTTATGCATGGTTCTTCCCCAGTCAGTTGTGCATACATTCATTATCATTGTGCTCTTGCACAGCATGATTTGAGGGCGCATCTGCCTCCCACTGAATATCACAGAATGGTGCATTTTTGGACTGCGCTGGAGCAACCCTATTGCACATGGAGCAACCCTTTTCAATATCTGGGCCCTGATGTTCAACATAGCCTTGTTATGACCCTGCCTCATGAAGCAGGGCAGAGCAAATTTTCAACTCCAGCCTGAAAGGTAATTTTTCACAGGTACTGCAAAATCAACTTTTGTGATGCAAATTTTGGGCCAGAGTTGAAAATGACAGTTGTCACACTCATGAGGTGCTGTAAAAAAATGGCTATGTTGTAAATTTGAGATAAAAATATTGAACATTACCAAAGTTACAAGCCTGTATTCACAAACTTCAATGTAGGCTCATAACTTTGTTGTTTTTTTTTTTTCAATATTTTTACACCAAATTTTCAACATAGCCTTCTTATGATACCACCTCATGAACAAGGGCAAAGAAAAGGTTTAACTCCTGCCCAAAAGGTGATTTTGTACAGGGACCATGAAATGACCTTCTGAGACAGATTTGCCTAATGACAGCTCAATTGTTCATGAGGTGGGGTCTCAAAAAAGGCATGTTGAAAATCTGGGACAAAAATATGAACAAATTGCCAAGTTATGCCAGTAAATTCAAAACACCACTGAAATATATTGAAGTACACACCTGTTTCTTCAGTTTCTGGCCCAGCTTTGAAGAGAGAAGACATGTCTATGTTTCTGAGAGGATTACAGTGTTGAACCCCTGATGGTTAAGGAAGGGCTTGGAGGGGGTGCGGAGAGGTGGGTGCTGAGTGGGAGAGTTGGGTGGGGGAAGGCAAAGCCACAAAAGACATCAATGGCTGTTTTTATTTTACAGGATAATAAAAAAAACACAGGGATTACTGCATTGGGGGATTGGGCAGCCCCAGTGTCACTGTTATGTTTCTGGCAGGGGGGATGCTGAAAGGGCGGATCGGGTGGGGGGAAATAAAACAAAATGCACAATTAACTGCAGATGCACGGTAGTGGACTAAGGGGTCAGTAACATGATTTCATGATTTGAGTCAGGACACTGGGGAATTGGGCACCCCAGTGTCACTATTATGTTTCTGGGGGTGTGGTGGAGTGGTGGGTGCTGAGAGGAAGGGGAGGGTGGGGGGATATTTATAATTAAAAATAAATAATTAGCCACCAACAGTAAAATAGTGCAGTGCAGAGTCCTTCACGGACATGGAGGCAGCTGTGTTGGCACTCCAACACGTTAAAACATAAAGAACCTTAGTGCACAAGCACTAAGACAAGGGTTACTCCAATGGGCATTGGTCAGGAAGCCAAGTTTCAAAGAAATACAAAATCACACATACCCCCATAATGCAAAGCATCGTGGGCTATATATACAAATCACCACAAAATATTATGCTGGCTCAACTTTAGGCAGAAAAGCCCTCTTACACAGTCTGAAAAGGTTGCCAACAGAAGACACAGATACGTGTTTTGCCCTACCAAGACTGATCAGTGTGCCCCGTCTGTATGGCACCACAGTGGAATGAACCAACTACCGTAAGTTGGTCTGTCTGGGTTGGGTTGTGGTGAGCCCAACTCCAACATGTTGTCCAGTTACAAGAAATGTGGGAGTCCTTTTCTAATAGCAAGAGGTCTGCAGGGCTTCACCCACTGCAGCCCTAAAAATGCTCACTAGTAGTGATAAAAAACAAGACGTCAGTGAATAGATGGGTTCAAACCAGAATTTTTCACAGACCATCAGTGTGGGATGCTTTATAAACATTAGTAGCCCATTTTCCAGGTTCCTGATTTATAAACATAAACGTAACATAACATAAACTTTGACGGCAGATAAGGACAGCTTGGCCCACCTTGTCTGCACATTCCCTACCTATTGGATAAGCTGCAGATCCTAGTTAACCAACAGCCTACTTCTTCTTACCCCCCACAAAAATTGCCTTATGTCTGTCCCATGCATTCTTGAAATCCCCCACTGTTTTTGACCCCATGACCTCCTCAGGAAGTCCATTCCATGCATCAACCATCCTCTGTGAAAAAATACTTCCTCACATTGCCTTTGAGCCATCCCCCCTCTATCCTCAGATTGTGTCCACTTGTTCTTGCACATCTCTTTTTCTGAATGATGCTAACCTCTTGGATGTTGTTGATTCCCTTGAGGTACTTAAAAGTTTCTATCTTGTCCCCCCTCTCCCTCCTTTCCTCAAGGGTATACATATTAAGCTCCTTTAGGCTCTCTTTGTATGGCTTCTGTTGCAGACCCTACACCATTTTAGTTGCCCTCCTCTGGACTGCCTCCATCCTGTCTATGTCCTTGCTGAGATGGGGTCTCCAGAACTGCACACAGTACTGCAGGTGGGGTCTCACCAACTGTCTATACAGAGGGATAACAACTTCCTGTTTTGTACTGGTGATGCCTCTCCCTATACATCCCAGTATCTCCCCAGCCATCCCTACTGCTTTCTCACATTGCTTGCTTACCTTCAGGTCATCTGATAGGACTTCCCCTAGGTCCATTTCCATTTTTGTTGTTGTTACTACCTCTCCCTATTGTGTACTCTTCCCCTGGGTTTTTGTTGCCCAGGTGCAGTACTTTGCACTTCTTTGTATTGAATCTAAGCTGCCATACTTTTGATCATTCCTCCAACCTTGCCAAGTCCCTTCTTATCCTTTTCACCCCCTCTTGTATATCAACCCTGTTGTAGATCTTTGCGTCATCTTCAAAGAAGCATACTTTTCCTTCCAGTCCCTCTGCAGTGTTACTTATAAAGACATTAAAAGGACCTGACCCAATACTGAACCCTGTGGTTCCCCACTAGTAACCTCACTTTCTTCAGAGTGTACTCCATTTACTATTACCCTCTGTGTCCTGTTGTCCAGGTAATGTTTTACTGAGGCTACCACCCTGGGACCCACTCCAAGGCTGACTAATTTGTTTATTAATCTTTTGTGTGGGATTGTATCAAATGCCTTGCCGAAGCCTAGGTAGGCCACATCCACAGCCCCTCCCTGATCCACTATTTTGGTCACCCAGTGAAAGAAATCTATTAGATTCATCTGACATGACCTTCCTGCTGTGAATCTGTGCTGCCTTGGGTCCTGTGCCATGCTGACCTCTAGGTACTCAACAATTCTCTCTTTCAGAAGTGATTCCATCATGTTTCCTACCATTGAGGTCAAGCTAACAGGTCTGTAGTTTCCTGCCTCTGCTGTGCTCCCAGTTTTGTGAAGGGGAATCACATCCACCCTTCTCCAGTCCTTAGGTATTACACCATTCTCACATGATTTGTTAAAAAGGGTAGTCAGTCATACTGGCCCGGTGGTGCTGAGGGCTGAGGTGCTGGACGCCTTACCTTGCGCCACGCTGGCGACCCATGTTCGGGAATGGACATGAAACACTGGGTTTGGCAGGGAGGAGCAGGATCGAGCATCCACAGGATTGCTCTCCTTCTCTGGGGAGGAGGGATTGCAGCACTTGGTGATTGCCTGCCACCTAGTGGAGGCTGGGGGGTGGCACATCAGCACTGGAGCTTGGGGTGAGAGTTGTGGCAGGTACTTGGCAGAACGCACACAGGAACATTCTTCCCACTGCCGCTGGTGCCATTGCATGCTGCAACCTCGGGAGGAGAAAATGGAAAAAATTGGGGTCCTCTACAGGATGAAAACGGTCTCCCATCACAGCGGTCTGGGAAGGCACCTCCAAAATATATATCCGGTGTGGTTGGTCGAGTCACTCCCCACCCCCTGCCATGAAGGATAAGTCATGGGGTTCATGGGAGGGGGCCTCATACACAGAGCCATGTGGGGTGGGGGATGTCAGAGGGTAGCAGAGGACTCCGAGGAGGAGAAAAATAGAAACTACAAAAACAAAAAAAAGGGTAGTCAGTGGTATCACTATCTCTCCCATTAGTTCTTTTAGAATTCTGGGGTGAATTCCATCAAGCCCTATTGCTTTGTACAGCTTCAGTCTTAGGAGTTCTTTCAGAATCCTTTCTTCTGTGAAAGGATTGGTATTGACCCCCCTATCCAGAGTGCTTCTATTGATTGGATTAGGCACCTCCCCCTCCACTTCTTTTGTGAATACTGAGCAAAAGTATTCGTTCAGTATCCCTGTTATTTCACTGTCCCTCTCGGCCTACCCACCCTTCCCTTTATTAAGCCTCATGATCTCTCCCTTGGTCTTTCTTTGCTCCCTAATGTACCTATAAAAGGTTTTATCCCCCTTCTTAACTTAGTTGGCTATCTTTTCCTCAGTTTGGGCATTTGCAATTCTGACTGCCTTTCCCACTTTCTTCTGCTTTAATTGGTACAGTTCTCTGCCCTGCTCCTTTTGTGTTTCCTTATACTTCCTGAACACTGTCTTTTTCTCCCTAACCTTCCTTGCCACTTCTTTTGAGAATTATAGTGTTTTTTTCTTTCATTTTGATTTGTTTATTTGCTTCTCACAAAGGCACTCCAACACGTTAAAACACAAAGAACCTTAGTGCACAAGCACTAAGACAAGGGTTACTCCACTGGGCCTCTGTGTTGGCAGTTTTGATGTTTCCCCATTGTTCCTCCACCCCTCCCTCTTGCCTGTTTGCTAGTGCTTTTCTGAGGCACTCTCCCATTTTGACAGTCAGCCCTCCTAAAGTCCAGCACCCTCACTTTTGTATGGCTTGACTCTGCGGCTGTGTTTATTGTGATCCACACTGTTTAGTGGTCACTTTTTCCCAGATGGCTACCCACTTCTAGATCTGAGATCATCACTCCATCCCCGTTTGAGAGTACCTAGTCTAAGATTGCTCCCTCCAGAGTGGGTTCCGAAACTAGCTGACTGAGGCATGCCCCATGTAGGAAATCAAGATTTATCCTGCTCTTGGATGTGGCTGCTGCAATGGTGCTCCAGTTAACATCTGGCATATTCAGGTCCCACATCAACAATATCTCTCCTTTCTCTGCCATCCTAAGGATGCATTCTATCATTTCCATCATTTCCTTATTCATTTTCTCCCCCCTGAGATGGAGGTCTGTATACTGTATACTTTTGCCCTCTGTAGAGACAGTTGGTAAGACCACATCTGGAGTACTGTGTACAGTTCTGGAGACCCCACCTCTGCAAAGACGTAGACATGGTGGAGGCTGTCCAGAGGAGGGCAACCAAAATGGTGCAGCGTCTGCACCAGAAGACATATGAAGAAAGACTAAAGGAGTTTAAGATGTATAGCCTTGAGGAAAGGAGGGAGGGGGAGACATGATAGAAACTTTCAAATACCTCAAGGGACTCAACAAAGTCCAAGAGGGTAGCACCTTTCAGAAAAACAGATGTGCAAAAGCAAGGGGGCACAATGTGAAGAGAGGGGGGGATGGCTCAGATGTAATGTGAGGAAGTAGTTCTTCACAAAGAGGGTTGTAGATGCATGGAACAGCCTTCCTGAGGGGGTCATAGAGTCAAAAACAGTGGGGGAATTCAAGAATGCATGGAACAGACATAAGGCAATTCTAGTGAGGGTAGGAGGAAGTAGGCTGTTGGTTAACTAGGATCTGCAGCTTATCCATTAGGTAGGGAGATGGGCAGACTAGGTGGGCCAAGCAGTCCTTATCTGCCATCAAATTCTATGTTTCTATGTTTCCAACCCTTGTGCGGATTGTGGTGCCATTTCATGTCTACAGGGTGACCCATAATGCCTCCTCTCCTCCCTGTTTACCCTTTAGTTACATTGCTTTGAGCCCTTCCCATATCTTGAAAGCTACTCTTCCTCCCCTTCTACCCTTCCTGTCCCTCCTGTAGATTGTGTACCCTGGTATGTCGACATCCCAGTCATGGTTATCTGTATACCATGTTTCTATGGCTGCCATGAGATCCAGGCACCCTTCTTCCATCAAGGCCACCAGTTCAGGGAGCTTGTTACCTAGACTATGGGCATTGGTACTCATTACCCTCCATTTTTTGATGGCCTTATCCCTTTTGTCCCATCCCTGTCCTTACTGCCTTTGCCTTTTTCTCCATTTACCCCTGCCCTTCTCCTTTTTTCAGATTATGTCCTCCTTGGGTCTGATGCAGGCAGTTACTTCACCGACCTATCGAGATGGCCATATGTTGGACCAGGTGTTCTCACTGGGATTTGATATTAATGATCTTAAGATCAATCCGGTCCTTTGGTCCAATCATTGTACAGTGCAGTTCACGCTTGGGGCTCCAGCCATAAGCCCTTCTCCTGTTGAGATGATTTGCTGTCGCCCTTAACGGGGTTTGACCCCTGAGGGTGTTTTGGCGGCAGCGAATTTGTCTAGAGTGGGTGATGCTTGTGCTGGAGGTGTTGTGGTCAAGCACTGCTTGCTACCGGGTGTTATCTGATACTGTTAACCCCTTGCACCTGTACGTGTATGACCCAGAACTTCGTAACTGAGATCGCATGGTTTGATGGTGAGCTCAGGGAGATGAAGAAGATGGGTCGGAGATTGGAGCGCTGCTGGAAAATATCCTGTCTGGACGTGGACAAACTGGCCCTGCGTGCCCACTATGCTGGGTACCAGGAGGCAATAAACCATAAGAAGACAGTGTTTTTGTCTAAGGAGATTGCTGCCGGAAGAAACCGACCGGCCTCACTTTTCTGGACTGTCGATAGACTTCTACATCTAGTCTGTCTACGGCTTGGGAGGGTTTCTTCTAATACTGATTGTGAGGATTTTGCTCGGTTCTTTTCAGACAGGGTGTCTGCGATCCAGCGGGTGGCTCCTTCAGTCAGCAATGACATAGCTGGCAGTGATCGCCTGATGTGTTCTGAGTGCAATCCATCTGGTTGGGGAGAGTTTAGACCAGTGGAGGTTAGTGAGGTTATTGAGGTAGCAACCAATATGAAGCATACCTTTTGTGAACTGGACCCGGTGCCAACAAGTTTTTTAATGAGATACATTGACTCTGTCGGCCCGGTGTTTGCCTCGATTGTACGATGTTCCCTTTCTGAGGGTGTCTTTCCGGATGCCTTGAAGGAGGCTCTTGTGAGACCCCTCTTAAAGAAGCCATCTTTGGACCTGAAGATCAAGGCAAATTACCGTCCAATCTCTAACCTTCCATTTTTGGGAAAGGTTATTGAGAAGGTGGTAGCGCTTCAGTTGGAAGAGCACCTCATATCTCATGAGTTGTATGAACCCTACCAGTTGGCTTTTCGTGCCAGACATAGCACCGAAACTGCACTTGTTTGGGTGCAGAATGACTGTCAGAGCTGTAGAGATCAGAGACAAGACAATTCTTGTTCTCCTCATCTCTCTTCAGCATTGACACTGTAGACCATTGTGTGCTGCTTGCTTGCCTTGGGGACCTATGCGGACTCACCGGTAATGTCATCAAATGGTTTGAGTCCTTTCTCACCAACAGGAGGCAGCAGGTTATGATGGGAAATTTCTCATCTACACCCAGCCTACTTCTTTGTGGAGTTCCTCAGGGATCAGTATTGGCTCCACTGTTGTTCGCAGTGTATATGCTGCCTCTGGGTGGGATCATTAGGAAATACAGCTTGAGTTTTCATTGCTATGCCGATGATACTCAGCTGTATTTTTCCTTTGCCCCAGGAACATCAAATGCAGTGGATGTGCTTAATATCTGTCTGGCCGAGATAAACAACTGGATGGCCTCCAGCTGGTTGCGGCTGAACCCCGATAAGATGGAGGTATTAGTAGTGGAGTCGAACAGAGTTCATGATAGGATGGCATCTGACATGGAAACTGGGCTTGTCCTAGGATCTGTGCCATTGAAGGCCTCCTCTTGGGTGCAAAATCTTGGCTTGATTCTGCACAAAGATCTAACCATGGAGGCTCAAATATCCTCCGTGGTTCGTACCTGTTTTTACCATCTTAGAAACATTGCCAGGATTAAGTCCCTTGTTCCACCTCTGGACCTCCCTACTCTGACACATGCCTTAGTCACATCTAGGCTTGATTACTGTAATGCGCTCTATCTCGGGGTCACGGGAGGATATCTCTGCAGATTGCAGCTGGTGCAAAACGCAGCTGCCCGGTTGTTGACCGGGCAGCAAAAGTTTTGCCATATTACACCGGTTTTGCATGAATTGCACTGGCTGCCAGTCAGGTGGAGAGTCCTTTTTAAGGTGGGTCTTCTCACCTATAAGGCCCTACACGGGCAGGGCCCTGGCTACCTGTTAGACCTTCTGTCACCTGCCTTCTCCTCGCGCCCTCTTCGTTCCTCCAGTGAATGCTTCCTGACCATTCCCAGAACTAGGCTGAAATCCGCTGGCGACAGAGCATTTAGCGCTGCGGCCCCTGTTCTGTGGAACTCCTTACCAACTATGGTCAGAGAAGCTTCGTCAGTGGATTTTTTAAGGCCCAACTTAAAGCTTTTTTTCTTTTCTAAAGCATTTAATGTTTAGTCGAATATTTATAGTTATGGCTTGGTTTTTGTAAGATTTGTATTTATTATGTGTAATGTTTATACTTATGGTATCTAAATGCCTGTTTTAATGTTTGTACGGCACCCAGAGCCTCTGGGATTGGGCGTCTTTTAAATAAACTTTGCCTTGCCTTGCCTTATCGACTTCTCTATCCTGTTGTGTACATCACTAACTACCCTGATTGTTTTGGGGGTGGCTAGGATTTCCCTACTCCTTTTCAGTGGCTCCCCCATTGGCTAGTTTAAATGCTTGCCAATGAAGCATTTAAATATATCACCTAGGATCCTGGCCCCCTCCTGGACAGATGCAGACCATCGCACCAGTATAGGCTTGCATCCCTCCAGGCGGACCCCCAGTCCCCAATGAAGCCAAAACCCTGATCTATGCACCAGTTTTTCAACCATTGATTTAATCCCATGGTGCAGAGCACCCAAGCCTCACCCATGCCATAGACAGGCAGCACCTCTGAGAATGTTACCGTGCTTGCTACTTGTCTAATTCCCCTCCCCAACACCACAAACTCCTCCTGCACTGCTCTGATCCCTTTCCCAGCCAGATCATTTGTCCCTACGAGGACAGTGACATCCAGCTCACTCCCCATGCAGCTGCTCCCAGGATCCTGAGGATTCACTCCCTGTCCCTCCAAGCCATGGTGCCAGGCAGGCACCTTACCACCCTCTCCTCCCTCCCCTAGTTCTACCCTCCTAACAATGGAGTCCCCCAACAGGAGTTGTTTCCTTCTCCTGTGGGTCCCATGCCACCCTCTAGTGTTTCTCCTTTATGGTGGTTCCCAGCATCCTCCTTGATCTCCACTGTGGGTGCTTCCATAGAGGAACCACACTGTGCCAGAATAGTATACGAATTGTGGAGAAGTGCAACTGGAGGGATGTGACTCTGTTCCACCACCCTAACCCTCCCTGAGCCCACTGTGGTCCAGCTGCTCTTCTTTCTTGGCAACCTCTGAGGCAGCAGAAGCAGCCCTGGTGGCCCCTGGGTGGGAGAGGAGGCCCCCCCGAATCCTGGCCAACTGAACCAGGAGATAAGCAACCTCCTCCCTCAGTCCAGAGAGGTGCCTGCAGATGGGACAAAACTGCATCCTCCAGAACATCTCCCTGAAGACTGCAACTCCTCAGCCACTGGACTGTACCACTTCCATCATGTCTCATTTGTGGCCCCTCATCTGTTGCTTTGTATGTCTACTCTTTCCTCTATCTGTTTATTTATTTACTTTTTTTATGTTATATATATATTTGTTTCTCCCTACTTTCCTATTGCATCCATGCCCTTGAAGCTCCTGGTCTTCCTGTTATAATATTGTGATATTTACAGTGGGGAAAACCTGCCTTATACCACCCATAAACTGGTAAAATGAAGAGGCAATACAGGCATTCTACCCTCAGTTTATTGTTCCAAAATATACAGTTTCACAGCTTCTGTTCTGTTTGTAGTAGCAGAACATTTTAGTCAGGAAAGTTTGACGATATACCATTAGGACAACAATGCCCTATTTACAAGGTGGTCCAGAATTCACAAATTAGGACTTGTTACAGCAAAAAGTCATAATACAACATCAATTAACTCAAAGTAAATCCATATAGACATAAGTACATAAAACAATCAAAAAATACAACAGTGGATGCTGTTTAGAGTTTGTGCAGGTAAACGTAGCATCTTTTAAACTAGACAAGGGGAGAGGCATAGAGACGAAGAGAGACATAAACTGCCCCCCCCCCATAGGCAAATGAGGTCAGCAAGGGGAATGCTGAGGGGATGAAACCCCAAAAAGAACCATATGACAAAGGAGTCCAGGGAACAGAGGGTAATAGTGATGATATACTGTAGATAGTAGAGGAGGCAAAGGGGGCAAATGAGAAACAAAGGGAGTGGTGGCAGCATAATATGGGAAGACATTGGTGCTATTAAGCCTCCCCCAGAGCCTTTATAGCTTCAAGATCAATCACCTCAAACCAATACCTACCAGGACATGAAACTATTCGGCTAACCATCAAATTCTCACCTATTATTACCTTCTTTATCTCTATCTTCTTCACCCTACTCTCCCTAACACTATTCCTTTACTCATCTTATATTTTTCTAACCCTTCCTTCCTATTCCACTACTCCCTTCTGTTATCTTTACACCCTTCTCTTACACACCCACGCTCTCGTCCCACAGTTCACTCCCTACCTGCCCAGCTCCCTACTATCCTACACTAATAATCCCAGCGTCTGGTAATATATGAACCTTGCTGTGCCTCAATCCATCAGACTGTAAGTTTATAAACCAATGTATAGTAATCCCATGTGTATATGTTTTTTTTTAAAGATGCTTTGTATATGTTGTCTTCTTATGTTAAGTCACTTGGCGATTAGTATGATCTAGGACCTCCTTGTGAACGAGCTTGCTCAGCGGATTTTTCCTGCAATAAACTTGAAACACTCAAATTCTAGGAAACAGGATTGCAGACCTAAAGGCAACCATTGCAGAAGCAGACCTGGAAATATCTGCAATTACCAAGTCCTGGTGCAATGAAAACCAGGAATGGGATGTAGCCATACCAGGATATAGTCTGTTCAGAAAAGACAGGGTAGGTAAAAAAGGGGGAGGAGTGGCTCTTTAGGTCATGGACAAAATAAAAGCCATGGAAATCTAGGAAAGCAGGGAGGAGCTGAGGTACTGAGGATCTCCCTGGAAATATGTAATGTGTCACTATTCACATAGGAATGATTTACTGATCTCCAGCACAGGAGGGAGAGGTGGATAACAACATGATGGAAGCCATCCAAAGGATTGCAGTCAAGGGGGAGATGTTGCTGGTGGGGGACTTCAATCTACAAGATGTGGATTGGAGACTAGCAGCTACAGCAACAGACAGCAATACTGAACCTGGTACTGACAAATAGGTACAGTGTTGCTGATGTCACTGTGGGTGACAACCTGGGATCCAGTAATGACTTTACTGTGTTGTTCAATATACGGACTGGGCCAAAACTCATCCACACCAAGATGAGGGTTCTGGACTTCAGGAGGGCCAATTTCAGGAAAATGGGAGAATGCCTCATGGATGCCCTGGTAAGGATAGAGGATCGGGGGGGGGAATTAGAGGGACTAGGGGCAAACATAAAGGGGGGGGCATTGAAAAACCAACAAATCTCTGTGTCAGGCAGGTTAACAAGGGCAAGAGAAAAAGAGACAGCTATGGTCCTCTAAAGACATAGCAGAAAAAACTAGCATTTAGAAAGCACAAAAAGACACAGAAGGAGGAGAGTAGAGAAAACTACCAGGAGAGACAAAGGGAGCCAGGGAAGGCAGTTAGGCACGCAAAGGCACAAAAAGAGGAGAATATTGCCCAATCTGTAAAAGATGGGGATAAAACTTTCTTTAGATATATAAGTGAGGAGAGGAAGATCAAAGGGGAATAGTAAGGATAAAAGGGGAAGAATGGGTTTGCGATGAGGAGGACCAAAAGAAGGCAGACATATTGAACAAATATTTTTGTTAATTATTTAAAGAAGAAGGTGTAAGTGATGGGCCAAAGATAAAGGACAAGGCATAAATGGTAGGGAGGTGGACACAAGTCCTTTTACAGAGGAGAAAGTCCTCAAGGTACTAGCACAATTAAAAGTAGACAAGGCAATGGGACCCGCTATGGTACATCCCAGGATACTGAAGGAGCTCAAAGAGGTGCTGGTTGCACCTCTGACAATGCTGTTCAACTTATCATTAGAAACAATGGAGGTTCCAAGGGACTGGAGGAGGACAGATGAGGTCCCACTTCACAAAAGTTGGAACAGAGAGGAGAAGGCAGGAAATTACAGTCCTGTCAGCCAGACTTTGGTAGTGGGCATAGAAATGGAAACACTGCTGAAGAAAAGGATAGTGGAATACCCTGTAACCAGTGGATTAATGGAATACCTTGTAACCAATGGATTACAGGATCCAACTTAACATGGTTTCAAGAGGAGGAGGTCTTGAAAGACAAACTTAATTGAGTTCTTCAACTAGTTGACCAGGGTAGTGGATCTAGGAGGAGCAGTAGAAGTGGCCTACTTGGATTTCAGTAAGGCCTTCAACACCATTCCACACAGAAGACTAATGAATAATCTGGCCTGTCTGGGAGTGGGTCAAAAAGTTATAAATGGAGTAAGAAGTTGGTTAAGCTACAGGAGTCAGAGGGTGGTGGTAAATGGTGTCCACTCTGGAGAAGGCAAGGTGGCCAGTGAGGTGCCTCAGGGCTCAGTACTAGGCCCCAGTCATCTTCAATGTCTTTATTAATGACATTGCAGAAGGGCTAGAAGGGAAAATATGCCTGATTTCGGATGACACAAAACTGTGCAAGCAAGTAAACACACTGGGGGGGGGAGTGACAGATGATCTGAAAAAGTTGGAAGAGTGGTCATGTGCTTGGTAACTGGGTTTCAATGTAAAAAAATTGAAAAATCATGCACTTGGGGCACAGAAGCCCATGGGCTATGTACTACCATTTAGGGAGGGGAGGTACTGGCAACCATCAAACAGGAAAGGGACCTGTAGAGATAATCATTTCTAATAACCTGAAGGTAGCCAAGCAGTGTGATTAGGCAGTGGGGAAGGCTAGCAGGATGCTTGGGTGGGGGTGTCAATTGTAGGAAGAAGGAGGTACTATTAATCCTGTACAGATCACTGGTAAGACCCCACCTCAAGTGCTGTGTCTAGTTCTGGAGGTCCCACCTCAGGAAGAACATTGATAAGGTGGAGGTGGTACAGTACAAAAGTGGGCTACAAAAATGGTGCAGGGCCTGCATCAAACCCTATGAGGAGAGAGTCAAGGAGCTGAATATGTACTCTCTGGAGGAGAGGAAGGAAAGGGGGATATGATGAAACATTCAAATACCTAACAGATATCAATAAGATACAAGAATGTAACATTTCCCATAGAAAATGAAGCTTGGGGTTGGGGATGGGGGGTTGGGGGCTCGGAGGAAATTGTTAGGAAATACTTCTTCACAGTGATGGTGGTGGATGCCTAGAACAACCTTTCTGCAGAGGTAGTGGGTGCCAGAATGGTGACAGGATTAATTTTTGCTTGGACAGATACAAGAGGACCTTGGTTGAAAGGCAAGGGGAAGAGATGACCAGAGATCAAGTAGGGTTTGCAATGGAACAAAAGGCAGGGATAACTGGGCAGACTAGGTGGGCCAAGAGGTCCTTATCTACTGACAACTTCTATGTTTCTAGCTTGATCTTATACAATTACACTGCACTGTTAATTCTTGTAACACAGCAGAATTAAATGTTCTAGGCTTTTTTTTTGCATGAAATGTAATACTTTCATCCAATCTGTTCCTAAAATATGCTACAGAAAATGAAGCATTATTTCCCCAAATCTTTTTTCTGTGTCAACTCTATGTATTCTCTTTGTCTGTTAGTTCTCAAACTATATTTATGTTCAGTTGTTCATAAGACAAATTGGTTTATTATATAGTAAATTGTATTTACTTCATTAACCTAAATTAACTTCCTTTTATTCTCCAGTCAGAGTCAACTCAGGGCCTCATATACTTCTCAGTGATGCATTTTAAAGTTACATAGTAAAACAAACCTGGCTAGTTGACTATACAAGACTTCAACTTTCTCCAAATTAACATTTTCAGCATATCCATAATTATAACTACCATAATCTATGACTGGCATGAGTTGTTGTTTAACTATGGTTTATTACACATTATTATTTAAATAATTGGCTGCTCATCTAAATGCACAAAGTCTACTGGTTTAACTTTATGGTAGTTAATTCAACATGATAGTCAAATTTCAAATTTTGATCCACCTAGACTCCCAAATATTTATATTTGGAGACCTAGGCAAGTTGAACTTCATCAATTGTTTTTATTGCCAACTTTGGGCCCTACCCACCAGTGGTAACCATACCAAAAGGCATAACCTGAGATTTTGTACTATTCAGTGCTAAACTGGAACCCACAAATCATGTATGCAGAACTGTGAAGTTAATTTGTAATTTGTTTTCAACTTGTTCGAAACTACTACTGCACGTAACCAATACAGTGTCATCCAACTAGAGACGAATTTCTGAATTACATATGCAATCTGGCAATCTATTCATGTAAATTAAATATAATAAATAACCCAGTATGGAGCCTTGGGGTACACCCCTAAAAACATTTCTCCATTCCAACAATGTTGGGTTGTATCAGCAATATATGAACCATACCATCTGCATGCATCTGATGAAATGCAACTATCCTTTAGCCTTTCCAAAATAATTTGGTGATCAACAAGATTGAAGGCTTTTGACAAGTCTCAAAACACTGCACCCACTAACAGACCCTCATTTAATGGGCTAGCGACCAAATTTAATAGGTCAGTGAGTGCAGTGTTTGTTCAGTGTCATATTTGAAACCCAGACTGAAATTTAGTAATGATGTTGTAAGTATCCAAATAGTAATATTGCTTGCTATGCACTAGCCCTTCTTAAATTTTGGATACCACTGACAGAAGGGCAACTGGCCATATGTTTGACAGGTTGGTGGATTTTCCATATTTAAAAATCGGTACAGTTTTAGCAGCCATCTACATTGCTGGAAATGTTCCCTCATTAAGGGCCAGATATTCAAAACTTTGCCCCGGGGCTAAATTAGCACTGCCTGGCGGGCAAACATAGCCCAGGACACAAAGCAAGCCATATTCAAAAAGAATAGCCCAGGGCAAACAGCTTCTGAATATAGCATGGGAATGAGGCCGGGAAAACTGGGCTGGGAGTGCAGGGCAAACTTAGCCCTGGAATAAGACAGCTCTGAATATGGCAACCAGGAAGTGCAAACCACAACAGCAACACAGTGCACAGCGATGTGAAGGTAGGTAGAGGTGACCTATGTGGCCAATGTGTGTGCCAGCAAATGCATGGACCCAGTACAGCTGCAGGCAGTAGCGTATGTGAAAGTACAGTGTGCAAAACTGTAAAATATTCCCAAACTGTGCAGCACTAACATGTTTGTACGGGTTTAGCGCAGGGCTAAACCGTTAGCCCGGTGCAAACACGTTTGCCCAGCACTAAACTTTGCCATATTCAAAAGTGACATGAAAATGAGCCTACTTAGATAATCTCTGGGCAAACATCCAAATTAGCATCTCATTATGTCCTGATTTTCATGTAGTTTGCACTGGGCTAACAGTTTAGCCCTGCACTAAACCCGCGAAATGTGTTAGTGCTGCGCAAACAGTCTGGGGGAATATTAAACAGTTTTGAACACTATACTTTCACATGTGCTGCTGCCTGCAGCTGTACTGGGACAACATGGCACAGGCACAGATGGTGGTGGTGCTGCATGCAACTGTCACATTGTAGGTCATGCTACAATGCACAGCAGACACTACAGTAGCAAGGGGGCCAGTAGTGTGTGGACACAGCAATGCCTATGGTGTGTAGGGCAGTGATGATGACTGCACTATACACAGTGAGAGGCCCACTCTGCAGGTGTTTACTGACAGTGGACATTACTGTTATGCTGCTGTGTGACCCATAGATGCTGCACCTGTGACATGGGAAGCTCACAGTGACATGTACATTTCTGGCTTTGTGTGCTGTGGCAGTTGTACAGCTATGCAGTATGGGGCTGGAGGAGGCATATATTATCAGAAATGCACACTGGTGTTGGGGTATTCCCAATACTGGCCCATGTGCACTGCATGATGTGTCCCAGCCTTGTGGCCACACCAGGTCTGTGGCACAGCCGGGCCACCCATACACTCTCCCCTCAACATCCTTAATGCCCACAGTGCTGCATGTGTGTGCTGGCATCTGTTGGTGTCTGCAGAAGAGTGGTCCACAGGTGTGTGCTGTATGGCCACTCTGCCATGCTGTCCACTAGTGACAGGGTCACTACTTAGTGCCTGGCATGGCTGGGACTGGTGGCAGATGATGGCACCGTTGTGATGCCATCAGTTAGCAGCATAGCAGCATGTTTCCTCTATGTTTGGCTTTGTCTATGTGTCATATTTATTTGGTAGGGTCATGCAAAGCTGTGCAAAAGCCGTGCAAGCACCATGCAAAGCCAAAGTCTCTCACAAAGTTGATTGCCCAGGGTTAAGACAAGCTTTTCCTGGGGGCGGTAATGTGCACCATGCTAAGTTTCGAGCTAAGTTGCACAAAACCACTTTGAGCGGTGCTAGTTGCTGAATATATCATTGCACCTGTATTCATGTCAGTTTACCCCTTACATACATTATAATTTTGCCCGGCGCTAATGCAGTTTGCCCGCGCTATTTGGCCTTTTGAATATAGCAGACCCATGCTAATCCCGCACTAAACCTGCGCAAATGGTTTTTGCCCAGTGCAAAGTTTTGAATATCTGGCCCTAATACTCCAATTAAACAATTTAGCTTAGATTGGTCATACAATGTCCATGGCATCTATTATAACTCTATTTTCTATGCCGTCAAGGTCACAAGATTTGTTTATTTTTTAGTCTCCATGTGACGTTTTATTCCTTACAGGAAATAATTTTAAACCTGAAATTATGAATGTCCGTCTCAGTGAATTTGATATTCTTGTGAGCATCTTATGTTTTAATGCCCCTATATTAATTTTCAAATCAGGAATTGCTATATCTGTTAGATGTGTAAAACAATCATTTAGTATATTTGCTGAAATTATAGTATTTTGCAATACACTATCAGATTCCATTTGGATTGGAGGAGCAGTGTTCACTAGGTTCTCAAAATAATTTATGAGTTCCAGTACTTTTGAGGATCTGTAGTCTGATTAACTTCTTGTGGCTCACTTAGTAGCACATCCGTCTCTGGACCAGAAGGTCATGGGTTCTCATCCCACACCAGGATTGGACTCACACCTAAAAATCACTGGCATCTGAGTGCAGTATTGGGGGGTGCTGTACTGCTGGGGGGTGCTGTCCTTCAGATGAGACATTAAACTGAAGACCCTTCTGCCCATCTTGGTGTTGTCCTGGTGGGTGTCCAGGTGGAAGTAAAAGAACCCAGGGCACTCTTCACAAAGAGCAAGGAGCATTCCTGATGTCCTTACCAACATTCTCCTTCCTATAAACCAGTTCATGCAATTATCCAGGCTGTGTGTGGGTGATGATGTGTGATATGGCCGCCACCACACATTAAGTCACTTCACTACCAGTCTAGCATTGCTTGTAAAGTGCTTTGGGATACTGTGTATGAAAAGCACTATATAAATGCTGATTCTTCTTCTTCTTTTATTATAGTATTTTTTTTGTTTGTTTGTTTGGTTTTTAATCTTCGGATATAATATATTTCTGGTCACATTAAATTTCTCCCAATCTTCAGATTTTAAAGTTTTATTTGCAATCTTCCACAATTCTTGTTTCATGCTAATTTCCTTTTTTCATTTATTTTAGCACCAATCCAGGGAACATGTCTCTTCTTTTGTTTCTGCTTTTTTTAAAAGAAGCAAAGTCATTACACACTAGTAGGAATACATTAGAAAATTTCTCTATAGCCATGTTTAAAGAAGGAATTAAAATCAATCAATGCCATTTTATCTGTGCCAGTCTTTGAAGAAGTGCTTGCTTATTATACAGTTTGAAACAGCATCTCTCATCCTCATTGGTTTTAGTCTTGTTGTTAGTGGTGGTGGTGGTTTATTCATTTACTGCAGCTGACAACTTGTAGTATTATGATGTCACAAAATAGGAGAGTTCCCCTCAACGTTAGAAATATGAATTTTTGAGAAAATAAAAATCATTTCTAGTATGTTATCCAGGCTGTTTAATTGCCTTTCCTTATGAATGTAGTAATAATTTATGGCAATTCTAGACATCCAGTGCTCTTTTCTAGACATCTGCCTATTGAGCAGCCCCAGGTGGCATTAAAATTTTCTATCAGTATGAAGTCATTATATGCTGAATGAGGCAATCAAGTCTGGGCTAATTTTTCAGAATTTCTCATACTTGTTTTTGGTTGAGAGTATATGATCAATTGCCAAACTGAATTTCTTTGCTAAAACTAATAATCATTCTATGCAATCAATAGACTCTGAAAATAAAAATTTACTAGAATCTAATTCTCATTTAATAAAATGTAATTTACCCCCTTCACCTCTTCCATTAAATCTACGAACACAGTAATCTTTCGTTTCAAATTTAACATTTGAAATGTTATAATTTACTTAACCAGATTTATGTGAGGGAGATGGATCTGGTAATTCTAAACTAATCTCACATTTAAATAAATTAATGTTATTTTAAAATTATGAGCATTATCATTAATTATTTTAGAGCCATTTCCAGCACTAGAACCTTGACTTAATTCTATACCCCCCTTAAGATGACGGCAGTGCATAATGAGCTCCTATTAGTAGTCAGGCTACATGATTGTTTAAAATAAAAGTTAGGATTACTGGTTGCATGCCTAATAAATGAAAAAGTTTCTATTTTTTTACTTTATTTATTTATTTTTCTCACTTTATCCGCCTCATCCCTGGTGGCGATACCTCCTATTGGCTCCCCCATGCCCATCCCCCCCCCACTTGCAACCTGCCTTTCCAGCTGCCCCATGGCTTGTCCACCATGGTGGGGAAGTGGGGATCCCTCAACCTGCCTAACTCCAGATTTGGTGCTGGAGGGGTTACTGCCTATTGCGAGGGTGGCACCTGAGGGGACTGACCATCATTCTGCAGTGCCAGTACCCTAGATTTTACAGCTGTAATTTATTTGTCCCCATAGGTGAGGCATGCAATGACGCCACTAGGAGCGAAAGCACATGGTCCCGTACAAGCGCCTCTGAGCATCTGCCTCATCTACCCCTATTTGAAGTGTCTCAGTGTGCTTGCCCCTAGCCTCCACCAGGGGTCAGTCATGCGCAGAAGTGCAGGTGTCCTTCCTCCCCAAAGAGGAAGAGCAGTCCTATGGATGTTCGATCCCTCTCCTCCCTGCTGACCCCCGGTGGCCCGTGCTCATTCCCAAACATGGGTCACGGGCGTAGAGTGAGGTAAGGTGACCAGCGCCTCAGCTCTCAGCGCCACTGGGCTGGCTTTTTTTTTACTTTATTAACTTTTCTTCCTGACTGTAGTAGGTGTTCACCTCTTAAGGCCCCTATCCTTGGTGCACTTCTAACAGATTGTTTGCTCATGGACACTTGAAGAAAGCACACCAAAATAACAGTAGTATATAATAAAAGTGAAACATTTGGTTTAATCAACTTTATTCTGCACTGTGTAACTAGTTCTATTATTTTGCTAATTAGTTGTGAGCCTGACTATATAACTATTACTAAATCTCACCTTAAAACGTCTGCTATGACCTACAAACAATAATTCCACAGTGTGTCAAGTGAGCATACCGATTTTTTGATCAACCTTTTTTTTCAGGAGTATTTGTATAACTCTAACCATATGTGAAATTAATTGCATATGCAGTCAGCTTGCTTGATAATAAATTCAAAAGTGCTTTATTCAATCTGAAATTAAACAAAGTATCATAGATACCAAACTATAAAACAAGAAAAGGAGAAATAAACTAAATCTTGCCAGCAGCCACGTACAGATGGACTCACACAGGGTGACTCATGCCACTGCTGCTTGAGCCACTCACGTGTGCTGTTGCATCCCTGGGGACAGCAATGGCACCACCTCCACTCCTGGTAGTCCCCTGCTTGCTGTGAATAGTGGTGGGATTGTGGCTAGTGAGCAATCTGGACTTCAAAGTTAGGAAGGCCAGGTGGACAAATGCAGGCCAGTTTACTCTAGCAGCAGCTATAAAATGTACAGATGTTGCAGTTTCTAGCAGCAATTAAGGAGTAGCAGTCTGGTAGCAAACTGTGGCAGCAGTCTTAATTAAAATCTGTTGCAGCAGAGCAAAGTTTACAATATCTGTATCGGCAACATGAGCTTCAATTAAAATATATAGCTATATATTGTTCTATAAATAGTTAATTGAAACATTAATTATTTTGCCTTTGTAACGTGTCATCTTTGTATGTCCGTGATTTAAACCACTTTACTTCACTGCAGTGTATGCTGCTGAAGTATGCTGTTGAAGTATACACCATATTATGTTAATTTATTATATACTGACTATATGTTGACATTTCAGAGCTGACCTGCTCCCTTCTTTTGTCCTGTCAGTGAAGCCTGCTTGAGTGAGACGGTGTCTCTGTGGTATACCTTTAAAAGCATACATGGACAAGGGCGTGAGAACAAGGGCTCCATAATGTAGGTGCACATCAAGTGGGTGCATGTGACTTGAGGGTGTTGCATGGTGAAGGCACCTCTCTGTCTCCTGTTCCCCTATGTGCCCTGCAGTGGAGTTTGTTATAACAACTTTAGGGACTGTGGGGGCAAAGCCCCCCACAACATTACAGCACCAAGTTGGGAGTTGTGCTATACTTTATGGTGCAGCTTTCTGGCAACATTGGGCATGTGTCCCCTTTTGGCCCTCTGCCTTTTTGATGGGCGGTTATGTTCGTGTGCCCTTTTTACCCACCCCTTCTTTTCATTCACCCATATTACACAGAACCTATCTCTGTTCATTTTGTGAGTATAGGTTCATAGGAAGTTTTACATGTTCAAGAAGCCTTAAGGCCTTTTGTAGAACTCGCCACTCATATGTATCATAGATGGAATTCATATTTTTTGTTTCCCATGTACGCATCTAGTCTGCTTTTAGATATTGTCATGTTTTTACCATTTACGACTTACTGTAGGAGTGAGTTCCACATTGTAACTACCCTATGAGTGAAGAACTTACTCCTTTTAGATGTGTAATTTTTTCACCTTTTGATTTTATAATTATTACTGCAAGTAGTTCTAGAGGTTTCTTATCTTGTGATCCCTATTGTTTCGCACATGTAATCATCTTTTATAATCTTACATACTAGGCAGAGGTCTTCTCTGATTTGCCTATATTTGAAAGAGAACAAGTTTGGTTTGGTTAATCTATGAGTACAGTTAAGATGTTGTCGGAAATTAACTTTTCTAATGATCTTCCTCTGAATACCCTCTATTCATTTTCTGCTTGTTACAGTAGTTGGGAAGTTAATTGAGAACAGTACTCCAACTGGAGGCATACCAAGCTGGTATAGAGTGGCACAATTACTTCAGCTTCTCTACTTTTTATATTACCCAACATAGATCATATGAGTTTATGAATTTTTTTTTACTATTATAGAGCTATTTCTGTCAAACGATAGTGTGTCAGTGATCATTTTTTTCTTTTTCTTCCACCGTACTCTGCAGGGTAATGTTATTTAATTTATACTCAAGCTTGATGATTTTTCTTCCAAAAATGCATAACCCTGCATTTGTTTTCATTAAACTTCATTTTGTTTTCCTTTGCTCAATCAGATAACTGGACAAGTTGCTGTTTTAGCCATCTACTGTACTGACTGCTTCTAAGGTTACAAGTCCCCGAACCATGCAGTCATCAGCATACTTTATTATCCAGGCATTGCCTGAGACTGACATTTTGGTCTTCATAATGTTAAACAATATAGGGCCTAGTACTGATCCCTGGGGGACACTACTTATCACATTTTCCCAGTCTTAACAGATACTTTCTGTATGAATGATTGATTCTTTTGAGTCGTATACACTCAGAAAACAGTTGTTCAATTTGCATGCTGTTTATTTTTCATTAATTATAATTCTCTTATTAGTTGTTAAAAGTCCAATGGCCTGCTGACCACACTTTAGTGATCCTATAGAGTTATAGAACTGTGTTTTATTATCCTTAACCTTGGTTACTACATTGATTTCTAATTTTCACTGAGCTTTTTTTATCATGCATTTTGTTGTTTTTGTGCACTGCTTGAATTTAGACCAAGTTCTAGGTGAATGATTCTTGTTATACTTTTGATAGAGTCTTTTTTTTAAATTTTGATAGAGTCTTTTTTTTCCTAATAGTTTTCTAATGGAGTTGTTCCAGTATGGAAGAACTGTTGTTATTATATTTAGTCCTAAAGGGTACCCATTTGTCTATACAGTATCTGAATTGTTGGTTTATGTGCTTCCACATAGTTTCTGCATGTGGGTTCTCTGGTTCTTCCTGCCAGTTCTGTTTAGATAAATGAGCCTTTATTTTGTCATAATTAGCTTTGTTATAATCTTTTATTTTAGTTTTTTCTCTAATGTGGTTTTGGACAGTCATGGTAATCAAATTTTACCATACAATGGTCACTGTCCCTGAGAGGGGCCAGTATGCTGATGTCCTGAATTTTGTCTTCTACATCTGTCAGTACCAAATCAAATATGTTTGTTCCTCTTGAAGGTCTTGTGATTAATTGGTCCAGATTTTGTAGAAAGGTAATATCCAAAAATGTATTCTCTACTGCTGTTTCATCGTTAAGTGTATTCCAGGTGACTGTTGGGAAGTTGAAATCTCCCATGAGTATACAGTCACCTATTATTTTTGGTTCTTTTAATTACAATAAAAACTTTTCATTCTCAGCAGCTGTTAAATTAGGAGAGCGGTAGACTACACCTAAGGTTAGGTTTGATTGAGGTAGCTTAATCTGAGCCCATATTATCTCATTTCCCCCCATTCAAAATATGCATTACTTCATGTGTTGTTGGACTATGTTCTATGAAATGGGCAATGCCTCCACCATTTTGTTCTTTTCTATTTCTGTAGAACCTATAATACCCAGGGATTTCAGTGTTCCAATCATCGTCTTTATGCCAGGTTTCTGTGACCCCACATATTGATATGTTGTTTTCTTTTAATATATAAGCAAGTTCATCAATTTTAGTATGTAGGGTTCGGGCATTTAGAAGTAGCATGGTAAGTTTTGTTTCTTTAGATGGGTGATATATTAACTTCACCTTATGACTGTATGATTTTTTCTTTAATAGATCCATTGGTTTAGCATGAGTCTGTTCTAGAGCGATCTGGCATGAAAACCTCTCCCCATCGATTTTCAGTTTAAACATTTATTAAAAATGAACTCAACCTTTTACCTAGTAGTTTACTGCCTTTCCCACTGAGGTACAAACCATCCCAGCAGTAAGGACTGGACCTGCCAAAGAATTCCTCCTAATGGCTAATGCAATGAATATTTTGACCCATACACCATCTTCTTAACCAGTTGTTTATGCCTCTTACCTGCTTGTGCTATATATCAGATGTTCAGGGGATTGGAAGTATCTCTGACAATGCTACCTCATAGCCTAACTCCAGTAATGTATTGGTTATTGCAACAAAGTCCTATTTAAGTTTAGCTATTGATGCAGAAAATGAGTTATTGTCCCCGGTGTGAATAATTACCAATGGGTTGTCACCAGCATTGTGAATAATAGTATTGTTCATATCTGTAATGCCTGCAATTTTTGCCCCGCTAAAGCTGGACAATGTTCTAGTGGATTTATCCAGACTGCAAATTGTCCTATCCAGGTGTTTAATTATAGATTATCCCATTACAAAAACATTTCTTCCATTGTTTAGGTAATCTGTTTGCATCCCCTCAGTGTTAAGGTTACTATCTGGCCAAAAGTTAATCAAAGGCTCACTATTTTGTATTGAAGTATTACATGGGGCACTGGGTCCAGGGTTACTATTTGAGCACACCATCTGTAAACTGAGGGTATTTGGAGGATTTAGTTGTTGACAGTTGTTCTCAATGGGACAGTCAACTGTTGTGTTGCCTTCTAAGTTGATTAAGTGGTCAAGGTGATTTAGTAATGGTACTGAGTACTGGTCAGCTCTACAGACCCTTTTTGCTGTTTTGGAGATTTGTACTCTGTATCATTCCTCATCAGAGTCCTCCAGGGGATCTTCTTCTTGATTCCTTTTTTGTTGGTTTTAGGGCCACCTTAGTTGATTTGGTTTGGGGTATTTGTAGTTTCTTCTGTTGTTTATTTTTCTTCACAGAAGTATTTTGATGGTCTCATTAGTACTCAAGGTAGTACTAGTCATGGGTTCATTTCCCCTTGTTCATACCTCAAACCTATTTGACATCTCCTTCTGGCTATTCTCAAGACTAGTGAGTATGCTATTAAACTTGCAAATTTATATTAAGAGCTCTGTATTTTCTTGACATTTACTATATGTAAATGGCCTTTTTATATCTGATGATTGCTTAAGTAAGTACATTTGACAGACATTTTATCCCAGAAAGTCCTGTGGTTGTAGTTATTACAGCTTCCATTTTATACCAATGTGTACCTGCTATAACTAGCTGTGAAATATATTTTTTTATACAATGACTGCAAAATTATTCTGTAGTTAAGTATCTAGGTATTGTACAGTACTTCAGCTAGAAGTAAGTATCTTGCTTGCAAGGCCCTTGCAAGATTTGTTACCTGGATGGTGTATTGGATTCAGTTAGACCACTGTTCCACTATCACCACTAGACATGCAAGACACACGCACAGATGAGCATGTCTTTGCACGCATCTTTGCTCGTGGCACTGCATGCTCACCTAGCTAGCTTGCCCTGCTTCTGGTGAGCCTACTTTTAAGCTGGGTGTTATCCCAGAATTACAACTGTGCAAGGTCACACTTCATACCACACTCCCACTGGTACTGAAAACTAATTACTTAGTTATCAGTGGGTGAAGTCTACTCATGCATGAACCTGGTGCACCTTTTCAAAAGTAAGATGTAAAATGAGTGTTCAGATTAAAATCAGACTCCTGGGCTGTAGACCAAAATGGTACTTCAGAACCCTCTTCTTGTTTCCTGGAGGGTCACAGAGCTCCAGTCAATGCAGGGAGCTGAAATGTACTCAGCCCTACCGCATGTAATTAAACCCATGTTTTGTTTAAAATAATCAGCATAAACACATAGAGTACTATTTGTGTTGAGTACAGTGGTACTCTGAACTATGGTTTCGCCTTTACACTCCTTGATAGGAGTTAAGGAAATCCTAGTCAGTGCAACACTAGAAAAGTGAATCCCTACCTAAACATGGGGCTTACCTGAAGTTTTGGAAAACTCACAATGCTGAAAAAAGTCAACAAACAACAAAATGGAGGAATTAAAAAAAAGACAGTGACCAAAAGAGAAACAATCATTCTAGTCATAAATCTATAACAGCAGACCACCAACTCCAAATAAGGGATGAAGCCGCCCCTGAAATGCCCACATAAATCATATAAAATAAGGTGTGCATACTACAAAAGCATATAATATGATATAATAAAAGTAATGTGGTTTAAATCACTAACATACAAAGATGACACGTTACATAGACAAAAAAGTTAATGTTACAATAAAATATTTATAGAACAATAGACAGTATACAAGAAAAGCTGCAAAGCTGTATATGTTGGAACAATAAACTAGAGGTAGGGTACCTGCTTTGTCTCTTCATTTTTCTACGTTTTCATAAATCCCTCAAGTTTTGTTCTTGGGGTTTATGTGGCATCCCACAGACCCCCACCCATGTACTATTCGTTATGTATTAACTATGATGTTTCCACTAGTAACATAGATATGTACACTGTTATCTGTAATATTTAAAACTATTAAATATACGCTGTATGTTTCAATCAACACTGGGAGAAGACAAATGGAAAGAAAGATAACAATTGGTGTTCTGGTAGGGACTAATCAAGTGATCCAAAAATGACATCATGCACAGTTATTATTAGGGTGGCTTTCTAGTTGAGTTTACAGAATTTCCAAATTCTGAGTCCACTAGAATTCTATAGAATTTTGAAAAAAATGATTAAGTCCATGGAATTCTGTCAGAAGCAGAATTCCATAATTTCAAAAGAGAAATTCTAACCCTAGAATAACATTCTACAGTTTATGTAAACTATGAAATCAAGTGGAATACATAATCAGTGGACTATTAGTCCATGGTTTAAATGGAAATGTTTTTTGTCTTTCAGGGATAAGTCTACTATACCTGACCATACAGGGGCATGATTAGGAGGGTTATTAAATATAGGGTCAAATAAATGGTTTAGTAATGGTGAAGTACTAAACAGTGGACCAAATGTTCTGACTTTTAAAATCAGAAAGTTTGATGGAAAAGTAAAAAATTCCAAGGTGAAGGAATTGGAAGAATTTAACTATGAATGGGAAAAATTAGAAAATTATAAGTTAGATCTTACTTAACATTGGCTCTTGTGTAGCGTGCCTAATCTGGCAAATTATTTTTCAGAATCTGTAGAAGTGCGTCCCATTGATTCAGATTTTACCACACATTATATTTACTACATGCTGCACCTAGGAATTTTGTTTAAAATCAATCAGTTTTTGACTAGAAGACTGCCTTGAATAACTCCAGTTTTGTTTTAATTAGTCAAATGAAACACAGTACGGAAGCATGGGGCAATTTACTGATTCTGAAAATTGATTGAAATGAATATCAATTTCAATCCAATACATTTACAAGAATCACATTTTACAGCTTAGGAAAATTCAATACAAATATGTATACCTGTTTATTGCACTACAGCTCCTAGCCTTAAGACTGTTTAAAAAGAAAAAGGACAGCTGAGTATTGTAATTCAAACATAAAGTATTGTCCAACCAAGCAATATAACAAAATTTCTGAAGCTTAATTCAAATCTAGACAACACAACAACAAGAAACAGCTATTACCAAATTTTGTGAATTAACAAATGTCTGTAAAAATAATCAAAAGACCATAAGTACACGAAGAGATAGAACACATGCTGACTAACAATATCCTTACAAATATGATCATGGAAGAACTACTGATGAATAAAATGGTCTAAAAAAGTTACCAGATTGTACAGAATGGACAAAAATGGATGAAAGTAATAATAGTTCATATAGATACATAGATTCAGATGACACATAATGACTCATTAGTCTATCCAGCCTATAGTTTCAGAAATGTTGTTACACTGCTTGGTTGGAAGATACGTTATTATTATATTATACTTCAATATATTTCTGTACTATTTTTGTTTTTAAACAGAATCTTTAGGATAGATGCTGTAATACAATAACCATGTATATATTCAGCATAGTTCACAATCTTTAGTAGGTTCCCCCTCCCGAACTCCCATCCTTGGTTTTAGGGGGACCCATAAGAAATGAATCTGGGTTAGCTCAGCAGACAACTATCCCACAGCATGTCTCCTCTGAAAAAGACTGTTGTCTGAGTGGAGTGAGCAGGCATGTGATCAAGCAAGAAGAGGAAAGCAATGACATAATCAGTGATGCTAAGTAGACTGATTGGATCAGTTTGCTACCCTCACCCCTATATCATGCTCTAAAGTGTAATTGGCTGAAGACAGGGGCCTCAAATCAAAACCATACCATAGTTGCCTGTGGTTTACCTCTTCACTTTTACTTCTTTTAAATGACTGGTAAAGACTGTTAAAAATACAGTGTAGATGACTGCAGATTGGGTGTTGTTACAAATAATGATGAGCACATAGTAGCCTTACAGTACACACTGGATTCAATATATGAATGGACGATCAGCAATAAGTTAGAGCTAAATAAAACTAAGTGTAAGGTTATGCACATGGGGAAAAACAACACTGAAGCAACATACCAAATAGATAATATTATTTTAGGTGTTGTAACTGAGGAAAAAGATTTGGGAATTACAGTACCGAATGACCTGAAATTCAGAGTGCACTGTAGAAACCAGTTGAGAAAGGCTAACCAGATTCTAAATTGCATATTTAAGCATATAGTTTGCAGAGAAAGGAATGTAATGATGCCGCTGTACGTTGCGTTGGTTAGGCCCCATCTGGAGTACTGTGCAAGGGTTTGGTCACCCTATAATAAGGAGGACATATCAATCATCAAGGGAGTCTAGAAAAGATTTACTAAAAGAATAAAAGAACTAGAAAATAAAACATATTATAATAGACTGGTCAGCCTAAATCTTTATTCATTACATTATCGTAGAACAAGAGGAGACCTATGTTTCCTATTCAAGAGTATGGATGATGACAAGCTATTAAAAGATTTGGGGTTCACTTATAAAATAGGGAGAACTAGTTTAAGGAAACATAATAAACAATTGTACCAACAAACTTGGGAACACAATTTTTGGAAATACTGGTACAGTTTTTAAGAGTGGTACGATCTTGGAATGATTTGCCCAAGAAGGTGGTAAATAGCACAACTATGAATGGATTTAAAAATGGGATAGATTTGTTTTTTGGAGACAGTAAATTTTTATGTTAATAATAATTGGAAGGCGAGCCTTAAAGGATGGTAATTCTATCCTCGGCTTGAATAAACCTATGAAACCTATGAAACAATAGTGCTAAACTCCATTATGTGCTGATGATTATTCACAGAACTATAGAAATGTGTTTGTTACATTATTTATTCCTGGTTTAAAGAGCAAGTTTACTATTCTATTAAATAGGCAGTAGGCTATTTTACAATTTGTGTTTTAATGTGTTAGTAGTAGTACTGTGTTGAAAGCAGAATTTTGCCAGTGGAAGTAGTATGGAATGGCAATTCTCCTGGTGGAATTTTATTTGTGATGGAATTTCACTGGTCCTTCTGCAGAATTCCACCTACTGTGATCTGTGGAATTATGTTCCATGAAACAGCATTTTTCCATGGAAAATAATTCCACAACCATTTATAAGAAAAATATTGAGATGTGTGGAATATAATTCCATGGAAATGTAGCAGAAAACCCATTCTGCAATTTTCTGCTGTGGAATTCCACCATTCAACTTTCAACAAAATTTTGTGGAATTTCAGTAGAATTTAGAAAATTCTGCAAAATCCAGTTTTAACAGAATTTGAAAATTCCTCACACCACTAGTTAGTAGATACTTTTTACTTTTATCTTAAATTATTTGCTAGTTAAATAAATCTTTGTCAGTTTTGATATTCCAACTATTAGTACAATGACTTGAACAGAACAATATAACTGTAATGTACAGTAAGGGTGAGAGAAAGGGGTCAAAGACAATTTCAGTTCAGCTTTGAGTAGAGGCCTTAAAATATGCTTCAGTTTTGTGGATTCAGCCAAAACACTACAGCTCCAAATGCAATATTTTGCATTAGGTAAAACTGACAACAAATGAGTGTGTTTTGAAGTCAGCAATGCATATGTATTAAGGGAGCATACATTTGGCAGGTAGTGTTGGCATATGCATGCTGTGGATTACTGTTTGTGGTGTTATAACAGTCTACAAAATCCAGTAAGACCACCACGGCCTAGTGTGAGCTACAGTTATAGTTACTATTCACTACTGACTACAGGACATACAGTATATCCCTCTGTAGTCTTTGATTCTTCAGTTTACATCATGCCATTTACTATATTCTCCCAAGCAGCATCATAGATGTTACGATTATATTTTTATATTATGATTATTATTTTATATTATCTATTCAATTATTGTTATATGTATTTCATATGTTAGATATAAGAAAGTACTATGATAAAGAATTAAGAATTATATACACATCCCTTTTTTATTAAATGTAATATATTTGCTTTTATTTACTGTATATGGCAAGACAATATGATTTGTGATAACTAATGTTTTGTGCTTAGAGTAACTAGTCAGCTTCTGTGGGTTTTAGTTTAACAATATTGTTTTATTATTTATTTCTTATTTAAATACCAAGAAAAATAGTTGTATGATGTTATAGTATTATGCTTCATTGAGTTGCTGCAGAAGATCATAAATACCAGAATCTGGCATTCAAGTAGACTCACCAAGGGAAGGACCATGGGAAGAGACAGTATTTAAGGCTGGTACTATAGCCTAGAGGTTACAGTAAAGATCTGTGAATGATCTTAGTAAACTGAGAAGACCTTGGTTTGATTCCCACAACCCCCACTTGTATACTGTGTGACTTTGACCAAGTCACTTAACCTCCCCATTCCTCCCAGGTTGCCTCTAAATGCAGGCACTTGTGCCTAATGTGCCTTACCTGGTTACCAAATAATAAAAAAATACCTATTGTGTACTTGGAGGTCTGTTCGTATGGTCACAGAAGTGGAATAAGCTTTTGCAGTACACACCACAGCAAACACTGTAAGGCCTGGCATGCCTATAAAATACGAAGCTTAAATGATATCATGCAGTATTTGAGTTTCTATTCTACATGCAAACATCTTCAAAAGGCTGAACCTTATACAAGAAAGAATGATAGATAATGAAATGCCATTATTGCTCTGCAATGAGTGGTGAAATGAGTACCAGAGCACAAATTCTTGTGCTCCTGCTAGTACTGGTTGATGGTTTTGTATGATAAGGGCGATATTATAAGAACAAATCCAGAATCATGAAACCAGCTTGGCAAAACCCAAAATGGCGACTCTTTTTTTGTCCCCCACACCTCCCTTGCTAATATAACAAGCTGTGAGGTTGTAGCACCTCGGGGAAGGAGTAAAACATTTGTCACCATTTTGATTTTGGCCTTTTTCCCATCATGATTTCGAGTGTCACCCTTTCGGGTTTAGCCCACTTCACTGCACACCCTGGTTGAGGACAGCACCAAAGCATGACTCAGGGATGTGAGTGATGTGACAATAAATGTATGGAGTAGATGATAGTAATGCAATATACTGTAATTGCTGATGTGGAGGTTAAGACTATTTCTAGCAGCTTGAAAGAAAAATACATTTTTTAGCTAGAGTGCAGTTTTATGTTTGAAGAAATTAAACTGTACATGAATAACACACAGTTGAAAATACTGCAGTTGAAATACTTTCTGTGAAACAATGGACTCCAACAGTTTCTTTGGGGAATGTCATATCAACTGGATTTTGGGTTATTATGAAGTGGCATAGCAACTGGATTTCAGGTTATTATTGCCTATGGAGCATAATAACCCAAAATCCATTTACTATGCATTTTTTAACAAAACAATAATCTGGTTGATATCTATGGTCACCAGTAATTATAAAGATTATAATAAATAGCACTAAGTATGTTGCCTTAAGATAGACAGGCAATTGTCCATGCCCACACAGCACAGGTGGCGCAGGCAACTGGTGTCATGTTGTTCATGAAAAATACATCACAAGTAGGAAAGATGGTCAGGTGTCCATAACAGTTGAAGATGTAACATTATTTTTATCAAAAGAAGACTGAAGCATTTTTAACAGACTATGAGAAGGTGATGTGGCGGTAACCAACCCTGTTGTACCATCTTTGTGAAGTGTGCAGGCAGAGAAGAAGATGATGTCACCCACCTGCCACAATGATGCATGATGAGGAAAATATGATTCATGGTGGAGGATGAGGATGATGATGATGAAGAGGATGTGCTATTTTCTAAAGCCAGAGTCTTTCTATGGTTTTTATTTTACCATCATTATTATTAGTTGTTAATATTCTTACATTTGGATTTATTTCTATGCTGACAAAAAGTGGTTTCAATGGATTCATAGTTTCATCTGTAAAATACTTTCACACTGCAGAGGATACTTTTGCTTCTTTAGATACAGTAGACTGGTGGAGAGGGTTAGTGATATTTCCAAAGAGTAACTGGGCATTGAGATGATGACTGGCCCACTTGAAGTACTGGGAATCTGTGCTGCAGCAAGGGGGTTAAGGGATTGCTATTCCATGAATAGTGTGGACTTAAAAAAAACCAAAAAACTTTAGATTCCCACACTGGCATAGTCGCTTGCTCCCCCAGCCCCTAGCAAGTCATCTCTAGTAGTCAGCATACAAACAGCCCCAGACAATTTGGCTCCTGCAACAAAAAACTGTCTCCTTATTCTCTTGCTAAATCTGATAAATTTATTGCCGATGCCTACCGATCCACATCTGTTAAGTAAGGCATCTCTCTCTTGCTCTTTGTCTCCCCTAGGCAGGTGGGAGCATCTTGCTCTTGACAGGGCCAAGAATCACAGGACCGATCACCCCGTAGCCATGGTGGCCATCCCCACAAGGCAGGACTCCTGAGACAATGTACGACTCCTCACCTAAACTGCCAAACTCAAATCAGCTGCCAGCACAGACGATTGGCTGCAGCTCAGAGTGAGAGTGCAGCTGACTGGTGCAGTGCCAGACAGGGTAAAAATAAACAAACTCTCCTTTGCCAGCTGACTGCACCTCTCAGTCCCAGTCTGTATTTTCATTTTTGCAGCTAAAACCAGGGACCCCTATTACTGTTTGAATGTAAATGGTCAATTAAGTTTAAGTTGTGTACATTTAATCGGGGATTCAAATCTGATTGCAGTTTAGAAATGTCTCTGAATGTATTTTGCAGCATAGCCAATAGGAACCATATGTGGGATTTGTAATTTTGTTCTGTTTTTCATCTCACTGATATCTCGGAGCCTGAATGCTAAGTTTGGGTAAACGGGATTTCTTTTCTGTGGCGCACTTGCAGTACCGGGAATCTGTGCTGCAGCAAGGGAGGGTAAGGGATTGCTATTCCATGAATAGTGTGGACTTAAAAAAAAAAAAATTCCCACACTGGCATAGTCACTTGCTCCACCACCCTGCTAGCAAGTTCTGTGTAGTAGTTTGCATAAAAACAGCCCCAGACAACTTGGTTCCTGCAACCAAAAACTGTCTCCCTATTCTCTTTTTAAATCTGATGAATTTATCGCCCATGCCCACCAATCCACACCTGTTAAGTAATGCACTTCTCTTGCTCTTTATCTCCCCTAGGCAGGCGGGAGCACCTTGCTCTTGGCAGGGCCTAGAATCGCAGGACTGATTTCCCCTTAGCCACGGTGGCCATCCCTGCAAAGAGCCGGCAGCCCAGGGCTCATAAGACAAGGTACAGCTCCTCACCAAAACTGCCAAACTCAAATCAGCTGCCAGCACAGCCAATTGTCTGCAACTCGGAGTAACAGTACAGCTGATCGGTGAAGAGCCAGATGGGGAGAAAATAAGCCAGCTATCCTTCACCAGCTGACTGCATCTCTCAGTCCCAGAATGTATTTTCAAGTCCCAGTCTGTATTTTCGTCCCACCACACCCACCCCGAGCCTGGCCTCTATTAAATAGGCACTAGCCATGCCCATGATTGCTCACCACTCCCATTTCCCCACCCTTTTTAGCAATCTGACTTCAGCCTAAAAGCTACAAGGCAAATGCCTTAAACCAGCACCACTTAATGCTGGACAGAAACTCCTAGACAAACAACAATGAATTACAACTACAAACTACTCCTCCTCCTCACTACCTCTTTTGGCATAGCTGGTAACATATTCGATTTTGGACCTCTACCTCCCCACTCTGAATATCCAATGGGTGCCTGCTGGAGGAAAAACATAAACATGGCCACTACCACTCAAGGACAAGATAGGCTCTTTATCCCACTTCACTTCCCTTACACAGTGATCGCCAAGCCAACCTCGAACACCATTACCCTAATGGCTAACTTTCCCCATAAATTAAAACAGACGTCTGGACACCTCCCCCACATGAAAAGCAGGTGACTAAAGATGTGGGGAAGGGGGTTAAACATCACTATATCCACCAGAAAGGTTATCTTTATGCTACTGCTACACTCTGGCAATGTTCACCTTAACCCTGGACCATCCACCCTTAGGAGCAGGGGGGCCTACACCGTGAATGGCATAAAGATAGCAGCACTAAACATTTGCAGTCTACCTGCAAAATTAGATCAGCTCCAGGTTTGGATGACCATACATACCCCTGACATAATCTTCCTAACTGAAATCTGGCTGTCGGGCAGGATCAAAGATAGTGAGGTCACCATTGAAGGTTACCAAACACTTCGTCTTGATAGAATTAGCAGAAAATGTGGCAGCTGCCTCCTCTATGTCAGAAACTCACTTAGTTGCTTCATCCTCCCTATCTCCAAAGTTACAGAGGACTATGAGCTACTAGTGGTAAAAAAAACAAATTGGCCAAAAAGGCAAGACCCTCACTATCGCCACAACCTACCTGCCACCCAAAAAAGTCAAGGAAGGCCTTCCTCTCATTATGGAAGAAATCGGCGCTCTCAAAAAGGGCTCTGAATTCATCTTGACCAGTGACTTTAACACTAACTGGTTATGTAAAGAGGTGGCACCCTCCAGAGACCTAATCTCTGCACACAATCACACGCAACTTGTCACACACTCCACCAGGCAGAACTACAAGGCTGGTACCAGCACCCTCATTGACTGGGTCTTATCTAGCTCACTATCTCGATTCTCCAAAGTCAGCCACTAAACTTGCCAAATGTCCACCCCATTTCATAGAGAGCAGGGTTCTGCGAAAAGGCATACTTGGACCCCTCAAATTGGCCCTGTGTGCCCACAACTGGTCCCTTATTAGCAAGGTCTCTATGCTGGACCAAGCCCTTAGCTTTCTCACTGAGGGTTTCAATTCCATCTGTGATATCTATGTACCACGTACAAAATGGAAAATTCAGGGGGAGGTCAATGGCTGGATTGATGGCAAGCTCCTCTCTCTCTTAAAGGAGAAGGACTGCCTCTGGGAAAAAGCCAAAAATTCAGGTAGCAAACACAACTTACAGTACTACAAAACTGCCAGAAGTTGATGCACTAAGCTCATCAAGCTCACAAAGGCTAACTTCCATAAGACCCAGCTTAATAACGCATGGGGTGATGGAAAGCGGTTTTGGGATAGCATTAAGTACATCCTAGATAGAGACCAGAAGCAGCACCCCAAGATGCTCAATATAAATAACACACCCTCCTCGGAGCCACTAGCCATAGCTGATGCCTTTAACCAAGCCTTTATAGACCTGTCCCCAGTACTGCCAGCAGACTACCTTCTGTCTGCGGAGGACCAAGGCAGTGCCAGCCTGCCCACAACTAACCACCCTGCCTTCTACTTTAAGAAGGTGATGGTGCAGGAGGTCCTAAAGATGGTCAGGGGAGTCCTAGGCAAAACCAAAATGGGGAGTGATGGGTTAGACATGAAGTTACTGTCCCTCACACTTGAAGTCATGATCATGCCCATAACAATGCTATTTAATAAATCCCTAGCTCTAGCTCAATTCCCTGAGATATGGAAGCAAGCTCTGGTGACGCCAGTGCATAAGACTGGTGAAAAGACACTGGTGGCTAACTAGAAGCCTATATCTATCCTCTCTCCTCTATCCAAAGCATTGGAGAAAATCATAGCTTGCCAACTCACAGAATACCTCAACAAGTACAATCTTCTCTGACCAAACCATCATGGCTTCAGGCAAAAACACAGCACCACCACAGCACTGCTGGAATACTCCGACTTTGCACATAAGGCACTGGATGAAGGAAAATTGGTGGGGTCCATCTTCATTGACCTCACCAAAGCTTTCAACACTGTAAACCATCCATTATTACTACTCCAGCTCCAAAGATTGAGTGTAGCACCAAACACCTTGAACAGGTTCAATGACTACCTAACACACAGCAGCCAGTGAGTCAAAATCGGGCAGACAATATCCAGCTTCAAAGATGTACTCCTATGAGTTCCTCAAGGATCAATTCTAGGTCCCTACTTTTCAGCCTATTTGTAAATGAACTCCCCTTGACATGCGACACCAAACTCGTCTTATATGCAAACGATGCCGTGCTGCTAAGCAGCAGCAACTCCCATGAAGCCATACAATCAAAGCTAGTGAACTCCTTCAATAAACTTGAGGATAGGTTCAGAAGGCAAAAGCTGCTACTAAATTACAAGAAAACCAAGGCCATACTTTTATCTAGCCCTCACCATAAGCGGATGCACACCTCCCTCAAAATTACTAATAACGCTGGTGAGCAGATTGAGCAGGTACACTTGTTCAGGTACCTTGGAGTCATCATTGATAACTCACGCACTTATACGCACCACATAGACTCCCTTGTAAGATCAGTGAACACAAAGATCGGGGTCATATATAAGCAGAAAAAATCCTTCACCCCAGAAGCACTCCAAACCTGTCTCCAGCTCCATACTCTCCACGATTGACTACAGGCTAGTGGTTTATGGTGCTGCCACAGATACAGCACTCAAAAGGGTCAAAATCACACTGAATAAGGCATGCCGCCTCACCCTGTGCATGAATCAATACACTTGCACCTGTACCCTATATGAGCATACAAACTAGCTCAACCTAAAAGACAGGATCAAATTCCAAACTTGCCTCTTGGCAAAGAAGGCGCTCCTTGGGAAAACCCTACCCTGTGTAGGAAAACTGCTTGACGCTTGTTCCACACCTCACACCACCAGAGGGAGGAAGAATAGAACACTGTCTATCCCATTCCGTCGAACCTCACTCGGGCAGTGTGCTTTTGCTTACTTGTCCCCCTTCTGGATAAATGAACTCCCTAAGAAACTACACACAAGCAGCATATTTCAATTCAAAGCAGGCCTCAGACAGCATCTCATGTCATGTGTAAAGTGCATCTGCTCCTCAGGCTCCTCCTGAAAGTTTTAGACCATCAACCTAGGTACCACCCAATGCGGGGCTGCCTAGAGAACCCCTGCCTCCTTCACCAGCCTTGCAAATAGAGCATAAGTAAAGTTACTTGATCAACTATAATTCCACATGTAGATAATACCTCCCCCTATCCTCCCCACCACCCCTAACTTGACAAGGCTCTTTTTGGAGCTGCTCCCTCCATACCCCCCCCCCACAGTGACCTGACCCACTACACCGCACCTCTCGTCCTCTGTGAGTAAGTTCAAACCTCTGCCGTCCTGTTTTTTTACAGTCACCCAGCCTGATGCAATTTGAGTAAGCATAAACCCCTATGCAGCCTTTTCAACTTTAGTCTAACAACGGATTTTCGGTGTTGCCTTGGGGTGTAGGTTTACTGGTTAACTGATGCTATCAATAATTTTTTTTCTGAAATAGCTTCTACTCTGTTACAATTACTCTTTTTCTCTCCAATTTATGTAACTGTCATGTAAATGTTCTTGTATGCCAATGAGCTGATATCGATAACCACTGTAGATGTGTCTTTGTCTTATTTGTCCACCCTGATGTGGAACCTCTGTAAAAGAACTTGCGCTCAAAGGACTATCCGATATAATAAATAAATAAATACAAATAGAAGAAAAGAGGATTTCTTTTCTATTGTTTTTTTTTTTTGCTATAATGGAATGACATGCCTTCAGATGGCATTGGGGGTGGCAGCAGATATGATATGTAAGAAAATATTGCTTATATACTAAGACACAAAATTATGTGATACACTGTATAAATATATGATATTTTTATTTTATTATCATTATTTATTTTTTTCTTTTTCATTATATTTTAATTATCATTATTTTTTAAGGAAACATGAATAATGAAATTGAACTCCTGATTGTGGGTTGCTAATTGACTTCCATCCCAGTTGTTTTTAAGTCACAAGTGACTATTGGGGGGGGGGCTCTGAGAAATTAAGCAGGTAAGGCAAGAAGATTTTTTTTCCAGGGACTAGAATTTACATATTTAGATTACTCATTTCTGTCTTGTGTAGGGGAACTGGATACGCTTAAAGATGGTAGTGGGGGAAACTGGTGTGTTACTGGATTGTTCAGGATGTCTTTGTCACCAGATGCAAAGGGTGATTGGCAAGGAAGGCTGCTTGCACAGAGTGCAAATGAACCATTGGATTTTGGGGGACTAATAAACCATGGTTTATTTGATTATACTATCATGTGCCCAGTAGCCCTTGTCCTCACAGCCCCAGGACCATAAACCTAGTCCCTTTTACACAATAACCCACTCCAGTCTCCACCAACACCACTTTCAGAACTTGTACTTGGTGAGACTGGCATGGTGAACTATTTACCTGCTCGATACCTCCTCTGTATCCTTTTCTCCTCCTGTTAATTTTTAATGGTTTCTTTTTCATACATCAATGGCACACCCATGGCAGATGATGACAAGATGCTGCCACAACTGGATGCTAACAAACGATGACTTCTAATAGCTATTTATAATTCTTAGATGCCCATGTGACATGGACACTGCATGCCCAGTGCACAAACAACCCATAGTGCTGTGTGACTTGAATGGTGAAAGGAAAGAATAATACCACCTGGCCAGCACCCCCACTGACAGAACACATCCCATCACATTGAGAGACCTTGTAATGTTTTGTCTCACACAGCAGTCTACTTCACTTTTAACCCACAGACTAGCTAGCAGGCTCACACAAACAGGCAAAAAATAAAAACGTATATTTTTTGTGTCCAACTTCACCACTAGCAGACAGCAAACAAATTGTCAAATAAATCTTTTAAAATCCCCCTTCCTCTTTTTTCAATGTGCTAAATTCAATCTGCCTGGATTTTGATGCCGGGGGGAAAAAATAAAACAATATGTATTTCTCAAAAGTCTTCTTGACCCAGTTGAAGAAATCAATTAGATTTGTATTCCTGCCGCACACCCACGCTGTCTTCTATCCTGCAGCCTTTTTGCCTCAAGGAGCTCTACCAGTTTTTCCTTAATGAGAGATTCCAGTAGACTGCCCAGTCTTGAGATTGGATGGACAGGCTGTTAGAGTGTCAGCTCATCCCTCCCTTGCTCCACTCTTATATAAGGGCACAGTGTCAGACACACTCCAGCCTGCTGACTTATTGCCTGTCTCCAGTGAGCTGTTAAAGAGATCTGTCAGAGGTTGTGCAAGTGCTTGTGCCTCCACCTTAAGTACCCTGCAGTGCAACCTATGCTCCGGTTGCAGTTGATCTTAATTCCTTAAGTACCCTCTCTAAAGATACAAGTTCCATGTTTAATTCCTGGATCTCCTTCCAGCCCTGTGTGAAGCCCACAGCCTGGTAGTTGACAGTGGCCCCTCTTGATCCACTGTGAATACCTAACAGACATATTCATCCAATATGTCAGCTTTCTTTCTATCACCCTCCATCCACCCCTCTTCTTTTTAGCATGCCTATTTCATCCTGTTTTCCTCTTCTCACTAATGAAATGAAAGAAGGGCTTGCTACCCCCCCCCGATGCCCTGTGCAATCCCAACAGATAGGATCCAATAATAAAGTTACTACATACACAATAGTAGGTTGTGAAGCAAGTTTCTTTTGGAGCTTAGATTTGAGCCATGCCCAGCTGACTGTATCTGTGTGTGTGGGTCACATGGTTGCCAAACATGCTGCCAGCCTACACCTGTGGTCTCTTTGCATGGATTTTCTTTCAGCCTGCCAACCACCTGATGTAGTTATATCTCAGCACCCGTAGATGCAGATAATGAATGCTATTCATGTTCCTGCCCATCAACTATTTTGTAGACATACTTGATAAGCCAGAAGGAGGGGTATAAGAGCAAGAGTCAGAAAGAGTAGGAACATGCTATGCCTTGCAAACTGAGGGTACTTTGTGGGAATATTTCCAAGTAGAACCCTCCTCCTGCTTGTGTATGTACAGTACGATGAAGCATACAGTCACTGATACAGCAGGAGGATCAGGCCACAGAGGTGCAATGTATTGGAAAGCACAGGCACAAGCAAGGCTACCAGAGCCCACCCCAACACACCAGTTCCATCTTCATACAGCTCATTCCAAGCCTGTGGCACAGTCTTCAGGTTGTCCTGTGGATTCTCTCCAACCTGACACTTATGGGTCTGATGGTGATGACACCTTCTGCTGTTACTCCACCATGGTATTTGCAGAAGAGGCAAGCTATGCATAAGGAGACATACCACTTCACCACTGTCATGTAAAAGAGTGCAGGGGATGAAGTCTATCACCTCCAGGAAAAGCTTATGGCCTAATATTAGATGGCCAAGAGCAACAGGCTGATTAGGTTGGGAAACAACAAACCTAAACCAGTGCTCTTAGAGCTCATTTTCTTACTTTGTCTACTTTGCATTCTTAAGCCCTAATATCTGTATTAACATAGTTGTTTGCAGCAAATTTTCATTCTTTTTGTGATAGTGGAACAGTACCCCCATTCACACAGATCCCTATGGAACCTGCATGAACAGGTGTAGATGCACAGGGTATAATGGACATTGCACCAAGGGATGATTCTGTTTGGCTGTGGATGTACAGGGCCCTGTGTGGTCTGCACTTTGCTGTGGCTATGGATGAAAAAATCTGTGATGCTATCTGTGGGGCTGCAGATGTCCAGGGACTTCTGAGCCCTGTGCTTCCATGTGGCTACAGATGTTGATGTGCAGGGCCAACAGTCCATCTGATAAAAGTGCAAGGCCCTCTGGGCCCTGTGCTTTTGTGCAGGTACTGATGCAGAGGCGCAGGGTCCTCTGAGCCTAATACCAAAAGAAGAGTTCCCTTCATTATATGATTACTTGTTGCCTGTGTGGCCAGCACTACACCATCCCTCCCTAGGCTGGGAGTGGTGCTGCACAACAGTGCCTTTGCAGTAGCCATAGTCCATCCAGCAGGCTTACTGAAGTTGACCTCAAACTTAGCTAACTGACATGGGGCATAAATGTGCTAACCACAGGACTAATGGCCTGCACTGATCACAATGGGGCCGATTCTGGAAGGTGGGCACATGGCATGCCCCAAGCCCCATGTCCACTGCAATGTCAGATGCAGTTGTGCCAAAGCCCCTCGGATGCAACCAGGTACGATTCTGGAAGGGCTGGTGCATTTGTGACAGTTGACCTAATTTATGGCACCTTGTGCCAAAGGATTGGCAAAAGTGCCACAATCCGGGCCATAACGCTTGACCCAGGAGTAGGTGGTCTAACTCCCTGCATCTTGTGTTCCCAACTTATTTATTTATTTATTTAGCTTTTGTTTACCAGGTAAGTACACTAGACAAACACATGCCTATTTTCAGGTACGACCCGGGGGAATACAGGAAATCAAAGAACATACAGAGTACAATTTGAAGCAAATAGGGCAGATACACAGATGTCAGGAGAAGCATAACATACATAGTAAGATATCTCAGGTCACAACAGTAATCATAGTCAATAGGCTAAGGTACAGCGTCACTGATGGTGGGTCTTTTGCAGCAAGTGCCATCCAGAATCATGCTGCTGCAATGTTTGATGTAACTCACAGGTTGCATCAAACAGGCTGCCGTACGTCCACTGCGGCAGCACAAATCATTCCAGAATCAGCCTCAATGTTTCTTCATGACGTTTTCTTTAAATTTTGACCCCCAAATTTTTAATATAGTGTTTTTATGACCCCCCCCCCTTCTGAACAGGACAGGTATTATAAAAAAAATTCTGGCTAAAATGTAATTTTAGAAAATGGCAAGAAATAATTCTCAACCCTGATTGGCTGACACTGCCTCCAAGCTGAGCATTTATTTCTCAATAGATGCCCAGCTAAAAATAAGTGCCAGACAAAGTGCCACTTCACAAGGTACCCTTCTACCCTGCTGCCAAGCCTACTTCCTCATTGGCTGAAGGCTGCTGATGAAATTTAAAATCATCGCCATGTTTTTCTCTCACTTAGTGAGAGACTAGTGCCCCCCCCCAATTTACTTTCCCTCAGTAGCAGCTAGCAGTAAATAAAGTAACCCAGATTTTGTGGCCAGGAGAGTGAAAACAGCAGTCTTGTTTTAAAACGGTGCCACTTTCCTAACTGCACTTTCTCAAACTGTACTTGCACAAGGTAGCCATCCCCGAAGATATCACTCCCATCAGCTGTATCCTTCATGCGCTGTTTTTTAAAAAAAAGCAGTAAACCAGTAAATTAAGCACCTCGTGTGCTTACCGCTACCGCTACTGGAGACAGTGAGTAAGCAATCTAGGAGGTGATGCTCCCTCCCAAACAGTTGTCAATTGAATTATACAATTTCAACCTGATCACATAAAACTTTTTTTATTTTTTTACTCCCAATGCCAGCTCAAACAAATTTCCTATCACCAGTGCTCAGTTCTCCATTCTTCCACTTGGTTGTTCATTCTCACGCTCGGGATCCATTTTTCATTTTTTTTTCACATGATACTCACAGTAACTGCAGACATAGCCACTCTGTCATCTGCAGCTGTCTCTCCTTCTTGTTCAGCCCTGGCTCCCCTGCTAATCAACAATAATTACCAGATGACAGTGTCTGGAGCTTGAAGTGTAATTTTAATGACCGCGTTCACCAACCGTGCGCACAGCTCTCCCTGACTTTTTACATTTCTGGTCCTTTGCAATCATGGTTGTTCCGTTGTTGCCTTCAAAAAAAAAAAAACAGAACGAGCTAGGGCCATTTTATACAACAAAGTCAGCTGCCTTCCCCATGGTTGTCCCTTTGGACTGCAAGTCCCAGGAAGCCACGGGGCAGCAATGCAGACTGTAGTAAACATCAGCACCATCTACTGGCAAAAATGCCACACTGCAGGGACTACTTAAGAAAAAAATATTTATTTATTTATTTATTTTTTTTATTTGTCAGGCATATTTTTCAATTTTTTTATTTATTATTTAAAATGTCACAAACAAGTCATTTTCTAAGTGCAATAATACCCTCCAGGGTGGGCGGTATTGGGAAATACCGGACCTTCCTCATCAGCCTGTCTGGCCTCTTACGCCTGGGCGGTCCGTATTTCCTAATACCGCCTAATTCTGTTGGGTATTATTGCTTACTTACACCATAAGTGCAAAAACACCTTTGGGCAGGTTTTAAAAAACTACACCTGTCACATATGAACATATGAAACTTGCTAGAAGAAACAGACCTCATGGTCTATCAAGTCTGCTCATATGCGCAGCTATCACCTTATATTGCAGCTTCCCCTCCAAACCCCCCATTCACCTCCTGGAACTGCTCAGTGTCATTTACTCAGCCTCCCCCTTGCCCTGTCCAATGTCCTTTTGAAACTCCCCACCATCCTGCTTGCCACCACTTCCTTTGACAGAGCATTCCATTTCGACACCACCATCTCAGTGAAACAATGCCTCTTCATCTCCCTCCTGAACCTGCCTCCCTTCAATCTTAGCCCATGCCCCCTCATATCCCTTCCCTTCCTCAGCTTAAACAGCCCCTCTGTGCCAGATCTGTTGATCTCCCTCAAGTATATGAAATTTTCAATCATGCCCCTCTGATCCCTTCTCTCCTCCAGAGTGAACAAACTCAAGTGACTCAGCCTTTCTTTGTAGGTTCTGCCTTCCATTCACTGTATCATTTTTGTCACCCTATGCTGCACTGCCTTGAACAGCTTGATAGCCTTCTTCAGGTACAGATGCCAATATTACATGCAGTACTCCAACTGCAGCCAGACCAAGGGCCTGTACAGGGGCTGGATCACCTCCTTGTGCCTGGATGAGAATCCCTGCACAATGCACCCCAGTATCCTATTAACCCTAGCTGTAGCCCTCCTGCATTGAGCAGAGTTGTTCATGCTCCTCATTACTAAGACCTCCAAATCCTTCTCCTCCTCAGAACCCCCTAACCGCACCCCCACTCAACCAATATTCCCTCCTTGGGTTCCTCACCCTGAAGTGCATAACTTTGCACTTCTTTGCATTAAAACCCAATTGCCACCTCACTGAAAACTCCTCAAGTCTGGTTAGGTTACCCTGTAGCTTCTGCCATCCCTCTATGTTATCCATAACAGTTCCCATCTTGGTGTCATCTGCGAACAGACTGAGCCTGCTCCCAACCTCATGTGCAATATCTGATACAAACAGACCAAACAACACCGGCCCGAGCACAGAGCCCTGCTGCATACCGTTGGTCACTGGCTTGGGAGATGAGAGTCCCCCCCCACAACCACCCATTGCAGTCTATCTCCAAGCCAATTAATGATCCAGCAGCCATCTTAGCCCCCACCCCTATGTGTTCTAGCTTTGCCCCAGTCACCCATGAGGGACCGAATCAAAGGCCTTGCTGAAATCTAAATATAGGACATCCACTGCATGGCCCTTGTCCAACTGCCTTGTCTCCCAGTTGTAGTATTCTATTAGGCTGGTCTGGCATGATCTCCCTGAGATTAACCCATGCTGCTGCCCATCCTGGAGATCACTGACCACCAGGAAGGTTACTGGTCTCTCTTTCAAGATTGCTTCCATGCATTTACACCCTGTGGAAGTGAGACTGACAGGTCTGTAGTGACCCGGCTTATCCATTGGGCTGCTCTTGTGAATAAGCACCACATGAGCCAACCTCCAATCCTGTGGCATGCACCCTGTGTCCAGGGAGGTGTTGAACAGGTCAGTCAGTGGCCCGGCCAACACCTCCGCCATTTCCCTCAACATTCTAGAGTGAATGCCATCAGGACCTGATGCCTTATGCACCCTAAGTGCCTTCAGACTTTCCAATACCCTGCTTTCTAGAATCACTGAGTCAGTCACCTCCTCCCCCTTCATCCACACCCTTCCAGTCCATGGAGGTAGTGGATTTCCTCCCTCCCTCATGAACACAGAGCAAAAGTATCCATTCAGCATTTCTGTCTATTCTTCCTTCTTCTCCACCCACCCCTGCCCTTCCTAATCTGAACTATCCTCTGGGGATCCTAGATGGAGTGGGTAGGTGGGGTTGTGGGGGTCAGGGGTAAGACATCAATGAGGGACTGTTTTCTTCTTTTCAGGTTTTACAAAAACAAATTTGATCTTCAAGGGACAGTTTCCTTCTTTTCAGGTGAACCAACATTGGGGATTTGCACCCCGGTATCAGTAGATTGTTCAGCAGCACTTGGGGTGTGCACCCTGGTGTTGCAAGCTATGGAGGAGGGGGTGAGCCAAACTTGAGGGAGTCTGACTTGTACAGCTGTATCAGAAATTGACTCCCAAGTTCACTTCTAATTCAGAGGGGGAATATTAGCTGGCACTGGTGGTAGGCACCCCCAGTGTAGGTATTAATCAAATCTATTACTGCAAAGGGATTGAATACCTGCCAGCCATTTACTGTTAAAACGTAGGTTGGGAGGGAGGGAGGGAGTGGGATACCAGCAGCAAGACACTTGCTGACCGATAATACTTAAACTTGAATTAGGAGGGATGGGGGATATGGATGGTGGGATTGGGCACCCACCATCCAGTATTTAAAAATAAATGTGAGTTGTGAGGAAGGGGGAATACTGCCATTCTGTTCTAAGTATAACAGTTGAAAGCAGTGTAATCAGAAGTGATTTCCTTCACACTGGTTTTGTCAGCTGTGGCTGCTGAAATCAGTGTAAAGAAAAGAAATCACTAAAGGCATTTTGCCCCTTACTTTTAGAAGGTTCATTTTTACGTTCACTTGCGCGCATGCGCAAGGAACGTCTTGGGAGAATAGGACTTTTTGGAGGTGTGACTTTATTGTGCAATGCAGTGCTCCATTCAGCAGGCACAGCCATCCTGCACCAATGGATGCAGGGAGCTGTGTATGACAGCAGTGGTCTTCAGTTCAAAGAAAACCACCGCTGCGGCAAACACCAGTAGCCTAAACCACAGGACCTAGGCGGAGCACAGTTGCACAATCACAGCAGCCATGGCTGCAGATTCCATTCCTCCCCTTCCCATTGCAACTTCCCCAGCCAGCCCAGACAGAACTGCAAAAAAAATAATTTAATTAACAGTAAGGCACCAGCAGCAGCACATTTTGGCACTTACGGTCTCCCTCCAGGCAGCCCCTGACTCCGAATGCAGCAGTAGCAGCGCAGATGTCTCATTTGCATTCTCCTGAATCTCCAGTCCTCCTCCTGAGTCCTCCTGACCCCATAGGTGCCAGGAACAGGGGGGCGGGAGGGGCGGTTGCCCCACCACTTTTTTGTGCAGCAGGAGATTGCCCCTACATGCTGCATGCACACTCACTCAAAGTCACTATGAATTATTATACTTGTACTGCCTGCAGTTCTTGCTCCGTCACTCTTTGCCTTAATCCGATTCTGCTACGCCGCCCCCCCACCTACTGCCTGTGTCAAATGCCTCGGCCAGCAGAGGTGAGTTGTAAAGTAGGTAGAAGTCAATGGTAGGTAAGAACTTAACACTTCTTTTATTTATATGCATTTACAGGGCAGCTTGACAGTAGCTTTAACACCTCCGTCTGTCTAGTCGTCTCCACTTGTCTTTGTTTTAGTGCCTGGAGTCAGGAGGGAACGACAAATACACACTTAACACCCATTTAGCGGTTAGCCATTAGACAGCCCTCCCTAGCCCACCAGCTGCCAGCATTCCGTTTAAGGTTTAACTACGTCTGCTTTATTATTCAGTGGCGCCTCTTGACAACAATACATTCACATCACATTTAAATTAAAGTAAGGCTTCAGCTTTTTTTTTAAATGATGTCCCCACACAGTCGCAGAAGTGCCGAGAGCTGAGCCCTGCCCCCCGCCCCCCCAGAGGTGAGAGAGCGTCAAGATCAACTCAGCGAAGTTTAAAAACAAACAACAAAAAAAAAAGCGGGCACTAGAGCCACCATAGCCTGGGGGTATAAAAGTGTCACACACACATGCCCAAATCCCATTTCGCTGACTCCTTCTTCTGGCTTTTGTTTTCCATTAGGGTTGACAGAGTGTTGTGGAGTCGGACTTTTACGCTGAGTCACTGACTGACTTGCTGCTGCTGAGCTGATTCACTGGCCAGCTTTGGCTTGAGCTTGAGCTTTATTGACACTGTGTACTACAAGCACAGTCTGTTTGCTTTTCCAGCCTTTTCACAATTCGCAGGCTCCTCCACTCTGAGTCCGCTTCAGTTCAGTAAAGTAAGTTACTCAATTGTCTCCAAGCGACTCGACTCCTGGCTAGCTGCACTGTCTGCTGTGAAGATAAGAATCCGTGTCCATACTGCTGCTGTGAAGAATCCCTATACCCTGCGGGCTGCTGCTGAGTAAAGATTGAATTTGAGTAAGTGAAGTCAAATGTCCAACTGGTCTATCGTACTGTACTGTCATGCATTCATTAATTATTTGCAGTAAGTAGTTTGCTTTCTTTTAATCAATGATTTTCCTATTATCCTGTCCTGCCTGGAGCGAACTAGTGTGTCCGAGTCTACTGAATTAAAGGGACGAGATATCGTGCTAGGCAGTAGGCGCTGTTTGCAGATGAGTGATTATGATTATTATATATATACAGTATATATATATATATATATATATATATATATATATATATATATATATATATATTTGCATTTGCTGATTTCGGAATCAGTATCGGAGGACAAAGCATTGGGGTTTTTTCCCTTGAATTTGTATTGTGTTGAAAATGCACAGCAAAGGTAGGCAGCATAATAACCACTCGCTAAATAAATCCTAGTAAACTCTACAACTGGGAGAGTAATCCATGGAATAGTACATTTGTTATCTAGTATCTGAAGAAACCAGGCAGCATCAACTTTAGTGGAGCCAGATGTAGGCTGCTACATTCGGTTGACCTGGCCAAATGAACTCTTTGTTTTGTAGTACAATAATTGCCTCACAATGCTGGTACTTAGTTTAAATATGATATCTAGACTGGCAGTCAGAGATGTTTTAAAATGTGGATGTTTTTAATGTGTATTCAAGTTCATCAAACCTGAAGCAAACTTATTTACAACAGTTGCAGGGTTTCAAATGTGTAGATTGAATCAGTTCTAGGATAGTGAATTGTGTCTCTGAAGGGACGACAAAGGCTGCCTTGTAACTTCACATCAGGTTGTTCCTTCTTTGAAATATTCTAAAAGTTTATGGTAGAAGGGTGAAAACACTGCATTAAATGGCACTGTGAGTACTATCTTCCCAGAGAAAACCTAGCCTTGAGGAGAAAAGCTAAGCTTAAGAACTATACTTTGTGTACAGAAGACTTCCATTCTGCCAGAGGTAGACGCGTCTATGAATCTGCACAAACTAAGCATTTTGTTGTGTCTTGCTATTAAGCAAAGGATCCCCATGTAAACTAGCTACTGTACCTCATGGGGCCAGCACACAATCTGAGGGCGCAAACCCCAAATAGTTAAAAAATTTAAAAATAAAAAGGCATGGGAGCCTGACATTGTTAACACTTTGAAAGAGGCGTTACAAAGTTCTTTCCTGTATTATGTAGTAAAGTAAATGCATTCTTAGGGAGAAGAATATGTTAATGAAGCAGGTAGCAAAGCATGAGATAAAGTGTGTGTGTGTTTGGGGGGGGAGGGCTCATGTAAACCATTGGGTTTAACTGGGTCTTTTGGATATAGACAACAATTAGTGGCTTCCATTTAAACATGTCACTTTTAAATGTATTTGCTTGTCTAAGACAGTATTCTTCCCTTTTCCGTTTGAATGGTCCAGATTCAGCACCACATAGATACAGAGAATTTCATGAAATGGTCAAGAAGCAAAAGTTATCTCAATCAGCCACTGACAGTCTTACAGCATTGTTTGGGAACAACACACACACACACACACACACACACACACACCAAACTTTAAATGCACATCTATTCATGGTACATTTTCACAGTTCAAGTTTTTAAAATATTTATCCTAAAGTTACAAAAATGAATTTTTTTAGAGGAGAATATGCTCACTGTTTTTTATCGTAACAGTTAACCTGCATGTCTGATGAAACAGTGTGTGCTTTTGAAACGGCTTCATTCTGAAATCAGCTTCAGTGTATTTTTGGAAACATAACTTCACTTACTGCTGCCTTTTACTGGGCAACTCTGAACTCACGTTCATTATTGGCTGTAGTGAATAATATCAGTAACATTGTACTTTAAGCTTGAAAGGGACACTAGGTACAATATTTATTTATTTATTTTTTTTATTTTAAAACTTTTTACCCTGACTCAGTTGGTTTCTGTTTGAATAAGTTGGTGCAGCAGCATGTGTTTTTGTTTATTTTTGGTAGTGAGTCCCTCATATTGTCTCTCCCAACTCCTGGTCGGGTTGGTCGGTCTGGTCCCTGCAATGCTGCCTAGCCTAGTCCCCTTTTTTGCTTTCTGATGGCTTCTGAAAAAAAAAAAAGGCCTTTTAATTTCTGACCCCTTTATTTTCTTTTCAGCTGCCAGAGTCCGGACGATCTGGTTTCTTTTTCTTTTGTATTGTTTGTATCCTCCCTTCTTGTTGGCAGACTCAGGGCAGCAACAGCAAAAAAAAAAATTACTATTTCTTTGGGGTGGCTGGGTGGGGACTTCTCTCTGTCCCCCCTATCCATTATCCACCAGAAGGAGTCAAGCGGGTTGCTTTTCATATTTTATATTTCGGAGTGGGCGAGCGGGCATTTGCATTTTTTTTGGGGGGGTAATTTTGTTATCTGTGTTATGGGTTTTACTGATGCAATGTGCCGGCTATTGTTTTCTTTTGGATTTACTTTTTATTGTTATTTGTAATTGTTCCTGGTTTTATTATAATAAAATGATAAAAATAAGTTGGACCTGTGGGTTGATTTTGTGATTGTTACTGCAAGATTATTGACACCACAGTATTTTCTGTAAGTCAGTGGATGAGTATAGATACAGAGATTCCGGGTTCAGTTCTCTGCAGGGACTCAAACCTTTTTGCCTAAGGACATCTGAGATACTAGACACTTTTTTTTTTTTACAAGCTACAATAATTTGAGAGAAGGGTAGAGCTAGAGAGAGACATAGCAAACAACTCAGTCTTATAGGCAAGGCAGTCAGATTAAAAACCTACTGTGTGGTACTTTCAAAGTTATTTCCTGCTAACAATTGTCTCCTAATTTAAGATTTATAGTTTTTATAATAGTGAATGTATACTAGTTTTAATTAAAGTTCCCTGACAGATTTGTTCCAAACATTGATTTAGACCTTGTGTAAATGATCCTGGTGTGTGTCATTGTGACGGTTGTGGGTGCCAATTTACAAGCCTTAAATACATCTGAGTAATAAATTATAAGTGGCAAAAATACTGGTTTAACATAAAACTGTTAAGGTGCCACTGCACCTCTGTATTACATTGTGTGTGTGTACGTACATGTGCATTTGTATGGGCAGTGGGTACACAGATAATGGGTGGCAGAAAGACACAGACTTTTATTATTCTACATGGAGAGATAGGTATGTAGATAGAAAGACAGACAAATTCTAGTTGCGTAAATATTCCTGTATGGGACTGCATTCTTAACGTTATCATCATATGTGTACATGATTTATTGTATTTTTGTATGGTAAAAACTAGTGTAGAAAAAGTGCCCTTTTTACTCTCATAAGTGCCCCTCTGAGCCTCCGCCCCCTCAGTTTTTACTATCTTCTGGCACCCGTGACCACCGTCACCCGTGCAGTCCGCGCAGACCATGGACCAGTTGAACTCGGAGGATGGACTCGAACTAGTGGACTCCTGCCGTTTGCCTGTACTTGCCACATTTTTCTTCCTCCCACCATGCAGCGCTTTGGCTTCTAATCCCCCGAGCCCCGACCCTCAATCCTGGAACACAGTACAGACGAGGTCCTCCCCCCAAGTCCGCACATTCCATCAGCCACCTGAGAACAGTAACACTCGCTAGCCGCTCCCTCCCTCAGTCTGTACCGGTCAACTGTCTGTCTCCCAGGCTTAGTCGTTGTCCATCTGCCACGCCGCCTCCGCTCCAGTCTGACTCCAACCTAACCTTCCCAACATCTAAATACACTTGCAGCAGTTGCACTGGACTGGAAAGAACTGAAAGGGTTAGGAGGCAGGAGGGGGTCCGGCTCATGGAGGGGATTCTGCACCCTCCGGAGACCGGGTGGTCCAGCCTAGTGTTTTTCGTCAATTACCCCAAAGGTAAGTACTCGGTGCCCTCACGTTGGCGGGGAACTAGTAGTAAAACAAGACTTAAATGTAGAAGTTCGCACGCCAGCTCAATGTTAATGTGGGGTCTGTAAATATCATCTTTGCTGGAAAGTTGGTGCCTAAATAGGATGCTGCCACATGATTGACAGCAAGTGCCAGTTCAAGGAAACTTGACGATGTTTTGCAGGTTGGGTTATTCCACCTTTCCACTACTGTTGCAGTGTTCAAACGTGATAAATCACTAAGTTAATGTTGGTGTCTGCAGTAGGTGTTTTAAAACTGCAGTATATTTTTCAGGTAGCGGGGCTAATTTAGACTTGCTCAAACGTAATCTGTTGATTATGAACCTGGAGCAGCACTAGGTCGACCTAGGGTAGAATCCTGCACCACCTCTTGTTTTTACCATTGGCAAGTGGCAGTTACCGGAGATCTAAGTCTGCCTTGCGCTTCTAATTTTTTTTAAAATATGAAATAAGATACCAACGCAAACGTCAGAAACACGCTGCTACTTAGCAACACAATAACAAAAACTGTAATTCTACAGTAACCTATTGACATTATTGCGTGCACATACAGCTCGCATTTTTCTCTGTAAACCTTGTGTTTTTACATAGATACAGTGTTGGCAGATAAGGGCCTATGGCCCACCCAGTCTGCCCATTTGAGCTTGTTATTTCTGGACCAGCTCCTAAGAAAACAATCGAATACGTTTAATCTGCTATATTTTCCAAGTTGCAAGGAATATTAGAAACAAGTTTGAATTGAAACTGTGTGATAAGTAAACATATTGCCATGTCTCCTTCTATTACCTGTGTTTTCCAGAGCCTAGACTTCTTAATATTTTGTATTCTACTTATATAAGCCTCTGAAACCCATTGACAGCATAAATATTACAACAACGTTTGGCCTATAGAGCCCAAATGTCCATATAAGAGTGCAGCTGGAAGGGACGTTCCTTCCTCGAAAGTATTGTGTGAAAGCACCCAAACACTTTTCCTGGCAGTTTAAAATGGATGGTAAGGTGTGTGTGTGTGTATTTTCTGAAAAAGGCACTACATCTTCCTTGTCTCCTAATTTTTATTATCTTGGAGAAGAAGCAAGATGAGCTAAAAAGCCTGTTTTCACAAGTGTCCAGCTGACAAGAGTTTAGAACTACAGTACAATATAGTATGGTACAACACAGAATAGGCAGGTCACACAAATTACGGCTAGATAACACAATGCGGGGAAGCATCAGACAAAAAACTAGGTGCCGTTACAGTGCATAAGAATCTCCCACATACCGAAGTTAAACATCAGAACATCCCCTCTCCTCTGCTAACCATGAGAATGGGAAATGGGTACTTGTGGCTGATTGTGGACTGAAATAAACATGATTGGTGAGAATTTGCTGTACAGTACCTGTGATGATCAAGCTTGGGATCAGGGGGCTGAGCAGTAACTAACCTTAAAGGGGGAAGGGAGGTGACACAGAAAAACCATGTGTGCTGTGGAGTAATCTCCTGGAGTGTCAGGCATATCAGGCATCCGTCCAGGTGAGTGATGTCTTCATAGTGCCAAACTAGATGAATGATCAGGTGATAATTAGCAGGCAGTCTGCAGCATGTAGCAGGGGCACAGATGAAGCTAGCAGTGTCTGCTAATCCGGGGTCGCAGAGTACAGTATAAACAGGATTTTTAACATTACGGACATAGCTTTTGGCTTTTGGCAAGGTGGATCTGTCAATTATGAGTGGGTGCCTGCTATAACAATGTTCGCTATAAGTGGATCAGACTGTACAAAATATTTCTAGTGAAATATCTATAATTATTGCATTAAAGTCTATCATTTTTACGTTCGCTTGCGCGCATGCGCAAGGAACATTTTGGGAGAGTAGCACACTTTGGAGGTGTGCCTCTCCCTTGCAATCCACTGCTCAGTTGAGCAGGCGTGGCGGTCCTGCACCAATGGGTGCAGGAGCTGTGTATGACAGTGGTGGTCTTCACTTCAAAGAAAACCACTGCTGTGATACAGAGCACCACCTCACGCCACCCCCCCATGTCATGCCGCCCCCCAAAAGCTTTATTGCCACCCTGGGAGCCCACCCCAGTGTGGCAAACATCCCGCGTTGTTTGCCGACGGGGGTGCCCAATCCCCCGTCGGCTCCTCGGCCCCCCCCAGCCATCTTCTGCCACACTGGGAGCCCACCCCAGCATGGCAAATGTCCCATGTTGTCAGCCAATGGGGGTGCCTAATCCCCCGTCAGCTCCACGGCCCCCCCAGCCATCTTCTGCCATGCTGGGAAGCCACCCCAGCATGGCAAACATCCTGCGTCTTCAATAGTAAAAAAGAAACCTGTAAAGTAAAAACGGTCCCACGCACTCTCCCCGCCCCCCTCCCACAACCCACACCCACCCACTGCGCACCCTGCCTCCTCACACCCCCAACCCCATACTTACCTCCGGAGCTCGACACGACGATCTTCGTGGACCGGGAACACGCCTGCACTCTTCAAAGCCGACCGCAAACTGAGGAAATGCCGTAAGCTGTATAATGGGCTAGATGGGCTTTCAACTTATTGCATATTCAGGTATTTTTGAATTTTGCACCAATTTTCAACATGGGTTTTGGGACCCTTCTCATGATGCTAGTGTCACGGCATTATTCGGTCCAGGGGTGATTTCACAGTCGCGCGCAGTCACTGCGTGAAATCACCCTTCGGGCCTGAATAATGCCATGACAGTGAAATCATTCATGAGAAGGGGTCCCAAAAACCCCATATTGAAAATGTGGTGCAAAAATTCCAAAAAAGGACTGTTTTACCAGCGTGCGTTGTGCAGTTCCTACACAGACTCAAAAGTTCACAAATTTTTTATATTTTCACTCCAGATTTTCAACATTGCCATTTTACCATACCTCCTCATGAGCAGTAAAGCTGTCATTTTTCACATCCTGCCCAAAACATGTTTCCGCCCATGTAGCGCACTATGGCACAGTCAGTGTGTGAACTCAATGCATGGGACGCATTAAGAAAATCACAGTGACACTGTTCAGGAGCAGAGGTCTTAAAATGGCTGTGTTGAAAATTTGGTGACAATATTCCTAAAAATGACTGTTTTACGAGTGTTCTTTGCGCAGTTCCTATGCACGGTCGCAAGTTTGCGAATTTTCAATATTTTCACTCCAGATTTTCAACATTGCCATTTTACCACACCTCCTTATGAGCAGTGCAGCTGTCATTTTTCACATCTTGCCCAAAACGTGTTTCCGCCTATGTAGCGCACAATGGCACAGTCACTGTGCGAACTCAGTGTATGGGACACATTAAGAAAATCACAGTGTCACTGTTCATGAGCAGAGATCTTAAAATGGCTATGTTGAAAATTTGGTGAACAAATTCCTAAAAATAACTGTTTTTACTTAGCGCAAGCAGTAGTTCCTACGCACACTCGTAAGTTTGCGATTTTTCAATATTTTCACTCCACATTTTCAACATTGCCATTTTACCACACCTCCTCATGAGCAGTACAGATGTCATTTTTCACATCCTGCCCAAAACGTGTTTCCGCCCATGTAGTGCACAATGGCGCAGTCGGTGTGCAAAATCAATGTATGGGACACAGTAAGACAATCACAGTGACACTGTTCATTAGCAGAGGTTTTAAAATGCTAATGTTGAAAATTTGGTGAAAAATTTCCTAACAATCACTGTTTTACGAGTGTGCATTGCACAGTTCCCACGCATGCTTGTAGGTTTGCGAATTTTCAATATTTCCACTCCAGATTTTCAACACTGCCATTTTACCACACTTCCTTATGAGCAGTACAGCTGTCATTTTTCACATCCTGCCCAAAACGTGTTTCCGCCTATGTAGTGCACAATGGGGGTAACAAAAAAGTCATGCTGAAAATTTATTGTGCAAATACCAGTAATCGCACAGGGCATTAGGGTAAAGCACCATACGTGCCAAACACCACTGCAAATACCTGCAAGCGAACGTTCGGCATTGACAAATGCTTGTTAAAACTGAGCTTGTCAGTTGTGGAAGTGTGTTCCTTTGGTCAGACTTTATCAAACCTGTAAGTTTTAGGTATCAAAACAAAACTGTTTTATTTTTTGTGTGTGTGTGTTACAGATGAGCACATAAAAAAAGCAGTTGGTGGAAGAAGTGTGGTGCTCCCCCACTCCCAACATAGCAGTCCCGGGTGATCCAGTGGTCCCTTCCCCTCCCCGATGCTGATTGCTTCCCCATTATTCATGTGAAATATCCCTGGCAATCAGAGAATGGGGAGGGGTTGAGGAACCACAAGACTACCAGGGATATTTCAAACATGTAACAGGACGGTGATCAGAGAACAGGGAGAGGGGAGGGACCACTAGACTACCAGGGATGTTTAAATTGATTAAGGGGATGGCGATTGATGGGGGGGCACCACTAGACTACCAGGGATATCTCATCGGAAACAGGCAATCGGGGGGCAGCATCGAGCACTGTTGCCTCACTCCCTATGCAAATTGATCCAAAACGGGTATGCAAATGGCTCCTTAGTGCCTTGCATGCCCAATGGGCTCATTTGCTTAGGTCCCTTTGAATACGGAGATTTTTGCTTGGGCACAAGCCATGGTGCTGCCCTATTGAAGTGGCCATGTCTGCCCAGCACTAGGTGGCTTAGCACTGGGTTTCACTGGCCCTATATTCAGTGGAATAGTGCCTATGTGATATTCTACTGACTACAGCAGTTTTGGACAACTGTGCTATCACAAAATGAAGCGCAAATATTTGCACACGCTTTGCCAATTTCTGAATACTGGGCCCCTAATGTTTGTTTGCTCAGGGGAAGGGGTGGGCACTAACACTGACAAGTCCAAGGAACACCACATCACACTACGGATTCACAAAGACTTCTGAGACTCCCAGATCTAAAGATTTTCATTTCTTTACTTACCACGCTTTGCTTTCTTTAACCCCAATGTGTGCATTAAAATAGTTTTGTGCAATGACATTCCATTCTTTTTGTGGTAGTGGAATCATATCCTCATTCAGATACAGATGCACAGTGCCCTCTTGGCCCTGTGCCATGGGAAGAGCCCCTCCTCCATGGGGACCTGCACTTCTGCATGAGTACAGATACAAAGAATCCATGGGGCTGAGTAGAGGGCTGTAGAAGCAAAGGGCCTCTCATTTCCATGTAGCTACAGATGCAGACACACAGGGTCAAGAGTCAATTTGGCTGCAGAAGAGCTGGGCCCTCTGGAACCCGTACTTCAAAGCAGCTAGGGATGCAAACGCAGAGTGCCCTCTGGCAGTATGACAAGAGAAGAGTTTTACATAGATACATACATATATACATAGACACTGTCGGCAGATAATGGACCCACCCAGTCTGCCCATTTGAGCATGTAAGTTTCTTCACTATATGGTTATTTGTTGCCTGTGTGGCCAACACCGCACAATCCCACCCCAGATTAGGAGTGGTGCCACACAGGAGCACCTTCTCCCTAGCCTTAGCCCATCTAGCTAGCTCACTGAGCTCACTCATGAACTCTGTTAAATGGCATAGGAATGCTACACACTACCCACTGAACCAATTGCCGGGACGGAACACAATATTTCTCCATAACTTTCTTTTTTTTACATTTTGTCCCAAAATTTTCAACTGGCCAAAATGTAATTTCACAGAACATGTGTGAAAACACATTTTGGGCAAGATTTGAAAAATTATACCGGTCATGTTCATGAGATGGAGTGAAACAAAAGGCTATGTTAAAAATTTGGGATCAAAATATTGAAAGTTACCAAAGTTATGAGTGAACATGGAAAAATTTCAATGTTCACTCATAACTTGATCATTTTAACTTTTTTTGCCAAGTTTAAAACTGGGGCCTCATTCCAAGTCATGTTACGCATGGCGCAAGATGATTTACGCAAAACCCCATAGCAAAAATTGCACTTTGTATCATATGTTACGCAAGTTGCTGTTACAAGTTGTGGCTTGTGCCATGCCAGATGTGGGTTGTGCCAAAGGTGGGCTACACCACCCACTACACCCGCAACCCACTGCAGCATGGCACAAGGGTGTGTTACAGCAACACATGCACCCAATTCCAAAAGAACAGCTGCTGTAACTTGCTTTCACAAATTACGAGTCCCGCAATGGCGCTGTGGGTTAGACCAGCATGTAGGTGATCTAAGGGACATCCAACCTGGCAAAATGATGGATGCCCTCCTGCAGTGCAGCAGAACACACATATACGTGCTCCATGTGCCCCCCCACACATTACTACCCCCCACCCCTGATTCTGGGGTGCCACCCAGGTTGGTATTGTGCCGTACCCCCCTTGCCTCTGTGCCATCCAGCCTACCCCCCTAATGCCCCCAGGGGATTGTGGGCATGTTATGGAGTGGGGGCTCTGGGGGGGCAGTTGCTTGTGTTCTGTGACTTGTGGCATCCAGGTCCATTGTGCCATTCCCGTGGCACAAGCCTGCACTGCTGCAAGTCACGGGTTGTAGGTGCTGGTGACCCTGCCTGTCTTGGAATAGGGCACAGGATCCCCGGCATAGCGCTGCATAGTGAAACTCGCATATGCCCACTAGTTGTGCAATGCGACTTGGATTCAGGCCCCTAGTTTTCCTGTAACCTCACCTCATGAATCTGGTTGGTGAAACGTTTCAAATTTAAATGAGGTGGGGGGGCCTGGCAAGTGGGTTGCTGAAGGTAAAACTCTCCAGAAAGGGGAGACAAATGAGCCTACCCCCCCCCCCCCATATGAACTGTGTTGGAAGCAGGGAAGGATTGAAGGGTGGGGCTGAGAAAGGTGTTAGATTGGGTAAGGAGTGTAAGAGAACATCTTGGAGGGTTGTATCCTTAAATGCCAGGAGTCTGAGGAACAAAACCACAGAACTACAGGATCTGTTGGCAGAGGCGATGGTGGATATAGCTGCCATCACAGAAACATGGGCCAACCAATACTAGGACTGGGACCTGATGATCCCAGGGTATAGGATTTACAGGAAGGATAAGGGCAAATGGAAAGGGGGAGGGGTAGAGATGTACATAAGGGAAGGATTAAAGTGTACAAGGGAAGGGGGGAGGAGGGTAGGATAGAGGCCTTGTGGATGCAATTCCAGGACATGAGGAATAGGATTCTCAGGATGGGGTGGTATATGGGCCACTGACTCAAGGGGAAGACCTGTACAGGGAGCTGGCAGAGCAAATTAGGAAGGTGTGTGGGAAAGGTAGCACTGTGATCGTGAGGGACTTCAGTCTACCAGGAGTGGATTGGGGTACCCCAGCGACCTCGAGTGCTAGGGAGAAAACTCTCCTGGATGCCTTCCAGGACTGCTTTCTGACACAGATGGTCATTGAGCCGACTAGGTTGGGGAATACACTGGATCTGGTTCTGGTCAATGGGAAGGCTGTAAGGGAGGTGGGGGTGGAAGACCCACTGGCTAGGAGTGACCACCGCTCGGTGTGGTTCACACTTAATATGACCAGAGACGCAGTGGGTACAGGGATCAGGGTGGTGGACTTCAGACAGGCTGACTTTGTTATGGTGTGTGAAATCTTAAAGGGGCATCTGGAAGGAATACAGCCACTGTGGACTGTGAATCAGAAATAGGAAAAAATCAAATTGTGGATATTGTAGGCTACTGAGACATGTACCAGATTGCAGAGCAAAAAGGGAAGGGCCAAAACACTGAGCTGGTTAATTAGAGGGGTCTTAGAAATGGTGAAGGCTAAAAAAGCAGCGTTCAAGAAATACAAGAAATCTGGGAAGGGGGAGGATTGGGAGGAGTATGGGAAGAGGTCCAAGGAAGTTACCAGGGAGTCAGAGCAGCTAAGGCCTCCAGGGAACTGAGGCTGACACAGGGCATCCGTGATTGGGAAAAGGACTTCTTCAGATACATACAGGAGAGAAGAAGCTGCAATGTCCAGAATGGGGGAGTGGGCAGAAGGGGTGGATAGAAGCACTGAATGAGTACTTCTGTTCTGTATTCACGAGGAGAAAGGAGGGCAGCTACCAGGGGTGGGCAGGGTGGGCAAGGAATGAGAGGAGGTAACAGAAGGGGTGATCACTGAGGGTAGGGCAATGGAGGGGTTAAGGGCTCTGAGGGTGGATAAGGCACCAGGAATGAATGGCTTACACCCCAGGGTGTTGAAGGAAATGGCCGAGATTCTGGCTGGACCACTGGCAGAACGATTCAATACCTCCCAAGACACAGGGTACATACCGCATGACTGGAGGATGGCCCACATGGTACCCATCCATAAAAGTGGACCAAAGGTTGTGCCAGGTAATTATGGGCCAGTAAGCTTAACTTCAATTGTGGAGAAGCTGATGAAGACAACACTTAAGAAAAGGCTGGTGACCCTTATGGAAGACAATGGGCTTCAGCACAGTCAGCAGCATGGGTTTGTCTCCAGAAAATCCTGCCAGATGAACCTAGTTGAGTATTATGACTGGGTCACAAGGAAGTTGGACAAGCGTCATGCAGTGGATGTCATATACTTGAACTTCAGTGGGTCTTCAATTCGGTGCTGCAGGGGAGGTTGGGAGGGAAGTTGAGATACATGGGGATCAGGACTAAGATGGTTAAAAGGATTGAGAACTGGTTGCAGGGGAGACAGCAGAGGGTAGTGGTGGTGGGGGAGGGGAACTCTCATCTCCAAGGTCTGTTACAAGCAGGGTGCTGCAGGGACCAGTACTGTGGCCAATGCTGTTTGGAATATTCATAGTGGACATCTCGTATGGTGTCAGGTATAAGATCAGTCTGTTTGCTAATAATACCAAATTGGGGGCAGTAGTGGATGATATAGCACTTTGGCAGGGGCTGCAGGATGACCTAACCAAACTGGTGGAGTGGTTGGAAGAGTGGCAGTTGGGGTTCAATGTGATAAAGTGCAAAGTTCTGCACTTTAGATCAAAAAATCAAGGGAGGAGTTACCAGCTTTGAGGGGTGCAGCTTGGTTCCACCAAGGAGAAGAAGGATCTAGGGGTGGTTGTAACAGGAAAGATGAAGAATACAGAGCAGTGTAGGAGGGCAGCAGTGAAAGCCAACAGGATGCTGGGTTGTGCTGCAAGAGGGATCACCTCCAGGAGCAGGGAGGTGATACCGCCTCTCTACAGGGCACTAATCAGGCCACACCTGGAGTACTGTGTGCAATTATGGTACCCATATCCAAAGAAGGATGTGAATTTACTGGAAGGGGTACAACTCAGGGCAATAAGGATGATCCAGAGATTGAAGGACAGATCATATGAGGAGAGGCTGAGAGAGTGAAATATGTACTCATTGGGAGGAGAGAAGGGACCGAGGGTATATGATTGAGACCTTTAAGTACATAAAGGGAATAAACAAGGCAGGCACTGAAGGGATACTCAGGCTGGGGGGGGGACACAAGAGGGCACAGCCTTAGATTGGAGGGGGGAAGATTAAGGACGGAAATGAGGAGACACTTTTTCATGGAGTGGGTCATGACAGAATGGAATGCTCTACTGGAGGAGGTGGTAGCCTGTAAGACAGTGGATAGTTTTAAAAGAGGATGGGACAAAGTGAGGGGGGTAATTGGCAAGGGGAGGGGGTGGGGAAGATACAAGGTGAGGGTGCTAGCTGCACACTTGAGCTGACTTGATAGACCAGGTGGCCTGTTTCTGCTGGCAAATTCATATGTTCATATGTTTGTATGTAAATTCTGAATGTGCTGCCAATGTAAGCTTATATGTGTGCATCTGACATCTGCTTACATCATGCACACTATCTGTGTGGCCACCAGTCTACCACTGCAACGTATGCATATTTTAATGGAGTAATACAGACTGACCAATCAGCTCTGAGGAAGGCATTGCCAAAACATCAGCTGATCTGTGCATATGATGTGTGACTTTGTTTAATGTTTAGTCTGAGTCCTGCTGCTATTTATATCACTCTGCATTTTAGCAATGAGATCAGTGAGCACTTTATATTTGTACTATTAAAATAAAGTTTGGAACGCTACGGTAAGTGTCCTTTTTCTGAACTGAAGCAAACAAGCTCATGGTCAGTACTGCGGTGATTAGGGAACTTGTATTCCCAGTTTGTGGTTAGGTGCATCACTCTGCCCCTGCATGTATCAGATATTCAATTGTCAGTGAGACATGAGCCCCTCAGTATGAGATTGGTGACTATTGCTTGAGCGGTTACTCAGAGGACTACATTAGAGGGCAGATCAAACTGGTTTGTGACCATTCTGATTTTCTAGCAGAGGTGTAAAAAGAAGTTTTTGTTTTTTTTCACTAAAATGGTGACAGGGGTAATGATATGGCTACAACGGTTAAAGCCGCCCTGCTTAGTTTTACTGATGAGGAAGGAGGGGAAATAGCCTTGCCTTTGAAGAAATACTTGCACCTGTAGCAAGTGCTAGTTCCCAGATATTGAAACCAGACAGAGTCAATTTGACAAACTTGAAAAGAAAGCAGTAAGGTTTCATTTGCATGCCCTGTCTCTATCAAAATTCTGGAGGACAAAAGTTTACCGAGGGGACTGATAATTCAAAACACCCCAGCATATAGATTGGATGATAAGCACCTAATGGCTGACTGGGAAAATATTCTGAATAAGTCATCTAATGATTTGATGTTAGCCTTAATTAAAGAAGCAAAAAGAGGTCATGCAAATATATTGGTGAAAATAGAAACAAGCTTTTTCAATGCCAAATGTTGTCTTGCTGGCATTGGCATTGGTAGTGCATGAGTTAAAGAGATGCATAATATGAATGGCAGTGAAGTACTGAACTGACACCAACCCCACTCCCACCCTGCAGAGACTTGCAGGCATTGGGGTGTGCCTTCGGGTCATTGTCCATAATGTTCAGGCCATTTCACCTCACCCTACCCTGCAGACAAGTGTTGTGGTATGATTTGGGATCTTCAGGCCTTATGCTCACCCCATTCCATAAAGAAATGCTCTGAGATGGGTGCAGTATAGGAGAATGGGGTGAACTTTGGGGCCAAAGAGTCCAAGTCACAAATTGATGCCTGTCACTGGCTGTAAGGTGGGGGTGGAATGGCGTGAGCATTACACCCTACAATCCCACGTCGCACTCCTGACACCTGTCACTCTCCACAGGGTGGGGCATTACAGATGGAAACCCTAATGGCCTAGGTGTTTGTTGATATTTTCACTCCAAATTTTCAACATGGGCTTTTTGTAACCACACCTCATGAACAGTGACACTATCAGTTCATTAGCCGAAAGCTGAATTGGCACAGCGACTGTGCCATTTGGCACCACACATGAGAAAACACATTTTGGGCAGGATGTGAAAAATCACAGCTGTACTGTTCATGAGGAGGTGTTAAAAAAATGGCAATGTTGAAAATCTGGAGTGAAAACATGAAAAATTGGTGAAGTCACGAGCATGCGTAGAAACTGTGCAACACATGTCTGTAACACAATTATTTGTTTTTTTAACCAGATTTCAACACAGGCATTTTGGGACCTCCATTCATGAACAGTGGCACTATGGTTTTGTTAATCTGTCCCAAAAGTTGATTTCCCACCAAAGATCGCAGCGCCGGCCCTCTGGAGGTAAGTAAGGGGTGAGCGGGAGTGTGGGCAGGTGGGGTGCACAGAGGGTGGGTGCAGATTGGGGGAAGGGGTGCCACAGACAATGAGGGACCATTTTCTTTTTTTCAGGTAAAAAAAAAGGCCATCGTATCATGGTCTGTGGGGCACACTGAGGTGGTCTCTCAGTGTGCCACCCAATGGGGTGGGGGGGAACATGCCGACACAGTTGGCTTTGTGTGAGAGACTGCACACTGGAATGGGCTCCTAGTGTGCCACACAATGTGGGGAGGTAGGGGACGTGCCAACATGGGGATTGCACCCCCGATGTTGACTTTGTTTGGGGATTGTGTGGTGGTGGCAGGAGCCTCTGCCATGTTTATTGAAATGTTTCACCAGGAAAGGCATATACGGGAGGTGTGTCATCTTTGCTGCTGCATGATGAGGATGTTTCTGATTGCAACAGCACATTTTTTTCAAGTTGGTGGCACTTTAGATAAATTTTGGTTCAGCGCTAGCATACTGGCTAGTTGGGGAATGAGGGATTCACCTACTAAAGTGTGCCCTGCATTCACCAACATTGACACACCTCTAACTGTGCTATACTACCAGAAGCTGTTGCTTCTGCACATGAAAGACAACATAAAAATGACAAAGACATAAAGGAAACCAAAATCCAAATTGATGCAGAGCACTTATTGGCCAAGGCTGGAGACTGGGTCAGGAGCTGGGGAGCAGAGCAGCAAGATGGCGGAAATGCTGCTCTACTCCTCGTAGCCCTGTGAAGTTTGGGCATTTTTTCTGTCTAACTTTTTTACTCAGGCACAGTACTAAACTTGATGAATGAAACTTATTTTATATTTGCTACGGAAATGTAGCTGTGAATTTCTTTTGCCAATAAGGAACCACTGTATGTTTGAGAGATACACAGTCGGCTGTTCTAGTCGAATTAGGAGTCACTTTTTGCCTAGTGGAACTCAATTTATATATATATATATATATATATATATATATATATATATATATATTTATACAATGTATGTTTTCGGATAAATAGCAGGATAAAAGTATTATCTCTGCCAGGTCATGGAGATATCAATGATATCTTCACATGTGAAGATATCACTGATATCTTCACACTCCTACGCCATACATAACCCAATCAAAACAATAGTACCACCTGGACGCTTCTCAGTACACATTGAGAACACTTTCACTTTCACATCCCGCTCATCTCCTGGCTAGAGTCCCACCACAACACATTCTCCCAAGACAAAAATGATTTCTCCATCAAATACCACTTTCATCATATTCCTCACTAATTCTAATCCTGGTGACTATAAAACAATTTCATTTACCTTCCATAAGATGCAGCATGATCGGTTAGAGGATGGGTGAGGTGCTAGAAGATTCAACGTGAGTCACAGTCAGAAATTTGTCATGGAGCCTGTCCTGTAATCTGAGTGAGTTTGCGTCTGCCTTTTTCTGATAAGAAGCTAGCCGACAGGACGAGAGCGAGTCGGCAGCTTCCACAACACCACACGGAAGCGCGGAGCCGCCTGCTGCCATAGCAACACATGATTGCACATCCGTCTGGTGTTGCGAAGCTGCCGACCGCCGCTTTTCTCTCAGTACTGTTGGCAGCTTCTTATCAAAAATACAGTCAGCATTAAGAAAGGGCACACTTTTCACGGTTTACAGCACAGGCTCCATGATTAGAAATTTCTGACTGTGCCTCACATTTGAATTCTTGCTAGCGCCACCACGCCACATTTGAGATCATACTATTCTGTCATGCTGCATCAGAGTTCCACATGGATACAACAAAGTCACAGGATCAACCAGATAAGGTATGCTTTTAAACAACTATTTATTTAAAGATGCAGGCAGGATCAACCAGATATATTATTCAATTACTTTACACTAGCAAGGTGAGATATTTTTAACAATATATATGATCTGCTGTTTTGAGGAGAAGACATGGAAAGTTGTGTTAGGGGTTGCTAGGACTAGGTCAGCCACAATCCAGACAAGTTTTGTATAATAATTTTAAAGCACCAGGATCAACTTTTTCAAACAACATATGGCATCTGTTTTGCTGCTAGAGATACTGCAGATTTCTGTTGAAACAGCCAACACCTCTATGTAGGTGAATGTATGTAGTGCACATTTGGAGCTTTTGTTGAATGCAGCCCAAAACATACATAGTATAAACAGAATGAGCCTGACTGAAGATATCATATTATCTTCGAGGCCACGATTATCGATGACCTCACCGTGGCTTCTCGCCCACCGTGAGATATCATGACATCATTGGCCTCGTGAAGATAAATATGATATCTTCAGCCAGGCCATGTCATATCCCCTATATATATATATATATATATACTTATATTAGTGCCTGATCACTGTTCGTTGCATGCAGAATAGTCTTCCCTCCTTCTGAATATGTATGAGGATATTTTAATGGTGAAGTAGGGACTGAAAAATTGGCTCTGAGGAAGACATTGCTGAAACATCACCTGATCGGTGCATCTGACATGTGCTTATGCCACACACACTGTCTGTCTGGTTGCTGGTCTATGACCATGATGTATGCAACCAGATGGTGCTGCCGTGATTTTGTTTAATGTTTCATTTGAGTGCTTCTGCCATTTATATCACTCTGCACTTTAGCAATGGGATTAGTGAGCACTTTATGTTTGCACTCTTGAAATAAAGTTTGGAACACTAAGGTAAGCATCCTGTTTCTGAACTGAAGTGAACAAGCTCATGATCAGTGCTGAAGGGATTAGGGAACTTATATTCCCAGTTTGTAGTTAAGTCCCTCTGGCAGTATGCCAAAAGAAGAGTTTTCTTTACTTCATTTATTTATTTATTTATTTAAAAGTTTTACCAGGAAGGCATACTGAGTGGAATAACGCTTGATTCCAGATGTACCCTTGGGGATGGGGGTAGTGGAGAAGTATACAATACAGATTTATACAGAACACAGACAGGTACAGCAGCTAAGCACAGCCACCAGAGGAATTTATTACATATTAAACAGCTGAGGGTAGAGGACAGTGAACGCTTGGAGTGGAGCCAGTGTGCAACTTAACAGGTGGTCAGGAATTAGTAGAAATGTGAGATGTATAGCCCTCAGTGGTGCTAGGTGCAAGTGCGGGATGGAGAAATGCTCCCTGAAGAGAGAGTGGAAGTGCTGGGTATTGGTGGTGTGTCGAATGTCCATTGGCAAGGAGTTCCATAGTTTAGGCATGCAGTATTTGAAGGCAGCCTGACTAGAAGAGGTGGACATATATGGGACATAGAGGAGCCGGGAGTCTGGTTCCTGAGCGAGTACGCAGGTGGGGGTTGTATTGTTAGGGCTGCTGCGAGGTAAGGGGGAAGGGACTGGTCCCAGAATTTTGCTGTCATCCTAGCACAGTGGGCTTGTCTCCTGTCATGAAGTGATGGGAGGTCCAATGACCTGTAGAGGATGCAGTGATGGGTTGCTGGGGGCAGTCCAGGGTGAACCAGCAGAAGGAGTGGAAGAGAGGATCCAGTCTGGCTAGGGAGGACTTGGGAGCAGAGCTGTAGATGGCATCCCCATAATCGATTATTGCGAGTATCATTTTCTGTACAGTCACCTTGTGAGTTGGCAGAGGGATGCAGTCTTTGTTATGATATATATGAATGCCCAGCTTGGGGTGCAGTTTCTTGTGGATTGCGTCTATATGAGCAGAAAAATCAAGGTGCTGGTTGAGCCAGATCCCAAGGTATCTGAATGAGGTGCAAGCCTCCAGGGGAATCCCATCAATGGTGTGGAAGGCGGGGATGGCGGGGAGAAGGGAGAGTCTCTGCCTTGTGCCAAAAGTAAGGGAGACCATTTTCTTGGGATTAAGAAAAAGTTGATTTGACCAAAACCAGAGCTGGGCATGATTGAAGTCCTGCTGTAGTCTAGAAGTCACTTCAGAGGAGTTGGGACCTGATGCATGCAGTACTGTGTCAACTGGATACATGTGCATGGATGTGTGTGGACAGACTGAGGGCAGATCGTTTAGGAAAATGGAAACCAGAATCAGGCCAAGGACCGAGCCTTGGGGGACCCCTGTGGTGACCTGGAGGGGGACCGAAGTGTGACAGCCAATTCCTACTGATTGAGACCTACCCACCAGGTAGGAGTGGAACCAGCTGTTTGTGACTCTTGAGAGTCCGGAGATGGAGAGCTTGGAGAGTAGGAAGGCATGTGAGACAGTGTTGAAGGCTTTTGCTAGGTCAAGAAAGATGGCTGAAGTAGTGTGCCCATTATCCATACCTGTGAGGATGGCGTCAGTGAGTCGAAGAAGGGAGATGATGGTGGAGTGTGATTTCCTAAATCCAGACTGGTAGGGTGAGAAGAAGGAGGAGGAGTCAAGAAAGGCAGAGAGTTGGGAGAGAATGAGGTGTTCCTGGATTTTGGCTAGTATGGCGAGAATAGAGAAGAGAGAAGGAGCAGTAGTTGCCAAGGGAGGAGGGATCACCTCCATTAGGAAGGGGGATGATTGTGGCATGTTTCCAGTCAGAGGGGATTGATGCTAGAGAAAAAGAGAGGTTAAACAGATTGGCCAGAGGGATGGCAATGGCAGGTGCAGATAGGTGGAGCATTTTGCTGTCCAGTCCTGATGGGCATTTACCTTTGGTAGAGTTGAGAGACCTCAGTACTTTTAGTACTTCGGATGGGGTAACTGGGTGAAAGGAAAAGTGTGAGGATGTTCGTGGGGCAGAAGGGGGTGGGAGCATCGGGGGGATGGGAGAGTGGACGAAAGGGAGGATAAGTAGCTTATAAAAAAGGTGTTGAAAACTGAGGCCACTGCATTTGTTTCCATGATGATAGTGCCCTTTACCTCCAGGGCTGGAGTAGGGGGCTGAGCAGGAGGGGTGAGGAGTGATTTGATCATCTTCCAAAACATTGCTTGGTAGTTTATGTTGGAGTGGAAGGAAGCTTTAAAGTAGTTTGCTTTGGCTTGTCATGTGAGCCTAGTGCAGGTGTTCCGAAGTGAACGGTAATGTTGGAGTGCCATGTCGGTGCCTGCTGCCTTGTAAGTTTTCCAGGCCCGGTCCCTGTCATGGAGATGCTCTATGAGATTGGCCATGATCCAGGGAAAGTGGGCTACCCTAACTCAAGCCCTTCTAAATGACACATTGTAGTCCCAGACAGCTAGGATTCTAGACTTGGAGATTTCTAGGACGGCATCAATGGTGGGTGCCCTGGGGATGAAGGACCAGTCTATATTTGCCAGGTCATTTAAGAGGGTTGTGAGGTCAAGGGATTTGTAGGACCTAGTGTGCAGAGTATGAGGGGGAGGTGCTTTGGACCTGAATATTTTCCTCACCACGTAAATGATGTGGTGATCACTTAGGGAGTCTGGCAAGAGTCCAACGTCAGGTATCTGGTGGGGGTGTGTGGTCAGGGCACAGTCCAAAAGGGAGTTGTTCTGGGATTTGTGGTTCAGGTGTGTGGGTTCAGAGATTTGTTAGGACATGTCTAGTGCAATCACTTGGCTTCATAGCTTAGCACTGGCACTAGAAAGCCAATTTTGGTTGAAGTCCTCAAGGATATGCCACTCTCCCACCAATGCAAGGGTCTTTAGGGTGCCCAGGTGGTCTAGGATGATGGGCAGAGGGGTATTGGGGGTGCAGTAGGACCCTGATACAAACACAGGAATTGAGTAGGGGAGAGCGACTTTAATTAGCAGGGTGTCTATGGTCAGCATAGGCTCAGGAAGCTGAAATGAGGTGAACTGAAGCTGAGAGGAGATGAACATGGCAATGCCCCCACCTATTTTAATGCCCAGACGGTCATGCCGGATGATGGAGTAACCAAGGATATGAAGTTCTGCATCCAGGTTGTGTGGTTTTAGTCAGGTCTCAGTGATTATCATAATATCAGGGTGCAGAGATAGTACACATAGTTTTAATCCATCAAGCTTGTTTAGGATGCTGCCGTTATTTAAGTGTACTATTTTAAAGCCTTGAGGTAATTGGAGAGATGGGGAAGGGTGGAGGCTGCTGGGGCAGTTGGGTCAGGGTTTAACTCAATACCACCAGCTAGGAGGAGCAGCAGTGTGAACAGGTGTTTGGTTATGGGCCTGGCCCATTGTGACTTTCATGGAGCCAATAGCTGCTGGGAGGTTTGTGAGGAGCTGCCTAGGGTGGATAAATTTAAGGTCAACAGTCCAGCGTGACAGGACGGTGGGAGGATGGAAGCTCCAAGGTCCCACTTGTATAGGCAAACTATTGTGTGCTCCCTGCTGGTGGAAGTGGCATCGTGTGGAGTTAGAGCAGCCATGAAATCAATGATTAGGGGGCTAGGCTGCAGATTTGGAGAGGAGGCAGGTGGAAGGGATGCAAGAGGTGCAAGCAGGCATAGTATAGTTAAGTATAGGAACAGCATATTGTTTGCTGTGTTTAGGTGGCTTTGAAGGCTTTGAGTGGCCACTAGAGGTGGTTGCAGATAATCTGCTAATGGAAAAGTGAGTTGATTGGTTTTTGCACTCACATGATGCTCACTATATAAGTGACAGCTTACCTAGGGTGGTGGTGGGGGTGGTGGAGCAGCTGGTGCGGAGTGCCAGTGGGCCAAGCAAATGCAGAGCAGGTATAATATGCAGGCATTCTAAGCAGCCTTGTGCCATCGTACCTGATCGATCTGGCTGATCCAGTGCATTGGGGCTTGGGGGAGGACTGCAGTAGCATTGGCCCTCACGACCACCAGGGAGCTGGGGAGAACAGAACAGAGGGTAAAGTTATATGTCAGGTAGGAAGAAGTTGGGGTTGCCTGACCGAATGAGGAACACTGAACCCTAATTCAAATTAAGGCTGGCTTTCACAGCACTAACTGGCCCCAAACTGTGTTACTGCATGCTTGTATAAATTACAGTACACACTATTTATGGGTACAACGGCTACTTGCTGTGCTGGAAAATTAGGTTTAACATAGGCAGACACACTGGGGAGGTACACAATTAATTAATACAGCAGAGATGCAGCAATTTAAGTTTAAAAGTAGCCAGGCATGCTGGGGAAGTTCAGACAACTAATTATTACAGCAGAGTTGTTGCAGATTACTTAATGCCCCAAAAACATGATTAACACAGCATAGAATGTTTTATCTAAATAGTAGTTCCAACAGTTAGGCAGTGGTCCCTTATTTAAAGTTTTAGAATTAATATTTAAAGCTAAACTGGCACCAAAAACCCCAGTCTTTTGTCCAGTTGCCAGTATCAGTGGCAATTACAGCTTTTGTTTGGCAGGTTAGGAATTTAAATCAACTGCTTGCCCGGCCAACAGATACAGCAGGGGGCCCTTTTTAAAACTGGCGCCTAAATCTTAGTCCTTTGTCCAAGCAAATGCAGAGCAGGAATAATGTGCTGGCATTCTAACTAGCCCTGTGCCATCATACCTGATCCGTCCGGGTGATCCAGCACGTCAGGGCTTGGGGGAGGGCTGCGGCAGCGTTTGCCCTCACGACCACCAGGGAGCTGATCCATCCAGGTGATCCAGCACATCGGGGCTTGGGGGAGGGCTACAGCAGTGTTTGCCCTCATGACCACCAGGGAGCTGATCCCTCCGGGTGATCCAGCACGCTGGGGCTTGGGGGAAGGCTGCAGCAACATAGTTATTTGTTGCCTCTGTGGCCAACAGTGCACCATCCCTCCCCAGTCTAGGAGTAGTGCTGCACAAGAGCACTTCTCCCTAATCTCACTCCATCTAGCTGGCTCACTGAGCTTGCTCCTGAACTAAGCTAACTGGCACAGAATCACAAAACACTACCCACTAAATCAATGGCTGGCACCAAACACAACATTTCCTTACAACTTTGTTTTTACATTTTGTCCCCCCAAAATTTTTGACATAATGTTTTTTTATGATCACCCCCTTCTGAACATGACGTGTTATTTATAAACTGGCCAAAACATAGGTGTTCACTAAATTTCAAATCTAGTCTTCTTATGACTTCACCTCGTAAACCTGGTATGAAACTGTTAAAATCCTGAATGAAAGGGGATTTTGTGGAATGACTGTGAAATCACTCTTTAACCCAGGTTTGAAACATTTCACCTCCCTTGTTCATGGGGTAGAGTCACAAAAGACCATGTTAAGAATATGGTGAAAATATATTTAAAAATGGCAAAGTTATGAGTAAAAGTTCAAAATGCACTGAAAATACATTGACTTTATTTTTTCTGTTCCTGGTCATGGTTTAAGGAGGACATCTTTTACAGAGAGTGTACTGTATCTATGCTGCTGGACCTTCTGTATGTCAATTGGGGGGGGGATGTGGGGTGATGAGTGCTGAGTGAGGGAGTTGGGGTTGGGGGTCAGATACTGACTAGGGACTGCTTTCATCTTTTCAGGTTTTTTAAAAAAATTAGATCTTTGAGGGATAGTTTCATGTTTTTTAAGTTGACCTACACTTGGGATTGTGCACGAAGGTGTTGATAGACTGTTTGACAGTACTGAGGGTGGGAATTCTGATGTGGCAACAACAGGGGAGGGGCCGGCCCAACTGGAGGGGATGGCGGTCACCATGTACAACAGTACTTAGGGTGGGCACCCCAATTCACTTCTAATTCAGAGGGGGGATCTTAGCTAGTACTGGAAGTGGACATCCCAGAGTCAATACTAAAAAACCTATGGAGGTGGTGGAACTGGGCACCATCAGCTGTTGTTTGTTAAAATATGCGTCAGGTGGGAGGGAGCAGGATACTGGTGGCAGGACTGAGCACTTGCCATCTGGTAATACTAAAAGGTGGATCAGAGGGATGACAGATACAGATGGTGGAATTGGGGTGATATGTCAAGTTAGCATGACAAAAAACAGTGCAGTAAATAACCATGCCATGCAGTCAGTACAAAACTACACAGTCCAAAACTGTGCTACATAAGATATACTAACTCTGAAACTACGTGGTTTTTGACAGCGCGTATTTGCTGTTGCTATTTTGACCGGAGACCTGGAATTGGGCACCCACCATCCAGTTTTTAAAAAGAAACATGGGTTAGAGAGAAAGGGGGATACCACTGAGGTGTTCTAAGCAATACTGGGGTTTAACATTAAAGTTCTTACTCAACCCTAATACACAGGCATAACTGTGCTTTTATAATACAGCATAGTCATTGCACAAAAAAAAAGACTATGTTAACCCATGCATTAAGGTTGAAGAACATAAAGTGGACAAAGTAAGGAAATGAAAACTGAGAAAGCTGTGTGAAAGAAATCACCTTCAGTGAAATCACTTTTGGTCCAACTGCTAACACAAAAAACAACAAAGAAAAAACTACTGTACCCTTAGAACATTAATTTTTTTGAAATGAGCATGCTCAGAAAATGGCACAATTTTTAACTTATATTTTAAAATCTATATAAGTTAATAACTTCAAACTAGGTTGTAAAATGAGTAGCCTGGGCTAGACTCTACCAAGTCTATAAGTTTCAGTTAAAAAAAACATAACTAACTTCTGTTTTTTATAGGTGAGCAAAAAAAAAGATCTTAGAAATGGGGAATCTTAGCACTTATGCACCTCTGTAACTTTACCCCTCCAAATTGATTTCTACAATATGTTCCTGATCCAGAGACCCTGGCCCATACTATATGCCTACCAAATTTCAGACAATTTATTTGAAAAAGAGCAGAGTTATTGAAGTATAAAAATAAGGGTTTAACATAAAAGTGCTTAGTTAACACTAATATACAGGTGCTACCACACCTGTTTAATATAAACACGAATATATTTAAATGGGCTGTTTTTAAACAAGTGAAATGATTAACTTCCAAGTCCAGATGATTAAGAGACAAGTAAAAGTCTATTCTGTGAAATGAAAAACCAATGTGGCCTTCTGCCAGATGGGCAGGGTAAACATCACCAGTCTTGTAGATAGACTGCAGGTCTCTCATGGCATGCCTTGACTGGAATTTGGACTATACAAAGGAGTACTGAAACAACTTCTATGTCTGGCACAGATGGTCTTGCTGTTGCAGCTATGTTTCCTGGTTCTGGTCTCTTATTCACTGGATCTTCTCTATTGTCTTCAGCAGCTGCCTCTGTCTGGGAAGTGGGCCATATCACTCCAGTTCCAGGGCACTGTAGTGGCCAGAGTGTGGTTTCTGGACCAATTTTTCTTCTGAGCTGGCTACTTTGATGGCATGGAAATGTTTCACCCCGTCATGATTTATGTAGATGGCCACATAACTGTGAATCTTCCTCCCCACATACAACTCTTGGATCATGCAATGCACCTGTCACTATGTGTTTCTCATAATCTAGAAAGAGATACGTAAACCTATGTTTAGACTGCAGACTGCCTTTTCAGACAGGCAGCTCTCTCATTACTCTCCACCTCTCTCTGACCACAGCCATACAGGATGGAATTGTTATTTATTGTCCCACCCTGCCTCCAAATATCTCCTGATCACCCAGTCATCTTTGTCTTGCTTAGTGAGAATGTAGTCGGACTAGTCCAGCAAGAGTCAGCTGCCATTTTTCCACTCATCTAACCTTTTCTGCATATCCTCATCCTTGGTGATCAGGACCTGCATTTCCAGGGTTCCATAGATTTGTTTTCTGATCCAGTGGAACAGATTATTTCAGGTTTGGCTGGTTCTGGACAGAATGACTTCTTGGGGCATCAAGGCTCTGCTCTGGAGAAGGTCCTTGCTGATCCTCTGGGCTGGCACAAGACTCAGGGTCAGGTAACACAGGAGCAGATCTGAAAGCTGAGATTGTATCAATGAGAAGGCAGCTGCCCCCACATAGTAGTAGCAGTAGCAGCAGTATTACTTTATTTGTTGTATGCCATTCCATGTGATCAGAGAGTGTGTTATATATTGCAATTCAAATAACAATCATGTCCAGCAAGAACCAGCACAGGACTGCACATAATTCATTCACATGTACAGAAAGTAACAGCTACTATAGAACAGTATTAAAGACACAAGGTAAATGCTCATTATTGGCAGCAGAAACCAAAGGGGAATTAATTATTTCTAGCTGTGGTATGCATGTCTTCACTGGTATTTCCACAGCCTTGATCTGAAGGAACTTACTGTAGGGACAAATTGGACCTCCCATGGAAGAGTGTCCCACAGAAAGTCAGATAGCAAGGGGATACCCTGGTAGACCCTGTTAAGAAGTTCTAGTACTCCTAGAAAGATGGAGATCAGGAATTTAAGGTGAGAAGGGGTCACAGCTTGCTCAGGGCTCTATATGTCAGCAAAATGACCTTGAAACCAATGCACACCCTGATCAACAGCCAAGCCAGAGCAGGCAAGAGGGGTTAATATGAAGTGACCTCTGAACAGAGATCAAAATCCTACCTACAGTGTTCTAGAGTAGCTCTAGGCAGTGCAAGTGATCACAAGATAAGCTGTTATAAAATACATTGCAATTCAACCTAGACAAGGAGAAAGTTTGTGTCACTGTCTGCAGATCAGCAGGATTGCGTAAGGAGCTCAGTTTGGAGATATTCTTAAGATGGTGTAAGCATCTCATGATAGTTGCCAATACCAGAGATTAGAGTGGTAGGGATTTATTAAAAACTCCTTCCAGGCTGAAAACTTCCCTCACCACGTCAAGCCTACCTCCTCCCTCTTCAAGAAGGAAGGTGGTGAAGGGCCACTCCTCAGGGCTGACACCTGCTTTTTCAATCCTGCTAACAGTATTTCTTTTTTTTTCCTGTGTTCAGGACCAAACAACTGGATGCTATCCAAACCCCGATCTCCTCCAGACGTTAGTTTAAGCATTGCTCAGGAAGGTTTTAATTAGGGGCAAAACACAGATCCTGCTGGGTATCATCTATATTACAGGGAAATTACATGCTATACTGTCTATTGATCTCCCCCTGCAGAAGCAAAAACACTGCAAACAAGACAGAGAAAGAAAGAACAGTGATGAACCCTACAGTCTAGGACTACCAGCCCTGATCAGTACTCACAGATCACCATACGACTCTAGTCTGTCCAACAAATCCCCAAGATCAATTATGCCACATGCAGAATAAAAGTAAAGGACAGCATGGATGGACATATCTACTTGTTGATCCCTGGCCCAACAGAGTTCACTGCACACCTTGACATGGATGGTCTGTGAGCTGTGCCTGTTACAGAAACCAAACTAGAGTGGCTTGAGGATGTTGTTGATCTTCAGATGTCCAGCCAGCTAATAATCAACTGCCTTCTTGACAACCCTGGCCAGGAACAACAGGCTGTCTATAATTTAGGAGATCATTCATAATGGACTAAGAGTGGGCTTTGTAATTAAGAGCCTCACCACCACTTCTTTTAAAGGAGTCAGTAAGTGACCGTCACTCAAGAGAGCCCTAGCAATTACCACATAAATGGAAACTATTTTCTGAGCCTACTAACGGTGCTTCTATCTTTCCCAAATAAACAACCAATCAGCTGGACGCCACACAAACTCTGATCTCCTCCAGACACCAGTTTAACATTGCATGGGAAGGCCCTGATCAGGGAAAAAAACAGGCCAGGAGGGCACTTGTTGTGCAAAAGATTAAATCCAAATTTAATGCCATTATTGCCACAATATAAGAACAACCTAGGTACAAATGTGGGGGGGGGCAACTGCTTCCGGCTGTCTTACCTAAGTGGCACCCCTGCTTTATGGTAGAAATTCCTTCTCAGGTGCTAATTTCAGTAAAAGTAAATACAATGGTTTCCACTGTGTTCAGAGGTACTATATCTCCAAGTCTCAAGATGTGTCTTGATCATCGTGAGGGTTACTGCCCCTCATTGTCCCTTGTTTTGAGTGTCCATATCCCTCATTTCAGTGACACAATGTGAGGTATGGTGTATGTTTCCAAGACCCACTCAGGACAAAGAGTGCTGAGCATGGCCATAGTGCTCCATACAGAATGACAAAGGGAAAGTAAGTGAGCAGAAACAGTCATGGATAAACACATTTCTAGCACTAAATATGCATAAGGGGATTTGCATGGCCCAAAACAAAAAGGTCAAGCTTCACAACACAGAGGCCTCTCTTCACACATCTGGAAGGGGGGATGTTGGCTGACTATATCATAGACATTTAATGCATTAAGTAAACAATACTGTACAAATTAATGGCAATTTAATGACAAAAATCAAAAGCCATTAAACAATTTTTAAAATGATCAGAATTAGTGAGTTTACCTAATTTTAATGGGAAATCAATAAAAAATGTAGTTTAATGGCTCTAATTGCTAGCAGTAGTGTGAGAAATATAAATTGATATGTTTTTAGATGAGATTTGCACCAGCTTAGTTGCTGCACACATGGCAAGCATGCAACATATGAACCTGATTTGATTTTTAAATGATGCTCACTCCAACTTAACTGCTGCAATCATATCATGCATGCAACATGAAAACCTGATGTGATTTTTAGAAGATTTTTGCAATAGTTAACCTCTACACAAATGTCAAGCTTGCAGCATGCAAACCTGATTTGCTTTTTAAACCTGGTTTGCTTAGGTTCACTTTGTGTATGCAAACCAATGCAAACATTGCACAACTAAGCATGTGGCATGCATTGTGCATGTACACAGCAGACTTACATTTCTGTAAGGGTCAGCCACTTTGAATCCTCATGTACGGGGCCAGTCCCAAAGGCACAAGTGATTTCTTGCAGTTCTACAGCTTCTGTCAGCGATAAACTTCTGCAGTAGGTGTCCAGAAACAATTTTGTTTGCTATTTTCATCCTCAATCAGAACAGATCTTAATTAACACATATGTTTTTGGTGGACAACAATTCCTAGTGGATCACTGGCAATCAGTACTACTGGGCACACCAGCAAGGGAAGGGGGGGCAGTCAGGGTTCTTACAATGTCTCTGGTGGGAGTTGAACCAGTGGGGCACATGAATAAAGGTGGCATCTTTAAAACTTCTAGAACAGTAATCCATGGTTTCACTGACCCCATGAGCATCTTCAGTCAAGCAGAATGGGTTTATTTGGCATAGGTCGATCTCCCTGGCTCATCCTAGGCAATGAGGCAAAGAGTCAGACACAGCTGAGCCACCTCAAGTCAGATGCTACAGGACCTCGAAGGAGGAGACTACAGTTAATTCATAACTATGTGATGATTTACATGCTAAAGCATGCAACCACCATTCCCACTCCAGTGGGTCAACTGGCAGTGCTAGCATAACACATGCAGTCATACCAGTAGTGCTGTCAACATACCCTCTTGCATTAGGCTACTGAAGGAATGGGAACGGGGATTACATGAGCCAGCATGTAACTGTTCCAATGTTTATTTGCTATTATATTCTATCCATAGCTCTCATACAATTGGATTCTTGACATATTTGATACAGTACAATGGCAGCAATTAAAGGGTTTTCATATAGTGAAATAGCACATTGCAGGACAATCCTAGTATTAACCTGACTGGCTTCCTTGTTAAAAGGATCCACTTTCTGCAGACCAACACTCACATAAGGGGCTCACTGGGGTGCTATCAAGCTACACCCTCGCTTTTCGTCTGAAATGGTAACATTGCTTATAATCTGCTAGGGATCCTGGATGGGGGACCCGCACTATATTCAGTATCTCATTTTCCCTGCAGTATCTCTGCTTAGCTTTTCACAGTGCTGCATGCCATCTGATGATTCTTTTCATAGCAGGGTTTGCTGGTCCGAAGTAAAGCTACCTTGGTGACCACATCTTAGCCCCCAAGTGGCTGCTGGTCTATGACGCCTACCAGTTCAACCCAGTATTGTTTGGACTCAACTTATAACTCAGGAAGAGGACAGTCCTGGCTCAACAGGGGCCCTACAGTACACACTCACAGGCCTGCACTTTAAACTCCTACTTCTGGAGCTGAGCTCACTGGAATGAATTATCTAGAAACTGTCTCTACCCTCTTTGTTGTCCACAGGATAAAACATTTTTCAGAACCAGGAGTTAGACCATTCAGTTAACCCATGAATGCATGCAGGGTTACAGTTCCTGTTTGATGGGCCTAATATTCACAAACATTTTGAATTTGTCCTCATTTATTGCTGTTAAGGAGTGCACTGCTTACTTTCAGGTTGCTATTTATTGTAATAATTATGTTAAAACGATTACGGTTTACTGATGATTTCTTATTATTTTATGAGTGATATGCATCAAAGAGCTCCATACTTGGGGTGCAAAGATATTAGCACAACAATGAAAAGGCACATGACATTTTGTTTCATTCTAGAAACTGTAGTTTTCTATTTGAAGTCCTGTAATCTAAGTCCTGCAACAATAAAATCTTAGGAATTACAGTTTCCAACATAGTAAGATGGGGTCTGTTTCTATTAGTTCTAACATTCTCAAAACTGAGTTTTGACTGCTACTTAACTATGGGAACAGCAGCTTTACATCTGCCAACCTATACAAGAATCTCAGAAATTACAATTCCATGAATACTCTACGGTATATTGCCAGAATGCAGGGTATATCTTGATATTAAGTTTGTGTGACCAGTATCACTGATCCACATGTTCAGAAAATCCACACTGTACACAGGATTGAACATATCTGAGCAATTTCAAAGATGTATAGTAGCTGCAATGTAGAGAAGCCACACTTTCCTTTTAAATGATTCTGTTTCTAGCACTTTCTATAGAGAAGATATCCCCCTAAAATCAGATCAATACAGTCTAACACTGTAGTATGCCATTTGGAAAGGTTGCTGGCAAATGCTGAGTAAGCATGCTTTAGCATCATCCAGCACACTTTTTATGGTAACACCTCTCATGTCCCTTCATCAGGTGCAGAGATAACAAACCAGCATTTCAGAACATATACAAGAGTGTGTGGGTCCCAGATTGCTTAACAAAAGGAAGGGTTTAAAGGGTGCAATTTGGAACTAGGGGAAGTATGTGAGGCAGTCTCCTGCTATAGCTCACATTTTGTGAACTGGACCCGGGCCCAGTACATCTCCTTGTGAGGTATGTGGAGTCTGTAGGCGAAGTGTTTGCTGGGATTGTCTGGGGCTTGCTTTCAGAGGAGCTGTTAACCAGTGCTTTGAAAGAGGTGCTAGTGAGGCCCCTCAAGAAAAAAAAAAACATCTCTCTACCCTGACATCTTGAAAAATTACAGACCTATCTCTAACCTGCCCTTTTGGGGAAAGATTATTGAGAAAATCGTGGCACTGCAGCTCAAAGCCACCTCACTGCTTTTGACATTTTGTGCTCCTTCAATCTGGATTTAGGTCTAGGCACAATACTGAAACACTGCTAGTCCAGGTGCATAATAACCTCCTCAGGTATAGAGACAGATGTAAGTGGTCAATTCTCGTTCTCCTCAATCTCTCCTCATCTTTTGACACTGTGGACCATGGTGTGTTGTTGGATCACATTAAGGGGCTTTGTGGACTCACAGGTACTGTCACAAACTGGTTTGAGTCCTTTCTCACTGACAGGATGCAAAGGGTAGTAATGGGGAGTTTCTCCACTTGACTAAGGCCCCTGCCATGTGGAGTTCTCCAGGGCTCGATCTTCTCACCCATGTTGTTAGCAGTGTACATGCTGCCCCTGGGTGAGATCATTTGAAGCTACTTTGTGGGTTTCCACTGCTATGCAGATAACATCCATCTGTACAGTACATGTCTTTTACACCAGGGACTGTTGGTGATGTGGAAGTACTAAATGGATGCCTGGCTGAGATCCAAGACTGGATATCCTGTAGCTGGCTGAGGCTCAACCCAGACAAAACAGAAGTACTAGTGATTCTGCCTGGTCACCACTGGGAAGTGAAGGCTCCCAGGGTGAGCTCCGGCTTGATGCTGTGCCTGACTTTGTTGGTGGTCACAAAAGGGTGAAACATCTGGGCATTATCTTTGAAGATGGATTGACATTTGAGGCTCAGGTGTCATCCATCACCTGAAATGGTTTCTATCACTTGAGCAATATCACCTTGATCAAAACTCTTATCCACTGGAGGACCTGCCCTCACTGATGCATGCACTTGTGTCATCCAGACTTGACTACTGTAATGCTCTTCATCTCAGGGTTAGTGGAAGGGTCCTACATCATCTGCAGCTAGTGTAGAATGTAGCTGCCAGGTTACTGATGGGCCTTCTGAGGTTGTGTCATGTGACCTCGGTGATTGAGTGATCTGCACTGGCTGTCAGTTAGGTGGACAATCTCCTTTAAGGTAGATATTCTCACCTATAAAACCCTATTGACCTCCTGACTCCCTACCACTCTCAGAGTTCACTCCCTTCCTCTGAGGAAGGCCTTTTATCAGTCCCCAGGCCCTTCTAAATTCATCTGGTGATCATGCATTTGCAGTGGCTGCACCGACTCTGTGGAATTCATTTCAAAGGTCCTTGAGGGTGGCTCACTTGCTGGAAGCCTTTAAGTGGGGTCTGAAAGCACATCTCTTCAGGGAAGCTTTTGGAATCTAATCCATTCTGGCTTTATGTGTTTAACTGTTACTACTTTATTTTAATAATGCTCCTATTAATTTAGTTATTGTGTTTCTGAATTATTTATTTAACCCACTGTTCACTGTCTGTATATTGTAAAGTGCCCTGAACCTCAGGGATAGAGCACTCTATAAATTAAGAATTACCTACTCATAATTTAATACAGTATAAGTGACTACCAGGAAATAGGCCTCTTGTTATTAAAAGGTGAGCAATCAGACATGCAAATACAGAGCAACATCAAAGTGATACCATAACAAAAGGATCAAAGCTGAAAGAAAGTTCCATTAAGTATGTAGGATGAGATATATTCTAAATGGTAGGGCCCAGAGCTGCAGTGAAAACTGTCAAAACTCAATTTGGGGTCTATCAATGTGGGAGGAAGCCTAAATTTTTGTTCAGCCCATGTATATTCAAAAAGCCTCATGAGTCTTAGTTCCCAGAAAAGTCTGACATGAATGCCTTTGAGGTTTCCTCTCAAAACTGCCACTTTAAGATCCTTTAGAGAATGGTTGTTTTTTATTCACCATAAAGCGAAACTCCACTCACCAGCAGAAAAATCAGTTGACGTAAGCCGAACTCAGCTTCACACAATGCCATAAATTGAATTTTAAGCCACTTTTTCATAATTACTAAGCATATTTGTGTCCATATGTCTTACTCTGCTCTTTCTAGTGTGGCTTTTTAATTTTTATTTATTTATTTGAGATATAGGAATTGCAATTTGAGTCAGAGACTCATTTACAAAGGCTCCTTGTCAAAAAACAGAGCAGTAGTAACAACAGAGCTAAAGACATGACAGACTTACAGGTAAGTTACGAACAGTATGCAGAAATCAGCTAGATACAATAAGCAGTGTTACAATAATTGAAAAACAGTAAATGTGTAGTAAAATTGTTGAAGCAGTCAGCCTTGACCTTGTCAATGAGCAATGCTGAAATTATGAAAGAGAGTCGAAAGTAATAAGAGGGGAAGGAGGTGGGGTAAGGAGCAATTGCAGCAACCCAGGTCAAGGAGGTGTTGCCTGAGGTAGTGTTTGAAAGGGCCTAATTTAACCACTGAGGAAACCTCCAGTGATAGTTAATTTAACCATGTGGAGCCCTGTACTTGAATGCCCTCTGCCCTAGGGAAGTCCTGCAGGAAGGTGGCTTTAGAGGAGCTTCTGGTAGACTTGGGGTGGGGGCAGGGGTTAGGAGGTGCAGGGTTTTAGGAGGCGAGAGAACCAAGGCTATTTTTATGACTAGCAGGCAGGCAGGTCTGGTAAGCAAGCCTTCCTTCAAAATTTAGCCAGTTTGCTTGCTTATACAGCTCACAGGTGTGAGTGAGTTGATCTCCACCAACAATCAGTGTACAGACTTTGTTAAGGGCAACTTTAATACGGCAAAGTGTGGTATCAGCTGCAGAGCCATAGATTACAATGCCATAATCAATTATGGAGAGAATTGAACTAGTAATGACCAGCCGCAGGGCATCAGGAGTCATGTAGGACCTATGTCTGTAAAGTAAGCCAATCCCCAGGTTCACAGTTTTGCAGACCAGGTTAACATGCTCGTGGAACGAGAGGGTGGAGTCCAGAGTGATGCCTAGGAATTAAAAACTATTAACCTGCTCCAGGGGTTGGAGCTGGTTATTTAGAATGTTTAGAGGCAGGACTTTGCTTTCGTCTTTTTATAGTTTAATACGAGCTTCTGAAAAAAAAGCAATCTACTGTCTTTTCCCTCTTATGGGCTATTGACTCTGTTCTGAAATGGATGGAGAAGTGGCTGCTCATGGCTGTTTGTTGACCTTGCCAATGCATTTGACACTGTCTCCCATTCCCTCCTACTCAACAAGCTTGAGGGGCAGATCTGTCTGACCTCTCTGTCTCCTGGTTCCACTTGTACCTGCTTGACAGGTACCAATCAGTCCAAGTAGGTAATACCTTCTCCCCCTCACATCACCTTAGGTGTCCCTTGGGGCTCCATCCCGAGCCCCAAGAAGTTTTTCATTTTTCCTAATGACCTTCCCTAAATCTGTGCCACTGGATACATCCACATGTATGTGAATGATGCTGTACTGCAGTATTTGTCTCTAGCTCCTTGGCTGCACAGTTGCAAACATCTTTGCAGCAAGATCTTGAAAACATCCAGTAGTGCTTCCACTCTAACTAATTTTCATTCAGTGCCAAGAAAACAGTCCCCTGGTCTTTGGCAGTAAGCAGTGACTCATTAGGCTTTACAAATCACCTGCCTTCATGACTCTGGATGACTTCTCTCTTGAAGAAGTCCTTCACTTCAAGTACCTTGGTATGTGACTTTGTCAATGCCTGGATTTCTCCACCCAAATCAATTTCATCCATAAGAATTTATTCCCCAAGTCTTACAGTGCCTTCTACTCCTGGGGCTTGATTTTTAAAAAGAGAACTTTGTTGCAAGGTGCCCGTTCCAAATGGGTATGATGCAAGTGGCACCTTGCCTCAAAGTTGGTAGTTATCCCAATTTTTGAATGCTGGCTGCGTCAACATTGGGATGCCATGTGCCACAGCCACCCTGTGCCAACCTTGTGACAGAAGTGCCTGTGCACCAGGTTGCAAGGGTGGATGCACCATGGTGGTGCTGTACCATCCCCTTTTTTGCAATTCCAGAAGCCCCGCCATGGTCGCAACAAGAGGCTGACTTTAGATGAGACAGAATGTTGACCAGGGCCATGTGCCATAGCCAAGCAGGATGAAGAGTGGGAGGGGAGAGCTGCAAGGGGGGCCAGGGGTAGAAAGAGCACAGGTAGTGCTCTAGAGAGCAGGGGGGTGGTGCAGTGGCAATGTCAATGTGCTGAGGTGGCACCCAGCAGAGGTACCATGCACACAGCCAGTGAACTGATCAGCTGGGGTAGAGGGGGGTTAGCAGGGATGAACTATGACTCAGCCCCAGCTCAACATAGCCCTAAGCCCCTGCCCCATAGGTGCAACAGTCCCCAACACTGTAGGTGGGCAGCAGCCTGCCTCCATATGGGGGCCTCAGTAGCAGGGGACTGTTGTGGTGCTTGGGGAATGTTACTCTCCACCACCTGCAGCCCGCAACTAAAGCCACTCCTGCCCACCAGTAGTGCTGGGGACTTGTGCACCTTTTGGATAAGTGAAAGGGCTGTGTCCAGCTGGAGTCTGCTTACAGTCCATCCCTGCCAACCCCCATACCCCCACCGATCAGCTCACTGAAAGTGTACATGGCACCTATGCTAGGTGTCACCTCAGTACCTTGACATTGCCTCAATGCCCCCACACTCCATAGGGTACCTCCCATGCTCCTTCTGCCCCATGTTTTCTCCTTGCCAGTATATTCCACCCTTACCTTTGCTGCACCTCTTGGGTTGCTTTGAGTAGGGGGTGGCATATTCTTCCGACAAAACCCACAGGTGTGCCACATCACATTTTTGATGCAACCCTGTGGCAGGGGCAACTTTCTGGTCTTTGTCATAGGAATCCCCTTTTTGAATAATAAGGCATAGGATCCCTGACATATGCAGAGTTTGCCACTGCCATAGATACCCTAAATTACAGTAATCTAAGAGCCCTCTGAAAATCGAGCACCTGGTTCACAGTGAAATTGTCCTCTGGATGATGTTATCAGGGTTTTACTGAACAGATGTATATAGCTGTGCCCAAAGGCAACCCTTATTGGACTGGACACCCTATTTAACTCTTTCTGACACTTTGCCTTGAAATATTCACCAGTAACTATCATTATTGTACTGTGAGAAGGTATGATGGTAGATGGCTGGGTTTAGGGAAAGCTAATGGGAGGCCCTATTGAGCTGGTGAGGACCGGAGATGCTCAGGGGCCAAATGGGACCTATAGCGAGGCCATACATAGTTGAGTCCCATAGCCAGGGCCACCACCGGATAGACTGGACAGGTAATTGTTAGGTCAGCTGCCTCCATCCTTCCCCTGTGGGTGATGCTTTGCAATGTTAGAGCGGTGAGGACCAAGATTACCATTATTGCAGATTTAATTTCTGGTTCAGAGCTTAGTCTGACTTGCAATATAGAGACCTGGCTGAGCGATAATACCAGTCCAGTCTTGAGGTGGCTGACTAAGTTGGATTCTCTGTGGTGTGCTGTCTGCAGGTTGATCGTGGGGAGGGGGGAGGGGATAGCATGCTACTTTAGATCTGAGTTGTATTTCACTGTGCACCCAGACACCTCTCATCACTGAAATGTGTAGCCATAGGTGGGGGTGCAGGTGCAGGTGCAGGTACAGGTTTTGGTAGCCTTCTCATGTACAGACCTCTAGGGCATGAGGTGGGTTTTCTGCATGAAATTGTGGACTTCATTGGCAACAGGGTGTTGGAGCCACCTGGATGATTGGTTCTGGGTGACTTCAATGCCTGGGTCAATGATGAATTCTTACAGTTTGTACAAGATTTCCTCCACTTCATGCAATCTCTGGGCTTAGAACAAGTGATTACTTCTGCAAATGACCAACATGGGCACTCTTTGGACTTGTTTTATTCCCCTGGGACTTAAAATTAATAACCTTGAGACTGATCTGGTCACTTGGTCTGATCACTGCACAGTGAAGTTCTTCTTTCAGGCCTCCCTTGTTGTACACCCCCCTCTGGAGATGGTCTGATACTACCCTTTAAAAGAGTTGATGTCATAGGGACTTCAGGAGTTATTGAATGCCTCAGTGTGATGGCAGCATGCGAGATGGCATTGGAGGAGGCAGTGGTGGCCTATACTAGGGCCATTGCCTCAGCCTTCAATTTGTTCACACCAATTCATATATGACCCCTGATCTCATGCAACGGAATCCCATGATTTGATGAGGAGCTCAGGGAGTTGAAGACAAAGGATCAAAGGTTAGAGACTTGCTGGAGAAGATCCTGGGCCCAGGAGGAATAACTGGCTTTGAGTATTCATTATGGTGAATATCAAAGGGCATTCAACCATAGGAAGGCACCATTTCTGCCCCGATTGGTTGCTGCTGGGAGGAATAAACCAGCTCAGCTCTTCCAGGCTATAGACAGGTTACTTCATCCTACTTGTCTACAACTGGTGAGAGCTGGTCCATCTGCAAAGTGTGAAGACTTTACTTGATTCTTTTTGGTAAGGGTGCCCTCTATTCATAAAAAAACAATTTGTTGGCAGATAAGGACTGCTTGGCCAGCTCTGTCTGCCTCGATGGTCCCTGCCTAGTCTGTATCCATGGACCCTGCCTGATCTAATAATAATTTGACTGGAGTATTTCGTGAAAGGAGTTTTGGACCAAAAAATTACAAATGAATATGTTTTCATATAATGCACTTTAATCATAAAATGTTATGTTGTTCAGAACTGTTCATGAAAATCTTATTTAATTATATCTTGTCCCTTATGTACTGGCTGGGATATTCAAACTGCGCCAGGCTGTGGTGCAAGCCTGGGCACAGCTCAACTTTGTTGCACAGGGGTGTGGTCTGGGTGATATTCAATGGAGCTGCGCTATGGCGCAGCAGCTTTGAATATCACACCCTGGCAACCCCCACTGTGCATGGCACAGTGGCACTGCGCCAGCGCAAGTGGCCAGAGTGGAGCATGGAGATGTGCTGGCACAAGTGCCATTGCACCATGCACAGCACCTGCAATATTGAAAAGGGGACATGCAAATGGGGCCATAACATATGCAAGGCACACTGGGGGCCATTTGCATCTCATTACAGCTCCATTTGCATGCCATTAGCATGCAGGTGCGCCGATCCCGAATGACTTGTGCCTGACGCCCTGCCAGGCAGCATCTGTCGGGGACCTACGACCTTGCAGCCCGATCGAGGGCATTCATGTACCATAAAAACCTCCAATATCCTTGGTAGTCCAGTGGACCTCTATGTGCCCCAATCGCGGGCTGAATTCATTCACATATCTGGACTGAGTAGTACGGTATGGGCTGCACGACCATCGGCTCATGCTGTGAACCAATGGGCATGCACCCCTACTGAGCTGTCAGTTGGCAGGCGACGGGGCGGCAGGAGGGTGGGGTGCTGCCACCCGCTGGCTGACGGAGGGGGAACGGGGCAGTGGGGCTCTGTGGGCGAGTGGGGTGGGGGGTATGCTAGATCACCAGGGGATATTGACTTGGGGGTTATATTCATGAAGCCTGCGATCGGGCTCAGTCGCGGTCCACTGGACCACCAGGGATATTGGACTTGGGGGTATAGTGATGCCGCGATGGGGCATGGGTGGGAGCGCCGCCAGATGCGGCGGGGCTCAGGTGGCCACCACGGGTGGCAGCTGCCGTGTTGTGCCCTGCAATGCGGCAGCTCACCTGTGGGTGGCCATCACTTGTTCCTTTTTTGGGGGGCGTAACTTTGTGCAGGCGCAGGTAGGGGTTGCGCATGCATGACTCTGCACATTCTGGGATGAATATTGGGCTGTGCAGGTTATGCATGGGCACGCCCCCACTACCTGTGCCTGCATACAGTACTGATGTGCTCCGGCTCATCGGGATTTGTGCGGTGCACTTTTCCTTTGAATATCATGGGGGCACATCAGTGGTTGTACATGCAGAATACTTGTTGCACTACGCGCAACCCTTTTGAATATCTGGGCCACTGTTTTTTTTGTGTACTTTGTATATATGTAAATGATATGCTTGCTTGGTTTTAAAATGTAAAGTCTGAAAAACAGCTGGGGTCTACAGTTGGATTCATGTCAATAGCAAGTTGCGGTTGACATAAATCTGTCACTGTGATGGCGGTCGACAACTTAGTTGTCAAACCAGTATAGTAGAGCACTTATGTGCTAGTTTTCTCTTATATCTATCCCATGTATGAAGCCCTTCTCCTCTACCACATATGCTGGCAGTAGATTACAGGTATCAACTACTCTTTCAGTGAAGAAATACTTCCTCACAACCCTCCAGAACTTGCTCTACCCGAACTTATTGCATGCCTTCTGGTCCTGGTGCTCTTTCTCATTTGAAAGACACTTCCTTATTGCACCTTGTCCCCCCACCCCTGGGGGATATTTTTAGGTCTCTATCATATCTCCTCTCACTCTCCTCTCACTCTCTTCCAGGGTGTATGTGCTGAGATCCCTCAGTCTCTCCTCATAGGACATTTGATGCAACCCCTGCACCATTTTAGTTACCCTCCTCTGGATTACCTCCACACTGTCTAAGTCCTTCCTGAGGTGCAGCCATCAGAACTGGGCACAATACTCCAGGTGGTGTCTCACCAGCAAACAATACAGTGGTAGCACCACCTTCCTCCTCCTGCTGGTGATACTGCTCCCTATGCATCTGCAAATCCCACTGGCTCTACCCGCTAGTTTTTCACACTGCCTTGCAACTTTGAGGTCATCAGATACCAGTATCCCAAGGTCTAATTCCTGCTTAGTGACTGTCAGTACATCCCTCATCATCCTGTGCTCAGCCCCTGGGGTTGTATGCCCCAGCTACATGATTTTGCATTTTCTGATACTGAACCCCAGTTGCTATGTCCTTGACAACGCCTTGAGTTTCCTGAAGTTCCTAGCCTTTCTTTCCACTCCCTCCTGAGTATCTAACCTATTACAGATTCTGTTGTCATTGGCAAAAAGGCATACCTTCTCTTTTAGTCCTTCTGCAACGTCACTTCTGAAGACATTGAAGAATACTGGATTCAGAACTGAGCCCTGTGGTAATCCAATGATTACTATCCCTCCTTAGAGTGAGTTAAGTTTACTACCACCCTCTGTCACCTAGCCATTAACCAGTTGTTTACCCAATTTACCACCTTGGATCTCACCCCTAGATTACTCAATTTCTTTATCAGTTTCCTGTGCCGCACAGTGACGAAGGCCTTGCTGAAGTCCAAATAGCCCACGTCCACTGTTCTCCCCGATCTATTTCCTTTGTCACACAGTCAAAGAAATCTATCAGATTCATTTGGTATGCACCCCCCCACACACCAATCCAGGAGCCCATACTACCTTTGGTCATGTTAGCCCATTAGATTCAATATACTATACTAACCTCTCCTTTAACTTTTCCTTTTCCATTAGTTTCCCCACCACTTATGTGAGACTGACCTGCCTATAGTTGTTTGCCTCCTTCCTACTACCATTCCTATGGAGGTGGACCAAGCCTCCTCCAGTTCTCCAGAACCATGTCTGTTTCCAGTGACCTGTTCAATAAGGACATTAGCGGTGAATCAAGCAACTCATCGATTTCCTTTAGTACCCTTCAGTGTATCCCGTCTGGTCCTATTGCCTTTTCTGGTTTCAGATCTGCAAGTCCCTTCAGGACTCTTTCCTTTAAAAATGAACTAATGTCCACTTCCCCCCATTTGTCCTGCTGCTCCTTGGTGGTCAATCCCCACTCCTTCTACTGTGAAGACTGAGCAGAAGTACCTGTTCACATAGTCTGCTTTGTGCTGATCCTCTTTTGAGCAGTTTCCCTCAGCCATCCTCCTAATACTTACTATCTTACTTATGAGCATTAAAAAAGTCTTATCCCCTTTAGCTACCCCTTTACCTATCCTTTCCACTGTCTGTGCCTTTGCTCTCCTCACCTGCTTTCCTCAGTTTTACTTGGTATACTGCTCTGTCTTCTTTTTTCCCCTCTGTGTTCCTTTGTACCATGTGGTTTGCCTCAGTACCTGAATTAAAATTGAACCACACTGAATGGTGGTTGCAGTTCCCAAGGGGACTGCGCACTATGACGTTTACAATGCTGTCCCCTTTAGTAAACACAAGGTCCAGTACTTCTCCATCCCTAGTGGTTTAACAGACTAACTGCCTGAGAAACATCCCTGTAGCGAGTCAAGCATGGCCCTGCTCCTTGCCAAGGCTGCAGGTAGAAGACTCCATTCCACATCTGGAAGATAGAAGTTGCCAGTGAACAGCACCTCCCCCTTATTTGTCATCCTAATGCTGGCTTCCCCTACTGCATTATCCTCCTCTTCTCCCTGTGCTGGAGGTCTGTAGACTACCCCTATATAGATAGTTGCCCCAGCTCCTGTCTCTAGGGTGACCCACGGCATCTCCACCCATTCCTTTTCCTCCAAGTTCTCCTGTATTTCAATAACCATGATTCCCTCCCTCACATACAGTATACAGTAGAACAACCCCTCTTCCCCTCACTATCCCTTCTGAACAAAGAGTATGAATGAGAGGACTGGCCATGTCCCCTTTGTGATTTTCAGTTCACCATGGCTCAGTTATAATTACCAAGTCCAGGCCAGACTCTACCATGATGACCTCAAAGCCTGACATTTTATTTCTCAGACTTCTTGTGTTGGCACACAATGCTTTCCACACATTGCTGTCTTCCTGCCTACCACTACTGTTTCCCTCCCCTTCCTGCTTATGCTGTTACTTTTCTCTCCTCCTGACCCTTCTCTTCCCATATTGCCCTCCCTGCTTCACCATGTCTTCCAACATTGTCCTCCTTGCCTCTTATCTGTTTTACTCCTCTCTTTTCTGCATTCTTGTTTTTACCATCCTTGTCCTCTGCACCCCTTACTTGTTGCACCCCTGCCCTGAAGTAGCTTCCTCCCTTTGGGGGCTTCCTGCCTATTGCTTCATCATGTCATGGGGTAGTTACAGTCTCCTCCATTGATTAGGTTAAATGATCATCCAAGTAACATTTAAATCATACACTAAGGACTCAGGTCCCCCACCTAGAATGATGCAGGCTATCATCGTTGTAAATGCCCCCTACACCCCCAGGCCTGCCCTCAGTTGCCAATGTAGCCAAAGCCCTCCTCCCTGCACAGTGCCTTCAACCAATCATTGAACATCCTAGTACGGAGTGTCCCATCCTCTCCTTAGTCATATACCAGTAACACCTCGGCACACACCACTGTACATGCTACCTGCTTAAGGCCCCACCCCACCTCCCTGAAATTATCCTGTACTACCCCTTCCCCATCCCTTGCAAAGTCATATGTCCTCGGGCAGACAATGCCATTTAGCTCCCTTCCATTTCCTACTGTCCTAGTGATCTTCTGGATCTGCTGATCATCCTTCTTAGCCAAAGAAACAGTGAGGCAACTTACCTCTTTCTCCTCTCAAACTCCTTCTTTCAAGTCTGTCCCTGTAAGTATAGAGTCATTCACCACCAGCTGCTTTCTCCTTGAGTGGGGGCTTTTGCTCCCATCTTGGGGTCTCCTTTTCTGAGAAAGATCCTCCCTAGCCACCACTTTAGCTACCTCCTCCCAATTGTCCTATTCCACCAGTATGGCAAAGGAATTCTGCAGTGGCACTGGCTGAGAAGGGTATAAGTTGTAACTACCCCCACCCAATCATTCCAGAGGCCACTAAGGTCCAGCCAGTCTGCTTCTGCCTAAGCATCAAATGAGGTAGTACTGCCATCTTTGGTGATCCCTGGGTAGGGCAAATGCTCCTCTGCATCTTTTCTAATTTGGCCTGGAGTCCAGCGACCTATGCCCTCAACCCAGAGAGGTTAGTGCAAATGGGACAACACCTCAGTTTCCAGAATCTTTCCTAAATACTGTGGCTTCACACATTACACTGCACCACTCCAATGTGTTTTTCCAGCTTAATACCTTCATCACTTGAATATACTGTTTCTCCTCCTGCATTATAGCTATACTTATTCACTTACTTCCCCTTACTGTAAATGAAATGGATTTATTACCTTATTTGTTTGGGCTGCAATTTCAACAAACAAGCTGCTACAACCCAACAAGGTTTAGCGCCTACATTTCATGAACATGCTGCTCTGTCCTGGGGAGACTTAAGGCTGGTTTTGGTGGAAGAAGTTAGTGAAGTAATTTCAGAGCTGAGTACCACATTTTGTGAACTGGATCCAGGTCACAGGTTTCTATTAGTGAGCAGCATGGAGTTTCTGGTTACAGTGTTTACTGGGATTGTCCAGTATTCCCTTTTGGGGGTCCAGTTGCATTGAAAGATGCTCTGGTCGGGCCCCTTGTGAAGAAACCATCTTTAGACCTAGACTGCCTAAGAAACTTTTGACCCATCTATAACCTCCCCTTTATGGAGAAGGCTTTTCAGAAGATTGTGGCAGTGCAGCATGAGGCACACCTGACAGCCTATGACATTTATAAGCCCCTTCAGTATGGGTTTAGATCCAGGCACAGCCTTGAGATTGCATTGGTCAAGGTGCATAATCTTCTCAGGGAGAGTGACAGAGGTGAATGGTCAATATTTATCCTCCTCAGTCTCCCCTCAATGTTTGACACTGTGGACCACGGGTTGTTGTTATTCGACCCACTAAGGGAGTATGGTACACTCACTAGCGCTGTCATCTACTAGTTTGAGTCCTACACCAGGGATAGGATGCAGAGGGAAATGAGGAGTAATTTATCCTTGTTACCAATGCCCCTGATCTGCAGCTTACCCCTGGAGATGGTCCTCTCATGTGTGCTGTTCTCAGTATATATGCTTACCCTGGGAAGGATCATTAGACATTACAGACTGAGTTTACATGTCTATGCAGTTGACATCCAGCTGTATCTGTCATGTGCAACTAGGATGCCTGATGTGTTGATGTGCTGAATTCATATCTGGCTGAGATCCAGGACTGTATGGCATCTGGTTGGCTGAGACTAAACCCAGACAAGATGAAGGTATTGGTGATTGAGTATGGTTGGGGGTGGTGATGGCAGCTGAAGAACTGACAGAGTTGATGCATGGGTCCTCTAAGACTGCTACCTCCACTAAGGTGAAACATCTGGGAGTCATTCTGGATGAGAATCTGACATTTAATACTCAGGTGTCAGCAGTAGTCAGTGATAGCTTTTACCATCTTTGAGTATTGCCTGAATAAAGCCTGTTACCACCCCTGTAGTCTTGTCAACATTAGTGCATGTGTTTATGATGTTCAGGCTTGATTACTGTAACGGCCTCTTCCTTGGGGTTAATGGATATATCCTACATTGCTTGCAGCTAGTGCAAACCACAGCAGCCAGGCTGAATTGCTGACAGGCCTTCCTTGGTCCTGCCATTTGATGACAGTCCTTCTTGAACAGCACTGGCTGCTGGTAAAGTGGCATATTACCTTTAAGGTTCAATTACTGACCTATATAAGGCCCTATATAGTTTGTGCCTGAGTCTACCTATCAGAGCTCCTTACTCCCCTTTAATTCTCCCTCTCCCTCTGCTCCACCGAGGTGGACCCCCTTGCAGTACCCAGGGCAAGACTTACATCCTCAGGGGACCAGACACTTCAAGTTGCTGATTTGATGTTGTGAAACTCTTTACTGAGAGCCCTAGGGGAGGTGCCCTCAGTGGAGGCCTTTAAGAAAGATATATAGTGAAACTAGAAATCAATAACTGTAATTCATCATGAAAGCTTTAAGAATTATTTGTATTCCTCTTTCACTTACATCATTTATACTAATTTTTTCAGTCTTTTTATATGTATGCATGCCTTAGCTAGAGATGCGTTTAATAAAATGGTATGGTAGATAAGTCTTCAACCATGTTATGAAAGTCTCAAATATTTAGAAAGCATCATTAATAACTTTCCATACCACAAAGCACTGTTAAACACAGAATAATCAAAACTGAAGAACCACAGCATTTTGCAGTATTACTTTATGGAAATAAATGTTAATCCCCTGAAAAGGGACCTAGATGGACAAAGCAGGCATGAACAAATTCTGGGAGGGTAATAAATCACCACTTTCGCATTGAATAGTCAATTACATCCAGAAATTTCACTCTAAGGCAGCTTTATAAGGATCTTTCCAGAGTTTCTACTGGTAGAAGCTGACTCACTCCCTTTTCCTCCTGATGGGAAGTAATAAACTCTATTAGCTGCTTCTCTTTGAATGCATTTATTTTATTTTTGTTGCAGTCTCCTGGGTAACAAGGCAATTATCATAGTAAATATACAATTGTTATTGTTTCTTGAGTTAAGGGCCACTTTGTACAAAGTCTTAAGTTAACATTTTTTAAGTTAACATGTTTGATATTAATAAATAGAGAATGGGGGATGCTCCCATCATTTAGAGTGAATGTTGTTCAATAGCGAGTTGCACAGACACTCTGGGGACAAATCTACCAGACTGAGTAGGCAGGCAGCTGAGGGACTGGCAGCGCCCACTAATCTCCTTTGGACAGTGCTATGCAATGCCAGGGAGATAAGGAACAAGACCACAATTATTGCAGACTTGATTTCCTCTGTCAACCTGGCTCGCATCACAGAAGTTTGGTTGGGTGACAATGCCATCCCAGTTCTAGAGGCAGCTGTCCCCTCTGGGTATTCTGTGGTGCATTGTCCGAGGCTGGAGTGCAGGGGTGGGGGAGTGGACATCTTTTTTAGATCCAGCCTGGGCTTCACTGTGCATCTGGTTGGAATGCCTAGATCTTTTGAGTGCGTGGCTGTGCGTGGGGGTCCAGGTGCAGGCTGTAGGATTCTCCTTATTTACCACCCTCCTGGGTCTGGTGAGGAATTCCTGCAGGAGGTCGCAGACTTCATGGTTGACCAGGTGTTGGACTCCACCAGGTGTTTAATCCTGGGGGACTTCAATGCCTGGGTTGATGTTGAATCCTCGCAATTCAGTTATGATCTCCTCCAGCTGATGTCATCACTGGGCCTAGCACTAGTTGTTACTTTTGTGACCCACTATCATGGCCACATGCTGAATCTGGTGTTTCAGCTGGGTCTTGAGATGGAGAGCCTCAAGATTGTTCAGGTCACCTGGTCTGATCACTACACAGTGAAGTTCATGCTTGGGGCCCCCCATGAAAGTCCCTCCCCTGTTGACATGGTCAGCTACTGCCCTTTGAGGGTTTTTTCTCCAGAGGGACTGCTGGTGTTAGCTGACTTTTCTAAAGTGGAAGTGGCCTGTGCAATTGGTGCCAGTGAGTCAGTGACCACCTATAATAAGGTGGTATCCGAAGTGCTTGACATCATCACCCCAGTATGTATATGACCCAGATACTCTCACTTGAGATCCCTCTGGTTTGATGGGGATCTCAAGGTGATGAAGATCAGGGGTCGGAAGTTGGAGCATTGTTGGTGGAAAACCAAGTCAGAGGAGGACAAACTGGTCCTGCATGCTCACTATGGTGAATACCAGGAGGCCATTTCCTGTAAGAAGGCAGACTTTCTGTCCAGAATAATTGCTACAGGGACTGTGGATAGGCTACTCCACCTGGCCTGTCTATGGCCGAGAAAGACCTTTTCAACCACGTTATGTGATTAGTTTGTTATGTTTTTCTCTAAAAGAGTGTCCTCTATACGGTCGGGGATTCAATCAGTGAGGCAATTGTTGCCTTGCAGTGGCTGGACTGAGAGGAACAGAGTCACTTCATCAATCTGGAAGGAGTTTAAACCTGTGGAGGTGGCCAAGGTCATTGAAGTGATCTCCGAGCTAAAGCACACATATTGTGAACTGGACTCAGCCCCGACACATTTCTTGATGAGATGTGCTGGGCTGCTGGCCTGGTGTTTTTCAGGATTGCCCAGTGTTCAATGTGAGAGGGTGTCTTCCCAGTGGTCTTGAAAGAGGTCCTAGTGAGGCCCTCATAAAGAAACCATCTCTCCACCGACCTGGACATCCTGCCAAATTACCGTCCTATCTCCAACCTGCTATTTTTGAGCAAGGTTGTTGAGAAGCTTGTGGCACAACAGCTCAAGGATTGCCTTGTGTTCTTTGACATCTATGAGCCATTTCAGTCAGGTTTTAGGGCCAGACATAGCACGCAAACAATATTAGTGAGGGAGCATAATGGTCTACTTAGAGCTAGAGATGGAGGAGACAGGTCAATTCTTGTTCTCCTCAATCTCTCATCAGCCTTTGATACTGTGGATCACTTTGTGCTTCTTGAGCAGCTCTGTGAGCACTATGGACTCACTGGTGCTGTCATCAAGTGGTTTGAGTCCTATCTCTCTGACAGGGTGCAACAGATAGTAATGGGGAATTTCTCCTCCTTTCCTAAGCCCCTGTCATGTGGAGCACCCCAGGGCTCAATCCGGTCACCGATGCTATTCGCTGTGTATATGCTTCCCCTGGGTGAGATCATCCAGCAATTCAGTGTGGAGTTTCACTGCTATGCAGATCACATCCAACTGTATTTGTCATTTGCCTCTGGAACATCTGATGCTGTAGACATGATTAACAACTCCCTAGCCAAAATCAATGATTGGATGTCCTCCAGCAGGTTGTGGCTGAACCTAGATAAGACAGAGGTGTTAGTGATCAATCCGGGTCATGGGCATGATGGGAATACACCTGGAGCTGACACAGGACTTTTTCTGGGGTCTGCTCCATTGGTGGCTTTTCCAGTGGTGCAAAATCTTGGTGTGATCCTGGACAGCAGACTGACACTTGAGGATCAGGTGTCTCCTGTAGTCGAAAGTGTTTTTTACCACTTAAAGAACATTGCCAGGATCAAGCCCCTCATTCTACCCAAGGACCTGCCGACACTGGTACATGCCTTTGTTACCTCAAGGCTCAACTGCTGCAACTCTCTTTACTTCAGAGTCACAAAAAGGACCCTTTGCAGGCTGCAGCTAGTGCAGAACACAGTGGCTCAGTTACTAACAGGCCTGTCCAGGTCCAGTCATGTGACCCCAGTCCTGCGGGCTGTGCACTGGCTGCCTGTCAGGTGGAGGGTCTTCTTCAAGGCGGGCTTGCTCACCTTTAAGGCCTTACATGGACTGGACCCAGGCTACCCGACTGAGCTCCTCACACCTGCAACCGCTGTCTGTTCTCTCTGCTCCTCATCCAGGGGCCTCCTGGATGCTCCCAAGGTTCAGTTCAAGACATTGAGTGACTGTGCCTTCAGTGTCACTGGGCTGACCCTGTGGAACTTGTTACCATCTGCAGTCCATGAGGCCCCTCCATTGAGGTGTTCAAGCAGAAGCTAAAAGCTCACCTTTTCCACCTGGCTTTCCCAGAGGAGACTATCTGATTTTTTTTTTATTTATTTATTGAAATTTCGGATAACACCTTTGTGAACAAGCTCATTTCATAGGTTCCACATCAAAAGAACAATACATATTGGAAAAATATGAGATGGAGAACAAACAAAACAAGGAATTATGCAAGTCATTACAAGAGCTTATAACTAGAGAAGTTCCAATACATGTGTCATTGTACAACGTATGCCATGGTGCATATTTGGTTAAAACTTGGAATTCAAAGGGCCATATTAGAGGGAGTGGGGTCTTATGAAATGACTCTTTACAGGAAAATGAGAACAGACTCAGCCTTATATCTAATAATCAGCAAGGTAAGGGATGGCATCAGCCCAGGGGCCTCGTCAGAAGTGAGATGGTATGGGACAAAGCATTTTAAAATGAACAAGGGAGCTCAAGAGATATAACAGGGGGCAGGGTGGATGGGGAAAGCCATAGAGGGAGTAGGGGAAAGAGTGGAAGGGATCAAGAGGGAATGATTAGCAACTTAGAACAGTTATTTACATGCTGAGAACAGTTATGCATAAGGTCAGGATAGCATAAGGTTAGAATAAGTGCTGATCACAAGAAGGAAGGTTATTGGAAGCAGTCACAACTGGCATCAGCAACTAAATGTTGCTTAAGTTTAACCTTCAAGAAGCCCAAAGTGGATGCCATGGTGCAGCAAGTTCATCTATAGTGGGGCACTGTAGGCAAAGGACCTTTGCCCCAGAGAAGTGCGACAGCAGTGTATATTAAATATCTGGCTAGTAGAGCTTCTGGTACAACGGCAGTTGATAGTGGGGTATTAAGCATTTGCACTCCTGAGAGCATTTTGCCTAAGCTTACTTTTTTGGACAGTAAACATGTTTGGTACATGAGTCTACCTTTGAATTGGAGCCAGTTAGCCTGAGCGTACATGTCGCAGGTATGGGACAGACGGGCTGAGCCGGTAAGGAGCTGGCATGCTTTGTTGAGTTAAATTATGATGCGGCGAAGAGTTGTTTCAGTAGCTAATCCATAGATTAGTAAGCAGTAATCAATAAGCGAGATAAGAGAGCTTTGAATGGCCAGCTTAAGAGTCTCTGGGGTCAGACATTGCTTATGCCTATAAAGTAGCCCAATCCGAGTGTTAACATCCTTAGGAATGTCGTCAATGTGATAGGCATAGGTCATCGTACTGTCACTAGTAATTCCCAGATATTTAAAGAGCTGAATTAGCTCCAGGGGAGAGCCCTCTTCATTGGTGAAAGAAAGAGGGTAAATTCTGTGCCTATTTTGGGAGATGGAGAACAGCATAGTTTTAGTCTTGTTGTAATTCATAACTAACTTGTGCTTATGGAATCATCTTTCTATGACTACAAAATTGCTCTGTAGCCTGGATTCAAGAACCTTAGGGTCTGGATCACTGGTAAACAGGACAGCATCATCAGCATATAACAGGATGTGACCCTAACAGGGGCAAGGAAGGTTGTTGAGGAGAATGCTAAATAAAAGAGGGCCCAAGATGGACCCTTGAGGAACTCCAGATAGGACAGGTCTGCTGTCCAAGAGGATGTTACCAGTCTTCACCTGCTGTGTACGGTTTTGCAGGTAACTTTCGAACCAGGCTATGCTGTCATGAGCTAGGGCAATGGTGGTAAGCTGCTTGACCAGGAGGGCATGATTCACTGTGTTGAAAGCTTTGGTTAAATCAATGAAAGCAGCACCGACCAGGTGACCTTGAGCTAAGGAGTGGTGAATAAAGCTTGTGAACTCCAGAAGGGTGGTAGTGGTACTATGACCATTTCTAAACCGTGTTGTTGAGGGCATTGTAGCTGATATTTTTCTAAGCATTCAATCAGTTGGTCAGTCACTATATGCTCAAGACCTTTTGAGAGTGGGGGCAGGATAGAGATAGGCCTGTAGTTCCCAGTAATTGTGCAATCCCCAGACTTATGAACTGGTGTCACAGTGACAGACTTCCATTTCTGAGAGAATTGAGAGTAACTAAGTGACAAGTTAATAATATGTGTCAGAGGTGACAGAATTTCATCCTGCATAAGGGCTACAAACTTAAGATCCAGGGTGTCACCACTAAATCTTGATTTGTCTAGTACCTTGAGTTGGTAATTCCTGGCTTCATGGGCTGAGAAGGTTTTGAAGTAGAAAGGAGGATGAGAAGGGTACAGACTCTCTCTTCCAGAGTAGTCACTTGTGAGGGGGTAAGAAAAGAAGCCAGTTGGCAGGACACCACTCAGGTCTGTGAAGGCATTACTAAAAGTGTTAGCAATAAGTTTGAGGAGTTTGGGGTCGAGTGAAGGTACACCATCAATGTTAAGCATGATTTGCCTGACTGTTGATTGAAAGGTGACCTGTATTTCTGATGAGGATTTTTTAGTTTTTTAAATCTGTATAGTATTCTTATTCTTTTGATATTATTACTTGTATTCTTTGTATTGTTTTATTGTTAGGTGCCCAGAGCCTCCGGGATTGGGAGCCATAAAAATAAAATTTTGTCTTGCCATGGCTCATTTACAACATGATTTTTCCCTGTTACTGAATCAAGCTGGGATGTACTCTTTGAATTCCCAGTCTTGTTTCTCAGAATGCTACATGAAAATTAAACATTTACTAAGCATCTGAGAAAATAATATGTTGCGTTCTATGGAAAGTGAGTAGTGGAATCTAACAAGACAGGATAATACATCGAACCAAGGACACAATGGTGCTTAGGCCTATGGACTCCAATTACTAATGAAACAAAAATCGTCCTGAAAGTTTTTTAAATGGACAAGTACTTTTGGAGACATGTATTTATAAATAGTTATGTGTTTTATATGTTATACTTATTTTTATTGATGTACTTGGTTTGTTTAGAAACTATGAATAAATACCTGTCACACGGGGTTACTTATCAGTTTGGATAGAGGTGGAAGTGGGGCCATCTTTTTAACATCTGGGAGAGCTGCAAGTCCACATGCAAACCTTTTAGGAGATCTACTGTGGGCATAATTAGTCCTCTAGAGAGGTATGCCAGTGATTTGTCCCCCTTTACATATTGACAAACCGCTGTGGAGACTTGGTCAAGTTTGGAAACAGGTGGTTATGGAAATTGCATAACCTTCACTATGGATTAAATCAGGAGGACAATACAAATATTTTTAAGGTAACCAGAGTGGTAGACCAAGGGGGAGCAGTTGATGTTGCCTACCTTGCCTTCAGCAAAGCTTTCAATACTGTTCCACGTAGAAGATTGATTAATAAACTGGGTAGGCTTGGGGTGGATCAGAGGTTGGTCAACTGGGTGGCAAACAAGTTGGTGGGCAGAAAACAGAGAGTGGTGGTAAATGGTATACAGTCAGAAGAGATGCATGTCACAAGTGGGATACCTCAGGGATTAGTCCTGGGGCCAGTCCTCTTCAATAACTTCATCAGTGACGTTGCAGATGGACTGGAGGGTAGGGTTTGTCTGTTTGCAGATGACACCAAGATCAGCAACAGAGTAGATGATCCAGATGGGGTGGCAGAATGAGAAGAGATCTGGATAAACTAGCAAAATGATCGGAAGAGTGGCAACTGGGTTTTAATGCAAAAAAGTGCAAGATCATGCACATAGGGAAGAGAAACCCTGAAGCTACCTATAGGTTGGCAGGGGAGTTGCTGGCAATCACAAGGGAAGAAAGATACCTGGGCATCATCATCACAGATGACCTGAAATCATCCAAGCAGATCACTAAAGCAGTAGGTAAGGGTAGAGGGATGTTGGGGTGTATTAGTAGAGGTATCACAAGTCGTAAGAGGGAGGTAATAATCCCTCTTTACAAGACATTGGTTAGGCACCATCTGGAGTACTGCATGTAGTACTGGAGGCCGCACCTGCACAAGGACATTAACAAAATGGAGGCAGTCTAGAGAAGGGCAAGCAAAATGGTGCAGGGATTGCATCAGAAAACATATGAAAACAGATTAACTGAGCTCAATATGTATACCCTAGAGCAAAGGAGGGAGAGAGGTGATATGATTGAAACATTATATCATCTTAAGGGCATTAATAAGGTGAAAGAGTTTAACATGTTTTAATATAAGAAAAATAGAAGGACAAGAGGACAGAGCATGAGATTAGAGGGAGGACGCTTAAGGGGTAATGTAAGGAAGTTCTTTTTCACAGAAAGGGTGATGGATGCATGGAATGGCCTACCTCAGGAAATGGTGGATATGAATAGAGTGCTGGGCATCAAACAGGCATGGAACAGGCATAATAATAATAATAATAAACTTTATTTATACAGCACTTCTCGAAATATCAAGGCTCTTTAACATACAAATTGAATAAAACAAGATAAAACTGTAAAAACACAAGTATAAATAGATCATTAAAATCAATAAAATCAGTTTGGGTAGGTGAGGCACTACAAATGGGTTTTCATGGCCTGCTTGAAACCCCCCATGGTTGTGCACTTCTGTAGCTGATAGGGTAGAAAATTCCACAGGGCTGGGGCCACCTACATAAATGCATGGGCCCCTGATGACTTTGAAGAAACCCTTGGAATCTCTAGCAACCCCTTGTCATCCAAGTGGAGTGGTCACCCAGGGCAGTAGGGGGACAGGAGTTCTTTCAGATAGTCTAGGCTCTGTCTGTGTAGGGCTTTATAAGTCCACTGAATAGGCAGCCAGTGCAGTTTGTGCAACACTGGTGTAATATGACATACCCATGGGGTCCCTGTCAACAAATGGGCTGCAGTGTTCTGCACCAGCTGCAAGCAGTGGATATCAACCCCCGGCAGTAAAGGGAATTGCAGTAATCAAGGTGGGAGGTCACAAAGGCGTGCTCAGCATGGGAAGATTGCCAGACAGAACTAGGTGCTTGACCCTGGCGATGTTCATCAGATGATAAAAGGAGGACTTGATGACTGCCGACACTTGAGATCATAGTGCCAGCCCATCATCAAGAATCACCCCCAGGTCCCACAACCATTCAGAGATAAGAAGCTGGGAGTCCCCCAAAGTAAAGCCCAGTAGGCTGACCAGCCCCTGACCACTCTGTCTAGTGACCTGGATCCACGACCATCACCTCAGTCTTTCCCGAGTTCAACTTTAGCTAGCTGACATTCATCCAATCCTGGATTTCAGTGAGGCAGTTATTAAATACTGAAAGCGCACTATCCTAGTTGGGTGTGAAAGACAGGCAGAGCTGGATATCATCAGCATAGCAGTGAAACCTCAGCCCATACCATCTTATAAGGTCTCCATGGGGCAGCATGTACACTGCGAACAACATGGGGGACAACACTGAGCCCTGAGGTACACCACATGGCAGAGAGAATGGGTAGGAGGAAAAGATCCCCGATACCACCCTCTGTGTTCTACCAGTGAGGAAGGACTTAAACCACCTGAGAACTGTACCAGACAGGCCACAGATGAAATCAAGTGCTCAAGCAGCATCTCATGATCCACAGTGTCAAATGCTGAATAGAGATCAAGAAGTACCAAGATGGAGTGACTCTTCTGCTCTCTCGCCATCAGGAGATCACTGAGCACCCGAACCAGCATGGTCTCAGTACTATGCCTCTTTTGAAGACTGGATTGGAGCTGTTCATAGATGTCATGGATGGTCAGATGGCTTCCCAGCTGTAGCACCAGAACCTTCTCAATAACCTTCCCCACAAAGGGAAGATTAGAGATGAGCATGTAGTTAGCAGGGCAGCCTGAGTCCAGAGAAGTTTTCTTCAGGAGAGGTGTCACCACCGCCTCCTTCATGGATCTAAGGAACTCACCCAACTCAAGGGAGCACCAGACTATCAATGCAAGGACAACCCATAATCAGTGAAGTTGGGCCCATTTCCAAACTACAGCACATAGGGCACATACCCTGGACAGTACACATAACATCCCCGAACTCCAGCCAGTTGAAGGTACTCCAGGCAAAGTGAGAAAGAGTGACTGAACACCAATCACTAACAGCCCCCGCAGAGTGTGCTGGTTGGATCTCTACCCTGATACCAGCCACCTTATCCGCAAAGAATCAAGCGAGCTCATCACACTCAATTTGTGAAAAGGTTCTTTGGGACTGCAGACAGGCTGGGTTGTACAGCCTGTCCACAGATCGAAAGAGCTGAGCTAGTCTGTTCTGAGCAGAAACAATTTCCCCGGACAGGAACTCTGCCTTCTTATGGGAGATTGTTGATTGATAGACTTGATAATGTTCCATCAGTTTAAGGTGGTCGGCCTCCAGGGTAGATTTCTGCCAGCAATGCTCTAACCTTCATCCTAGTCACCAAACTCCCTGATGGTCCCAACAAACCAAGAGGACTGAGGGTGGAGGGAGAGAGGACAAACTTGGACAGGAGCGATGGAGTCCAGGGCCATAGCAATGACCTTATTAAAGGCCTGAACCAGGGCCTCTGGGCTCCCGCTTGCCTCAGGAATTACTGATATGTAAAGTACCGCTGAAAGGCCATCGGGGCTCACATCCCGTAATGGGTGGTATCTGACCATCTCCACAGGGGTCATCCTATGAAGGGGGGTGCAAAAACTGAACCCCAAAGTGTAGTGATTGGACCATCTGACAGGTTTCAACCCCAGATCAGAGGCTTCAATCCCAAGGAGGAAGACCAAGTCAAGGGAGTGACCATGTTTATGAGTAGCAGAGGTAACAATCTGTGTAAGACCTAGTGATGTCGTCAGCTGGAGGAAGTCCTATCCAAATTGCGAGAGTTCATCATCGATCCAGGTGTTGAAGTCACCCAGAACCATCAGCCTGGGTGCCATGTCAGTCACGAAGTCCACTACTTCCTGAAGGAATTGCTTCTCGTCCCCAGGTGGACAGTAGATGAGGGCAATCCTACAGCCTACTCCTGCTACTATGGTACACTCGAATGACTTGGCCTCCTCAACTGGTACACTTGTGAGGCCCAGTTCAGTCTGGAAAAATACAGAACAGTATGGATAGATAGGCCATTGACAGAGTAAAGGGCTATGGCACATTCATAAGGTACGAACATACAAAATTTGCCAGCAGATAAAGGCCTAGAGGTCTATCAAGTCTGCTCGAATGTGCAGCTAGCACCCCTTATTCTGCAGCTGCCCCTTCCTTCCACCCTTCCCCTTCATTAACCCTCCCCCTTGTCCTGTCCCATCCTCGTTTGAAGCAGTCCACTGTTCTACTGCATACCACTTCAGCAGGTAACGCATTCCACCCAGCCACCACCCTCTCTGTAAAAAAGTGTCTCCTCATCTCCCTCCTGAACCTTCCTCGCTCCAGTCTCATATCATGGCCCCTGGTGGCCCTCCCCTTCCTTACTTTGAACAGCCCCTCTGTACCTGTCTTGTTTATTCCTTTCATGTATTTAAAGGTTTCAATCATGTCACCCCTGTCTCAGACTGGATGGGCCTTGCACTCCTTATCTGCCATAAACTTCTGTGTTTCTGTGTTTCTCTATGCTATATAAAGTTCATGATTATTAATGTTGTGTACTGTAGTTCCTTCTTTGTAAAATTACCCTATGTATTTGTGGAAGGCAGTAGTACTTTAACCCAAGTTTATTTTTGCAGAAGTTTTTATACAGAAGTGGTTAAAAGCCATAAGTGTTTTGAGCAGGACTGCAGGCCTGGTTTTCCCTGAGGAGTGCTGTGGGACTTTGTGAGAATCTCTGATTATGTGGATTTTGTGGGACCATTAGTGTAATTTTAATATAGTGAAAGATTAAGTCTGAAACTAACACTATTAAGCAAATGCAATTGTATCATCTCTCATCCTCCCCCCACTCCATCTCTCTAGCCCTAAATAACTTCCACTCGTTAAATTGTACCTACAGTTAATCCCTCTGCCATTTGCCAACTCTACTCTGTTCGCTTGCTAAATACTCAGCTGTAATTTAGTCCCATCGGCTAAAGCTGTTACCCTGATGGGTTGCACTTATCTGTTCCCTCGAGTTGCCAATGATTATACTTTCATTATTGCACTTAATTGAACTTTACCTTATGTTTATTTATTTATTTAAATTTTGGTAACCGGGTAGGCCCACTGGAACCTTGTGGTCCCTTTTTCAGGGGTGACCTGGGTTTAGTTACATGTATCTGGAGGGAGGGAAAAACCAATGCAAATAAAATGTGTAGTGCAGCAAGGCTTACATAGAATGCACAAACAAACATTGCAGTACAAAAACTGATATAACCAATGCTCCAGACTTTTGTTAGGTGCAGATCAAACTGACAGTTGCAAAACCTATTTAAGTGCGAGGGACAGTTCTACCACCAGACTGACGGACCAATCCGTCCATGTCCCACCGTTCTTTAGCAGGGCTATCACCCTGTGTTTGGTCCTTTGGCAGGACCCTAGGTGAGGCAGAAGCACTAAGGTCCCTTCCCTAGGTGTGCTTTTAGCCCTTTCTTGAAACCCTTAATGGTGGGGCTGTCTTGTATCTCTCTTGGGAGCTTGTTCCAACTGTACCTTATGTACAGTATTTTTGTGACCTGTTATGATGTTCAGTGTCTTGCTTCACTGTTTAAATGGTATTAATGATAGCTGATTGTATGTATGTAAGTTTAAGTATGTATATTTGATGTATGTAATTGTTCTTCTGTACCCTTCCTCCAGGACGCACTCTGACATGTGTAACTTGTTGATCAGCGTGCCTTTCCTGGTGAAACTTTTCAGTAAATAAGTAAATAAAAAAATAACATTGTGATGTATTTTCTTTCAGTTAGATAACATATTTTTACTGTATTTTGCTGTAATACTATGATGTTTAAATAAGTATTCAGCCAAGAGTATGGACCTAAGTATTCCTGGTAGAGCTAAAATAAGGCTCACTCAGGGCCCATATCAGGGTACGCTTTTGTTGCTTAATGACAGCACTAATTTCAAGACTGATGTAAACTTACTCTACATAATTAGTGGGTTTGCTCATATCTCCAGTTTGTCATTTACTACTAGCTATTGTTGTGTTCTTAGCTTTAAAATGATTTCTGATGTAGTGTATTGAAATGTTTTTAGATATTTCAATGTAATGGTTTGATAACCGAACAACAATAAACTTTTGAACTTACTCCCATATCTGATACTGTCCCATAAAGTTTTGGAATGGCATGTGTGGAGAAGACAGTTTTTGAGGGAATCTGCCATGTGGGACAGGTACATGCTGTCAACTTTCTAAATTCCACATTTTACAGGAAACAAAATGCAACAGATCAATTGACAGCATTTTACCTATTACTACATTCAGTTAATGTAAAATCATGATTGGGTGGGTATGTAGGATGATGTTCAAACATTCTATGCAGCATGGGCAGGACCTTTCAGGTGCTGGGCTACCAAACAACTGGACTCAGCATGGCGGCATGGCTAGTGGGGTAGTATTTGAATCATGGGGATTCACAGGTGCTGCTCTAATGAAAGCAATGATTTGGGGTGTTTTCTGCAGTGGGGTTGCTGTAATGTGGTGACTCAGGATGCTTAAGTGCTTGTGTTCAACCCATCACTGCTTATATGACCACTTTTGAGCAGTCTCACAGACTCCTCCTCATCTCTATAGTAGTCCTCCTCAGTCAACTCTCCACACAGCAGGACTATTTCCCTAATGCTTCTAGATATCTTCTCAAATGCAGATGATAAAGGAGTGGGCCCCTCGCACTTCACAAGATTTGTTTTGGTTCTGAGTAGTGTGTAACAGGTGCCTGGAAATTAGGTGTGTGTGTTTTCCACCAGTGCCTATGTGGCTGCCTTTCCCCCTGATGAACTCACACTTGATGCAGCTGGCAGGCAGCAACTGTTTCGTCATCTGGGTCCAGCATTTAAAAATCCCTAACTAGGATTTTGTAACCTTTGATTTTACACAGTAGTGGGATTGGGACAGGGGAGGGTTGGAAATGGTTGCTTTTTAGAATGATTTGTGCTTTTAGACACTGGCTGACTCATACAGTACAATGGGGTCAACACTGGGAAGAGGAACAACTGTTGCACTAATGGGGGGGACTTGCTGTAAGTAGTTTTGTGACATACTGGTGTGCAACGTCCAACAGTCTAAACTCACTGACGACATAGGCAAGAAATTGGGGAATTAAATTTAATTTAACAAAATACAAGATAATACATATGGGAATAAAAATTTCTCATTGTTCCTACACACTATGAAGAAAAATGTCATTTTCAACATATTATAAGCAGGATCTGGGCATTGTTATGGATAACCAACTTGACCCAAGGTCACACACTGTTACAGCCATATCCAGGGCCAACAAAGCACAATGGAGTATAAAAAGAAACATAACATCAAGAGATAAGGTGGCACTATTCCTCCTATTGTATATAGGGCTTATATTCGTCCACAGCTGGATTATGCATCACCAGTGTGGTGCCTTATAAACGCAGGAATATCAACCAATTAGAAGGAGTCCAGAGGAAGGCAACAAAAAACAATATATAAACTGTATAATTTACCTTATGAATTCAGACAGCAGAAGTTAAACCTAACAACTCTGGAACAGTTCAGGCTTGGAGGGAGGGTATGATCTTGATGCATATTATGCAGGATCCACATCTATTAATAGAACTACATTTGCAATTCAAGCAGGATTTAAAACATACCAGAGGACACTCCCTTCAGTTAAAAAGACAGAGCTTTAAAACAACTACAAGAAAATGCTTTTACACTCCAGTCATAAACCCATGGAATTGCTTACCACTAGAAATAGTAGCCAGTAAAACCAAAAATAAATTTAAAATGAAACTGGATAACCTTATTTTAAATGGAGATTGTTTACATTACTATGCCTAGATGGAGCAACATGGGCTAGTAGCATTCTTGCTGTCACATATCTTAGTATGCCACTTAGTATGTTCAGCAGCATCACCCTTCCTCCTTCTTTTCTGTTCCCATATGGGATCCAGATCATCACTCCCACTGCCACTGATATCCTCCTCCTCCTCCTGAGCTCTTACTCATCTTCACATTCTCCAGACTCCCTCTCCCTCGCATCATCTTTAGTCGGAGATGCATATTTTGGTGTAGTAATTTCTGACTGTGCAACAGTCAGATCTCCCTCTAGAGGCTTAGGCACATAGTCAAGCTCCACATTCATGTTTGGAATTTGGAAAGTGTCATCAAGAAAAAGCTCCAAGCTACCCCCATCATGAATCATGAGGACAACTAACAACCTCCTCCTCGAACACTGTACCTGAGGCAGATACTTTTGTTACCTTTTGGACTGCTTAGTCACCATCTTCCCCAGCCCCTGCCAGCATGGATGCCACAGATGTGGCAGGGAAACATTTCTCCACACTAATGTTACTGCCACATTTGCCAACTACTCTTTGCTATTTTACTACTATTATTAACTCTGGATCCCATAGAAGATGCTGAGAAAAATTTAAGGAAACCCTGTAGTACAACTAAATAGCAGAAATAAACAATGGGCCAGATTCAAGAAGGGTGTCACAGGGCTTGTGCCAAGCTTTGCATCATTTGCATTGTTTGGTGCAAAGGCACAAGATCCCCTTTGCAACTCACAGCCAAATTCACGAACCGCTGCTGCAGTTGCAACTGTTTCCCTAATTTACAGCAGTCTGCACCACAGCTATTGTGCAAGCCCCGTACTATGGATACCCCAGTAGTGCAATGTTAGATGGGGGGAGCTGATATAACATGCTGCGGTCAGTGCAAGGGACATGTGGCAGGGGGGTTTGTGGCAAGTATCCTTGCTGAATCGCACTTGCAGCAATGTTTGAAGGGAGTTGACCCTTGTCTCAAACCCTCTGTCCAAGTCCCTTGCACTGATCTGGACCCCTTTGTGAATCAGGCCTAACACCTCCCCAGTGGGATTAGCAGTGTAATATGAACAAAACAATTTGCTGAGCAAAGAGTAGTTACAGAAAAATCACAGCAACATTTTCTTTTTTATTTTCTAATGACTGGGATTTACATGTAACAGAATTCTATAATTTTAAGAACGAAAAGAAACAACAACTAATACAGAAAAAAGATTGACACAGTACTTCACTTAACCACACCAAACTGTACTACAGAAATAAAATGAGAAATCACAGACAAAAATAATTAACAAGACTAAAGAAAACAAATATGAGACATCTGTTACACACAGACTAGTGTTCACAGTAAAAAGAGTTTGAAGTCACTTATCTTCTGGGCTGCCTTGCTAACCAAAATTCCTCCCCTCTCCACACAGCGGTGCTTCACTAGACAAAACAAAACCACTACTTTAAACCAGAAAAATCAGCAGAACTAGAAATAAACAACAGTAACCTAGCTATCCAAGGTCCTCTAGATCTTTTTTATAAGCAATTTTGTCTCTAAAGACTCCGTTTTTGGTTTGATTTTAAAGGCTTTTTTCTCCTCAGCCAAGCAAGGACAGGCTTTTCTCCAACTCTCCCTTCAGAATATTGCATTCAATGCAGCCTCTGCATGGCAAACAGCTCCTTTCACTACCATATGACCTCCAATACCATAGCACATTGCACGCTTTGCCTGTGGCTACCCACCTAGCTGGTGAAGTTATCAAATTTGCAGTTCGCAGAGTTATCCCTATACTATGAATTGGGACTTCTCAAAGTGTATTAAGATTATGAATTGTCATGAATTGGTGAATTACATCATGAAGTGAATGTTTCAACTTCACACACCACTACTCATCAGGCTGAGTGCAGAACCTATGCTTTGCACAGGATCCTATTGGCTCTACTTGAAGTAAAAATTCCATATGACAAGTTTGAATGTTGCCTCTTGCGTAGACGTGATGGGGGATGTTAGTGAGTAGCCCATTCTCCAAATATGAGCATAACATATTAACAAATAGTGAAGTTATGGGTGACTGAAAAAACAGTCATAAAACTTTAGGTCCTAGTGCATTAACAGTTCATGTTTTTTGAGATTTTGTTTTTTGTGTGGTGTTTTCTTTAATTACTCATAACATTTTTTATTGCTTTTATTTTTTTTCCCCCAAATGTGAGGGTGAGAATGCTTAGTATACCTTCCACCTCACAACCACACAATTTTGGAGTTTGAGGCTGGACCTCAAATATGTTTTCTGGGACACCAGGTTCTACATTTACTTTCCAAACAAACCTCAGTTACTACACATTCACAGTAGTGTTTCCTTAGACTTAGTTTTTTTTTCACTGTTTTCTTTTATATTCATGACTGATGGCTTAGGATTATAAGCAGAGGACAGTAACCAACTGAGGTGAAGGGAGATCAGACACCATGGGAAAACAGATCATATATAAAATGAGGTAGCCATGGGTGTGTGACATGGGTGATGGAGGGTGGTAAGGGTGGGGAGTTAATTTATTTGTATGGGATGGATGAGGGAGGATAGCAGAGGGAGACTTCCCAGACGATGGGTGGGGGAAGGGTATTTGTTTTATGGGGGAACAACAGTGGGGTTTGGCAACCATTCACTGGTCACATTAACAATTGGAGGGTTAGGGTACTGACTGTAGGGGTGGACACCTTTGTGCTAGTCAGTTTAATGAGCAGGGGGTTGGTGGGTACCAAAGGCCTGTGTTGGAGGCAGCAGGGAAATGATTTTATTTTATTAATTCATGATTGACTTGGAAATCAATTATGAATTAAAAAACATTTTTTTTTAATTATTTGTGATTGACATAGAAGTCAATCACAAATGAAAAACAAAAACACATGTTCCCACTACCTCACAACACTACTCATACTGGTTGTTAGATTCCCAACCAGGTCACAGGTACTCAACAACCCCTAGTCATGTTTTTTCATATTTTTATCACCTGTTTTTGGTTCACACATGTACATGCTCTGACATTTCAAAATACATATTACTTTTTAAGTAGGCCTCTTTCATCATAAAACAATTGAAAGGTCGTACTCTGGGAAAATGTTTTTTGAATTTAAAGTTCAGGCTTCAAATCAGTGTTGATTTTCATTATCTATAAGCAAAAAAACATCCCATTTAAGGTAATTTTTTCCTAACACTTTACAGTGCTAAAACTAGCAAATGTACTTGCTTTGATAATTAACATGTTATTAGTGCCCGGGACTGAGACAGTGCATTATGCCAATTTTCAAATCCCTACTGTATGCCCTAAAACAGCCAAGTTATACAGTAAGCTGTCACAAATAGGGGTTTTAACACAAACACTAATTCAACTTTAAAAACAGTAATTGAAATTCATCCAAGGTATACAAAGTCATCCATATCAAGGTGAAAGATATGCTTCTGCAGCTCTTAACAGCTATATGCTAAAATATACCTGCACTGCTTGAAGTAACACTAGTGATTCCTGTTCTTGCCTCTTTTGCCTTTGGTTGCCTAATCCAGTGTTTATAAAATGAGGTAACTGTGTTCTGATGCAGCCACCAGTACAATTTACAGTATAGTGACCACAAAGGTACAGCAGTAACTGCCAAGATGTAACATGGCACCTTGCAGTAAATGACATGACACAAAATACTGCATGATAAAAGGGCTTAATTGCCATTAAACTGCACTTGTCCCTGCAGCATACTGCAAGGCATTGCTTTGCATCTTGGTTGGCTCCACTGTATTTATAGCAATAATTCATACATGTGATGGAATTAGAAAACTCTTGCCTAAGAACATGGGAGACAAAATTCAAGGGGGAAAGGCTATGGGAACTTGATATGCTGAATGGTGCCTAAAAGTGACTTGTTGCATTATGTGGTTTGGTGCAAAAATGAATAAATAAATAAATGCGTACACACATACGTACAGTACATGCATACATATATACTTTCATCAGGTAACACCAAAGGAAACAAGAAAATACCTTGATAGAGTCCTGGGAAAAACAAGAGTAGGAGGGGATAGTATTGACCTGCAACTGATATCAATCGCCTTACCGGAGGTCATCATCCCATCACTGAACTGTTCAACTTGTCCCTTCGTCTGGCCACTTTCCCCTCTATCTGGAAAACCGCCCTGGTCACACCCATGCATAAAGGAGGCAACCGGTCTCAGGTAGACAATTACAGACCCACATCAATCTTATCCCTGCTCTCCAAAGCACTGGAGAGAATCATTGCTGACCAACTTACAGACCATCTGCATAAATACAACCTTCTCTCCCCCCAACAACATGGTTTCCAGAAGATGTATAGCACTAATACAGCACTAATTAACTTTACTGGATATGTACATGAGGCACTAGACCAGGGCCATTTGGTCGGGACAATCTCCATAGACCTCAGCAAGGCCTTCGACCTCGTGGACCATCGATTGCTGCTCCACAGATTAAGTCAACTGGGGCTGTCTTCCACCATGGTCAGTTGGCTTTCCAGCTACCTGACTGGGCAGTCCCAGAAAATAAAAATCAACAGAGCTATCTCCGAATCCTGCAATGTCATGGTTGGTGTCCCCCAGGGTTCCATATTGGGACTGCTACTGTTCAGCCTTTATGTGAACAACCTCCCTGATGCTTGCCTCACCTATAAGATCCTGCTCTACTTGGATGACACAATTATTGTCTCCTGAAACAAGAGCCAAAAAGCTCTCACTAGGGAGCTATAGAACAACTCTGAACTCTTGCAGGTATGGTTCAAAGATAGCTTGCTAGTGCTTAAAAGCAAAAAACAACAAGGTAATGCTCTGTGCCGGGCACCAAAAAAGGAGATCTACTGCACCTCTCTCAATTCATTGTCACTCTAATACCACCCTGGAACAGGTGACATCATTCTGGTATCTGGAAATCACTATAGACAAGTCCCTATCATTCAATAAGCATATCCGAAATATCACCACTGCAGCAAACAGGAAACTGGGGGCCCTCTACAGGGTTCGCTTCTGCCTCACACCCAAGGCTAAACTCCTGGTGGTTACAGGTACTGTACTACTCATCCTGGACTATGGAAATGTGATTTATGGCTCAGCCTCTGGAACGAGCCTGCTCAAAGTTCACACAACCCTCAACAAAGCCTGTAGATTTATCTTAAGAGCAGATCACCTAACACACACTTGTGACTTATACATCAGGACACAACGGCTTCCCCTCATAGATCGTATTAAGCTCCACTCCTGCCTGCTGGGAAAGAAGGCCCTCCTTGAGCTTGCTCCTCCCTCCTTCCAAGCTCTATTCTACCCTGCTCCTAATGAACATGCTACGAGATGTGCCTCAAGACAAGCCCTAGCAGTCCCATTCAAGAGAACTGCCCTTGGGAGATGAACCTTTGCTGTCAGGGCACCCACCTGGTTAAATGAGCTTCCTCCATCCACCACCAGCCTCACTCACCTCAGTCACTTTAAATATGAGCTTTGAAATATTATCTCGCCTCCAGATCACTGCTATTGTCATAATTGACTTGACCTGGTACTCCCTACATCTGGGCACTTACCCTGAGTCACCATTTTTGGCCTCCTCCTCCCCCACTTGACCAATTCTATGATCATGAAGTTCACTTCCCTAACTGACCAGGCTCACCAGCCTTGCGCCCCACCCCCATTCCCACTACCTACACCTGTTTTTACTGCTACTGCCTTCTTCTTCCCCTATACACTAGTTTGCACCACAATGTCATCCCCTTCCCCCTTCTCTCCTCCCCTTCCCACCCCGGCATGCTTCTTGGATGCTATCCATTCTCCCCAGAGTACTGTCGCCTACCTGGATCTCTTCCTGGCCTTAAGCTGGTAGCATACCCCCCTTTTGGCTGCATTCTACAGGAGATTCTCCTATCTAGCAAATAGGTCACTATCTTAGTTGCTTTAGTGTCTACATTTGATCTCTCTTGCTAATGCTAGTATTGTTTGATGCACTTTCTTAATGGTGCTGCCCAGGATACGATATACCAATGCACTCTGTACCTTTACCATGATCTGTTATAGTATGTTGTATTTTGCTTTGCCTTATGTTATCCAGCTCAATTACTGTATGCAACCATTTTTTTTTCTTTTGCTTGCAGACAATATTGTGATTACTGTACTATATGTTGATTGTTGACAATGCTTCTTGCTGCTACTGTCTCCTACCCCTGTTTGTTACCCACTGCCTATGTCTTGACTAGGATCCTTTTTAAAGGAGCTTTTAGCTCAAAGATTGTAATTTCCAATTTCTCAATAAATTATCACTGCATAGATTGAGAAGACCACATACATACATAAATAAAATATTAGGACACCATTTGGTTCTGGTGGCTACATGATGAAAACTCTTGGACTTAAGAACAACTGACCCATTCTGTGGTCACGCTGCTTTTAATATACCTTAATGAAAAATTAGCAATATGTTAAGGTCATGAGTGATACCTTTGATTGGTCTCTCAGAACCATTTTGTAAGAGACTAGCTTTCAAGTTATACCATTCATCAGATTACAAATGAAGATCTAGAGTCATGGAATTTATATTTCATAGTAAACATAGAAAAATAGAAGTTGATGATAGAGGGAGACCCAAGGGTCCATCATGCCTGCCCAGAGTTTCTGAAGATCATATCTGATCCTAGGACCTAGCCCTTCCACCCAAATGCCATCATGAACCTTCCTCTTGGTTTTCAATCAGTTGTTCAGTTTATCCCAGCACAATCTGAACACTGTAACCATCTTCATCCCCACCAAATCCTGGTAGATGTGCAGGTGTGGAGATTCTGATCCTTTGAGTGTATCTTGGGCACAGGTGTGGGGTGCAAAATTCTTCTCATCTACCATCCACCCAGGGATGGGAAGCAATTTTTGCAGGAAGTCGCGGACTTCATCATCGACACAGTGTTGGAGTCCCCCAGAGTGATGGTACTGGGTGACTTCAATTCTTGGATCGATGGCAAACTCTTGCACTTTGGGCAGGACTTCCTTCAGCTGATGATTTTTCTGGATTTCACTCAGGTAGTTTCCACTGCAACCCATATTTTGGGTCACTCACTGGACCGAGTCTTCCTACTGGGTATGGAGAGCGCCAACTTGGTGGTGGAGCCAGTCGGATGTTCTGACCATTGCACTCAGATTCAATATCCAGGCACCCCCCCATAGGCCTGCTCCTTTGGAGATGGTCCAGTACTGCCCATTAAGGGGCATGACCCCAGACAGCCCAGTGGTGGTACTGGACCTACTGGGAGTCCTGAGCACAAGCACGAGACCTGAGAATCTACTACAGGCCTATAATAGGGCCGTGGTGGTGGTGGCTCTGGATTCCATTGCTGCTGTCCATGTTTGCCCCCTCTTCCTTCATCCCTGATCTCTGTGGTTTGATGGGACCTTGAGAGAGATGAGGAGAGTTGGGCAAAAGTTGTAGCGTTGCTGAAGGAAATCTGGCCTTGATGCCGACAAGCTTAGCTTGATGTCACATTATGCGTACTATCAATCAGTGATCTCCCATAAGAAGGCAGCGTTTCTGCTCGGGGAGATTACTGCTGCATGGAACTGAGCTGCTCAACTCTTCCATACTGTGGACATACTGTGGACAGACTGTGCAATCCAACCTGCCTACAGCCGTGGACAGCTTCATCACAAGAGAGATGTGACAAGCATGCTCTCTTCTTTGCAGATAAGATTGCTGACATCAGGTCAGACATCACTTTAGTCTGCTCCATTGAGTCTTACAGATATCGGGAAGAAGCCACGGGGCCTCGGCCCTGCTGGTTGGCTTTTGACCAGGTGGCGATCTTGGATGCCATGATGATCATCCAGAGTATGCGGCCTACCTACTGTGACTTGGACCCGGTCCCAACCCGCTTCCTTGTTTGGTGTGTTGACATCATCGGCCCTGTCGTGGCTGAGATTGTCCGGTGTTGGTTAGAGACCTGGGAGTTTCTGGACTCCCTGAAGGAGGCGGTGGTGACACCCCTTCTTAAGAAATCTTTTCTTGACCTGGATTGTATCTCTAACTACAGGCCTGTCTCTAACCTTCCCTTTGTGGGTAAAGTTATTAAGAAGGTGGTTGCGCTGCAGCTGGAGGAACATCTTGCCATCTATGACATCTTTGATCCCTTCCAGTCAGGATTTAGGAAGAGGCACAGTACTGAGACTGCTCTTGTTCGGGTACACAATGACCTCCTTTTAGCGAGAGATAGGAGTCATACCATTCTAGTCCTTCTTGATCTCTCCATGGTATTTGATACTGTGGACCATGGTGTGTTGCTAGAATGCCTCTGGCTGATCTGTGGATTGTCAGATACAGTCCTCAGATGGTTCCACTTTTTCCTCACTGGCAGGTTTCAGAGATTAGTATCTGGGATTTATTCCTTTGATGTATTCTCCCTGCCAAGTAGGGTTCTGCAAGGCTCTGTGCTGTCACCCATGTTGTTTGCGGTGTACATGTTGCCACTGGGGGACATTGTAATGCTGTACAGTCTGAGCTTTCACTGTTATGCAGATGACACTCAGCTGCACATGTCCTTTGCACCTTCACAGGATGTAGCGGTCTCAGTATTTAATAGCTGCCTATCCGAGATCCAGGACTGGATGCATGCCAAATGGTTGAGGCTGGATCCTGACAAGACTGAGGTTTTGGTTGTGGACCCAGGTCGTTGAGTAGAGGGGTCTTCAGCAGGGCAGGCATCTGGACTTATACTCAGGGGCCACCAGCTGAGGCCCTCTGAACAGTTGCGGAGTCTGGGTGTTATTCTTAATGAGGGACTGACGCTGAAATCTCAGGTGTTGTCCATTGTCGAGTCCTCATTTTATCATCTGAGGAATATTGCTCAGATAAAACACATAGTTCCATCTGACTATCTTCCGATACTGGTCCATGCCTTCATGACCTCCTGTCTGGACTACTGCAATGCCCTGTACCTTGGGCTACTGGGAGTTGATATCTGCTGCCTGCAGTTGGTGCAGAATGGAGCAGCCAGGTTACTAACTGGACTTCCTCTGTCTAGTCACATTACACCTGTGCTGCGCAAGCTGCACTGCCTGCCAGTTCAATGGTGGATCAGCTTCAAGGTCGGGTTGCTGACCTATGAAGTCTGCAGAAGACACTGTGGGGCAGAGAAACCTTCTAGGGCATCCATCATGTGCAGATGGAAGAGGAAGGGGCTATTGTGGAACCCCTGAGGTAAGCAGGTTCATGTGTATTGTCGACCCTCAAAGGTAAAGGCAAATTTATATTGACTTTTCAGAGCTAGGAGCAGTGACCAACAGACACTGGAGATGTCAAAGGTGCTAAACCATCCATGATCTGGGGTAAGAGGTTTGAGCACATCAGGTGCTAATGCTACTGTAGGTGAGCAGCTAGGAGTAACTTAATTAAGCCTCCGTAATCAATGGTGAATCTCCAAGATCCTGTGGGATTTTTCACTGGCCAAATGGGTGAGTTGACAGTTGAGACACAAGGTCTGATCATGCCTTGTTTAAGGAGTGACTGAATGGTTTCTCTGACTGACAGTAAGGCCTCAGCAGGAAAGGGATATTGCCTTTGCCTGTCATCTGCTGGGCCTGGAATTTCAATGATGGTCTGCATTCTCCCGCAATCATGCTTGTGCATGGCAAAAGCATCCAAATGTTTCTGCAGGATGGGTGTGAGTTTCTTGAAAAACTCATGTGTCTGGAATAGAGCTATGACACCATATACTTTGTCATTGCTGTCTAAAGCTTGAACAACATGCGAGTCAGAAATCATGACCGTATGGTATTGCTCCCAATATGAATCAGGAGCATGTTGGCCAAATCCACAACACAGCCATGTATTGCAAGAAAATAAATACCCAGAATACTGGGATGAGCACGTACTACCATGAGGTCAAAGGTATGGGAAATCTTGAGGTTGCCTAGCACCATAAGTATAATAGAGCGGTAGGTGTATAGCCTTGAGTCATCCACACCTGATGTACTGGTCCTCTATCCAGTGGACCAGGAAGAGTTTTCTGGATCTTTATCATGCAGTACAGACACAGCCATGCCTGTATCTAGCAAAATAGTCAGTTGGTGGCCCCTGACCGTGGCCTGAATAGCTGCAATGAAGGGTGTGGCCTCAGGGTTCAGGCCCAGTGTGGCCTGATCTGAGAAGGCTCCTGTATCTTCTTGGCCTAGTGAGGCCTGCGGTGCCAGAGCTAACACTGCAATGGAGCGTGCCAGGACTGAATCTGTCACTGACAGGAAATGCCCGAGGAGGTTGTGGAGGTTATTATTCTCCTCCACGATCTCACAGTAAGAAGGACCTAATCAATGATTTTGATTGCCCTGATTGGAATTAGTACTATTTCAATTCTGCTTGTTATTCTTATTATGGTTCTAGTTTCCACTTCCTGACTGAGAGTGCTGGTTGTTGTCCAAGGGCATGGTCTTTTTGTCCTGGGCCTTGCCCTTCACTGTGTAGTGGGTTGTGGACTCACCGATGGATTGCACCGCGACCTCCTTTTTTGAACCAGGATTCAAATATTGAATGTAGAGCTGGTAAACTCACACAGTCTTCTGAAGAATGTCTGAAAATGTGTCCATTATGGGGAAAATTGTGGGCTTAACTTTTTCACGGATGGCTGGAATCATGTTCCAAAGGTACAAGTTCTTCTACTCAGTTAAGTCAATGTCCATAGCTTCACTTGAAAGATGTTTGCCAGTACGATAAGCCATCCATAACCTTTGGTGGTATCTCAATGGGCTTTCCTTGGAGGTTTGTTTCATGGGATAGGCCAACATCACACCAACCACACACGGTCTGTGTGCTGAAATGAGTTCCGCTGCTATCTCATGAAAAGTCACCTTCATGTCTTTGCGGGCCACCTCTGGGAGTTTCGCTCAGAGTCTGGGGTCTCTTGTCTACTGGATGATCTGTACCTGGTAGTCTGCTGGCAGGCTGAGCATTTCACATTTGGAATGTACTTTTTCCAAATGGCAACTGAGATTGTCATTGAGGTTCATTCAGCTTATACTGTCAGCGATCTGCTGCACAGAGTAGGTCAACTGAAGCGGAGTATTGTGTGTACAGTCGGGGGAAGGGTTCAAGTCTTGTGCTCTACAAAGGGCAGCCTCCATTGTGGTGTCAGCCACAGTGTAAGTGATGGAAGTTTGGGCAGCAGCATCCTTCATCATCTTTTTCAGATGCATTTTGAAGACTTCCTTGCTTTCCTCAGACAAACCTGTCTTAGTGAAGGTGGCCTCGATCATTTGCTCGATCTCCTGTTTGTCAACCCTTACCAGAATGGCAATCACAGGAGCCATTCCTAGGCCTCAACCTCCCTCCATGATAGGGATCACCATCTTCGTGGCGCATGTGATAGTCATCATTCCGCTGATGATGTAGGGTAGTACTGTTGTAGCGTGGGGATCCTCCATCTTGTTGGTGGTGCGGGGACACTGGAGCACAGTGAAGATGTGGCTGGGTGCCATCTTTGTAGGTATTATCACCAGAATCATCATCACAGGATGATGTAAGCTCGATGGGTGTGTAGTGAAACTCACCCATCACCTTGACATGACCAGCCAGCACTTCTTGCTGATGGTGCAGTTTCACCATTTTTTCTTTACAACCTTTGTGACTAACTTTTGCAATGTTCTGCTCTACACCTTTCACAACTTCTTTCTGTAACACTCTGTACACGGCGCTTAACTTGCAGTTGTCCTTAAGCTCCCTATCCAGCTCTTCACTCACCCGTTTTGGGTCATCTCTCGTCCTATCCAGCTTCTCACACAAAGTCTCATTCATGTCACTCAATACATCATTAATCTGTAAGACCTGTCTCTTATCCTGTCTCAGACTTTCACATTCATCTTGTAACATACTTAAATCTCGATCATTACCCTGTACAGAACAGTGCAAAAGAGTCTCATTCTTATTGTGCAATGACTGAAGTTCTGCTTCAAGCCATTGCAACTTTTTCAAACTTTCAGATGCCTGCAATCCCATCTCTTTCTTAGGAGACAAGAGTTGCAGTTCAAGGGAATGAAACCTCAATTCAGAGGTTTCTAGATCAGCATAGAGAGCCATGACTAACAGCCCTTTAGCATCACGCTTTTTGGCTGTTTGCCTCACTTCAGAGTACTGGGTTGAAATCCCCAGCATGTTTTTTTCAGACCGATTTGCATCCAGTGCAAAATCGTTCCAGCCTCCATGGGAGGTAAGGAAGTTAGAGACGTGGAGTCTCAAGTCTGCACAGATATTAGGCATAGACATAGTGGTACCAGTAAAAGTTTTGGGAAACATAAAATGTTAACCAGTAAGTGGGTGCCATGCTGTGCATTGATCCACAGCAGGCGAACTGACAGACAGTCATGCTGCTATACTCTTGCAATCGTGTAATTTAAAACTGCCATTAAGCTAGGTGAGTCGGCATCAACCAAGCCCAGTAAGCAGCCAGACTTTACAAGATGCTACAGAGTTAGAAGTATGGGCCAGGTGGTACGGTTGTGTATTCCTACTTACTACCCACAGAGAAGGGGTGAGCCAACAAGTTGTGAAACTTTGCAAATCCAGACTGCCTGAACAAAGTTGCCAATATGCTAGGGTGGTTAGTCCTGATCAGATTCTTTGCAGTGCTAGAGATGCAAAAGAGACATGGACTAGTGGCATATTAGGTAATAAAACTAGTTTATTACACAAAAGGTAAACAGTTGCCCTAAGCAATTCTTGCTATAGACACTGGGATACAAAAGTTTCCCAAATACCCCAAGGAGTGAAATGGTCTCAAGGGGAATATGTAATACAGCAGGTTATATACTATGATTATTACCATGGTAACTTAGAAGACTAGATACATAAATAAGCCCTATTGACTAAAGGTTAGGTGACTCCACAATGTTATCTATGCTTATACATTATGTGTAATGTCAGCTAAATTGTGGAAAAAGGGTACATACAAAATACAGGATATAGTGCAGTAAAACATAAATCCAAAAGATGCCAGTGCAGACTGTATAGTAATTCCCAGAAAATTCACAAAGACACTGGTGTGTCTAGGCTCACTACATGCTGTTACTAAGTAGAATAAAATGGTATAAAAGCATGATCATAATTGTTTCCCTGACACTTACACTTGTATGGTAAGTGCCAACACCCTACAAGTTAGTAATCATTCGTAATAATGTATATGTAACATAAGGTTTGTCTATGGTGCATGGTGGGAGTCCAATTAGAGAGTGGGGACTTCACAAACCAACATCATGTGGTGAAATCTCTGGGACCTGAGGGGAGATGTATCCCCAGATGCTCTGTGTGTTTAGTGGACTGCGGCAGCAGGAGTAATGTTGTGGGTACCAGGAAAAGGGGCGACCACCCTGGACTACATGGAAAGGCACAACAGGAATGGCAGAAGCATATTCCATGACCACACAGTGGGACACAGCAGGGTCCTATACAAAGCAATGCACAAAATGCAAGTATGTGTGGTACAAGTGTACTGTAGTGTAAATGGTGACTGCTAACCATGCGACCCAATACACACTGTCGTGATCCCACCCAGTAAGGTACTGCAATGCAAACCAATAAGCCCAACCAGACATGTTGGACCCAGATCAGGAGAGTGCAAGGGATGGACTGGGTATAATATACATTATGTGATGTGCACCCCACATCAGGTGTGAGGTATGGTGGCTGAACACCGCACCATGCAGTACCCCTCAAGGACATAGGCTCCCCCTCCATGGGGAATGGACGTGGGTGCACAGGTGCAAGGAATAATACACAGTCCCCCAGTGGTGCCGCCCACCCCCGAGCCTGCCCCTGAAGTGCTGGACCATATCTGGAAATCCACCAATAGCAGGGCACATGTTCTACCCAAATCAAGGGGGCAAGTTACTAAAAGCCCCAGCAGACCCCATAATGTGATAGCCGTGGCTGTGCATGCTATTCTATGGCCCTGCATTGGTGCTGCCACTCCTCCTGGAGCAACATATACCCTGGGCTGCTCTGCAACACCCTCCTGCTGGACAAGGCACTGGCAATGGAGCACAGGTACAGGTGGCATCCATGGCCATGCATCTTTAGGCCACACCGACAGACTGAGTATTCAGTGACACATGCTGCATTGCTAGGTTCAGGGTGACCATGCAGTCATAGCTGACCTGTGTGCCATGTTGGGGCCCCATTTGACATCCAGGACACTAAGGTCCCAGGCACTATCTGCTGAGTCAAAGGTCCTGTGTGCATTGTCATACTATGCCACTGACTCATTCCAGTGAGTGGTTGAGGATGTGACCAGTGTGAGCCAGGTCACGGTGTCATGTACACTACATCAGATCACAGATGCCCTATTTTTCAGTGTGCATGACCACATCATATTCCCTACCACCTCAGAGGACATACATGCCACAAAAGGGGTGTTCAATGGAATGCATGACATGCCAAATGTTCTTGGTGCCATTGACTGCACCCATGTGCCCATCCTGGCACCCACAGTGGAGGGGAGGCATACTGCAACAGGAAGGGCTTCCACAGTGTAAACTATTAGATTATTTGTGAGGGGGGTGGCATAATCACCAATCTGTCATGTTCCTGGGCTCATGCCATGACTCAAATATCCCTGACAGCTCCAAACTGGGTACCCACCTCGACGTGCATGGTGGATGTGATGGATGGCTGCTGGTGGGTACTGTGTCAGGGTATGTGTTATACCAGTTACACCATGCACACTTACTGATCATATTTTCCCCCCACAGGCAACAGCAGATATCTCCTATGACCCTACCTGATGAAATCATACCTGGACTGGAGCCAATGGGGCAGGTGGAGGAGGCATTCAATGATTCACACAGGAGGACACAGTCTGTCATGGAATGCACCTTTGGCTGCCTGAAGATGCATTTCCGGTGTTTGGATGACAGAGGTGGTACAATGATGCTTGTTTCTGGAAAGGCATGCAGAGTGTTAACAGTGTGTGCCATACTCCACAACATGCGTGTGTGACGTCGATTACCACTGCCACGCGACGTATCAGAGGATGACCCAGCATGTGATGGGGGTGGCAATGTGAATGTGGGGGTGGGGGACAGACTCTCGAGGCATGAGGTGTGGTATGCGGTCACACAGGGTACATTCCCCTCCTGCCCTCTACCCTCTCCCAGCATGGCTACTGTTGTCATCTCCCTACTGTCTACACCACTGCACTTATCCTAAGGTGGATTGTTGCACTGAATTATGAGTATGTATATGGCTGGTGACCTATTTACAAACAGTGTACCTGAATGTAACTGCACTTTATTTATCGTATCTGATAATTTGACACCATATGTATGGTCTCTGTGTTTTTCTGACTATATATTTGACCTGTATGCTGACCTTTTATGTCACCCTTTATCTTATGTAATTTCTTTGTGTTATGACCCCTTGTACTGTAATTTCTGCACCTCATGTTTGAAGCCTGTATTACTGTCATGTTTACCTATATCTGTATTGCTTAATGTGCCATGTTTGTGGCTCAGATCATGACTAAAAACAGTCCTCTAGATCAGTGCATCTACCCAGTTACCAAAGACATACATACATACATAAATAAATAAATACATACATACATAAATGTGCACGCTAGATGTATGGCCAGTGTGGCACAGTTATGATTATCTGCCTCTGAGTGCCATATGTGTTGCCCATCACCATGGGCCTTGTGCACCATGTAGTGTGTGCCACCTGCATTCTCTGCCCATGTAGTTGTGGTCTGTGTCCACTGCAGCACATGGTGGCATGCTCACGTCATAGTGCACCCCTCACGAGGAGGGGAAGGGCCATGGCCTACAGGCTGCAGGGTGGTGGTGCCCCAGGTGTTGGCCAATACATGTGCATGCTGTGTGTGTGTCTGGTACCCTGCAATGCTCAGTGACATGAGGCATCCTTGTGTGGCTGACTACCTGTGAATGGGGAGAAGTGGCATGGGTGTGTTGGTAATTGTGCATAAAATAATAGCAGTTGTCAGGGGGCATCACATTGGTGTGTGCAGGTTGTGTGCCTGCTGTGGTAGGCATGTTGATCAGCCCTGTCAGTGCACCATGGCAGTCACCATCCCATGGGTGTGCTGTGCCATTACAGCCATGGCAGTTTGGTGCCCACCGTGGTACCGCACCATCTCCCACCTGCCCGGCCACTACCACCCCAGTGGTTCTTGTTGCCCAGGCAGGGGCATGACAACCACCCAGCCACATGTCCCCTGCATATCCACCCTGTTCCAAGTCCTGTGGTGACCTGTCACCCTCTCTGTCTGTGGGTCTGGTATGTTGACTGGGTGGCGGCCCATAGACAGGCAGCATGGGCACTGTGCCCCTCTCCAGGATGTCCCCTGTGCAGTCAATGACACAGTGCATGGCCTGCACCTCCACTGTCAGTTCCCTGATGGCCCCTGAATTCTCCTGCTGAGCCTCAAGTCTATCCCTCTCTAGCTGCCTCAGGTCATGGTAGTTTCAAGTTTGGTTTTATTGTTCAGTGAATAGGCCATTACAATGTACTAAAAATTAAACAAATTTATAACACACCATACAAACATACAGCATAACATTTTTAAATATAACAATTACACACATTATATATGCATATACTCGTTACCAACTGGCACTGACCATTTTATAGTCTGGCTCTCTTATCTGTGTCTATTAAAATGTAAAATGAGACATGCAATGTTTCCTAAAAACACAATCTAATAAGGCAGCAATTATATTAGTCAGCATTCTCCTAGGTACTAATTATTAGATTCCCTTACCTGTTTATCCTGGAGGGCTTTACATCAACAAAAATAAGAAATATATTATTCTCAATACTTAGCAAAGACAAACTCGACAATTCTGTTTGATTACAATGCAGTAGGGAACAACAAGCATTTGACAGATAACATCACTCAGATACTTATTTTGGGATGCTCAGTAAAAATAGGACTGATAAAATAATAAAGTTTATACTTTTCTTAGTTCTGTATAATAGCTCTTCAGGGATATTTATGGGCTGTGGGCTCTTGAACAGTTCACATGCTTCACTGTTTTAGTCCTAAAAGGGTCCATATGTACACACAAATTAAACTTGGAGCCCCAATTTGTCAGACCCACCCTGGATCAATATACATAAACCCAGCACAAATAAGCAGTTAGCAAAATGCAAGAGGCTCCTATTTAACACCAAAAGTCCATCTTTACATAGTATTAGCTTTGTTGTCACTAAAAAGCTCAATAATGACTCATGAGTCCCCAATTTCATTTTCAGAGTATACCTGTGTAAATGTAAACAGCACTGCTCCTCAGACAATGGAGTCCAGCTATCAAATGATAGAAATGTTAATGATATAATATTATACCCCTAGTTGACTCAATGAGTGCCCACAGACAGACTGATTATCCACCTTGTCATATAATTGAATATAAAATGTATTACTTGGTTTATCAAACTCAGACATCATCTTTTCAATAGTTCTTTGGTCTAAAGACATAGGTGTGGATACTTTTTGCCAAGCCCACAACCATTTGTCACAGCAATTAGTGCCAAACAGGAGTCCTATTAAAAATCATCCTTTTCTTTGAACGTTTTATATCCATAGGAATATTTTAGCATCGAGAATCCACTTCAGTTAAAAATAAATTGATCTTTCAGCAGCTCAAAAGAACTTGAGGAGTCACACAGAAGATTAACATTTCAAATAAAATACTTGGAATACTGTGTAATAAAGATGAAAATTTAAATAACAAAAATTTGATGTTGGTAAAGCTCCCTTTGAATTCTTGAGTCTTTCAAAACTTGAGAACGAGTTGCACTAACATTGTTGACTTTTATGAGCTTGTCATCTTTCAGACACCACACCAACATTTCTAAGCACAGAATTAATGGCCAGATATTTTGTAAGTTAATCTGGCTGATTAATTAGAATGTAACAGTAAAACAGTACCTTTAGTGGAGCTACATTTAATGTTAATTTCCCCCTTTACTGGCAATTTCATTGCACAAGTTGGCAAGAGGAAAACCCCTATGGCCTATGGCCTTCATGCACCAAATACTGAAAGGAATTCACACATTCATTGTACCCAAGGTAAAAGGAGACCCTTTCTTTCCATATTTCCATCGGTTAGTCAAACCTCCTTCCAGGTCAGCAGTTCAGGTTCTGCAGCTGCCATAAACCTTCTCTTTATTCACTTTCTTAAGCTGTGGAAATCTAGAAAAAGAGAAAGAAAAATGCTCCACTGATTGTAGTAAATTTAACATTTGAAATGTGAAGCTAATACCCCATAGGCAAAGGTGGCATACATATTTCTATTTTTTTTACAATAGCAAGCTTTATTGAAGGTATTTTCCATTTACACAGTTTAGCATGTAACAATGTTGTCCTTACAATCACAAACACCACAATCACAACTCCTGTGCAACAGTCAGTACATTCAGGGGTGATTGATAATTGGCACCTCCTGGTGTGGACTTATTTCCAGTGTCGGACTATGTACTACACTTGCTGTTGCCAGTCATTGATTTGACTGGCATCGAATATCTGCCTTACTTGGTATTGTGAATATAATTACAGGTTTATGCCCCTAAGTCATGAGCAGGAGGGTCTGGAGGGTGTTCCACTTTTTATGGTGCTGTGGTAGTCTGTTGTTCAGGGAGCTGTTCATTTTTCAATTTTGAGGGCTAACAGGATTGTGTTATGCCGCTCTTGAAATGTTGGACTTGGAATTATGTCATCAAGCCAGTGCTTGAGGAGTGTATGTTTAGCAGTGGCTGCTATCGGAATATGTGGTATCTGCAGAGACCACAGATCTTGTGCAGGTCCAGGACAAGTAGACAGATCTGTGGGGTGAATTTCGATTCTAATCCCAGGAGTGGATCCATTCTGGTGCGTATCTCTTCTCAGAGAGGTTGCGCCTTTGGGCATTCCCAAAGTATGTGTTTAAGAGAGCCTTTATGATCTTGGCATCTTGTGCTGTTGGACATGTGTAGGTAGCGCATCTTGTGATGTTTTATTGGTGTGTAGTAAAGATTGTGAGCTATCTTGTATCGCATGAGTCTGAGGCCATCAAATTTTATATATTTATGGATGTTAGTTCACATGTCAGTTCTAGTCTTGCGGTGTGTTAGCTCTGGGAATTCCATTTTCCAGTACAGGCATACATCCTGATCCATGGGAGTAGCATCTGCTAATAGTTGTTTGTATAGCTGGAATGTGGAATGTCGCATTGTGCTGAGCTGCACTAGCTCAGCCCACTGGGGTTGGCCTAGCAATTACCAGGATTTGGGACCGAGTTAAAATGCTACTGAGTGTTGTAACTGTAGAAAGGAACAAGGGGAGATTTTGGTCCCCAGGTGTGTAGCATTGAAGGATGTGTAGGGGAAATATTCATTGTTTTGCATAAGTTGATCTAGTATGAGGTGTGGTAGGGTTCCTAGGAGGTTTTGCAGGATGGGTTTGTTTTGAACTTTAAAGACTGGGTTGTTAAATAAGGCCTGGTCTGGGTCGGGTCGCAGATTAGTTTGTAGTCTTCTATGTAACTGTTTACTCACTGGGAGGAAGGATTCTATGGGCGTACCTCACAGAGAAATAGGCAGTTTGACTAGAGAGATGTACAGGAGGGCTTTCGTGTTGAGTTTGGCTTGTTGGCAGAGGTATGCCTCTATTTGTAGCCACTTAGGGGTGTATCCGCCTATCTGGCATGTGGGCTCCCAAGTTTTTCATCTGAGGAATTTCCCAGCATGGACTGCTAGATAGTAAAGGTAGGGATCTGGGAGCTGCAGTCCCCCCTGCTTCTTGAAGGGGGAGATTTTGTGGTAAGACCTGTGGGGTGTTTTGTTTCCCCAGAGAAAGAAGGTTAGTATGGCTGTTAGTTTTCTGAATCATGCCGAGGAGATATGTATACTGACCATGCTCAGTGGGTAGATCAGTCTTGACAGGATGTTAATTTTTATAATGTTCACTCTTGCCCAAAGGGGGAGAGGGAAGGCTGCCAAATGATTGAGAACCTATTTAAGAGTTGTATAGATGGATTTGAAATTCTTTGTAAAGATCTTCTTTGGATTAAGGGCTATATGGATACCTAGGTACTTGAGAGAGTCTGGGGCCCATTTGCCACCTCACTGCAACAGTTGGACCCATGTGGTCCAATGATTAAGGGGCATGATGTGTGTTTTTTCAAAGTAAACCTTATAACCTGAGAGTTTACTATATTCCTGCAGTAATTTGATGGGGCTGGGATGGATTTTTGCGAGTCCACCAGGTGCAAGAGGATGTCATCCACATATGTCAAGATTTTGTACTGCCGCTGTCCTGCCCTGATATCTGAAATGTCCACAGACTGTATTATTCTCCTAGCTGGAGGCTCAAGGTAGAGGTTAAAGAGGAGTGGGGACAGGGGGCATCCCTGGTGCATTCCTCTGTGTAGCAGGAAGAGTTCAGAGTTGACCCAGTTGTATCTAATGGAGGCTGTTGGGCAGGAGTATAGTAGTTTTATACAGACAAGGAAGTCCAGGGGGAAACCAAACCTCTGGAGGGTGAGGTAAAGAAAGCACCAGGAGACCCTATCAAAGGCTTTCTCGGTGTCCAGGGACATCAGGATTGCTGGATGCTGTGTCTCTTTGGCCACTGCCATGAAATGTGAAAGTTTATGCAGGTGGTAAGAGGAGAGGTGGCTCTGCATGAAGCTCACCTGCTCATGTCCATTCAGGGTCTCCCATATTACACTGACTCTCATTGCAAGTATTTTCGTTAGTATTTTTAAGTCTGTGTTAAGGAGGGAGAGGGGACAGTAGCTTTCTACTCTTTCTGGGTCTTTCCCAGGTTTGAGCATGAGGGTGATGGTGGCTTGCTGAAGAGAGGACTGAAGAGTGTTGTGAGAGTGGGTGAGATTGTAAAATTTGCAGTGGAGGACTGCAGAGCCTTGTTGAAATTTGTCGAGAAGCCATCTGGACCCGGGGCCTTGTCTAAGGGGAGATCAGAGACCAATGCATACACTTCCTGTAGCAAAATTGGTGCCCCCAGCCTATTTGTGGCCTTGGGGTGGACTTTAGGAAGGTCCATTGCCTCTAGGAAGTCTTGCATTTCATTTTCTGTGGCCCCTGAATCTTCTGCGTAGAGGGATTGATAGAATCTGGCAAAGGCCAAGCCAATCTCTCCGGGTTTGGTTAGGAGTTTATCCTCTGGGAAGAATCTGATTCCCTTAAAGTTTTTAAAGGATTCCTGCTGTTTTAATCTAAGAGCAAGTAGTCTACCCACTTCCCCCCCAAATCTACATAGTTTGTTTTAGCTCAAAAGATCATGAATTCTGATTGATCTTTTAAGAGCTCTTCGTACTTTGCCTGTAGAGAGTTGAGATTTAACCAGAGTTCCTCAGTTGAGGATTTGGATATGACTTGCTCCTTGGTCCATATTTGTTTAAGCAGAGTGGCCAGCTCTTGGTCTCTTTTCCTCTTCTTGGTGGCTGCTACATAGTTTAGCTCCCCTCTGATTGTGCATTTGAATGCCTCCCATATGTAGAAGTAGTTTGACATGGAGTCTTGGTTTTTAACAAAGTAGTTCTGGGCTAGTTTCTTGAGGCTTTCTACTGTATGAGGGTCTTTTAGGAGATTGTTATTTATTCTCCATGTGCGGTCACTATCCTGCCTATCAGGGTTAGTAAAGGATAGGAGTACCGGGGCATGATCTGAGACTACTTTCGCTAGGATTTCACATTTTAATGTCTTCGCAAAGATATTAGGGGTGGTTAGGAAGTAATCCAATTGGGAGGAGGTGATGTGTACTGGAGAGTGTAAAGTGTAGCTTCTGTCTCCTGAATGCAGCATTTCCAGGCCTCAATGAGCCCTAGTGAGTCCTGCAACTCTCTTGCGGCCCTTTGGTTCGATGTCAGCCCCGAACTTTGTTGGCTGGATCTATCTATTGTGGCATCCTGTATTGAGTTCCAATCCCCCGCTACTATAATTGGAAGTTTGTTAAATTTGGCCAGTTCTGACAGCAGTGATGTGAAGGTCTGAGGGTCATCCTTATTTGGGCTGTATATGGTGATGAGGATTAACTTTGTTCTGTCTAGTGTGCCGTGGACCAGAAGGAACTGCCCCTCTGGATCTGCCACTTGTTTGTCCAGGAGGAAGGTGGTGTTGCAATGTATTAGTATCGCCCTTTCCCCTTTCCAGTTGTCTTGGCATGCTGTATATGCCTGGCCTACCCACATTCTACACCAAAGGTTGGCCTTGGGGGAAGGCGTATGGGTTTCCTGCAGAAATGCTATAGAGGTGCCATCTTGCTTCAGGGGCTGTAGGATGCTAAGCCTCTTCTCCAGTGTTTGTGCACTTTGACATTTCATGTGATGATATTGAAATTAAGGTCTGCCATTACTAGCATATTGTGAGTGTAAGTTTGTGCACTGGTGTATAGTGTGTGTGGGTCGCCCCCTTAGGATGAGAAGACCATGTGACCCACCCCCTCTCCCGGGACTGGTTCTGCTAGTTAGGGATGATCAGAAGGCCCACCACTCACATCCTTATTCAGTGTTTTGTACAATAGCAATTTTGGATTCCATACCAGCTGTAATGTGGACAAAAACAGGTGCATTATTACACATACAGTAGAAAAAATAAGCCTAACACTAAAACTACACCTAACCCTAATAACTATATCTAGGACTGAAAAATCTTTCTGTCTTGACTTCAGTCTATCCCGGGGTATCATTAGGTTAAAAAATATATAAAGGCCATAAACTAGATTAAAAATCTTGGTGGGTGCACAGAAACCTGTACCCCACCTCGAGAATTTTCGGAGCCGGGATTGGCTGGGGCGCACCCAGTTATTTCATATCCATGATAGTCTCTCATGATCATTGGCCTCTGGCTCCAGAACTGTCAAGATTTTCCTGTGTGTCATAACCAATTTATGTACATGTTGCATTACGAGCTATCCCCAGAGTGCTGATAAGCTCTATTGTGTTACCAAGATACGCTTTCCCTCCTCATTGGGTAGTAGTGTTTCCTTTTTTACTGTATATTTGGTGGTAAACCGCTCCCTATGCTGGTCTACCTTCCTTCTCCCGCCCCCACTGAGCAGCGCCTGCTATGCCATCTAGCACTATGTATACCATTATGTCATACGTCCCTGCCAGTTGTAAGGCTCCTTGTGAGCCTAGTTTGTTCCTTGATGTTCTGCTCTTCAGCCTTTCCCCTCTCTCACAGGGTGGGAGCCTAGAGCCACTCCCCCCAAGAGTGTCACGTTCAGTAGGAGTCCCCTCCACCATTACCTGTTTTCCAAGGTGGGATGGCAGCTCAGGGCCACACAGGTCACTATGAGAGATAGGGAGGCTCTGCAGCCTACCCCCAATTGCTCATCTCAGTGCCGTTTGCCTCCACTCCTTACCCAAGGGTTCATCAGTCACCTCCCCCCACACCCCAGGGGGTGATCTGTGGCAGGGTTTGTGTTACTGTATCAGGAGACCTGAGCAGTGAATGTGGACTGTCAAAATGGCATTCACCTTCGTGGTCCTGAGTCCCCCGAGTGAGTGACTGCTGGTGCCCCCTCCATATGATAGCTATTCCCCTCCCAGCAATTTCCATTCTTATTCCCTCCATTCCCCTGATCGCTCATCCTTGCCTCTCTCTTGATTCTGTGGTTAGGTCCATCAGGGAATGTATCTCCCTGACCCGCTCAAGCCTTGTAGTGCCTTTTGCTTTGGGGCGGCAACTGTGTCTGATCTTTGTAGTTAGTTTCGGGACTGCAGCACTTGAGAGCGGGTCTGTCTAAGAACAGAGTGTCAATCCTCAGTGGCTAATGCTGTCTACCCGCTTGCATGTAGTGCCCTGTTTTTCTGTATCGGTGCAATTTCCCCCTCTCTCCCTCTCTCTCTCTCTCTCTCCAACCCTCTTCCTTGGGCTAACCCAGGTTGACGTGAGGTCGACCCAATGTTTTTGTTGGGAGACCTCCTTTTCCTGCCTAGGCTAAAAAGGACCGGTCTAGCAGTGAACCGTGTGCTGGTTCCTTGGCTGGGCTGTTCACGTGGTGGTGATTTGCATTGGGAGGTCCGGGTGAGGACCTCAGCCTATGTGTTAATGTGGAATCATGCACTGTACCCTCACTCCTTGCCTCAATTCCATCCCTTGAGAGACATTCACCCATGCCCCCCTCAGGGTTTGATAATCGAGAAGTGTCACAAATGTGTGCCTTGCAGGGTATATTCTCCATTCCACTGCCCCTTAAGTTGGCTCCCCCTCTTCCGTGGGGCCAACAGCGTGTAACCCCTCATCCACTCTCCCCACCCCTGAGGCCATCTACATGTTACCGCTTGAGATTGAGGGTCATCTGATGTAGAAGGATTTCATAATTAGGATTATTTTTTTTCCTTGGGTTTTATTTTTTTTTTTTTATTTTAGTCTTTGGAAACCAGGTAAGGCCCACTAGCCACAAGTGCCTATTTTCAGGGGTGACATGGGAGCACTGTGTGGTTAAATGACTTGCTCAGAGTCACACAGTAGGCAAGTGGAGGTTGTGAAAATCAAACTCAGGTCTGGTCTGCTGGATGTACCAAGCTCATTCACACCTTGTTCCTCTAACCTCTAGTCTATACTGCCACCCTTCCCCTCTTAAGTTAGGTGTACGAGTCATGGACTTTTTAGTGGTCTCCCTCACATATATTACCTCCCAGCTGTCATCTAGTATGAGCATGTCTTCACTCTCCCCTCCCTTCCCAGAGGCATCCTGTTCCCTTTTACATTTGAGCTCCTGAGAGAGTGAGAGAGCGGAGCCCACACATCAAAATAAAGGAAAAAAGTCATGAAATGACATAATACAATTAGTGATCACCAGTCCCAGTATTTCATGTTCTGTTAGTCTCCTGGTCTTTTGTTGTAGTGACCAAGCAGTCCGAGTTAGTTCAGAAGCTCTGACTACCATACCACCACTCTTGTAAGTAGATGCAGTCTAGTTTTCCGTGTGTCCAACGGGCATGGGTAGGAGTCCCCTCTGTGGTGCAAGACAACTTTTTCAAATTCACCCCTCTTTTCTCACTCCCTTCTTTTCCCACTCCATCTCAAACCCATACAAGAGGTGAAGAAAGGGCCAACTAGAGGGTGCATCAGTACTTAGTGCTTGGGTGGGGAGTCAGGGCTTGAGGTGACCTGATTGGTGTTAGGCTTAAGTCCTTTTTGAGTTCAGGGACTGTCCAGTTACTCAGTGTACTGTCCTTTGGTAGATGTCCAGTTACTTCCTCGGACAATGACTTCGGGGGCACCATCAGCACTGATGGTCAGCTAGTTGATAATAAATCCTAGCTGACCCAGGATGAAAGCAATTTCTTTGGTTGAGTGTAGGTGGTATGCAGGTTGGCTGTACCCTCAGTTCTATCACTGTAAGTGGTGTTGTTATATGCCCAGACCAGAGACTGGGGGCAGTGGCCATTGCAGAGCTGAATTGCATGGCCATAATTCAAGGAGTGGTCAGTGGGAAATGCTATGTCTTTGGCTTGCAGAAGACAAAGGAACTGTAATTTTGTGTTACTGAATGCCTGTTTTAAGTGAAAGCCTGAAAGTACTTTAAGCATGCAGCATTCAATAGCCCCCCTTCCTGCTCTGTAATGTTGCTCCAGATATTTACAGTGCATTATAATGGAAGGACCTAGGAGGGCTTCCTTTTAGTGTATGTTATAGTGGAAGCAATTTGTTTTAGTAAGTAGTAGAAAGTGTGCCTCTTACCAGATGTCACCTGATGTTCCAGGGTGGTTGTTTGACTTTGGGCTCTGTTACTTCTGTGTGTCTGAGTGTACAGGTCCCTTCCGCTGTGCATCTGTGCTGTTCTGTGGGGTTCATCCTTCACCCCACATGTCCATCCACATGCAACTGTGATTGTGGCATGTCACTTTGGGGCTATGTGGCTCTGACTACAGTGGACCTTTTCTCAGATCTGCTGGCCACATTAGGTATGCAGCGTGTTGGCCCCTGCTTCTGGCTGATTGGGGAATGAGGGATGCACCTACTGATGCTTGCCCTGCATTCACCCAACAGTGAGTGCGCCTCCAAATCTACTAGTACCGCAGTATGTTGACTGCGCATGCATGCGAGCCAACATAAAAATGGATTATTTTTGGCTTTCTTAGATATATGGGCAGCTTTTCACAATGTGGACAGATTAGTTTTGTGGAAGATTCTGAAAAGTTGGAATATGGATAAGCAGAATACTAACTTTGATACAGAGACTGCATACAGATACAAAAGTTTAAATCAGATTTATTTTTTTGTGCCTACTCCCTGATTCTCCATTCAGAGGTCAGTCCTGCTCTGTTCACTGTCCCCCCATGCCCAGACTTGCCCCGCTATGCAGGGCTGCCAGGTGGGCTCTCCCCCAGTGGATTTAGTAGGCAAGCCCCAACTAATCCCTCTGGGTCAGGGCCATGAGAGCAGGACCCCACCAACAGATGTTGGTGCAGTGAAGATGGTGGTGGAGCAGAGCATTATACCTGGAGGCCAGCTTTTTTGTGAATGTTGGATCCCTGCTAGTAGGGACATACAATGATGTCCAGCATCTGCTCCACCCTCCTTGCATAATGGCACCAGCCACAGCTGTACCACAACCTCCACCAGGGGTCCATAAAGCACCAGGCCCTCTTCCCCCCCTTCCCCTGCAGAAGGAGAGCAGCCCCAGGATGCTTCATTCTTCTCCCCCTGGCTGGACCTCTGACTCTCGGATCTGTCACTGAACCTGGAATGTCGGCAAACAAGCAGATGCCTTGCCACTACACCAGCACACTGGCTTCCAAATCAGATAATGATGTGATGGAAAATTGAGAGATTCGATTACTGTTTATAAAGAGGTTAATTATTGATGCCTTCTAGCACCGATATCATTTTATATATATATCGATCAACTCATCTGTAATCTTGATAAAGAAGATACAGATGCACCATGTACACAAGGCAATCCATTTAATATACTTTTATACGCTGGTGATGAATCTCCCAAAGCTGTTCAAAAACCACTTGATTCAGTTTTATGCACCTTGAATAAGCTAAAGTTTTGTATTTTTTTATTTTTACCTTTGTTTTACCAGTAGAGACACACTAAGCTGAAAGCTTGTTTACAGGTGCAACCTGGGAGCATGAGGACGTTAAGTGACTTGCTCAGGGTCATACAGTATGCAAGTGGGGGCTGTGGGACTCAAACCCAGGTCACCAGGTTTGCAGCTCAGAGCCTTAAACCACTGTGCTATACTGCCTCCTAAGTCCTATAACTATTAAGTTGCAGCTTAATGTAGACAAATCAAAAATTCTGGCTATTAATAGAGCTAAAAATCTAAGATTTAAATGGAATGCCATTGTTGTTCCTTTAGAATAAGTTGATAACTACAGCTATTTGGGAATGAATATAAATACAAAGCAGTACTGGACATATGATGTAGAAAAAGCAAAAAAGGCTAGGAAGTCAGTTTTGGCTATTAATAGATTTTCAGAGCAATTTATTAATAAATCTACCACTTCCTTACTAAAGATATGCAATCAAAAGTTAATTCTGGTAGCCTTCATAGCTCAGATGTTTGGGAAACAACTAAGGGTGTGGTTATATTAGAAGCTATTCAAAATCTGTTTTTGGACCTTACATTAAGTTTACCAGTTACTTAAAAAATGATAAAAATAAGGATATAAATTAAGTTTTACACTCCTGTAGGATAGATACACGAAATGTGTCAAACAGTGGAATACAGTAGCTTTAGCTTTAAAATCATAAATCTGGTTCAAGGAACCAAAAATGAGATTCAGATGTATGGGATTAGAAAGCATTCATAAAGAATGGAATATCACTGATTTAAACCAATACACAAGTGTTACTAAGGAAAAAGGTCTGGGAAACTTAAATGTAGAAGGACTGCATGCAACTAAAAATGTTCAAGGTTACAGTAATTTAAACAAGCATTTGTCAATGCTGAATGTGTGCTTGTTTGTATTGGCATTGGTAGTGCAGGAGGTAGAAATAGGCACCATAAGAATGGCAGAAAAGTATTGATGTTGCCTATGTGAATTAGGACAGTACTGTGACATAGTAGGTTTGTACTGCATATCTTCCTATGGCACAGCTTATTAGCTTTCTGGTATTGCACTAATGGTAGCAATCTTTGAGGTCACAAGAAAACATGCCCTGTGCAATCCAAATGTCGCAATCTATCACTGCCACACACACAACCCCAGCCTTACATCTCCTTTTTTCAAATGACCCCCAAAGTGAACATTTACAGAATTACAGGAGGATGGATCTACAAACCTATTTAAACTGGGATACGTCAAAAGGTTAAAAAAGAATTATTGACATTTGGGCTGAAAAATGACATTACTCATTTGCAGAGCTACACATTTTTGTGACTGTACCATTGTGTTTGATTTTGCATAAAAAACACAGAGTGATGCAGTTATGTCCTGTAAGTACTAGATTAGGCCACAATATTCCACTCTGAAAAGTGGAAGGACAGAAGATGTTGTTGTAATCCACAAGGGATGACAGACCTTAAAACATTTCCTGTTGCTTTTCCCTGTGTTGAATAAGATCAGAAACAAATAATTGACTCCCTTGATGTGCACTGTGTTTTCCAGGCTATATAAATAGTGTACCACTTGCTCACTTTTAAAGTAATTTTCCAGTTTTCAGCAAAACACTGACAGGTGGCATCAGCAGGAATCAAATCTCATAACATTACCAAAAACAAAAACCTTGAATTTCAGTACATAAGAGAATCCATTCTTTCTTACTAAAGACTGAAGAAAATCAGTTTGTTTTGCCCCTTAGACTGCATCTGTTCCTGCTGCTTTTCCTGCTTTATAATCCTTTGCTGTAAGTGACATCATAATCCATTACCATGGCACCAAGGCAATGACTGATTCTGATGTTAGAAGCAGAAGATTGGGATTTAAGGCTGGAAAAGCAGTCAGGACAGATGAAGTGTAAAGGACAAAGATAATGTTTTCATGCAAAACGTCTTTTGTAATAAAAATGGAACATTCAGAAATACACATGTTTTGGTGTGTGTGTGTGTGGTGGGGGGGACTGTGCTCTGCTGCTGTCAGTAATGATTGTTTTGCTGTTTCTTAATCTGTCCCACTGAGTCACTCATTGCAGTATGAGAGGTGTCATGCACTTTTGTTGGGTGAGAAATGGTGAATCGAGGCTGAGCTGTTCCCTCACTTACCAGATGCAGATGAAACCACACTTATGCTGTAATACATGGCTCTGTGGGACATACTGATACCTTCTAAGTCCAGGAAATGTTTCCATCTTAAATGTAAAAATTAAAAATAAATAGATTGTCCAAATGTGCCAATTTCTAGCACAGATGTACAGGAAACACTTTTTGCTGAATAAGAGAGTATCGTGCAGTGTTGGGTAAGTTACTTTAAATAAATAATCAGTTACAGTTACTAGTTACTCTCAAATAAATGTAATCAGTTATAGTTACTGATTACTTTTGTATAAAAAGTAATTAGTACCTGTAATGCATATTATTTTTTCTATTACTTTTGACAACTTGGAGCAGGAAGCTCGGTGTTGGTTAGTGTTGTGTGTGTCTCAACTATTGTTAAGCTTAGTAAAGGGATCTCCTCTTGTAACAAACAAAATGTTTGCTGTATAGTGGTGTTTCACACTTCTCTGAGGCAAGAAGTGCCACAGTGTGGTAGAACCACTGTCACTGCAGTCAACTTGTCCCACATAACAGAAGTCCCATCTTTTTTTGAAAACATGAAGCCATTCTAAAAGCTCAAGTTGCAGCAAATCAGGTCCATGGAGGACAAAGCTACAATCCCACAGACTGGGGCTGCACATCTGCACAGCTTGTTTATATTTTTTTTTTCACTTTCACTTCTTCAAACTGGGGATCTGGATAGACCAGCTTAAAACGAGTTAACTCTGACATCATGAGAGAAAATAATCTCATATGTCACTAAGCAGCCAGTCACCTCCATAGTAGTAACTGGAAGCACCAAGTTATCTTGGCGAGAATGCCAACCTCCCCCACAGCGACGGCACAATACCGATGCAGGTATCATGCCGCCTCTTGCATGGGTGTTTTCAGTGGAGCGCTGTGCCCCCCCCACATCCTCCACCTGTGGGACTCCACCCCCACCCACCCACCAGACTCTAGGATTCCAACTCCAGGTTAGAGTTGGCCCAGGGAAGGGGCGGAACACTGGGGGAAGGCCAAACACAGAAAAAGGACCATTACCATGAATGTCGCTGTAATGGTCTTTTTCTGTGTTTTGTCATCGGGGTGTCGACAACAAGGGGTGATACGGTAGTAACTAATCAGTAACAAATCATTTCATTATGCAAATCAGAAGACTGTGGAGGGGAGGCAAAGTTTCAACAGAGCTGCTGAGATATGTTTCAGCAATCTGTGCTGCTAATGTGACGTACTCTACTGTTCTGTTTCCCAAAATACAGTATACTGCATGAAACAGTATTGTTGACAGAGTGGCTGATAACAGGTTACCTGCAGTGAATAAGTTATTAAGGATATGACAAAGGTTATTGCACACACACATACACACACTCATTGGAGGGGCACCCAATGGCAGTAGAGGTGGTTGTTAATGTGCTGAACCCCCCATTAAAATGAATATGACAGAAGGACTGACAGCCAATTGTTATATACTCAGAGCCATGTTGAGAAACATTTTACAAAACATCACTGAAAATTTGGGCTAGAATAAACTTTTTTGGGGGGGTGCAGTATTAGCCATCCACCGGTAAACAATTTAAATCACAAATTTTATTGAGGAAGTAGTAATGTGATCTCCTGGGAATTGAACCCAGGTCCACAGAACACCATCCCATGCTCTAACCACTGAGTTGCATGCTCACTTGATTGGTTTTGGGTTCCCAGATGTACTTCCTTTTCCTGGTATTGCATATCCACCAACTGGGGAACAGGAGGCTGCCAGGCCGGGATTCAACTCCCAGTAGGTCACATAATTTCTTTCTCACTACTGTTTGTGATTTAAATTGCTTAGCAGTAGCTAATATTACACCAAAAACATATAGATCCCATGGATTCAAATAACTAAACTCTATCCCATTCAGAAATATGCTGGTATACTGTATGTGTAAAATGTTGAAATTGAATTTGTTTACAACAATCTGAGCCACCTTGATCACCCCAAATGCATGGCTGCCCTTCCTATGTAAGTATATGCAACTAGAGTTCAGGGTCAGAAGAATGGTGGTGGTGGTGGGGGTGTCTAATTTTCCTGCAAGAACAGTGACTGCAAGGCCAGAGTCAAATCTTTTGCTATAGGCTATTCCATTTGTTTTGACTGGCATGATTTTATACAGGTCCCACTGCATATGAAAACAGTTTCAGTTACTGTACCTGTCACATCTCCTTTCTTTCATGTTACTGTCCATAACTTTTTATTTGAAACAGGCTGTTAATTTATCATACTAACTGTGCAAGGATTAACAGTCACCCATCCATCAAACTAAATCACTCACCCACTGGACAACAAATGATTAGGTGTTAGAATAACAACAAACAAAAAAAGTGAATTACAGAAAGACATAAACATAAATAAGCAGACAACATGCAAAGAGAACACAAAGGGAAATGAGAAAGAAAGCAAAAGCAATACAGTATATTCCAAAATAATGCATAACCAAGCCCAGCAAAAGGGGCAGAATGAAAAAGGCAGAAATCAAACCACCAAATCATCAAAGGCTACACTACAGTTCTGTTGTAGAACAATAAAAAGGTGTGCATTCCACCCACTAAAATGTTCTTTCAGAGAACAGGCCCCCCTGACTAACCTCCTGCTAAAATGTACACACTGGGCTGTTGACTGCCAATAGGGTTTCAGCTGTTTGAACATATCTGACATTTGGACCCATATAGACATATCCACGAGTCTGTATTATTTGGGATATGCTCAGCTGCACTGTCACTTTGGTAATGCATGTATGCATTTGATGTATTAAACATTTGGAATCAGCAGTGGTAAGTGTCTTGCCTTTATGTTGGCACATACTGTATGGTGTGGGATTTTGTAAATAAAATCTTTGCTCTACATGTGCATTCACATTTTTGCAAGTGCATCTTTCTTATCAATTAGTGTGTTCTTTTCTTTTTTGTCAGCTTCTCCCCTTATTCGAGTGTACCCCTTTCTGTAGAGTTCTTTTCTTTTCAGGCTACACTCTGTGACAGTACTACTCATTCTTGAATAGGCAGCCATTTAAAAGTTTAAAGAATCAGATGTCTGATCAGTTGTTAATTTATCACTTTGTCCAAACATGTTGGCTAAGTACTTAGAAAAAGAAAAAAGAAATCTTTCGTCAGTTAAGGTCTGCTGGCTGTAAAACCTGCAAGAACTCTAGTTTGCCATCTGTTTCAGATCACCCCTTTTCCAAATGGACTGTTTTTAAATCATGGGGACCCTTTTGACAGAGGCATAGCACAATTTTCTAAGGTTTGCTCACATCTGCAATTTGAACAGTGCAGCAATACAGTTAAAATTTCAGCAAGAAAAAAAGTTAACAGTTCCCTAGTATTTAGGAAACCAGTCCTACCTGTCCGCAGGTAAATCTATAAAATGTGGTGTGACAGAGGATCTTGAACTGCTGTTTCTGTCACTGACAGCATGAAACAGCAGAGCTGCTTCATCCGAAAATGACAATCTCAGCTCCGATGAAGCAGTTGACCTGGACAGTATCACTGTTTACACAAAGCCCCACAAAGCAAATCTTACGAGTGGAATTAAATGCTTTGGAAGCGACAGTGGTAGTTCAACTGCAGTGGTACTGATAAAGATAGCATTCATCATGATCTGAAACAAGTTATTTTTTTAAGTAGAAGAGCAGGGGTTATCATTTTAAGCAGTCTGTGTCTTTGCTGAACAGACACTCTGTATTTCTGTTGCAGCGGAGTCTCCCACAAGTAAGTCTGCCTAATGAGTGCAGCCTTGACAATGACAGCTATTTGTCCATCTGCTTTATGTTCCAAACAGTGACTGCAGCAACTTGTGATAAAGTTGTAAAATGTAGTTTTCATTCTTGACTTCAATGAACACTACAGTTTACGTTTATCCAATAAATGTAGAATGAAAACACTGTTGCTATTAGTTATGTGGCTGCCCTGACTTTCAGTATTCACAAGGACCTTGAGGTCGGCTATGCGCGGGCTGCAGGTTCACTGCTGACCTGTGGCTGCTGCACATTGCTGCTGAATGACATTCAATTATAAAGTGACTGCCCAGATGAATGTATCTGTACTGTAACAAAAACTATTAATTTGAGTGGACTTACCACTCAAAAATGTGCTTATTTTCCTCTGCTTCATTTGGGGTGCTCCACTTGATGTTCCCACTCTCTCAGTAACCATTCTGAGGTAGTTCTGACTGAAATTTCAAAATGACTACTTGGAATGTGACAGTAGTCTGGCTGTATTTTGGAATATGTCAGAGTACTGTGTTAATCTGCCCTTTAGTTAACAACATGGATTGCTCTTTACAAAGGTCTTTTCCATATCACGAAAACACTGCAAGTGCTCTGTATTTGGAAAAATATGATTTTATTCATTTACATTGAATTATTATTATTATTATACATGCGTATGCATTACGGAAGCCCTAACAACCCGACTGCTGCCATAAGAAACAGATAACTTCTGTTCTCCTTAGCAGTGATTAGTTCCCCTTGCACACCTGTTAGTTCAGAAGCACGGCCTCTGGAGAGTGTGTTCCTTGTGCGTTCCATCCAGTGTGCCTCGACAGGCTCCTGGTGAAGTGGAGAATTAATTTGATGGAATAATTCCTTTTAGAGGCCTTTTCTACTGTACAGTACCTCCTGAATTCGTGGTATTTTTTTCTGTCAGAGAGCTGCAGTTATTAATCTAAGACCCTTGCTGGGGCGGCTCGCGCTACTGGACCCAGGCGCCATCAGAGTTAACTGAACTAATTTTTTAAATATCAATGACTGCATGAAAACTAAGCTGATGTGAACAGAAGAACTCAATTTCATTAGCTTAGAATAAGGGAAAACAAAAAATATAAATTTAAATAGTTTTGTTTTAGTTTGACTTAGCAGAACACTTGAGATCGAGACGGAGTTCGGGTTGTCATATTCTTCAGTGCTGGTGGGTGCTCCATGCCTATAAGTATTTTTACAAAGACACACTGCTTGCACAATAGCATTTTTTTCATAAATGTTCGGGGATGGGGGAGCAGATTGGGTATTTGCTGGATCACCAGGGCATCTTGTTATGGGGGTAGGAACAGGTGATTCATCAAATAACCAGGGACTATAAACTTCAAGGAGGCATATTTGGCAGAGATGCCTGTCTGCATCTGGCTGTAATCGATACATAGATAATTTGTGATGCACTGCTGAGCTGATCAATAACCACCCTCCTCCATAAAAGTTCCGTGGCTGTCATGACCACCCAGGAAAGTGATGGAATCAGCTTTTTTTTTCTATGAGAGTACTTATAATTTACCAGCAGAGCTGTGGCGCATACCTATACTAATTTTCTGTCACAGCCATCAGCCAGAGGGACGTGATGAGCCCGAGCTGGAGTCCTACAAAAAAAAAGTAATATAGTAAATTGGGTTATAGTAACGCATTACTTGAAAGAAAATGTAATCTTGCAAGGTCCCAAGATTATATTTTCTTTCAAGTAATCCATTACCATTACAAGTTACATAACAATGTAATCAGATACACTACCCAACACTGCTCATGTGCAGGGATGTGGAACACTTTGATTGTCGAAAAGCATTCTCTCAGCCTACTGTATAAGAGTAATCAGAAAATCAGTTTATTAAGAGAGAAGAAATTCTTAGTTTTAATAAATATAACTCACTGTCTCTGAAACTAAGAGAAAGAAAACTGTGGAAGGACTATTACTGAATTAGAAAGATAGCTCAGTGTCAGTAGACATATGGAGTTTTACGTTCTAGATCTTTTTTCTGATGCTTAAGTTACTGTCGTGTCACTTTCTTTCCCTTTTACCTGAAGAGTATTCTAAAAAAAAAGAAACCCTATTGAACTTAACTGGTGAAAACCTCCTATTATTAAGGTGCAAATGGGGCCTAGAATCTGAACATATAAAACGAGTTATGCTATTAAGTTCAATACCCTACTGAAATACATTGAACAGCATACCTGTTCTTTCAGTTCGTGGTCCGGCTTTGAAGAGTGAAGACATGTCTGTGGTCCATTGAAGATGACAGTGTTGGTAAGTAAGGGCTTGGGGGGCTGTAGGTTGCTGGTTGCAGAGTGGGAGGGTCAGGTGGGGAATATTAAGTGCTGCAAAATACATTGATGGCCGGTTTTCTTTCCACATGGCTTAGAAAAAAAAGGAAGGACTTTTTTTTCTTATTGATCATGACACTGGGTGATTGGGCACCCCGTGTCACTGTTATGTTTTATTTGGGGGGGTGCTGAAATGGAGAGTCAGGTGGGACAATAAAAAAAAAAAAAAAAAAAACGATGTGACCAGGCATTGAGCACAGCGCGCTAGGGGGGTGGGGTCACTTACAGGGTGGTGACACTGGTGGATTGGACAACCCCAGTGTCAGTGGTATGTTTGTGTGTGTGTGGGGGGTGCTTAGGACTGTGATGGGGGAATAAATACAATAAAAAATTCAAGAAGACATGACCGCTTATTGGGAGCGGCACCATAGAGCATCAAGGGGGTTTCACATAGGAATTGGTGACAGTAGGGGATTGGACACCCCCAGTGTCTGTGTTATGTCTGGCAGCTGAGATGGAGGGCTGGGTGTGGGGGACAGTTAGGGGGCTGAAAACTGCACAACAGGCAGAACACTGCTGTTCAGTAAATGTGTAACGAGAGACCCTTTGAATTCCATGTCCTGGTCCTGCTGTCTCTCTCACTCACTATGCTGCCAAACAATATGTGAGAAGTACTGCTTTCCTTGACACTTTGAAACAGAGGGACCTCTGAAACAATGTGCTTATTGCCAGATGAGCAGGGTGGGGGTGCTAACATCTACACAACAGGGGTGGCACACAGTACTGGGCACAACCTTCAACTGGCTGTCAGATACTCTCCAGGCCCACTCCACCAGAGAAAGGATTTTAAAACACACAGAGTGAGAGGAGATCCTGGATAAACTGGAGGAATACAGGCACTCATCTTACTCACTGTACCACTGATGGTGAGAGGCAAAACAGAAGTACTTCAGGGAGACAGCAGGCCAGCGGTGAGGCACACTCTCTAATCCCCCATGCATGCTTCTCTCTCTCTCTCTCTCTCTCTGTCCCTGATGGGTTTCCAGTAGAGTAAATGGTCATAGGGACTGAGGGACACACTGAAAACCATGACTGCTGATCGTTGAAAAGGCCCAGCTGCAGTATGACTGAAGTGTGCGCTCTGCCACTGTATTGGAAGCACTGTAGGGACCGAATGTTTTTGGGGGGAGGCTCCTTCACTTTACAAAGGAAATCTGTGTGTCTCACACTCTCTTCTCTCTCTCTCTCTCTCTGGGCCGCAAATGACCGTGGAAGAGCCACAGAATGAATGGGGTGTACTCCGCTGGGTATCGGTGTCATGGTGAGGTGTGCCACTCCACCTGTATCTACTGGATCACAGTGGGGGACACAGACAGGGAGGGAAGGAGAGAGAGAAACTGAGACAGAGAGACAGGGACACACTCACAGTGTACTGCAGTGATCAGCAAGTAACTGCAATGACAAAGAGGGGCGGGACAGTTTTATGCAAATTGCAGGAGTCAGACCCTCTCTAAATCCTCTTCTTTTTTGGGGGGAGGGATGTTGCAAAGGCAAATGAATAAGTTTTTTTGTAGCGGAGCAGCAGCACATCACTGTACAAATTGCCACGCAGTCTTAGACAATTTGTAGCAGAGCAACCCACAATGAAAATCCTTTGCTAAATGATTGTTCAAATGACCCACACTAAGTAGGGTTTTTATAGCGAAGCAGCCCAAAACAAAAATCCTTTTACCCACTCTAAGTAGGTTTTTGTTGTAGAGCAGCCCAAAATGAAAATCCTTTGCTCTACAATTGTTCAAGGTTACCATTTGTCATCACAGCAAAATTTTTCTTTTAACTCCATGTGTGTATGTGTGGGGGGGGGGTAGAAAAGAAAGATTTAACACAGCATATATGTAAAGTAGAGACACGTTACCACCGATGATTGCAGCAGACCTTTTCTTTCGAGTCAAGACCACTACTCTCAATCTGCTGTCATAGACAGCTCGCTGATCCATTGGTGCAAACCAGATGCACCCCTTACACTGATAACTGCATTGGCAAGGACAGGCACAGACCTCCAAAAAGTCCCATTGTCCCAAGATATTTCTTGCGCATATGCGTAAGCAAACATAAAGAGTACACAACAGTGAAGACTGTATTGAGAAATGTTAAGATAACTTGTTAGAACAATTGCAAGGTTATGTTTTACTGTAAATGCAGTATAAAATACATGCATTTTAACCTCGTCTTAGAATTTTAGGGGATTAGATTGTAAGAGGAGATGCTCAGGGAAATGGTGTGCAAAACATATTCTTTTGAGTGTGGAAAGCTGAATGAATTAAGAAAAAATGAATTGACAAGTTGTTTACTCATATGGCAAGTAGCTCAGCAGATGGAAAAATTGTTTATCTGCTGAACTCTTCTAGGATAAAGGTAATGTATTCTGTTGCCACATTTGTGATAGCTGCCAACTCAAAAAAATAAGCATTTATTATGCTACCAGGGAAATATATGTATAAGTAGCCAGTAAAAGAACTTATTAATCTTTAATATGCTTGATCTTATGTATAAGTAAAGGTCAATAATTAGGTAAATTATATGTCCTCTCAAGTAATAGTAATACGATAGGCTTTTTTATGCACATCATTGATTAGGATGTATTATTTATGCTGAACTATTTGAAGTTCACTGTGTGAAGATGCCTGATGCCACTTGTGCTTGATGTAACATATGTTTTTGGCTTTACTCATTCCCATCTTGTTATGAATTTGATTGTTTGAAGGCTCAGAAGATGGGAAGAGCACCAGAGAAGGAGGAGGGGAAGGTGGAGAAAAACTTGAATGCTACGCAAAGGAGGCTAGGCGAGTTGGTGTTTTCAAGGAGATATCCCTGCCCACTGAACTACGGGCGGGGCCCTTCAATTCACTGTGAGGGGATGCTTGATGCCATCTGTGCTTGATGTAGCATATGTTTTTGGCTTTACTCGTTTCCATCATGTTATGAATTTGATTGTTTGAAGGCCCAAAAAGAAATAAGTATCCACCTCCTCCAACTCATGGAGAGTATACCTGGCAGCACTCAGGAGAGGAAAAAAACCCTTTTAGGAGGAAACCTCTGAGGAACCATGGCCGACAAGTTGCCCTCCTTCTGGGCATACTAAGAGGAGATGTAAAGAAAAGCGGAACATAACTCTACTTCAGGATTAGGAATATAAATTTCAAAACAAGATGATGTCCATCTTCCTAAATGTTTAATAATATGAGCTGGAACTTTCTTTCTTGAAGCAGTTGTAGCAGCTCTGATTTGAAACGAGTGACCAGAATAATCGAGAGGATTGTAACCTAGACATTGTAGAAGCAGTCAAACTGAATCCATTAGTTCTTTGGTAGTTAGAGGTGATTTGTTGATTGATGGTAGTAGAGGTGATTCTGGTGCTGATCGGTGATGATGAAGAAGTAACTGGTTTAGAATATTGATAGGGCACCGAGCATTAGCTGTAGGAAAATAAAATATATCAGCACCTTTCATGAATCTGTCAGTTTTTGATGTAGGATGATGTAGGACATAATGGTTTGAATGTTTGGTAAGATGTTTAACCTTAAGGTAGTTAGTTGCACAAGATACGGAAACAGTGAACTCTCCTGGGCATAAGAATCCATAAAATGCAAGACAAATGGCTGCAGACAATATGATGGAAGAAGGGGTCAGAGGTTCAGTCTTGAGTAAGTCGATCAGTTTTTTGAATATTGAGTCATCGATAGGTAAATGAGAAAAAGATCATTTAATGGAAAGTTTTTGGATACCTGTGAGTAATAATTTTACCGCTGGGTGTGACATGAAGGAGATGGAAGCTGGAATTTGCTGGCAGAAATGAAATTGAATGCCTGCCAAGTATTGGCAGATGGTCGAAAGAGACAGTTTACAAGTTGAATGATAGTAAGTAACATAGGCAATGATGGTAGGCAGAGACGCTTTTGAGGAAGGAGAAGATGTCATGGAAAAGAAAGTGATGTATTTTCTCCAAGCTGTTATATAAGCTGATTTAGTGTGCTTTGAGAGAGCAGACCACATGAGAGCTTGAGCTGTTTTAAGGTAACTAGTTATGGCATGATTAGATCCCAGAACTGAGGACCAGGGTTTGCTTGAAGATCCGCTGTAGGTAGCAGGGAGCAGAAGTTCTGGAACTGAAAATGAGAAAGATGATCAGCTGCTGTATTGAGTTGACCTGGAATATGAAAATATTGTATGCAAAAGTTATGTAGGGGAGAAAGCTGTGTCAATCTCCACAAGAATAACATGATTGCTGGAGCAGATAATCTGCCTTTATTGATAATATCGGCAATTGGTTGGTTGTCAGTGTAAAATGATACTGTAGTTAAGGACCAGAGGTGTCCCCAAGTAAAGGCTGCTGCAACTATGGGACAGATTTCGAACAACAGAGAAGAAGTCATGACTGCAGGCAACTGAAGAAAAGCTGAAGGCAATGTTGAAGCAATCCAGGCTGTTTGGAATATGGCAGCAAATTCATGAGCAGGAGAAGCATCCGTATGCACTTGGGGAGTGCCTTCTGGGGAGATATATTTATAGAACATGGAACAACCATGGCAGTGATCCAAAAAGCAATGCCACATGGCAAGGTCTGATTTAGCAGCAGCTGTGAGAGAAATGAAATGGTGTAAGGCTGAAACAGAAGAGAGTAACTCAAGTAGGTAGGATATAAAGGCATGGTCTATAGGTATTATGCAGGTAGCAAAATTGAGATAACCCAGCAGGGATAGGAGTTCTCATTTGGTACATGATGAGCATTGTGAAAAAGACAAGACTAGGTCTTTAATTCAAAATAATTTATCAGAAGGCAGTCTAGCTTCCATACATACTGAATTGAGTGTAATGCCTAGAAATTCCAGTTTGGTGACGGGACCAATAGTCTTTTCTTCTGAAATAGGTACTGCCAGTTGATTGATAGATGATTTAGAGAAGTCAGGGCTTTTGCAGGAGGTGCAGAGGGAGGTTCAATGAGAAGGAAGTCATCCAGTAAATGGATGACAGAAGTCACATGGCAGTGATTCAATAATAGCCAACATAATGTAGTAGAGAATAAATCAAACAATTTCAGATTGCTTTTACATCTGAAAGTAACCCGCACAGCGAAGTAATACAAATGATCCCACCTGATACCATAGAGATACAAAAGAGACGGGTGAATAGGAAGTAGTTTGAAGGCATCTGAAATGTCAGCTTTGGGCAACCATGCACTTTTACCCAGTTGTTTAATGGTAATAATAGCAACATCAATTTCAGCATAAGCCAAGGAGAATTCTTGAGAAGGAATGAGAAAGTTGATACTAGGAGCGGAAGCAGCGTGTGGAGCTGATAAATCAATTATGAGTATCCTTTTCCTGAAAATTTATGAGTAGCCACACCAATAGAGCTGACACAAAATACAGAAAATGGTAGATGGAGATATGGTCCGATTAAGTAGCCTTTATCCAGTTCTTTCTGAAGAAGTGACTTGATGACATCTGATTTAGATAAGGCAGTTCTCAGATTAGAGCATTCAAAGGAATTGTGAGGAAGGGAACACACTCCAGTATGGAATCCAAAGGTGAAACTGGAGAGGAGATATTGGACTACTGTTTGAGAGGGGTGACTAGCAAGTAGTTGTGACAGAGCTTTAATATTAATGGGAGTTAAAGGATGTTGGCATAGTCAGGATTTAATCCTCAAAGTCGGGCAAAGAGGTTTCATTTATTTATTTATTTATTTAAGAGATTTATCAGATAAGCATAATGAGCGGAATCCACTCATTTCCAGATGCGACCTGGGAGTTACATGTATACAATACAATTGAAGCATAGACAATGGCGCATACAGCAGGTACAGAATGAGTACAATAAAGGGTGAAACATCAGATCCAGAAAATGTTACAGGCTGGACTATGCATTTAGGTACTTAAATACTAGTTTAGATCAGAGTGCATGAGTAACTAGGACAATATCAGACCTTGACGCCTTGGTGGAGGCAACAGTTATAATCAGTTTAACAGTTTATGGCACATTACAAAGCCTCCTACTAACAGAACTGGGCTGCAGGTTGCAGTTACATGAGACTGAGAAGTGGGGTTTGGTGTGAACATCCCTGCAATGGTTGCAAACATGCAAGAGACAACAGCCCTGAACAGTGCAATCCATGGCATTAAAATTGTTGCATATGGGTCTACCAGCAATGAATGTGATGGAGCCACTGTGCTGGTCATAAGAAAAATGAGGAAGAGCATTAGGATTGCGAATTGTTCGGGTAATAGCAGGTCCAGAAGTAGTAGTAGCATGTGAACAGGATATATCAGGTACTGATAAAGGGCAAAAGGTAGCTGCATGAGAAAATGAGCTGCATATTTGGCAAGTTAATGATTCTTGCCCACCATCTCTTTGTCAAGGCAGCCCCAGTGCAGGTGCATATTGAAATGAGACAGGCAGCAGTGGCCTTAGCAGAAAAGTACTTGTGGTAATCGAAAAAAATGAGTATCGCCATAGCAGAACCAAGATCAACAACCAGGTAATGGTAGGCATCCAGCTCTTCTCTGCGAGCTGGGAAGGTAGAACACAATATGTCTCTGTAGCAGCTAAAAGCCAAAACAAACTCGGGAATAGTTAGTTTCTTGGAAAGTCTAGGATCCTTGGAATGAAGAATGACAGAGAAATCTCCACAAGATATAATCCTATTTTCTATGGTATCATGGGAGGAAACAAGCATGGAAATAAGAGTAACAACTTTTCCATCAATTATATCCTTGCGGAGATGACTATTTACTAGATGAATAGGAGACACTACTGGTACTGAGGAGCCAGGGGCTGGCATATCTGGTGTGGAGGGAGCAGTAGGAATGGATGGAACAGGTAGAAGCTCCAAAGCAGGATCTGGAATAGGATTAGGAACATCAAGGGTACATAGAGGCTGAGGCAGTAGCACAGGAAGAGACATTTTCTCTTTCTCAAGAACTTCAAGCCGGTTGGAAATATCCACCATGGATGTAGCTAGCTGACAGAGAATATCCTTTAATTCAGAAAAGGCATCTGCATCTGGGCTATCAGGAGAAACAGGTAGTGAAGGGGAACTACGATTTTGGTGTTCAAGTAGTAAATCATATAATTCCTGTTTCTTTGCATGAAAAGGAACACCCAATTTCTTCAATTCAGCTGTTAGACTAGGGACGGTCCAGTCTTTCAAGGAATGCTTAGTTTTTGCACTTTGTTTCTTATGAGTAGGATGGGTTGGAGAAGGTCCCTCAGGTGGAACTGGTGAAGCCATGGGGAGAAATGTATAGATGATGACAGGACAGTGAATGAAAGAGTAGGAGCTGTAAGCTGCCCCTCGTAGGCACCGAACAGCTTACTGATGCAGAACCCCACATAGGTTCTGCAGCCTAATTTGGAAGTCATACGTCGTGAGCCTGAATTGCAGGTGGTCTCGAATGTATGAGAATAATTTGTTTGATATGGTTCAGGATGACTGAATAAAAATTCTAGTATCCAGGAATGACATTATAATGCAGTTATTGAAATGAGACACTTTTGGAGTGCAATGAGGAGGTGTAGAAAGTATCCTAAAGTCCAATGATAGAGATATAGTGTACCATGCTAAGAGGAATGTTAGTATAGAAGCCAAGCCAAAAATGTCCTGGGACTTGATGTTGGAAGCAGCACGGACTGAATGCTGAGGACAGGCCGGACCTGTGGAGTTAGGAATAGGGCAGACTCAATGCCCGAGTAGTAGGCAGAAAAGTAGGGGACAGAGCCCCCCAAAAGAAAGCACAGCACAGGGAAAGAGGAGAGGCAACGGGGGAAGAAGGGGGGGTGCATCAGCGAAAAAAAACAGTGAGCGGGATGCCGGTGGACCGGCAAAAGAGGAAAGCGAGAAGAGGAAGAATGAGCAGCTGAGCCATGAAGAACAGAGGAGCAGCACAGCCACAGCAGATAAAGCCACAAAATACAGAGGCAGAAGGCAGTGAGGAAGAACCACACACCCAGCCCAGGATCAACTCGAATGCTAAGCAAAGGAGGCAGGCATGTTGATGTTTTCAAGGAGGTATCCCAGTACACTGAACTACGGGTGGGGCCCTTCAATTATATCCTAATAGGTCTTTTGATGTTATACTGATCTATTTATCCATGGTGTTTTATAAAATGTTTAATTCTGTTTGGTTGAATATTTGTATGTTAAACTTAAATGTTATACTGTACATACTTGATATTGCAATAAGCTTGCTAGCTGAAAAAGAAGATGCTAATGATGAAGAAGAAGGAAATGAAGTAGAAGAAGAAAGATGAGAAGAAGAAAAAGAAGAAGGAGAAGGAGGGAAGAAGAAGAAGAAGATGATGAAGAAGAAGGAAAAGAAGGGAAAGAAGAAACAGGATGACAATAAGGAGGAGGAGAAGAAAAGAAAGAAGCAAAGAAACATTTGAGAAGAATGATTTACTTTTACTGTGAATAGCGTTATTCATACACTCTGTATCCCAAAGTGTTCTACAAACAAAGAAAGGAACCTAGAGTGAAGTGACTGTAACTGTGTACTCGACAACATGATACACAGCTGTGGAAAATTACCAAAACGAGAGAGATAAACTTTGGAAAGTAGCAAGAAAAACTAAGAATATCATGGACTGGATGATCTTTAGGAAAGCCAGGAATAAATGCACTAGGAAAGTTAGGGATGCAAAGGCTGCCTACTACCTGGCTCAGCTCGACTCCTCCTACCATAATACTGCTAGATTTTGGGGCACCATCAAGGGTATGATGGGCCAGGATGTTAACAACCCCCTTCCAACCCATACCCTCATATATGTCTTGCCATTGCTGCATCGACTACAGTGGTACAATCACCATAAAGTTACACATATCACCACATATATGTCTCACTTAAGGCCCCACTACTGGAGTATATAGATCCCCCACTAAGCCTAGTCGTCAAACTGCTAATTGGTATCCCAACACACTACCTTAAATCCACAGGAGCACCCAAAACAAAGATGCAACGGAATAAAAAGGAGGACCAAAGACAGCCCCATCTCCCTATCACTGGCAGCCCTTATGAAATTACTGATCTTCCTATTGCTCTGTACTGGTAATGTAGAAATCAACCCTGGACCTCTTGAAAGCATCACCTCTCCATCAGACCTATCCTCAATTAAAGGCCTCAGTTTCCTGCATATTAATGTATGCAGTCTGTTGAAAAATTTACATTGCTACAAGCCTGGGTTGCCCATACCTTGCCAGACTTTCTTGTGATAACTGAGACATGGCTCAAGACCACCACAATGGACAGGAAGTTAACCTACCTAACTATCAGCTATTCAGAGCTGATCGCACAAACAAGGGAGGCGGAGTAGCCATATATGTAAAGCTGGTTTAGTTGTATCCTGTACTGCTGCAACATCTATGCCCAAGGAATTTGAGTGTCTATCTCTAAAGTCTCTCTCCCCAATACAGCAGCTTTCCATTTAATTGGATGCTACAAACCCCCCTCTGTTGAACACAAGCTCTTATCCCACCTGGGAAACCTGGTCAAGTCCTGTACTGAAGAAGTCATTATCATAGGGGACCTGAATTTCAACTGGCTCACCCAGGCAGCTACACCTCTGGTATCATTCTGTGACACCTATGGGCTCACACAGTTAATTAATGAACCAACAAGACTAAATGCAAGGAATAGTAATAACAGTACTCTACTTGGCATCATGCTAGTGAGTAAACCACATCTATTCACACATGCTGGAGTGCTCCTATGTGACATAAGTGACCACTGCCCCATCGCAGGGGTAAGATCCAACAGCATTAAAACAGATCCTGCAAAATTCCTCCTGAGGAGATCCAAGAAAAATATCAATGTTGAAGGATATCTGCATGATCTAGCCTACTCTCCACACTGGCAAAAGTTCTATCTTGCACATTCTGTAGAAAAAGCTGAGCAGGTGCTAAATAGCATTATATTAAATGCCCTTAACACCCATGCCCCAATCTCTAGTATCCGAATAAAAAACAAATCCTGTCGCTGGTTTTCAGCTGACCTCAAAGCTGCACTGCTGGAGAGAGATAAACTTTGGAAAGTAGCAAGAAAAACTAAGAATATCATAGACTGGATGATCTTTAGGAAAGCCAGGAATAAATGCACTAGGAAAGTTAGGGATGCAAAGGCTGCCTACTTCTGGCCAGCTCGACTCCTCCTACCATAATACTGTCTAGATTTTGGGGCACCATCAAGGGTATGATGGGCCAGGATGTTAACAACCCCTTCCAACCAATTACACAGTAACTATGGCCCCATTACTGGCACATTGGAAATCCTGGATGCATTCAACAACCACTTCACAACAGCTGGCCTTGCCTTTGACTCCTCCCCAGCAAACCTATTAAGGGATCATTTAAGCTCCCACTATACTGGTGAACAAAGAGTTGACTCCTCCTTTAGCTTCAAACCTATACTGTTGAAACAAGTTGAGGATCTACTATGGCATCTAGATACCAAAAAAAGTGCAGGAGCAGATCTTCTGGACCCATTCTTTCTAAAGATTGCATGTCATGTGCTTGCAGTCCCCCTAACTCACCTCTTTAACCTTTCTCTAAACTCTGGCTCTATTCCCACGCTGTGGAATACAGCCCAAGTGGTACCCCTTCTAAAATCAGGGGACCCTATGGATCTTAATAACTACAGGCCCATTTCCATCCTACCTGTGTTATCCAAGGTGCTGGAGAAATTAGTGAGTATTCAGTTAAGGGAATATCTGGACAATGCTAATCTATTAAATCCAGCTCAATCTGGATTCAGGGCCAAACATAGCACTATCACTGCATTAGCCAAGGTCACCAATGATTGGCAAACCGAACTGGATAAAAGAACAATGTCTGTGCAGTATTCCTGGACCTGAGCAAAGCATTCGACACTGTGGACCATGAACTGCTACTCTCATCCCTATACTCCATTGGCCTAGATCCATCCTCCCTAAGTGGTTCAGATGCTACCTCTGGTAGATCACAGCAGGTAAAAGCTGAAGGTAACCTCTCCCCATTAAGACCACTGTCAAGAGGAGTCCCCAAGGCTCTATTCTGGGTCCTATCCTTTTTGCCATTTATATAAATAAAATTGATTCAACCCTTACCAAGTCCTCAATACATCTCTTTGCTGATGACACTGTACTGTATGTCAGCAACCCTTCACCTAAAGTTGCTCATGAAATCCTACAAGCAGAATTCTCCCTGTTACAACATCAGCTTCTCGAGAAAAAGCTTCTGCTAAATGCAAAGAAAACCAAAGCAATGATGTTCACAACCCAAAACTCCACCAACACATCCTCTTCAATCAGTCTCCCCCAGATATGCACTATACTTGGAGAAAATCTGGAGTATGTTGAAAATTTCAAATACCTAGGTGTGTGGGTTGACAACAGACTTGACTTCACTCAGCATCTAGAACAACTGCTGAAAAAGCTTCGCCTAAGGCTTGGCCTCCTCTACAGATTAAAACCCTTCCTTAATAGAGATTCAAAGATGAGATTAGTCCAGGCCATCTTTCTATCAGTCATTGACTACGCAGACTTCCTCTATAGTCACTGCCCTCCCCTACCTTCAAAAGTTGGATACCTTATACCATAGAGCAATAAGGTTCATTACAGACGATGCCATATAATACTCACCATTGTTCTCTCTATGATGCAATTGGATGGGTTTCCCTTCATGTCAGGAGGAGCAGAAATGCAGCTCTATGGATCTACAGAGCTTTATCAAAACTCCCAAGCTATATCCTAGACTGCTTCAACCTGACCACTCCCAGCTCCTATGCCCTAAGAAGCAACAATATCATCCTGCTTAAATTGCCCAAAGTCAACACCAAAATAGGGAGGGCAGCAATCAGCTATTCTCTAGCCATAGCATGGAACACCCTACAAAAATCCCTAAAACTGTCCATTATCATTCCATTTACATCCTTCAAGCAGCACTGTACAGCCTTCTTCACAGAGAAATGCAGTTGCTACCACTAGAGATAGAATAGTCATCCCACAAACCATATTCCAATCACATATGGCATATTCCTTCCAGCCAGACACACGCCAGTATATGGCACCCAATATTCCTTCACCATCCTTGTACTCATTATGTGAGTGACTGTCATAGCCCCTAATTGTGATATATATGTACTGTACATATTGTAGATGTTAGTTTAACTTTCTCTTGCCAAGCTTAAACATGTGAATTCTCTGTATATTATTGTGTTATAAATAACATTTTCTTTTCTGTATGTATAACTGTCTCATAAGTATGTGATGTAATTGCTGTGCATCAACTCGAACCTTGACCTTATCAGGTCCATCTTGTAAATGAGCCTTGCTCAATGATGATCACCTGAATAAATAAAGATTTGATTGATTGATTGATTGATTGGTTTAGTATAAAGTAGAGGACTCAAGGTGCTGCACTCTCTCGACCAGGGTGGAGTCCGAGTGCAGGGCTACCACCCAGTACTGACAAACAAAAAAACAAAGCAACTCACATTCCAGAGCCAAGAGTTATAACTTGAAGGAAAGTCTTAGATTCACTGTTGCTCATCCTGAATTTGAACCTTATTGCCAGCAAATGCCAAAATCAAAATGGTTACAAACAGCCAACCAACAGGAGACAAAACTCTGTGCAGCCAGGTGCCCCGGCGCTTTGCCACATAAGGGATTCGTCAGAGGGCGACTACTGTACCTGGTACTGGACACATCTTTTTATATGGTAGTTCAGATGATATTACAGTATATATAATCAATTAAACTTAAATTTCAATAACATAAAAAATTAACATAGATGAATAAACAGATTGTTAATCAACAAAGTGCGTGTTATGAAATGGGGTAGTGGGGTTACAACTAATGAAAACTACTATGTAAATGCATATTCTAAATTTTATGGTGAAAGTATACCATTAATCAAAAAGAAATACAAGCATTGATTCACAACTAAAGGAAGGCAATACTAAATATGGTTTCTACTTAGATTCATGGGGGCTGATTCTAGAAAGTGGGTGCAGGGCTTGCCCCAAGCCCTACATCCACTGCAAAGTTTGTCTCAGCTGCACCAAAGCCCTTGGATACAACTTGGTCTGAATCCAGAAGGGCTGGTGCAGTTGTGACAGTTTTCCCACTTTACGACAGCTTGCGCCAAAGGTTTGGCACAAGCCCTGTAAAAGGGTACTGCTCACGTAAAGCTAGACCGGGGACTGGTCTAACTTACTGCATTGAGGACATGTGGCAGCTGGCTTCCAGAATATCAAATTTCCCCCTGTTTGATGCAAGCCAGTACTTGTATGAACACATTTTGTGACATATGGGTGGTGCAAGCCCCGTTTGGGGCAGGCAGACTACAGTTCATGCAGGCTGCCTTTGAGAATCATTCCATGGTTCATTATTTGGTGCAAAGGGCACTTAGCACCATTCTGTGTGGTGCAAGCCCCTTGTGCTGCACCTGGAGCTTTGAGAATTGGGCTAAAGGAGACTGTTTTTTTTTGGCATTAAGGAGTAACTGATTATCATGGAACCAGTTCTGTATATTGTTCAAATCTAGCTGATGTTGGTTCATGAGATCAGTGACAGAGGAGCCAGAGGTTAATAGAACCATATCATCTGCATACATATGTATAGATACAGAGGAACAGGCTTTGGGGAGGTCATTTAGAGAAACTGAGAAAAGAACTGGACCCAGGATAGACCCTTGGGGGACACCTACGTTTATAAAGAGAGGAGGAGAATGGGAGTCTCCAATCTAAACAGCTTGTGACTGGCCCACAAGGTTGGAGTTGATAAACTCAACAGAAGATACAGAGGGTGCACAGTGCTTCTGCCAACCAGGAATGGTGCAATGAGCAATTTGCTACACACCATGTCCCATTCCCTATTTACAAACATGGTTTTCACCACACTGGAGGCTGACTGTGCCAGCTTGATTTGTGCCACTGTTGTTGCAGACTGATGGCTGTGCCCTAGTGGACAGGGGCTTGCCCATGGCAGTGCTGCCATGTCCCCATTTTCAAGATTCACAGAGTGCCAGAACTGCTGCAAGGCTCACCAGGCTGTAGAGCAGCCCAGAGCTGGTCTAACAGCACATGCACCACCCCTGGAGTCATACAGAATGTTGCCTGCAACTGTCACAACTGGAGTACAGCACTGGAATAATGGCACACATAAGGGTAACAGGAGCTAGGGCAATCAAAACAGCATATAATGTACCTGGAGTACAGTACAGTCTCAGTGATGGTACTGCTGTGTATCTCCTGCCCAACAAAATGGACCCACAGTACAATTCACAGGGCAGCAAATAGGGAACAAACTACTTATACCATATGTGGCCTGGCATAATGTCGGTCTGATGAAACAGGTGATAATGCACCACGCCATCAAGTATAGTGGGATGCCAGGCATGCTGGCACATGCTGCCCTCTGTGGAGAACATGACTTGCAATGCCCCATCATAGGTTGGTAGTTGTTAGAACCATACAAGTGTCACCCACTACAGTGCCAACACATGACAGACACGTAACTCTGTCATGGACTGGTATACCCTTGCATATGAAGTACAGTTGTATAGTAGCCAGCACTTACTTGTATTGGGTGCAGCTCCTGGTAGTGTCCATGGGCTACTGAGAGTTCCTACCAAGCAGTATAGGTGTGTGCTGTTGTGCCCCTCCAATGTTCCTGCCATCCGAAATCAACAGACTGCTATGTAGAGCTCTGAGTAGGCAAACTGAGCTCTGTACAACCCTCCCACAACTTGCATCAATCTATTCCCATGTATCTTTTGTTTGAGGCATGGGAGTGGTTGAGGCAGACTGTGGGAGTTTGACTCCAAAGCCCATCTGTTTGTGAATCGGGTGCAGGTTCCCTGGCTCACCAACACTGGATGTATGCTGCTGTTTGCTGCAGCTTGCATCACTCTCTGGCAAGTTTTGTGAATCAGACCCTGAGAGCTCAGTTGCCTTAACCCTGTCTAAAATATATTACATTCAAAATATAACAGTGGACTCCAGTAGATAAATGTATTCTTAATGTGTTAACCTCTAAAAAAATAGGATTCTTATATATAGGGTTTGGTTCAATGTAGGTTAATTTAAAAGTGCTGATGTACTCGGAGACCTCTTTGCTGTATGTGTGCGCTATTTGTTGCATTAACCTCAAAGGAAGATGAAAGAAGATGAAAAGTGATAACATTGCTTATTTAATAGGAGATTCAAACTGTTCTATGATACAATAAAGTTAACACTTAGAAAAATGCACTTCATTTAGTGTGTATTAAAATAAATGTATTTCATGTTACATTATTAGATGCGCAGTAATACTTGGAAAATGTCTTGGTTGTATGTCAAATTTCGGGAGAGGGGAATTGGTTAGACAGAGTTGTAATTCTCTGAAATTCCTATTCTTGCTGAATATAGCAGGTTATTCTATGTTCACTTGGTTTCAAGCACATTCTTTTATTTGATTCAAGTGTAATATGATAAAACAATGACATTTATAATCAATGGAAAACTAGAAAAGTGTTTTTATATATATATATATATATATATATATATATATATATATATATATATAAATAGGTATCATCTGCAAGTGTAACAAAAGGCAGTATGGATTCATGACATGTAAAATGTGATTTGAACATTAAGATAGAAATTTACTTTAAGAGTTACTGCAGTTCTTATAGTCCTTTCTTGGACTTAAAAAAATAAAGAGTTCCAAATCTTTAGTGTAGAAACAAAATGTATATGTATACTTAGAACTGCTACAAAGGGAGTCTGGTTAAAACAGGTAATATCATTTGATCTGGTCTGTAAGACTTGCCATTGTTTACTTAAAATGTCTGTAATGGATTTAATTGGGTTAGAATATTCTTTATAATAAACAGGTTACAGAGCATCCTTGTAATGTCTTCCCTGGTACACTGTTCAGCGTAAGTGTTTGCCTCATCAAAAAAAAAAAAACACTTTTGGTAATCTTTCTCACTGAACCATATTGCTAGATTTTGTTAGTGTGTTGCAGACAGTTCTGTGTCTCCTTCAAAAATTGTGAGCATTGTATGTTCTTAGGTAAGGGTCATGGAAGTTGTTACCATGCAGGACCATACAGTATTCATGCCTGTGGCTTTCCCATAGTAAGAAGCAGCTAGACCATTACTAGTCCTTATGATGCTAAGGTCCAGGATGGGAATGTTGTTTCTGTTTCATATCGATGTGAACTTGAGATTGCTGTTAACTGAGTCACTAGTCTTATTGAAAAGGCTTACCTTCTAGGACTGAAGTGATTATATCAGCCCCAGATGACAGTCTCTCTTCCAATCAGTGATTGGTTCCCCATCCAGGATTGGCTCCCTTGTGGAGCAAGAGTCAATTACTGTCCTGCTTTCTCCATAGCCAGCTGCAGGCCTAGCCAGTGTAGTCCAGTCCAACATTTTCTTCAAGGTGTGTGCTCAGGTGTAGAGGTGGTTCTCCTTACTCCTGGACAACAGGTCAACAGTAGCTGTAGAACTAAATGCAGATTCTGTCTTAGTAATTATGGCCCAGTACAACAATTACAGGAAACATTTTCAGGAGATGGTTACTGATCCAGAACAGCCCTCCAGTTTGCATTGTTTCCAGGCAGAGGTGGTGAGTTGCAGAAGTGCTTGTGCAGAGGCTACGTAGGACAGCACTAGAGTGACTTGGCAGTGATCAGGTATAGGAGTAAGAGAAAAGAATCCACTGTGGTCTGTGCCACTCAAGAAGCAGTGTATTCAGGCTCACATGGGGCAAGTCATGAAAGTTGCTCCTGCAGCAGTGGTAAAGGCTCAGATGGGGAGCGGCAAATTGGTCTGCAGCTTTCAAAAGTTAAATTAACTCTTATGGCCCATGCAAGGGCTTGAGAGGATTAAATTAAATAAATATATTTAGTAGAAACTGGGTTGGGGGCAGAAAGACTCCCAGATGGGAGCAAACAGAGTTGAGGGAGGGAACAACTGGTGATATTTGGATTAGGGAACAGGAGTACAGGGTAGTGGGAGGGTCAGTGTGTGTCAGTGAGTTAATTTTTAGGACTGGGAATGGGGGGAAGAGATCTGCATGGCAGTCCAAAGTCAAATGGCAGGTTCCTTTTTTCTCCAGGCAGGAATTCTAGGTGTAGTACACATAGGTAGTCACTGCATTTAGGAGAATGACATAATTCTGGAATCTTCTGATAGTTGCGAATTCAGAAAAAGGCAAAAGTGTGCAGTGGTTTTCCCAATGTTCCATTTCCTTGTTAAATATACTGTAGGTCTGCAACGAATAGTTCCTCACAGTTACTCTGCTTTTTGGGAAAACCCTCTGCAAGATTACAAGTGATAGGCTGTGATGACACCTTTAAAAGTTCTATGATCAAAAAGGGCCCTAGCACATCCCAGCATCCTTGCTTGTTTCAGAATGAGCATGTCTGAGTGCAAATCATTTAAATTCAGGCTTAGATTTTAATGTAGCCATATGAAACAAACAAAACAAAAAAGCATAAACATACTGGCATTAGGTGGACATTGCTTCATGTCCGAAGTGAGCCTAAAATGTTATGCTCCAGCATCAACAGACTTCAAATAAAAATACTGTAGATTATTGGAATGCAGTGTACCAGCTGCCATTAACAGTTCCCAAGTTGTACAATCTTGCTGACTATTATTACTGACTGCACTAGGTTTTAAAACAATATCACAGTGGAGTAGTTTAAAGCCATTTCTTTTAAATATCATTTTCAGGTTGTCACATGGGATTGCGCTTGCAGATGCAAAACTTTTAGTAAACAACTGAAAGTGATGGTAAGCCTTAGAAGGGTAGCTTTTCATTGCAGCTGAGGGTTTTTTTGTTTTTTTACATTTTCATTCTTTGTTGACATTCCTACACTGCTTGCCTAATTACCATCATCAACCAGAAAGAACTGAAATAATTTCCCTTAGAGATTCCCACAGTAATTTTTGCAAATGATGCTGGTATTAGCTCAATGCTACCTCATTAGCGATTCCATAAAACTCAGCTTAGGAAGCAAGTTAAATTAATTACAGTAGTAGTTGAAAGATCAGCTCATTATTCAAATTTGCCAGATCAGCTGAAAACAGATATTCAGTTCACTCTTTTTTGAGCAAAATAGATTTAAAAAGCTAGTAGTGACAACAATGAAAGGCAGGAAATGGTATTTATTTCTAAATGTAGCCAGTTACCATTTTTAAATTCCAGCATATTTTCTTTTTAATTTGCCCAATGAAAGTTTTTTTTTTTTTGCCTGATAATAATAGATGTGACATGCATAGCAGTACTCTGCTTGAAGGTCGGCCTGTCTAGTGCTGTCTGCTTCATGCCTCATGCCTCATCAGCTCTGTGACCTGTCCCACTGTGACATCCCTAGTGACCGGTTTAGTAGCAGGTGATTGGCTCTTCTTTGTAGATTGTAATGTCACAGTCAGTAGGGTCTCTGGGCTGATGAGGTCTGGAGAGGATAGAACTAGGAGTGGCAGCATCCAGGTAGAGCACTGTTTTATATATACCAATTACTGTTAAGTAGTAAATCATTACATTAGCTGAAGGGAAAAGCAACAAATAACTTCATACATAAAAAGTAACAGTAGTCAACTTTTCAATTTAATATTAATTTCAATCAGTGTACTAGCTCTTTAAACTGGTAGAGAAGGACAAGTTTAAAGTGAAATTATGTCAGGAAATGTTTGATATTGTTATTGTTGGTATTAATAGAAATTTTGACATATGGTGGCATATGACATTAATAATTGCCAAAATTCACTTTCTGCATTCATTCCTAAAGATAACTGAGTCAAACATTGTTAAAAACATACTATATACAAATGCACTATATCCCAAAAACTTGATAACAACATGTTGTAGTACCAGTTCACAAAAAAGAAGATACAGAAAATCCTGCCAATTTTTGACCCTTAAGTGTTTTGAACATAGTTGTCAAATTATTTGCTAATATTGAAGGGTATGAATGAAGGTGCACTTGGGTCATGTACGTCACACATACTGGCTTGCATAGTTATACACCTGAGACAGGTGCAGGGTGTGTAGGATACACATCCGTGTGAACCTGTAGGGTGCCTATCAATGGCCCCACTTCCTGCTGTCCAGCTATGCTGAGGACTGTTTTTGAGGGACACAGGTGGGCATCGAACTGGATGCCAAACCTGATTCCCAAAATAGAGCCCCTACTCTGTGCAAGCAGGGGATTCTGGGAAGTTGTGGGACCACCTTTTTTTAAAGTATGGGCAAGTGTCCGAATGGCTGCTCCAGACAGTGTTTTCAGCCCAGGGAGCTGGGGCAGCATGGTGGAGAGATTCCTTCTCCCAAAGCAGCCAGCCGGTGTAATTGGGGGGGATGTGCAAATGTTATGGAAGGGTCCCTTCTTCTGTATCCTGCACCCCCATTCCCTACACACCATGCATTACTGAATGAAGCAGAGTGCTTGCATGCCACCTGACATGCCCCTGGACTAGTCACTTGCATGTCTGCATGATTGGATGGGATCAGGTGTAGAAGGGATGCGCGTCCATTTTGTACATGTGCCCAAGAGTTTGTAGGAGCTCCAGTGCATGTCATTGACACTTAGAATTGCCTACACACCATTGATCCACAGAGTGTAGGCAACCTGAACCTTAATGCACAAGCCTCTTTGTCTTAAAAGTATTACAGAAATGGACAAAACAAAAGAACAAAATGATCTCACTTTGAGAGGGCTCTTGCAGATAACATCATTAGGAATGAAGCCAGCAGGCACCATGACTGCACAGAAAACTTCTAGCCAGCAGTATACAGCAGGGCCCACCCCTTGATGTGGGCACGTGGTTCCTTGTCATTACAGAAATTGCTAAACAGTGATCGTTTTTACAGTGAGTGTACATCACCAAAAATCAAAATGGTGATGTACACTCCAACGAACAACAACAGTGATGGAAAACAATGTATCTATGAAGGGCTGCACCCCCGGTGCCCCCCAGGGGAGTTCACCCCCCGGACCCCTCTAAATTAGGATTCTCAACTCCAGGGTAGGTGCATGTTGGGGAGGGAGAAAAACTCGGATGGAAAAAAAAATGTAAGTGCTGCACAGGTTCAAAACTAAATAGAATCCCTACCCAGCCCTGAACCCTGGACCTCCTTCACTACAGCCCACCACTCTTGCCACCACACCAGAATGGCAGCTCAGCAGCACAGCACCAAACTACACCCCACATACCTTCTCCTTCCTAAACCATCTTCCTCCTTCATCCTATTAACTTGCTCCTTTTTCTCATACCTTGGCGCTATACCTGTGTCACACTACCCTTTCAGGGTAGCTCACATCACAGGCGCTGAAACTGAGTCACTCAAAAATGAGTTAGTCAATTTCTGTTGCCATCATAATGTGCTGCCTCGGCCTGCCACTGATGGCCACCTATGGTAGAAAAAAGACAATCTCCAGCCCAACCAAAATTCTTTTTCCAGCATCGACCCACACAAATCGGACCTTCATGGATGCCTTCTGCATTAATTGACCCCCATTTTCTTTCTGTTACCTGTACTTTATTATTTTCCTTTTTCCTCAAAAAGTTACAACCTTTTGTGCATGTCTTCTTCTCCATCCTCTTCTGTGGAGTTGCAGTGAATGAAGTGTGCTTGTGGAAAGCAACTTCTCCACAAGGATGGCCATTCATTGTGTCTGCTTTGCCTAGGCCAGGACCATGATACTGAGGCCTGCCAGCACTGCCAGCATTTCAACCAGCCCACCCAGCTCCACTGCTGAAAGACTCTGGAAGCCTTCCTGCTGCAGCAAAAATTTACAGCGATAGAGAAGGAGCCCCACAAAAGTACCTCCTCTTCCACGACCTACGGGGCTTCCACTTCTTCATCATCTAAAAAGAAGAAATCTTCAGGAAAGCACAAACATCGGGAGAAGCAGAGGGACAAACCACGGTCAGTTTTCTGCTCTAGGTCCCTGCTTAAGTTGAGTAACGAACATGAGTCTTCTTCCCATGGGAGGTCAGCCACTTCCACTCCTGCAGCCCTTTCTCCTTCTGGGCTCCCAGTGGTCAAACCACTCACTGTCCTTACTATTATGGGTGATTGTTCTTTGGGGCTCAGGACCTTGTCCCCAGCCTTTCAGACCCTGAAGCTTAGGCCCATTCAGCAGGTGGGTTCTCAGCCAGGTGGCTTGACCTGGTCCTCCTTGGGTGGTGGGTCTTTGCCCATCACCCTTCCTGATCAAGGTGTCTGCCAAGTGGCATCCAAAATTACAAATCAATGCCTCCGGGCAATGGCAGGGGCATGCACTCACCTCCCCATGACAGTGATGCCTCAGTCCCACTAAGGAGCTTGCTCCCTGGGACAGGCTTCTCCTTCTAGGCTGGTGCTGGCTACATCACCAGACCAGCCTCAGCCCACACCTGTCTGGTCAATGCTGGCCACTCTGACATCAATCCCGGTGATGCCTAAGCCATTGTCCCCTAGCCCTCCACAGTCACCAGCTGGCACTGTCATCACACCACTGACACCCAAGGGTCCAATGCCTGGTCTCTCTACTCTGGTCATACCAAAGCTGGATGGTTTCCTGTCACAGGGACCGATGCCAGTGGAATTAATGACAGGGTTACCACAACCTAAAGAATGGGTGCCAGGGCCCTCTCACTCTCAGCCTACCCCACAGACACCTTCCCCAGTTATGCCTCAGAACCCACCCATGGACCTTAATGCCCTTTTTGCAGACTGGTGACCATACTTCAAAGATAAGGAAGCACCAAAGGCACCCCCAACCCAGACCCCTCGAGACCCTCCTCCCAACCCAACAAAGGAGCCGGTTCCCTCTAAGAAGGCCCCAATGCCACCTCCTAAGGAGCCTACTCCACAACCAGAGAGGGCTGGTGCCGGTTGTCCAAGAGCCCATTGACGACAGCATCATCGCTCAACCTCTCCCTCTCTGGACTCAGGCGAGTTGGGGGGATGTTCCTCCTCATCTTCTTACACTAATTAAGGGTACTCTGACCTGCTGTCAGAACCAGAGGAGCCAAAGGAAATCCACGGTCTCTTCCAGACTACCCTATTTTTTATGGATGTCATTAGGCACATCCAGTCCTTTATGGGTTGGAACATGGAGGAAGTTGATCCCTAGTGACCTCGATTGTTCCTCCCTTATTGACTCCTTCAAGGATGTCAGACTGCTCAGAAACATACATCTACTACACCAGCGATGTCCATGAAGGCAGATTGCCTGTATAATGCCCTGAGGGATGAACCCTTTTATGGGAAGCATCCAGAGGCTGATTCAGCAGTAATTAATGTTGACCATGACTGCTCTAAGGTGCCCCAGCACCTGAGCACTAATCCTCCTGACAAGGACTCCAGGCAGATAGACAAATTTGATAAGAATGTCTTTTCCTCTGCCACCTGCAAAATCCGTTCCCTAAACTATCTCACCCACATGGTCCAATATCAGAATGCCCTATGGGAGAAAGCTTTAGAGGTGGCACAAGCTCAACCTGATCTTCCTGGAAAGGCTGAGCTGTTGCAACTTCTCAAATCAGGTCTCTTTGGGCACAATAGGGGGTGATATTGAAACAAGGCTAGCAAATACAGAAGCCTATTGGATATATCAACTGGGGCCACTAGAGTGGCCAGATCTTAATGATCAAATAGAACTATCAAAATTATTATATTAAAAGGAAAATCATTTAACTATGTACGCTTAATAAAGTGCAGGGTAAATTAATAATTGCACCGCCCCCCCAAGTGTATTGCTACGTTATTTTTACAAATCTTTTTTCACAGAAAGATGTTGAAAAAGTTGTGAAATACTGTATATCAAAGTAGTAGTGAAAAAACCTTTTTTAATTTTTAGTGATGATCTTTTGACCTCCCTCTATCTTTTTGTAGAGGTACAGTTATGTAGGCCATTTAAAATGTGATGTATCACTATATAGGAATTTTTGCATCTCATTATATGCAATAATGTTAAATATTGGATAACATAGATCCAAATATTTGCTAAATATATGTCCTTAGAAGATTCAGAGTGAACACATATACTGTATATAGGTCTGCCTTTTTTCTGCATAACAAATAACAAAAAATGGTGTTGATGTAGCCCATGCATATGCTACCTGTTAACCCCCCACTTTTAGACATATACATATGAAAGTGTTAATGAATGTTTATTTTAGTTTATTCTATGCTAAACTGAGGTTATCCATATCAAATTGATGTCAGATGATATAAATATTTAAAAGACTGTAAAGAATGACGTAGAAGATAGGACTTATGCAACAGTGTTTTTAGAGTAAGATGTTATTCAATAGACCAGAAATGGATATACAACTTAACTGAAGATTGGTAGTAGTGAGTAAATGCTGAAGATATAATAGGTATTGTCATGAGATTCATAATTAAGAATATGGTGAATTGTATTTAAAGTTCAGTCACTAGGTGGTGCACTATACCTTGACAAAGTGCTCAGTTTGGGTGTGAAATGTTAGCGATGGGTATCCTCCCTGGGCTACACCAACTTCTTCACATGCCTTTTGCTCACAATAAAAGAGGTTTTTGCTTGATGGACAAGTGAGTCTTCAGTTATTTTATTTAGCACTGAGTGCTGGGTACTTCATTGTTCTTGCATTTTGAAACTCAGGATCTGCGGCACCATTCCCTCGGGAGTGACCTTTTTTTTTGTATCAATTAAAGGTGCTTGCCACTCAAGATGTTTCGGTTGTATCATTTTTCCTTATAGGAGTGAGAAAAACAACAGTTTCTTTAAGTGTTATCATGAATATCCATTTCTCTCTCCTCTCTCTTATCACTCATTTTTTGTTTATTGCTTCTGCTCCTAACAATCCGTCCTACTTGCTGCACCACACTCCCAGTCCCCTGTCAGCATCAGAAATCCATCTCCCGCAGTCAGCAGCACATTAATACAAGTTCTGGTCAGATCCTACATGGCTGCTATGCATTAAGCTAACACAACGTCTGCTTTTGGTTTTGTACAGAGGTCCTTCAAAAAATGCAACGCTTTAATTGATATAGACTACTTTGACTGTTTTTGTTGAAGTGTGATTTTAGGGGTGCAACTGCAGAGCTAATTTTTCCAGTATGCAAAGGTTTAGGTGCAATTTTACCTGGATATCAATGTTTTGCAGGGATTGACATCCAATGGTAAATTGTGCATACATTGCATGTACAATGGGCATTGCCGGTATATAGTACATCTAAAGCTGTGGTGCAGCTTTCAGTATCACTGCCCACTGGTGCAGCTTATAGCTCAGAAAATCTGAGGTGAGACCATGATCTGATGACTCAGCTACTCTCTGTATCTCATTGATATCTGATACCGAGTGGATCCTAACTATTTGCTCCAGTGCTATGAGCACTGATTAATATAAAGCAATGAATTGTATATCTACAGCTTTAAAATAGCAGTAGCCTATAGCACTGGATAATATCTGGGGAGAACAATGCTACTCTTACCAGAACTATTGCACAGCCCCCAGGGCGGTGGGTGTTGTCCCGTAGTTTGTGCAAATAAAGTAAACACACACACACACACACACACACACATTCACCTCCCCCCCCACACACACACCCAAAGTAGTACAGAGAAAAGGCCTGCATTTCTTAGTGATAGTGTTCCCTTGCACAGTGTATGGTGCCCCTAAAACAAAAGAACACACACACACACACACACACACACACATCTGAAAGAAGGACAGCAAGTTACATGGATACACCACAGGGAAAACCTAAATTGGTAGGAATGCAGCAATTTCAAGTTTCAACCCAAAGCCTTCAGCATACAGAATAAACAGCATAAACTCTGGATTTCTCAGATTTCCAAATACCAACCCCGTAACATGAGGGCTGATGTCAGTAGTGAGCCACACATTTACACAAACATCTTAATGTCTACTGAAGTCAATCAGAGTTAGGAACCATCAAGTTATATACTGTACATGCTGGTATGAACAGTGAGTGAACCCCCACCTTACTGATTGGTTACACCACCATAGGTAATTCAAGGTTCAAAATCATTCAACAGGTCAGCAGTGGATACTGTCCCAAATATTAATCCAATTTCAAACTCACCTGTTTCACTCTTAGAGCCACCACCATTGTCAAAACCAAAAAATGTTGAGAAGGACCTTCATGTTTACAGTTTTTCTGTAGAAAGCCATCTGCCCGTTTGTCATGCTCAGTCCCAGCTGTATAACCTCCAAAGGTGCTGCCGACTGGGAGTGTGAGGCTGTCGTCTGCTGAGCCTCGTAGAAGCAGGCAACTTTCCTGTTGTTTACATACATAGATACATAGATACATAGATACATAGATACATAGACAGTGTCGGCAGATAAGGGCCTATGGCGCACCCAGTCTGCTACACCACTATCTTTTTTTAGAGAGATAACTGTCACTCACTTGTTCATGTGCATAGAGCCACGTACAGAATGGAACTGGAAGTGAGCATGGGAGCAAGAAAACAGTGCAGTGGAGGGGGAAGGAACAGCACTGTGGTGAATGGAGAGGATGCAGAGAGATGTGCTTAAGCTCTACTCCAGTACACTCAGTGAAAGGAGATGGTTTAGGTATCCAGTTGCATACTTCCAGAGCCCCTTTCTTCTACTGATGTCATCACAATACGTCAGCATAGAACTTGCTATGCTGGTGTAAAAATCCATTCAATGCAATAAAGCCTGCAGCAAGCAAACCACAATGTTGGGATGTACTGGCAGGAGTTTCATAGCATAAGAAAAGTGGTAATACTACCTCTTCATAGAGCACTGTGCAGATTTGGAGTTCCCAGCTAAGGAAAGGAAAAGACAAGCTGGAGACTCTACATGGTACTGACCTACCCTCCAGTATGGTTAGAGAAGGCAGCACTAGTCATTGTTGCATGCCCTTTGTCCTTGTCTGTATCAATTGTTATTGTATTGTCTGACTGTAAAATCGTAATTCTTTCAATAAAGTTTACTATTATAAAAAAGCTGGAGACTGTGCAGCATTGGACAACCAAAATGATGTGGAGCCAAGTTATTCAGACCCTTCTCTGCCTGTTTTAGATTGTCTAGGAGTTAACTACTTTTTTACAACTTTGACTTCCATCTGCAAACCTGTTGATATACCTCGTTTCACTTTTCTGGCTACAAACCCAACCACCAGAAGTGAAGCTAGGCCTTTTATGTTACATATTGCATACATGCTATTTACAAGCTGGTTGTAAGCTGAACTTTATACTGTGCCAAAATATTAATGTTGAAAGTTTCCATGGATGCAGGAATCACTTTAATTTTGCATGATTCAATATGTGAACATTTAACTTGCATTTCTGTCACCCCAAGTTTCTGGACTGACCCAAATTTTAGAAGACCCTTACCCCTACTTTGCCGTGCTATTGCAAACCCTCAACTATAGTTGAACCCTCCTTTTCAATCAGGTAGCCAACTTGATGAACTTGAATAAAACAGATTGGGTGCCTTTAAACAGCCTTTCTGACATTACTAAGATATAAAATTAAATGTGTGATGTATGCATCAGAAGTCCTGATCTCAAAGTTATACATAAAAGTAGTTAACTCCAAGATGATCTGAAACAGTCCAAGACATGCCTCATTAACTTGATTAGATTTACACCCTTACAAATATGGTGCATTAGGGCTGCATTACAACAGACCCAGTGCAATTGAATATTATTAACCATTCCTGACTCTGGAAATAAATGTCTTACCCATTTAGTTATAATAATGGCATATAAAATGTAATGGCAAGCAAAACCCACCCTTCACCCCCACTCTTCTGAAATTTGGACAGCTACTCCAGGATCCAATGCTGGATCAGCCCACGACATCAAAACACAAAAGAGAAAGTGTGAATGGAGTAAGGACTCAATGTCTGTCATCAGATTTGAACAACTGTTTTCAACTGTTTTGATATATCAGTAAAGTATTCTATTTTTGCATGAAATCTGGTGAACAGTTTACAGGCATCTACTACAAGTTGTTGTGTAAAGGCCAGTTAATCTAGATTACGAACATACGAACATACGAAATTTGCCAGCAGATAAAGGCCTAGAGGTCTATCAAGTCTGCTCGAATGTGCAGCTAGCACCCTTATTCTGCAGCTGCCCCTTCCTTCCACCCTTCCCCTTTATTAACCCTCCCCCTTGTCCTGTCCCATCCTCGTTTGAAGCAGTCCACTGTTCTACTGCATACCACTTCTGCAGGTAACGCATTCCACCCAGCCACCACCCTCTCTGTAAAAAAGTGTCTCCTCATCTCCCTCCTGAACCTTTCTCGCTCCAGTCTCATATCATGGCCCCTGGTGGCCCTCCCCTTCCTTACTTTGAACAGCCCCTCTGTACCCATCTTGTTTATTCCTTTCATGTATTTAAAGGTTTCAATCATGTCACCCCTGTCTCTCCTCTCCTCCAGTAAGTACATGTTCAACTCCTTCAACCTCCTCTCGTATGATAAGTCCCCAAGCCCCTTGATCATCTTTGTCGCCCTGAGCTGCATACCCTCCAGTAACTTAATGTCCCTCTTCAGATACGGACACCAGTACTGCACGCAGTACTCCAGGTGTGGTCTAACTAATGACCTATACAGTGGCAAAATCACTTCCTCCCTCCTTGAGGATATACCCCTTGCAATACAACCCAGCATTTTGTTGGCTTTTGCAGCTGCCTTCCTACACTGTGCCGAGTTGTTCATTGACTCTGTAATGAGCACACCCAGATCCTTCTCCTCCTCTGTCTGGACTAGCTGCACTCCCCCCAGCTGGTAACTCCTCCTTGGGTTCTTCATCCCAAAATGCAGCACCTTGCACTTTTGGCATTAAACCCCAGTTGCCAGGTGTCTGACCAGGTTTCAAGCTTTGCCAGATCATCCTGCAACCCCTGCCATCCCCTAGGTCATCCACCACTGTGCCAACCTTGGTATCATCAGCAAACAGACTGATCTTGCTCTTGATGCCCCATGATATGTCTGCAATGAACATCCCAAACAACACTGGTCCCAACACCGAGCCCTGTGGGACACCGCTCATCACTGCCCTTGGGTTTGAGGCTCCCCACCCACCACCACCTCTGTTGCCTTCCCTGCAGCCAGTTTCCTACCCATCTCACCAGCTTTGCCCCCCTGTGGCTACTAACTTCCTTCCCAGCCTTCCATGTGGCACACGGTGAGATGCCTTACTGAAGTCCAGATACAGGACATCCACTGCATGGCCCCTGTCCAGTTGCCTAGTTACCCAGTCTTAGAACTGACCAGGTTGGTTTGGCAGGCTCTGCCACATAGGAAGCCATGCTGTCTGCTGTCCTGTAGTCCATGGCCTCTGGGAGGCCACCAGCCTCTCCTTCAGGATAGTCTCCATTAGCTTACTCACGATGGATGTGAGGCTCACTGGTCTGTAGTTTCCCGGTTCATCCTTGGGGCCACTCTTGTGGAGGAGCACCACATGAGCCATCCTTCAGTCGTAGGTCACACCCCAAATGTAGTGAGGCATTAAATAGGTCTGCAAAGGTCCTGCAAGGACCTCTGCCAGCTCCTTCAGTACCCTGGGGTGGATGCCATCTGGGTCTGGCGCCTTGTCCACCCTCAGTGCCTTCAAACCCTCTCGAACTCTGCCCTCCATGATTTCCCCATCTGTCACCACTCCCCGCTTCTGCCATTTCTCCCACCTTGGGTGTCACCCCCTCTTCTTTTTAGTAAATACTGAGCATAAGTACTCATTTAGTGCTTCCGCTTTATCGTACCCTGCTTCCACCCAACCCCCCTCCTTACTAATCCTTACTATGTGGTCCTTACAGCTCCTTTTCTCCCTGATATACTTAAAGAAGTCCTTCTCCCCCTTCTGGCTGCCTTGTGCCAGCCAGAGTTCCATAGATGCTTTGGCTCCCCTTACTGCCCTTGTCACCTCCTTCGATTCTGTCAAGTACTCCTCTCTGTCCTCCCCCCTCCCTGTTTTCTTGTACTTCCTAAAGGCAGCTCTTTTCCTCCTTACCTTTTCCATGATGTCCTTGCTCAACCAGCTTGGTTTCTTAGCCCTAGCCTTCTTGCTCTGGGCTTTGCAGCAGGTTTTGGTTGCCTCCACGATCTGCAGCTTTATGAGCTCCCACCTCTGGTTAGTATCCATACTAGATTGAATTCTGGCCAGGTACCCTTTTACTACTTCCCCCATTCTCCCAAATTCGGCCCTCCTTAAGTCCAGCACTCTTGTGCCAGATTCCACTCCTTCCTTGCCCATATCCAATGTGAGCCATACTGAGTGGTGGTCACTCCCTCACAGCGGTTCCTCCACTGTAAGTTCTCTCACAAAGTCCCCATTTGCCAGCACAAGGTCAAGGGTATTCCCTAACCTGGTTGGTTCACTGACCATTTGCAGCAGGAAGCTGTCCTGGAAGGCATCCAGCAGTACCTGCTCCCTTCTGTTCCTGGTTGTTGGGGTGCTCCAGTCCACTCTTGGCATGTTGAAGTCCCCCACAATCACCACACTACCCTTCTCGCAGGTCCTCCTGATCTGTCCCGCTAGTTCCTTGTCTAACTCCTCCGTCTGAGATGGTGGCCTGTACACCACTCCCATTCTAAGAATCCTATTCTTGGAATCCTGGATTTGCACCAAAGTGACTCCGTACTACCCTCCTCCCTTCCTCCCTTACACACTTCAGTCCTTCCTTCACATAGTGCCACCCCCTTCCCAATCACCCTGTCCCTATGAAATAACCTGTGCCCTGGTACAGACAGGTCCCAGTCATTATATTGGGTGGCCCATGTTTCCATGATGGCTGCAATGTCCACCTTCCCTCTGCCATGAGAACCTGTAACTCTGCAGTTTTCCTCCCAAGGCTCCTAGCATTAGGGTAACCACCTTCCACCTTCCCCCTCCCATCCTGCCCTCCTTTCCTAGCATCACCAATAGTACTTGCCATTTGTCCTTTGTCACTGTTATGGGGGTAAGCATATGATTTCCCAACCTGTGGTCTCTGCATATCTCTTCCCCAACTGCCACCCCCACTCCTAGTTTAAATTCCCAACTTCCTCTATATACTCTTCCATCCTCTGTTTCAACACTTTCTTTCCATCCTCACTCAAGTGTAGTCTGTCCTTGGCATAGAGACTACTGTCCTTCCAGGTCCTCCCACCCCCCAACAGCCCATACCCTTTAGCACAACACCAGGTTCTTAGCCATCCGTTAAATTCCTCTATTCTCAGCTTTCTTGCTGTGCTTGCCTTTGGCACTGGAAATATCTAGGAAAAAGTTATTGATCTTCCTGCCCCCTCACATAATTGTGCTAGTTCCTCAAACCTCCTCTGGACTATATCTACTGTCTTGTCAGCCAGGTCGTTTGTCCCAAGATGAATAATTAAATGAGGCTTGTCCCTACCCCTTCTAGCATATTTCAGAACAGACTGTCCCACCCTTTCTGCTGTCATTCCTGGCATGGCCTCCACCCAAATGCGACTATGCCTCTCCCCCTTGCTACCCCACCTAACTCCTCTTAGTATTGAGTCTCCCAGCACTAAGATTCCACCCCTCTTACTCCCTGCTTGCTTGCATTCATCTCCCTCTCTAATTTCCAGCTCCTCTTCCTCCTCCTGCACATTATTTCCCCCTTTTACCCCTGTTGCAGTTCTCCCAGCAGAACTTCCCCCACTCCAGTTTGGTCCAAGCATTTATGAATTACTTCTCTAATTTCATCATTTCCGTCCTCCACTTTCTTCCTCTCTAGCAGTGCAGAGCTGTTTTCTGAAGACCCTTCACAAATGCCAGCTCCCTCGCTCTTCATAGTACCCTGTTCTCTCCTTTCCACTTCATGACTTTTGCCACTTCCTCGCCCCCCTCACAAGTCCCTATCTCCTCCTTCCATTTGACTTTTGTCTCCTGACCTGGTTTCCCCGGCAATCGTTCTTCCTGGCCTGGGCCCCTTTGTCTCTGCTTCCCTTCTTCTGACCCTCTCCTGACCACTGTTGGCTTAAATCGTCCTCCCTCATCTCCCTTTCTTCCTCCCTCCAGTATTGGGCTAATCCCACCCCCAATCTGCCTTGCCTGTCTTAGTTCCTCCTGCAGGCCCTCAATCTCCTTTCTAAGTTTTTCTATGTGGTTGCACACTAAACATCCTCCCACACTCCAGGCAATGTTTAGAAAGATTGGTGCACTGCAGTTGTTGCAGCCTACCACCCTACCCATTGCTGTCACTGCCCACCAGTGACCCCCCACCCTTCTAGATGCAGGATACCAAACACTCCCCCAAGTCTCCCCCTCTCCCCCTCTATCAGTGTAAAACATTTTCTTTATTTCCCTTACCTCCTTTGTTGCACACGTTTAGATATATTGAGCAACTGCTTTTGATATTCCTATCCTTCCTATCCACACTCAAAAAGAGACTTTAAGTAGTCATTGCACAACCTCCTTCAAACTCCTACTCCTCCTTTTCCGCAATGCAATATCAATGTGAAGAAGTAATAATGAAAGTTCCTAGATTTGCATTTACTTCTCTTCCACTCAGAGAGCAGTCACCTCTTCACTTGCTACTGTTCCTTTCCTGGATGTCTGATTTTGCTATGACAGGTGTATATCCTTTGCCTGTTTGAGGAAGTGATGTCAGAACTCCTAGTATAAAGGAAATAATGGACCAGGGGTGGGTGGGGTGAGGGGTTTGGGTGGAGTGGGACCAACCCAAGTCTTCCAGAAACAATCAGGTAGCTGATGCCTTTGGTCAGACCATTAGCACCCTTCCCCCACTGTGCACTCAAACTTTGCAGCTAGTGAAGCCAGCAACAATGAATCACAATTCTACTCAAAGCCCCCAAAATAGGTTTGCTACCCAAAGAAACAGGACACCAGTTCAAACAGCTTCACCAACAACACATCAAAATAGGCTTGGAATTAGAAGATATAGGTGTCCATTTTAAAGAAACAGACCCAGTTAAATTACACCAATTATGTTTTAAACAGAAGAAATAGGCTTCAACAAATGCAGCCTGCCACACAGTGAACCAAACAAATGAGCCCACTTACGGCTACCAAAACAGGTTTCAAAATTCCAACAGCCCCAAACAATACCCTGCTAGCCCCTTAGTAGTAAGAAAGAAAAGAAATAACATTCTACCAAGTAGAATCCATGAAAAACAATGTAAAACAAGAAGCTACTGTACTGTAGATCTGATCCTGTCCCCCTTCTAGTTCCTTCTGAGAAGCCAAAGCACTGACTCCACACCTGATTCAGCTCTGCCTCCCTACTGAGTGACACCTGGCCAGACAATTAGCACCCTTCCCCCACTGTGTACTCAAACTTTGCAGCTAGTGAAGCCAGCAACAATGAATCACAATTCTACTCAAAGCCCCCAAAATAGGTTTGCTACCCAAAGAAACAGGACTCCAATTCAAACAGCTTCACCAACAACACAGCAAAATAGGCTTGGAATTAGAAGATATAGGTCTCCAATTCAAAGAAACAGACCCAGTTAAATTACACCAATTATGTTTTAAAACAGAAGAAATAGGCTTCTACAAATGCAGCCTGCCACACAGTGAACCAAACAAATGAGCCCACTTACAACTACCAAAACAGGTTTAAAAATTCCAACAGCCCCAAACAATACCCTGCTAGCCCCTTAGCAGTAAAAAGGAAAGAAACAACATTCTACCAAGTAGAATCCATGAAAAACAATGTAAAACAAGAAGCTACTGTACTGTAGATCTGATCCTGTCCCCCTTCTAGTTCCTTCTGAGAAGCCAAAGCACTGACTCCACACCTGATTCAGCTCTGTCTCCCTACTGAGTGAGACCTGTCCAGACAATTAGCACCCTTCCCCCACTGTGCACTCAAACTTTGCAGTTAGTGAAGCCAGCAACAATGAATCACAATTCTACTCAAAGCCCCCCAAATAGGTTTGCTACCCAAAGAAACAGGACACCAATTGGAGATACAGGAGAGTTAAGGACCCCTCGTGCGTGTAGAGGTAAATACAGCAGTATGGCCTCTCATCGCGAACATGTTGCAAGCCTACTGCCTTGATGTCACCTTTAGAAAAAAAATGTCCGGTCTGCAAAATAAATTTATAAAACAAAAAAAAGAAAGCCGAAATACGGAAATAGAATGGGGGGTGTGGGGGCGGAGCCCACCAATTACAACCACAACTATAAAAATTGTCCGGTCTGCAAAAACAGAAGCCACAACATAAATAAAGCCAAAATACTGAAATAGAAGGGGGGAAGGGCAGAGCCCCCCAATTACAACTATAAAAAAATGTCCGGTCTGCAAAAACAGAAGCCACAACATAAATAAAGCCTAAATACTCCCTTTAGCCAAACATAAAAGGAATAAAATGACACGCATGCAGTAGGTGTTAATAGCATGTAATGGCCAGGTAGACAGATAGCAGATTTTTTATTTTAATGGGTTCACCACAATATATCCCAGGCACATTGCCTTAGGGGTAGCTGGTCCATTCCACTGGGGTGTCAAACAGATGAGGCATACTGATGAGTCCTGGTAGGACGAAACACATGTCTATGTCTTCTGTTAACGCCCTTTGCAAACTGTGTGAGAGGCCTTTCGGCACCATGCAATTCTGCTTAAAGTTGGACCAGCATAACATTCTGTGGTGATTTTCATATGCAGCCCATGATGCTTTGCATTGTGGGGGCATGTGTGATTTTGTATTTTCAGATAGCAGATAGTGTTGTGACAGAAGCCTATATGTGACATACTAGTAATGAATTATGTGTACAGTAAACTGTGTACAGTGCAATAAATACTTTTTTTTTTTTTTGGCAAAATGTGGCTGGGCTTCTACACATCTTCTACAGTATTTAGTGCAATTAATAATAATTTTTTTCCCCAATGTCGTGGCTGGGCAACAACTGTGAGGACTGTCCATATTGAAAAGGGGGCGTGGAAAAAATGCCACTGCAGCTACTGATTATCGTAGTCTACTCGATTTCCGATTTCGCGCACGAGGGATCCTTAACTCTCCGGTATCGCCCACCAATTCAAACAGCTTCACCAACAACACATCAAAATAGGCTTGGAATTAGAAGATATAGGTCTCCATTTCAAAGAAACAGACCCAGTTAAATTATTCCAATTATGTTTTAAACAGAAGAAATAGGCCTCTACAAATGCAGCCTGCCACACAGTGAACCAAACAAATGAGCCCACTTACAACTACCAAAACAGGTTTCAAAATTCCAACAGCCCCAAACAATACCCTGCTAGCCCCTTAGTAGTAAGAAAGAAAAGAAACAACATTCTACCAAGTAGAATCCATGAAAAACAATGTAAAACAAGAAGCTACTGTACTGTAGATCTGATCCTGTCCCCCTTCTAGTTCCTTCTGAGAAGCCAAAGCACTGACTCCACACCTGATTCAGCTCTGCCTCCCTACTGAGTGACACCTGGCCAGACAATTAGCACCCTTCCCCCACTGTGCACTCAAACTTTGCAGCTAGTGAAGCCAGCAACAATGAATCACAATTCTACTCAAAGTCCCCAAAATAGGTTTGCTACCCAAGGAAACAGGACACCAATTCAAACAGCTTCACCAACAACACATCAAAATAGGCTTGGAATTAGAAGATATAGGTCTCCAATTCAAAGAAACAGACCCAGTTAAATTACACCAATTATGTTTTAAAACAGAAGAAATAGGCTTCTACAAATGCAGCCTACCACACAGTGAACCAAACAAATGAGCCCACTTACAACTACCAAAACAGGTTTCAAAATTCCAACAGCCCCAAACAATACCCTGCTAGCCCCTTAGCAGTAAGAAAGAAAAGAAACAACATTCTACCAAGTAGAATCCATGAAAAACAATGTAAAACAAGAAGCTACTGTATTGTAGATCTGATCCTGTCCCCCTTCTAGTTCCTTCTGAGAAGCCAAAGCACTGACTCCACACCTGATTCAGCTCTGCCTCCCTACTGAGTGAGACCTGGCCAGACAATTAGCACCCTTCCCCCACTGTGCACTCAAACTTTGCAGTTAGTGAAGCCAGCAACAATGAATCACAATTCTACTCAAAGCCCCCCAAATAGGTTTGCTACCCAAAGAAACAGGACACCAATTGGAGATACAGGAGAGTTAAGGACCCCTCATGCATGTAGAGGTAAATACGGCAGTATGGCCTCTCATCGCGAACATGTTGCACGCCTACTGCCGTGATGTCACCTTTAGAAAAAAATGTCCGGTCTGCAAAATAAATTTATAAAACATAAAAAAGAAAGCCAAAATACGGAAATAGAATGGGGGGTGTGGGGGCTGAGCCCCCCAATTACAACCACAACTTTAAAAATTGTCCGGTCTGCAAAAACAGAAGCCACAACATAAATAAAGCCAAAATACTGAAATAGAAGGGGGGAGGGGCAGAGACCCCCAATTACAACTATAAAAAAATGTCCGGTCTGCAAAAACAGAAGCCACAACATAAATAAAGCCTAAATACTCCCTTTAGCCACAACATAAAAGAAATAAAATGACACGCATGCAGTAGGTGTTAATAGCATGTAATGGCCAGGTAGACAGATAGCAGATAGTGTTGTGACAGAAGCCTATATGTGACATACTAGTAATGAATTATGTGTACAGTATACTGTGTACAGTGCAATAAATACTTTTTTTTTTTTTTTGGCAAAATGTGGCTGGGCTTCTACACGTCTTCTGCAGTATTTAGTGCAATTAATAATAATTTTTTTCCCCAATGTCGTGGCTGGGCAACAACTGTGAGGACTGTCCATATTGAAAAGGGGGCGTGGAAAAAATGCCGCTGCAGCTACTGATTATCGTAGTCTACTCGATTTCCGATTTCGCATACGAGGGATCTTAACTCTCGGTATCGCCCACCAATTCAAACAGCTTCACCAACAACACATCAAAATAGGCTTGGAATTAGAAGATATAGGTCTCCATTTCAAAGAAACAGACCCAGTTAAATTATTCCAATTATGTTTTAAACAGAAGAAATAGGCTTCTACAAATGCAGCCTGCCACACAGTGAACCAAACAAATGAGCCCACTTACAACTACCAAAACAGGTTTCAAAATTCCAACAGCCCCAAACAATACCCTGTTAGCCCCTTAGTAGTAAGAAAGAAAAGAAACAACATTCTACCAAGTAGAATCCATGAAAAACAATGTAAAACAAGAAGCAACTATACTGTAGATCTGATCCTGTCCCCCTTCTAGTTCCTTCTGAGAAGCCAAAGCACTGACTCCACACCTGATTCAGCTCTGCCTCCCTATTGAGTGACACCTGGCCAGACAATTAGCACCTTTCCCCCACTGTGCACTCAAACTTTGCAGCTAGTGAAGCCAGCAACAATGAATCACAATTCTACTCAAAGCCCCCAAAATAGGTTTGCTACCCAAGGAAACAGGACACCAATTCAAACAGCTTCACCAACAACACATCAAAATAGGCTTGGAATTAAGAAGATATAGGTCTCCAATTCAAAGAAACAGACCCAGTTAAATTACACCAATTATGTTTTAAACAGAAGAAATAGGCCTCTACAAATGCAGCCTGCCACACAGTGAACCAAACAAATGAGCCCACTTACAGCTACCAAAACAGGTTTCAAAATTCCAACAGACCCAAACAATACCCTGCTAGCCCCTTAGTAGTAAGAAAGAAAAGAAACAACATTCTACCAAGTAGAATCCATGAAAAACAATGTAAAATAAGCAGCTACTGTACTGTAGATCTGATTCTGTCACCCTTCTAGTTCCTTCCTTACATCTGCATTATTTTTTTATTTTGTTTTGAAAGGTTTGTTCTGGCACACAAATATATATTTGTGAAAATATGTACAAAATTATTTAATTTGATGATTTTATTGATTTGGACTCATTTTGTAATTTTGCATGCACTGTGACACTCCTTATGTTGCACCCTTCCCCCCAGATGTGGCATAAAATGAATCCTTTTCATCCATTCCACCTTCCAAATGGAAATAAAAAAATAAAAAAAAGAAATAAACTAGTTAGGGGTGCACAGACAGAATATTGTGGTATTATTGTCACAGCTGGACCCTTTTATTGTACTTATTACTCTGTTTCCTTTCAAACGGCATCTGTACTGCCAGCTTGCTCTGGCTGCTGCTGCTGTTGGGCCTCATTTGCTAGAGCTACCACTCCAGCTACCTCAGACAGATTTTGGGGCTGATTTAAAGCATACGACTGAATAAGGAACAGAGAGAATTACTCTTAAAAAGACCTTTTGTGTATGGCTTTATTTTGAGCCAGAGCAGTTGCACCCTCTTCTCCTGATGTAACTTCACCCTACTGGCAATGAGCTCTGCACCAAAGAAAAACTAGTTTGAACAGTAACAGATTACCACTACGGGACCCACTATTCTTCATGTTTAGCTCTTGAAGACGACCATTAAACTCAGCATAACTAGTGCCATAACAAACCTAATTCTAAAGCCCAGCTTTCCAACTTCTTTGTCTGTTCTGGTACTTTAAAAAGAATACAGTTATATATATATGCTGGTGTGCACATTAACACCCACCTTACAGACCGGTTTACTTGACTCATTTCTTAATAGCCTGTACTATTCCTTTCTCTTTTCTTGCCATAGCCCCTCTGATGGCATTTCCAGCTTATCTCTGCTTCTACAGATATTCCTCTCTATCTTCTTCTTTCAGTGTCTCCTTGTATTTCCTGACTGCCTTACTTTTTTCCTCACACTTTCTTAGCTACTGACTTAGAGAACCACAGTGGCCACTTCTTTCTTTTGCTTTTGCTAAGCAGTTTGACACATTAAGTTGTCACTCCTGCTATGAATCTCCTGAGTCTAACCCACTGTTCTTCTACTCCTACCCTGTACCTTCTGCTGCCAGGGCAATTTTGAGCTGCCCCCCCCCATCCATGAAGTTGGCCTTTTGAAAATTTAGGACCTTAATCTTTGTATGGCTTTCTGCTGCCAACATGTTGACTCTAAACCACATAGTTCTGTGGTCACTGGTACCAAGGGGACTTCCAACCTCAACATTCATGATTCTGTCCCAGTTTGTCAGCACTAAGTCCAGTACAGCCCCCTCCTTGCTGGGCTCAGCCACAAGCTGTCTTAGGTTTTCCCCATACATGGCAGACATGTGGTCTCTGCTCCTTGATGTACTCGCAGTCTAGGTATTCCAATCTGCATCCATTATGTTGAAGTCACCAATTAGTAGTACTTCCCATTTGGCCGCTATATTATGGATGACCTCCACTATTACCAGATCTATATCCTCCCCCTGTGTGGCAGGCCTGTAAACTACACCAGCATGGATGGCTATATTGTTCCCCAATCCCTGAGTGACCCACAATGCCTCTGCTTCTTCCTTGTATCCCTGAGCCTCCATAGCATAAATCCCTTCCTTAACATACATAGCAATCCCTCCTCACCTCTTCTCCCTTCCCTATCCTTCCAAAAAAGTGTATACCCTAGTATGACTGCATCCCAGTCATTGTTCCCTGCATACTATGTCTCTGTAATAGCCACAATGTCCAGGTTTGTGTCTGCCATCAGTGCCGTTAGGTCTGGGATTTTGTTTCACAGACTGCGGGCATTTGTGCACGTGACCTTCCACTCTGTGTACCCCTTAACATTTCTTGTTTATTGGTCTGTATCACGCACCGCATTAGCAATATACCTTCTGTTCTCTCCCCAATTGTAACCATGGTAGTTTCATGGTTGGATATTATGCTAGTTATTGAGTCCTCTCTGCTTTCTGTTATGTCCTGTAGGAGGGCGCTATGATAATCCCCTTGACTGTCTGTGCTTCCTCCCTTGGCAAGTTTAAATGATCACTAAGGATGCACTTAAACTTCTCAGCAAGGATACCTTTGCCCCCCCCGATAGATGCAGGCCATCTGGAGAATATAGTCCTTCATTCCTCCAAGTGAGGTTCCAATCCCCAATTAAACCATACCCCACCTCTCCACACCATTTCTTCAACCATTTGTTGAATTCAGTGATGCAGATGTCCCTCTCTTCCCCCTTGTCATGGACAGGTAGCACCTCTAAGAAGGTCACATAGAGTGCTACTTGCCCAAGACTCCTCCCCAGCTCCCTGAACTCTTCCTGTACTCTTCCTACATCTACCACCTCTCTAGCCAAGTCATTAGTCCCCAAATGAATAATGACATCCAGCTCCCCCCTTCCTTGCTAATGCCCTTGCAATCCTAAGGATTTACTTGCCTTCCTTCTGAACTGTGCCTCCAGGTAAGCACATTACCTACCTCTCACCATTGCTACCTGAGCCCAGCTCAATCCCTTGAACAATGGAGTCCCCAAACAGGATTTACTTCCTTTTCCTGTGTGTTCTCCTTGCATCTGCCCTTGGGGTTCCATCTTGGATGACTCCCTCAACCCCCATGGTGTTCACTTCCGGAGATGCTGCACAAACTCCATGCTCTTCCAGAATGGTATACGAGTTGTGAAGTGACACTGGCTGGGGGATGTACCTGCATCCTGCCTCCCTCACCCTCCCCAAGCCCATCATAGTCCATCCATCTCTACTTCTTGGCAACCTCTGAGAGAGTGATTGTGGACATGGTGGTCTCTGTACGGTGGGGGGGTGGCCTGTATTCTCACCAACTCAGCTCAGAGTCCAGCTAATTCCTCCCTCAACACTAGATGGTGTCAGTGGCTCAGCAGGTTGCACACTCACTTCTGGGGCAGGAAGATCAGAAGGCTGTGGATTCTATCCTCACACCAGGCACTTGGATTAAATCCCAGTACTGACACTGCAGTGCAGCATGATGGGGGCACTGCACTTCTAAGATGCCGTCTTTTGGATGAGACTTTAAACTGAGGTCCCATCTGCCTGTTCTGGTGGTACTTCAGATGGATGTTAAAGATTCCATGGCACTTCTCAAAAAAAAGTAGGATAATTTTATTGGTGGGAAAAGGGAAATATAATTTAAAAACAAAACAGACCACAAACTTTATACTAATATAATATATAAAAAATATTTACCTTCTTGATGTACTACATTCTATATTCATATTCTATTTTAACTTACTCTATATTTTACATTCTGTGTTGGGAATGGTACTGTATCAACGTACTTTGCTAAATCAGTAGGAGTGGAGAGAGAGGTTAATCGGGGGTGTGGCTTAGGCAGTATAAAAGCAGGTGACTCCAATTACAACTTCCTGCTGCTAGCTTTTGGTAGACAGAAATCTTGCTTGTAGAGCAGAAAGCAACTAACTAAAAAAGCTACCGCATTTCTTACTAAATGCCCTGCATCCCACCCCTCCACCTTCCCATCCTAAGCCAGTTCTACTTTTATAGCCACTGGATTTGACTGACAAACAGGAACTTCCTGTTTGGCAGTAGGAAGGGAAGGATCATAGAGAAACATTAGTTTTGTCAACCCTAAAGGATAAAAGTAGCTTTTCCCCCCCAGCAGCTGGTGGTCTGACTCTGAGCAAGGAAGAAGGAGGCTACTGAAGAATACAAGAAGTTGCTGTCCGAGAACAGGAAGAGTGAGAGTTGTAAGGAGAGGTGAGAGTAAGCATACAGAGAAACAGGAGAGGGGACACAAATTAAGACATGATGGGAGTGGTGCACTGCAATGGCTGTGGAGCAGCAGTACTTCAGGAGACATTCTGGAGGTTGTGATGCTGTCCTATTTGCAGGCATCTCTCTGGTCTGAGGGAGGAGGTTGCCCGTCTCTAGACTGACCTGGCTAGGATTCGTGAAACCTCCTCCCCCACCCAGGGACCACCAGGGCCACTCCTGCTACATCAGAGGTTGCCAAGAAAGAGGAGTGGTTGGACCAAGGTGGGATCAGGGAGGGAGAGGGTGGTGGAACAGAGGTGCATCCCTCCAGTTATACCTCTCCACAATTCATATGCTATTCTGGTGGATAGTGATTCCTCTATGGAGGTACCTTCAGTGGAGACCAAGGATGATGCTGGGAACCTCCACAAAGGAGACCCACAGGATGGTGGCATGGGACCCCATAGAGGAAAGAAACAACCCCTGATGGGGGATTCAATCATTGGGGGGAGGAAGGGCAGAGAGAGGTAAGGTGCCTGCCTGGTGCCACGGCTTGGAGGGACAGGAAGCAAATCCTCAGGATCATGGGAGCAGCTGCATGAGGGAGGGAGATGGATGTCATTGTCCATCTAGGGACAAATGACCTGGCTAGGACTGGGATCAGAGCAGTACAAGTGGAGTTGTAGAGTTGGGGAGAGGCCTTAGACAAGTAGCGCATACAGTAACCTTCTTGGAGGTGCTGCCTGTCTATGGCAAGGGTGATGTTAGGGTACTCCTCATCATGGAATTCATTGAATGGTCAAAAAACTGGTGTGGAGCTCAGGGTTTTGGCTTCATTGGGGACTGGGGAGCCACCTGGTGGGATGCAGGCCTATACTGGTGTGATGGTCTGCATCTGTCTGGGGAGGGATCCAGGATCCTAGGTGATAGGTTTAATTGCTTTATTGGCATGCATTTAAACTAACAAAGAGGAGAGGCACTGAAAAGGAGCAGGAAAATCCTAGCCTCCCCCCACAAAACAAGGTAATTTGTGAGGTAAACACCAAAGTAGAGAAGTCATTAGGGAGCAGGACAGGGGTAAATGCAAAAAAAGGCAAAGGCAGTAAGGACAGGGATGGGGCAGAAAGGGGTAAGGCCATCAAACATTGGAGGGTGATGAGTACCAATGTCCATAATCTGTGTAACAATCTCCCTGAACTAGTGGTCTTGATGGAAGAAGGATGCCTGGATATCGTGGCAGTCACAGAAACATGGTACACAGAGAACCATAACTGGGATGTCAACATACCAGGATACACAATCTACAGGAGGAACAGGGAGGGTAAAAGAGGAGGAGGAGCAGCTCTCTATGTAAGGGAGAGGATCAAAGCAACAGAACTAAAGAGAATACAGGGAACAGATGAGGCACTCTGGGTCACCTTGGAGACAAGACATGGCACCACAGTCCGCATGGGGGTTGTATACAGACCCCCATCTCAGGGGGAAGGAATTGACAAGAAAATGATAGAAGGCAAGCTTAGAATGGTAGAAAAAAGGAAGATATTGTTGATGGGGGACCTGAATATGCCAGATGTTAACTGGAGCACCTTTGCTGCAGGCACATCCAAGAGCAGGGTCATTCTTGATACCCTACAAGGGGCATGCCTCAGACAGCTAGTATTGGAACCCACTACGGAGGGAGCAATCTTAGACCTGGTACTCTCAAACAGGGATGGAGAAAGAATCTCAGATTTAGAAGTGGGTAGCCATCTGGGAACAAGCGACCACCAAACAGTATGGTTCATGATAAACACAGCCATTGAGTCAAGCCATATAAAAGCAAGAGTATTGGACTTTAGGAGGGCTGACTTTGGGAAAATGAGAGAGTGCCTTAGAAAAGCACTAGCAAAAAGGCAAGAAGGAGGGGTGGAGGAACAATGGGTTGTAACCAAAACAGCCATCACAGAGGCAACAAGCCTTTGTGTAAAGCAAATCAACAAAACACAATGAAGAAATAAAATGCTATGGTTCTCAAAAGAGGTGACAGGGAAGGTTAAGGAAAAAAGGATAGCATTCAGGAAATATAAGGAAACACAGAAAGAGCAGGATAGAGAACTTTTTCAGTTAAAGCAGAAAAAGGCAGGGAAAGCAGTCAGAATAGCAAAGGCCCAAACTGAGGAAAGGATAGCCAGCTCTGTTAGGAAGGGAGATAAGACCTTTTATAGGTACATTAGGGAGTGAAGAAAGACCAAGGGAGGGAGACTGAAGCTTAATAAAGGGGAGAAAATGTGGGCAGAGGGTGACAGTGAAAAGGCAGGGATACTGAATGAATATTTCTGCTCAGTAGTCACAAAGGAAGAGGAAGGGGAGGTACCTAAACCAAACAAGAGAAACACTCTGGAGATAGGGGGTCAATACCAGTCTATTTATAGAAGAAAGGGTTCTTAAAGAACTAGTAACATTCAAGGTGGACAAAGCAATGGGGCCTGATGAGATTCACCTAAGAATTCTAAAAGAACTAAGGGTAGAACTAGTGGCACCACTGACTACTTTCTTTAACAAATCATGGGAGGATGGGATGGTACCTGAGGATTGGAATAGGGCAGATGTGATTCCTCTTCACAAAAGTGGGAGCAGGGCAGAGGCAGAAAACTACAGAGAGGTTAGTTTGACCTCAGTGGTAGGGAAAATGATGGAATCACTTCTGAAGGAAAGAATTGTTGAGTACCTAGAGGCCATTGGGGCACAGGACCCAAGGCAGCATGGATTCACAGTGGGAAGGTTATGTCAGATGACTCTAATTGACTTCTTTGACTGGGTGACCAAAGTAGTAGACCAGGGAGGGGCTGTGGATATGGTCTGCCTAGATTTTAGCAAGGCATTTGATACAGTCCCACACAAAAGATTAATAAACAAGTTAGCCAGCCTTGGAGTGGGTCCCAAGATGGTAGCCTAAATAAAAAATTGGCTGGACAACAGGATACAAAGGATAGTAATAAACGGAGTCCACAGTGAAGTAAGGAGGGTTACTAGTGGGATATCACAGAGTTCAGTACTGAGACCAGTCCTTTTTAATGTCTTTATAAGTGACATTGCAGAGGAATGGAAGGAAAAGTATGTCTCTTTGCAGATGACACAAAAATCTGCAACAGGGTTGATACACAAGATGGAGTGGAAAGGATGAGAAGGGACTTGGCAAGGTTGGAGGTATTGTCAAATGTATGGCAGCTTAGATTCAATGCAAAGAAGTGCAAGGTAATGCACCTGGGAAACAAAATCCCAGGGGAAGAGTACACAATTGGGGATGAGATACTGACAACAATAAAAATGGAAAGGAACCTGTGGTAATTATATCAGATGACCTAATGGTGGGCAAGCAATGTGAGAAGGCAGTAAGGAAGGCTGGGGGGATACTGGGTTGCACAGGGAGAAGCATCATCAGTGGGAAACAGGAAGTTGTTATCCCTTTGTACAGACAGTTGGTGAGACCCCATCTGGAGTAATGTGTGCAGTTCTGGAGACCCCATCTCCACAAAGACATGGAGAGAGAGTGGAGGCTGTCCAGAGAAGGGCAACCAAAATGGTGCAGGGTCTGCACCAGAGGACATATGAAGAGAGGCTAAAGTAGCTTAATATGTACACACTTGAGGAAAGAAGGGAGAGGGGGGACATGATAGAAATTCAAGTACCTTAATGGAATCAACAAAGTCCAACAGGGTAGTATCTTTCAGAAAAAAAAAGTGCAAGAATAAGGGGGCACAATTTGAAGACAGAGGGGGATGGCTCAGGGGTAATGTGAGGAAGTAATTTTTCACAGAGAGGGTTGTGGATGTGTGGAACAGCATTCCTGAGGAGGTCATGGAGTCAAAAACAGTGGGGGAATTAAAGAATGCATGGGACAGAAATAAGGCAGTCCTAGTGGGAGGTAGGAGGAAGTAGGCTGTTGGTTAACTAGGATCTGCAGATTATCTGTTAGGTAGGAAAATTGGCAGACTAGGTGGGTCAAGTGGTCCTTATCTGCCATCAAGTTCTGTGTTTCTATGTACTTTTTCCATAAATGTCTCCTTCGACATGTCTACTTGCTGTAACACCCATTTGCATCTGGCCTGCAATATATAGTATTTTATGATTGTTAATGTGACTTGCAATGTATTTGCATAAATTTTACTCCATCTGGGAGAATAAAATGAGAAATTTAGTTCTGTATAGGTTAATGATTTAAACCAAGGTGTCTTCCAAATATCAGCTATTACTTCCTATACCTGTTTTACATATACACATTCTAAAAAGAGATGTTCCTGAGTTTCTAGCACATTTTGACATGTGGGTCTAGGGTAATATTTCTCATTTAGAGGTTTGTGCTTGTTGTTATTTTTTACATTTAACATGCCATGTTCCATCACCATCAACCAAAGTAAATCCCAGGAAAAAAAAGCAGGTATTTGATCATTTGATAATTGAGATGATGCTGTGTCTTTTGAATTTATTGGGCAGTTAGGTAGCGTTATTTCTACTTGTTGTTATAAACTCAGAATTAAGTCATAAATTCCTTGTCTTGTACAAGTGATTGCTAAATCAAAAGGTACTTTCCATTTTATCAATTTCTGGAATAGTGGCTTCACATAGGCTGGTATCACATTGGTTCTTGACAATATCCTGCTTTTTCCTTGAATCCATGCTGTTTTACAGATTGTGACCCATTCTAATATCAAGTCTTGCCATTGTTTTCTGCCTTGGTTTTGCCATCCTATCACATTTTGATTTAAAAATATGCTATAATAAATAACTAATGGATTAACCATGCCTATACCTCCTTTAAAGTTGGATTACTGACTTACAAAGCCCTACACGGACTTGGCCCTAACTACTTGAAAGAGCTTCTTGTACCTTACTGCCCTGAGCAACAGCTATGTTCCACTGACGAGGGGTTGCTGGAGATTCCGAGGGTGTCCTTAAAATCATCTGGGGCCCGTGCATTTATGTACGTGGTCCCTACCCTCTGAAATTCTCTCCCCAGTCAGCTTCAGGAGTGCGTGACCATAGAGTAATTTAAACAGGTGTTAAAAACTTCTTTTTATGGCATCAGGCCTTTAATGGAATGGACTGAAGGGACCCAGACAGATTATTTTACTGTTGTGTTTACTAATTTTATTATTGCTGTTTTAACTTTTCTGTACAGCGCCTTGATATCTTGGAATCTGCTTAACTAAATAAAGATTATTATTATTAAAGATTATCTCTTTTTATTGGATTTAGGTGGCTCCCCAAAGTGCTGTGAAAAATATACTAAATAATCTGGTCTCTAATTGTACTGAGGTGGGAACAGGAAGCTGATATATAAAAAAAATAGGCACTAGAAGTGTCTTGATTAACAATATCCTTTTCTTTTTGAAAATGTGTCTATGTATCCATGATTTTGACAAATTTTCTGCCATTGCCATCTTTTTTTCTTGGTTTAACAAGGTTAAATCTCCTGGCCCAAACATAATACCCAATATCGGAATGTGATCTTGTGATAAAGGTATTCCTGCATAGGAGATTTTTGCTTGTAGACTACCTCCCAACTGTAGTCATACACTTTTTCTTTATTAATTTTAGATCCTGAAACTTTTGAATATGTCTCAAGCTGTTGTGTGAGTTCTGTTTCTCTTGTGGTGTGTTTTAATACCAACACTATATCGTCCACATATGCCATTACAGTTACTGGGTTGCTATTTGTCACAAGTGTAATTCCTTCAATTCTGTTATTGTTCATTACCAGTCTTAAGAAGTGATCTATGCAGAATATATACAATAATGGGCTGATAGGACATCCCTGTCTCACACCTCTTTGAATTTGTACCTGATTTCCTGTCCAGCTATTTATTCTAGGTGTCACTGTTGCTGAATGATATAAGCATTTGATCCAGTCAATGAATCGATTTGAAATATCAAAGGACTGTAAGGTTAAAAACATATTCTCATGAGCTATAGAGTCAAATGCTTTCTGCTTGTTGAGACTCAGCAGAAATCCTTCTTTTCCATCTGAGTAATACTTTTACAAGATTTTACATATAACAACTAAAGCATTATGTATCGCCCGCTTTGTGAAGGAACATGTCTGAACTGTACTAATCAATGTTTCAGAAACTTGCGCTAATCTTTTGGTGAGGATTTTCCCAAGAATTTCGAAATCTGTGTTCATTAAGCTAATTGGCCTTCAGTTTGTAATGAGGTTCTTATTCCCTTTTTTATGCAAGAATATTAGATCTGCCACTGCCATTGATGTTGATGTGTTATTTGTTTCTAAACATTCATTAAATAAGAAGGTGAGTTCTGGGAGTAAATCTATCAAATATTGTCTATAAAATTCTGGGGTTAAACCATCAATTTCTGGGACACTGCCACCTTTCAGAGAAGTGACCATTAATTTAACTTCTGTTTCTGATATTGGTTTCTCCAGTGCATACTGTTGTGGTGGTGTTAAATGGGGAACTGTTATGTGAGAAAGGTATTGTTCAGGATTATGAATTACTGGGGGTGCTCCAAATGTATTGGATACATAATGGTCTACTATCTTCAGTATTACATCTGTCATTTTCTGTATCCTTTTATTTTCATTCTCTAGTTGTAATATTAGTTTTTTATTAGTCCTTTTCAGACTGTTTTTGTATGGATCAAAAGTCTGTTTCTTTCCCTCAGTTCTAGATCTAAGTTCTTGTTGTAGAGTCTTAGCCCTGTTGTGTTGTGAGTCACACATTTCCTTTTTTATATTCTGTATCTGTTTACTGTAATCAGTTTTAAGTGTCTCAGTTTTAGATATTAGAAGGTGAAGTTGTTTGTGGAGATTTAAATAATTTAAATAAGACTCTGTACTTTGCCTGCACACTAATTTGTGGAATAACGATCGGAAATTCTTTTTCGAGTCTTCCCACCATTCCATATAGAAATTATGCATGCAAAGGACTGATTTCCAGTCCACAATTGCTTCCATTGTGCCTTTACATCTTCTCTGTTGTCAATAAATTAGTATTTAATCTCCAGGTCCTTTACTACATGGTGGTGTAGCCTCCCACTGTATTTCTATCTCCAGTGCTCAGTGAGCTGAAAAGGCTATGTTATGTAATTTTCCCCCTTGACTTCTAAAATATTAAAAATGAAAAGAAAGTCAATCCTAGTGGAATGTGATCCCCTTATGTAGGTACACCCACTCTCAGCCTGTATCATTCTATAAGAGTCCGTTAAATTTGATGTTGTAATAATCTCTTTTAAAACATTGGTGTCACAATATAATTTGTTTGTTTTAAATCCTTTATCAACCTGAGTCAGGCTATAATTAAAATCTCTGCTCCAAATGACTAATCTGGCAGTATGTAAATAAGGTTGAATTTTATTAAATAATTTGACTCTGGCTGCTTTGCTTTGTGGTGCATAGATATTTATCAACCTAAGTCTAACAGTACCATACTGGATATCAACCAGCAATTACCACCAAGGTTCTAAATCAATTAATCTAGTTACTTTTAAATTTGAATTTAAAAATAGTATGCCAAGTTCATCACATACATCTAGACCTTGTGACCAAAAAGTAACCCATTTAGACCATAGTTTAGTAGCTTGTGTTACTTCATATAGTGATTTATGTCTTGTGTCTTGTAGGCAAATAATATCTACATTGTGCTGTGAGAGTTCTGAAAGGACTTTTAGACATACTAAGTTTCATACTAAGGATGGTAAGGAGCCAGAAGGCAGTTTCCCATATATGCTCCTATATTCCACTTCACTAATACTTAAAACCTCCTCCTCCCAATATGTAAACATTTAATTTCTCCTTAAACTCCCTTTTAGTTTACTAATCACCACCTGCAATGGCAAACAATACCAAACATTCACCACTCTAACAGTGTAAAAGTATTTCTGATTGATATGTGAAAACTTTCTTCCCCTGATCTGTAATGGATGATCTCGTGTTTGCATGTACGTGTCCTAATATTCAATATTTAATTCAGTAATAAGTGTTATAGTCTGCATAATATCATACGATAACAAGACATTCCCCTGTATACACCTGGTAGAAAGGGACATTAGATTTAATAGCCTCAGTCTTTCTGCATAACTAAGCCTCTCCATCCCCTTTATACTCTTAGTAAATTTTCTTTGCACTTTCTCAATTTTGTTTATTTCATGCTTCTTAAAGGGGTTCCATAACTGACTAGTGAATTCTAAGTGTGGGCGCACATAAGCCCTATATAGAGGCATCATCACATCAACAGTTCTTGAGGTGATGTTCCTTTTTATTGTCCAAATAATTCTAGTGGCTTTTTTTTATTGCTTCTGTAATTTGTGCTATGCTATCAAACTCACTGGTAATTTGTATTACCAAATCTCTCTCGCCACTTACTTCTGGCACTATAAAATTCTGTATATGATAATCAAATTTAATATTGTTTTTCCACATATGTAAAACCCTACACTTATTTAAATTCAATATCATTCCCATTTTTGTGTCCAATTAACAGTTATGTTGAGATCACGTTGAATACTTTCCACTTCACTTTTTGTACTGGAAGGGCCTCCTATTTTAGTGTCATCTGCATATTTTGACACCCAACTATCTAAATCCTGTGACAAGTCTGCAATAAAGATCTGAAACAACACTGGGCCAAGCATGGACCCCGGTGGCACCTTACTAGTAACAGCCCCCAACCCCAACAGGTGGCCATTCACTACCACTCTCGGGGTACGACCATACAACCATTCTTTTATCCAGTCTGTATGGACATATGTAAAACCCTACACTTATTTAAATTCAATATCATTCCCATTTTTGTGTCCAATTAACAGTTATGTTGAGATCACGTTGAATACTTTCCACTTCACTTTTTGTACTGGAAGGGCCTCCTATTTTAGTGTCATCTGCATATTTTGACACCCAACTATCTAAATCCTGTGACAAGTCTGCAATAAAGATCTGAAACAACACTGGGCCAAGCATGGACCCCGGTGGCACCTCACTAGTAACAGCCCCCACCCCCAACAGGTGGCCATTCACTACCACTCTCAGGGTACGACCATACAACCATTCTTTTATCCAGTCTGTATGGACAAGATCCACTCTTAAGTTGTTAAGTTTTTCTATAATTGCCCAATGGGGAGTTACATCAAACGCTTTTGCAAAATCAAGGTAGGTAATGTCACATGGAAAATTTAAATCTAGAATGGAGTTGACTTTCTCATAAAAACATAACAAGTTAGTTGTTAAACCCATGCTGGAGGCTATCACAATCCCTCACAGATGTGGATAAATGATCTTTAATTATAGCTTCTAAAATTTTACAACAAACACTAGTAAGGCTGATAGGTCTATAATTTTCTTCTCTTGCTTGATCCCCTTTTTTGTAGATTGGCATAACATGGGCTATTTTCCAATCCTGTGGTATAGTACTTGTGGCTATTGATTGCTCAAATATAATCTTTAATGATTTCATAATGCAATTAATCATAATTTGTAGTAATCTTGCTGAAATTGTATCTGGTCCAGGGCAAGAATTGCTTTTTAAGCTTAGAATTTTTTTTAATATCTGCTTCATCTATTATAATGCAATGTATGATTAATTTCTTAACTTTGTTTGGCTTTGGATCCTTAGTGTAAATCTCACAAAATAATTACTAAATATTTCCAATATTTCTTTATTGTATGTTACAGTTTTATTTTTGTGTATAATCAGCCCTACTCAAGATTGTGGTTTCTTCAATGATGAAATGTATGCAAAAAAATCTTTAAGATTATCTTTGTTTGCATTGCTGGCTATGGAAACTTCCATTTTAAGCTTTGACCTCCAAATTTCTGTTTTACACATTTTGACACTATTTTTATAATGTCTCAATGTAATTGCTGAAGGTGTATTTTTATATAATTTGTACAATTTCTTTTTCCTTTTATTATGTTTTCTAATCTTTCTAGTTAGCCATTTTAGTCTTTTACAGCTATTTATTTTTTATTTATTTTAGGAATGCATTCATCTGCAGTAGTAAGAATACATGTTCTAATAATATACCACATTTCCTCTGTATTTTTGTTCCTTAACAAAAGATCCCAATCAATATTTTTTTAATTTGACATTGATGTACTCAATATTTGCTTTCTTATATAATTAAGTTTCTGTAATGCAATTTTGCTGGATATATTCAAATTTCACTTTAAATCTTACAGAACTGTGGTCACTATAAGCAAGGGGGGGCCCACTATACAAGATTCAATTTGGAGAGTATTTGAACAAATTACTAGATCTAATATATGAGCATTTCTTGTAGGTTCTTGAAGATGTTGTTTCAAATTATAAAATGGGCATCAGATTTTGTGTGTCCTGATTGGCTGAGAGGTATCTATACCCATGTCCTTATCAAGACATAATGTGCCAACCGGCACCTCTTCAACCACTAAGGACACAGAACAATAGGTATCACTGTGCCACCCGCCAAGCTCTCCATTTCAAAATCAGACTTTGGTTGCCGTTGCCAACCTGAAGCACCCCCTCCCACACACACACACCCAAAACCAAGTATAGTACACCATTTTCCATGACTTCATTCTCCCCCCCCCAAAAAACTGACAAACTAACCAGTATTCTGAGCAACAACATCTGCACCAGTAACCGACGGCACAGCTCCCCCACAGATTTTAATTTATTCAGCTCGGTCCTCCGCTCCATTTCTGCAGACTGTCATTTGTCCAGCTGTCTCTTCCGCTCCATTCCTTCAATTCCCCCTTCCTGCACCTATCTATTCAGCCTCACCTTAGTTACCCTTTTGACCTTAAACAAAAAAAAAAACAGATACCCTTGCTCTGGGTATTTCCCGTTGCTATAATCGGAATTCTTTCAAAATCACGAACCCGGAAATGGCTCTCTATGGTGGCCGGCATGAGACACGCTCGCTCAGTCTGTACCAGGCATCAATTTAAAAAAAAAAAATAAAATAAAACTAAAAGCTGTAATTTCCGATCATTTATTGTGCTGATATGAATAACCTTTCGTTTTCCTAGTTCTTCAAGAGACACAATGCCACACTACTAAATGCCATGGGGTTACGGGGACAAGTACACAAAACTGATGAAATATCCCTGGGGAGATATCTTAAGAGCCTAAATGCACTCAGGATGGGCTTCTTCATTTTTCAGGCGGGGATTAAAAGTCTCTGGAGAGGGTGCCGTACAACCTAGTGTGTGTGTGGGTAGCACCATTCATTGCAGTCACACACTACATAAATTACCTGAATAGGAGGGACTATTTTACCACTTCAGTGTGAAAACCTTAAAATGTGTAAACATTTTGCAATTCTTTGAATTTTTTTTTCTTAAATAATTACTTGTGAGGGCCCATTTTATAAGTGCAATAAGACACTCCGAGGTGTGGGTTATGGCCTGATAAGAGCACTTCCCAGGTGCAAAAGGCCTAACGCACCTGGGGTGTGCTCTTATCAGGCCATAACCCACACCTTGTCATGCCTTATTGCTTACTTATTTCTAACACAGCTATAAAGAACTGTTTTGCTATCCCAGAAGATGCAGTTTCCTTAACCTAGTTAATTTCACGCATATTTAGGTCTCCCATAATGATAATATTACCTAATTCACATGCTTTATTTATCTCCAATATAATGTTTTTTGTTTTCTCAACTATATTATTCAGTGGATGATATATGATACTTAGTATGATAGATTCACTACACCCCCCTTCAATTTTTAACCAAATGGATTCATTGGATTGCTCCACCCTAATCTTATCTGTGATGTCTTTAGTCTTTAGTTGGTTAGTAACATACAGAGCAACAACTCCACCTTTTTATGGAGCCAATCATGCCTGTATAATTGGAAACCTTCAATATTAGTTCCCCAAACATTTTTATCAGCATTCCACCAGGTCTCTGTTAATCCTATTATTTGTGGGTAGATACTATCTAAAACTGCATGTAGCTCATTTAACTTATTGTTCATACTCCTGGCATTTAACTGAAGCACATTGATTGAATTAATTTGATGACTATTACGTCTGTATGTTTTTGGTTTATTTACCTTAGGTTTTTTACCAGATAATGAAAAGCTTATCCCCCATGTTTCTAGTTTAAATTAATATATTCCCAACTTTTTAAAATGTTTTTGGCCAGTACTTTAGTTCCATTATTTTTGAGATGAAGTCCATCATGGTAATATAATTCAAGCATGTTGTTAAAATTAGACCAGTTATCTGTAAATATAATACCCTTATCTGTACTCCAGTATCATAGCCTAACATTGATTCTATAGATAGAATTGTTCCTTTCTCTGTGTGCCCTAGGGATTGGGAGAAGTCCTGAAATTGCCACCTGGACTCTGTCAATTATCAGTTGTTCAGCTAATTTAATTAAGTTACAGCAAATGTCCTTTTCATGCTCATACCCCACATCATTTGTACCCACATGCAATATAATAGATGATTGTTTGGGCATACAGATTTTTTTTAATATCATCCCTAATGTCATTAATCCTTGCTCCAGGGTAACATAGTTATTACTAGGCTCTTTACAACCTGGCATGACGAGATGTGGAAAATGCACAGTATGTAATAACACCAGCAAAAAAAGTATATTTAAACATCCACATTTCAACGAAGAATTTGCAATAAAGGAACATATAGACTGTAATATGCAAGGGGTTGTATATGTTATACAGTGCTCTTGTGACAGACTATATGTTGGTCAAAACAAAAAAGAGCTTTGAAAATAAGAATACTTGAACACAAAAATGATATTAGGAACAAAGATGAACAATCACCTGTAGCCTTACATTTTAATCAGGCAGGACACAAGGGAGCCTCTTTGAGGTTCTGGGGGCTAGAAGTTGTTAAACTCCCACTAAGGGGTGATATTTTTTTAAAACTACTGGAAAAGACAGAGATGAAATGGATATTTTCATTAAAAACATTAGAACCTACAATAGTCATGAATCTAGAATGTAATTGGCAGGTAGGTTTTTAAATAAATATGGGGAGATACAATAATTCCTTTTAGCAGGGGACATGGGGTGCCTTGTAGCTTTGAATAAATAAAAACATAACATAATTAGCTGTTGCTAGCCTTGCTTGTAGAGCAGAAAGCAGCTAACTAAAAGAAACTACATTTTCTTATTAATTTAAAATGTATATCTCAGCAGGAGTCAGTGTCTGTTAAGATTAAGTAGACAGATAACTTTATTAGAAGTAGAAGGGGTCTTATTTAGGGTGAAAGAAAGAAAGAAAGAAAGAAAGAAAGAAAGAAAGAAAGAAAGAAAGAAAGAAAGAAAGAAAGAAAGAAAGAAAGAAAGTAAGTCAGTGTGTGTTCTGTGCAGTGAAGGGTCCTGTATCAGCTGACTTTGCTAAACCAGTAGGAGGAAAGGGAGCTTACCTGGGGGAGTGGTTTAGACACTATAAAAGCAGGTGAGTCAAATTACAACTTCCTGTTGCTAGCCTTGCTTGTAGAGCAGAAAGCAGCTAACTAAAAGAAACTACATTTTCTTATTAATTTAAAACGTATATCTCAGCAGGAGTCAGTGTCTGTTAAGATTAAGTAGACAGATAACTTTATTAGAAGTAGAAGGGGTCTTATTTAGGGTTAAAAAGAAAGAAAGAAAGAAAGAAAGAAAGTCAGTGTGTGTTCTGTGCAGTGAAGGGTCCTGTATCAGCTGACTTTGCTAAACCAGTAGGAGGAAAGAGAGCTTACCTGGGGGTGTGGTTTAGACACTATAAAAGCAGATGAGTCAAATTACAACTTCCTATTGCTAGCCTTTTTTCTTACTAATTGCCCTCCATCCCACCCACCCAAAGCCAGTTCTACTTTTATAGCCACTGGAATTGACTGTCAATAGGAACTTCCTGTTTGGCAGTAGGAAGGAAAGGATCATAGAGAAACATTGGTTTTGTCAACCCTAAAGTAAAAAAAGTAGCTCACTCTCCCCCCCAGCTGCTGGTGGTCTGTTATTGAGCAAGGAAGAAGGAGGTTACTGAAGAAGATTGGAAGTTGTTGTCCCAGAACAGGAAGGGTGAGAGCTGTAAGGAGCGGAGAGAATAAGCACCCAGAGAAACAGTAGAGAGGACACAAAATAAAACATGATAGGAGTGGTGCAGTGAATGGCTGTGGGGTGGCAGTGTTCCGGGAGTCATTCTGGAGGCTGCGATGCTGCCCTATTTGCAGGCACCTCTCTGGTCTGAGAGAGGAGGTTGCCCATCTCCAGGCTGACCTGGCTAGGATTCGAGAAACCTCCTCCCCCACCCAGGGACCACCAGGGCCAATGCCACTACCTCAGAGTTTGCCAAGAAAGAGGAGAGGCTGGACCAGGGTGGGCTCAAGCAGGGAGAGGGTGGTGGAACAGAGTTGCATCTCTTCAGCTGTACCTCTCCACAGTTCATTCGCTCTTCTGGTGGATAGTGGTTCCTGTATGGAGGCACCTGCAGTGGAGACCAAGGAGGATGCTGGGAACCTTCACAAAGGAGACCCACAGGAGGGTGGCATGAGACCCCACAGGGGAAGGAAACAACTCCTGGTGGGGTACTCAATCATCGGGGGGGTAGAAATGGGGAAGGAAGGGGAGAAGGAGGTAGGTGCCTTCCTGGTGCCACGGCTTGGAGGGACAGGAAACGAATCCTCAGGATCGTGGAGGAGCTGCACGAGGAGGGGAGCTGGATGTCATTGTCCACCTAGGGACAAATGTCCTGGCTAGGAATGGGATCAGAGCAGTGCAAGAGGAGTTTGTAGAGTTGGGAAGGGCCTTAGACAAGTAGCACATACGGTAACCTTCTCGGAGGTGCTGCCTGTCTATGGCAAGGGAGATGCTAGGGCACTTCTCACCAGGGAATTCAATGAGTGGTTGAAAAACTGGTGTGGAGCTCAGGGTTTTGGCTTCATTGGTGACTGGGGGGCCACCTGGAGGGATGCAGACCTATACTGGTGCGATGGTCTGCATCTGTCCAGGGGAGGAACCAGGATCCTAGGTGAGAGGTTTAAATGCTTCATTGGCAAGCATTTAAACTAGCCAAGGGGGGAGGCACTGAAAAGGAGCAGGGAAATCCAAGCTTCCCCCACAAAACATGGTGATTAGTGAGGTAAACACCAAGGTACAGAAGTTATTAGGGAGCAGAACAGATTTAAATGTAAAAAAAGGCAAAGGCAGTAAGGACAGAAATGGGGCTAAAAGGGGTAAGGCTATCAAAAAGTGGAGGGTGATGAGTACCAATGCCCATAGTCTGTGTAACAAGCTCCCTGAACTAGTGGCCTTCATGGAAGAGGGTTGCCTGTATATTGTGGCAGTCACAGAAACATGCTACACAGAGAACCATGACTGGGATGTCAACATACCAGGATACACAATCTACAGGAGGGACAGGGAGGGTAAAAGAGGAGGAGGAGTAGCTCTCTATGTAAAGGAAGGGATCAAAGCAACAGAACTAAAGAGTAAACAGGGAGCAGATGAGGCACTTTGGGTCACCCCGGAGACAGGAAATGGCACCACAATCCGCATGGGGGTTGTATACAGACCCCCATCTCAGGGGGAAGGAATGGACAAGGAAATGATAGAAGGCTTTCTTAGAATGGCAGAAAAAGGGGAGATATTGTTGATGGGGGACCTGAATATGCCAGATGTTAACTGGAGCACCTTTGCTGCAGGCACATCATAGAAACATAGAACATAGAAACATAGAATTTGACGGCAGATAAGGACCGCTTGGCCCACCCAGTCTGCCCATTTCCCTACCTGATGGATAAGCTGCAGATCCTAGTTAACCAGCAGCCTACTTCTTCCTACCCCCACCCCCTAGAATTGCCTTATGACTGTGCCATGCATGCTTGAATTCCACCACTGTTTTTGACTCCACAACCTCCTCTGAAGGCCGTTCCATACATCCACAACCCTCTCTGTGAAAAAATACTTCCTTAAATTACCTCTGAGCCACCCTCTTCTATCTTCAAATTGTGCCCCTTGTTCTTGCACATTCTTTTTTTGAAAGATGCTACCCTCTTGGACTTTGTTGATTCCCTTGAGGTACTTGAAAGTTTCTATCATGTCCCCTTCTCCCTCCTTTCCTCGAGGCTATACATATTAAGCTCCTTAAGTCTCTCTTCATATGTCTTCTGGTGCAGACCCTGCACCATTTTAGTTGCCCTCCTCTGGACAGCTTCCATCCTGTCTATGTCTTTGTGGAGATTGGGTTTCCAGAACTGCATGCAGTACTCCAGATGGGGTCTCACCAGCTGTCTGTACAGATGGATAATAACTTCTTGTTTTCTACTGGTGATGCCTCTCCCTATGCATCCCAGTATCCCCCCAACCCTCCTTGCTGCCCTCTCACATTGCTTGCCCACCTTTAGGTCATCTGATATGACTACCCCCAGGTCCCTTTCCATTTTTGTTGTTGTTAGTATCTCACCCCCCATTGTGTACTCTTCCCCTGGGTTTTTGTTTCCCAGGTGCATTACCTTGCACTTCTTAGCATTGAATCTAAGCTGCCATACATTTGACCATTCCTCTAACCTTGCCAAGTCCCTACTCATCCTTTCCACCCCACCTTGTGCATCAACTCTGTTGCAGATCTTTGTGTCATCTGCAAAGAGACATACTTTTCCTTCCAGTCCCTCTGCAATGTCACTTATAAAGACATTGAAGAGGACCGGTCCTAATGCTGAACCCTGTGGTACCCCACTACTAACCCCCCTTTTTTCAGAGTGGACTCCATTTACTATTACTCTCTGTGCCCTATTCTCCAGCCAATTCTTTACCCAGGCTGTCATCTTGGGCCCCTCTCCCAGGCTGGCTAACTTGTATATTAATCTTTTGTGTGGGACTGTGTCAAATGCCTTGCTAAAGTCTAGGTAGGCCATGTCCACAGCCCGTCCTTGATCAACTACTTTGGTCACCCAGTCAAAGAAATCTATCAGATTTGTCTAGCATGACCTTTCCACTGTGAATCCATGCTGCCTTTGGTCCTGTGCACCTCTGGCCTCTAGATACTCAACAATTCTTTCCTTCAGAAGTGATTCCAACATTTTCCCTACCACTGAGGTTAAACTAACAGGTCTGTAGTTTCCTGCTTCTGCCTTGCTCCCACTTTTGTGAAGGGGAATCACATCTGCCTTCCTCTAGTCCTCAGGTACCACCCCATCCTCCCATGATTTGTTAAAGAGGGTAGTCAGTGGTGTCACTAGTTCTACCCATAGTTCTTTTAAATTCTGGGATGAATCCCATCAGGCCACATTGCTTTGTCCACCTTCAGTTTTAAGAGCTCTTTCAGAACCCTTTCTTCTGTAAATGGGATGGTATCAACTTCTGTATCCAGAGTGTTTCTACTGCTTGTTTTAGGTACCTCCCCTCTTCCTTTGTAAATACTGAGCAAAAATATTTGTTTAGTATCTCTGCCTTTCACAGTCACCCTCTGCCCACCTCCCTCCCCTTTATTAAGCCTCACTATCCCTCCCTTGGTCTTCCTTCGCTCCTGATGTCCTATAAAAGGTTTATCCCCTTCTTAACTGAGTTGGTTATCTTTTCCTCGGTTTGGGCCTTTGCTGTTCTGACTGCCTTTCCAGCTTCCTTTTGCTTTAACTGATACAGTTCTCTGTCCTGTTCCTTCTGTAATTCCTTATACTTCCTGAATGCTTTCTTTTTCTCTTGAACCTTCACTGCCACTTCCTTTGAGAACCATAGTGGTTTCTTACCTTGTTTCATTTTGTTTATTTGCTTTACACAAAGGCTTGTTACCTCTGTGATGGCAGTTTTTATTATTCCCCATTGTTCTTCCACCCCCTCCTTCCTGCCCATTTGCTAGTGCATTCCTTAGGCATTCGCCCATTTTGGCAAAGTCAGCCATCCTAAAATCCAGTACCTTTGTCTTTGTATGGCTTGACTCTATTGCTGTGTTTATTGTGAACCATACTGTTCGATGGTTGCTAGTTCCCAGATGGCTACCCACTTCTACATCTGTGATCCTCTCTTCATCTCCATTTGAGAGAACCAGATCTAAGATTGCTCCCTCTCAAGTGGGCTCCAATACTAGTTGTCTAAGGCATGCCCCCTGTAGGGCATCTAGAATAACCCCACTCTTAGAAGTGGCTGCTGCAACTGCACTCCAGTTAACATCTGGCATATTCAGATCACCCATCAGCAATATCTCCCTTTATCTGCCATTCTAAGTATACTTTCTATCATTTCCTTGTCCATTTCTCTCCTTGAGAGGGGAGTCTGTATACAACCCCTGTGCGGATTGTGGTGCCATTGCTTGCCTCCAAATTGACCCACAGTGCTTCTTCTCCTCCCTGTTTACCCTTTTGTTCTGTTGCTTTGATTTCTTCTCTTATGTAGAGAGCTACTCCTCCTCATCCTTTACCCTCCCTGTCCCTCCTGTAGATAGTGTATCCTGGTATGTTTACGTCCCAGGCATGGTTCTATGTGTACCATGTTTCTGTGACTGCCATGATATCCAGATCTTCCTCCTCCATCAAGGCCACTAATTCAGGAAGCTTGTTACCCAGACTATGGGCATTGGTACTCATTGCTCTCCATTTTTTGATGGCTTTACCTTCTGTAGTGGCATCCCCCACTGACCTTTCTACCTTGGTCTTTTTCTCATTTAGTACCCCATTTTTTAGTGGGAGGCTGGGATTTTCCTGCTGCTTATCAGTGCCTCCCCCCTTGACTAGTTTAAAGGCTTGCCAATGAAGCATTTAAACCGATTGCCCAAATGACTTGTTCCCTTCCTGGACAGATGCAGACCATCCTGCCAGTATAGGCTGGTGTCCCTCCAGGTGGAACCCCAGTCCCCAATGAAGCCAAATCCCTGTGCTCCACACCATTTTTTCAACCATTTGTTAAACTGCATGGTGCAAAGTACCATCGCCTCACCCATGCCACTGACAGGAAGTACCTCTGAGAAGGATACTGTGTGTGCTACTTGTCTTAAGCCCCTCCCCAACTCTACAAAGTCCTTCTGCACTGCTCTAATCTCATGATGAGCTAAGTCATTTGTCCCTAGGTGGACAATGACGTCCAGCTCAGTCTCCCGTGCAACTGTTCTCGTGATCCTAAGGATGCGCTTCCTGTCCCTCCAAGCCATGGCACCAGGCAGGCACCTCACTTCAGTTTTCCCTGCTCCCCCCAGTTCTATCCCCCTAATAATTGAGTCCCACAGGAGCTGCTTTTCCCTGTGGTGCCCTCTGCCTCCTTCCTGAGGGCCTCCCTTGTGACAGTTGTCTGCACCCTCCTTAGTCTCCTCTGTGGGTGCATCCATAGGGGAACTATGCTCCCCCAGAATGGAGTATGGATTGTGGAGTGGAACAACTGACTGGCTGTGCCTCTGTTCCACCACCCTTACCCTCCCTGAGCCCACTGTGGTCCAACTGCTGTGCTTTCTTCGCAACCTCTGAGGTAGTGGTGGTGGCTCTGGTGCTCCCTGGATGGGGGAGGTTCCCTTGCCACTGTCCAGTGCGGCCTGAAGACAGGCAACTTCCTCCCTCAGGGCAGATAGTTGTCTGCAAACAGGGCAGCATCTCAGCCTCCATAAAGACTCCCAGAAGACTGCTGCCCCAAAGCCATTACATTGTACTACTCACCACATAACTGTCTACCTTGTTTAGGTTTTTCTTTTTTTTGTGTGTGTGTGATAGTTGCGTTATATAGAAATATATGTATTTATATGATGTGTATGCTTATATTGTCAGTGCAGTGTGCTAGACAGGATATAACAGTGATATGTACCTTGCCCTCTTGAGGAAATGATGTCAGAACCTGAGGTATAAATTAACTATTTCCAGGGTGTGGTGGGTGAGGGGTGGGAAGGGTTGGGCCTAAACTGTGCCCTCACGAAACAATCAACTAAACGCTCTGACCTACCGATGCGATGAGTGCCTTCCTGTCAGCAAGATGCCATACATGACAATTTGTAATACTGCTTCAAACCAATTTGACAGAGAAAATACCCTGCTAATCAAACAGAGAAAAATCCAAACATCCAAGTCAGACACAGGTAAACCTCCCCAGCCCCAAAAGAGCCTGGTGACTTGTGCTCTGAAAACAGTCAGCCCCACAACACATCAACTGTGCAGAATGGCAGACACAGAAAACAGTATTCAGCCTATGTGGGTTTAAACTCTTCCTGCACTGAAAACCTTAACACTTGTAACAAAAGTAAAGCAAACTCCACCTCCCTCTGTTGATTGAAAGACTGCCTTTTTCTGATAATTCTAAGCATCCAAGAGCAGGGTCATTTTTGATGCCCTACAGGGGGCATGCCTCAAACAGCTAGTATTGGAACCCACTCGGGAGGGAGCAATCTTAGACCTGGTACTCTCAAATGGGGATGGAGAAAGAATCTCAGATTTAGAAGTGGGTAGCCATCTGGGAACAAACAACCACCAAACAGTGTGGTTCACGATAAACACAGCCATACAATCAAGCCATACAAAAGCAAGAGTACTAGACTTTAGGAGGGCTGACTTTGGGAAAATGAGAGAGTGCCTCAGAAAAGCACTAGCAAACAGGCAAGAAGGAGGGGTGGAGGAACAATGGGGGAGTGATCAAAACAGCCATCACAGAGGCAACAAGCCTTTGTGTAAAGCAAATCAATAAAACACAACGAAGGAAAAAAATGCTATGGTTCACAAAAGAGGTGGCAGGGAAGGTTAAGGAGAAAAGGACAGCATTCAGGAAATATAAGGAAACACAGAAGGAGCAGGACAGAGAACTTTATCAGTTAAAGCAGAAAGAGGCTGGGAAGGCAGTCAGAATAGCAAAGGCCAAAACCGGGAAAGGATAGCCAATTCTGTTAAGAAGGGGATAAGACCTTTATAGGTACATTAGGAGTGAAGAAAGACCAAAGGAGGGATACTGAAGCTTAATAAAGGGGAGGGAATGTGGGCAGAGGGTGACAGTGAAAAAGCAGGGATACTGAACAAATATTTCTGCTCAGTATTCACAAAGGAAGAGGAGAAGGAGTTACCTAAACCAAACAAAAGAAACACTCTGAAGACGGGGGTCGATACCAGTCCATTTACAGAAGAAAGGGTTCTGAAAGAACTAATAAAATTGAAGATGGGCAAAGCAATGGGGCCTGATGGGATTCACCCAAGAATTCTGAAAGAACTAAGGGTAGAACTACTGACACCGCTGACTACTCTCTTTAACAAATCATGGGAGGATGGGGTGGTACCCGAGGACTGGAGGAGGGCAGATGTGATTCCTCTTCAAAAAAGTGGGAGCAGGACAGAGGCAGGAAACTATAGACCAGTTAGTTTGACCTCAGTGGTAGGAAATGATGGAATCACTTCTGAAGGAAAGAATTGTTGAGTACCTAGAGGCCAGTGGGGCACAGGACCCAAGGCAGCATGGATTCATGACGGGAAGGTCATGTCAGACAAATCTAATAGATTTCTTTGACTGGGTGACCAAAGTAGTAGACCAGGGAGGGACTGTGGACATGGCCTACCTAGATTTTAGCAAGGCATTTGATACAGTCCCACACAAAAGATTAATACACAAGATAGCCAGCCTTGGAGTGGGTCCCAAGGTGGTAGCCTGAATAAAAAATTGGCTAGACAATAGGACGCAAAGGGTAGTAGTAAATGGAGTACACAGTGAAGAAAGGAGGGTTACTAGCAGGGTACCGCATGGTTCAGTACTGGGACCAGTCCTTTTTAATGTCTTTATAAGTGACATTGCAGAGGAACTGGAAGGAAAAGTATGTCTCTTTGCAGATGACACAAAGATCTGCAACAGGGTTGATACACAAGATGGAGTGGAAAGGATGAGAAGGGACTTGGCAAGGTTGGAGGAATGGTCAAATGTATGGCAGCTCAGATTCAATGCAAAGAAGTGTAAGGTAATGCACCTGGGAAACAAAAACCCAGGGGAAGCATACACAATGGGGGGTGAGATACTGACAACAGTAAAAATAGAAAGGGACCTGGGGGTAATTATATCAGATGACCTAAAGGTGGGCAAGCAATGTGAGAAGGCAGTAAGGAAGGCTGGGGGGATACTGGGATGCATAGGAAGAGGCATCAATAGTAGAAAACAGGAAGTTGTTATCCCTCTGTACAGACAGTTGGTGAGACCCCATCTGGAGTACTGTGTGCAGTTCTGGAGACCCCATCTCTGCAAAGACATAGACAGAGTGGAGGCTGTCCAGAGGAGGGCAACCAAAATGGTGCAGGGTCTGCACCAGAAGACATACGAAGAAAGACTAAAGGAGCTTAATATGTATACTCTTGAGGAAAGAAGGGAGAGAGGGGACATGATAGAAACTTTCAAGTACCTCAAGGGAATTAACAAAGTCCAAGAGGGTAGCATCTTCCAGAAAAAGAGATGTGCAAGAACAAGGGGGGCACAATTTGAAGATAGAGGGGGGACGGCTCAGGGGTAATGTGAGGAAGTATTTTTTCACTGAGAGGGTTGTGGATGCATGGAACAGCCTCCCTGAGGAGGTTGTGGAGTCAAGAACAGTGGGGGACTTCAAGAATGCATGGGACAGGCATAAGGCAGTCCTAGTGGCGGGTAAGAGGAAGTAAGCTGTTGGTTAACTAGGATCTGCAGCTGATCTGTTAGGTAGGAAAATGGGCAGACTAGGTGGGCCAAGTGGTCCTTATCTGCCGTCAAATTCTATGCTTCTATAATAATTAGAATATAATTATATTCTCATATGATTACATCATTTACAGTATAACTAAATGTATTTCTATTGGAATTATATCTATGTCAAACTGTGAACTTTGAAGTGATGTTAAAATATTTATATGTTATTGTCACTATATGTTGCCAGGTTAACTCAGTCTCCTTTCATTAGGTATTGAAATAATAATAGTTCACCATGTTGAAAATGCTGACCATAGTTTGATTTTGCTGAAAAACAGCTGCTTGGACTACTGCATCTATTCCCCTTTACTTAGTGAATGAGTGTATAGTTGCTTAGTAACACTTTCACATTGCGGGAGTTACATGGAGTGATACGTCACTCCCGCGGGAAATCCAAGAGAGCTCAAGAGGTAGTAGCACTCAGAGGAAACTGAGCGTTTGGGAAACGCCATTACGGATTACGGTTTACAAACATTCACTGTTTTAGTTGTTTAATAAGGGATTAAAATCTGGGTCATAGAAAAGGATTTAAACACTGGTTCCTGAAATTTGAGAAGGTAATATCGTTGGAATGTATTGAAAATATTGAAAGAACAGGCTTATAGCCTTTCAAGTAAACAAGTATGTTTGTTTTGTAGGGCCAGATTGATATGCGGTTTTAACCACTCGGTACGCCATATGGCAGTGATTCAGAGGCAGAAGAACATTCAAAACATTTCCAAAGGTATGCATGGCTATGGAGGGTTTAAGTTTTAATACGGAAGTTATCAGCAGCAACATTATCAAGGTCAGCATTTTTCTGTGCACTGAAGTATAAACTTATATCTTGCATTTATTTATTTTTACTAGGACAGAAAGTTTTCAACTGCTGAAATCATGTGCACAAATACATGAAATAATTTGGTAGACAAAAAGTTTATGGTAATATCTAAAAATATTGTGCTTTGAGAATATTTTAAATCTGAGCATAATCAATTTAAATTATTAATGTAAATAAAACTATTTTTCTGTTTTAAGCAGATTGTAAAATACCCCGTGAACAAGCTCTTAGGAGCGAAACATAGGGGGCTGATACTGTATTAAAGAAGCGGAATTTTGACACACTTGTCAAGTGTTTTATTGACGTAGAAGGACGCCTTGAACTCCCTGCATTTACATTTTGTGATTTGAATATTGAGCACCTTCAAGGGAGTTGTAGTTTAAAGATTTTCACCATTTCCCAAATTGTGCTTGTTTTGTTAACATAGTGAGGCAGTAGTCTCCTTGTCTGCCCTACATACGTATGAGCCACAGACCCAGATATTCAAAACATAGCACAGCACACAAACCAGTAGCACAGCAATAGCACAGGAATAGTGCAAAGCTGTGATATTCAAAGGACCATTCAGTGCATGCTAACCCCAATATCGCAGGGCAAAATGATAAAGTATGCAAGGAGCAAAGGGAGGGGGGGACCTGCATACTCGTGCTATGAGATATTCAAAGCCATAGCACCATGCTAGGACACATAGCATGACACTTAGCACAGTGCTAGTTACTGCCTATAGATGGCTGGTCTTATCCCAGGGCAAACCACAGAGGGGGAGGGACCACACCAGGAAGTGGAAATGGCAGCAGTGTCAAAAGCAGTGCTGCTGCCACTGATGGCAGCAGTAGTGGAGGAGGATAAGTAGAGGGAGCAGGGCCAATATGGGCCACAGCAAAGACCATGGAGACCATATGCTGCACACAGGTGGTACTGGCCCAGGTTCTCCTTCGAGACCCTGCCAGATGAGCACATCACTGGCCGGTACAGCATGAACAGGGGTATGTTGAGGCAGCTATGTGAACTGCTGTATGAGCAGCTGCACCCCAACACCAGACGCAGCCATGCCATGACAGTGGAGGAGAAGGTGACAGTGGTGATGTGCTTCCTAGCCACAGGGACGTTTCAATGACCAACGGGGAACACTATAGGGGTATCACAGTCTACCACCTCATGCCTCCTGATCCAGTTCCTCAAAGCTTTCCTGCCACATGCTGGTGAATTCACAGTATTCCCTAGCACAGTAGCAGAGCGCAGAGTAACCATGCAGCAATTCCATTGAGTTGCACACCTACCAGCAGTACTTGGTGCCATTGACTGCATCCATGTCCCCATCCATGCACCACCTGGTGATAGCAGTGTGGCATATGTCAACAGGAAGGGGTACCACTCCATCAATTGCCAGGTGGTGTGCAATGTGACTGGGTGCATCAGCAATGTCTATGTGCAGTACCCTGGTAGTGCCCATGACACCTTCATCTGGCACCAGTCCTGTCTGTGCCAGGCCTTTGTGAAGGGCAGGATACCCTGTGGGCACCTAGTCAGTGAGTAGTAGCAAACAAGGCACACACACACACACACCACAGATGGGGATAGGCAGGGGAAGGCAAGGAAGGGGCCTGGGATAGCAACACATGTGGTGCAATACAGCATAAGGCAGACAGCAGAACAACACTAATAGGTGCACATCCCTCAACAGGGGACAGCGCCTATCCCCTACGACCCTGGCTGCTGACATCAGTACCCCAGCCAGCCACAGTGGCTGATGAGCTGTACAATGAGGCACACGCCACCACCAGAAACATCATAGAGAGGGTGTCTGGCATACTTAAGATGCGCTTCCGATGCCTAGACATGTCAGGTGGTGCCCTACAGTATAGGCCTCAGAAGGTATGCCGTATCTTCCTAGCCTGTTGTATGCTGCACAACATGGTGATGAGCCATGGGATACAGGCACCTGAACCTGAGGAACAGGCCGACAGTGAGCCAGAGCCAGTCGTCAGGGGGATAGTGGAGCAACTCAAGAGGAGAGACCCTTGAATGGCCCGCAGGGCACTGGAGCACAGGACCACCATCATCAGGACACTGGCACAGGCCGGAAGGTGAGTACACACAGCACAGCAACAGGAAATAGTATAATGGAACACAGTTTATTTTGTACAGACAACCACAACAGTGCAGACAACAAACAAAACAGGTGCACAACATGGTGGTAGTGAATGCATGCATGATGTCAGTGTGAAGTGTGGGTTGAGCAGGACACACATGTGATGAGGACACAGCCATGGCACAGTGATGCAGGCAATGCCTGATTTGTGGTGGCAGTGAAGGAGGGGACACCATGGCTGTGCATGTGCTAGTGACGGTGTGTTTGTGTGTGTGTGTGTGCACATGTGTGACAGTGTGAGTGCAAATATGTGCATGTGTGTGTGTGTGCATGCATGTGTGTATAACTGACTGTCAACTGTGCACATGTGAATGGCAGCGTGCCTTTCTCTGGTGGCTACCACCAAGCACACGATGCACACCACGTGTGCGGGACGCAGAGCCAGGAGTGCTCTGAGCTGAGGATATGGTTGGGGAGGACCACGGTGAGGCAGGGAGGGTGGACTGCCTGCTTCCCTACTGACCAGCAGTGCCAGACAGGGCAGGTGGCCACCCACGATGATGCTGGGTGCCAGCTGATGCGCACAATGTAGTGGTGCTCATGCCAGTGCCCAACCTGCCGCCGCATGTGGCCCGCTTGTACACCACTGTGCCACCATGCCTACATGTCCTGTGGGCCTTGCCACCCTCTGTGTGGGTGTCCCCTGTGTTCAGCCACTGTCCCTGGGCGTCCCTGTGTGTGTGCAGTGCTGTGGGGGTTGGATGTGCATCTTGCTGTGCTGCTCGTGGTACATGCTGTGTGTTTCACTAACGCTACTGTTTCCTCTGTCCACTCTAGAGTGGATTGTGCAGCCCAGGATATCAGGAGAGGGCCGAGGGGTGTCCCAGGACAGCCAGAGGAGCAGCCCAAGGTGCCATCCATGCCACAGTGGGCACAGGAGAGTAGCCTTGAGGCCAGGGGCCTGTTGCATGAGTACATGTCTTGTTACTTTGAGGTGTCTCTCTGTGATGTGTGATTCCTTCTGTCTTCTGCCATTGACTGTGCTGGTGGCATGGCTATCATGGGCATTGGGCAGTGGTGTTGCAGCACTGTGCTGGGTTGCACACCAGTGTTGCACACTGCTACCAGAGTCTAGCTGTCAGGCCGCTGTGCCCTATCAGGGAGGGGGCACTGTGGGCCAGTGTTAGAATGCATGTCTGCGAGGGTGCCAGATGGTGGTAGTGGCTGTGGCGGTGGAGGATTGGTAGGGCACACGCGCTGTCATTTGCCATGCTCACAGCTGCAGTGAGGTGTGCTTCAGCCCTCCCACCCCCCACAGTTCCTATGCCTGTGCATGGCTGTCAGTGACTTGCTGTCCACAGACTTCGCTGGCCACAGCAAGCTGTTCACCGACCGTGTCCATGTTGTGGCTGCAGGGCACCATGCACTGTGCCTTCTGTGGGTCATTTTTGGTGGCATGTGTCGGCCCATCCCTTCCACTGTCTGCACCATGTGTGCCTGCTTATGCAGTGTGTCTGGCCCTGGCATGGGTTGGTCATTGGCTGGCCACTGTGACTACATTGTACTGCTCTGGCACCCCTTTGGGTTGTTGTTGTTGTGGTATGCTTTCTGGAACATTGCTATCTGACTATGGGCAGCCTATCCTGATGTGTGGTCTCCCATGTGCATGTTGCTGCACAGCCCACACCCACCACCATCCTGGGGGCCACCTGTGTGTCTGCACTGTCTCAGTGTGTGCAGTCCTGGGGTGGGTGGTGTTATCTGTTCCATGGTGTTGTTGGGGCCTGATGTATACACGTCTATTGGGTATTGGGATGGTGCCTGTGTCTCCCAGGCCAGCCCTGTGAGCACCTGTCAGTTGTGCTTACCATTGTGTTGCTCAGCACCACATGGGCATGGCTGTCAGGATATGCTGTTCATTCCTGTATAGCCATCTGTGGCTGCAGTATGCCTCCTGGCTGGTTTCCCATCCTCACAGGCTACCCCTTCCTCTTGTAGGTCCTCACTGATCGTCTTTGTGGGTGACCAGACTGGAGGAAGCGGAGGACTTGGATGACCTCCTGCAACACCTTATCTGGCAGCAGAGGACGATCATTGAGCAGCAGGCTATCCTAATCTCAGAGACCAAGTGGATGGCTGCTATCCTGGAGGCACGTCTGCTGGAATCATCCCACATCCAGCCATAGGCCTCACCCCTTTCCTGTTGACTATCCCCCCCTTTCTGCACTGGTGTTTGTATATGGCCTTTGTTCATTTCTCCCTGTTTGTGTCCACTTCACCTTCCCCCCCATATCCATTGCCATACTGTACATATTGTATATTTGTGCATATGTTTTGCATGTCACAGTGTAGGTAGTTTTTGTTTTCATACTTGTCATATACATAGTGGTCTTCATAGTGATAGTGTTCTGCGTTGTGGTTCGAGGGGGGTTCTTAGCATTTCGGTTTGTAGCATTTGTACAGTTGGCTTTCTTAGTTTTGGGGTGGTTCATCCAGTGGTAGTTGTTGTGTTTGCAGTTCACATTTAGGTTTTGGTTTTTGATTTTGTATTGTTTTGCTTTTGCATTGTTGTGTGTACTGTTTGCATCACTGTACTGTTCCTATTGCTTTGCCATTCGTTTGTTTCCTAATACATTCCAGTTTCTACAGTTTACTGTGTCCTGTGTCATTCATTGGTGCTGGGGTTTCACTTGTTATGTACTGTTCCTTGTTTCTCCCACTGGTTGTTGCTTGCCATTCATGTGTGTCATATACTGGGTTCTGCACTGTGGTCAGCACCTGGGACGTCATTCCAGGCTGTGTTTCATTGCATGTGTCCCAGGGTCAGGCTGTCTCACCTCTACACTGTGTTCCATTGTGTGTTTGCACCGCCTGCCTAGGTGCAATTTTCAGTGCTGTCTTATTCCTGGGCTGTTTTACCTTGCACTTCTGGCCCTGTTTGCCAAGCTTCCATTGCTCGCTATATCCAGCCGGTTTTGCTCCAGACTATTCCTTTTGAATATAGCTTGCTTTTTGCTCCGGGCTAAGTTTGCCTGCTGGGCAGTGCTAATTTAGCCCTGGAGCACAGTTTTGAATAGTCTCTGATAACAAACTTTTCATAGATACCACCTGGAGGCTCATAACTATTTGTATCAATTTGCATTTTATCTTGAAGATGAGTGAATCTATTTGTTAATTGGATTGGATCAGCGTCCCCTGTAGACAATGAAGTTACTTTTTGTTTTCTCCTGTCACTCATTTCCTATTATCTCCTTGATCTAAAGATACTTCTCTACATATTTTTGTGGCCTGGTATTCTCCACCAGGGCTTACCAGACTCATGGTTTTCTCTCAATCTCTTTTTCCTATGATTTGTGTTTTAGGGGAAATGTCATATTCATGTACCCTAGTATGCGTATATGTGAATTTGTTCATCTCTTGTAGTTCCCTAAGTAACATTTCTCTAGATTCCTGCATACTATTCTTTGTCTCACATTTATAACATTTATACTTGCTGTTTTGACCTATTCCTTTATCTGGACTATACATGTGGCTGGTAATACATTTAAATATTGAACCTTCATTGTGCAATATTGCTAGTATATCTCTCCCATTTTGCTTTACACTAGCCTTGTCCTTTTTATTAACCATGTCTAAAACTGTGTCTATCCCACAAGTTCTTGTGTACTGTACCTGTACCGCACCTGGTGTTATAGCCCCAATTCCGCACTTCCTCTACTGACGCCTACAGATGCCTCTGGCCTCTGCCCACATCGCCTCCGCTCCGTGCTCAACTCTGCTCGCAGAGGCCAAGAGTTTAAATAGGCATTCCTAGTGATATTAGAAATATCTATGGCAACCCCTGAAAAAAACTATGCCTTAGCTGGCAGACAATGCAGGTAAACCACCCTTAAAAGATCAGTATAAACTGCGTTTGGTAGCTGAAAAGTGCTTCCCCAAAGCACAAGTGCTTGTCCAGTGCCTCTGACCCTCATGGAGTAAGAGTCAGAGGTATGCCATGCTATGCAAAGCTAGTTACAAATGTTTAGTATTAAAAGCTTTGTGGCTGCAATATAGCCATTAAAAGGAATACTGGGCTGCTCACTCCAATGTCCCGCTAATACCCTTAGCTGCATCTTTTACTGTTCTTGATACTACTCTTATTTAGGGTAAATATGCAGAGGGATGTCATTCCTAGTATATAAAGTAGCTTAATGTTGGAATCTAGTGTTCCATTTCTTTTTTACTGTGTCACCTGGGACAGAATCCTTTAAACCTGAGGAATGGTCTCTGGTTGAGGAAGAAACTGAAGATGAATCTGAGTCCATGTCCTCTTCTTCAGAGTTGTCCTCTGTCAAGTCTGTTTGTGATGCTTTATACTGGTTTGTAGTGGTCTCTTCTTGTTTTTCTTTTGTGATTTTTCTTTGTTTCCCTTTAGATCCTGTTTTTTTTATCTGTTTTAGCTTGAGGTCTCTTTTTGAAGGAGACAGTTTTGAAAGGAGGTTCAGTAGTCGGTGGAGGGGGGGAGCATAGATCCTGGGACTGTAGAGGGACCTGTAGAGGGACCTGCTTCCATCTGTAATGTAGAAGAATCTATTCCATCAAGTGCTTCCATTTCATATTCAGTATTAGTTTGCTCAGAATTGGTTGCATCATGCTCATTAGTGATGGGATCCAGTAATGGTGGCTCTGTGGTATGTACTATATCTGCTTCATTTGTCGTTATTCCTTGGTCTGGTACGTCAGCTTCTTTTTGTCTGAAATCATCCCCTTTGGTTTGTAGTTCTTTTTCTTTCTGTTTAAGAATTTCATGCTTTCTTTTTTCTGAGGCTACTGCACAACCCTTTTTTTGTGTCTGAGTGATCATGGCTTCATTAGAGGAATTATCATCACCATTATGTGAGGCCCAGGGGCATCTAATATATGAGTGGCCCTTTTCTTTGCATAAGTTACAGCGAAACAAGTTCACACATGCAGCAGCCAGGTGACCAGCATCCAGACAGTGGGTACATTTAGAAGTGTCACATACATTGCTAAGGTGTCATCTAGATCCACATTTGTGGCATGATTCAGCTTGAACTGGATAAAAGAGGGATACTCTATCTCTTCCTAAAACAAGCATTTGTCAATGCCGAATGTTTGCTTGCTGGCATTGGCATTGGTAGTGTAGAAGTTACAGAGCTGCATATTAGGAATGGCAGCGAAGTATTGAACTGAAGTCAACCCCACCACCACCCTGCAGAGAGTGACAGGCATTGGGGTGTGCCTTTGGGTCGTCAGGCATAACGACCATGCCATTTCACCACACCCTACCCTGCAGACACTGACAAGTGTCACAGTGTGCCTTGGGGTCTTTGGCCCTTATGCGCACCCCATTCCATCAGGAAATACAGTGAGATGGGTGCAGTATAGGAGAATTGGTAACGTTTGGGCCATAAGAGTCCGAGGCACACCTTGATGCCTCTCACCGGCTGCAGGGTGTGGGTGGGGGTGGAATGGTATGAGCATTACAGGCAAGAATCCCAAGTCACACCCCTGATGCCTGTCATTCTCTACAGGGTGGGGCGTAATGGTCAGAAACCCTAACGCCTTAGGCATTCATTGGTATTTTCACTCCAAATTTTCAACATGGTTTTTTTGTGACCCCCACCTCATGAACAGTGGCAATATCAGTTTGTTAGCCAAAAACTGCTTTTGCACAGTGACTACGGCATTTGGCACCACAGGTGCAAAAACACATTCCGAATAGGATGTGAAAAATGACAGCGGTACTGTTCGTGGGGCGGTGTAAAAAATGGCAATGTTGAAAATCTGGTGGGAAAATCTAAATAAAACCTGGTGAAGTCACGAGCGTGCATAGAAACTGTGCAACGCACACCCATAATGTAACTAGTTTGGGGATATTTTTACAGCAGATTGTTAACACAGGCATTTTGGGACCTCCGATCATGAACAGTGTCAGTGTGATTTTCTTTATCTGTCCCGAACAATGATTTCCCACAGCGACCACGCATTTCTGCACTGAAAGTGTGAAAACACATTTCGGCCATGTTGTGGAAAATGACAGCCGTACTGTTCATAAGGAGGTGTGGAAAAATGCCACTGGTGAAAATCTGGACTGAAAATATTACAAATTCATGAATTTACGAGGGTGCGTGGAAACTGCGTAATACTCACTTGTAACACAGTCATTTTATGGAGTTTTGTCACCAAATGTTCAACATAGCCATTTTAAGACCTCTGCTCATGAACAGTGTAACTGTGATTTTCTTAATCTGTCCCAAACATTGTTTTCGCACACCAACTGTACCATTGTGTGCTACATGTGTGGAAACAAATTTTGGGTGAGATGTGAAAAATGGTAGCTGTACTGCTCATAAGGAAATGCTGTAAAATGGCACTGTTGAAAATCTGGTGTGCAAATATTACAAATTCGAAAGCTCGCCAGTGTGCATAGGAACTGCTCAACGTGCGCTCCTAAAACAGTCATTTTTGGAATTTTTTCACCAAATTTTCAACATAGCCATTTTAAGACCTCTGCTCATAAACAGTGTCACTGTGATTTTCTTAATGTGTCTCGTGCATTAATTTCGCACACCGACTGCGCCATTGCGCGCTACATGGGCGGAAACATGTTTTGGGTGAGATGTGAAAAATGACAGCTGTACTGCTCATAAGAAGGTGTGGTAAAATGGCAATGTTGAAAATCTGGAGTGAAAATATTGAAAATTCGTGAACTTACAAGGGTGCGTAGGAACTGCGCAACGCACGCTTGTAAAACAGTCATTTTTTGGAATTTTTCCACTAAATTTTCAAAATAGGGTTCTTGAGAGCCCACCTTATGAACACTGGCAGTGTCGTTTTGTTAATCAGTCCCGAAAGGTGATTTTGCGCAGTGACTGCGAAATCACCCTTCGGGCCTTAATAACACCATTACAGTGACAGCAGTCACGAGAAGGGGTTCCAAAAACCCCATGTTGAAAATTTGGTGCAAAAATTCCAAAAAATGCCTGAGATATGCAGCAAAGTTGAAAAAACCCTATCAATTACATTATACAGCTTACTGGCATTTCCTCAGTTCGCAGTCAGCTTTGAAGAGTGCAGGCGTGTTCCCAGTCCACCGAAGATCGTCGCGCTGGACTCTGGAGGTAAGTATGGGATGGCGGGTGTGGGGACACAAGGTGCGCCAGTGGGTGGGTGTGGGTGGGGGCAGGGATACGCGAGGGACTGTTTTTTATTTACAGTTTTTTTTAATGATTAAGATGACGGGACATTTGCCACGCTGGGGTGGGCTCCCAGCGTGGCAGCTGAGATGTTTGGGATGCTGGAGCCGATGGGATTGGGCACTCCGTCGGCCATACCGATGTGTACCATGCTGGGGTGGGCTTAGCATAGCAGCCTATAACTACTGTTTAACGGGGTATACTATATGTGTGGGGGGCGTGTCACAGCATGCAATATGTGTGTGTGCGTGTTGAGGGCAGAGCTCTGCTCACTGAAGTGGAGCTCTCCCTTTCAACTGTATGCCACTGCATTTCCAGCTGTCATAGACAGCTGGAGCAGTGATTGGCGAACTGCGACCGCGCCTGCAAACACACTGACTGAACTGGAAAAGGCTGACACACCTCTGGAAAACTTGGATGATGGCATTATATTTCTTGCACATGCGTGCAAGCAAACATAAAAAGGAGCCTGGTAAATACACAGTTCCATTATTTGACAGAAATAATTTACATTTCACTCTCCATCCACCTGTCCAGATCTGTTCTAAATTGATGATAGGGAATGGTTGCTCCAAAACTTGGCACCTTTTTTAACCAAAATAAAATGTCTGCCATGTTTACTCCTTCATTTTTGAAAATGATGGTAATTGTTCTTGCTGCTGGTTTAGTAATAGGGATTGCTAGAAAGGGAGTCCATACCGGGGAATTTTTTTGTTCATTGTACTTGACCCAGAATTTGTCTAATGCTTCAACTGTCTTAAAGCTCACATCATAATTATGTTCATTTGTGTGAATAAGTGCAAAGACTTCTGTGGTATAAAATTTCACGGTATTTTTTAGCAAGGTTCTCTTCATGTACACACAGTCTGGGGGGGTGTCTAGTCCACCCTTATACAGCAGACAGATGGTACAGTATTTCTCTGGGGTGCTGGTTCACCTTTGTTTTTAAATAGGTCAGCCATCCTAAGCATAGGTTTAAAAAACTGTCTTTTGTTTGGATCCTGCAAATTCTGTACCCCCACCCCCACTGGCAGACTTTCTTCTGATCTCAATAATCCTGCCAGTGGTGCATTTGGGGGAGTTTACCATATTGGCCTTATTTGTACCGTGATTTTGTTGTTGGTTCAGAGGAGCTGCCATTACCTGCATGACAGTTACTTCATTTCCAACCATTTGTCTGTTTTGAGGGATACTGGAAAGACTAGGCTATTGTAAAGGTTCTCTTAATTCTAGTGCATTTACAGTATTCATACATGACTTTTTAATTAAATTAGAAGGTGCATCAATATCCAGTGACAATATACAATGTTTTGGAGAAGCAAGTTTACCTGTTTTTGTAACTTCTATATTTTCATACTGCACCACATCTGAGTCTGCAGGGTCAGGTTTCCAGGGTCCATTTTTTCCTCAATCCATCCTGTGTTTTTAAGATATCTGTAGGTGTCCAGTTTTGAGCAGTCTCTACTTGTTTTGGTGTCCTTTTTTTGACATGCCTAATGTTTTTCTTTGTGGCAAGGCTATGATAGAGAAGTTTTCAGTGAGGTTTTGGTCTTCAGGTATTTCAAATCCCTGTAACCAAGCTAACTGCCACGTCTGCACTGGAGGGCAAACAAGGTGTGGCAGCTGTCCACAGCTGCCAAGTAGCTGTCAAATATTTCTCTTCTTCTGCAATTTGCAGCAGCAATTGGACTTTCTATTCCTTGAGTGCCCATTTCACTACTTTTTGTGCCTCTGGTATTTCAGCTTCAGGTCTCACATGTCTCTGCTCCTGGTCATGGGAAATTGCAATGTCCACACTATTTATATCTTCCTGAGTCGCCCAAAGGGTTTTCTCCACAGTAATTTCTTTCAAAGTTTCAACCTCAGCTTCCATTTGGATCTCCATTCTGTCCAAAATCAGGTCTTGGCAATTGGTTTCTTTCAAAACTGCCATCAACAAAAGGGAAAAGGAGATACTGTCATCTGCTATGGTTTCTAGGTTAGCTGAGGTAGGGGAGGAGACCTGTTCCCTTGCCTCCCGCACATCATTGCTCTCCAATGCTTGACACAAAGTGGCCATCTCTCCAGACAGCCTGAGATCCACCTACTGGCAGAGTAGAAGAATTTCCCCGGTATCCTGGCCAAATTTCCCCATTCACTAAAAATACCAGCTACAGCTTAATCTGGTTCAATGTCAGTTGGTTACCATCTGTCCCTCCCCCCATTGGTCGACTCTGAAAAAGGGACTTCTAGTCTAAATGAGCCTACAGGGTCAACAAAATTCAATAAATAAATAAAATAAATAAACACAGAGAGGTGCCTGCAGATAGGGCAGCATCGCAGTGTCCAGAAGGTCTTCCTGATTTCTGCTGCCCCACATCCACTGCAAAGCACCACACCCATAATCTTCCTTCTCCTATCCTGGCCATAACTGTCCCTTATTGCCCTGTGCACTTTGCTGCTCTTTCCTTCTATACCTTGTCCAGTGCCCTGCTATATATATATATATATATATATATATATATATAGAGAGAGAGAGAGAGAGATAGGCTAACGCTATAAAGGAAGTGATGCACTAGGGGTGGGTGGATGTGTGTGGTGTGGGGCATGGGCCCGTCCTGACCACCAGAGACAATCAGCTACACCAGCAAAAAAAACAGAAACACTTAGCTGCACCAGCAAAATCTCCCAAACAGGTACCTTTCCAAATGAAACCAGAAAGCAACCTGGTAAAGAAACAATAACAACAGCAATAAAATCAGCAAAAATCAACAGTCACTGCCCTGAAATGAAGCTGATTCCTTCCCCGTCCAGCTCCTTATAAGAATCCAAAAGGTAACCTGGTATCTGGTGGCACCCCATATCCCAAAAACCCATTCTATGTAAGTGTTCATATCCTTGGTGTTTATTCACACCCCCAACCCCAACACCTGTTCTGTGTAAGGTTTCATATCCCTGGCTTCTAGTAGCACCCCAACCCCCAAACACCCATCCTTGGTGTTGCGTTATCCCTCCTACCCTCTGTAAACCAGTTCTATGTTGGTTGACACATCTCTGGTGCCTAGTGCACCCTCCACTCTGAACACCTGCTACATGTAAGTATCCATGTCACTGGTGTCTAGTGTCCCTCCCCAACCCCAAACACCTGTGCACACTGATACAAAATACCCTGGTGTCTAGTGGTTCCCCCATCCCCTAAGTGCCCATTGCAATACATAAAGATACACATTGGCAGTCCAGACACCAGAGATAGTAACACATACATGGGATGAGTGTTCAGGGGTTAGGGGGTGCCACTAGACACCAGGGATATGAATACTTACATGTGACGGGTGTTTGGGGGTGGGGTTTCCCCTCAACACCGGAGATTTGACAACCTACAAGAAACATGTGGTCAGACGGTTGGGGGTGCCACTCGACAGTGGGGATGTAACAGCCTACCCAAAATGGGTGTTTGGAGGGTGGGGGAACCACTTGACACCAGGGATGTGACAACTTACATGGGACAAGTGTTTGGGAGTGGGGATGCCATTAGACAGTAGGGAAGTTGTGAGGTACACACATGATGGGTGCTAATGCGCTGCTGCACACCATGTAAATGAGCCTATAATTGGCATGCAAATTGCTCATTAGTGCCTTGCATGCCCAATGGACTCATTTGCATGTTGTGGATGAATATAGCCCACAGGGGTCTTGGTGCTATCCATTTTGGGGAGCAGTATTCCTTGTTGGCTATACTGTATATAGCCCAGGTCTATGTTGGGGCAGTGCAGTTTCACTTAGAACTATGCCAAAATGGACCAATATTTAGTTGGATAGTGCCAATCCACTATCCAACTGCATATAAGAGCTGCTGTGTCACACTCAAGCCCAAGCACGGTGTAAGCCTTCGTACTGTGTTTGCACCTCTCATTGAATATCCAATCCATTGACCGTAAGAATATTGACATTTTGGGAACTTTGTGACTCCTATGACAAACAGTGTTGAAATATAAATGGTAATGAAAGATTTTTACCTAGAGATGTGAAGTTTATGTGTTTTCATTATAAGGCTGCTTTAAAGATAGATATGCTAGGAATATTGCTTTTAAATGAATAGATATAAAATAAATGCAGAAAGACAAAGGGGAAGTGGCTTACTCAATGTAAAATGTATGGCAGCTTGGTTTGCTTGTCAGTAACCAAATAAAATGGTGCTAATTAAGTAGAGTATTTCCCAGGTATGAGACAGTAATTATAATGTTGGTGAGGTGAAGGCACAGCAGTCATATACAGTATTATAAGAGATCTTTGAACTTGCTTACTGTGTCTATATACTGGATTACAATGCTAAAAAACTGGAATGATATCAGAGTAAAGAACAAAAGAAATGTGCAGTAATCCAAGACTATTAAAATAAGCACCAATGTTTCCATTTGGTCAAAGTCTTCAGCTCCTATCAGCACATTGAATATACAGTGGGCTGGATTTTCATTTTTCAAAACATTGTGGGACTAAATCCCACTTCACAACTACAGTTGCAGACCAAAATCTCTGCAGCTGCAGAGATGTGTATTTTCAGTCCCCTGTAGCAGCAGGAGATGTTACACCTGATCCCAATGGCTTTAACATTTTTCCACAGCTGCAGAGAAAAACAGCCACAATCTGCCATAAATTGTGGAGCCGGTTGTAATCCAGCTCCACTTTGAGAATACTGCAGCTGCATGAAACACTGCATATCTGCAAGTAGCAACCCACTTGTCCGAGTTTTCCCACAGCTGCAGGATTTTCAAGGGCTTTGAAAATCCAGTCCAGTTTAAAGAAAAAATTAAGTGATTTAGGATACTACCTCTTTAAGAGAGGTGCTAGGCCCACTGGCAGCAGAATTGGCAGCACAACGATTCACCTGTTACTTATGACGCATATCATTTTGGACTCAGTGGACCATATCTTATGTGATGAAGCCCTAAACTTGAATGAAATGTTTGGTGTTCCAAGATATGGTCAGTGCTTGAGAGATATATGTAAAATAAAGATTGAAGAATTACTTCTGTGATTAAGTGGAACTGGCTAATTTTCTCTGAGAAATTGACATTGTTGACTCAGATTAACTCCCAAACTAAAGAAGAAATTAGACATTCACTATTACAAGAGGGTACCCAGAGGAGCACCCCTTTTTTTGTGCTCAGCTGTTAAGGGAGCTGCCAGAGCTTAACTCATCTTCCTTACTACCCTTACAACAGATGCAAACTCACCTGGATGTGATGACTTGTTTACAATCAGGCTTTATAGATACTTTAGTACTCTACCCCAAAAAATATACCTTATTTCCAGTCTGTTGTTACTGGAAACCTCCAATTTATTCTTGCTGTCAGGAACTGGACCTGTACCTTCCACTGTGAGCACAGTACTGAAATATGTGTTTCTAGTTTTTGTCTTTTTTTCATGGTCTTCTATTATATTACCATTCTATGCTTCATCATTGTCTCTATGCAACCCCTTCTCTGCCATTTTCCCCTTAGTTATCTAAAGAAAATGTTGTCATTATTTTTGACTCCATCTGCTTTCATTTGTTCTGTGTTCGATTTTCCTGTCCTTATAATGTATTTGTTTTTTTTTTCTAAATTTGAATTAGATACAATCCTGTTGGTATCTTTTTGGTCCTCCCATGTATATCTTAAAAGCTGTGTTTTGTTGCCCTTATACTGTCTCCCTTACTTGCTTGTTTAGCCAGCAGTGACTTCTTTTGTTTCACGTTCATGCTAACAAATGTTCTGCAAGATATGATTACTCCCATCATTGCCCCTTTAATTGTTGCCTATTGTTCTCTGCTCCTTCTGTATTGTATATGCCCTTCAAATGTTCTCCTATTGTTGACTTTATCTTGCCATAATCACCTTTCCTAAAGTCTTGCTCCACTGTGCTGGATTTCAGTTGTTCCGATCCCATCACAGTGCAGAACTTACTGTAATTGAGTTGTGATTGCTCTGTTCAATTAGGTTTTATTGTTATGAACATTCTAATAATGTTATGGTTGGACATTACCAGATATCCTCCCTTGTAGACAATTCTTGCATCTATTGTATTAGAATGTTGTCGTGATTTATTTCAAGAAATGTTTGACTGTTTTAGCTTGTTGCCATCAGAGTGTACCAGCCAATAGTATGTTGAGGAGGTTGAAATCCACATGAGATAAGGCAAGTCTAGGCAATTTCATTTCTAGAGCACCCAATCTCAGAAGTTCTGAACACCTTATAGAAATCAATAAATAATGGGACAAAACAAGAAGTACCAAAAGAAATACAGTTAAAATATACATAGGTTTCACAGGTTTTTCAGAGCATTTAAAGACCAAAGTCCATACACTCACCACAATTTAGATATATCCAAATTATAAATGCATTAACCTTACTTGTAACTCAAGTTGAAGAGTATGAGTTTTTGAATAAGAACTGTACTACCTGGATAGCTGCTACTTTGATGGTCTTTTCCATTTCCACATCCCTGTCTGTCCCCTGATTGTTGGTCTATATATAGAATAGGTAGGGGATATGTAGCAGACACAAACAGGCTGAAATAGGTAAGGAGAGGTCAAGCAGACTCCTTATACCCTTAAGGCATAGTGTGTTCTGTTGTTATTTGTGGTGGGTCACAGACATAGTGAAAGGGCCAGAGTTGGTTGTAGAGGTCACCAGTATCAGTCACTCTGGTGACTGTATGGCAGGTTTAGGCTTGTGGCAAGCAAAAGAAAAGTGCAATGGGAAAATGCACTGAGTGATAAGTACAGTACTTATAGAATATATTATTTGCATTATTTACTGTAACAGTGTTGCAAAGTATTTAATGCCATTTCTAATATCTTATGTTCTGCTTGGTATATGGATTGACAAGGCAGCTGGAAAAGGTACTACAGTATATTTTACCTAAAATCAGTTTTCTGTCTTATGTGCTCTGTGATCTCAACTGTCAGTCAGTATTACCACCTTCACCTTTACACAAGTTCTACAGGCCAACTGGTTGGGGCATCCAATGAAGCATACCACCACTGAAGTTCCCAGTCCAGATTATGTGGAGTGAGAGGGAAGTAAGAACCCAGTAAATCAGTGATGCAGATTTGAAAAGGCTGATCTTGAATTGTTACGATAAATTTGTCACCACAGCATGGAGCTGGCAGACTACAGCAGCACCAGCCAGGATTCAATGCAGTAATGCTGCAGTATATCCCAAAATGCTGCAGTATGCTGCGGGGAGCAGTTAAATTTAATGGTAATTAAGCTCATTTTACTGCAGCATTTTGTGACATGTCATTTACTACAATTTATTGCATTCCATCATGGTCCACCCTCGCATTGTGCAGCAATTTGTGATATGTCATTTACTGCAATTTATTGCATTGCATCATGGCTCATTCTTCCATTGTGCAGCATTTTGTGACATGTCATTTACTAGAATTTGCTGCATTGCATCAATGCTGGCTCCATTACATGTGTACACTACAGGTGGACCACTATCGTTATGAGACAGTTCCATTTCTAACTCATGCTGCAGATCAGGATGTAGAAATGGTATTAGAAAGAGACTTGCCATATTTTTCAGTGAAACTGATCAGGAAATTTAGTCCCTAAATATACTGTGGCCTCTATTACTCGAATGGTCCATTGGGGCACATACTACGTACTACAGTGAGCCTTTTCTTCTTTTTTGAACTTGCATAATTTTTATTAGGAGTTTAAAAAAACATCCAAGAATTCAGTGTACAGTGTACATTCCATTGAAGGATTACTATACATTCCATAGTCATTATTTAAAAAGGACTTCAAACTCTCTGCAAGTGTACAACTTTCAATATGACTCCAAGGAGTATTTCCCTTTTGTCTCTACCCTAACTTAAGGTACAACTATCTCAGTAGCACTCAAACAGTACCATGGGGAAATACATTCCCATTACCCTTGCCCTTTCAATCCTTCTTTGTATAAACTGTTTTAAACTATATAACAGTTACATAAGCTCTACTTGATTAACCATATTTATAATGATCCAATCTCAGTTATTTGATTTCTTCATAAGTGCCCTAATCACATTCTCACAGAAACAATAAAGCCAAAACCAAAATAGAAAGAGCCAAGGAAGAAAGCAGAAAGGAAAAAAAAAGATTTTTTAAAAACGTTCTGGTCGACGTGGGTGCAAGGTGTCTCAAGGTAGCAGATATTGAGCTAGTATGGGAGTACCCTCCAGATTCTCGATGTATTCATAAAATGGAAGCCATCTAGCATTGAATTGATCTGTTTGTGTTCTTAACCGGGTCGTTATGGCTTCCATCTCTTTAATTCTGTTAATATTGGCCCTCCACATTGAGAGAGATAACTGGTCTGAAGTGTTGGGTAATCACTTTTAGTACAGCTGCCACTAATATGTAGTATAAATATCTCTGGTTTTTGGTCCTCCTCTCACTAGGTAGAAGACCCAGGATCAAATGGGAGCTAGTTAGCACACAACTCCATTGAAAGATGCTCTGTAATGCCTGAGCCACCTGTTCCCAGTAATTATTTACCTGAGGGCAATCCCAAAACATGTGGTCATAAGAACCAGCTCCTCCGCATCTCCTCCAACATTCCTGGGATTTACCCTTTGAATAATGAGCTGAGACCACTGGGGAATAAAGTACCTGGTAACCACTCTCCACCTAAAATCCCCCCAACTTGGAGAGCTAGAAGTGCTAGGGATCCCTGCCCAAACTCTTGCCCATTCTTCTTCTGCAAGATGCAGTCCTAGCTCCTCCTCCCATTTTTATTCAATTTGTTGAGTCAGTACTTTACCCACCTCATCCTGAAGTGACTTGTAAATGAAGGATATGTAGCCCCTTGAGTCTGCCCCCTTACTTTTGAAGAAGGTGGTTCTCACTGGGACTGGCAGGTCTGCCAGAATCTCCCCCACACCCACATTTGTTAAGATGTAGTGTCGGCATTGTAGGTATCTATAAAAATCCTGTCTTGGAAGGTTATATTCACCCTGCATTTCCCAAAATGATTTCAGTGTGTCCATTTGAAAGAATTGGGTAAGGAACAACAATTCTTTTTCCTTCCACCTACTGAAACAAGGGTCCCAGAGGAGGCTGGAAATCCCGGCAGAGAACAAAGGGGAATATACCTCCAGACCGGGGTCACCACCCCCCAGTGTAGCTGTACCTCTAGCCATATTTTAAGGGTATGTTTAGTCCATCTGTTATTGATTAGTTTAAGATCCGAGTGTGTGGCAACCCAGGGTAGCAACCTCAACGGTATGTTTTGATGTGCTCCTTGCTCCATCAGAGACCAACCCCCCCTTCTGACCTGGATTTAATATTCTTAGGATAGGCACCACTTGAGCAACTTTATAATAACTATATAAATCGGGGACTCCCCCGGCCCCCAGTCTTTGTCTCTGTGAGGAGATCCCACCGCTTTCTAGTTTTCCTTCCCACCCAAATGAATCTTGAAATTTTCTGTTTTAAATCTTTCCATTCCTTTCTAGAGAAAGTCAGGGGTAAGTTAGTGAACAAAAAAAGGTATCTAGGGATCACGTTCATCTTCACTGTATCTATCCTATGAGCAAAAGTAAGGGGTAGAGAGTGCCATCTGTTTATATCTGCAAAAAACGCTTCTTGGAATGCGTCATAGTTAACTTGGTATAATCTTGATAATTTAATCGGAATCTGAATCCCCAAGTACCTTACCTTCTCTCTGACCCAGTTAAATGGGATCAGCTCACACAAACTCTGTGTAATTCTCCCCTTTATTGGTAGAATCTCATTTATCCCTATTGATTTTAAAGCCCGAGATCTTCCCAAACTGGTCCAAAAGGGCCAGCAATGGTGGGATCGACTTCCCAGGGTCCTGCATATATATCACCGTGTCATCTGCATAAAGTGACACTTTATTCTGGGCCTGAGCTATATTAATGCCCTGTATTTTGCTTTCCTCCCTTATGGCCTGGGCGAGGAGTTCCATGGCTATTGCGAAAAGCAAGGACAACAGGGGTCATGCCTGCCTAGTGCCCCTCCTAATTGGAAAGGCCTCTGACAAAGTCCCATTAACCCTGACCCTAGCTGAAGGGTTCTGATAGGCCAAAGTGGCCCACTGTAAAAAGGCTCCTTTGAACCCCATCCTTGTAAGAACTGCTTTTAGGTATGACCAATTTAGCCTATCAAAGGCCTTTTCTGTGTCCAAAAAAATAGCAATCTGAATATTCTGGGAGGCATTCTTGTAATCCAAGATATTTAGCAAACGCCTGATGTTATCAGACATATGTCTGGTATGGATCCGGTTTGATCTGGATGTAACAGATTTTCAATATGCTTTTGTAGTCTGTTAGCTAGGATTTTTGTGAGGATTTTATAATCTTGGTTTAACAGGGAGATGGGCCTGTATGATTCACGAAACTCCGGGGATTTCCCCTATTTTAGAATGATCACCATCATAGCCTCACTCCAGGAACCTGGGGGTTCATTATTCTCTAGGATAGCATTCAGCACCATAGCCAGCTTGAGTGCTAGTGTTTTTTTAAATTTTTTTATAGAACTCTGCCGGGTAGCCATCAGGACCCAGGGACTTACTTGAAGGAAGCTTATCTATAACTGCTGCTATTTCCTTCTCTGTAATGGGGGTAGACAGCTCCTGCTGCATTCCTGGGGACAGCTTGGGCAGTTTCAGGATCTGCAGAAAGGATTCTGCATTCTTTTGTACCTCTTCTGGATCTCTCCTATCACTATATAATCCCCTATAATAATTTTTAAAAGCCTTGGCTATTTCTCTCGGTCTCTCTATCCGGGGTGTAATCCCTTTTCCACCTTGGAGAGATGAGACATATCTGCCTGCTTGTTCCTTTCTCAATCTCATGGCAAGGAGCTTTAAAGCCCTAACCCCCCATAATATTTATGATTTGTGTAATGCAGCATCCACTCCACCTTGTCCCTGTCCACTTCTAATTTATTGAGTTCTTTCCTGCTTTCCATTAAGTCCCTTCAGATTTTCTCCTTACCTTTTGAATTACTTTTATGTTCCTATTCTAACCCTCTTATCTTAGTTTGCAGTTCTTCTATCTTTTTGTTCTTCAATTTCTTCCTGGCTGATGGTAGACTGATTAATTGTCCCCTTAGAGTGGCCTTCATTGTGTCCCACCACACCATTGGGGTACTGTCCGAGATAGAGGAAAATGTCAGAAGATTTTTTTATATCCTCTGTAATTTGTCGTATGATATTTTTATCATTAAGTAATGAGATATTCAATCTCCAGTTCGTTGTCCTGGGTTCTCTCTCCCAAACAAAATCTACTGAGATTGGGGCATGGTCAGAGATAGTCATTGGGTAGATTACCGAATTGGAAAATAGGTGGACATCTGTGGTATATATTATAAAAAAATCTATACGAGAGTATGATTTCTGGGGGATTGAGTAGAATGTATAATCCATTTTTTTTTTGTGATATAGTCTCCAAATGTCCCCAAACCCCCCTCCTCCTGCATTAATGTATTCAAACACTTCGTGGCCTGTTTAGAAGTCTCCAATTTACCAGATGATCGGTCTAAAATTGGGCACAATGTGGTACTGAAGTCACCTCCAAGTATTAACTGACCCCTGGGAAGTGAGACCACCCTCTGAAAGACCTCCTGATAGAAGGTAGCTGCCCCACTATTGGGGATGTAAATATTTACCACATGGATTAGGTTACTCTGAATTAACCCTGAGACCCTAATGCACCTACCCTGGAGTATAACCTCTACCTCCTGAATACAGAATGGGGAATTTTTTTTAATTAATATCGCCACTCCAGCCTTTTTTGTCTCTTTGCCTGAGGTACATAGCACTCTGCCCACCCACTGCCATCTTTGTTTCATGTGTTCCACCTCAGAGAGGTGGGTTTCCTGGAGGAGCACTATGTCACAGCCCCTCCTATTAAGTTCCGATAGGATTTTGGCTCTTTTAATGGGTGAATTAAACCCATTAACATTATAAGAAATAATCCTTAGGCGCATAGCCATAATCTATCCCTGTAATTTATCTTCTCATTCATATTATCCCCCAAGAATACCCATCTCGACCCTATAGGCTCGCCAGAACCAATCCAGATCCCTCTTTCCCCTTTGAACCCACGTTGACTTACTATAACCAGAAACATTTGAAACTGATAAACTAATAACAGCAGTCAATTAACTGAAAAAATCAGATCCCACCTGGATCCACAATAAAAACCTTTTTCCGAATCAAAACAAGTGTCAGTTAGATTGACTTCCTAGGAAAAGTAACTCTGGTTGTCAAAAGCCACCCAGAGTTGTCACACATGTGACACGATCAATACCCCTTTGATGCTTAGGGGCGTTGTTGTCTTGGCCAGCTAAGTGACTTCCCGGGCTGACAACGGTTAGTCTAATAGACATCACTCTGTGTATATGGAAAGAACCACACAAACCCCCACCACCCCACCACCCCCACCTCTTATGCTTTACTATGTCCTCCAATAAAGATCCCTCTGTGACTCACCAGTCATTTCCTCCTATCCCCCACCCCCCCAAAAAATGGGGGAGAGAAGCAAGAAAAAGGAAGGGAAGGGAGTAAAAAGAGAGTGTCCCCCCCCAAAGCCACTTCCAAAGGGGGAAATTGCTGCCCAAATCAGAGCCCCCATCAAACATTTATATTCTGTATGGCCCTTTACCGCCCTCTAATGACTCCAACATATCATTACCTATTGAGTACCATTACCTAATAGGGCTAACTATGTAAAAAAAATATAGAGAGAGGGAAACCCCCTCTCCAAGCCCAGTATCCCCTTGAAAGAAGGATGTATTCATGGACCAAGGACAAATAGTCTGTATAAAATCACTGTCCTTCAATCTCCTCGATCAGTCCATATTGATGATCCACTTGTGGAACTACTGGTACATTTGCATAGATGTCCACCGATTCCCTTTCAAGCGCCAACATTTATTCTGCAAAACATTCTCTGTGTGCTAGTAAACTCAACCTTTTGAGGATGGTGAGGTCGGTCTCTCATCATTCTGGGTCTTGTTTCTCTTCTCAGTGTGAAGCAGCAGCTTGGCAATGTCCCCCACACTCGCCATTGCGATGGATCCTGGCAGGCCTCATTTCCTCATCTGGTTGTGAGATACTGCATTCTAGGCTCCCCCTCTTAATTTTTCCTCTAAAATCTCCTGTTCCAAATCTGGCACCGCAACTTGAAGCTCTTTTAAGGTGGCACTCACCTCGACCAGGGATGGGAAGGTCTTAATTCCTGATTCCAGGTGAATTCTCAGCCTCGCAGGGAAAAGCAACTGTGCCTTTATTTCTTTCTGGAGCCTAAGCTCCCTTATCACCCCCCCTTACTTTTTGCCTTTCGGCTTGCAGGGCCGAGGAAAAGTCCTGGTCAAAGAAAATTGTTGCTTCTTGATATTTTAAGTCTTTAAGCCTCCAGGCCTCATGAATGATCCATTCTTTAGTTTGAAAGTGTAGCATTCGAACTATCAGTGAGCGGGGCCTTGCACTGGGATCCGTTGGTTTTGGGATTAGCGATCTGTGGGCCCGGTCAACCTCTAAACTCAGGTCGGGAGGTGGAGAGAGCACTGCCCGTAGCACTTGCTGCATGAAGTCTGCTGTCATTGGAAAGCCTTCCTCAGCCCCCTCGGGGATGCTGTGAATTCTGAAGTTGTTCCTACGGGAACGGTTTTCTAAGTCTTCTAGTTTAGCTTGGGTTTCTCGGTCTCTCTGAAGTAAGAATAGCAGCAATCGCTCTGTAGTTTCCTGCACCTCAGACAGGTCTCTGATTCTGGCTTCCGATGATTAAACTTTCCTATCTAGAGCTTTCACATCTTGTCTCAGGTCAGCCAGTGCTGAGTCAATTTTGTTTACTGTAGCTAGGATCTTTTTCAGGGTTTGACTACTTTTCGATGGTTCAGTATCATCCTGATCCCAGTCTGCCAATGATTCTAAGGGGTGTCTTCTACATTGTGGTAAAGCCATTAGGCTCTCCTGCGGCCTACTCAAGGTTGTTTGCTTCATTTTACTTATCAAGGGCGAAGGTAATTGGTTTCCTTTTGCCTTCTGTGGCTTCCCTGCCATGTATAGTATCAGCCTTGCTGTTGAAAAAGTTGTATTGGAGTATTTTCCATACTGAATTTTCAGGATTAGGGTGAGGTGGTCGGGTAGCCCTTAGAGTAAGCTACCCACCATGTCCGTGATGTCACGGAAGTCTCTACAGTGAGCCTTTTCATTCTGATCTATCCTGCATCTCAATGATAACATTGACTTTTTGATGATGGTCCTGGCACTTTCAACTTCTGTGGTCTTATAGCCTGACCTGGTTTTGTGCTACCACATATAAAAGCTGGGCCTGTGTCCCTGAGTGTTGAGGTGCTGGACGGCACACCTTGCGCCATGCTGGTGGCCTAAGTTCAGGAACAGACTCGGGTCACTCAGGTGTCAGCTGGGGTGGGGAAAGATTGAGCATCTGCTGACAGCTATCCTTCATTGGGGGAGGAGGGACAGTGCAGCGCACTGTAGGCTGACACCCAGCAGTGGCTGGGTGTCAGCATAGACACACTGCCCCGAATAGGGAAGGCCCACATACAGGGTATTAGACTGCCTCCACAAAGGTGGAGACAGTCACCCCACAAATTGAACATTCATGGGCCCTGGGGCGTAAAACTGGAGGAAAAGATAGAGCTGGTAGGCACCATGATGGCTGGCTGTGCCCACGCTGACCTCCAACAATCTAGATGTTTGCTTCCGGGGGTGGGGGGAGGCCAGCACCCCTTGCCACTGGCCCTGTTATGGGGGGGTAACCCATGGGGGATGGCCAGGTGGGATGGGTGCAGGAAAGCCTGTCCAGAGAGATCAGTACCCTCAGAGGAAGGGGCCGGAGCTGCTGCCCACTCTGAGGGGAAGCAGAAGAAAACATGCTGCCATCAGCCCTATCTCTGTCTTCCCCAGCCAGCTGCCATTTTCCTGGGTACTCACCTGGCCCTATAGAATCCCCACAGATTAACTTCTATAGTGGGGCCAGGAATGGGAGGGCCCCTTCCCCCCCCCACAGAGGAAACTCTTATCCAGATTTCCTGGCTAGTGTTTGCAGACGATTGCACAGTTCTGAAATAGGCAGATGGGGCTTCACAGAGCATACGCAACCATTTTTCTACTCTTCTCCTCTTCCCTTTGCTGCAGCATGGACATCAGTGCCTGCTGTGTTAAGGCAAAGTAACATGTACTGCATCAAACCAGCATCTCCCCACCCAATGCATCATTCTCTGCTTGCTCCACCACTAGGTCTCCACATGGTGAGAGTTGATGGTGGCTGGGTGAAGTGTCCATTCCCTAGGAGAGGAGAGCAATTCATTAGATGTTCAGTCCTCATCCCCTATCTGACCTCTGGCAATCTAAGTCTATTCCCCAACCCAGGCCACCGGTGTGGCAGTAAGTTTGATGTCCAGTGCTAAGCTCCTCCACGCCACATAGCTGGCTCAATTTTATGTTATCTGAGACTACATTTTTGCCCTTATTTGTTCACTTGAGCTTTTAATTTGGCTGCTTACAAGGATTCCCCTTCTTCCACAGCCCTGGCAACTTTGTGATCATAAATCACCATTGGAGTACTGTTTACATTTTTCTCGTCTTCCTCTGAGAGTGGTAGGTGCTACTTCCCCTGAAGTTCCCCAAATTTCCTCTGCAAATTGTTAGCATATGTCCCCTGACCCCTGGTCCTTCACTAAGCCCCCTTCCCAGTCAAAATAAGCATCTGCACCCCTGTCAAGAGCAAATGTGTAACTTCGGCAGTGTATCAGCTCTCCAGTGGCCTGGACATTGGGAGAATTTAGGTTATTTATTTATTTATTTATTTATTGATGTATGTATGTATGTATATCTCAGATTACAATACTTTTGAGTCAAAAACTCTTTTACAGAGGTTCCACATCAGAATGAAACAAAAACACAGCAGAGAACTAATTAACACAGCTGCTAGCATACAAGATACAGTGTACATATGGTTAACAATACACATTTTTGACATTCAAAGTTACAGTATCAAATGCAAAAAGTTAAAGGGACTAGGAAGCTGCCATAAGGACAGATGACAGAAAGTGGTGGAGTCAGTAGTCTGACATTGTCAAGAGAGTGCAGTAGGAGAGAGAGACAAGGGAGTAGGATGTAAGAGTATAAGGAAAAGCTGTCAACAAGAGACAATTGTCAGTATTAGAAATAGTCAAGTGGGGGAGAGAACAGAGGAGAGTGAGAGGAGGGAAGGGGTGAACATGGGTACAGGGGACAGGGTGCTAAGGAGGAAAGGGAGAATACTAAGCTGTAGTCAAAAGTCAAAGTGTGGTGCAACAGGGGGAGGTGTCTAAGTGTGGCAGTCACAACTGCTAAGAGCAGTAAGGTGTTTGAGTTTGTGTTTGAATGGGTCTAGCTTAGGCTTGTCTAGAATGCTAAAGGGTTACTCAGAAACTTGTGTCTTCTGTCCTGCAGGTAAGTCACCAAGCTGGCTATAATATTTCAAAATTTTTAAGCAACAGTGCTTGTTGGTTGGCAAAACTTTCATCAAATACTGTAGTTTAGCATATTACATTTCTAGTATAAATATATTTATCATCAGTATATTTTTATTTATCTCAGATGTTTTTAAAACAGCTTTGTATTACTAGTTATATAATATATGACTGAAAGTCAATAATGATTGTTACCACTGGCAATTTTTAATAATCTCTTTCCCCTGAGATTTTTTTTTTTACTTTACATGCTAGAACCATACTGTGGATGCATTATGAATGTGCAAGCACACATATTAAATCGGGAACAGCACAGCACCATTCAGAAATGTTTAATTCATTCATTTGTGGACATAGCCAGAGGTAGTTACTTTTCAAATCATCAAAACCCCATATATCAGTTCAGAAACAAAATAGAATGAAAACAAACACTTGATATATTGACATATCTGCCAATATGACATTATTACTAAAACATACATAGTGATTTTTTTTTAATTAACACATACTGCTGCTTTAAGAAACGAAAGAATAAAATCAGGTATACCTGGATAGCTTGTGGTAGCATTTTCAAATCATAAATAGTCTCATTTGTATAGTTACAGTAGCACAGGAAATTACCAGTACTGTTGATGAATTGCCTTAATAAAACTGGAACAGTTACAGATGCAATGCAGTGGTAATTACTTATTCGGTATCAGTTAGCACGGGTATACTGAACTGAAATATGGACACCTCTGCAAATAAACCAGTTAAAAAAATAGTACATCATAGTAAACTGAAATGACAGTGTTCAATAAAACTAGACCTTCAGCAGCAGCAACATTCACATTTATCATAAGCTAATATAGAAAGCACATGCAGTTCCTTTATGTGAAAGTGGACACATCACAGTGCAGACACTCAGTCTATTTTAACAGGATAAATGACACAAAAACAAAATTCATTCTAGTTCAGTATCTGGTACTGGTATAGGATATATAATTTATGTATTCAGCTACTGTAAGATGGGAGACCCTGAAAAATTATCTTTTAAGGCTGGGAAAGGTCACGTGTTAAATCAGTTTTGTTGTCTGGTACCATGCTCCAAGCCCATGACTTCAAATGAAAATGGTACTCATTTGCAAGTATATATATTGTCCATATACCCTTGTGCTAGTGCAAAAATGTAAGAAAAATATCTAAAAAGGGACTGCAGTTACACCAACACAAAAATCAAAATTAGTCATAAACAGAACTCATTTGCACACCTCTTCAGAAAAATGTAAATTTCAAATTAAGGCATTCTATATTAATAACATCACATATGAGAACTGGTTTCTTCTCCCAAAGAATTCACTTACAGCTGAGGCTGTCAAGTAACAAGTCTTAAAGATGTCTTGTGACATCAACAAGTCAGTGTGTTGTGTTGAGGTGGCAATACTATCTTGCATGTAAGTCATGCTGCTTTTGTAAAATGTGAAGAGATATTAAAGGAGGCATTTTCAAAAGTGTTCAAAAAAAGGACACAGCTGTGTCAAAATGCACAGATTTGTATCACGCAGATGCAACAAATAATGTTGCTGTATTTTCATTGTCTGCCTCAAAACAGACATGTCATGGTGTAAAATAAACTTGCATCATAACCAAGGCACATATGCAGTGCAAATGTGGGCTGCATAGCTGCATCACTTCTGCAACACTAATCAGAATGCAAGTGCAGATGCAGCAGATTCTGGAAGAACAACCTTCTAATGCACATACAGTGGCAATTTATGATATAAAAGTGATGTAACTTGCTGTTGCATCAGTTGCATCTCTTTCAAAATACAGGCCTCAGTCATTATTTACACTCTGTCTTAAAATGTATTTGTGTAGCCTATTATTGCTGCATTAAATTGTACTATGTAGATCCCACTAAGGAAAATCAGCATTGTTGATGGGACCCACTGACTGTGGAACACTTATGAATTAAATGTGTGTTCAGGGGAAAAAATTAAGGTCTCCCTGACTACTCATGCCTTTTATTAGGTGAAAGAGCAATAGTAGCTTGTAAAGCATTTCTTGTGGTCAAGTTTAAAGATATGTTCACAATGAGTGATTTGGCTGCATATCATTTGTGATGTCAGTTATAAGGCTTTTATGGTTTTGTATAATGTTTTTAGATCTATACAAGCCTATGTTCAATACCCAAAATGGTCATTGTTCTTCATTACAATTTGTGTAGTGTGAGAGAAATTGTTAGATGTCATTGGTGATGCTAGTCACAGGGATTCAGGAACAGGACACTTCAAATTTTCAATAGTGTGTCACTTATAATCCCCTGCTGAGATTAGAATCCCAGTTGCCTGCTTTTTGACCCACAAGAACTGCATGTCCCTTCACTGCAGCTCAGTGGCACACAAAATATGTGTATGCTTAGTAGGCACAGGATCAGTGATTCAGATCCAGGTAAGCACACAATACTGTATTTTTTGCATGAGAAATGGTTCAAATCTGAGCACGAATATAAAAATGTGGGTATTTATTTTTTAGACGGAAACGTAATTGATTAGCAATCCATGGTTGTGTGGAGTTGCAATAGTAAATTATATGAGAAATAAATTTTACTATGAACAGCAATTTGTGCAAGTAGAAAGTTTTCCTCTCTGAAGAGGAAGTCCTGACAGGAAAGTTTCATGTAACCTTTAATAAGCTTGCCATTCAAGGTGTACTAAGGTATGTGGCATGAACGTTTCCTGTCAGTACTTCTTCATCTTTTCCATAGCTTGTCATTTTTTTTATTTATTTGAGTTTTGGTAACCTGGTAAGTCCACTGAGGCAATCACTGTCCCTTTTTCAGGGTCGACCCAAGGAGAAATACAAGCAATTATAAAATGGTACAGTGAAACAAGCAAAATACAGTACATACAGTTAAAGTATATATACATAATTAGATACAAGAGTAGGCATATAGTTAAAGAAAGCAAAATAAAACACTATACATTACAATAACCAAGCATAACATGCTATTTGCAATCAACACTATGTACAAAGTTGCACAGATAAATACATTTGTGTTCATGGGATACAGTCCTAGAGCAGAGGGGAATAATTAATGGGATCAAGAGAAGTAAGCAAATGGTATAGTAAGAAAAGAAGCAGGAAGGGAGAGGTTAGAAGAAGGAGTTGGGGCATGTAGGAGGAGGAGTGAGAAGAGGGAGAAAGGTTCAAGGGTAGGATGGAGGAGGAGGAGAGGAGGAGAGAGGAGAGAGGAGAAGGGCGGAATGAGACTAGGTGATGCAGTTAGTGGAGGCAGCAGCAAGATACAGACCTGAGAGAAAGGCATGTAAATTCAACTGGAACTTGGTGAGGGAGGAGCAGCACAGGATGGAGGGAGGAAGAAGTTCCACTTAGATACTGCTGCAAAGAGAAGAACTTACGAGCAATGGCTAGATGCAATTTTGGCTTTATGAGAAGGGGGAGAGAGAGGCAGATCTGAGGGCATGAGCAGCGTGTCTTAGAGATATGGTCTTCTTGAGGAAGGGAGGGGTGAATTTGTGGACAAGTTTATGAATGAAGCACATTGAGGAATACTTGAGTTTGGATGCATTTGGCAACCAACCCAGTGAGGACAGTACATCACAGTGGTGATAACAGGCATTAACCCTCAAGGCAAACCTGACAGTTTTATGATAAGGCTGGGAGAGGAGAGACAGAGTAGAGAATTTGGTAGAGAGCAGAAAGAGAGTGGCATAAGTTAGGAGAGGAAGAAGGGATGAAGAGGCTATTTTGTGGCAAGAAGCCACAGAGAGAAAGAGGAGGATGTGATACAGGAGGCATAGTTTCTGGTTCAAAGATCTAGTGATATTGAAGACATGTATATTGAGGGAGAGCGAGGAGTCTAATGTAATGCCCAGGTATTTAAAATAATGGACAAACTCAAGGGTGTCTTCACTGAGAGATGTAATGATAAGGGGGGGGATGAGTACATGAAGAGGGGGGTAGGTGTGAAAATAGAATACTTTTAGTCTTTTTTGTATTGAGAACAAGATGTTTGCTCCTGAACCAGTCCTCCAGGGAATCAAAGTCTGAGGCAAGTTCTTGGTTAATCACAGCAATGTCAGGAGAGGAGCGATAGATTATGGCATCATCAGCATAAAGGTGTACAGAGGCCCCACCACAGAAGTTTGGTAGGTTGTTAATAAATAGCGAGAACAACATTGGTTCTAAAATGGAGCCCTGAGGAACACCATAAGTGATGGGCCTGAAATCAGAGACAGAGCCAGCCCACTTGACCCATTGGAAGCAGAAGGATAGATAGCTTTTGACCCAGTTCAGTGCTGTGGGATCCATACCCAGAATATGAAGCTGATGGAGCAGAAGACCATGATTAACCAGGTCAAATGCTATTGTAATCTCAACAAAGATGGCTCCAGCAGCAGGACCATGGTCCATAGCCTGGAATATGTCAGAGTTCACTTTTACTAGGGCAGTAAGAGTACTGTGATTCCTTCTGAAGCCATGTTGATATGGAGATAGAAGGTTGTGAAGTATATAAATAATGTCACCATCTGTATTAGTCACCTATATGTTTCACATTTTATTCTATGAACTGTAATAGTAATCAATGCAACAGAACAGGGCCATTATATACATGAAGGTACTGTACCTTAATTGCAAACACTGCTGAGACAACTATATATTTCAACAAGGTGGAAGATAAACACAATGCTGAGACATGTTGTTGAAGACATTTGTTAAGTTTAATTGGTTTTTTAGAGATTGCTATACAGTTCACACACATAATTAGTATAATATAAACGTGCATATACCCAAATGTCAATGTAAATCTTACACAGTTTATTACAAGCTGTTCTCTTGAAGGAATATAGTACTGTACAAGGCCTAAAAATGGGCATTAGGTAAAAGTAAACTGGGGTAGATGTGTTATTGAGGGTATTGCATAGATTATCTTTTATTGCTGCTCCACCACAGGCACACATAATATGAAAATCAACAACCCCTTGATATGAAGCAACAGGAATTTGTTAGTACAAGGATAGAAATAAGTAGGAGACTGAGCAAGTGACTAGACAAGCACATGATGTTAAGTCAAATAACATTTCAAAAAGTCTCACCATTATAATTCATTTTTTACAAATGTGTCTACACAGTTGACCATTTTTGTAAAAAATAATACCAATAGGAGTTATTCCGCATTTGTCCACAGGTGCCATACATGCAGATGGAGGGATCTGAAGCCCAGATGCACCAGTCTGCCAAGCTCCTGAGTCATAAGATCATGTCGGAGAGGCAGAGGTACTGGGGTTTCCATCGATAGCTGTTGAAGCAGAGGGATCCAAATCTAATGAGGCCAAAGAGGGGCTATTAGAATAATGTGAACCCCTTCTACCTGTAGCTTCAGGAGAACCCTCTGAATCACTGGGAAGGGAGGAAACATGTACAAGAACCTCCCTGTCCAGAAAAGGGACAGTGCATCTCACCAGAAGACACCGCACCTGGGAACAAATGAGCAAACATTGGATAGTTTTGCATGGAGGAGATGAAGAGATCTATCTCCAGCTGACCTCACAGGTCGAATAAGCTTTCAACCACCTCTTGATTTAGCTCCCACTTGTGAGCCCTAAGAGTTGTGTGGCTGAGACTGTCTGCCAGGATGTTGCTGATGTCCAGCACATGGACAGCAGTCAGGCGGAGGTCGTGTTGGACTGCCCAGTACCACACTTGCATCACCTCCCGGCATGGAAGGTACAAATGAGTGCCTCCTTGTTTGTTCAGGTACCAGACCACAGACATATTATTTGTCTGAATCAGGAGTGTCCCCGGACATAGAAGAAGCTGGAAGGCCTGGAGGTCATACAGTACTGCCCTCATTTGTAACACATCCAGCAGAGACCATGTTCTCTGGGTCTGATGTTCTCCGGGGGGGGGGGGGCTCACCATCCTTGACATGAAGCATCCATTGTATGGGTCATTGTAGGAGCAGAGGGTTGAAAAGGGAACCATCATGGAGAGATTGGACAACTGCCATCAAAGAAGATCCTTCTTCATGTACCCTGACATTAGGATCCTGTGGTCCAGGTTGCCAAGCCGCTGATCCCATTGGACACAAAGGCACATTGGGTCACCCTCATATGCAGTCTCACTAGAGGAACTGTAAGGATTGCAGCTGTCATCAACCTGAGAAGATGGAGGATCTAACAGGCTGTGGTCCAGAGTGAGTTGGTCACTAATCTGGCCTGTTCCTGCAGGGTCTCTGCTCTATCTAATGGGAGGAAGGCCCTTCCCTGGACCATAGCCAGCACTTCCCCAAATGAACTGTAGGCACTGGGAGGGGAGTGGTGGGACATGAGATATTTGACTGTTATTCCAAGTCTGGAAAAGAGGTCCAGAGTGAAGGAGAGTGACTCCCTCAGATTGCTCTGTGATGGGGCTGATAGAAGCCAATCATCCAGATACAGCCACAGTTATATTCCTTTGCAGCATAGGGCCATAGCCACCAATGCTAGACACTTTGTAAAAACCCAAGGTGCTGAGGATAGGCCAAAAGGGAGAGCCTTGAATTAGTAATATTCCCTCTGGAAGGCAAATTGAAGAAAGTGGTGGTGGACCTGGAAGACAGGGATGTTCAGGTAAACATCCTGCATGTCCAGCACACAAAGCCAATGGCTCTTGTGGAGCAGGGTTAGAAGTCCCTGGATGGTGAGCATGCAGAACCGCTTGTACTTGACGTATAGGTCGAGCATGCTGTGATCCAAGATTGGTCTTAGGTCACCTGTCCTTTTGACACTAGGAAGAAATGGAAGTAGTACCCTCTTCCTATCTGTGCCGGAGGTCTATGGCTGACTTTTGCAGAAGAGCCTGGATCTCATCCCATATAAGAGACGGGTGCCTTGGAGGATAATGGGAGCTGCCGGGTGGGGGTCTGGAGACATGTTTAGGAACTCTATGGTGTGACCTCTTGCTATTAACTGAAGGACCCAAGAGTCCATGGTTATGTCTTGTGACCCTAAAAGGTGGAGGGCAAATCTTCTCCCCCACTGGTTCCCCTAGAGGATCTGGAGGAGACAAGGGGGGTTCCCCACAAATCAGTAGGCTGAAGGGAGGGAGTTGGCAGCTCCTCTGTGGGGGGATTCTAGGACTTAGTAGGGGGAGTTGGGATTACTGATGCTGGATACCAGCATTTGGCCTGGCATTTGGCAGGGGCCTCTTTGATCTGGCATCTCTGTTGCTGAAGAAAAGGCTGTTTGCCTTTGTAACCCCCTTGGTACATGAAGCAGATGTTGCAGATGGATTTAGCTCAGTCCTGAAATTCAGTGATAATATCCTATCTTTGTGTCACCTCTGAATAACATGGATCCCCTGAAAGGGGCATCCAAGATGGAGGTCTGGACGTCTTGTGCTAGACCAGCAATCCTGAGCTACGAATGTTGCCTAATGCAGACAGCAGTGGCTGTGGTGTGAGCAGCTGAGTCTACTGTGTCATAAGTGGCCTGGCGGGCATGACAACAGAAGATTTTAGCCATTCTCACTGTCTTGGCAATCTCAGTTTCAGCTCTTGGTCTGGGATAGCTTCTATCTTTGATTCAGGTGAGGCCAGGGAAGATTTCTGATTGGTAACCATATGAGCCAAATAATTAAGGAACCTGAGGGCACAAGTAAAGGAGGAATGGATCTTGTGACTGAAATTGTCCTGCTGCTTAGACTCTTTATTAGAAGGAGACATGCTCAAATGTTAGGTTTAGAGGATCGGTCATGGGCAGCCTTGGTAACAATCGAGTCTGCATTACAATGGCCAGTAAGGTGTGTGGCCCCATCTGGGGGGTGGGACACCCTGTCTTTCTTTTTTGAAATAGCCAGAATGAAGGAAGGCTGTTGTCAGATAGTGGACGTCAGGTCTTCATGGGGACCAGTCCAAGGCAGTATGGGCATAGAAGCTGTGTCAATCATGTCTAGATTCTCTGCAAGCCTTTTTCACTTTGGATCCTGTTCCTGGATAGCCCAGCCACAGGCAGTTTTTATAGTTATGAGGAGTTTTGCAAAGGAAGGGTCCTCTGGAGGGAACTTCAGGAACTCCTTTGGCTGAGGCTCTATCTGTGTATGCATACCAGAGCTGGGGGACAAGTCAGAGTCAGTGTCCAAAGAGTGCCTTCTGGGGATCTGAAGCCTTTTTATAGAGGTGTGTGTGATCGCAAATTCTCTCACTGTAAGTATTACCTGAGCAACCACTCCCATCGTCACGGGGCAAAAACCACACCACTGGGTTTTGTCTTAACGTCGCTTTATTTGATCAAACCTTACACATGCATGTGGGACTTCTACAACGGAGAAGGTCTCCAATTACAATTTACAGCAGCTTTTTATAAGCTAGATTTTGCACTTCTTATCTTGAAAAATACCAACATTTCAGTATAAGCCAATCATAAGACAGCATAACAAGTTTTCAGCAATGTAACAGAAAAAAAACAAGTTGATATGTATGAGGTACTTTTCCACTACTTATTCCATTTCTTTCCCAATACTGCTTGATACATATGCCTGGGTCAAGCTGACCTGAGAGAGACAATGAGTTTCACTCACACCATAGCAATGTCTCTACATGCTGTTATCTTTATATTTTGTCCAAGCCTGTTATACAGGCTGGTACAACCAGTTCTGCTCAGTTTTATCTAGCTTTCTGATTTTACAAATATACCTCAAGTAACCTCAGTATCATTCTATAACCCTGTGAAAAAGAAAACATGAACTCAGAAATTTCTACTACATTCATTATGACTTTGTTACAGCATGACTTTCAAAGCAAGCAGAGCTTTAAGGCATATAATAGCAAATATAGCTTTAGGATATATAAAAATTCCCTCACACTCTCCCCCCTTTTGATACTCTGTATCAACTAACCACTCATTTATATTGTAGTCACATCTGGCTCATTTTGTAATGGAAACACCCCCTCCAGTTTAATGGGGTCCTTTTGTTCGGGTTGTAGCCAGGGGGCAGGTGGGTGGCGTCCCGTGACACCATTGTGTTGCACAGGCATCGTAGGAGAAGTTTGATTAGGACAGTCAGTAGCCAGAGTGCCAATATGACCACTTACAAGTACTGTCACCCAATGGAGAAGAGTAGCACCCCAGTCACCAACTACACTTATAAGCCATGACCATGGGTCCCATATTTATGTGTAGCAAGCTTAGAAAAAAATGCAAGGCTGGAATTTCCCAAGAAATTATGACAGCATAGCCTGGACACCTGTACATTAATACATTTTCATAATTAAAGTTTTTTTTTATACATGTTTGTAGCTACAATTTCTGAGACATCCCGTAATAAAATTGATTGGTTACGAGATGTACCTGACATTTTGCCAAGACAGGGGAGTTATTCTCACTCTTGGAGGGGAAAACAATAGGTGACAGAATAGTATATTTATCTCAAATAACTTTTGTTTTGGGAGCCAGAAAGCATATGAGAGAAGTGACTAGCTTGCTACAAATGTCAAAGAAACCTCGTACCAGCAACTAAACGAGGTATCTCATTATTTTTTATCAGTGTTTTGTTAAACATATTTTTTTTTTAACACGAGAGAAATATATGATGAGAAACTTTTAACAGTCAAGGCTAAACACAGTTGTGTGCATATCTGACCACAGCCTCATTTTATGCTTTCAGCTATTTTTTTCATTGTATAGAATTTTACAATTAACCCTTTTAAAGTCTTACACACACATATTAAGTGACATGGTGGTATTTAGCCACTTGCAGCCTTTTGCTACTAGATATACTAATTTACATGTTGGCATCATTTAGTCATTTACTAACCATTTTTACCTTTTACTAGCCCTTTAGCAATTTACACTAGCCATTTTACACCTTTTTCTTTCCTCAGTTTTATGGTTAGCCAACTACATATTGTTGATAAAAGTTTGGTCACTGATTACTAAAACCTTGGCCACTGACCACTGTTAATAATTTCCATCCTGAAGATAGAAGGCCCCTGAGGGACTCGAACATTCACAAAAATTGAACATAAATGTAAAGATATTAGTTAATAACTGAAGGTTAAAAAAAACTAAACATTTCTACTTTTAGACTGTTAGACTAGGTGAATATGTATATGATTTAAAACTGGTTGCCAGCATACAGATAGTCAAGGCATTTATAAAAAGCATCTTGTTCTGGAGTTGGTACAGGGGTGGTTACAGACAGAACACAAATTGTGAGTTTGTAAAACATAATACAGAATTGAGGGATGTCAACACCACAATTGAAATATGTGAAAAAATGCTAACATGTGACACCACATATAACACAATATAACATAACAATTTTGTTGATGAAAAGAGTTCATGGAATTCACTTTGAGAGTGAATAAGGTAGATGCTACCTTGTGTTGAGGTGCACACCCTTGGAGCTTGATTGAAGAATCTGTTGATAATGTCTCTTGACAGATAAGTCCTTATAAAACATAACAGTCCATGAAATTAACTGCTCATAAGTTCATATAAGTATCCACAGGTTGATGTAGTTACAGTACAGATGAAATGTCATTTGCAGAATGGTGGTAACCCCACAAGGCATATGGGGCAATGCAGAAAGTAATTTAAAAACAAAACACCAGCATAGTAGAAAAGTCAGTGTTCATTTTGCTGGCTGCTGGATGGCTGATTAGTAGACACACTGGCCAGGGGTGCATTGAGTCCTTTTAATTGAGTAGCCACACACACACTCTGGCATGGCATTTGTTTTGTGGTAGTTGATTACACCCGCATAAAGATTAACAGTCCATAAAAGGTAACAATTGACAATAAACCATTAAAACACAGTCCATAACAGAGCAATCGGGTTAGAAAGTACCAGCCATGTTTGGGAACAAGCGGCAGTGAAGAAAATGGATGTATTGCTTGAAGGTCAATTGAAGCAGAATCTTCTCGCTGGAGTTAGGGAGTCCCTTCCCCAGACTTAACTTCATAGTAAGCAGAAACAATAAGCTTGATTGCAGAGTCTGAACTGACTGGACCTTCCTCAGTTGATTTAAAGTTCTACAAATAGGTGTAATTTTGCTGAAAACATTACACTTGCAGAGGTAATAATAACTGGATTCATGCAATAGTCTTTATAAGGAACCAGTCAGGCACAAAGATGGTGATAACATCAAAACTGTGGCAGTTGTTTTTCTTTTTTAAGGAAAAAGATGAAGGTCTTGGCAACTTAGATGAAAGTATTACTGCTGTTGAACGTGGAGATCTTATGTGTGCCACACCGTGGAAACCTGCAAACTTGCAAAGTGTGTTAGACACTGAGTTAAAAACATAAATAACAATCTTTTAAACCATTTACTTTTTGTTTTGTAAAGAGTGGTGTGACAGAGCCTAAATTCTGGCAACTAAAAAGAGAAAAAATTAAAATGGGACATTAACCGCACACCTGGGGGTGCAGGCCAAGGTTCAATTATACCATTTGACCATCTGTAAATCATGACAGTGTTATGGTTACCTCCTGCTTTTAAATCACAGAAGCAGTTATGACAGTGATGAACATTATTTTCCTGTCTGTTGCAAGCAGGCCTGACTGAGACCTGAGTTATAAAATCTTGTAATGTTACAATTACATGCTTCAAACATATTGTTCATAACAATATGCCTTTACACAATGCAATTAGTGGGACAAATACATATGTTGTTGGCCTATGCCAATTTAATAACAGTGCCTATTGCACCTGTGACAAGTGAAAAGTCTACCTTCTTTACCCTGTATAGTGAAATACTCCAAAGTACTGAGTGGGGTAAGGCTTAAAGCATAGGTTTTGAGTACAATCTAAATTTTGCATATTATAATTGTTAAAATTTAAAATGACAAAACCTGCATAAGTACACTCATTCTTCAGGGTACCTGTGAGTAATAAGACAAACGGAGCATTAATTTTACTTTTGGTTTTGCTTTGGAACATATTGTAGGGGTGGGTCAGCAATGCTGCCCCAGTATTTAGGTTTGGTTATGAGCATTAAAACGTTATACATGTGGAGCACTTTTCTGAATACACACATGATACAGTGTAGCAAGATGTATATCAAAACATTATAACAAAAACATGAAACATAAGCATGTTTGTAATGGAACAATTTCAGTATTGAGCATAATGCATAAAATACATTTTAAACAACACATAGACTGTAAACTTGGCTTAGAGTCCAGAAATGTGTTAGAGTACTGTGAATTTACTGGTTGAAAAATGCATTCATTGCTGTAAGGCAATGACAAAAGTTGTTTTGCATTTGTTTTAACAGGATAAGAAAGCTGAAAAGACAATCAAAAGAATGAATATGTGTGGACATACATACACAACTCACCCTCCAGCGTAACTGATTACTTGCTGAGGGCAGAAACCCTTGTACCAATAATAGGTTGAGATTTAACTGTTTGCACTAGAAAAACAGAAGGGCTTGGGCTGGGTTATGCTGTTAAAATACCTTGGGTCTTTTTAAAACCTGTAAATAAGAAATAATTATTGGCAAATATACATTTTCTTTATTTACCCCTTTGGGGAACGTGATGTACCTTGCAACCTTTGTGGGTACTACACTGGAAGGGATGGAGGAAGGGTAGCACCTCCCCCAAGCTCCTACTGGTGGAAGAGACAGCTCAGTGAAAGAGACAGCTTGAATACTGTAGCAATAAAAAGGTTAGCTGTGGATGGTGACATGATCCCACCTACTACACTTTAAATTATAACAAGATAATATTACAATTAGTTTAGTAAGTTTCATACCTTACTATAAAGATGGGGAACTTCTTTTTCTCTAGAAGAAAGACAAGAAACACAGACAAACAACAAAAACAAACACACACCAGTTTAAAAATAAAACAAGTTTATTTCCATAGGATAAAAGAAGCCAAGAGTCCCTGGGTTCCCTTATCCTAAGCATGACAAAATGTCAGCTGAGTTTATAAAAAATCCAGATTGATGGTAATACCGTACATACGTATCTCTTAGAATGCATTTCAAAAAGACAAAAAATGATTACACCATGGTCACACATAAAAACAAAAGCCATTGTTTTTAACTGTAGATGGTAAACTCTCAAAACAGCTGTAATAGTCCTTTTTCAAAAGCGTACTATATATATATAATAAAAATATGGGAGATGATGAATAATTCTCCTTCCAGCTGGAGTATTGCCTGTGTTGGCTGCAAGTCAGAAGCAGTGAGACGAGAAGAAAAGTTTGTTCCTCTTCACTTAGAATACTAGTTTTGCAATAAAAAGTCAAATTACATGGTTCACTCTTGGTGTGCTTTCATGAAAACATACATTTTGTGTGAAGTTGTGCTTTAGGTATGGAATACACATCAAGTTTGAACTGGTAGTAACATAAAATGTTGAAACACAAGAAGGTCAAATAACATGCAAAAGGTCACAGTGTGCATGCAAGGGTCATTCAAACCCAGTTATTATTTTTTTTTTTTTTAGTGTCCTTGAACACTACTGATATTAAATATCTTTAAATAATAATAAAGCATACAATAAAACTGCTGGCCAAGACAGTACACACACATACACATACACAAAGAAATACTTAACACAAAATAAGACTGACATTGTTTCACACCAATTTTCTGAGGTAATGCCCATAGTTTCATTAGAAAACTGTACGTGTTTTAGATATATGTGCTGCCTCCCCCTGTCTTGTAACACTGACAATTTTTAAATCAACACATTTATACATATCGCCATGCCAAATCTTTCCAGAACAAAACACTTTTAAACACATTTTAACTCCGTTAAAATGCAGCACAACATATCATCTGTAAGTGAACACATCTTGTATAACATGGTTACACCTTTTGGTGCATAGCCAAAATATGGCACCCTGCCATTTTGCAAAAAGTTTCTGGTCATAACTAGAAGTATGATAAAGCCATTTATAGCTGTTAACACATTACATTTTCACCTAGCAGTGGCTTGGCACATTGCTTGCAAACTACAAATCGTTCTGCACATTGCAATCTATATGACGTCATAACTCTTCACCATCAACACTATCTGCTCCAACCAACAACTACAAACAAAAGTTCTTCACTGACCCTATCTAGGCAGCACAAATGTTCCATTAAAATAAAGCCAATTAAAACAGTCAGCTATGAGGCAAAGAAGCTTCTTCTTTCTTTTTACTGTAACATGTTGTGCACTGAAGGCAGTCAATCCTATCTCGCAACCTTGACAACAGAACATAATTACAGAACACAGATATAAGCTAGAAAATATGCACGAGAAAAACGGAGCATTACCTTGTTTAGTATATGTATTACAGAAATAAAACAGACAGACATAAAACGACTTTAAATAAAAAATTCAGATTTACCCGGTGCCAAGGTATTTTTCTTCTTCTTTTCCGATACAGTAGTCTGAGTAAGAAAACTGACTGCAGGACCTTCATGATAATTTCCAAACACTGCAGCTATTAACCCTTTCAAAGGTTTTAACCCTTTCAAAGGTTTTCTTTTGGCCATTTTAGTAACCTGCCAAACCAAGTCTTTTTCCAGAGCTCTGGTTTGCAGTTTAAAAACAAAACAAAAAAATCTCTAACAGTACTAGGTTGAGATCCATCTGGTAGAGGTCCCCAGTACTTGGGTTTGGGATCAAATGTTTCAGCCTCTATAGGAGGCAAAGGAACTTGAAATTGATACAGAAAACTTGAAACTACACAGATAGGCAACATGGAGGTTTTCAAATCATCCGCTCTGTAGTCACCATTGTGTACATCCACAGTAGTTTATTTTTCTTTCTAGATGTTGTTTATCTAACTTTACTTAATCAGCCACTGCTTTTCTCCCAAAGCAGCCTGAACTGTGAAAGCCATCATTGGCTCTAACAGTATATACTTGCAGCAAGCACAAATTACAAGTACAAAGGGCAGTGCAGTTGCCTTGTAATTTGTTTGGTCAAACTTGTCAAACATACATTTGCGGTCCAGATAATACTAACTCTGGACCCAGCTATTTTCCCTTGTTTCCCATATTATCTAGGCCTGTCGCTTTATAGTGCACACTCGCTCCAGGTATTCTTGTACTTATGAATGATGAGTGTCGCCCCTAGGCGTCACGCGTCCTGATGGGGTTCACAAAATGTCCTTCTTTTTGTCCAAGGGAAACTAACTTGATCATGAGGTGACGGACCAAGAACTCATCCTGCCGACTCGCCAAAACTGTCGCCATAAATTCTCTCACTGTAAGTATTACCTGAGCAACCACTCCCGTTGTCACGAATAAAACCACACCACTGGGTTTTGTCTTAGCTTAAGCGCTTATTTGATCAAACCTTACACATGCATGTGGGACTTCTACAACGGAGAAGGTCTCCGATTACAATTTACAGCAGCTTTTTATAAGCTAGATTTTGCACTTCTTATCTTGAAAAATACCAACATTTCAGTATAAGCCAATCATAAGACAGCATAACAAGTTTTCAGCAATGTAACAAAAAAAAAAACAAGTTGATATGTATGAGGTACTTTTCCACTACTTATTCCATTTCTTTCCCAATACTGCTTGATACATATGCCTGGGTCAAGCTGACCTGAGAGAGACAATGAGTTTCACTCACACCATAGCAATGTCTCTACATGCTGTTATCTTTATATTTTGTCCAAGCCTGTTATACAGGCTGGTACAACCAGTTCTGCTCAGTTTTATCTAGCTTTCTGTTTTTACAAATATACCTCAAGTAACCTCAGTATCATTCTATAACCCTGTAAAAAAGAAAACATGAACTCAGAAATTTCTACTACATTCATTATGACTTTGTTACAGCATGACTTTAAAAGCAAGCATAGCTTCAAGGCATATAATAGCAAATATAGCTTTAGGATATATAAAAATTCCCTCACAAGTGTCATGTGGTTTTATCCCTGATCTGGTGTCTAGAGGAACCTTCTTTGGAAAGGTGGAAATCCACAGGAGAGGCTTATTTAGGGGTCAGAAAGGAGGTAGGAGTAGAGGCTACACTGGTTTCCAACGGCCAAGATCTGAGGCTATTTGAGTCCTGTCCTCCTGAATTAGGGTCTGAAACACTGCTTGGATATCAGCCTGAGGCTGCTGTGGAGGCAGAGGCTGAGGCTGAGGAGATAGCGGAGGAGGAGACTGGAATAATGGATAGCCTGGTGTCTGATATTGATGGTATCCATAAGCCTGATAGGAGTAGGGAAAGACAGAAGGAACATACCCTAGATTAGACATAGCATGGTGTCTGATACCCAAGTACATAATGGGGCTGATGACCAGGCATTGGATACCCCGGCCAAGGGTACATTGGGTATTGTGGGGGAAGATATCCTCAAACAATGCCCACAGGTCCAGCCAGAGGCATAGCTGAAGGCGCAGCAGGAGGTCCAGAAGGACCAGGCATCAGCCCTATGGGGCCATTCAAAGGGGCTGGCACTGGATCAGGCACAGGAATGTCTGGCACTGGAAGATTCTGTGCCTGGGGGCCTGATGGAAGGCTGTCCAGTATTTGAGGAATTGCCGGAGTGCCAACTATACCCTGACCTGGTGAAGGGTCACATGGTGAAGGGTCACTTGGTATTGGGGTGTGAGTAGAATCCCACAGAAGACCCACCATAGTCTAGGGAGCCAGAGTCCAAGATGGTGGAACCTGGTTGTCCAAGGGGGCTTGGGTTAAGGAGGTCCTGATGGAAGGTCTCCAGATGGAATAACAATTGGTCCAGTGGGTGAATCAGGAGAAGACTGACCTGGTGAAGGAGGGAGGAACTTTCAGATTAGTGCCCACCTCTGGCTCTTGATCTTCATGCAAGTCTGGATGGTTTGGTTGTGTCAGTGGGAGTGAGGAACCCTCAAAAGACTGTTGCATGTCCAGCAGCTGGCTCAACTTGACGTCAGAGGTATACTGTGATCCCAATGGGAGAGTTCTAGCTGTGCAGTCCCCAGAGGAACTGGTGAGCAACTTATCAGCTGCAGCAGTCCAGACATCAGAAGAGCTAACATCCGACGTATCAGCCTGGGACATGCAGACAACAGCCGAGCTGGAGTCCAGTTTACCGGCTGTGACAATGTGATTCTCAGTGGGGCTGTGGAGTGACTTATTGATCTGGCTGCTGGTGAAAGACCCTGAAAAAGATATGGGCCTAAGAAGCACAATAGGGGTTCCATCGTCCAAGAAGAGCCCTGACTGCACCATGAGTAAAGCAGGCAGAGAGCCTGTGGTCTGATCCACTGGAGTGGTAGGATACCTGACAGTAGTGGTACTTACCAAAGTGGATGCCCCTCCAGTGTCAGTGGTGCCCGATGACTGCTGCCAAGAGGATGGAGACCTATCCTAGTCTCGGTGCCTCTCCTTGTCCTTTTTCTTCTTTTTGGGTTCTGGCATTGGAGAAGAAGATTTTTCCCACAGATTCTGCAGCTCATTTTCCATCAGAGCTAGGTAGTTCTCCAGCAAGTGAGCTTCAAGCTTTTTCTAGTGCCTAGTCCATGTGACCTGGTTGAAGGATTGGTAGGGCACACAATCCTTGACCCAGAGTTTGGGGCAGTGGCAGATCATGCAGCGGGAATGCTCATCAGCATGCAGGGTCTGGGTGCCGCAGGACTTGCACTTCTTCTTTTCGACACATCACCCAACTGTTCATGTTCCTGACTTGTACCTCCAACTATATCCCATGCTGTAAATTTGTCATTATTATTTTTTGCTTCCCCTTTCTTCTGTATGTCCCTCAAGGTCTCTGTATTAGATCTGTTTAAGTTAGACCTGTTTATATGGTGTTTTACTATGTAATTGTTTGATCTGGTGTTCTGTTCTCTTTTTATGCTAAACTGGACATTTGTGTAAATGGGCATTTTTGCTCACATACCTTTCAGTATGAAATAAAGATTGAATGATTAAAAAACTGGACTGACAGACCTGAACCACAGAAGTTCTGTAAAAATTCAAACTGCCATACTTAGTGCAACCTGTACAAATACTGCTGGTCCAGTCACTCTGGCTGCACTTTCAGTCTGACTTTTATGTATCTGGTCCACTCCTGGAAGTCTGTTTTTCAGCCCTTCCTTGACATGATTGAAAACAGAACAATCAGGGCCAGACCAGATAGATAAAAGCCAGACAAGATCATCTGGAGTGAGTGGATCAGCAATATTTGCCCAAGCTGCAAGCAGTCCAGATTTTGCTACTTTGGTCCAGGTCTGGTGGTCTGGTTTTTACTCATACTCCACTGCATGTGGCTTAGTGACATACTGTACAGATGAATGCAGAGTCTAACCCATTGAAGGCTGAAGTTTCAGAAAAACATTATGCTAAAAATACCAAGACTCAGTTCCCCACCCCCAAATCACACTTAGTCCTCTACCAAAGTCATGCTCAAATATTGGTGTCTCTACATCCTCACCATTAAGCTTTTAATGCCATCATGCCTCTTCTGCTGCCATGACCTCCCCATCCATGAAGTTCCATTCTGCTTGTGGCAGCCCCCCCACCCCCAAACCAGGTAATTTTGCAAGGAGCAGTTCTTTACACCACATCAACTAAATTACTTTATAAACTCCTTATTTTTAAACATTTTGTTGAGAAATTTTTGTTTTAGTATATCCATGGTCAGGAAAAAATGAATTTATGAAAGAAACCAAAGCCCCCATTTATCAGTTCATTTAATCACAATACAGCATGTTATGAACCGATCAGATTTTATGTGTAACTTAAGTTAAACAAAAATTAGACGCACAGATGCCTACCTATTTGCAAGTGAAGCAAATGGGGTTAGTATCATTCAGTTGTAAACACCTATAGTCACAAATTACAGGTTAAGAACATTCAGTAGAATATAAACAGTAGCCCAGAGTTGCCTGCCTGAGAAAATGAAGTTGGTGTATTATTTGAAGACAGGCATCAGTGGGGCTCTTGCTATAGAATATCCTGCAAAGTAGCAGAATTACTGTTCTTAGAAAGGTGGTTTCAAATGGCTTAATGAGGTATTCACAGGGGCTTAGGAGAACAGCAGAGCTTATTTGTTATGCAGACAGCTCCAGGAAGTGTTTAACCCATTCTACTCCCAGTAGCCTTCTTTGATGTCTGTACTATCCATAGAAACATAGAAACATAGAAACATAGACTTTGACGGCAGATAAGGACCGTTAGGCCCATCTAGTCTGCCCATTTCCCTACCTACAGGATAGGCCGCAGATCCTAGTTAACCAACAGCCTATTTCTTCCTACCCCCCACAAGAATTGCCTTATGTCTGTCCCATGCATTCTTGAATTCTCCCACAGTTTTAGACCCACAACCTCCTCAGGAAGGCTGTTCCATGCATCCACTACCCTCTGTGAAATAATACTCTCACATTGCCCTGAACCGCCTCCTTCTATCTTTAAATTGTGTCCCTTGTTCTTGCAAGTCCCTTTTCTGAAAATGCTACCCTCTTGGACTTTGTTGATTCCACTGAGGTGCTTAAAGTTTCTATCATGTCCCTCTCCCTTCTTTCCTCAAGGGTATCATATTAAACTCCTTTAGTCTCTCCTCATACGACTTCTCTTGCAGACCCTGCACCATTTTAGTTGCCCTCTGGACTGCCTCTATCCTGTCTATGTCCTTGGAGATGGGGTCTCCAGAACTGGACACATACTCCAGATGGGTCTCACCAACTGTCTGTACAGAGGATAACAACTTCCTGTTTTCTGCTGCTGATGCCTCTCCCTATACATCCCAGTATACCCCCAGCCCTCCCTACTGCCTTCTCACATTGCTTGCTAATCTTAAGGTCATGTGATATGATTACCCCCAGGTCCCTTTCCTTTTTTGTTGTTGTTACTACCTCCCCACCCATTGTGTATTCTTCCCCTGGGTTCTTATTTCCCAGGTGCATTATTTTGCACTTCTTTGCATTGAATCCTAGCTGCCATACTTCTGACCATTCCTCCAACCTTGCCAAGTCCCTTTTCATCCTTTTCACGCCTCCTTGTGTATCAACCCTGTTGCATATTTTTGTGTCATCTGCAAAAAGGCATACTTTTCCTTCCAGTCCCTCTGCAATGTCACTGATGAGAGACATTAAAAGTACTGGACCCAATACTGAACCCTCACGGTACCCCACTAGTAACCCCTCTTCTTCAGAATGGACTCCATTTACAATTACCTTCTGTGTCCTGTTGTCCAGCCAATGTTTTACCAGGCTACCACCCTGGGTCCCACTCCCAGGCTGGTTAATTTGACTATTAATCTTTTGTGTGGGACTGTGTCAAATGCCTTGCTAAAGTCTAGGTAGGTCATGTCCACAGCCCTCCCTGGTCTACTACTTTGGTCACCCAGTCAAAGAAATCTATTAGATTCATCTGACATGACCTTCCCGCTGTGAACCCATGCTGCCTTGGGTCCTGTGCTCCACTGGCCTCTAGGTACTCGACTATTCTTTCCTTCAGAAGTGACTCCACCTCTTTCCCTACCACAGAAGTCAGACTGACAGGTCTGTAGTTTCCTGCTTCTCCCTTGCTCCCACTTTTGTGAAGGGGAATCACATCCGCCTTCCTCCAGTCCTCGGGTACCACACCATCCTCCCATGATTTATTAAAAAGAGTAGCCAGTGGTTTCACTAGGTTCTCCTTAATTCTTTTTAGAATTCTGGGTGAATTCCATCAGGACCCATTGCTTTGTCCACCTTCAGTTTTAGGAGTTCTTGCAGAGACACTTTCTTCTGTGAAAGGACTGGGATCGACCCCCCTATCAAGGTGCTTCTGTTAATTGGATTAGGTGCCCCCTCCTCTTTTGTGAATACTGAGCAGAAATATTCGTTCCAGTATTCCTGCTTTTCACTGTCCCCTCTGCCCACCCACTGTTCATTCTATTTCAGCCTCACTATCCCTCCGTTTGTCTTTCTACGCAGCTGATGTACCTATAAAAGGTTTTATCCCCTTCTTAACTGAGTTGGCTATCTTTTCCTCGGTTTGGGCCTTTGCTATTCTGACTTTCCTCCTGCTTCCTTCTGCCTTAACTGGGTACAGCTCTCTGTCCTGCTCCTTCTGTGTTTCCTTATACTTCCGGAATGCTATCTTTTCTTCCTGACTTTCACAGCCACCTCTTTTGAGAACCATAGTGGCTTTTTCTTTCGTTTTGATTTGTTCATTTGCTTCACACAAAGGCTTGTTGCCTCTGTGATGGCAGTTTTGATAATTCCCCATTGTTGCTCTACACATCCTTCTAGCCTGTTTGCTAGTGCTTTTCTGAGGCACTCTCCCATCTTGCCAAAATCAGCCCTCCTAAAGTCCAGTACCCTCACTTTTGTATGGCTTGACTCTGTAGCTGAGTTTAACATGAACCACACTGTTTGATGGTCACTTGTCCCCAGATGGCAACCCACTTCTAGATCTGATATCCTCTCACTGCCCCCGTTTGAGAGTACGAGGTCCAAGATTGCTCCCTCATGAGTGGGTTCCGAAACCAGCTGTCTAATGCCTGCCACCTGTAGGGCATCAAGAATGGCCCTGCTCTTGGATGTGGCTGCAGCAAATGTGCTCCATTTAACATCTGGCATATTCAGGTCTCTCATCAACAGTATCTCCCCTTTCTCTGCCATTCTAAGAATGCCTTCTATCATATCCTTGTCCATTCCTTCCCCTGACATGGGGGTCTGTACACAACCCCTGTGTAGATTGTGGTGCCCTTTCCAGTCTCCAAGGTGACCCACAGTGCCTCCTCTCCTCCTTGTTTACTCTTTTGTTCAGTTGCTTTTATCCCTTCCTTTACATGAGAGCTACTCCTCCCCTCTCTCCCTGCCTGTCTCTCCTGTAGGTTATTGCCCTGGTATGTTAACATCCCAGTCATGGTTCTCTGTGTACCATGTTTCTGTGACTGCTACGATATCCAGGCATCCCTCTTCCATTAAGGCCATCAGCTCAGGGAACTTGTTGCCCAGACTACGGCATTGGTACTCATTACCTCCATTTCTGATGGCCTTACTCCCTTTTGCCCCATCCTGTCCTTCTTGCCTTTGTCACTTTCTCCATTTACTCCTGCCTTCTCCCTATCAACACCTCTATGTTGATGTTTGCTGCACTTACTACGTGATTATTTGGGGGCTAGGATTTTCCTGCTCCTTTCCAGTGCCTTCCCCTTGGCTAGTTTAAAAGCTTGCCAATGAAGCATTTAAACCTATCACCTAGGATCCTGGTTCCCCTCCCGGACAGATGCAGCCCATCATACCAGTATAGGCTTGCATCACTCCAGGTGGACCCCCAGTCCCCAATGAAGCCAAATCCCTGAGCTCCTCACCAGTTTTTCAACCACTGATTGAATCTCATGGTGCAGAACACCCTAGCCTCTCCTATGCCATAGATGGGTAGCACCTCCGAGAAGGTTACCGTGCGTGCTACTTGACTAAGGCCCCTCCCCAATTCCACAAACTCTTCCTGCACTTCTCTAATCCCTTTCTTAGCCAGGTCATTTGTCCCTAGGTGGACAATGACATCCAGCTCCCTCCCCTGTGCAGCTGCTCCAGCAATCCTGAGGATTCGCTCCCTGTCCCTGCAAGCCATGGCACCAGGCAGGCACCTTACCTCCCTCTCCCCTTCCTCCCCCTTTTCTACCTTCCTAACAATGGAGTCCCCCACCAGGAGTTGTATCCTTCCCCTGCAGGGTCCCCTGCCACCCTCCTGTGGGTCTCCTTTGTGGAGGTTCCCAGCATCCTCCTTGGTCTCCACTGTGGGTGCCTCCATAGAGGAACCACACTTTGCCAGAATGGCATAGGAATTGTGGAGTGGTACAACTGGAGGGATGCACATCTGTTCCACCACCCTCACCCTCCCTGAGCCCACTGTGGTCCAACCACTCCTCTTTCTTGGCAACCTCTGAGGCAACGGCAGTGGCACTGGCGGTCCCTGGATGGAAGAGGAGGTCCCACAAATCCTGGCCAACTCAGCCTGGAAGTGAGCAACCTCCTCCCCTCAGCCCAGAGAGGTGCCTGAAGATGGGACAACACCGCATCCTCCAGAACATCTCCCGGAAGACTGCTGCTCCACAGCCACTGCACTGCACCACTCCAATCATGTCTTATTTCTGGCCCCTTAAGTGTTTGCAATCCTTACTCTTCCCTCTGTTTTTTTCTCTCTCTCCTTACTTTCTGCCTGTGTGCCCTTTAAGCTCCTGATTGTCCTGTTCGAAGACAAGAATATCCTATATTTCGCAGTAGACCACTTACTTGCTCAGAGGCAGACCTCCAGTAGCTAGAGGGGGGCCGGAGAGCTACTCTTGCCCTTCTAGGATGGTGGGTCCTTGGTGGTTCTGTGATCACTCACTTCCTGCCCCTAAACAGGAAGTTCCTGTTGTCAGTCAAATTCTGTGCCTATAAAAATAGAACTAGCTTGGGGTGGAGGAGGGGAGGGAAGGAGGGCAATATAGTCCCAGCAGAGAAGTTCAGTCACACAGCAGTCCTTTCTCCTGGTGTCTTCTGCCAAGCTATCCATTGGTAATCTGACACAGAATGATTGCCAGAAGATAATGAGTTAAATTTCTGTGGGCTCAATTAACTCCTCAAACCAGAGGAAAAATTGTTCTCCACAGCTTCCCAAACACACACACACAGGCAGCGTAGTAATGAGGCTTCAGTGGAGGAATCAATTTTTACCACTTTATCATGTTGTTTAGTAGCAAAAATGACATCAGCCCTTTTCTGAATGCAAAACACCTACTGTATTGGGCTATGCCCACAGTCGTAATGACATATCCATACCTTGCCACTGCAGTACCATTGGTACTTTGATGATTTTTTTGTCCTGATTTGGAGTGCTGACAGTTGCTCACATAGTGGGCCCTGCTGCTGTAATATTATAAATCATGTAAAATACTTGCTTTTTAAATGGCACACGCATTTAAAACCAACATGTTTTACCTGGCAAAATATTAGATACACTTCTGTGGGAAAACGGATTTATCAACTGAACTTAGAACTTTAGAATTTCAGAACAATTAGCATGAGAGACCTTCATATGTTTATAAAACAAATGATGGAATGTTTAGAAGAAAGGAATTCTATTGATTAAAACTAATGTATGTTAACACTTTTGCCAAGTCCATTCTCTCTGTAAGAGTTTTCTCATGAACATTCCCCTTCACAAAAGTGGGACCAAGACAGAGGCAGGAAACTACAGACCTGTCATTCTGACCTCTGTGGTAGGGAAAGTGATGGAGTCACTTCTGAAGGAAAGAATAGTTGAGTACCTAGAGGCCAGTGGAGCACAGGACCCAAGGCAGTATGGGTTCACAGCGGGAAGGTCATGTCAGACGAATCTAATAGATTTCTTTGACTGGGTGACCAAAGTAGTAGACCAGGGAGGGGCTGTGGACACGGCCTACCTAGTCTTTAGCAAGGCATTTGACACAGTCCCACAAAAGATTAATAGTCAAATTAACCAGCCTGGGAGTGGGACCCAGGGTGGTAGCCTGGGTAAAACATTGGCTGGACAACAGGACACAGAAGGTAATTGTAAATGGAGTCCACTCTGAAGAAAGGGGGATTACTAGTGGGGTACCGCAGGGTTCAGTATTGGGTCCAGTCCTTTTTAATGTCTTCATCAGTGACATTGCAGAGGGACTGGAAGCAAAAGTATGCCTTTTTGCAGATGACACAAAGATCTGCAACAGGGTTGATACACAAGGAGGCGTGGAAAGGATGAAAAGGGACTTGGCAAGGTTGGAGGAATGGTCAGAAGTATGGCAGCTAGGATTCAATGCAAAGAAGTGCAAAATAATGCACCTGGGAGACAAGAACCAGGGAAGAATACACAATGGGTGGGGAGGTAGTAACAACAACAAAAAAGGAAAGGGACCTGGGGGTAATCATATCAGATGACCTCAAGATTAGCAAGCAATGTGAGAAGGCAGTAGGGAGGGCTGGGGGTATACTGGGATGTATAGGGAGAGGCATCAGCAGCAGAAACCAGGAAGTTGTTATCCCTCTGTACAGACAGTTGGCGAGACCCCATCTGGAGTACTGTGTCCAGTTCTGGAGACCCCATCTCCGCAAGGACATAGACAGGATAGAGGCAGTCCAGAGGAGGGCAACTAAAATGGTGCAGGGTCTGCAAGAGAAGCCGTATGAGGAGAGACTAAAGGAGCTTAATATGTATACCCTTGAGGAAAGAAGGGAGAGGGGGGACATGATAGAAACCTTTAAGTACCTCAGTGGAATCAACAAAGTCCAAGAGGGTAGCATCTTTCAGAAAAAGTGGCTTGCAAGAACAAGGGGACACAATTTAAAGATAGAAGGAGGGCGGTTCAGGGGCAATGTGAGGAAGTATTATTTCACAGAGAGGGTAGTGGATGCATGGAACAGCCTTCCTGAGGAGGTTGTGGGGTCTAAAACTGTGGGAGAATTCAAGAATGCATGGGACAGACATAAGGCAATTCTTGTGGGGGTAGGAAGAAATAGGCTGTTGGTTAACTAGGATCTGGCGGCTATCCTGTAGGTAGGAAATGGGCAGACTAGATGGGCCTAGCGGTCCTTATCTGCCGTCAAAGTCTATGTTTCTATGTTAACATTCTTAGTGTAGAAGGGCAGGCATTGGAAAGTGAGCAATTCTGTTACTTTAAGAATATAAATTAAACCACTCACCACTAAGTTGATCAATAATAAATTAAGGACTGAAAATGAATGTGGGCATTTTTGGTATATCTATATAGGAGACACTCTGTAGTAATTAGTGCTGGGAGAAAGTAGTTTTTTCCGCAGTAGCAGAACTTCCACAAAATTTCACAATTTTCAGGGAAGTTTCAGAATTTTCACCTACTGTGGAATGGAAAACTTCCTAAGGTTTGGGGGCAAAAAATGTGCCTGTTTCTGCTCATCTAGATATGGAAAAAGGGAAAAAAACAATGTCTGGTTCCAGAATTGCCCCCCCTCCCCACAAGCCTTGCCCGAATTAAACATTTAAAATCCCTGGTGGCTAGCAGTCCCTCCCACCACCTGATCACCAACCCCATTAAAAAAAAAAAGCCCAGCTGCCAGTGCCCAAGTAATCCCTGTTTTCTAGCAGTCCCTCTTGCCACCCAGTCACCCACCCCATTTAAAAAACACACTGCCCAAGTAATTCTAGTGATTAGTGTCCCTCCCACTGTTTCTGGATTACCCACTCAGCGTATATCAATATGCCCTTAGCCTCAATAACTCCACTCAGCCGACTGCTCAGATGCAATCACTATTTGTGGTTGGCTTCGGTGGTCTAGATTCCGTCCTCCTCATTCCTGGCCTGTGTTCAGTATTCTGGTGGTCTAGTACCACTTTGAGGCAAGTTCACCCTTCCATCCTTAGTCCTGAGAGTGGGTCTAGCACCCCTCCTTCTTCAGTAGTTCACTGAGCTATTAATGAATGAGTTCATGCTTGCACAAGCATGCACACATTCATTAATAGCTCAGTGGGCTGCCAACCATGGAAAAGAGAGGAGGGCTGTGGTGGTGGCCCACTCTTGGGTTTGAGATGGCATGGTGAGACTTTGCCTCCAGGGGTGGGGGCCAGGGTTACACTAGACCACCAGGGATACTAATTTTAATTCAGGGATTGGGGATATGGAGGGAGGGTCACTAGACCACCATGGAGTTTTTTTTTTTAAATAGTAACTTAGTTACTGACTGTATACTGGCATCAGCGGGGGATTGGGATAGGGTTACTGAAAGGGCTAAGGGCATGTTGCCCTGGACTGGCTGGGTGGGTATTCTGGTGGAGAGAAGGACTGCTAGCCACCAGGGATTGGGAATTCCATTATTTTTAAAATTATCTGTCAATCAGGCAGCCTTGCAGGAAGGAGAATTCTGCAAAAGTTCAGAAATGGATTTCAAACTTTGCAGAAGCGAAGGTCTGACTTTCGTATCAATTCTGCTGGTGAAAGTTTTTTTTCAAACACCCCCTAGTACTAATAAAAGTGCCTGACATGCATGGAAAAGGTGCACTGCAATTGTTCTGGGGAATGCACAAGCAGGGTTTGATGAATGGACAGAAGTAGGGTTTAGGGGTTAGAGTAATAAACCTTGGATCATGGGTCAGAAGTTTAAATTGCCTCACTGCTACTGACTCTGTATGATCTTGAGCAAGTAATTTGACCCATACGCATGTACCAGGAGCCAGTAACTGGTGGACATATTCCATGATGGTTCCTTAATGCAAAGCATCAAAGGGTTAGCAGTATAACCTAGAGCCATGGTGGTTCTTATGACCCAAATCCTGGTAACCTCAAATGCCCTGAAAGTGTGGCCACCTATAACATGCAGGAGTGGTGGCATCACTCCTTACTTGTTTCACCCCAAACCTCCTGACATAACACATTTTGTTTCATATGGTATACTTTAAATGAAGTCCTTGATATATTTCCACTTGAAATATAGCTGCCATTTTTAAAAAGATAAGACATTGTCCATTTCCTTACTTTCATAAGTGCGGCTTTTAAGAGCTCTGTGGCTGTAGAACATTGTTCTGGTTACTGCATGCAGCCACAGTGGCCTCATTTGAGAAACACTGGCCTACAGGTTACAGCAATGAGCTACAAATTAACTTGGTACATCCAGCAGACCTGTGTATGATTCCCAGAAGCTCTATTTGCATACTGTGTGATACTAAGCAAATCACTTAACCTCACTGTTCTCCCAGGTTGCCCTCTAAGGCCCTGTCCACACTACGCCTCTGTAATGCTACAGAGGGTGTAAAACCTTACCGTAACAGGTCGCGTTTACACCTGTAACGTTACAGGAGGCGTTTTCGTAACCGTTGTTGAAACCACCTATGAGGTGGTTTCAACAACGGTTATGAAACTGGTCCCGCCCTGGTAACGTTACCGGCAGCAGTGTGGACTGCTGGTAACGGTCCCCTGCAGGGCACCAAGTGCAGTGCAAGCTGCATTGTGGGATCGGGCGCCGCTGTAATGGTCGCCCGGATCCCGATGTGTGGACCAGCGGTGCTGGTCCTGTAACGGACACCGCTGAGGTGTGGACGCACTGTACTGCTCCGCGGCCGTAACGGATTGCATCCATTACCGGGCACAAGTGGTGTAGTGTGGACAGGGCCTAAATGGGTCTTGTGTCCTGTGTGCATTGCCCAGTTAGCAAGTAATAATAAAAAAACAGCCAGCAAGAGAGGGATCACTAGACCTGTTACCTACAAGTAGGGACTCTATTGTAGGGAATTAGTGACACACAACCTAGCTTCACTCAGAACACCTGTGCCTGGAAAGGTTAGGTAATCATGCACAGAGCAAAAACTAGTATGAGCTATGGGCTGAACAATCATGTAACACTTTATTAATTTATAAAATAAAAAAAAAATCACACTTACAGGTGAATTCTTTCACAAGGTAGTGCACTTTCTAAAGATAGAGAAAGTGCTAATGAAACCGCTGGTGACTCGACTGGTTTCACTAGCACTCTTTAGCTTTAGAAAATGTACTGCCTTGTGAAACAATTAACCTGTAAGTGTGATTTTTATTTTATAAATGAATAAAGTGTTACGTAATTGTTCAGCCTGTTGCTCAGTGCCAGTTTTTGTTCTGTACATGACCACTCTATCATAAGGGTTACTATAAATGAACCACTTGAGAACAGTGACCACAAATAAGTATGGTTCAACATAACACTACAGGCTTACTGTACCAACTTTAGGACCAGAGTATTGGATTTTAGGAAAGTAGTTTTTGGCATACATATTTCTTGCAGCAGGCACCAGTTGCATTAAACATAGTTACCATTGAGAGTGGATTTTTCTGTCTATACAGGAGGCAAACAAACCTGTCATGAGGTCTTTAAACTGCAGGACTGAGGAGTGAGTTTTTTGGCGTGCAACAGATCATGGCCCACAGAGTACCAGCAGATCGGGAGCAGGACTGCTGTTGAATGGAAAGTAAGAAATAATACAGATGAGAGGGCATGGTTAGATCTCCAGGATGTGAGACAGAGGATACAGAGCAGGAGCTGTGGCTCATGTGACAACCTCTGACCAACTGGGGTTCAGCATGAAGCGTAAATAAATCCACTCCTAATGTATCCTCACACACGTTCATGTCCCAGTGAGTGAGTTAAAAAGTAAAGGATTAGAACAGGTTACCATCTTATTTGGCATGTGTCAGCTGAAGGAAGCAGGGGAGCAGGAACCCTGCCGATCAACTAAGGTAAGGCACCTGTTCAGTTTTGTCATTGTATTCATTGCTGTGAAGGGCAGAAGAGAAAAGGTAGACCTGAGAATAGGAGCAACATCCTCTCTAAGGTAACAGTATAATGGGATCGATGGCAGGTATAGAGTAACATAATAAGCAGCAACACACAACAAGCATTTGTCAATGCCGAATGTTTGCTTGCTGATGTTGGCATTGGTACTGCAGGAGTTAGAGGGATGCATAATAGGAATGGCAGTGAAGTATTGAATTAACGCCAGCCCCCAACCCCCACTCTGCAGAGGCTGTCAGGTGTTGGGGTTTGCCTTTGGGTTGTCAGCCATAACGCTCATGCCATTAGACCTCACCCCATCCTGCAGACAGTGACAGGTGTCAATGTGTGCCTTGGGGTCTTCAGCCCTTATGCTCACCTCATTCCATAAGGAAATAAGTTCAGATGGGTGCAGTATAGGAGAAAGGGGTGAACGTTAGGGCCGAAGACCAGAAGGCATACCTTGATGCCAGTCAGTGACTGCAGGGTGGGGGTGGGGATGGACTGGCATGAGCATTATATGGCTGACTCCAAGCCACACCCTGATGCCTGTCAATCTGTACAGGGTGGGGCAGTATGACTGGAAACCCTAATGCCCTGGGAGTTTGCAGTATTTTCACCCAAAATTTGAACATGAGCTTTTTGGGATCTCTCCTCATGAACAGTGGGACTGTGATTTCATTAATGTCTCCCAAAAGTTGATTTTGCACAGTGGCTGTGCCATTCTATGCCACAGGTGTGAAAACACATTTCAGGCAGGATGCAAAAAAGGAGAGCTGTACTGTTCATAAGGAGATGTGAAAAAATGGCAGTGTTGAAAATTTGGAGTGAAAATACTAAAAACTGGCAAAGTTATGAGCATACATACAAACTGCACAACGCACGCTGGTGATGCAGTAATTTTGTGGATCTTTTTCACCAACCTTGCAACATGGGCTTTGTGGGACCCCACCTCATGAAAAGTGGCACTGTCATTTTGTTAATTGGTCCCAAAGGTGATTCCACGCAGGAACCGCAAAATCAAATTTCAGAACTGAGAAACAAAATGACAGTGCCAGTGTTCATAAGGTGGGGTCCCAGAAATCCCATGTTGAAAAGTTGGGACCAAAACTTCCAAAAATGGCTGAGATATCAACCCAAGTTGAACCCCCCCATTGACTGCCATTATCAGGCTTACCATGATTTTCTTCAGTTTGAGGTCGGCTCTTGAAGAGTGCAGACGTGTTTGTGGTCCACAGAAGATCACAGCATGGGTCCCAAGGTGGTAGCTTTGATAAAAAACTGGCTGGACAAAAGGACGCAAAGGGTAATAGTAAACGGAGTCCACAGTAAAGAAAGGAGGGTAACTAGCGGGGTACCACAGGGTTCAGTACTGGGACCAGTCGTCTTTAATATTTTTAAAAGTGACATTGGAGAGCACCTGGAAGGAAAGGTATGCCTCTTTGCAGATGACAGAAAAATCTGCAACAGGGTTGATACACAAGGTGGGGTGGAAAGAATGAAAAGGGACTTGGCAAGGTTGGAGGAATGGTCAAATACGTGGCAGCTCAGATTCAATGCAAAGAAGTGCAAGGTAATGCATCTGGGAAAGAAAACCCAGGGAAGAGTTAATCACAACAACAAAAAATCTAAAGAGACCTAGGAGTAATTTTATCAGATGACCTAAAGGTGGGAAAGCAATGTGAGAAGGCAGTAAGGAGGGCTGGGGGGATACTGGGATCCATAGGGAGAGGCATCAACAGTAGAAAACAGGAAGTTGTTATCCCTCTTTACAGTTAGTGAGACCCCATCTGGAGTACTGTGTGCAATTCTGGAGACCCCATCTCTACAAAGACATAGACAGAGTGGAGGCTGTTCAGAGGAGGGCAACCAAAATGGTGCAAGGTCCGCACCAGAAGTCATAAGAGGAGAGACTAAAGCAGCTTAATATGTATGCCCTTGAGGAAAGGAGGGAGAGGGGGGACATGATAGAAACTTTCAAGTATCTCAAGTGAATTAACAAAGTACAAGAGTGTAGTATCTTTCAGAAGAAGAGATGTGCAAGAACAAGGGGGCACAATTTGAAGATAGAGGGGGGACGGCTCAGAGATAATGTTAGAAAGTATTTTTTCAAAGAGAGAGTTGTGGATGCATGGAACAGCCTTCCTGAGGAGGTTGTGGAGTCAGGAACAGTAGAAGAAATCAAGAATGCTGGGACAGGCATAAGGCAATTCTAGTGGGGGGCAGGAGGAAGTAAGCTGTTGATTAACTAGAATCTGCAGCTTATCCATCAGGTAGGGAAATGGGCAGACTGGGTGGGCCAAGCGGTCCTTATCTGCTGTCAAATTCTATGTTTCTATGTTCTATGTTACGCACGGATCTCGGAGGTAAGTATGGGGTGAGGGGGTACTGGGGGAGGCGGGTGCACAGAGGGAGGTTGGTATGGGGGAGGGGCAGTGAGGATGACATGGGGATGTTTTCTTTTCTTTAGGTTTAAAAAAAAAAAGACCTCGGGGACAGGTCTCTTTTTTACAGGTGAAATAGTATGAAAAATAAATGTTGATGCACTGGGGTGGGCTCCCCATGTACCAGACTAGTGGAGGGGGGATCTATGCTGACTCGGTGGGTAGGCACCCCGAGGTCAGGAAAAGATATGTTCGGGTTGGGGGGGTCACCTGACAGCAGGAGTGGGCATCCCGGTGTCGGAAATATAATTTGTTTGCCACACTGGGGTGGGCTCCCAGTGTGCCACATTAATGGGAGGGGGATACATGCCGACATGGAGATTGGGCACCCCAATGTCGGCATTGGGGGGAGTGTGTGATGGGCAGCAGGAGATGCCAATTATGCAAAGCTGCAGCACGGCTCATTTATTTATTAATATGTTTAACCGGGAAAGGCATACTGAGCAAATGAGCTGATAGTAACTCCAGCCATGTGCATTACTGTGCACTGTAATGTGCATGGGTGGAATGTGCTTGGTTGCCAGGAAGGGGGAAGGGGGGAAGAGATCTGCCTCTGCAAAGCCGAAACTGTCCCTGATTGCAGCGCTCACTCTGAAACTACCATCATTGCTAGCTTCCCTGTTGATTGGTGGCTAAGGGATGCACCCATTAAAGTGTCCCCTGCACTGGCCACATCACTGCCATGCCTCTGCAATGTTCTACTATCTCAATATGTTTCTTGTGCACTGCAGTGAAAGCAATCATAAAATGATATTTTGCACACAAAGTGCATACTGGGACCAGCCCAACATGCTTGGGTGTGGGATCTTTGTGCTGATTGTTCCCTTTAATCAACAGGAGGCACTGTGGTTTGCTAGTGATAGCACTAGCTTGCAACCAGGAAATCACAGGTTCAAACCCCACTAGAGCCAAATTTTCACTGATTGACCATGGGCAGGTCAGAAGAGCAACTCTGCACGTCAGCCATTTACTTTGTTATTCCAGCTATTACAGCCCACAAGAGAAAGCATTTTATTAGTTTTCGGTTATTTTTCCCCCTAAGGTTTATAACATGTCATGACAGCCTAAGAAGTTTGTATAAAAAGCATTTGCCAACTCCAATTGACATCTTAGTGGCTTGATGACATCATAGAGCTTACCACGATAACAGTCTTTAATCATGTCACAAACAACGATTGTGAGATCCATTAAGGACAGTCAGATCTGTTTTGAAAGAGACATTATCAAAAGCACTGAGCAGATCAATAACAAGAGGAAGTAAGGCACAGCTGACGTCTCTGGGGAAATTTTTGGAAACATAATATTTAGACAGTTTAGCTCGTAGTTCATATATCTAATATAGAGTTCAGTCAATTATTTATTACTAAAGAAATCCCCACAAAAACAAGATCTTTATTCCTTAGAGTTCATCTGCCTCTATGGATTATTCCCTACTTGAAAACATAGTGCTCTGTTGTGACACCACAGTTACCTAGTCTGTTGTCATGGAAATAACTGATGTCACAAGCGTAGTATTATATCAACAGTTGGGAAGAAGCAATAGGAGCCGAGGAACTCTAAAGCAATAGCTATCCTATTTTCCTGCATTTGACCCCAGTAATAAGTAGTGGGGATATGAAATACAGACATTATGCAAAACATAAGCTGCTTTGTGTCCAAATATTATGTATTTCAAACTTCTTCTCAGGGCGTTGGTGGCTCTTTAAAAAAAACATAACTCTATATTAATTTCCAGACTTCCATTTTAGTAGACTTACTCTGTAAAGAGCTAACAGTGCCAAAATAACAGTCAGAAAATGTTATCAATTCTTTAAAATAGACAGTTATTACTTTTTATTTCAGAAATATTTTTTTCCACCTGCTATTATGTTTCTATCTGGTAGTAATAAGTCTAGCACAAGGAGCAGTACTTTACCTGGATGCTGACATATCTATTTCTATCCCCAACCCCGAAGCTGAATCTGGACCCAAAATCATGGCAGGTAATTTACTCGGCCTGCAAGCGCTACTCCAACTCTCCAAACAATATTACATGCTGGGACACTATTTCCTGCATTTGCTCCCTGCTAATTTAAAAAAAAAAGCAATCCGTTGGTGGTACCTTTTTGTTCTGAGTCGCCAGCACGCCTGGTCCAGCTGATTCCTGCCTCACTGCACGAGTTGCTGCTGCTGTGGGAAAGACTGGCTCTGCCAGCTTCGCTGGCTGCCCCACCACCCCCTCCACCACCCACAGTCATCACTCGATCTTATAGCGGAGGTCAGGTACGAGAATTATCCTATCAGCCCATTTTGCCATTGGCAGGCTATACTCTCCTGCCACTAGGGACCTTTTTCCTTTTTCACCATTCATCACTGCAGTAAACTCCTGCTTTCCATTCATTGTTGACTCCTGTTCACTCACCATATCACCTAGACCTCCCCCCGAGTCCTACCTACTGTCCTCTGCCTGCCACCAGCTCTTGCTGCCTTCCATCCTGCTGACTGGTCCAAACCCCCCACCCCCGGCTCCCCTACCTCTGTCTGCCACCCCCAAATATCCCCACGTCTGTCAGCAGAAGCCACCTACTGCTTGGTTTTCTCCTGCTGTTGGCTCATCTCCCCTGCTGCTAACGCCCCCTGGCCTGCGCTCGACCCTGGGACATGGCCCCTCACGCTCGGACTGATCCCTCCGCTAGCCGCCCGGATCGCCTCGTCACCCTGGCTCCTGTCACTCTCCCCTCTGCCTAGTGTACGGCCAAAGGGCTAAAGATAGCGCACCTTAACATCCGCAGCATCCTTCAGAATATTGCAGAACTAACAGCTTGGCTAGCCCTCTATAACCCTGACATCCTGGACATCACTGAATCCTGGCTCACATCCAGTACCCCTGACTCTGCCTGCTCCATCCCGAGCTACAGCCTTGCACGGTGTGATAGGGCAGGTAGCAAGTGCAGGGGGGGGTGTACTCCTCTACTATAAGGAGCACCTAAACGTGTCCATAGTTGCTCACTCATCCCTGACCCCCCTACCCTGCGAGTTCCTCCACACCGTCCTCCTCCTCAGCAATACAAAAAAGGTGCACGTTGTCTGCACCTATAACCCTCTGAAGAGTGGCATACTAGGGCTCTCCTCCCTGCTCGAACAGCTTAGGGAGAGGGTCAGCCCAAATGAGCTCCTCATCCTAGGGGACCTTAACCTCAACTGGCTGGGGCCCAAGCATAAGCAGTTCGAGCCGCTGCTCTCTGGCCTTGCACTCAGCCAGGTCATCACCGAACCCACTAGGCCCTCCCACGGCAGAGACCCCAAGATGCTCATTGACTGTGTGATGAGCAACTGACTTGAAAACATCATCCACTCAGGGATACTCCCGATTCCATTTCCGACCACTCCACTACCTACTGCATCTGGGGTTCTACATCTCCCAAAGTCCCCAGTCGTGTGCTCCTGATGAGGGACTACTCCAAGTTCTCGACTAGCCTCTACCCTCAATGAGCTTGGACGGCTGACTGGTCTAGGATCACCCACTAATGACCTTGTTGCTGCCCTAGACCATTTCATTGCAGTATCTGTCCCACTGCAAAACAGGCATGATCCCTTCTCAAAGAGGAGAGTTCGAGGTACAGCCACAAAGTGGCTCCATAGTGACCTTCTCTCCCTCATGAAACTGTGTGACAAAAGCTGGGTGAAACACAGGATCTCTTACAATAACGCTGACCTCCTGGAGTACCGCCAGCTAAGAAACTCCTGCAAGCGCACTATATGTGCCGCAAAAAGCAAGTTCTGCAGAGCTGCCCTGCTTGCCTCGGCAAATAACCCCCGGCATTTCTGGACTAACGTGAAAAACCTAGTCGGAGGGTCAGCCAAGGAACAGCCCACTGATATGCTTATAGGGGGTACAAACTGCAATAACCCCCTAACCAACACCACCTCTCTTAACCGACTGTTCACAGACCTGCCGGCCCCCTCTCCTTCCCCGTCCCCTGCCCCTCAACCGCTGGGGGCACCACCACCTACCCATCCCCCCTTCTACCTCAAATGAGTCATTATTGGTGAGACCCAGAAACTCCTTGCTGGCCTCTCTCATCACATGGGAGCTGGCCATGATGGCCTAGACCCGAAGTTTCTTAGCTTGGGGGCTCCTCTCCTCGCCCGTCTGATCGCCCACATTTTCAACGCCTCACTTATCTCAGGGATCCTCCCTGACCTGTGGAAGGTTGCTAAGGTCATCCCTGTACTTAAACATGGTGACCCAAAAGACGTAAATAACTATCGGCCCATTGCTAAACTATGCATTGCCAGCAAGCTCCTTGAAAAGGCTGTTGCTTCGCAACTCACTCACTACCTCCAGGGACATGATGTGCTGTCCCCGGCCCAGTACGGTTTCCATAAAGAGCACAGCACATTGACCGCCCTTGCCGTGGTCACCTCCCAGATCCGGTCCACAACTGACCAAAGCAAATTGACAGGGGCCATCTTCTTTGATCTATCGAAGGCCTTTGACAGGATGGACCACCCCTTCCTCCTCTTTGCCCTGCAGTCCCACGGATTTTCCCTCCATGCCCTTGACTGGTTCGCCAGTTACCTTGGGGACAGACAGCAATAAACCTGCTTTAATTGACCCCTCTCACCCCTCTCCCCAGTGAACAGCGGGGTGCTCCAAGGATCCATCCTTGGACCAATCCTGTTCTCCCTGTTCATAAACGATTTACCCTCTGTCACTTCTAATGGGCACCTAACACTTTACGCTGATGACCTAGTCATCCTAGCCAGCTCACAGAACATCACCTCCGTCAACTCTCGGCTCAACTCTGATTTCGCCCTTATCAGGAACTGGCTTGATGGACACAAACTTACAGTGAACCTGAAGAAAACGCAGGCCATGCTCTTCGGCTCCATGGCCAAAACCTCCTCCTGCACGATCCCCCTTAAAATCCATGGCTCTAGTGACTCCCTCCTTCCGAAAACTAACTCTGTAAAATACCTAGGTGTCACTCTCGATCCTCAATTGGATCTCTCCGTGCACATTTGGACCATTTGTAAAGCGACTAATGCCAAGCTCGGCCTAACCTGTAGGGCTAAGGACTGCCTCACCCACGCAGCTCGGCTTGCCATAGCTAAGGGGATTCTCCTCCCCACACTCTCCTACAGGCTCATTGCCTTTGCCCCATTCTGTCCTCTAGCCTCGCCAAGTAGGACACCACATACAATAACGCATGCCGATTTGTACTCTCGGACCCCCGCCTCACACACCACTGCGAGCTTTACTCTTGACTAGAGTGGCTATCCACTGAGAAGTTCCGGACCTACACCCTTGGCAACTTCGTTGACAATATAGTTAGAACAGCCACTACCGCCTCGCTCGCCCTTCCGCTAAAACACACCTCCCCTGTCTACAACCTTAGATCGTGCGCAGCTAAGGCCCGTCAGGTCCCCAAGACCCGCACCCTCACAGGCGATCAGGCTTTCACCGTCCCTGCACCTAAACTGTAGAACTCCCTCCCAGCTCACATTCGTGCCTCCCCCTCCCACCCTTGCTTCAAATCTTCCTTATGAAACTTCCTAAAAACCGTATCCACCTGCCTGTGTTAAGCACCTCCTGTCCCCCCCAGCGTGCAGTCTCTCCCAACATAAATCTCCGCTGCTGACTGCCCTCCAGGTGGAGCAGTGTTATCTCTCTTAATCTTTCTCCTCACCCGAGCCAGTACCTACCCCTCCTCCTCTCTACAGGCATCTAGGCCAGGCTATTACTCACCTATATTCTTCTAACTATTTCTGTTGTTTTTCTCCTGCAGATGTTGTTCTTGCTGTATGCTCCTAACTGCTATTTGATGGTATTTCCACTCATGTTCTCTATACCACTTCAATGTTTGACTCCTGCCTTGTTGTTCTTGCTGCAAATTCCAAACTTTTATTTGTTGTTACCTCTGTATCACCCTACGGCGGAGCATATTGCTCCTGTATGTAACCTCTATTGTATTACCAACTGTTGGGGCATGTGGCTCCTGTATGTAGCCCAACTGTTGGAGTATGTGGCTCCTGTTTGTAATTGTGTCTCTATGGATACCCTGTAACTCTCCCGGGTCTCTCCTGAAAATAGGCATGTTGCTATCTAGTGTGCTTACCTGGTTAACAAATGCAAATAAATAAATATCCCTTTTTATACCTCATCTATGTTCCCCACTAGGATTTTGTACATGTTAGTCATTGTGGCTAAAGTAGCCCCAAAAGCTTTAGCCACCAGGGCCTCGAATTTCACGGTATTCTGGTACATTTTGGGTTCCAAATTTTGTACCGAAATACAAAAATTTGAGCCCTGGTGTTCCACCTGAAATACTGGATTTTTTGCGTATTAGACCCAAAAATTGGGGGCCCAATACCCGTGTCAGTGCTAGCCCCCTTCCCAGTACTTTGGGACACTGGGGAGCCCACCATGGACCATCAAGAGTTGGGGTCTCTGCTGGTCCAGCCATCCCTCCCTAGCCCCAATCCACTCACAAGGAAAACAACAGACATTCATGGTGGTCTAGCGGTCCCTCCCTAGCCATGATCCTCACAAAGTTTTTTTTTTATTTTTTTAAAGTAAGCCCCAAGCTGGCCTGGTGGCACTGGAGGTTGAGGCACTGGTCGCTATGCCTCACGCCACGCCAATGACTCAGGTTCAGGAATGAGCCCAGGACTCCAGGGGTCGTCAAGGGTGAGAGATGATTGAGCATCCTGAGGACTGCTCTCCTTTCTTGGGGAAGGGAGGTTTGCCATCCTTCACACTGACTGCCCTCTGGTGGTAGCCAGAGGGCAGCACGGGTCAGGAGGGCACATGCTGGCATCCTTATGTTGGTGGGGAGGGGGGAATGGGAGGAAAAGGAGCCAGCAGGTTCCATGATGGCCATACCAGCACCCTAGCCAGCCCACTGGATTTTGCTCTGGGGGTTGGGGTAAAGCCAGTGCCCCTTCACCCTAGCTCTGCCATGGGGGGACTCATGGGGGCATTACGGGGGTGTTGGGAAATGGTGCGACTAGTGACCGAGTCCCTCTGAGGGAGGGACCAGAGCCACCTGCTGGGCTTGGGGGTCATAAAAACCTATATGGGAAACAGAAAGTAAGCCCTGGTGGTGTAGTAGGCCCCATCCCAAACCCCAACCTACCTGCACCATACATTTAGCGGTCCCTGGGGTCTAGTAGACCCACACCTCCACCCTCCACCCCTAGCAGGTACTGTCCCACCTCCTCCCCCATCCCTATCCCAGACAGCCCGTGACCCGCACAGTCCTCCACATATCAGCATGGACAGCTACAGAATGAGCTCTCATGGAGCACATACTGTACCACGCACTCCACAAAAGGTCAAACTGTGGCCAGACATGGCGGTGTGGTGAAGGCAGTACCGGTAGCCTGCTCGTGGGACCGTACCTGCCGAGCAAGGTAGGTGGAGGATGTACTAGACCACCAGGGACTGCTAGATGCATGATATAGACAGGTGGGGGTTTGGGAGGGAAACCACTAGACCAACAAGGCTTACTTTTTTTATTTTAATCTCTGTAGGGATCGAAGCTAGGGAGGGACAGCTACACCAACGGGGATGTCTGCTTGTTACGAAAGAGGGGAATAGGGCTGGCAAGGGGACCAGGCCCAGCACACTTGGCCACACTTGAGCTGGCAGTATAGCCTAGAGGTTAGAGTAACGAGCTGTGAACGAGCTTGGTACATCCAGCAGACAAAACCAGGGTTTGAGTCTCACAACCTCCACTTGCATGTTGTGCGACTATGAGCAAGTCACTTAATTACCCAGTGCTCCCAAGTCACCCCTGAACACAGGCTCTTGTACCTAGTGGACCTTACCTGGTTACCAAAGACTAAAAAAAAATACACTCCATGCTGATGAGCTCATAATGGGCATGCAAATGGCTCGTCAGCGCCATGCATGCCCAATGGGCTCATCTGCATGTTTGGGCTGAATATTGCCAATGGTGGTCGCAGAGCTAAACAGTCTGTGCCATGCTTTACCTCATACCATGGGTGGTCTTCAGCCCAGCACTCTGGTAGCATGGAACACAGCATGGTGACTGCTGGCTGTGCACCAAGCTTTCATGGCTCGATATTCAGACAGATAGTGCGATCAGTTTGGATCACATTGTCTGAATATGGCGCCAGAGTCAGACAGCCCTATCTGAATGGTGCCCTTGCATGCACGCACAGCTGGATGACTCTGAATATTGGGCCCTTTATGTATTGTTATATAAATATTGCCTAGAATAAGGAAGGGAAGATAAAGAAAGGTTACATTTAAATAATTTTCTTTATGTGAACATTATTTATTTATTGGAAGATTTAGCAGGAAATACATACTGAGCCACAGAGCTCATTTCCAGATGTGTCCTGGGGAACAGATAAATAACACAGAAAGTTATAGAAAAAGATAGATAAAGTAGAAAGCTAGGACTGAGCAATCGCCATCAAATGAGGTTTGAGTTTCTTTTTATATATTTTCTTTGCTGAAGATCCATTTTGTAAGTGCAACAGCACATTACAGACTAGCTATCATTGCCATGCTGCCATGGTTTTTTAAAGGCACTCTTTCTTCAGCCTATACGTCACAATGCACCTGTGGTGTGCAGCTATATTATTTTGCACAAACGGTAATGTGTTGCTTACTTTTACAGTTTACTGGAAACCACTTTAGATAAAACACCTGTACATTTATATGTATGAAAATATTGCACCCTGGGGGCATCTTAGATTGATTTTTATAGAGATGGTTAGAAAAATTCAGCAATCTGATTGGCTGAAAACTGTCACATAGGCCCAGATATTCAAACTTCACCAGGCTGTGGCACAAGCCTGGGCACAGCTCAACTTGGCTGCACAGGGACGTGCACTGGGCAATATTCAATGGAGCTGCACCATGGTCCAGCATCATTGAATATCTCACCCTGGCCACCCACAATGCGCATGGTGCAGTGGCACTGTACCACTGCCAGTGGCCAGAGTGGAGCATGGGGATATGCTAGCGCAAGTTCCATTGCACTAGGTGCAACAACCGCGATATTCAAAGTCGACATGCAAGTAGGACGCAATGTATGAAAGGTGCAAATGGGGCCATGTGCATGTCATTATCAACCATTGCATGCGTGCTTGATCACGATGACTTGCGCCTGGCACCCTGCCAGGCAGCAGCGTCAGGGACTGACACCCTGCAGTGTGGCAATGTGCCCACAGCCCGATTGCGGGCATTAGTAAAATAAATAAAAACCGCAATATCCCTGGTGGTCTGACTGCCCGATCGTGAGCTGATGTAAAAAATAAGTGAAAACTCCTGTATCCCTGGTGGTCCAGTGGACTGCTGTCTGCCCGATCACAAGCTGATGTAAAAAAATAAATGAAAACTCCTATATCCCTGGTAGTACAGTGGACCGCTGTATGCCCGATCATGAGCAGATGTAATGAATAAGAGAATCGTATATCCCTGGTGGACCAGTGGATCAATGTCTGTCCAATCGCGTGCTTAAGTAAAGGATTACTGACTCCCATATCCCTGGTGGTCCAGTGGACCCTCCCACCCACCCACTGATCCCCACTGCCCCTCCCGGTCAGCGGTGGGTGGCAGCACCACCCGCCTGCCGCCCGCTGCGCCAACTGACACCGTTGGTAGGACTGTATGCCCATTGGTCTGGCGTGAGCCAATGGGCGCCATCCTAATACTACACATTCCAGAGAGGGGTTTGGCGGGCAGGTCCCCCTTGAAACATAGAGGCATCCCATACACTGCAATGCCGACAGGTGTTACTGTGGCTGTTGCTGTCCGGGATGTCTCCATGTTAGATGTTGCGGCAGCATAGTAAAACCACCACAAGCACCTCTGCAATACAGAGGCACAACCACTGCCCAATACAGACATAGTCCATACTGCCTTCCCAATATAGGGTGCAACCACCTCTGCCCACATGCACACAGAGCCACAAACACCTTCATGAACAGCTAGCTCTTCTCCTAATAGGCACAAAGCTGCAACCCACCTCTCCAATATGCTATGCACAGCCACAATCAACTGTTCTATTGTAGTACCATAACCACTGCATGCATTCATTCAAAGAAAAGAATTGTTAGTTACAAAATAAAAAAAGGGCTTGCACACTGTGGCATTGTTGTCAGCACCACAAACCGACAGTAAATCTTGTAACTTGGTTGCCCCCAGCCCACCGTGTGGTGTGTAGGGTTTGTCCCATTCATGAATCCGGGGTTGGCAGGCAGAAAACAGAGTGGTGGAAAATGGTATACAGTCAGAAGAGATACAAGGCACAAGTGAGGTACCTCAGGGATCAGTCCTGGGGCCAGTCCTCTTCAATATCTTCATTAGTGACATTGCAGATGGACTGGAGGTAAGGTTTGTCTGTTTGCAGATTACATCAAGATCTGCAACAGAGTAGATGATCCAGAGGGGTGGGCAGAATGAGACAAGGTCTGGATACACTGGAAAATGGTCAGAAGAGTGACAACTGGGGTTTAATGCAAGAAGTGTAAGATCATCCAGGGTTTCCACACTGAACCTGTGAAAGTATGAACAGTGGTATTGGAATCTATATGCTGTCTGATCTGCAGTACAGTGGGGCAAGTAAATCCACCCACATCCTTCAATTTCCTCTTAATCATTAATATCTAACCAACAAAATGCTACACTCCTATATACCAATCTCTGCTCTAGAATGCACAAATATCTGGACCCCATAAACAAGCTGGTAGGCTCATATGTTATTTGTCTCCTTAAGGGCTATGTGCAAGGGGCTTTCCTGTACAGCACCCTCTGCCAGCCACCATTTTCCTCCAACATGCCAAACAGGTGTCACCATCTTGCAAAAACTTGCAATGAACTCCTGGGCATTAGAAAGGCAGATCAAAGTAACTTGGCTCCCATACAGGGTCAATGTGTGCCCTACTGTACACTATACCAATAAATGCCACTTGTAGCCAAATGACTCACCTAATTACCCAATCAGTCCTTCTATCATTTAGAATATTTATGCTGCAAACCAAGCCGGAAACCTAGGAACTACATGTACCCATGCTGAGTTACACCTGGTGTTGTTACAGACAGTTCCTAATTCCTTTTGATTTTCTAGTACAGTTTCTCCTTATCTTGGATTTTAGCCTTATACTTCCTCCATTTAAAACTGATGGAGCCTACTTTTCTATCTCTACTGATTTAAATTAGTAGTAGGAATGTTCTTAGCCAGGGAGCCACCCATGCCATATTAAGGTTCATGGCACTGCCATCTGGCCCATCAGCAAGGTACTAAAAACATTGCCACCCATTGATTACCTCTTGCCTCTGGTATGTATTGTACTGTTACTCAAGTACTCTTTTAGTGCTCACAACACCACTCATTCCTTATCAGGGTGCAAAATCATTGCTTCTCCAACCACCCAGCTGCAAGAAAGGCCAAAGCACTCCAAACCTTTGTACATGGAACTACAATACTTGTTTTGCCATTTTATTGCAAGGCCTGTGTAGACTCAACAGAGGGTAAGTTCCCAGGGTAAGTTCCTCCAAATTCATTACTTATAAAATTAGGACCGGGCAGCATTGCTTCAATACACTTTGTACCGGACTTTTTCCATGACAGCTTCTCAAAATTAATAAAAACATTTATGAACTAGCAAGCATTATTTTCAATTAAATAACACAATATAATCGACTTCACCTGGTCTCCGTAAACTTCGCCCTCCTTAAACATATTTTCCTGTGTTTTTTCCCTGGTCTGCAACTCAAACACCCTATACCCGGTTATCAGTTTTGGAGATCTAAAGGATGCATTCAGTCACCTGCATAACACAGGTGGGAATACTTATTGGAAGGGGATGTTGCGCCACCAGAATTGATTATATTTTTATCACCCTAACTATGGAAATTAAATCAAACACCTGGGATCAAACCACAGTACCCAGGAATAGTACGGAGTTTTAACAGAATTCCTGGGCAGAATTTGAAATTCTGGGTCTAAATCCTGCTGTCTAAATTCTTCTACCATTCAGGGAGCATTCAGTTCTGGCCCCCAAGGCAAAAACCTCTGAATCCAGCCCAGGGATCACATCACATCATGCAGACCCCCCCACCAAGCAATTAAAATCATTGTTCATTACCTGAGGCCCAGACCTAAGGGGGTGAGCTGCAACTGGGAGCTGCAAAAGTATTGGTGGCATGTCCCCTGGCATGGGTTGACTGTTTCTTGGGCTGTTTCTTCCTCTAGTTTCTTTGGTTTTTTTTTTCCTTGTTCTAATGTGGAGTTTACCCAGGAGATTGCTCTTCTCCAGGGCTCATGTCGAACTCCAGGTTGGCAGCATATGTGGCCTGGACACGCAGGGTGGCACTATGCTCTCTCTCCTACTCAGGAGACAAGAAGACCAGGCCCAACACCAGGCAAGGTGGAGGTCAAGCAGTGAGGGCAAGAAGATGACAAGGGAGATGAACAGGAAGATGACTGGGCAGCGGGAGCAGCACTGGACCAGGAGCAGCAGCAAGGCCATGAGCAAGTGCAAGCAAGGCAGATGGCTTTCCTCCTGCTTTTCTGATGACGTGAGGCCCGACGTGAGGTGACGATGGTCATGTGATATTCCCCCCTTCCCTGAGTTGCTCATGCACAGAAGCTTGGGCACAAGCTCCGCCACAGCTGCTGGGCAGGCCTGGGGGGGCTGGCCAGGTAGCAGCCGCTACAGCACCTGAGTGAGGCACTAAAAAAAAAAAAGGGGGCTACAGATCACATTTACCCACCTCCGGACTCCAAACATACCCCAAATCTACACAATCACGAAGTAACATTACTTGGAAAAGTCCCCCAAAATACTCCATTATAAAAATACACGGAGGCTAGCATCTGTGTCTGCACTTTAAAGAACACCCCTTTTCCGTGATTTTGCAGATGCAGATGTATGCCTCAATCCAAAGAAAGTGCCACCACCAGGGTAACTCCTTTATTGCTGCTGTAATAGTTTTAATTCAGTACCTAATGCATCCTTTGATTTGCTACTGACAACACTCCACTGGAGTTGCTGTTTTTATTTCATGTATTGTTTACTGTTATGTGGATTGTCACAGTATATGGGAATAAACTTCAGACAAGGCAAATTTACAGGTTTAAAACACACCGTGGTGTGATATTTATTTTTCAAAAGTTCGAAAAATAATAAATGAAAATAAAAACATTGCAAAGAAAATCACTACTTAACATCAGTAGTTTAATACAGTCCTGGATCTTAGAGCTTCTGAGACCCTTCTCATCTGCATTCAACAGCTTGTCTGCCTCTCTTCACCTCTCCTCTCTCAGGGCTGAGCCCCACTGGACTGAACTGTACTAGACTCAGTGAAGAGGTATCTATATCTTTTGGTGGGGGGTCACCTGACTAAACCCTTTCTATTTACAAGACTGAACATGTTGTTTCAAAACCAAAGGGGATTATTGTTCCAGGGGACTTTCTGGTTCAGTTAAAGGTACAGTGTATATATATCCACATATATTGACTCTCCATATCTCTGATCCACAGTGACTAAGCACTTTTGTAAAGTTTATCACATTATCATACATAGAAACTTATATAACAACAGGTCTATAGTGTGAATTTAAGAAAATTTGAGGATTTCTTTTAACTGTATTAATCATGGCATTATTATTGTATTATATTACTTCTGAATTCTTTTTCATTAAAACTTTACTAACTGTATTCATTTCTATTTAAAATAGCATATTCTGCTTAAAGTTGAACCAGCATAACATTCTGTGGTGATTTGCATATGCAGCCCATGATGCTTTGCATTGTGTGGGCATGTGTGATTTTGTATTTTCTTGAAACTTGGCTTCCCAGCCAAATGCCCTTTGGGGTAACCCTTGCCTCAGTGTTTGTGCACAGAGGTTATTTGTCTTTTAAATAGTTTTTTATTTTAATGGGTTCACCACAACATGTCCAAGACACACTGTCTTAGGGTAGCTGGTCCATTCCACTGGGGTGTCAAACAGACGAGGCATACTGATGAGTCCTGGTAGGACGAAACACGTATCTATGTCTTCTGTTAGCACCCTTTGCAAACTGTGTGAGAGGCCTTTCGGCACCATGCAATTCTGCTTAAAGTTGGACCAGCATAGCATTCTGTGGTGATTTACATATGCAGCCCATGATGCTTTGCATTGTGTGGGCATGTGTGATTTTGTATTTTCTTGAAACTTGGCTTCCCAGCCAAATGCCCTTTGGGGTAACCCTTGCCTCAGTGTTTGTGCACAGAGGTTCTTTGTCTTTTAAATAGTTTTTTATTTTAATGGGTTCACCACAACATATCCAAGACACACTGTCTTAGGGTAGCTGGTCCATTCCACTGGGTGACAAACAGGCGAGGCATACTGATGAGTCCCTGGTAGGACCCTTTGCAAACTGTGTGAGAGGCCTTTCGGCACCATGCAATTCTGCTTAAAGTTGGGCCAGCATAACATTCTGTGGTGATTTGCATATGCAGCCCATGATGCTTTGCATTGTGTGGGCATGTGTGATTTTGTAGTCTCTGTACATTGCCTCATTCCTTGAAACCCACTTTAAATGAGATTCACTCAGTGGCTTGTCTAATTCCTTAAATAAACACAAATTACTGGCAGTGGCATGTGGTGACTGTTTTAACAAGACATACAACCACGGTTGCTTAGGGTAATTGTAAAAGGCTAATTAGGGGATATTTTGATACATTTTAGAATGTATATGCCACCACCACAACTACTCTACTGCACAGGATGCAAGGGTGCCCTTGGGGGCTCTTTGATGCCTGACTATGTGCGAACACTTATAGTCTGCTTCAACACAGATTGTAGGTATTCAAGTGTACATGCATGACAAGAGGATTTTGAAACCAAACCAGGGAACTGAATCACATGAACAAAGAGACACACTGTGCTCCTCCTCACATCACACTGCATTGTTTTTTGCCAAATACATGCCTGTGCACCAAATTTTTAGCATATTTGAGTATATTCCTTGAGAATTTAAATACTGCTATACAATTTCAGTCAACAATTCTGTAAGTTGCAAGAAATTGCAGATTTTGTGCGGAGGATGATGAAAATTGCAAATACTGCGGAGAAACTGCAGGTGCAATTTTTGAGTTCACCTGTTATAAGACACCCATTTAGTAAAAAATGCCTCACTCTCATGTCTTTTTTTTTATTCTTTGGTAATTGGATAAGGCCCACTAGGCACTATGCCCATTTTCAGGGAAATCTGGGAGCACTGGGAAGGGTAAGTGAGTTGCTCGGGGTCACAGAGTACACACATCAAAGTTGTGGGAATCAATTTAGGAAAAGTGAACAACTACTAGTAGCTGGTTTCATTCTCTTAAACAATAAACATGTACATTAAGCATGTACATACATGGGCATTGAAGTACAAATCAGACTGGTTACTGGTAATGACGTGGGTGATGCTGCTTATTTTTAGATTGTAAATGCATATATATATATATATATATATATATATATATATATATACTGTACCCCCACTCCACCCCTTTCTCTGACAGTAGCAGGGATATCTGCCAGTAGAGATCAAAATACAGTAAAATGTACCTACAGTACAGCAAGTTTAACCAAAGCAAACAAATATCCACCTTTTTTTTGAAATTTAAGTTTTATTGAATTTTATATAAAAAAATACATATAGTGAAGGTTATTTGATCAAACAATACACAAAACAAGAATGTAACACTTGAGAATGCATACAATCACACTGAGTTAAGCAGGAACAATAAAAAACAACAACAACAACACCCCCTCTCCCCCACCCCACCCACCCATCGCCTCGGAAAGTTTCATAGCTAAAGGAGATGCAGGGTCTCTAGAGAGAAGGACTAAGAATAGGAGCCTGATTACGCTGCATATAGACAGTGCAACAGCAGCTACCTAAGGGACTACATATACCAGGGTTAAGTTAGATAGAGTGCATTTAATTTGCCCCATTTCCGATTAAAGGACGCCAGATTATGTCTGAAGCTAGCTATAAGTTTCTCGGTATTGAAACAGTGGGACATCTGCTTAAGCCATTCCTGATAGGTAATAAGATCCTGATCCATCCAGTGTCTGAGGACCAGCTTTTGATAACTATTGAGATTAGAGCCATGTGGTACCTGCGTTCCTTCACCACAATGTTAGAGTAAACTCCCAAGATACATATTTCTATGGTGAATAGTTCCTTGAGCCCCAATAGTGGATCTAAACTGTCTCATACTATATTCCATAATGGTGCCACTCTATTGCAATCCCAGAGGATATGCAGCAAATTCCCTTCAGCGGCTCCGCATCTCGAACATATATTCGACTTAAGCTTACCAAATTTGGTCAACTTAACTGGAGTATAGTAGAGATTATTTAAAATATAATATTGGATCAATCTACAGTTATCTTGGGATAAGTAACGGTACACGTCCTTCCAGATTGATTCCCATGATAGGGGAGAGCTCAAGTTAGGGAGTGACCAGATTGTGGAACCCTCCAGGGAATTAGGAAAAAGGTCATCTAACAATTTGTTGTATATGTTGGATATTCCTTTGGGATTACCGGCCGCATCCTGTATTTTCTCTAAGAATGGCCTTATTTTGGAAGGGAAGAAAACAGGCCCAAAAAATTTGTGTATGAGGTGTCTCAATTGAAAAACTTTGAAGATATGCTTCTGGGGGATGTTGAAGGAAGTTAAGATTCTGTCTGACAAGAGAAGTGGGCCTTGCTCATACAGAGACTCCACCAGTAGATTGTGTATTTGTGGGAGCTACTCCGAGGTTAGCCAACTACCTCCAATTTTGATATTGGGATTTAGCGTGAGAGGTTGTGCTGGATCCTTGGTCTGGGATATGTTGAAAAAATTCCAACATTGAGAAAGAATTTTAATAGAGAGACCGATAGCTGAGTCTTGAATGGCTGGGGGTAGCGTGGAGAAAGGGTGCCAAAAGATGCGGGGGGGGCGTAAGTTGAACTGGTCCAATAGACTTAGCTCAAGCTGTAGCCAGATTGGTTGAGGCAAATTAGACTGTGTGGTGGACCACTTACCTACTCTGTATAGGTGGCTAGCCCAGTAATATAGTAAGAAATTAGGTAAACGGAGACCCCCTTTGTCTCTAGGTGCACTAAGTTTAAGAAAGGCTCGACAAGGTTGTTTCCCATTCCAAATAAATTTGGATAGCAGAGAGTTTACTTGACTAAAGTATTGCCTGGGTAGCCAAATATTAAGGAGATTTAGGGGGTAGAATAACTGGGGTAGGATATTCATTTTGATGATGCTGATTCGCCCCCTTATGGATAATGGCAATTTTTGCCATCGGTCCAAATCCTCTGAATTCTCACTAATGCGTCATCTAAATTAAGTTTCTTGACAGTTTCCACCTCCCGGGCCACATGGATACCCAAGTATTTAAATGAGACCGGGACCATTTCATACCGAACCGTGTGAAGCCTGATTTGAAGGTAAAAGAATTTAGTGGAAAAATAACTGATTTAGAAACATTCAACCTATAGTTAGAAACCTGGCCAAAATGGTCAATGATTTGTAGTACTTGTGTTAAGGATGATTCAGGGTTGGTAAGGTGTAGCAGAATGTCGCCTGCAAAACCGATACAGTCAGAGGAAATTGAAAATGGTACAACCTGTAACTCGTGGTGAATTTTTAATACTAATAAGTAGAGGTTCTAGGTATAGGTTGAAGAGGTAAGGGGAAAGGGGACATCCTTGACGTGTGCCAGCACATAAAGGAAATCTGGAAGAAAAAACCCCGTTACAGTAGACTTTTGCCGAGGGGGGCTTGTAGATCGCCATGATCTTATGGATAAAGGAGTCAGGGAAGCCCATTCTCTTCAGAGTGGCCCACAAAAAGTCCCAGTTCACCCTGTCGAAGGCTTTTTCTGCATCAAGAGCAACTAGGGCCATGGGATCTTGTGAAGTGTGGGCCGCTTGGAAGACATGGGATAAAGTTCTCAAATGATCGGCTGATGATCTACCCTGGACAAAGCCAGCCTGTTCCGGGCTCAGCAGGTGCTGCCAAATCTTTTTAATTCTGAGCGATAGAATTTTAGATAGGATTTTGATATCATAATTTAATAGCAAAATTGGACGGTAACTGACTGGATCTATTAAGGGTTTATCAGGTTTGGGGATTAAAATTATTGTAGCTTCTAAAAGAGAGTGGTCTATCAATTCCGCAGTGAACATATATTCGTATAGCTTAAGAAGTAGAGGGGATAGCTCTTTGCAAAAAACTTTATAAAAATTCGAAGGAAAACCATCAGGCCCGGGGGCCTTTTCTAATGGTAACTCGTTGATTGCATCTTCTACTTCGCCTAGAGTGATGGGAGCTGATAGAATATTGCAGTGGTGTATCTGGAGGGAAGGGAGTTTGATTCCATCTAGGAAGTGTTCTATCCTCTAGTGATGTGATGGAGTAGAGCTCTTACTATAAATGCCTGTATAGAAGGACTCGAAAATTTAGGCAATATCCCTAGGTAGCGTCTTAGTGGTGCCATCCTGAGATTTGAGAGCCGGGATTACACGGGAGCTCTCCATCTCTTTCAGCCTAAGAGCTAGCATTCTACCAGGTTTTTCACCCTGATCAATATATCTGGTCTTAGTCTTAAAAAAGCATATTCAGCTTTTTCCAGTGTCAGGTCGTTGTATTCGTTATTGAGCTTAATAAGAGCTGTTAGGTTTGCTGAGGAGTTGGAAAGGAGAAGATTGTCTTCGGCTGCCCTCAGCTGTCTAGATAGCAAATTAATTTTGGACTCCCTTACCTTTTTCCTAGTGGCAGCAATCTTGATAAGTTCCCCTCTAATGAAACATTTGAGGGGGCACCACAGTATGTCGCCCTCGTGACAGACCCTTGGTTCAGGTCTAAGTATGAAAGGATCATGTCCTTAATTTGGGAAACTGTGTGGTCATCCTTAAGGATTTGCATATTAAGTTTCCATGACGTGTCCCTTTGTCCCTGGATACCAAGGGAAATCTTGATCCACACCAGGGAATGGTCTGAGATTACTATTGGTTCTATACCTACTCGGTGAGTACTGCTCATTAAAGAAGAGCTAATTAAAATATAATCGATCCTTGATCAAGTTTGGTGTACCTGGGAATAAAAGGAATAGAGACGGTTATCTGGGTTAAGAAGGCGCCAGGGGTCACACAGTCCCAGTAAGTGTGTGAAATCAGTAAGGGCTTGTTGGGCAGGGGACGTCGGTCTTAACGGTCTATAAGTTTTATCTAAATCGCTGGAGGGAGTTATATTCCAGTCGCCCCCAAGGATAAGAAGGGAAGGCAGAAATCTGCTCAGGTTGTCTACTAGGGACATTAAGAAGGACGGGTCACCACCCACTGGGGCGTATATTGCCCCTAGTACCACACTACTATTGTCAAGCTGGCCCTTGACCAATACATATCTACCCTCTTGGTCGATAATACTATCTTCTGCTACAAATCTGACGTGGTCTTTAATTATTATAGCTACCCCCCTGCTAGCTTGCGAGCCGGAAGCAGTGAAAATTTGGGTGAACCCTTGCCTGAGTAATCTCTTAGCCTCTGAGGCAGCCAAGTGGGTTTCCTGCATGAAAACTATGTCCACATTCAGAAGGGAGCAATTCAGAAAAACCTGCTGTCTTTTAAGAGGGTCATTGATGCCTCTAACATTCCAACTTGCGAGTTTAATCAGTCTCGCCGCCATACTGACTAATACAATATTTAAAAGGACTTAGGAACTTCAGTCCCTCCAGTGCAGATAATAGCATGTGGGTTACACCAAGTTTACCCACCGTTAATAAATTCTAAAAGGATGAAACTCTCCGAGGCTCCCTCCCTCCCAGAAACCCCTAATAAGATAACCTTTAGTAACTGGCCAAGTCACCAACAGACTTAAATGTAACTGAACGATGTAATTTCTCAATCTAGAGAGAAAATTCCTAATGGTAACTAGACCCGAAATTAAGACGTACCCCCCTTCCCAGCCCACCCAATTGCCTTGTACATTAAGTAAAACTGAGATCCCCCAAAACTATTTACAAACCATCCCTTTAGAATCAGAGGAACATGTCCGTACCATCTTTGTGTCCTGGATAGGGATCGGTCCCCGGGACTAGCAGACCCACTCCTATCTGTAACCATCCCCTGCTTGATGCCCCGGCTGACATAGTATAATAAACTAGGCTCAGGCTCTTAAGGCAGAAAAGGAACAAGAACCAGGGTACTGCTGTCCCCCAACTCGGCTTCGAGGCAGCTTCCCCAAGGCTCGCGCAGTTCCTTCCCCAGCAAGGGGTAATTAATAATCAGAACCAGTAATCCATAACCAACATTCAGTATTCAGTATTCAAAATTCACGACTTCAAGACATTAACCAGTCCTACCAGACCTTGAAGCAAATCACTGTACTGGGAAAAGATTAACGCCAGCTGACCACTGCAGCGGTCACTCCAGACAGTTTATGTCAGGAACAGGAGCAGAAGAAACAAAGCTCCATGCGAACGAGAAGGCATTCGCCTAACAGGAAGAGGAAGGGGAAGGGAAACTGGAGGGAACCCAACTGGTCCATCGGCAAACTAACCGCCGGAAACCAAAAGCGGAAAATGGGAGCTTATCCCACCTCCTCGGCCAAGAGTTAGAGGCCTCAGTCATTCAAAATATAGGCTGCAAGCCAGGCCCCAACGACCACCTCTACCCCCAACCACCACGGGAGGACCAGCTAGCCTCGTCACCCAACCAACCCAATCCCAGCCCACAAAAACAACAGTGCACATATCAAACAGCACGAAATCGCTCAGCAAAGGTAAGCAGACTTTAACCTAGCATTTACATTCACCAGTCAGCCAGTTTTGAACAACTCAGGTAGTCTCTGGGAAAGTTCTCTTTTGGCTTGTTCTGGATTCTCGAAAGAGTGCCATTCATTGTCGAGTTGAACTTGCAGCCTAGCTGGGTAGTTCATGCGGAATCTAATCCCGGCAGCTATCAGCTTGGTCACTATCAGGTGGAATTCTCGTCTTCTCTGTCGGGTTTCTAAAGGTAGATCTTGAGTGAATCTCAGAGTATGATTCTCCCACAGGACCACTTGCAGGCCTTTAACTTTGCTCAGGATGTGTTGCCTTTCAAGGTAGCTAAGCAATTTGATTATTATGGGTCTGGGAGAGGAACCGGGCGGTGGCTTTGGCTTCAAGGATCTATGTGCTCGCCAATATGATAGTAGGGGTTGATAGGCGAGGGACCAACAATCTTGGTCAGGAACTTTTGTAACGAAGACAGGATATCTGGTCCTTCCGCCACCTCTGGTAGACCCAGGATCAGTATATTGTTCCTCCTGCTACGTCCTCGAGGTCTTCTGTCTTTAGTTTCAGTTTGGTGATTTGCTGTCTGAGCATAACAATTTTGGGTTCACATTTGGCCTTCCATGTCTCCAAGGAGCTGGTTCGAAGCTTCAGAGTCGCCGACTGGATGGTCAGCGAAGCAAGGTCGCAAGCATGGACTTCAGCTCAGATGAGATGTCTTGCAGAGTTTCCGAAATGGGATCAGCTCCTGGAGGAAACGATCCTCTGTGGCGGGTTGGAAGAGGTACTAGTGGAACCAGATTTAGCACCGAACCCATAGGCAGGGTTCTTGATTTTTGGCCGCTTTCTCGGGTACTGGCGTGGGTGCCTGGCCCTGACGGTCTTCATCTCGGCCTCCATAATCTTCATTGCACCCTGGCGTAATTGATTTGAAAAACCACTCGAACGCCAATAAAAAGTGTTGCTGGCCTTTAGAGAACTATGGTAGGTGAGTAAGCGTTGAGAAAAGAATCCCCAAAGTAGATATGTAATAGATTTAGCTGGTTGAGAGGGGAGAGCTGCGGATTATGCTGCCATTAGGAGCGCTGCAACACGTGACCTCCTCCAAACATCCACCTTTAAAGTGTAACTCATCTGGGTATTTCATATAATGACAGCCCATTTTTTTAATTTTGTTGACAAAAAAGTGGGAGAAATAGCGGTTTTGGGGATTGCCCAATGGCTCAACATGCTGCCATGCTGGACACAGAGTATTATAGGCAGAATTAGGTTTCTGGCACGGGGTGGCCAAGCTTGAGGAAGATGGCAGATGGTAGTGTATCCTAGCCCAAGGAAGGTAGGCACCTGTGCACTGTCACAGCAGTCTCCCTCAGGGTAGACCATGCTGCTTGCTCAAGTTCCAAGATCTTCAGACTGTGTACAATGTAGAAGCAAAGCTTGGTACCAGTGGGAAAATGAAATTATGTAAACAAGTAAGGAAATCAAAGGTGGCAAAAGTATGCAAACACCAGGGTGACAGCTCCACCACTCAGAAGCTGGATGAAAGGCATGCATGCAGACAGAGTGCTCCTGCACTTTATCTTGCCCAATCCCTCTATACTTCTCTAATGAAAGTAATGTGAGAGACTTGTGTTATGGAACTGATGCTGCCAGCATCATCCGGATGAAAAGTGAAGAGAGGTTCCATCAGAACATATGTTGCATGTTGCACAGTGACATAGTAATATGCCACTGTGGTAACATCACTCAAATTCTGTCCATCACAGCAATGCAACAACATTCCTAACCTCACATACCAACTACCCTAATGCTTCTCTACTACATAGGCTACTGACACCAGTCAGCTAACTATCTCCTCACAGGCAGGTACCCCCACTCTACTACCCTCATCCCCTATATAATGACAGGGCGCTCCCTGATTGTGTAGGACAAATCGTTTCAAGTTGGTGGCATGCTTGCAAACCAGTGTCACCGCCAGCGTGCACTAGCATTGGTGACCCACAACCAAGCCCTCAAAAGCAGTGGTGGCACTGACAGCAACAAATGCTGCACCTCCACAACCCACTTCTCTTCTAATCTCCTATATATCTCCTTTGTCCAAATAATGCAATACCTAACATAATTCAGGGGCAAAACATCTCTGTACTTAGTTGTCCCTGAAAAATGTTGGTAAGAACCCCAGGCACTTACCAGCCCCCAGCCTTCTCCAGATATTCCAGCTGTTCTGTTACAACTAGATAGATCAGCAATAACAGGAAACGGGAAATGGGACAGCCATAAGAACTGGGGTTGTCTACAGGTCCCCAGACCAGGGGGAGGACATAGACACATTACTGCTAGAAGATATACAAAACATGACAGCTAAAGGGGAGGTTCTGATAATGGGAGACTTCAATATGCCGGATACATATTGGTCAATACCAGCAGGAACATCTGCCAGAACTAGACACATAGTGGATTCCCTGCAGGGGGAGGGCCTCAAACAACTGGTACAGCAACCCACAAGAGACAGGGCTATCCTAGATCTAGTACTGACTAACAAGGAAGGGATCACAGATCTCCAGGTAGACGGTCACCTGAGGGCCAGTGACCATCACATGGTATGGTTCAATTTGGCTACTACATCTAAATCATCCCATTCCAAGGCAAAAATATGGGACTTCAGAGGAGCTGACTTTGATAAGATGGCCAACAGAGTTAAGCTAGCCCTGGCAAAAAGAAACACAGGTGGGGGGTACAGGCAAAGTGGGCAAGCATTAAGGATACAATACTTGAAGCAACATCCCATTGTGTTAGACAGAAAAGGAAGTGCAAAAGAAGAAGGAAACCACTTTGGTTCTCAAATACAGTAGCAGAAAAGGTCAGAGCCAAAAGGCTGGCCTTCAGGCAATATAAGGGAACACAGCGGGATGAAGATAGGGAGGCATACCAAACTGCCCTAAGGGAAGCAGGGAAGGCAGTAAGGCAGGCAAAGTCCCAAACTGAGGAAACACTAGCACGAACAGTAAAAGAAGGTGACAAGACTTTCTATAGATACATTAGTGAAAGGAGAAAGTCCAGAGGGGGTATACTAAGCTTAAAGGAGAAAAGGGAGCATGGGAGGAGGAGGACCCTGTAAGGCATCTATCCTAAATAGATACTTTTGCTCAGTATTTACTGAAGAGAAGGTAGGGCAGGGCCCACAGCTCAGCATCATGGACACAGGGGGGAGGGAGGTGAGCACTACTCCCTTCACAAAAGAAAGGGTCCTACAAGAGCTTGCTAAGCTCAGGGTGGATAAGGCAATAGGACCTGATGGCATACATCCCAGGGTACTTAAGGAGCTAAAGGTGGAACTAGCAGAGCCATTAGCAGAACTGTTTAGTGAGTCTCTGAGCACAGGAGAGGTCCCAGAAGACTGGAGAAAGGCTCATGTGATCCCGCTCCACAAGAGTGCGAGCAGAGAGGAGGCGGGGAACTACAGACCAGTCAGTCTTACTTCAGTAGTGGGCAAGATTATGGAGGCACTCCTTAAGGAAAGGATAGTGCAACACCTGGAATCCATAGGGGCACAGGATCCAAGACAGCATGGGTTTACAAAGGAAGGTCCTGTCAAACTAATCTCATAGATTTCTTTGACTGGGTAACCAGAGTGGTGGACCAAGGGGAGCAGTTGATGTCGCCACCTTGACTTCAGCAAAGTTTTTGATACTGTTCCACATAGAAGATTGATAAATAAGCTGGGTAGGCTCGGGTGGGTCAGGACGTTGGTCAACTGGGTGGCAAACTGGTTGACGGCAGAAAACAGAGAGTGGTGGTAAATGGTATACAGTCAGAAGAGATGCAAGTCACAAGTGGGTACCTCAGGGATCAGTTCTGGGGCCAGTCCTCTTCAACATCTTCATTAGTGACCTTGCAGATGGACTAGAGGGTAAGGCTTGTCTGTTTTCAGATGACACCAAGATCTGCAACAGAGTAGACGATCCAGATGGGGTGGGCAGAATGAGAAGAGATCTGGATAAACTAGCAAAATGGTCAGAAAAGTGGCAACTGGGATTTAAGAAGAACAAAGAAGTGCAAAATCATGCACATAGGGAAGAGAAACCCTGAAGCCACCTATAGGCTGGGAGGGGAATTGCTAGCAGTCACAAAGGAAGAAAGAGACTTGGGCATCATCATCACTGATGACCTGAAATCATCAAACAGACCTCTAAAGCAGTAGGTAAGGCTAGGGGTGTTAGGGTGTATTAGTAGGGTATTACAAGTCGTAAGAGGGAGGTAATAATCCTCTTACAAGACACTGGTTAGGCCCCATCTGGAGTACTGCATGCAGTATTGGAGGCCACACCTTCACAAGGACATTAATTCAAATTGAGGCAGTCCAGAGAAGGGCAACAAAATGGTGCAGGGACTGCATCAGAAGACATATGAGGACAGATTAACAGAGCTCAATATGTATACCCTTGAGCAAAGGAGGGAGAGAGGTGATATGATCGAGGCATTCAAACACCTTAAGGGCATTAACACGGTGAAAGAGTCTAACATGTTTAAATATAAGAAAAATAGCAGGACAAGAGAACACAGCATGAGGTTAGAGGGGCCGATTAAGGGGGAATGTGAGGAAATTCTTTTTCACAGAAAGGGTGGTGGATGCATGGAATGGCTTACCACAAGAAGTGGTGGCTATGAATACAGTGCAGGGCTTCAAACAGGCATGGGATAGGCTTAAGGGAGCAATACAAATGACTATGAATAGATAGGCCACTGACAGAGCAAAGGCCAATGGCACATTTATAAGGTAGAAAAAGAAATGGGCAGACTGGATGGGCCTTATGGTCCTTATCTCGTCACAACTTCTATGTTTCTATGTTTCTATGTAACAGAAAGCCATATAAGCCCTCCAATTTGTACTAGCAGCTGTATCCATTTCTCACCCTAAAACTGCTGTCCTGGGACATTAAATGAAGTTATGGGTTTCAATTTACTACAAGAATGCTAATACTCTTCCTATTTAGTCAGAATGTGGAACTCTGGCCACTACTGCCATAAGCAGTGATCGTTTACACTTCTTTGTCCACACTACATTGCCGACTATAAAATGTGAATGCTTCTGGCTACAAACGATGCATTACTCTCTCAATTTCTAACTTCCTAGATCTCTCACTGTCTCTCTCTCTCTCTTTTCCTTTCCTTGCAGAACAGAGCTTGCCATTTCTTTAGCTCATCTCTTGCATTTTTTTGCTTATTTTACTCTGCTTTTGGCTGCCTTCTGCTGTCCTCCTCTCGTCAGCATACACATGCACCTGGGAACTGTGAACGCGCTCTCCTACTTTGCGTAATCTGAGACTTGATAAAATTGTGGAAAACAAAATCCCACAGCCGTTCTTCCAATCGATCAGAATTAAAAATATATTTTATGGCCTAACTATGCCCCACTTTACTTCCCACAGATGCTCTTCTGATCCAATTGGAATTACAGTTACATTTTTATGGCACACATATGACCAACTTTTCCACCCCAACCGACCCCAACCTCTTGACTTTCTCAGCTACCACAGGTACCAGTTCTCTGAGGAGGAAGACCATGGTAGAAACAGTCTGCAGCAGTCCAGTGATGCATAGCTAGGCACTGACTGCACACATGTATCTCCCTCCCTCCCAGTCTCTCTCTCTCTCTCTCTCTCTCTCTCTACACCCACAGCCCAGACCTTTTGCCTCTGCCTCCCATCTGCGCTGCCTGTGGGCCTCTCTCACCTCTTACTCATCTGTTTTCTCTGAAACTTACAGCGCTGGATGGCCTCCATCGACTCCCGTTCCCTGGACATTGTCCTGTCACAGCCTCCTCCGTCTGGACTCCACACCCTGCAGACAACTGCACAGACCAGCTGGTGATCATCAACACTCTGCACGCAAGACCGCCGCTCATGAGCTGAATCAATCTGATACCGCACGACTGACCGCATGCGAGACGATAAGTTCCGTGACTACCAGGACCAGTATTTTTTGGTTCAAGTGTAGGTGTCACAGCTGTCCTGCCTTTAGTTTGCAAATCCCTCTAACTGCTCACCATTATCTTTTTGCTCAGAAGGAAATGACATCTCTGTCTGACAAGGCATGCACACAGGAAACGTCCTGGGAGTGACAGGCAGGAGGCTGAGATTCACTTTGTATGGTTAGGATGGATATTAGCTTCATACTGGGCTTGACTAGAAATGCTGCTACTCATTCACTATTTGTATACATAATCATTCATACCATTTGCCCAATAATTGGGGACCACCCGCATCACAGCATCAACTTAACTGCATGCAAACTATTCAGAACGTACCGGAGGCTGACACTGCAATGATGGGGCGCCCTGATTGTGTTGGCCAAATCATTTCAAGTTGGTGGCATGCTTGCATACCAGTGTCACCGCCAGCATGCACTAGCTTTAGACCCACAGCCAAGCCCACAAAAGCAGTGGTGGCATTGGCAGCAACAGAGCTTCCTTCACAACCCACTTCTCTCCTATCTGACACAACATGTTTTTGCAACATGCAAAAGCAAACATAAAAAGGTAAAGCTAGAATAAGTGGAAGGTAAAAGGTGATTCTAAAACTGGGAAGAGAAGCAACACCCTATCTAGGGTAACAGTATAAGAGGATTTACACCAGGTATGAAGGAACACAAGTAGCAACATACACAAAGCCAGGAACATAGTATAAATATTAAAGCATTTCCAAGTCTATAGATGGTATAGAAGCTGGGAATTCTGGGAGTGGTGCAGTGCAGTGACTGTGGAGTGGCAGTTAGAGATGGGTGAAGTGGTTCCAATCCGCTCCGCGAAGTGGAACTCGGAGTGAAAGCGAATTCACGGAGTGCTCCGCAACTCGAAGCGGAGTACTTCGCGTTATTAATGGGTAACGCGAAGTCCATTGAAAACAATGACATTGCATTACTCTGCCTTCCCAAACCACTACTCCACTAATTCTTAAGGCGAAGTACATTGAAAACAATATACTTCACCTTACTTTGCCTTGTTTTTAAGCTCCAAAGGTGAATTTGCAGTGATTCATGGGATTTCAGGCCACATGGGCTCTAGATTGTTCTGCACAGCCTCAGTTTGGGGTAGTGTGTGTAGGAAGCTGCAGGAGACAATCTGCTTTGAGAGCTCTCTTGATTCAAGCCTTCTAAAAGCTGTTAAAAAGCCTTTTGAGTCATTTTTTTGCTGAAACTTTAGTTCATCGATTATAGGAACCCTTCTGTGCTCATACCATCGAGCGCTTATTGTTTGTGTGTATTTTGAATGTTAATGTACAACATTCAGTCTGTGTAGTGAGAGTCAGTGGAAGTGTGCTTTGGGGAGGGGCATATCTGTGGTGTAGGTAGATAACTGTGTTTATGTACACAGTAATATTTTCAATAATTCTTGTCATTTTTTTGCTGATTGTTGTGGTGCAGCAGTGCATAATTTTAATTTGTTTAAAATATGTGGTTATATTATTGAAGTTTTCAATTTGCTACGCATTACTTAGAGTGTGTGAGTATGTGTGTGACACGTGTCATCAAATCAGACACCTTTTACTGTGCCACATAATTTCAGCAATGTGAACCCGCTATCCACTGCAGCTGTGTAAATTTTTGTACTTCTTTGTGGTATCTTTACTGTTACTCGTACTAGTGACTCTTACTGAGGCGGTGCAGTACACTGCCCCTGCGTGGCCAGCTCCAACTGGCAAAGATATTCTTTTCCAGATTTGAATTTCTGATGGTGAGCACTTGTTAGGTGTTATGCCTTTGCATCTGCATCTCTTCAGTGCGCAGCGCAATCTTAATCTGTCTGTACACTTGAATCTCTTTAGGGATCAATTTCCATCTCTAACTTAAGTCACAGTTGTTTCTTTGGCTTCCCTTCAGAGTACTGGACAGGTGTGGTGCAAAATTCAGCATGAACATTGTACTCATTAATATGCGTTTTTAAGTCAGGACCATCATCAGGAGTCACTCGTGATACAAATCAAGTTCTTCATCATCGCAGTAACAAATGCAGTCACAAATTACGATTTACGATCATGTCACGAGTCTCAACAGTAATTTTTTTACTAATTACTTGGATGTATTGTAAGCCTGTTTTGTAGTATCTCTCCAGGCTTCAAATCCCCACCATTGTACTCATTAATAAGTGTTTTTAAGTCAGAGAGTTGGACAGTGTCTGCAGTACATACACAGACTGGAAAGAAAACTGCACCCATGCAGTTTAGCACAGTATACTTCCACTGCTCAGAATACATACGGAAGACAACAAAAAAAGGGCATAATTACATAGAGGGGTCGGGGATGGTGGAGGAATACATTTTATAACACAGCAAGGAAGGTGCGGGGGGGCACATGGTGTGAGGAAAAAAAAACTAATGTGGGATCCCATGGTGATCCAGCAGCAGTTCCAGCATGGACATAATTTGCAGCTGATGTCCCTCTATGTAAGAAAAATAAAATTCACAGAAAGAACAAATTAAGTAAAAAAGAGTACAGACAGAAAGGACAAAAAAATGTAGCTTTTAAAGAAGCTGTTGGGTCTAAATCAAAGTTTAATCTGCTCCTCGTTCTGATCTCAAAGTATCAGCAGTCACAAAACACACTCCTCTCCCTCTCCGTCTGCAAGGGAGAAAGTAAAAGTGTCTGCTTGTATGATTCACTTTCTTCCCTGCCTAGGTAAAGATCATGTGACTTACAGTACTGTAAGCCATGTGATGTGGGAGGGCTGCCAAATCTGAAACACCAAGTGGATCACTGAATCATAATGAGGAACGCAAAGTCCATTAAAAAATGACTTTGTCTTACTTCTGTGATTGCTATCTGCCTTACAAGTGGTAATGACACATGTAAGTGAAAGACTTTGCATTGCCCACCCACGAGGGGAGCAGAGGTACTGTGGGTCACCCTATGGACCGATAGTGGGCTTCTATTTGCACTGGTATGATCTACGCACCTTCAGCACAGGAAGGCATTGGATAAGGTACTGGTGAAAGCCACTGGCAAGATGGCAAAATGGGGGTGGTTCAGCTGGTGATGGACTTCAACCTGCCAGATGCAGTTTGAACCCCAAAAGGCAGCTTCAGTTGAGGAATGCCTCCCGTAGGGACATCCTGACTCCCTGCAGGAGGTATTCCTCGGCAGCTAGTCAGTGAACCCACTTGTGATGGGGTGATACTGGTCCTGGTACTCACTAACAGAAAGTGTGCTGCATATGTCAAGGTGGAGACTACCTGAGGAACAGCTATCACTATACAGTGTGGTTCAAGATAAGGACAGCTGTGGAATCAAGCCACAAAACGAATGTCCTGAACTTCAGGAGGAAAGATTTTAAAAAGATGGGTGAATGCCTCAGAGATTAACGGGGTGTGGGGATCTGACTGGGGTGGAGGAACAGTGGGCTAGAATATGGTCAGAGTGAGGCACCACACCTCTGCATCAAGTAAGTGAGCAAAAGCAAGAGTTAAAAGAGACTGCTATGGTTCTCGAAAGAGTTGGCAGAAAAGGTAAAGGCTAAAAAAGTAGCAGTCAGAAGGTATAAGGAGACATAGAGGGAGGAAGATAAGGAGGTGTATTGGGAAACAAAGGAAAGAAGGGAGAGCAGTAAAAAGCATGAAGGTGCAAACTGAAGACTGACTAACCCAGGAGGTAATGAAAGGGGACAGACATTTTTTAGGTATGCAAACAAAAAAAGGAAGACCAGAGGTGGGATTGAAGGTTAAAAAAGGAAGGGAGAACTGTGCAGAGGGGGACCAGGAACAGGTAGACATCCTGCACAAATACTTTTGAACAGTGTTCACAGAGGAAGGAGAAGAGAAGAGAAGGGGCCACAAAAAAGTAATGAAAGCATTGGAGGGAGGGAGGGAGGTGGGCACTTGTCCTTTCTCATAGGAGACAGCCCTGAAGGTCATGCAAAACAGATATCTTTGAATGGGTGACCAAGAATTTACATCAGGGTAGAACAGTGGACATGGCCTACCTAGATCTCAGTAAGCCTTTTGATACCATTCCACATAGGGGGCTAGTAAGCAAGCTGGGTAGCTTAGGAATGGGTTCAAAGGTGGTCAACTGGGAAGAAATTGATAAGGGAATATGCATCAGAGAGTGGTAGTAAATGGAGTTCACCTGAGGGAGTGATGGTCACTGGTGGGATACCTCAGGGATCAGTGCTGGGACATGTCCTCTTTAATATTTTTATAAAGGGCATTGCAGAGGAGCTGGAAAGGAAGTTCTGCCTCTTGCAGATGACACCAAAGCACCCTGAGGGTATGTTTGTGGAAAAGATGAACAGAGACCTGGAAAAACTCAAGGAGTGGACAAAGGTATGGCAGCTGGGTTTCAGTTCACTTTAGGTACAAAAACTCAGGGGTGGAGTACAAAATGGGAATAGTGGTACTGACAACCACCCAGCAGGAACCAGACCTGGGGGTAATCATATCAGATGACCTAAAGGTGACCAGGCTATGTGAAAAAGCCATTGGAAGGGCTAGTGGGGTGCTGGGGTGCATAGGAAGGTGCATCATCAGCAGAAAGAGAGAGAGGTAGTATAGCCCCCGTATTTACTGCTGGTAAGATTCCACCTAGAATAGTGTGTACAGTTCTGCAGACTACATCTCTGGATGGATGTAGACAGAGTGTAGGTGGTCCAGAGGAGGGTAACTAAAATGGTGCAGGATCTACATCAGAAGCCCTATGAGGAGAGACTTAAGAACATAAATATGTACCCCCTGGAAGGGGGATATTATAGAGACCATTAAATTCCTCATGGGGGAAAATAAGGTACAGGAGGGAAGTATTTTGCAGAAAAAAATATGCTCCATGAGAGGCAGGTATGATAAGATGCTGGAGGATCACACAAGTGGTAACAGGAAGCATACTGGCAATTATAGGTCAGTCAGCCTGACATTAGTGATGGAAAAGTTAATGGAATACCTGCTGAAGGAAAGGATTATAGAATATCTTGAATCAAATGGGTTGCAAGACCAGAGACAGCATGGATTCATAGGGAGTGGTCATGTCAAACAAATCTGAGAGATTTCTTTGACTGGGTGACCAAGAAACTAGATTAGGGTGAAGCAGTAGACATGGCCTACCTATATTTCAGTAAGGCTTACCATTCCACATGAGGGGGTTGTAAACAAGTTCGGTACCTTAAGGGTGGGTCTAAAGGTGGTCAACTGGGGAAGAAATTGATTAGGGAATAGGTGACAGAGGGTGGTAGTTACTGGAGTTTACTCCCAGAGAGTGAAGGTGACCAGTGGAGTACCTCAGGCATCAGTGTTGGGACAGGACTCTTTAATGTCTTTATAGATGACAATGCAGGGGAGCTGGAAAGGAAGTTCTTCCACTTTGCAGATGACACCAAAACATTCTGAGGTGGCAAGGAGAGGATGAACAACAGAGGCCTGAGAAAACTTAAGGAGTGGTCAGAGGTATGTTAGCTGGGTTTTACTGCAAAAGTGCAAAGTAATTCACTTATGTACAAAATCCTAGGGTGGAGTAAAAATGGGAAGAGTGGAACAGACAACCACCCAGCAGGAAAGAGACCTAAGGGTAAATATCAGATGACCTAAAGGTGATCAGGCTGTGCATAAGGTAGTTGGGAGGACTAGTGAGATTCTGGGGTGCATAGTGAGAGGTATCATCAGCAGAAAGAAGGAGTTGGTTTATCTGGGCAGATAAATATCCTCGTTGGTCTATCACAAACTAGCTGCCCCAAAATCTGAGGGGAGCTGAGGATTCCCATATGGCACTATACTACTGGGCCAGTCATCTAGCAAATTGTCTGAGATGGACCTCCAGGCCCTGAAACGGTACAACCAGTGTGGCTTAAGACTGAGTTAGACGTAATTAAATCTAAACGCCTGATCCCTCAAACTTATTTTATCTCAAGTTGTCTCATGTAAAGATGGCCAATGCACCATAATAAGTACCTCTTTAAGAGTCTACACACAGTTATGTTTATTTCTCCATTATTCCCTCAGACTGACTTAGCTTACTCTATTTAGAATTCCCCATCTTTCACTCTTAGTGGGAGGTGGATTCCTTCTAACTGGTTGCCTCAACTAGGCGATGGAAAATTGCTTTCCCTGGTAGATGGGGAAGGGCACTGGTTGACCTCACGGGGAATTATTGACAAGTTTTGTATTCCGAGCTCATCTCATTTTAAAGTTACACAGTTAAGACACCTTCTCACTGTAGCCCTGGGGAGTTCTCCACCCTCCCAGAAGGTATCAGCTCTGATTCCTGAAATTTCCCTATTGTCCGGATCTTCATGCATAGTGTCCAAGCTATACAGGGTGCTGTACTATAAAAAATACGGGGACACCTTTGGACCTACTAGCTTCTGGAACTCACTCCTCCCTCAATACCAGTTGGACTGGCAATCCCTATGGAGATCCTGTCATAAGTATGTGTCCCAAGATAGGCTGCATCTCATGCAATACCACATTTTACATAACATGTATTGTACCCCTACCAAGTTAAAAAAATGGGGCTTCACAAACTCTCGTACATATACCAAGTGCCTGCAAGAAAAGGGTACTCTCTTGCACATGTTCTGGTCCTGTCCCAAAGTTTCTTCCTTATGGAATTCAATCAAGATGTCTCTGGATCCCCTACTGGGTCTATAGGAGTATTTCACTCCGGAGGTGTGTCTTCTAAGAGACATGTCCCTGGTCAATGCTAGAACTAGGAAATACCATATTTCCATGGTTGCGCTCTCAGTTAAGAAACTTATACTACGTCATTGGAAGGAACAATCGTCTTCTTCCTTCCAGGAATGGTTACATGAAATCATTGCTTACCTTCGAACAGAGAAGGCAATTGCAAGTCTCCATAACAGACTAGAGACATACACCAGGATATGGGCTCCCCTTCATTTCTTACTTTTGTTACCTCACTGAAGGTATACCACACTCAGGTTTTACCCATAAGTACCATTGAATCATGCATTGCACGTTAGGGCGACTAAATTTGTTGCTGCTGTAAGGGGGATGGGGTGGAAGGGTGAGGCAGTTCTTACTGTTCAAGAATTATGTCACACCTCATCTTGCTGTAACTGCCCTTTATAATGGAAATGTATTAATAAAGCTTAAACTGTCAAAAAAAAAGAAAGAGGGAGTTGGAATTGCCTCTGTGTAGACTGCTTGTAAGACCCCAACTAAAGTACTGTGTACAGTTTAGGAGACTAAATCTCTGGAAGGATGTAGACAGAGTGGAGGTGGTCTAGAGGAGGTCAACTGAACTAGATGTGGTCCAGTTGAGGGCTACTAAACTGGTGCAGGATCTACATTAGAAGCCCTATGAGGAGATACTTAAGGACCTAAATATGCACACACTGGAAGGGGGAGATATGATACAGACCTTTAAATACTTCGAGGAGGGAAATAAGGTACAGGAGGGAAGTAAGTTGCTGAACAGAGGTGCTTTAGGACAGTGGGGTATGATAAGATGCTGGAGGATCAAAAAATTGGTAGCAAGAAGCAGGCTGACAATTTTAGGCCAGTCAGCCTGCACATTTAATTAAACTCCTGTATGTGTAAGGAGGCTTTTGTCTGTGTGGGTTACAGTTATATGTTACTTGCCTGAATAGTAGATAATTTGCTCTGGGGCACAAAAGGCACTGGGACAGTTGTCTAGTAACACACAGGTGAACCATGGGAATTGTAGTCCATGAGCTGAATAGTGAGGACTACTGGCCGATTTCCACCTGATGTTTATGCAACTTTTAATGTTTTAGAATGCAGCTTGCTCACAGGGACTACTATCCCATTTTACTAGTACTTCTCTGCTGTTTTAACAGCATTTGGATAATGCATGTTAAGCAGATAGAAATGAGCTAGTGATCATGTGACCCGCTCATTTCCTGCCTGGAAACACTATAAAAACCGGCTGCCGAGCAAATGGGGCAAGTTGCAGTGGGCTAGCATGCACCAACCGTGCGGAGATTATGGGAATAAGGGGCCAGGAAGATTAGTAAACTAATATTCAGAGTTTGTGACAAGATAATTGTTCATGAGAAAGTAGTCAGAAGTGTCACTATAGTTTGGTAACAGGACCCTACAAAACAAAGGAAAAAAAGTTTTTTTTAAGCAATAGAAGGGTTTGTTTGTGTACTAGTCAGATATATATGGTATCATCTAACTGTCTGTCCTTGTGATATCTGTAAAACATACATACAGGAGAAGATAGAAAGATTACTTGAATGTTACTAGACATTATTAGATCCAACTGAGAGGGGCTTGAGTCATGTCATTTTAAGTGTAATTGAAGAACAAGTAGACCCAAAATGGAGGACACTTTGGGCCCGATTCCAGAAGGAGGGTGCAGGGCTTGTGACATGCCCTGCATCCACCACAATGTTTAATGCAACTGTGTCAAAGCCCTTTGTTGCAACTCTACGCCATTCCAGAATAGTTGATGTAGTTGCAACAGTTTTCTCACTTTATGGCAGCTTGCACCAAATGATTGGCGCAAGCCCAGTAGTGAGGGTTCCCCCATGGACGCAATGTTAAACCATTGGGGAGATGGTCTAATGTTGCTGTGTCAGGGACTTGCAGCAATAGCTTCTGGAATACCTAGTTTGACGCAAGTCAGCACTCGCATCAAATAGCCTGCTGCAAGTCCCCTGCGGCGATAGCAGCCACTTTTGGAATTGAGCCCCTTGTCTATGTGTGAATCCTGCAAAATGTACATAAAAGGTAGTGGATTGGAAATATTTGTCTATGAGAAATGTACACTTGTGGTAGCTCTACAAGAGGAGATAGAAAGATTACTTAAAAGGGTAAACACACAAAATGAAATATCTATACCAGAAGATGTCATTGATAATGCTGTTAATACAATTAGTGAGACAAGCAATCAAAATGTGGGTGTCAGCATCAGTGAAGAAAACACCATAAATGTAGTAACCTTGGAAAAAAGAAGAGAGAGATAAAAATGAAGAGTAATAGGAAATAGAGCAGGCTGAAATAGAAGACTGAGTGTAGTAAAAGAAGGTCCCAAGCATAGAAGATGCCATAACCTAGAGTTAAACAACCTGCTATTACACAACAGGTTTGGACTGCTGGAAGAGATGGAAGACAGTATTATGGGGACAAGTAGTAAAGAAGTACTTACTAATCCAACGCAATAGAACTTGGTACAAACAATGAAATAACAAATGAGGTTAAGGGGAAAGGAGCAGAACCACCCTCAAGGAGGAATATCCTAATGCATGCGATACAATCTTAACATAGAAGAAATCAACCTATAGCCCAGTAACCAAGGAAATTCTCAAACAAAAACAATTTATGTCTTAGGGACTCAGTCTTCAAATTTACTGATAGATATACAGCCAGGGAAATAAGGAAAGCATTACAAATTATTTTTCAGGGCAACAATCAAGGGTATGCAAAAATAATCCCAGAAATAGAGAAAAAGATAATTCCACCATGATTTTATTATATGTAGGAACAAATAACCCTACTAAGCAAAATGAGGATGAAATAAGACAGGGTTATATTAATATCTGGGAAACATATAAGAGCATCAAAACTGAACTAGTCCTGTCAAAAATCTTGTCGATATCTAGAGCTGGGAAAAATAGAAATACCAAAATAAAAAAAGATTAATAATTGTCTCAGACAATGGATGTTAAAGGAAGACATAAACAATATTATGCATTGAGAGGAATTTGAGGACAATGTAAGATATTTTAGCCATGATGGACTGCACTTAAATAAACTAGTGGGCAGAAAATTGGAAAATAGACTAAAGAGGGTCATTAAGTCCTATTTAAACTAGATTGTGAGGTGAGATGCAAGGTAATTCTTGCACAAGCCGCATACCGTGGCAATAAATTGACTCATAATAAACAAATAAATGCTACAGAAGGACTTAAAACTGACACTGAATGCTAGAAGTTTAAATATTACAAACAAATTGGACTTAGAACTGTTACTGATGAACAAAAACCTTGACAGTATACTATGATGTGCTGCATAGCAATTGAGCAACCCGAAAGGCGACTCAGTTGCAATGCATGGTACAGTGGCTACTGGGCATCTACAGTGATCGATGGGGTGGTTATAAACCGAAGCGACAGGAAGTCGCTACAGGTATGTGCAGGGGGTGGGAGGGAGCATGCTTTACAGGGGTGGAGGGGGATTTGAGGATAGCACTGCAATAGGCTGCTGGAGCTGGCCTCATGGTGTGGTGGGTCAGCTCGCAGCTTTGGGTTAGGGTGCTGGGTTTGGGTCTGGGCGCAGGTTCATTTTGTCATGCCCAGCACAAATGTTATTTTTGTATGTCCCCAAACATGCACTCCCCTGGAGTTGAGAATACTTAAATAGGGGAGTGCAAGGGCAGCCCCCCACAGAAACATAAAAAATGCAAGTCCCCGGCACCATTTTGTTGTGCACCGGGGAGTTAGAGTGCCAAAATTGATTTTCAGCACTCTGACTTCACAGTTATCACATAGAACCACATTGACTTCTTCACAATTGTAGAAACATGATGGGACCCTTATATTGAGTGGAACAAAAATATAGTTAGTAATGCTCTATACAATAAAGACGGGAATGAAAAAAAAGGAGGAGGAGTAGCAGTGTATGCAAGAAACAACATCATTACTTCCCTTTATTCCCAACATAATGAAACATATAACCATGAAATCCTGAGGGTAAAAACTGAAACTCACAGCAACAAGAAAATCTTCTTAGGAAATGTTTACAGGCCACCAGGCACATTAGAAACAGAAGATTATAATATAAACCATGAAATTGAAGCCATGGCTGAAAAACGGGATGTTATCATTGTTGGGGACTTTAACTACCCCAGTATAGCTTGATCTACTATGACAGGTAGATCATGTAGAAATAAACTGTTCATGGACACCATTATATCTAGGGGGCTACAGCAACTTGTTCTGGGTCCAGCAAGATGGAACAGCACGTTAGATTTTGATTCTGATAAACATTCACAATCAAGTATCTGATGTTTCTATAAGAGAACCTCTAGGAAATTCAGATCACAACATGGTATCACTCCGTATTCATATGAATATTAAAAAGGAACAGGGTAAAACTATCATAAAAAAGATATGCTAAAGCAAATTTCATGAGAATTAACAATGAACTAAAACTGAATTGAAACAAGCTTTTTGCAATAAGGATGCACAGGTATCTGGGAATTATTGAAGGAAAAAATAAAGAAATTGGAGGACAGTTTTGTCCCGAAAACATCTGTACAACAAAAGGGTAAAATACCCATGGTGTACCCACAAAGTTATTAAACAAAGTAATAAAAAGAAAAGGCTGTATAATAACATGAAAAGAAAAGAAACAATAATACAAAACTGCATACAGGGAGGAATTAAAAAAACTTAAAAACTTAAGTTAGCTGGCCAGTGCGTAGAGTTAATGGCTGGTGCCTTACCTCGACCCACACTGGCAACCTGGGTTTGGGAACAGACTCAGGTTGCTGGGGGTTAGCAGGGGAGGATAAGGATAGAGCATCCTTAGGACTGCTCACCTATCCTGGGGTGGGTTTGGGAATGGCCTCGCTTAGCAGCGGCCCCCAGTGGAGACTGAAGGCACTACATGAGCGCCATGCAGGGGAGCTAGGAAAAGAGAAAATACTGTTTGCTCGCCGCCGGATGATGGCTCTCTGTACACGACACCTCCAGTGCCTTCCCGGGGCCTCCTTCGCCTTGGCAGCATCCCTGGGCCCTAATTAGTGTGTGCTGGGGCTGTCCTCCCTCCTGGTGCCTTCCCCCTTGGAGGAAAGGGATCTGCCGTGCAAAGGGATATGTTGGGATAGCCCAGGGACTGTCTGCAAATACAAGGAGTGAAAGGGGATAGAGTAAGGACTGTGGGGTTTGAGGGAACTTGAGGAGCCTGAAGGAGTTGGGGTCACCGAGCATGATGGGGTGAATGAAGATGATAATACAAAAAAACAAACTTAAGTTTAAGAACTGAAAAGAAGAAGTTAGAATTTAGACTGATACATACTAAAGATAACAGTAAAAGACTCTACTCTTATGTAAACAATCATAAAGGCAAAAATTCTAATGTTGGTCCAATTAACACAGAAGGGGAACAAGTATATGACCCCACCATTCTAGCAGAAGAATTTAATGAATATTATGGTTTTGTTTTTTCTAAAAGCATACCATCAAAGAAAGCATATAACACAAATCATGAAACACTTGTTGGTGTCTTATTTTGCCCTATGGAAGTATTGGACCTTTTGTCTAAACTCTGTGCAGGTCCTGTTAACGTACACCCATGGTTTCTAAAATAAGTTAGACATCTCATTGCACCTCCACTAACCCACATCGTTAATGTACCCTTTAACACTGGAATTATACCAAATGACTGGACTAAAGCTGAAGTTATTCCTTTATTCACAAAGGGTGAGAAATCTAAATGAAGCAACTATCATCCTATTAGTCTGACTTGTATACTGTGTAAAGTGGTAGAATGTTTAATAAAAGGAAGCTAGAGGAAGAGCTAAATAGATTTGGATATCAGGACAAGAAGTAGCATGGGTTTAAAAAAAAGTTTGCATAACCAACCAATTGTATTTCTTTATAGAAGTAAACAAAATAATTGACAAAGGGTTACCTTATGATATAACATTTCTAGAATTTCAAAAAGCCTTTGGCAAGGTGTGACATTCGGTATTACTTAGGAAAATTAGTACACTTCAGGTAGATTCAAGAATTACCACATGGATACAGAATTGACTGAGTAACAGAGAAAAATCTGTACACAAAAATGATTGGGGAATTGAGCCATATGACATATGAGGAAAGATTACTGAAGGCAAGATTATACAGGTTAGAAACTAGAAGAAGAAGAAGAGGGGACTTATTACTTTTTTTAAATGATAAACAGTAAATAATGAATGAAATGGGTCCAGAGATAAAAAATAAGCCACAGGGACTACGAACACATAATAGTCAGGTTACGTTAGGACAATACACTAACAGATCCAGATTTAACAGTTATATACAAAGAACAGGTAGATTATGATACTGTTTACCGAATCAAGTTGTAGTATATAACGATTTAACTGGTTTTAAAAGAAACCTTGACATTTATATAGATGAAGGTGGACAAGATTGGATCCACTAGCTGATAGACTCGATGGGCATTAGTCTTCTTCTGTCTAATTACCCAGTATGAATTGGTGGTGGGAAAGTTAAGGGAATAACTGCTGAAGGAAAGGATTGTGGAATATCTTGAAACAAATGGGTTACAAGGCCTGAGACAGCATGGATTCATGGGAGGATTTAATGTCAACAAATCTGATAGATTTCTTTGACTGGGCGACCAAGAAATTAGATCAGGGTGGATCAGTGGACATGGCCTACTTAGATTTCAGTAAGGCTTTTGATACTGTTCCACATAGGGGACTTTAATTGTTCCTTGATCACTGGAGTATTTGCTTATTTATGGAAACAAACAATGATCAAACCAATATACAAGTCTGGTTCCCTGCAAGATTTTAATAATTATTGGCCAATATCAATTTTGTCCCCTTTGAGAAAAATGCTAGAGAAAATTATAAATGGACAAATCACTGACTTCCTCGAGGCCAGTGGACTTCACTCTCCCAAGCAGCATGGCTTTTATATGTCTTACAGTACAGGTACTGCTCTGGCTTGCTTTACTAACTATACATTAAGATTTATGGACTATGGTAGGGTAACTGGTGCAGTTTTTGTAGACCTGTCACAGGCTTTCAATTTGGTAAATCATGCCATCCTGCTCCAGAGACTGAAGGACATTGACCTGGTGGAAAACTCTCGTGCATGGTTTCAAAGTTACCTTTCAAATTGCCCTTTGAGGGTTAGGTTTGGCAGTGCACTGTCCCAAACACATATACTGGACAAGGAGTCCCCCAAGGGCCCATTTTAGGACCCCTGTTGTTTTCATTATATATTGACCCTTTTTTCCAAAATTCCCCCCAGGTCAAATTTATTACTTTACACAAATGATATTATGAATTTTCTAGCTCAGCATCAGTTGATGAAATTAATGTTTCTTTGAATTATGATTTTCTGCCTTAAATGGATAGTTAATGAAACATTACCTAATGTTAACTACAAAAAAAAAACACAATGTATTATTTTCAGCTCAAAATCAAAGTTGAAAAAATGTAAGCCATTACAAATATATGCCCTGGCTGGTGAGATGCTGCAACAAGTTCTGGAGTCCAAATATTTGGGAGATTTATTTGAGTCTAATCTCACTTATTCAGCTTGTATAAAGAAAACTGGTAAAACAGTTAATCAAAAGTTTGGTGTTTTATATAGATTTAAGGACTGTTGAACAAGAGAAGCTAAGGAACCTGTATTAAAATGTGTACTTTTGCCCATGTTATACTACAATTAGTTTTTGTTTACAATGCTAACAGCTAATGATTTAAATTTAGTTAATAAGACTTTTAACGTGGTATGCAGATTCACTACAGCTAAACCATTCAACAGCCATCATTGTATATTATACATAGAAACATAGAATTTGATGGCAGATAAGGACCACTTGGCCCACCTAGTCTGCCCATTTCCTTACCTAACAGATAAGCTGCAGATCCTAGTTAACCAACAGCTTACTTCCTCCTACCCCCCCACTAGGACTGTCTTATGTCTATCCCATGCATTCTTGAATTCCCCCACTGTTCTGGACTCCACAACCTCCTCAGGGAGGCTGTTCCATGCATCCACAACCCTCTCTGCGAAAAAATACTTCCTCACATTACCTCTGAGCCATCCCCCCTCTATCTTCAAATTGTGCCCCCTTGTTCTTGCACATCTCTTTTTCTGAAAGATGCTACCCTCTTGGACTTTTTTGATTCCATTGAGGTACCTGAAAGTTTCTATCAAGTCCCCTCTCTCCCTTCTTTCCTCAAGGGTATACATATTAAGCTCCTTTAGTCTTTCTTCGTATGTCTTCTGGTGCAGACCCTGCAACATTTTGGTTGCCCTCCTCTGAACAGCCTCCATTCTGTCTATGTCTTTGCGGAGATGGGGTCTCCAGAACTGCACACAGTACTCCAGATGGGGTCTCACCAACTGTCTGTACAGAGGGATAACAACTTCCTGTTTTCTACTATTGTTGCCTCTTCCTATGCATCCCATTATCCCCCCAGCCTTCCTTACTGCCTTCTCACATTGCTTGCCCACCTTCAGGTCATCTGATATAATTACCCCCAGGTCCCTTTCCATTTTTACTGTTGTCAGTATCTCACCCCCCATTGTGTACTCTTCCCCTGGGTTTTTGTCTCCCATGTGCATTACCCTGTACTTCTTTGCATTGAATCTGAGTTGCCATACATTTGACCATTCCTCCAACCTTGCCAAGTCCCTTCTCATCCTTTCCACTCCATCTTGTGTATCAACCCTGTTGCAGATCTTTGTGTCATCTGCAAAGAGACATACTTTTCCTTCCAGTTCCTCTGCAATGTCACTTATAAAGACATTAAAAAGGACCGGTCCCAGTACTGAACCCTGCGGTACCCCCGCTAGTAACCCTCCTTTCTTCACTGTGTACTCCATTTACTACTACCCTTTGCGTCCTGTTGTCTAGCCAATTTTTTATCCAGGCTACCACCTTGGGGCCCACTCTAAGGCTGGCTAACTTGTGTATTAATCTTTTGTGTGGGACTGTATCAAATGCCTTGCTAAAATCTAGGTAGGCCATGTCCACAGCCCCTCTCTGGTCTACTACTTTGGTCCCCCAATCAAAGAAATCTATTAGATTAGTCTGACATGACCTTCCCATTATGAATCCATGCTGCCTTGGGTCCTGTGCCCCACTGGCCTCTAGGTACTCAACAATTCTTTCCTTCAGAAGTGATTCCATCATTTTCCCTACCACTGAGGTCAAACTAACTGGTTTGTAGTTTCCTGCCTCTGTCCTGCTCCCACTTTTGTGAAGAGGAATCACATCTGCCCTCCTCCAGTCCTCGGGTACTGCCCCATCCTCCCATGATTTGTTAAAGAGAGTAGTTAGCGGTGTTACTAGTTCTACCCTTAGTCCTTTTAGAATTCTTGGATGAATCCCATCAGGCCCCATTGCTTTGTCCACCTTCAATTTTATTAGTTCTTTCAGAACCCTTTCTTCTGTAAATGGACTGGTATCAACCCCCGTCTTCAGTGTTTCTCTTGTTTGGTTTAGGTACCTCCTCCTCCTCTTCCTTTGTGAATACTGAGCAGAAATATTCATTCAGTATCCCTGCTTTTTCACTGTCACCCTCTACCCACATCCCCTCCCCTTTATTAATCCTCAGTATCCCTCCTTTGGTCTTTCTTCACTCCCTAATGTACCTATAAAAGGTCTTATCCCCCTTCTTAACAGAATTGGCTATCTTTTCCTAGGTTTGGGCCTTTGATATTCTGACTGCCTTCCCAGCCTCTTTCTGCTTTAACTGATAAAGTTTTCTGTCCAGCTCCTTCTGTGTTTCCTTCTATTTCTTGAATGCTATCCTTTTCTCCTTAACCTTTCCTGCCACCTCTTTCGAGAACCATAGCATTTTTTTTCTTCATTGTGTTTTATTGATTTGCTTTACAGATAGGCTTGTTGCCTCTGTGATGGCTGTTTGATTACTCCCATTGTTCCTCCAACCCTCCTTCTTGCCTTTTGCTAGTGCTTTTCTGAGGCACCTCTCATGTTCCCAATGTCAGCCCTCCTAAAGTCCAATACTCTTGCTTTTTATATGGCTTGATTGTATGGCTGTGTTTATCGTGAACCACACTGTTTGGTGGTCACTTGTTCCCAGATGGCTACCCACTTCTAAATCTAAGATTCTTTCTCCATCCCCATTTGAGAGTACCAGGTCTAAGATTGCTCCCTCCAGTGGGATCCAATACTAGCTGTCTGAGGCATGCCCTTGTAGGGCATCAAGAATGACCCTGCTCTTGGATGTGCCTGCAGAAAGGTGCTCCAGTTAACATCTGGCATATTCAGGTCCCCCATCAACAATATCTCCCCTTTTTCTGCCATTCTAAGGAAGCCTTCTATCATTCCCTTGTCCATTCCTTTCCCCTGATATGGGGGCTGTATACACCCCCCATGCGGATTGTGGTGCTATTTCCTGTCTCCAGGGTGACTCAGAGTGCCTCATCTGCTCCCTGTTTACTCTTTAGTTCTGTTGCTTTGATCCCTTCCTTTACATAGAGAGCTCCTCCTCCTCCTCCTCTTTTACCCTCCCTGTCCCTCCTGTAGATTGTGTATCCTGGTATGTTGACATCCCAGTCATGGTTCTCTGTGTACTATGTTTCTGTGACTGCCACAATATCCAGGCAACCCTCTTCCATCAAGGCCACTAGTTCAGGGAGCTTGTTACACAGACTACGGGCATTGGTACTCATCACCCTCCACTTTTTGATAGCCTTAACCCTTTTAGCTCCATTCCTGTCCTTACTACCTTTGCCTTTTTTTACATTTACCTCTGTTCTACTCCCTAATAACTTCTCTACCATGGTGTTTACCTCACTAATTACCATGTTTTGTGGGGGGAGGCTGGGATTTCCCTGCTCCTTTTCAGTGACTTCCCCTTGGCTAGTTTAAATGCTTGCCAATGAAGCATTTAATCCTCTCACCTAGGATCCTGGTCCCCCCCTGGACAGATGCAGACCATCACACCAGTATAGGTCTACATCCCTCCAGGTGGCTCCCCAGTCCCCAATGAAGCCAAAACCCTGAGCTCCACACCAGTTTTTCAACCACTCATTGAATTCCCTAGTGAGGAGTGCCCTAGCATCACCTTTTCCATAGAGAAGCAGCACCTCCAAGAAGGTCACCGTATGTGCTACTAGTCTAAGGCCCCTCCCCAACTCTACAAATTCCTCTTGCACTGCTCTGATCCCATTCCTAGCCAGGTCATTTGTCCCTAGGTGGACAATGACATCCAGCTCCCTCCCTCCATCATGCAGCTTCTCCCACAATCCTGAGGATTTGCTTCCTGTCCCTCCAAGCCGTGGCACCAGGAAGGCACCTTACCTCCCTCTCCCCTTCCTCCCCCATTTCTACCCCCCTAATGATTGAGTCCCCCACCAGGAGTTGTTTCCTTCCCCTGTGGGGTCCCATGCCACCCTCCTGTGGGTCTCCTTTGTGAAGGTTCCCTGCATCCTCCTTGGTCTCCACTGCAGGTGCCTCCATAGAGGAACCACTATCCACCAGAAGAAGGCAGATAGTTGTGGAGAGGGGTACAGCTGGAGGATGCAACTCTGTTCCACCACCCTCTCCTCCCTGAGCCCACCTGGTCCAGCCTCTCCTCTTTCTTGGCAACCTCTGAGGTAGTGGCATTGGCCCTGGTGGTCCCTGGGTGGGGGAGGAGGTTTCACGAATCCTAGCCAGGTCAGCCTGGAGAGGGGCAACCTCTTCTCTCAGACCAGAGAGGTGCCTGCAAATAGGGCAGCATCGCAGCCTCCAGAATGTCTCCCGGAACACTGCCACCCCACAGCCATTGTACTGCATCACTCCTATCATGTCTTATTTTGTGTCCCCTCTACTGTTTCTCTGTATGCTTACTCTCTCTCCTCTCCTTACAACTCTCACCATTCCTGTTCTGGGACAGCAACTTCCTATCTTCTTTAGTAGCCTCCTTCTTCCTTGCTCAATGTCAGACCACCAGAAGCTAGTGGGGGAGAGTGAGCTACTTTTTTCCTTTAGGATTGACAAAGCCAATGTTTCTCTATGATCCTTCCCTTCCTACTGCCAAACAGGAAGTTCCTGTTGACAGTCAAATTTGTTTAACCCTAAATAAGACCACTTCTACTTCTAATAAAGTATCTGTCTACTTAATCTCAACAGACACTGACTCCTACTGAGATATAAGTTTTAAATTAATAAGAAAATGTAGCTTCTTTTAGTTAGCTGCTTTCTGCTCTACAAGTACAATGAGCTTGGGTGGTTATCATTGAAGTTGCATTTCTTATATAATTTGGGCTGCTTGATTAAAAATACAATTATGCATGGACATCAATTCCCATTATTCAATTTAATTGAATTGAAAGCAGAAGTAAGAACACTAAGGCCCTCATCAATTTCTCATTTGATCTTACCTAAGACTTCAACCTGGATGAAGGAATGGGCTTTTTCCATACAGGTATACAAGTTGTAGAACACCTTGCCTCAGCATTGTATGGATGCTAACAGTCATGCTAATTTTAAATCTAAACTAAAATATCATTTGCAGCAACAAACTATTTGTAAGTGTTTTTAAGGTTGAAATGTATTGTATGTTGTTGTTTATTGTGTGTACAATTTGTAAAGTGTTGTATGTACTTAATGTGATTTCATCTAAGCCACACATATTGTGGCTCCAGGTCACTCCTGAAAACAGGCTTTGGTCCAGTGTGCTTATCTGGTAAACAAAGTGATAAATAAAAATAAAAATTAAACTGTGAGAAAGTTTGGTAGCTTAGGAGTGGGTTCAAAGGTGGTCAACTGGGGAAGAAACTGGTTATGGAATAAACAGCAGAGGCTGGTAGTAAACAAATGCTGAGAGTCATAGGTTCAGGAAAATGTGAGGAATTATAGTAGAAGCCACTTAATTGGGATACCCTGGTGGCAGATGTTTCATCCGTTAAGCAGCCATCCCGATTTTCAGAAGCACTATATTTTTGCATTGTAGTCAGTAACTGAACAGTACTATAGTGCTTTTGGTAATTGTATCACTTTCAGTACCCCTCTTTTAGAAGCAGCAACAGTTACTGTAGTCTAACACAGTATAGTACATACCAATTGCTCCTTACTGCTCTGATTTAAAAAAAATACTGGCATGGAGAACACAGTATTTCTTTTTCTGCCTTCAGTAAACATCATCAGCCATGCAATCATGTTGGGGGGGGGGGCTCTTTTCTATTCTCATGAATGTCAGAACTTTCAGCAGTCAAAAAAACAAAAAGCCAATGTGGAGAATGGATGTGGTCATTAGCCGGCATGTGTTCAGGTGGGTGTCTCTTTTCCATCTAAAGTAATGAATGAATGAAAAATGTGCATTAAAAGAAATAAGTTGCCAGAACTATGATCTGAGGGAAAAGAGAGGACTAGAGAAAGTGACTGAAAGTCTGAAGTGTGAAAATGAAACAGACTACATGACAGCAGGTTATTATCAGCAATTCACACCTAATCACCAGTTTTGTTTATTAGTTTTTTTCCAAGGTGGGAGTTTGAATTGGAACCCCCCCCGAGGCAAATGTGCTTGTGAATAGATGTGAGTAGGTGAGAAAAGGTGCTAACTGTGGTGATTAAACCCTGGTGGAGTCAGCAATATATGTAAGAAATTGCTCCATTAAACCAGAGCACCTCTTTATAGGTGTCTCACTTAACCATCAGAAAAGTGAATTAGATGTAATTATTAAAAAACCTGTTCCTTGAAGGACGTCCCACTTTAGCGACCATCCCGCTTAAGAGCATCCCAGTTATTTGGTTTGGACTGCACTTCTTAACAGAAAGTATGGTTGATTCCTGGAACAGTCTTCCAGTGGAAATTATTTGAAACAAAAAACAGTGGTGGGATTTAAGAATGCATGAGTTAGGCATAAGGAAATATTAGAGACAGAGAAGGGGGCTGGGTGAATGGACTAGAGATCTAGTAGGATCTGCAGTGATAATATAGGCAAGTAAAAATTGAAAGATTATATTTGCCAAGCGGTCCTTATCTGCCAGCAAATTCTATGTTTCTATATATAGAGGAAAGGGAGAAGGGACACTTGTGAACAAGTAGGACCAAGGTGAAGTGTTAGGCAATGACTATAGGAAGACTACATGGGCCTACTGGTCCTTTTCTGCCAACATTTGCTACGTTTCTATGATGAAGAAATAAACATAGAGGTAAATTAGAAGGGGTGGAAATAGAAGAATGTTTGAAAAGAAGTGAGATATACTATAGTAGGGATTGGTGTAGGCCATAGACCTCTGCATTAGGGAGGTGGGGAGAAACACAAAGCAAAAAAAAGTATTCCGTATATGAATAAGATAGGCAAGGCATTGATGCAGAAGAAGTGGAATTTCAAATGCTATAAGGCAAACCAATTAGATGAAGACAGGGTTGTCTATCTGAACAAACTGAGAGATGTCACTATGAAAATAAGAAGGGTGCAGGCAGAGACTGAGCTTAGAATTGCAGAAAGGGTGAAACAAGGGGACAAGACATTCTTCTGATACATTAAGGGGACGTGAAAAACTAAGGATGAGATTGTCAGGCTTAAAAGGAGAGAAGAATGGGAGGAGAATGATAAGAGCAAATTGGACATACTAAGAAAATGTTTCTGTTCAGTTTTTTCTGATAGATGATCAGGGGCTGCTCCCACAGTGTAGGATTAGGCTCCATGAGGTAGAACAGGGTCATGGATATGCAAGTTATAGAGGAGAAAAGGATTATGAAAGAGCTTGTGGCACTGACAGTGCAAAATCCCTTGGTCTAGATGGTCTGCTTCCAAGAATAGTGAAAGTGATGGCACAAGTTCTTATGTGCCACTGTCAAAGCCATTCAGTTGCTCACTAAAGTAGTGGAGGTAAGGAATAACTTGAGATTGGCTGATATAGTGCCACTACTTAAGAATCAAAGTATGGAAGGCCAAAGTAACTACTCGGCGGTTAGCCTGACTTCAATTATGGTTAAGTTACTGGAAACAATTATCAAGTAAGGACTGGTAAAGTTCCTGGAGGAAAATTGCTTGCAGTGCAGGAGACAGCATGCATTCATGTAGGAAAAGAGTTTGCCAGGTGAGCCACATTAAGATTTTAGATTGGGTGACTAGTGCCAAATATAGAACCAGGGTGTACAGATGGCGAGTCAGAGATTCAGATCAGCCAGCTACTTCCTGCCATGATCCAATGGGCCAGAATCAGGCCACAGCCAGTCTGACCTGTTTCTGACTGACCACCACTGCCTCATTGGCAAATTAGCTAACATAAAAAAAAAGTATGGTTTCTCCAGGGCAGGCAGAAGCAGTATGCAAAATTCCTCACAGTGTTCTCACACAGACCGACTGACATCACGTGATGCATACTCTGCATTGCACTCAGGCAATCAGAGGGAGGAGTGTGACACTGCTTCAGAGGACTGAGGGTGATTCACTCCAGGAAGGAGGAATAAGGAAGCAGGGCTGCAGGCAGAGATAGCTGAAGGAGAAGGATCCCAGCAGTGGTGACACTGTAGACTAGCACATAGAGTGAAGCTGATTGGATTAGTGCTAGTAGACTAGCACATCTAAAGTTAGCAAATCACTCAACGTCTTTTGTTTAGAGGCTATCTCATGGGCTACATATCGCCAGTCAGTGGATGGGAAAGAAGATTGGCTGGGTCCACTGAGGGTTAGTCCTGGGGACTGGAATCACACTGCTGCAGCAGCACAACTTCCACTGAGAGAAACATTGACAGTTGTCAATCAACTCAGCTTAGTGCTTGGTGGATTGCTAAGATGGAGAATGTTTGAAATCAGACACCAGCAGCATTATGGCTATTGGCTACTACTAAACTGAAATTACTGAATACTTACACTAGAAAAAGAAAATAATATCTTGGGGGTGCAATCTGGGAGATTTTGATGGCTGCACATCTGTTGGAGAGCTCTGCTGTTTTGAGACTGCAATCAGAGCTGAATTTAATGAATGGCTTCAGTTACAAGAGCTAAAGCAACAATGGAGGCTGCTGAAGGCAAGACTTCAACTATCGAAAAGTTTCTTACCCCACAACAATGGAAAGCAACTCCGATGCAGGGGTTTGTTGCAGCTCCCTGGTCAGAAGGAGGAATGGCTTCCCCAGTTATTGGATGCCTGAACCAGGGTTCGAAACCTAAACAATCCTCAAAGCCCTCACTGCAATCCATGCAAAATGCTATTTTGGAGTTCAAGAAGAGATGTGAGCATACTTAAGTAAAGTCAGTTCCTCTGTGAGGACATTTCAAACCACTGTCTGCAAATTGAGGAAAACATTTCCACTACGGAGGAACAGGTGGAAGCTGATGAAAAGCTATAGATATACTCTTGGCCTGAGACCTGACTGCTGAGAGTGCAGTGAATGCTGCCCTACATGAACAACTGCCACAATGGTAAGCTGGAGAAAATAGAGAGCACACTGCTTTTGAAGAACTTATGAATAATTGACCTCCCAGTCGATTGCAGCCTCTGACATTGAAGGTACATATCAAACAGCTTCTGACTACAATGTTTTTACTTGATCAGCCCCTTGTGTTAGAGTTAGTTTTCTGATCTCAACCTAAGAGGGATTAGCGGGGGTCTAATCCAACTGCATGTTATGTCATCTGCTCATTTTCATCAATCCCTGAGAGAAATAAGATTTTAAGTCTTGCTAGACAGAGAAAAGGGATTGTTTATGTAGGAACTAAACTACATATGTACTCTGATTTTTCCATGATTACCCAACATCGGAGAAAAATATTTTTAATTATACAGTCAGAATTTACAGATGCTAGGATATCAGCTAGCAAATTGGCAGGAAGGAGGGGTGGAAGAACAATTGGAAATAATCAAAGCTGCTATCACAGAGGCAACAAGCCTTTGTGTGAAGCAAATAAACAAAACAAAATGATGTAAGAAACCACTATGGTTCTCAAAGGAGGTGACAGGGAAGGTTAGGGAGAAAAAGAAAGCATTCAGGAAGTATAAGGAATCACAGAAGAAGCAGGACAGAGAATTGTATCAGTTAAAGCAAAAGGAAGCTGGGAAGGCAGCCAGAACAGCAAAGGCCCAAACCAAGGAAAAGATAGCCAACACAGTTAAGAAGGGGGATAAAACCTTTTATAGGTACATCAGGGAGCAAATGAAGACCAAGGGAGGGACAGTGAGCTTAATAAAGGGGAGGGGGTGGGCAGAGGGTGACTGTGAAAAGGCAGCAATACTAAACAAATATTTTTGCTCAGTATTCACAAATGAAGAGGGGGAGGTACCTAAACCAAACAATTGAAACACTCTGGATACTGAAGTTGATACCAGTCCATTTACAGAAGAAAGGGTTCTAAAAGAACTCTTAAAACTGAAGGTGGACAACGCAATGGGACCTGAAGGGATTCATCCCAGAATTCTAAAAGAACTAAGGGTAGAACTAGTGACACCACTGACTACCCTCTTTAACAAATCATGGGAGGATGGGGTGGTACCTGAGGACTGGAGGATGGCAGATGTGATTCCACTTCACAAAAGTGGGAGCAGGACAGAAGCAAGCAACTACAGACCTGTTAATTTAACCTCAGTGATAGGAAAATGATGAAATCACTTCTGAAGGAAAAAATTGTTAAGTACCGAAGGCCAGAGGGCACAAGACCCAAGGCAGCATGGATTCACAGCAGGAAGGTCATGTCAGATGATTCTAATCGATTTCTTTGACTGGGTGACCAAAGTAGTAGATCAGGGAGAGACTGTGGACATGGCCTACCTAGATTTTAGCAAGACATTTGACACAGTCCCACACAAAAGATTAATATACAAGTTAGCCAGCTTGATAGTGGGCCCCAAGATGGTAGCCTGGGTAAAGAATTGGCTGGAGAACAGGACACAGAGGGTAATAGTAAATGGAGTCCACTCTGAAGACAGGGGGGTTACTAGTGGGGTACCGCAGGGTTCAGTACTAGGACCGGTCCTCTTCAATGTCTTTATAAGTGACATTGCAGAGGGACTGGAAGGAAAAGTATGTCTCTTTGCAGACAACACAAAGATCTGCAACAGAGTTGCTACACAAGGTGGGGTGGAAAGGATGAGAAGGGACTTGTCAAGGTTGGAGGAATGGTCAAATGTATGGCAGCTTAGATTCAATGCTAAGAAGTGCAAGGTAATGCACCTGGGAAACAAAAACCCAGGGAAGAGTACACAATGGGGGTGAGATACTGCAGCAACAAAACTGGAAAGGGACTGGGGGTAGTCATATCAGATGACCTAAAGGTGGGCAAGCAAATGAGAGAAGGCAGTGGGTTGGAGGATACTGGGATGCATAGGAGAGGCATCACCAGTAGAAAACAGGAAGTTGTTATCCCTCATTACAGACAGCTGGTGAGACCCCATCAGAGTACTGCATGCAGTTCTGGAGACCCAGTCTTTGCAAAGACATAAACAGGATGGAGGCAGTCTAGAAGAGAGCAACTAAAATGGTGCTGAGTCTGCACCGAAGACATATGAAGAGAGACTTAAGGAGCTAATATGTATAGCCACAAGGAAAGGAGGTAGTGGGGGACATGATAGACACTTTTAAGTACCTCAAGGGAATCAACAAAGTCCAAGAGGGTAGCATCTTTCAGAAAAAGAGATGTGCAAGAACAAGGGGGCACAATTTGAAGATAGAAGGCGGGTGGCTCAGGGGTAATGTAAGGAAGTATTTTTTCAATGTGAGGGTTGTGGATGCATGGAACGGCCTTCCAGAGGAGGTTGTGGAGTCAAAAACAGTGGTGGAATTCAAGCATGCATAGGACAGTCATAAGGTAATTCTAGGGGGTGAGGGTAGGAAGAAGTAGGCTGTTGGTTTACTAGAATCTGCAGCTTATCCATTAGGTAGGGAAATGGGCAGACTGGGTGGGCCAAGCGGTCCTTATCTGCCATCAAATTCTATGTTTCTATGTTTCATACAAGCATCTGCCAAACTAAAGATCACCTTTCAAGGATAATGTTATTTTTTCCAACATGTTGACAAGGCAAAGGAATTCTATGAAAAAAATTATGCACTCCCAGAAGAGATATGCTTGGATTTGGAAGAAGAAGAGGCAGATGAGACCCACTATATACCAGTGGTTACATAAAATATTCCAGGAAAACTGACTATCGCTTCTTCAGTCTAAATTTCTCTGGATTTATTAATTTATTCTTTTTTCCAGAGATGTTTGGGTTTAAAAGATTACTATTAATAAGTAAAAATTTTAATAAGGGTGTGAAAGCTTGGAGCAGACTGACAATTAATTATTGACAATGAGTAATTTTTCTAAACTTCCCGAAAAAAAAAAAACTTACTCATGCTTATTCTTTCTGACCCCTCGAAAATTAGAAAAATAATTATGCTTTCAGTAATTATTTTTGTTAAGTTATATATCCTTTTTTTTTTTTTTTGCCATTCAGACTTTACTGAAAAGTTTTGGATACAGGAATACATCCATCAACACCGTAAATGGAGAAAAAATGACAACAAACGTGAAATATAACTCGTTCGGACAATTCACCCACCACCCCCCACCACTCCCCATTCACCCTCCCACAAACCCCCTCCCCCAGCACAGCATACATATACACATCTTTGACATATTATTAGTGTTGTCATACTTGGTCTGGTAAAGAATAAAGTGAATATAGTGGACCCCAGATCCGGTTGAACTTGGGCAGATTGTTCTGAAGACTAGCGATAGTCCTTTCTGTTCTAAGATTGGCCAGGAGTTCTTGTAACCATTCACCATATGTAATATCTGAAGTGTCCTTCCAGAGCCTTAAAACCACTTTTTTAACAGAAGCGGATATCAGACAAATATGGTACCTCCTGTTTGGGACACCAATAGCGTCAGCGTCCCTAAGACATATTTCTGCCATAAATAGGTTGTCCAGCCCAAAAGAGGATCCAGTTTCTGCTTAATTCTGTCCCAAAAGTGAAACAATTTTGGGGCAATACCAGAAAATATAAGTGGTCCCCAGTATCCTGCTGGCATCTGCAACAGGTAGAAGAGGACACAATACCTAGACTAGTTAATTTTAAAGGGGAGTAATAAATGTTATGCAATAATTTAAATTGCATTAGTCTAAGTCTGTCTTGCAACAGAAATTTATGTACGATTTCAAGATGCATGCCCAATCGAAATTGTGCTCTGGAAGGAGCTGAGACCAATACTGCTTGAGCAAGATTAAGGATGTATCCAATTAAGTATACTATATATGAGAAACTGCATAGAGCTTTCAACCAGTGGCTCCAGTGTGCTGCAGAAATCAGGGCTACACCCGTAAAGGGATCATGCCCAGTTTATTAACCAACAAGTGTCGAAATTGAAAGACCTTAAATACATTAACCTGTGGGATTTGAAATTTGTTCAAAATGTCAGTTGAGGTTAACCATTTCCCCTCTGCCGATAATAAGTCTTTGATCAAAACCTCCCCTAATAGTGGTAGCCAGTTGCCCCTGATGGGTTTACCATCTATTAGGAAGTTGAGGTTGCCTATTAATGGTTGAGATGGATCTTTATTATGACAATATTTTAAAAAGGTACATAATTGCGCATAGACTTTGATGGATATCTCAATAGGGGAGTTACGAAGAGATGTGGGTAGAGAGTTAGGCATACAATACAACCAGGCCCTGGGTGTGAGCCCTGAATCAACTATACGGGATATCTCCAATGTTAACCATAAGGGAACATAATTACTAGTTTCATGACAATCGATCAATGTTAACCACCTAAGATATTTATTAACATGACTGGCCCAGTAATACAGACCGACATGAGGAAGTCTCAGGCCTCCAGTCAATTTGGGAGCGACCAATTTATGGTAAGCCAGTCTGGGTTTCTTGTAGCTCCAAATAAAAATGGTAATTATGCTGTGGACTTTCTTAAACCACTTTAGTGGGAGCCAAATATTTAACATATTTATGGGATAAAACAGACGAGGGAAAGCATTCATTTTTACTAAATTAACTTTTCCCCAAATTGACAATGGAAGCAGCGCCCATCTTTTAAGATCAACCTCAATACCATGCAATACTGAATCTAGGTTTAACTGAACCAAGCGGGTGGGGATCTTGTTAAAGTAAGGCCTAAATATTTAATTGCATCAGCATTCCAGGCAAGCCCAAAAGAGGTAATATCATGTGCGTACGTTTTATAATTTAGGGGAAAAAACACAGTTTTTCCAATATTGAGCTTATAATTAGCAACAACACTAAAATTCTGGATAGTTTCAAGTAGATCAGGAATAGAGGAGGACGGATGGGGAAATCTGCAACAGTAGGTCATCTAATGCATGAAGTACTTTCAAAGTGTGCCCCAGACCTGGATACCCTGTATCTTTTGTTCTTGTATAATCTGCCTGATAAAGGGTTCAATGTATAAATTAAAAAGGGGCGGGGATAGTGGGCAGCCTTGTCTGGTGCCAACAAAAAGTTTGAAGGGGTCCGAAATTACCTCATTACAAGCAATTCTTGCGGTTGGAAAATTATAAATGGAATTGACCCAGAAGCAAAACTGTTGGGGAAAGCCGAAAGTGTTCATAATTATAGATAGGTATTTCCAATAAACCCTATCGAAGGCCTTCTCAGCGTCCAAAAGAAACCAATACCATCGGATAATCCGTTTCCTGAGGCTGAGAGATGTTGCAAAACCCTCAAATGATCAATTGAGGATCTTCCTTCATAAATCCAACCTGTTCAGCCCCTATTAGTCCGGAAGAACCCTCATTAATCTGATCTGCTAGTAATTTGGTGAGGATTTTAATATCCTGGTTAAGAAGTGAGATGGGTCTGTAACTAGACACAACCCGGGTTTATCTGGCTTGGGCAGGAGTACAATTAGGGCCTCAAATAGGAAACATCAGTAGCGGTTCTGCTTAAAACACATTGAAACAGTCTCAACAATGAGGGGATTAACTCTTTAGAGAAGGTTTTATAAAAATTGGCTGAGAAACCATCGGGACCTGGTGTTTGTATCAGAGGGGAGAGACTTAATAACCCGGTCTATTTCACTTTCTGTGATAGGTACCGTAAGCTGGACCTGATTAAGCTCATTCAAGGAGGGTAGGTTCAGCCCACTTAAGAAGGATCTTATCCTCCCTTCAGACGGTGGGTTGCTCATGGCTCCATAAATCTCCTCAAAATACCTTCTGAATTCCCCCAAGATATCCTTAGGAGTAGTTTTAATTGAGCCATCTTCCAAGGAGCGGATGGCCGAGACTAATCTGGTAGAGTCTAATTGCTTTACCCGCCTAGCTAATAGTCGGCCAGCTTTTTCCCCTTGATCCGTATATACTGCCCCTGTTTTGATGATCGCCCACTCGGCCTGCTCACCTAGGATCCTGAGATATGAATCACGTAACAGAGTTAGCTCCTGCCTATAGTCATCTGACGAGGAAGCCGAGAGCCTGGACTCTTTTTCTCGAATCTGGGCGAGTAACTCCGATATACATTTCAGCTTCTCCTTCTTTTCTCCAGGAAGCCCTATCAGGATCACGTAAGAAGGCCCTGCGCCCCCCCACTCCATATCTGGCCGACTGGTGGAGTTTTGGTTAAAAGAGATGAATTCTGTTATCTGAGAGGAGATAAACTTAACCATTTTGGGGTCCTTTAATAACTGATTATTAATTTTCCATCTACCCCCTGATTTAGGCAAAGATGGGAAAGCGATTAAGCATGTTACTATAGAGTGGTCCGACAGTGGCCCAGGGGATATATCCGCATTCAAAATGCCCGGTAAGAGAGTGTTTGAAATTAAGACATAATCAATTCTGGACATGGTAGTATGCACCTGGGAGGTAAAAGTAAATTCATGGACATTCGGGTGGAGAATCCTCCACACATCGCAGAGGCCCATTTGGTCCATCATTTCTCTAACCGCTCTTTGGGCAGGAGATAGTCCCTTCCTGACAAAACCAGATCTATCAGTAGCCGGATCCATTACCAGATTTAAATCCCCTCCTATTACAATAGGTAGATTAAGACAAGGTGAGAGTACTTCCATAATCTGAACAAAAAATCCTGGGGTATCAACATTGGGGCCATAGATTGATCCCAGGACAATCTCAAAGTGTGCAATGCCCTAATAAAAATGTATCTCCTAGATTATCGTGGAGTATTTGAATCGGTTTGAAAGGAACTGACCTCTGAATCATGACCATCACCCCTCTGCTTTGGGTATTACCTTCGAGGCAAATACCTGACTTATTTGGAGCTTCATAACTGGTTACTCTCACAATTAAGTAGGTGGTCTCTTGCAGGAACATAACATCAGCTTTCATACTCTATGTGTTTTAGGTCCTGTATTGCTTGATTTATGGCGAAGACCATTAACATTCCAACTCACAAAGTTAATATTCCTAGCCATTTTTATTAACTTAGTGACTTTAAAATAACTAATGTCTTTATAACCAGCCTATCTTCCAATTACCAATGTTATTACGTATGCTATACTGTCCCCTAATTTCCAACTTCCCAGAACCAAATTCCACACACAACCATAACTAACCCTAAACCCTTTTCCCTCCACCCTCATCCCTCCCGAACTACCAATGATCATGTTTGCAGTTCACTGGAAGTTTACCACTTCCACCCCTCCACCCAACCTCCCCAAATCAGCAATGCCCAACCCTATATTACACAGAGTCATGGGAAATACTGCACATTAAACCCCTTATCGAGAAAATGTTCCTGTCAGAATGTCACTTAGTGAAGGGGGAAAAGAGAGATTTCCACTTATTTAGCCCTCGTACATCAGCATATACCAGACCCAAAAGAATGTTTTAACAACCTAAACACTGCTGCTGAGCTTTTAAAATTTGGCTCAAGCATCAACAGAACAGTTTTTCTACTGTTTGCTAAGAAAACATTTCCCAATATTACTAGACTTAGAACAGACACCCCCAAATAGTCGTATTATTTAAACAAAAGGCTTTATCATCTTGCAGGGAAAAAGGGCTATAAAACATGGGCTTTCATCATAATTATACTCAAGTTGTAATAACAGAGCCAGATCCATATCTGTAAGAGTGTTCAAGACGATCTAACGGTCTCTGGCTCCACCTAGCGGAAAAAAGATGCATTGATTCTCCACCACGACAGCCACATCAACTTATAAATTCAGGCGTCCTTTTCATTGAAATACAGAGCGCCTTGTCAAAAAAAGGGAGGCGAAAAGCAGGAAAACCTTGGATCAAGGAAACTGTCCACTGGCAAGAAAGGAGGGGAGCCAACTGAACAGAACAACCTAGTTTCCCATGCGGATAAAAATGAAAAGGAAAACAGGAGTCAAGCATGGGTAGAGGTCAGATAAGAGCTGATTACGTGGGAAACTGAACCAGCATCAGACTTATTATGTAATGAAGCATGATACACCTCTGAAACAACTTTCACGGACGTACTCATTGTGTCATTGCAATGGTATACTGAGGTCATCGGCTTCAGCATATTTCAGGGCACTTTGAACAGATTAGGAAAGCGTGTTTAAGGGCTTACGCGGATTCGTAGCTCTCATAGCTACGCCAAAATCCAGCTACCAGCACCTGAAAACGAGAGGGATACCTCATCCTGAACTTAATATCTGCTGCAATTAGCTTAGTAATAATCGGATGATAGGTCACTCTTTTCTGCTGAATCGACAGTGGCAAATCCTGCACCACTCTCAGTGTGGCACCCTCCCAACGTAATTCCTTTAAATATTTTATTTGGATTAGAAAATGCTGGCATTCCAGGTAGTTTAGAAAGCGGAGGATAAAGGTGTGTGGAGGGCTCCAGCTGGAGGTGAAGCTCTTAAGGCTCCGTGGGCTCTTTCTATTGTATAGGCATGCCCAAAGGGTGAGGGACCGCAATCTTTTCTACTAATTTCTCGCAAACTTGATGGGATCACCTTCTTCTTTCTCCAGGAGGCCAATGATAACAGCGTTATTGCGGTGACTACGACCCTCAGGTCTTGACCTTGCCTTCCAACGGATCGTTGTCTCATGATAGCTAATTCTGGATCCAATTTCTGTTGTTCCGCTCCACGAGCGTATCAGGCTTCATTGTCTGAGGTCCGTGGCGTTAACTCCTCCAGGGTGCATGTTATGCTGTTGACTTCTCCATAGCTCTTTCATTTCAACCTTGAAAAGGTTGAAATTCATGAAAACTAGCTGGGTGAGCGGTTCTAAATCGCAGGTATCCGCAGTCGGAGCTTGGGCTTGCTGTGAGGCCCTAGATTTTTTCCGGGCCTTCTCCGGAGTAACTGGTGGCGTGTGCCTTGGTAAGGCTTTTCTCATTTCAGCTTCCATCAGATGCGACCAACCGGGAGGAGTCTTCTCCCAAAACACAGGTAAAATAATAGAGATGTCAAAAATTGTGGAAAACTACTTTATAAAAGATAAATGTGGGTCGGGTGGACGGAGCTCCAGGAAGAAGCAGCTAACTCGTGCTCTGCATCACGTGATCCTCGTTAAGTTATATATCCTGATTAATCATTTAATGTTTAATTTATTTGTGAAGAATGAAAGTATCTCTCTGAATAAAACTAAAGTATATTAAAAAAGAAAAGAAAATCATAAAAAAAAAAAAAAACATGGGGAGAAAGACTGGACCAGTAGCAGCACGGCCTGGCAGGTAGTGGCTGGGCCCTGGTGGGAAGGGGACTAGAGCTAAAAATTGCACTAAAAATACATAAAATAAAACATAGATGTTATATAAAAAAATCAGAGAGGGAAGGAGAGAGATGGAGATGGGAGTAGTGGTTGGACCTGGCAGGCAGTCCATGCATTGGCAGTAGGCAATGAGCATTGGAAGAGGGGAAGAAGACTGAATTGCAGTGAAAAAAATACCTTAAAAAAATAAAAAAATGCCTGAAAGAAAATAATATCTTGAAAAAAAAAATAAACAAACAGACACAAAGACTGAGGCGGAAGTAAGGCCTTGCAAGAGGTAGTCCAGAGTGGCTGTGGGCACTGGACAGCAGGGGGCTAGAGCTAAACTGCACAGAAAAAAAATGCAACAAAAAAATAATACATTTAAAAAAGCTCGGAGCAAGAGAAAGAGAGAGAGAGAGAGAGATAGAGGGAGAGAACCCCTACCCTCTACCCCAGCAGGGTCACTGTCACTCCACTCCACTCCACTCCACTCCACTCCACTCCACTCCAGCTGTCAGTCAATGGGAGAGTGCTGTATACAGTACCCACAGAGTGACAGTTCAGTTGGTAGCCAGCCATGGTGGTGAGAAGAGGGCTATGCTGGTCTCTGGCTTGGGATTCAGGCTGGTGTGGGGTGGCGGGATAGTGGGAACTACCTGCTGGGGTGGAAGGGAAGGGGTCCACTAGACCAGCAGGAAACATTTTATCATCACTGTAATATCCGGGCAGATCAGGACTGGGGTGGGGGGTAGACCACCAGAGAATCATTGCTATATTTTATGTGTCAGACAGCTCGGGGCAGGAAGGGGATTGTGATTCACTAGACTACTAAGAAATCATTATTTATTTGTATGTTAAATGTCAGGCACTTTGGAGCGGTGGGGGTGGGAGCTGCTAGATCACCATGGAATTATTATTTCCATTTTAATTGTCGGGCAGATTAGGGCAGAGGTACTGCTAGACTACCAGGTAATGATTGTTCACAGTTTATTTTTGAGGCAGATTAGGGCTGGGGGTTGCCACTAGCCACCATGGATGAGCTGGAGCGTATACCCATTACTTCCCATCGCTATTTCGTCCACCCCGTATTCGTCACCCTCCTCTTGGTAACTGTGAACACAGATGCCATAATTGAGTCGCCCGCTTTTGTAGGTGCCCAATTTGGTCACCTTGTTCACTGGATACCTTCCTGCTGTCATGTTCACTTGTTTACTGCTCTGTCACAGTTGCCCAGCTAATTGCATTTTAAGCAGTTACCTATTTTCCTGAAAAACAAAATATGGGACTGGTCGATCAGTGCAGTATGTCTTTGCTGTTGCCACCTAGTGTGCCTGGCTGCTTGCAGTTACGTGCAATTATCTACTGTTCTGTCACAGTTGCCTGAAGGTCTAGTTGCATTTTAAGCCCATTGCTATTTTTTTCAACCCTAGTGTGCAGTCAGAGAGATATCCCCATCTATGCATCATATACAGTTGTCTTTTACAGAAATAATTGTATGAAATGTTTTCATGCTGCACACATAAAACTTTGCATGTGATATGAATGCTGCAAGTATGATTTAAATGTTAAATTGGAACTGATTGCATGCATGTGGCTTGCATGCAGCAAGCAAGTGTGGAAAGCATACTTTTTATGTTAAATTGGAACAGAATGCATGCATGTGGCATGTGTGGAAAAAGCAAGTGGTCACTGATACCTGTGCACATAAAAGTTAAGTGACTTGCTCAGGATCACACCATATACAAGTGGGGGTTGATGAGATTCAAACCCAGGTCTTCAGGTCATCTCCAAGTCTCCTGGTTTGTAATTCAATGCCTTTTTTTTTTACTCCTCCCATACTTGGTCAGTCTCTCTTTCAGGCCCCCTCATGAACTGCCCCACTGCGGCTTCTCCCGACCCCTACTGACCCACATCGCAGACAGCGCCAAGTAACCCCAGTGTATCCCTTCACTGGGCGGGTTTCTTACCTCCATAGGAGAATGGCCTGGTGGCCAACCAGTGATCCTGGGGTGCTGCTGGGATGGCATATCAAGATCCAGGAGCCCGGTGGTGAGGGTTCTGAGAGCCGTCACCCAATTGGCCTGGCACCATTTTCTGCTTTGCTCCCTGAGGAGTGACATGCCCTGTTATCAAGGCATACACTGATGTCGTCACTCCCTAGTGTGTTGGGGCCAATGTCCTGCTGTGCTCCCAGCCTCTGCCAGGAGTCAGCAGGCACCGAGCTCGTATCCACCCTCCCGAGAAGGCGAGAGCTGTCATCGGACACTCATTTCCTTCTCCCCGGCCAGCCCTCCCAGCAGCCCAGTCCATTCCTGAACTTGGGTCACTGGCATCACAGATGGAAACCCAACTGCTGAGCCGACAGGCTGACCAATTCAGTGCCTTTAACCACTAAGCTATACCTGCCAAACATATGGCTCACTTATACTTCAATACAAATCTACATAGATCTGCATGCATGCAGCATGCTTATAGTCGCTGTTATAGTTTAGTTTTCTTTGTTCCCCTCATCTCAACTACACAGTTGAACTTTAGCACACAAAACCAATGGAAACATTCTGTATGTGGTCCTTCCATTCCCAATACACACACTTGCCCAAACAACTATGTAATTACTTCTGTCTTACCTGTATTCCTGCTATTTCTCTCCATAGTTTTGAATGCTTCCACACAAACAGACTTTAAGAGGCAAACACTAAAGTAGCAATAACTTGACAGCCACCTACATGGCCAGTCCCTCCCCAATGCACACACACTGTAGCAGGTGCAGCCATACTGCTACAGACAATCCTCCAAGTATAGATATAAGTTGAGCATCTTACCTGAGTACTAGGCAGCAAGAGGCAGGAGTCTTTAATCGATGAGGTCCATGGGTCAGAGTGCTGGGGTGTACCCCCTTGAAATGAATGGAGTTATTTTTTATTATTATTTTATACATTATGATGGTGAGTTAGAGAATGATGAAGGCCACTGTTCTACTAACAAGGCCCTTCTTAATTGCCTTCATTAATCTCTAACTCTCCATCAATAACGTATAAAATAGTAATAAAAAAAAACATTCATTTCAATGGTGCACACCCCTGCAGTCTCCCTTACCCTATGTCATAATGTGCCTGAGCATGGGGATATGGAGGTCAGCTTCACAGAGAGGGAGGAATAAGCCTAACTATAGTGTTGCTCCATTAGTCTGTGCATACCATACCACTCAGCTGTCCCTAGATGCAAGGGGAAGCCCTCATTTTAAGCCTGAAAACTGCTCTGTTCTTCATCCATCCCTCATGGAAAACATGCTGCTCACACAGAGGCTGTCCTGTTAATTTAGACTTGATGGCAGGGGTGCCATTTCAGATTTCAGCAGGGGGAGCCAACAACCAGTGGAGGCCAGGTGCTAGTTAGCCCCTAGGTGGAAAGCTCTAGAATGTCTGGAATGTCTAAAAATTAAAACTCATTTGTTGTGACTAAAAAGTGATATGCAAATCAGGAGAAATTCAAATGCTGAAGATTCATCTTTCTATAGCCGAGGGAAGTGCATCAGATTTAGGCTTAAACCCACCTAGTTACTAACCATTTTTGCTTGGCTGAAGTTCTGACCCTCCTCAAAAAAAAAAACCTTTGTCCCAATTTCTCTCCCACACTCTATTCCATTCAATACCCATCCCATATGGGTCGTGAAGCTGCCCAAAAGCACAGAAACATGAAAAACACAGCAATATTTCAGTCCTTCCTCTTTCCCCAATCCCCCTGTAAAAAAATATCTACTTTTACTTACCTGGCCATCTGGCCATAACTTGTGGCCTGGTCCAGTGTGCCACCAACCCAGTTTGCAGCCCACTCCTTCTCCGTCGTTTTGCCAGAAGCTGAATGCTAGAACCGACCATCCCAGGTCCCCAATGTGGTTTGTGATTAAGTCACCTCACCAACTGAACCAACCCAACTTTTGTTGTTTGTTTCTTGCTTGGCTGCTGCCATAGCTGCTGCCACACTACACTGATCAAGGTCTATGAAGGCTGTCCACACTGCTGTCATTGCTGCTGCTAGCCTAGCTTGCTGCTGTGGGGGGCCTGTGCTGTTTTTCTGTGAGGCAAGTCTAGTAGAGTAAGTAGGTAGTTTAGTCTCCATTTAGCTTCTAGCTGACCCTCTGTGCTTCATCCACCAGGGGCGATGGAGATTCACTAACAGTAGACCAACAAAAACATGCCACCACAACACTGCTATTGAGAGTAAAGTGCTCACTGACTCCTCCAAGCTGTAATGTGCAGCCTGTCTACTCTGTGGCGGGAAAGACAATATCGCACTCACATGGCTCATGTGCTCCTACTTGTCTGGAACTCCTCCATGTCACATGTGATGGCACCACCTCTAATAGGTAGAGGCAGTGGATAATGCAATGCAGATACAGTTGAGTCAGGAGTGAACCTGCATCGTGAACACACATAGGCCAGGGAAGCACTTATTTTGCAAAAGATTAAATCCAAATTTAACACCATTATTGCCACACCTGAAGAACAACTTAGGCACAAATGCAGGGGGGGGGGGTGACTGCTCCCTTCTGTCCTACCTAAATGATACCCCTGATTTATGGTATTAATTCATTCTCAGGTGCTAATATTGGTACAAGCAAATACAATGGTTTCCATTGTGTTCTGTGGTACTGTATCTCCATGTTTCAGGATGTGTCCTGATCATCTTGATGATTAGTGTGCCTCATTGTCCCTCATTTCTGTGTCCATGTCCCTCATTTCAGTGACAAAATGTGAGTTCTGGTGCATGCTTCCAAGACCCTACTCAGCACAAAAAGTGCTGAGCATGGCCATAATGTATGCTGTATGATCCATACAGAATGACAAGGGGAAAGTAAGTGAGCTGAAACAGTCATGGAGAAACTCATTTGTAGCACGCCACAAAGTATGCATAAGGGGATTTGCATGGGACAAAACAAAAAGGTCAGACTTCACAACAAAGAGGCCCCTCTTTGCACATCTGCAATGGGGATGTCATCTGACTAAGTCGTATGCATTTAATGCAGTAAGCAAACAATACTTTACAAATTAATGGAAATGTAATGACAACAATCACAATCCATTAAACAATTTGCAAAAAGATCAGAATTATTTGAGTTTACCTACTTTTAATAGGAAATCAATGAAAATGGAATTTTAATGGCTCTAATTGCTAATAGTAGTAGTATGAGAAACAGAAATTGATGTGTTTTTTTAGAGTAGATTTGTACCAGCTTAGTTGCTGCACACATGGCAAGAATGCAGCATGTGAAACTGATGTGATTTTTAAATAATGTTCACATTAGCTTAACTGCTCCACTCATGTCAAGTGCAGCATGCGAACGTGATGTGATTTGTAGAAGATATTCACACCAGCTTACCAACTGCACACATGTCAAACATGTAACATGCAAACCTGATGTGATTAGTAGAAGATATTCACACCAGCTTAGCCACTGCACACGTCAAGCTTGCAGCATGCAGACCTGATTTGCTTTTTAGACCTGGTTTGCTTATGTTCACTTTGTGTACAGAATGTGAAACATATGCAAGCATTGCACAAGTAAGCATGTGGTATGCATTCTGTATGTACACAGTACACTTATATTTCTGTAAGGGGTGTATCCCCAATGATAAAAAGACAACATGAACACTAGAGCCTGCAGAGGTAAAGATAAAGATAAGGCACTCACCTGCCTTTGATCTTTGGCTGAACCTATACCTAGAGTCAAAAACCAAAATAGACTGCCTTTGTAGGCTAGCCATGTTATCCTCACCTCTTATCATCTTCATTAAACTGAGAAGTAAGCAGTCCTACGCGTATTCCAATGCAGAAGGAAACTGCAGTGTTTTTTTTTTCATCATCCTCATCACAGCTTTCATCTCAGGTTCAAACACCCTCTTCTCCATTTCTACCAAATACAGATTTGTTGGTGGTTGAGCTGAACCCTTCATCTGATTCTGAGATTGACTCCCATCCTGAGAATAGTGAGTCCTCTGAAAATAATACCAACTCTTTGCATGTGTCTGACAGACACTATATCTTATTTATTTTGACCCTGATCATGGTAGTGATGATGCTGATGATGTGTCTGATGATGATGATGATGATGGTGATGCTGTGTCACATAAAGTAGCAAAAGCCACAATCACACTCTGTTTTGACAAGGTGAAATCCCTTCCTCTGCTTCCTTGCCCAGAACCACAGGGTTTACAGTGACCAGACAAAGTGCTATTATTTCCACATGCTCCCTCCTACTGTATTCCTTTGCCATCAGACCCCTGTATGGTGCTATCACCAGTCCCAGTTTAGTTTTTGCACCTCCTGCTCTGCCACAATTAAGACTCAGAGTGCAGTTATATTCTTTTCTTGGCTTTAAAATCATAAAAAGTACCAGCATGGTGTGGAATCACTTTTTAATAAGTTCCACAGATAAACTTAAAACATATTCAATGGGCCCACGCAACCAGCGTAGTGTTATGCTTGTGCAACTGTGATAACTGTTTGTCCAGTCACACTATCTATTCCATGTGTAATTACCACCCAGTAGGAATACAGAAAGCAAGGAATCTTTGAAGAAGGTTCCACCCCCAGAGGTGCTGTGGAAATGATCCCTTTGGCTAAAGGTACCTTAGGAAGAAGCACCTCAAGGAGAGAGGCATGCCACTTGAGGAGGAGGAGGAGAGAATGGTGGGGAAAAGAAAAAGTGCTTCGGAAGCAGGCTGGGAAGGGCTGCTTATATAGCTCAGGAAGGGGGCATGGCTTGTTTCTCACCCTATTGACCTGCAGGGATAACCTTCTAATTCAGTGGGCCTATGCAACCAGAGTACTGTTATGCTTGTGCAACTGTGATAACAGTTTAGCCATTTGCACTCTCAGTTCCATGGGGAATTATCACCCTGTAGAGGTATTGAAGGACAAGAACCCTCAAAGAGGCTTTCACTCCAGAGTTGCCACATGAAAGATTTCTTTGGCTAAAGGTACCTTAAGAAGGAACCCCAAAAATATTATTGAGCAGTAAATGTTGACTACAAGGTTGAGAAGCAGATTTACGAGACAGCTTGAAGAAATACAGATAAGATGGGCAAGTTGTCAGGATTGTACTGAGAAAATATAATGCACTGATGATATAATGGCTTCCCGAGGAGAGAGGGAACAGTGAGTAGGGCCACCATCCATCTCCATCCCATAGCGGAAACCTACCCAAGGAAACTAGGGAATATGGTATTAACAACTAACTTTATATTATGACCTTTGGCACAGAAGAGAGAAAAAAAAACCTTTAAAGGAGGAAACTTCTGGAGATCCAAGACCTAGGTTGCCTTTCCTCTAGATTTTAAGGTATTTTGGTTAGTGGTGGCTCTGCTGCTGCAATTAGAAGACCAGTCCGGGGGGACAACTCTCACTCTATCCCTCTAATGGGAACATCTTGAAGGGTTGTGAGCTAACTCTGCAACATGGAATACACTGACACTGTATCACCTTCAAGGCAGGAAACATAGAAACATAGACTTTGACAGAAGATAAGGACCACTTGGCCCACCCAGTCTGCCCATTTCCCTACCTACTGGATAAGCTGCAGATTTTAGTTAACCAACAGCCTACTTCCTGCCACCCCCCACTATAATTGCCTTATGTCTGTCCCATGCATGTTTGAATTCCTCCACTGTTTTAGACCCCACAGCCTCTCCAGGAAGGCAGTTCCGTGCATCCACCACTCTCTCCATGAAAATAAATTTCCTCACATTACCGCTGAACCATCCCCCCTCTATCTTTAAATTGTGCCCCCATGTTCTTACACATCTCTTTTTCTGAAAGCTACTACCCTCCTGGACTTTGTTGATTCCCTTCAGGTACTTGATCATTTCTATCATGTCCCCCCGTCCCCTCTTTTCATCAAGGGTATACATATTAAGCTCTCTCAGTCTCTCTTCATATGGTTTCTGATGCAGACCCTGCACCATTTTAGTTGCCCTCCTCTGGACTGCTTCCATCCTGTCTATGTCCTTGCATAGATGAGGTCTCCAAAACTGCACACAGTATTCTAGATGGGGTCTCATCAACTGTCTGTACAGAGGGATAACCACTTCCCTTTTTCTACTTGTGATGCCCCTTCCTAAGCATCCCAGTATCCCCCTGGCTCTCCTTACTGACTTCTCACATTGCTTACCCACCTTTAGATCATCTGATATGACTACCCCTAGGCTACCACCCTGGGACCCACTCCCAGGCTGGCTAACTTGATTATCAATCTTTTGTGCGAGACTGTGTCAAATGCCTTGCTAAAGTCTAGGTAGGCCATATCCACAGCCCCTCCTGGGTCTATTACTTTGGTCACCCAGTCAAAGAAATCTATTAGATTCATCTGACATGACCATCCTGCTGTAAATCCATGCTGTGTTGGTCCTGTGCCCCGCTGGCCTCTAGGTACTCAACAATTCTTTCTTTCGGAAGTGATTTCATCATTTTCCCTATAACTGATGTCAAACTTACAGGTCTATAGTTTCCTGCTTCTGCCTTGCTCCCACTTTTGTGAAGAGGAATCACATCTGCCCTCCTCCAGTCCTCAGGTACCACCCCATCCTCCCATGATTTGTTAAAAAGTGTGCTCAGTGGTGTCACTAGGTCCTCCCTTAGTTATTTTAGGATTCTGGGGTGAATCCTGTCAGGCCCCATTGATTTGTCCACCTTGAGTTTTAGGAGTTCTTTCAGGACTCTTTCTTCTGTAAATGGACTGGTGTCAACCCCTCTACCCAGAGTGCTTCTATTGTATGGTTTAGGTAACTCCTCCTCATCTTCTTTTGTTAATACTGAACAAAAGTATTCATTCAATAACTCTGCCTTTTCACTGTCTCCCTCTGCCCACCTCCCCTCTGCCTTATTAATCTTCACTATTCCTCTATTAACCATTCTATGCTCCATAATGTACCTATAAAAGGTTTTATCCCCCTTCTTAACTGAATTGGCTATTTTTTCCTCGGTTAGGGCTTTTGCTATTCTGACTGCCTTCCCCACTTCTTTCTGCTTTACAGTAATTGACACAGTTCCCTGTCGTGCTCCTTCTGTGATTCCATATACTTTTTGAATGCAGCCTTTTTCTCCTTAACCTTCCCTGCCACCTCTTTTGAGAACCCTAGTGTTTTTTTACTCCGCTTTGTTTTCTTTATCTGTTTCACACAAAGGCTTGTTGCCTCTATTATGGCAGTTTTGATTTTTCCCCATTGTTCTTCCACCCCTCCTTTTTGGCCATTTGCTAGTGTATTCCTCGGGTATTCCCCCAATTTTCCAAAGTCAGCCCTTCTAAAGTCCAGTATGCTTGTTTTTGTATTGCTCGTCTCCATGGTTGTGCATATTGTGAAGCACACTGTGCAGTGGTCTCTTGTTCCCAGATGTCTACTGACTTCTAAATTTGTGATCCTCTCTCCATTTGAGAGTACCAGGTCTAGTATTGCTCCCTCTAGAGTGGGTTTCAACACTAGCTGTCTAAGGCCTGCCCCCTGCAGTGCATCGAGAATGACCCTGCTCTTTGATGTGGCTGCAGTACATGTCATCCAGCTAACATCTGGCATTTTCAGGTCCCCCATCAACAGTATCTCCCTTTTTCAGCCATTTTGAGAATGTCCTCTATCATTTTCTTGTCCATTTCCTTCCCTTGAGATGGGGGTCTGTATACAACCCCTGTGTGGATTGTGATGCCATTCCCTGTCTCCAAGGTAACCCAGAGTGCCTCTTGTCCTCCCCTTTACCTTTTAGTTCTGTAACTTTGATCCCTTCCCTTACATATAGAGCTACTCCACCTCCTCTTTTCCCCTCCCTGTCCCTTCTGTAGACTGTGTACCACAATATGTTGACATCCCAGTCATGGTTCTCCATGTACCATGTTTCCATGACTGCCACAATATCCAATTGTTCATCTTCCATCAAAGCTACTAGCTCAGGAAGCTTGTTTCCCAGACTATGGGCATTGGTACTCATTGCCCTCCATTTAATGTTGGCGTTATCTTTTTTCCCCCATCCCTGCTCTTTTTTCCCTTGTCTATTTTTCCATTTACCCCGTCCTGCCCTCTGTTGAGCACTGTACCTTAGTGTTTACCTTACTACCGGTCATGTTTTGTGGGGGGAGGCTTGAAATTTCTTGCCTCTTATTAGCACCTCTCTCCATGGCTAGTTTAAAAGCTTGCCAAGGAAGCATTTAAACCTGTCACTTAGAATCTTGGTTCCCTTTGTGGACAGATGCAGACCATCATGCCAGTATAGATCTTCATGTCTCCAGGTGTACCCCCAGTCCCAAATGAAGCCAAAGCCCTGTGCTCTGCACCAGTTTTGCAACCATTCATTAAACTGCATGGTGTGTAGTACCCTAGCCTCACCCCTGCCATGGACTGGCAGCACCTCTGAGAAGGTAACCGTGCTTGCTACCTGTTTGAGGCCCCTCCTCAACTCCACAATTTCATCCTGCACTGCACTGATCCCATGCCTAGCTAGGTCATTTGTCGCAAGGTGGACAATGATATCTAGTTCCCTCTCCTGTGATGCTGCTTCTGCAATCCTGAGGATTTGCTTCTTGTCCCTTCTACTGTAAACTATTCTCCCTACGACTGCCTCTGGTTCACCCAGTTTGTTCTTAGATCGGTAGGTCGGCTGAATGCCTCAGCAGTCATCAATCTCCTCCTCCTGGCTTTGGGGCAGCAGTTTTCCAGGAGACATTCTGGAAACTGCATTGCTGTCCTATTTGCAGGCAACTGTCAGCTCTGAGGGAGAAGGTTGCCCACCTCCAGGCTGAACTGGCAAGGACTAAGGAGGCCTCCCAAGCCATGGCACCAGGCAGGCACCTTACTTCCCTCTCCTCTCCCTTCCCCAGGTCTACCCCTCTAACAATGGAGTCCCCTATCAGAAGCTGTTTCCTTCCCCTGTGGTGTCCCTTGCCACCCTTCTGTGGGTCTCCCTTGTGGATGTCCTCAGCATTCTTCTTGGTCTCCACTGAGGGTGCCATCATAGAGGAACCTTGCTCTGCTGGACTGGCATATGGTTTGTGTAGCGGTACAACTAGGGGGCTTCGCCTCTATTCCACCACCCACACCCTCCCAGAACCCACTGTGATCCAACTGCTCTTTTTACTTGGCAGACTCTGAGGCAGTGGTTGTAGCAGTGGTGCTCTTTGGGTGGGGGAGGCCTCCTTAGTCCTTGCCAGTTCAGCCTGGAGGTGGGCAACCTCTTCCCTCAGAGCTGACAGTTGCCTGCAAATAGGACAGTAATTCAGTTTCCAGAATGTCTCCTAGAAAACTGCTGCCCCACAGCCAGGAGGAGGAGATTGATGACTGCTGAGGCATTCAGATGACCTACTGATCTAAGAACAAACTGGGTGAACCAGAGACAGTTGTAGGGAGAATAGGTTACAGTTGAAGGTGCCTCCAAACCTGCTCGGCTAGCTAAAGGGGCACAGACTGATGAGTCCTCACTCCTCATAACTGAAGCTTTAAATTCTACATCAAGTGGTGCCACTAATGAATGAGATGACTAAAGCTCTACCTGGAGTGAGGACATTTCCACTATGGGCCAGATGACGAGGACCACACCCTGCATTTCACAAGCTCAAGATGCAGACTTTGTGGGTGCAGATCAAGATCACTGGCTGCAGGACAGACCCTGAGCCAGAAAAGATAATGTTCATGGTTGGCAGGCCTCAAATTTATGTGTGAGAGCATGAATCAACTTTGATGTGCTAGATAGGAGGAGGCCAGATGAAGCTGGCTGCTGCAGATTAGGTAGCAGGTTAGTGATGAGGAGGCTGGGCAAAGCCAGCTGCCTGGGAGAGATAGGAGGCTACATTGTGAGCCATTTGATAGTTGTAGCAGCCATCTGGAAGCAAGCCAACCAATTCCATTAAGGATGCCAAATTAATGGTCACATAGAAAGTAGATGTTTAGTTAATGAGAGGCTGTGATTGATTCAATGAAGTTTAGCATAAAGGAATCAATGAGGTTTAGAAGATGATTGCTATGGCTTCAGCATGAAGAGTGAATTGATATGATGGTATGAATACCTTAAATTCCATTAAAGCAGAGTTAGGTTAGTCCAGTAAGGAGCATTTGCAAGGCAGTAATGAAATGCAATGAATATCTTGAAAGCCATGTAGGCTGTAAGGTTAATGTATTTATGCATGAATAACTGAAAAGTCATGTAGGCAAAGGAGCAAGGCAGAATCACATAGCTTACATAAAAGCCTGTTCCTGCTACTTGAGTCACGATGCCCCACCATGACATCACATTCCCCCACTGTGGGAATAACAGGAAACCACGAGCTAAGCACCATAAGACCAAACAGCAACTGTAATGTTGATAGTGTATGAACCCCCAAATATACAGTAGAGGTGTTTGTTCTGGCAAGGCCCTAGTTAAGGACAGAGCCATATGATAGCAAGCCCAGAGTAATGCGAACAAAGTAGAAGCAAATTGTTAACTGAAGGTTCAGAATAGTTAAAATCAAAAATGTACTGCTAAAATGCATCCAGCTGTAACCACATCAGCACAGTAAGACAGCACACAAATATTCTAGCAGTGCAAAGATTGAAAGTTGAGAGTAGTAGCTGCCTAACTGAGCTAACACTAAATGAATGGAGCAGAGCTGCTGAGAAACAAACATAGCATATCAGGGAGTGGCAGCTAGCTGGAGTAGGATGAAGCCAGGACCAGGTGCAAACAAGTATGGTGGATAAGCACAGGAGACAGCAGAGGCAGGGAAGCAGCAGCCTGAGCTGAAGCATACAGAAAAGTGCAGTTGAACTGACGGTTTTCTAAAATCTGGTGCCTGAAAAGCAGAAGTACAGGAATAAAACAGTATTAACAAAGGACAACAGGATGCTAAAAAAACAAGGAAGCCCCCAAAAGAAAGAAAATGCAAAATTAAAAAAAGCACAAACACAGGAGGACAGATAACAAGCAACACAAAGAAGCACACAGCACCTGGAGGCAAAGCAAATACTAACCAAAAGCAGTAGAACCACAAAGAATAGATGTCTAGCATAATCCAAGCAGAGCTGAAATCAAAAGTACAAGGGAAGAAGAGAGGCAAATGCAGGGGATTGGGGCAAAGCCCCAGCATGCCCCAGGCCCCAGTGGAGAAGGCAGAGATGGACAGAGCCTATGTCTGCAAAGAAAAAGTGCTTCAGAAGAAGGCTGGAAGGAACTGCTTATCTATCTCTCAAAAAGGAGGCATGGCTGGTTGCTCACCCCATTGAATTACAGGCATAGCCTTCTAATTGCATGAACAGTAAAGCAACTATTAGTAGGGTGAAGAAAAAACTCAGTGGCATGAAAACAACTGCAATGAGGTGACACCTAATGAGGCAGCACCCTCATATCCTATAGATCTCATTGAGCCATATAGGGGCAAGTCAGATGGTGATAATTTTAATGAGTCAGAGCTAGATCATGGTAGAAGTAGTAGCAGTGAGTCTCACCTAGTGACAGAGGGAGATCTGCTATGAGGCCCCCACATTCATCACAAACAAAAAGTAGGCCAACTTCAGTGGACTCAGCAGCACCAGATGACATAGTACTCCTGTCAGCAACATCCCTGCCATGGCAGAACAGAAGCACTAGTTCCTTGACCAGTCTTTTTCCAAACACCAATTAACAATAGCTCAGTCAACTGATCAAAAGACCAAATTTGACTCCAATAATCTGACTGCTTCCCAGATTACTTGATTTATTGGTGACATTATAGGAACAGATATATAGCCTTTTTCCATTGAGAAAATTGTTGGATTCTGAAGGTTGCTTGCATTTTTACGGCCAAGAAATTAAATATCATCTAAGTTTGCATTCACCCACTGAGTAGTTTCAAAAATTTACCAAGTAGTCAAAACTAACTCTGTGCACACACTTAAGCAGGCACAAGGCAAGCTTGTACATTTCACAATCACCACAAATATTTAGACAAGCGCATTAACTCATGGGCATATATCTCTGACCACACACTGGGTTTCTTTCTAATAGTCACAAAGGCAGTGTAATCTGACACCAAAGGGGCAATACAGGGGAAAGGCATTTCTCAGTTCCAGTGTTGTGGCAGGTAAACACACTACAGTTGACATACATAACACCCTATAAAAACTGATACTCAGGATTGGACTATGAGTAGGAATGACATTGACAGATAATGCAGCTATCATGATAAAGGATTTCAATGACAGAGACATTGAGAAAGTGGAGAGATTAAAAGTGAACTAATCTGCACACAAATTAAATTTAGTTGTCTGTCAAGCATTAGACAGGAGCATACAGTAAGTATCAACAATCTTATTGCAATGGCACATAGAATAACATGCCACTTCCACAGGTCTGTGAAAGCAACTACTACACTATGAACATTTCAGTAGCTAGCAAAACTACCTCAACACTCCTTGATACTGGATGCCACTACTAGATGTACTTCTACATATTACATGATATAGAGATTGGTGGAACACACAAGGCCATATATGCAATGGCTATGTCACATAACACTGGCAGAACTATTCACTGCTGGACACCATGGACCAACTTTGTCACTTCCTTGCTCCATTTGAAAGTGCGAACCCAGAACTCAACAGCAGCAGGTGCCTCTATTAGTGAGGCTATTCCCATGGTGCATATTCTCCTTAACTTCACCAATAAAACACTTGACAATGGTGACTACCTTTTCTGATTCAAATCAACTGGCACAGGCATTGAATGACAAGCTTCAAGCTCCATAGGCAATTTGGCAACATACTGATACAAAATATGTCACAGCTACAATATTAGATCCTGCTTTAAAGAATGACTTCTTTGTGCAGGATCCCACTGTATTACAGGAGTATAAACATCACATAGTCCGAGGGGTGCAAGTGGTCCAAGCACACTTGAATGATCCACTTATTTATTTGTTTTTGATTACCGGGTAGGTGCGCTAGACGTAGAAAATGTCTATTTCCAGGCACAACCCAGGAGAGTACAAGGAAAATACAAATTACTGTCCATACAGAGTAATAGAAGTACATTAAATGCAAAAAAGCAAAGAACAGGTCAGAGAGAAATGGACAATCATCATAGTCAGTAATATACAGAAGTCAAGGGGAAGGGTAAAAACAACAGTAGGGAACAATAACAATGATAGAAATTCTGTCAAGAGGCAAACTAATAGGATATATTTGCTAAAAAAACAAATTCAATGCAGTAGGAAAGATAATCACCTAAGTACTGTAGAAGAAGTAAAGAATAATTATGTAAAGTCTAAGAGTAAAACATTGGCAAGAGCTGATGTAGACAGCAGGCAGTAAGTGCAAGAAGTGGAATAAGTGAGGCAAGGTCAAGGGTAGAGCCAACAATACCTTAAGAGAGTACCAGACAGTTCAGGGGGATGGTAGAAGGAGCAGAGGTCTGATTGTAGCAGATGACTTCTGAGGTTGCATTTAAAACTAGCATGAGTAGGGGTGAGGTGGATATTTGTAGGTAAGGAACTCCAGTGAACAAGTGCAAGGTGAGAGAAGGCTTGTGCACCCATGGCTGTTTTACATCTGGGTACATGGAAAAGCCTCTGATCACCAGAGTGGAGGGCACAGTGGGGGTTTTAAGGGAATCAGTAATTAAGCTAGAGTAGGGGGGACACTGGCTCATGAAATATTATCAGTCAGGACACTAAGTGAGTATATAAACTGTGGGCCATGGCTAGGAGCCACTGAAGGATGCTGTAGAAATGGCAGTGATGGGTTCATTGATGTGAGGCCAATACAAAATGGCATATATTATTAGCGGTGTTCCATTTAACTCATTGCCTCCTAGAAGATGCCGTAGGTGGCAGCAAATGTACTGCAGTGTGGCCCAGAACTACTACAGAAGTCACCTACAGACTTCCTGTGTGTCCTAGTAACATCTGCAGATGTCACACACGTTTTAATATTACTTGCCAGCCAGAAAAGATTAGAACTGAATGCATAGCACCATTAGAGAGGTAATGTTGTGTTGAACAACTTTGTCACTGACACTTTGTGTGTATCATGTTCAGTTTAGGAGTGATTCACATTTATGACATGGTGTGAATGGCAGACATTTTATCCTTCAAGAAAAGGGAGGGGGGTGAGATCTAGGACACTGGCAGTGGACTTCAGAGGGCTGAGGTACAGGTAGCGGTCAGAGAAAAGAAGGCGGCCTATAAAAAATATAAAACAACAAGAGGGGATAGGGATAAGGAAATGTACCATCTTACATCTAGAAATGTCACCCGGATGGTGAGGGGAGCAAAGTCTAGTAAAGAGCAGCGGCTGGGACAGGGGATACATGGAGGGGAAAAAGGGTTCTTCCGGTACATTGGGGAGCAGAGAAAAACTAAGGGCCATCTCAGCAGATTGAGATCAGAAGGAGGATGGGTGGAAGAGGCGAGGGACCAGGTAGAGGTTTTTAATGAGTACTCTGTCTCTGTGTTCACTAGGGAGGGGGATGGAATATCTACAAAGCAAGGCATTATAGGGATAGAAGCAGCAGTGAGTGGGATCAGGGAAGCAACAGAAGTGGAGCAAGAGGGAGGGAGGGAGAGGTACCCCGGGGTGTCACATCTGGATAAGGATAAAAAGGCCAGTAAGGTGGAGGGGACAGATGATGCTATCTCCGCCAATAGGGTGTGGTTAGCCCTCAAGGCCCTAAATCTCCTGGGCCAGATGGCAATCATCCAAGAATACTATGGGAATTGGCGGGCATACAGGCTGCACCCCTGGCAGAGCTCTTCAACAGGTCACCTGAGACAGGGAGAGTACCTAGGGATTGGCGAGAGGCACATGTGGTGCCAATCCATAAAGGGGGGTCGAGGGAAGTACCAGGTAACTATAGACCCATCAGTTTGACCTCGGTGGTGGGAAAATTATTGGAGAGTATACTAAAGAAACGATTGGGGGTGTACTTGGAGGAGGTGGGAGGTCTGGATAGTCGGCAACATGGGTTTGTGCCAGGTAGATCATGTCAAACCAATCTTGTGGAGTTCTACGAATGAGTAACATCAGAACTGGACAGGGGAAAGCCTGTGGATGTATTATTCTTGGACTTCAGCAAGGTGTTTGACTCTGTCACCCACAATGGTCTGGTGGAGAAACTGATGGGGTTAGGAGTAGGCCCTTTAATGGTCAGATGGATTGAAAACTGGCTAGCTGGACGCACCCAGAGAGTAGTGGTCTGTGGGGAGCTCTTGAACCCTAGAGAGGTTGGTAGTGGGGTACTGCAGGGCTCGGTCCTGGGTCCAATCCTGTTTAATGCATACATATCTGACATCATGGAGGGCATAGGGTGTGAAATGAGTCTCTTCACTGATGACTCCAAGATGGGAGCAGTAGTTGAGGGAGAAGAGGGGAGGTTGGCCCTGCAAGGGGACCTGGACACCCTGGAAAGCTGGGCTCACACATGGAAATTAAATTTCAATATTACCAAGTGCAAGGTGTTACATCTTGGGTGGAGAAACCCTAAATACGGGTACACCCTGGGAGGGGAGGCACTGGAGGCCTCAACAGGGGAAAAAGACCTAGGGGTCATGGTGGATGCATGTTTTAATAACGCTGAGCAGTGCAGGAGAGCGGCTAGCAAGGCAAACAGGATGTTGGGATGCATCGTAAGGGGGATCACCTCTAGGATCAAGGAAGTGATTCTGCCGCTGTACAGTGGACTGGTTAGACCACACCTTGAGTACTGTGTACAGTACTGGAGACACACACTTCGAGAGGGACATACAGCTCCTGGAGAGGGTACAGCAGAGGGCAACTAAGATGATACGAGGGCTAGGAGATTTGACGTATGAGGACAGAGTTGAGGAGCTCTGCCTGTTTTCATTGGAGGAGAGGAGAGACGTGGGGACATGATTGAGGTCTTCAAGTACCTCAAGGGAATAAATAGGGTAAACATGGAGGGGATCTTTAGACTAAAGCAGGGAGGTTTCACCAGAGGGCATGGTTTGAAGTTGGAAGGTGGAAGGATGAGGAGGGAAAAGAGGAGGAGGTTTTTCACTGAGAGGGTGGTGGACCCTTGGAATGCACTGCCTGGTGAGCTGGTTCAGAGATCCACAGTGGAGGGCTTCAAGAGAGGGTGGGACAGACACAGAAAGTGGATGTATCAGATGATGGCCTGTCCCAGGGGGGTGGTGATGGATGATAGGGGTTTCTGGAACACAAGGGAGGGGAGGGTCTCGGCACCCAACTAGGGATCTGAGGTTCGAGCAGACTCGATAGACCGTAAGGCCTAATCTGCTGGCAAATGGTAAGTTAGTATGTTAACCACCTAAGCACTTTCAAGAAAACACACATTCTGGGTACCACAGCCAGTATAAAACAAAAACCGAATTGAGCATAATTGATCGCATAGCACCGTTGGAAAGGCAATTTTGTGTGGAACATCTCTGCCACTGATATGTTGTGTGTATCATGTATATTTTAGGAGTTATATGCATTTGTTTATGGTGTGGTGTTTATGGTTTAGATTCGTCTCTCAAACCTCACCAACACACCTTGACTAAATGGGGAAAAATTATATTTAATACTACAGAAACAGTTGTTTTTTTTTACATACAATTATTAAAACTACATCTAAGGTCTGGATGCTTAATTTGGTGTTGATATGTTACAAATTTCCCAACAAAAAAAGGCTTATGAAGCATTATTTAGTGGAACAAGTATTTGTTTTGCTGTTTTGACCAGTATAGAAAAATAACTAAATTACTTATTATCCCTTGCATCCCACCGTTGGAAAGGTAATCTTCTGCTGAACAAGTTTGCCACTCATACTTTGTGTCTAACGCTTATGGTTTTTGTGCTATTAGCATTTGTTTGTGGCATGCCAATTATGGCTTTATTTTTTTTAAAAAGGGCCCAGGATTCACTGTTAACGTATACAGGAGACTTGCCTTAGAGGCACTTGCATGTGACTGAGCCATAAGTAAGGGCTGGCAGAAGTATGCCCTGGGCTATGACAACCCAGGCAGAAGGTGTAAGAGCATTTCTGGTTCTGTAGGCCTGCCCAGTCTTGGAATTAATGGCTTTACAGCTGGTGGAGATGTGGAGGTTGAAGTCAGGGGAGGGATCAAGGGTGATATCAAGATATTTGAAGGATTGAACATTGTCTAGAGCTCAGCCAGAAATGCAGGACAAAGCTAGCTGGTTTTGGCATTTAAGTCTAGGAGCCGACCCAAAGAGCATGGCCTGAATTTTACTCATGTTGAGGACTGGTTTATTCTTAGACAGCCAGTCTTACATACGGCAAAAGTCAGAGAAGAGGGTAATGTTGAGTTCAGTGAAGTCCTTAGCACTGTGATAGAAGAGGTTGTCAGTGTAAAGAAGGGATGAGGAGTGAGTGGCATTAATAGAGATGTCTTTTTCCATCACAACAGAGAAGTTGTCCTCAGACTCAGGTACATGGTTCAAGTGCTACTTTTTTCCATACTGAAACATCTAGGAGTATTCTTATATCTAGCAGAGCTGCAGAGGATAAGCGTCACACATACCGCATTGAAAATATTTGGACTTGTTTAAATCAGATTGAAAAAACAAGGCAAATTTAGAAATCTTGTCCCATGAGGACTTCATTGATGAACTAATGCTCACTGCCTATGTTGATGAACCTAGAGTCCCAAACCCTGAAGAAAGATAGATAGATAGATAGATTAGATAGATAGATAGATAGATAGATAGATAGATAGATACATACATAGATGCTCTATTTATAAAGCGCTCCTCTCCAGAGATTTGGAGTGCTGTACATGTCTAGAAACAAATCAATGTAATATAGTAATAATAACATTCCAAATTCAAATTCAACATCAGCAAGATATAGCAGTACTCTAAAATGCATCTATCATAATAATTAAAACACAGCATCCAACAACTACTTATGGGTAAAATGCCAGCTGAAAAAGGAGTGTTTTAAGGCCTGTCTTAAAGGCTTCTACCAAGGGTACCTCTCATAAATACCTATGGAATGAGTTCCACAGGGTAGGTGCAGCAACTGAGAATGCACGGCCCCCAGAATGACGAACCTAGCCCTGGGAACCCCTGGGTGGCCACCAAAGGCAGAACAGGTCAGTCGGTGAGGCACCAGGAGATCTTGCAGATAGACTGGTTCCCGATCATGCAGAGCTTCATAGGTAAGGAGCCCTACCTTGAAGACAGTCCTCCACCAGACTGACAGCCAGTGCAACTCATGGAGAACAGGGGTAATATGTTTGTTTCTTTTTATCTCCAATAGTAATCTCACAGCCGCATTTTGCAACAGCTGCAGTCGGCAAAGGTTGCCTCCAGATAGCCCAAGGTATAGGGCATTGCAGTAGTCCAACCTGGTTGTGATGAAGGCATGTACCAGGGTGGGCAGGTCCTCTGATGGAATAAAGGCTTGGATCCAGGCAATGTTCCTCAGATGATAATATCCACTTTTGATGATGGCCAACACCTGAGCATCAAATGTCAGGCTATCGTCTAGGATCATGCTCGGATCCTTCACCTGACTAGATGGGATAAGAGGAATCCCCCCCAGCATTAAGATAGGGGGTTCAACTCGATCACCCCCCCCACCACAATGACCTGGATCCACCACTAGCGCCCCAGTCTTGTCTGGTTTAAGTTCAAGAAAGTTTTTGGACATTCAGTTCTGGACTTCCTTTAGGCAGCTGTTAAATATGGAAGACGACACCTGGTTACCAGGTGCACAGGACAAGTATTGCTGGGTATCATCTGCATAGCAATGAAAACCCACCCCACACCATCTGATAATGTATCCCAATGGCAGCATATACATTGAACAGCAAGGGCGACAAGATTGACCCCTTCGGCACATCACAAGACAGAGGCTTTGGGCTAGATGTGGCAAGCCCCATCATCACCCTCTGCATCCTGCCTGTCAGGTATAACCTGAATCAATTGATGACCTTCCCTGACAGACCACACTAGTACCACAGGCAGTCAAGTAGCACCTCATCATCCACATTGTCAAATGCTGCCAATAGGTCCAGAAGAACTAAGATGGTACTCTCTTTCCTGTCGCTTGCCATCAGGAGATCATTAAGTACCTTCACCAGGGCAGTCTCCTTACTATGCCCAGCTCAGAATCCAGACTGGAATGCCTCAAACATGGAACAGGAGGCAAGATGCACCCTGGAGCTGAATGGCCATCACTTTCTCAATAACCTTCCCTAAAAATGGGAGGTTTGAAACTGGCCTGGAGTTACAGAGACACTCCAGGTCCAATGAGGATTTTTTTAGCAAGGGCCTAACCAACGTCTCTTTCAAGGACACCTGGAAGACCCCACTGCTCAGAGAACTCTGGACAATCTTAAGCAACCACAGGTCCAATCAAGTCCAAACAGTCCACCAAAAGGCAGGTGGGACCTAGATCTAGGTCATATTAAGTTGGCTGCAACCTCTCAGCCGGTTCAAACTCGGCCCACACAAGAGGAGTGCTCTGGCACTTTTTGGGGAGGACCCACAGTCCCTTCGAGAGACACTGGGGGTGATCCTGTCCCTAATAGAGGACATTTCGTTGGCAAAGAACAGTGCAAACTCTTTGCACCGAGTGCTCAAATCTGCTACTCCCACACACAGACAGGCAGGATGTAATAGCCTCTCTAGCATGTGGAAGAGCTGAGCCAGTCTGTTCCTTGCTGCAGCAATCTCCCTAGACAGAAAATCTGCCTTCTTTTGGGAGATTGCCCCCTGTTAGTTGCAATATTGTGACCTCAAGGCCAATTTGTCTTCCAACAGTCCTGATCTCCTCCCATACCTCTTTAACCTCCGACCCCTCATCTTTAACTCCCTGAGTTCCTCATCAAACTAAGGAGGTATCTGGTGAGTAGATAGGGGTCAGACATGGATGGGTGTGACTGAATTGAAGGCCACCAGAACAACCCTATTATAGGCAGCCACACCTTCCTCTGATCCAGCCACACACGCCACCTCCATACCCGATAAGTCCAGAGCACCGCCAACAGTCCTGATGAGGAAACACCTCTTAAAGGGTGGTACTGGACCATTTCCACAGGGGCAGGAACATCAAGGGGGGGGGGGCTGCAAACCTGAACCCCACCGTGCTGTGATCTGACCATTCTACTTGGTCAATCTTCAGATCACTCACCCCCAGGCCTATTGAAAACACAAGGTCGAGTGTATGGCATGCGAGTGGTTCACTGACATTACATATTGTTTCACTCCTATGACTTCCATATTCCTCAGCAGATCTGCTCTATCCTGGGAGCCCATCGTTGATCCAGGCATTGTAGCCCCCCAGAATAAGCCATCTGGGGGACTCCATCACCAGGGTGGTAAGGAGTTCGGCCATCTCCTGCAGGAAGTCACCATCACCCCCTGGAGGGTGGTAGATCAAGAGAACCCTGAAGCCTGCACCAGGACCACCTTATGTAGCTACACACTTGAATGACCTCATGGGACCCACGGGTAGCAGATCCTTTGTAGTACTGGAAGTCATACCAACCCATTTGGCAACCTCATCTTCTAGTTGCTGCCTATTATCTTGGTTGTCCACCACCAGTGCACATTCAGAAAGAATATTCAGCACCACTGGTGACATACAGGCCAAGATATTCAAAGGGATTGCGCATGGTGCAACTGAGTTGCACCAGTGCAACCCTAGACATGCGCCCCACTGCAAATCCATCTTTCGGATGAGACGTTAAACCGAGGTCCCATCTGCCTGAACTTTTGGTAGTTCAGGTGGATGTTAAAGATCCCACGGCACTTATCGAAAAGAGTAGGGAAATTTCCCCAGTGTCCTGGCCAAATTTCCCTCATTCACTAAAAATACCATCAACAGCTTAATCTGGTTCAAGGTCAGTTGGAATTCATCTGTATCCCCCTTCTCCGGGTCGTGCCTGGAAATAGGCAGGATTTGTCTAGTGCACTTTCCCAGTCAACAAAAAACTAAAAAAAAAATAATATTCAAAAGAGGGACTTGCACAGCACACGTCTTGATGTGCCGGGGCACATAGATAATCTATGCAGCATTACTCCAGGGGGCATGCAAATGCATATGCGGCACATCCTGATATTCAGCCCGGGATATGCGGTGCATATGCTGGCACAATCCTGGAATGCGCAGCATACCTCTGGGCACAGTTGAGCCTAAATAAAATGGCTTAAATGGTGGCCACCCACAGGTGAGCTGCTGTACTGCAAGTTGCAACACAGCAGCTGCCAGGCATGGGTGGCCACCCACCCCTCCAGCACACCATGGATAAGCACCCTTGATGTCCTTGGTGGTCCAGTGGTTCCCCCCCTCCCTCCTCATAGCCTGATGACTGATAAACAACCTTGTAAATCATCTCTGGTAGTCTAGTGGTACCCCACTCCCACTCCCTCCTGATAGCTGCGATCACTGTCCAATAACTGTATACATATGCCTGGTAGTCTAGCGGCCCCCACCCTGCCCGTGAGAGCCAATCACAGTAAACTAAGATGACATGTATTCCCTGTTGCGCTGGCACAGATCCCATTCCTGGTATTCAGCCATGTTTGGGGGGATAAGCCAGTGCATCCTAGTTGTGCAGTGCGCATTACCTGATATATTCTGTGGAGATGCACCATGGCTCATCTCCTTTGAATATATCCCTGGGTTGCACTGCCCCACCACATGCACCATTGACAGGCGCAGTTCTGAATATTGTGCCACAGAATTATTTCCAACCAGATCTATACTTATCCCTGAATGTATTGAAATAAAAGTCAACTTGCCCACACGGAATTATAATTATAGCCTCCACTATGCACAACACAATGAAAAAGAGTATGACATCAAAAGGATAGATGACTAAACAACTCCATGCTACCCTACCTTCTCCTGGCTGGAAGAAGTACATGATAAAATGAACCGTGGATGCTAATTTTCAACTTTAGTAACTTAAAAGCCTTACTGCAGTCTGCTGCTGCTATGTTCTTCAAACAAGATCTACACAGACTGCCACTGCCTCTAAAATAAATCCCTATTTTCTGACTCAACAAGACAGGATCCTTTATTGAGCCTGGCAGATGTTTTTGTTCATTTTCTTCTGCATGCACAACCCAGCTTCAGAGATTTTAAGCTGATGCCAAGCTTCAATGACATCTTATTCTTCACATATGTAGTTGACTGCATGTCATCTTTCATAATTCTGTTGCTGCTACTGCATGCCACAGATGACAGTCACTGTCACTGTCACTGAAAGACATTATAAAATATTCATTATACACATAAAGACACCAGTTACAGGCCTCCACCCTCACTGATTTGGAAAGAAAGTTACATACATTACCACTCATATCTATGTTTGCATGTCTTTCATTCCTTCCTTCAGGACAAAAATCTGTTGCACATTAACCAGTACAAAATAGTACACCTATGTGAGACTACCAATGGTGCAGGATGGGTGTGTTGGAATAGCTGGAGGAAGAAATGATACCACCAGATCATATTAGCCTTTTCAGAGCAGCAGATCCACATCTGCTGTGAGTGTAACATGAACAATATTATTCTGAGTTTTCTTCTGTTTTCTTTTTATACCACCATTATGCCAATTACACTTATTTTTTTTGTTTTGTTTTGTTTTTTGTGTTAATTCTTTTTACCCCACTATGGCAGGTCACCAATCCATCGGCCAACTTACTGGACTCTGGGGTTGTTCAGGGGCTTCTAGTGCTTTGCGTGCCCCAGCAGAACCCCTGGAGCCAGCCCTGAGGCTTCATCCTTGGCGACCCCCCCAATTTTCCTCCATTTTCTTGCCCTTAGTTACCCAAGGCCCTGGAAGTAGTGACATATGTGCGTGGAGACAATGGCCCCTTCTGCCCTCCCTTGGTCTAGTGCACTGGTGCTCTTCTGATACAACGCTGCCACCCAGCCTCCACCAGGAAGCAGCTAAACTCTGAGATTACCTCATCTATCCTCCTTTGGTGGAAGGCACTTGCTGGCAGCCGATCAATGGCCTCTCACTCACCCTCTGCTGAACTCTGATGACCTGGGTTTGTTCAGATGAGGGACTATAAATGTGAGATACCTAAAACCAAAGTTGGGGAGATGACCTTTACTTATACTGCTATTAAAATTTGGATTAACTTGAACATTCAGTTGAAGTTTGCCAATAATTCCATGAAATCACGTTCTACTGCACTGAAACAAGAACTTTCAGTACAATGCACTTGCTTTGATTGAGCATCCATGTGCATTTTGTGCTTGTACAGAGTGTAAGTTATTATATTTATTATCAATGTCTATAGGATGATTGCCAGTTTTTATGAATATCTGTATCAGATCTTGTAACTTCCATTGATGTTGAGTATACAGGAACACCTTGTAAAATAGGGCTTGCCCAAATGGTGCAGTAAACAAATTGTCATTTCTATCCTGTTTAAAACTAAATGTTTTTACTACTACTATCCTACATATTATTCCTGTCTGAGACTGTACCAGTGGAGCAGAGAGGGTGGGATGGAACAGATGGAAGAAAAAAGTATGCCACTGGTTTACACAAGAATTTTCAGTGAAGCAGATCCAGACCTGCTGTATTTCATTAGTTTTGTATTGTTCTATAAATTGAACCACTAATTGTAATTATATTTTACACTTTTGTTTCTGATTTTGGCTCTGGTCCTGATTTGCCTGACCCAACCTGACCTGACCTGACAGAACTGGAAAATGTGACCAGTACACCCTGACTGTAGAGGTCAGACTGTAGACATAATAGTTCCTAGATTTCAGTAAGGCATTTGACTCTGTGTTCCACAGTTCATCAAAAAACTGGAGAATCTGGGGGTACGAGAGATGTTAACCACATGGTTTCAAAACTGGCTCAGAGAGGGAACCCAAAGGGTGGTACTAAATAGGGAATTCTTGCAAGTGACAGTGGTCACTATTGGGGTACCACAAGGCTTGGCCATGGAACCAGTACTATGTAACATCTTCATATGTAGCATTTGTGAAGGTAATCAGAGTGCACTATGCCTTTTGTGGATCACACTAAATTTTGTGGGAGGGTGAACTCTGAATAAAGCATATGAATAATGAAAGAGGGTCTGATGAGATGGGGGGCAGGATATGGCATCTAAAGTGCAATGTAAAGAAAGGTAAAGTCTGTCACATCAACATAAAGAAAACAAGAATGGAATATTGGGTGTGTGGGGTGAGGGTTGAGCAGATTAGGGAAGAAAGGGATCCAGGAGTTATCATATCTCATAATCTGAAACAATCTGCTCAGTGTAATCTGATGGTGAGCTAGGCAAAAAAAATGTTCGGATGCTGGGGCAGGGTAATCAGCAGTAGACATAAAGGACCTGATTTTAAAAGGTTGAAATTTGGCACAAGGTGCCTACACCAAATGGATTTGACACAAGTGGCACCTTGCACCAAATGTGGGCCAACCCTGCTGCAGAAGTGCTGGTGCACCAGGTCAGAAGGGGGACTTGAACTGTGACAGGGCTGCAGTATTCCCTTGTTTGGGATTTTAGAAGTCCCATTGTGTTCGCAAGATGGAACTGAGGTTAGACCAGCCATGAGCTGGTCTAAGGGCCCTGGACCACTGGATTGTAGGAAGACAAATGGGGGTAGCATGCAAGGTTGGAAACCAGGGTAGAAGGACCAGTCAGGTACCATAGTGGGTGACAGGGGCACGGCAGCATTGGCAGGGTACAGACGTGGCACCCAGAGGAGGTGCCATACCCAGTGGGACAGAACCACTTGGACCAAGTACACCATGGTAGGCACACATGGACCCTGTTCAGGATCACCAGGTGGCAAAAGACCTGGCACCAGCCCTATAGCTGATACAGAACCTGACATGTGGTGGATGGAACTGGCTGCAGGGTACAAGGTAAGCTGGTGGATGGGGATGTCCCCCAGGCACTGCAACATTCCCTTGCAAAACAGCCCTCCACATAGATCCATGCTGATGCCCAACTACACTGCCAGGGACTCTGTCAGTTATGGGGCAGGTACCAAAGCTATTGCCACCTCGGGGTCTGGGACAGGGTTCATGTGTGCCTAACATGGTGTACCCAGTCCAAGTTGCTCTGTCACACTGGCCATGGCACTTCTGCTTTCTGCCACCTCTGTACACTGCTACTTCCACTGTGCCTCTGTCACCCGCTATGGCACCTGCATTAGTCACTCTGCCCTGGTTCCCAATCTTGCAGGCTCCCCCCCCCCCACTTCACAGCTACACTTGGGTTGAACTGGGCTGGGGGGGCTTGGCAGGAATCTCCATCAAACTCCTCTGGTGCATGAATGGTTTGCTGCAATACTGCAGTTGTAGGAACTCTTGGAAATTTGGCACAGGGCCCCCTTTTTTCTGTAATTGTGAGCAGGGTCCATGGTGCACCCAGAGTTTGCTGCAGCCGTTGATCAGTGCAATGAGCACTGATCTAGTGACCATTTGGAAATGGGCCCCAAAGAGGTGATACTGCCCCTGTATAGATCCCTAGTAGGAGCATACCAAGAGCACTGATTGCAGTTCAGAAATTTAGAGTTGAGGAATGATAGGGACAGGGTTAAGTCCATACAGGAAAAGGTGATCAAGGTGATTCATGGTCAATAAGACAGGTCCTATGAGGAAATGCTGCATGACTTGAACATAAACTGGGCTGGCAGTATAGCCTAGAGGTTAGAGTAACAAGCTGTGAATGAGCTTGGTCTATGCAGCTGACCAGACCTTGGTTTGGTTCTCACAATCTTCACATGCATACTGTGTGACTCTGGGCAAGTCACTTAACCACTCAGTGCTCCCAGGTTGCCCCTGAAAATAGGCACTTCTGCCTAGTGGGCCTTACCCAGTTACCAGAAACTAAAATAAAATAACAATAAAATAAATATATTTATAGGAGCCAGGAGGGAGTTGGAGTACATGAGCGATGCATTCGTCTTCCTGTAGGGGATAGGCGATAATCAACGTTATCAGTATATATAGAGTCATGCATACTAGAGCAGGCTTGAACCTGGCTTGAGCCCATTCTCTGGCTTGGCTCAACCTCTATGAGCAATCAGTTAAGCAGAGCCAGGTATGATCAGAGCAAGCATTTTTATCAGTCTGAACAGTTAGTGCAGTTACTAAAACTTTCAAGTCCACTTGTTTAACTTGTGAGGGACATTGCTAAGTAATATAGAGGGCAGCCTGCAGCAGCCATGACTTGCCTTGTCCTGAGGCTCATAGAGTCAAGCCAGACCCCTGGCTCTTCTCTGGCTTAGCTCTAGGTGAGAAATGTCTTGCTTGTCCTGCATTAACTATCAGACTTACTGTTGTGGCCATGCTATGGATTTAGCATTCTCACTGGGGCTTGAGATCAATGATCTCAGGATTGATCTGGTCATTTAGTCAGATCATTGTATGGAGAGGTGCTCATTAGGGTCTCCCCCTAATGACCCCTTCCTTTTGGAGATGGTATGTTGTCACCTTTTGAGGAGATTGTCCCCGGAGGGATTAACAGCAATAATGGACCTCACTGAGGTGAGAGGTGCTTGTGCATCAGGAGTGGGTGAAGCAGTTGAACCCTAAATAGGGCTGTGACCTTGGTGCTGGACTGTGTTGCACCAGTCCATATAACCAATGTCCTCTTGCTTGAGACCTCCATGGTTTGACAGGGCTCTCAGGGAGATGAAGATTAGGTGTCAGAGGCTGGAGCATCACTGGCTGAAGTCTGGATCAGGGGAACATCACTGGCTGAAGTCTGGATCAGGGGAAAACAGACTGGCTTTGGAAGCTCACTATAGTGAGTATCAAAGGGCTATCTCCTATAAGAATGAAAAGTTCCTGCCCTGGGAGATTGTTGCAGGGAAGAACAAACAGGTTTATTTGTTTAGGACTGTTGAGAGGCTGCTTCATCCAGCCTAAAATAGTAAAATCTGTGGCTAAGTGTAAAGAGTTTGCTCTGGTGTTCTCTGACAGAGTATCCTCCATCAGGTCCAGTATTTGTCCATTGGTCTTTGTGTTACCCCATAGTGGTCAGTCAGGTGTTCCATGTCACATCACAACTGTCTGGAGTTAGTTTAAGCCAGTGGAGGTGGAGGAAGTATGTGAGGTAATTTCATTGCTGCGGCCCATATTCTGTGGACTGAACCTGGGCCTGATGCATCATTTTGCGAGATGTGTGAAATCCATTGGCCCAGTGTTCACTGAGATTGTCTGGTATTTGCTTTCTGAGGGATGTTTTCCCAGAATTCTGAAAGAGAAACAGGATGGGGCTTTCTTGAAAAAAACATCTCTCTATCCTGACATATTGGTGAATTACAGACCTGTCTCTAACCTGCCGGTTTTGGGCAAGGTTATTGAGAAATTTGTGGTGCTGCAGCTCAAGGCCCACCTCACTGCTTTTGACATTATTGAGCTCCTTCAGTCTGGTTTTAAGTGAAGGCATAGTACTAAAACGACACTAGTGAGGGTGCATAATGACCTCCTCCGGGCAAAAGATAGAGCAGAGCAGTCTATTTTTGTTCTCCTTGATCTCTCTTCAGCTTTTGACACTGCAGATGATGGTGTGTTGCTCTATCATCTAAGGGGGTACTATGGGCTCACTGGTACTGTCATCAACTGATTCAAGTCCTTTCTCAGTGGCAGGGTTCATAGGATTGTGTTGGGGAGATTCCTATCTCGCCCGAGATCCCTGCCATGTCGAGTCCCCCCTTGGTTCAATCCTCTCAGCCATGTTGTTTGCAGTGTACAAGCTACCCCTGGCTGAGATCTATTGATGTTAGAGCATGGGTTTTCACTGTTATGCAGATGAAACCCAGTTGTATATGTTTTTTGCACCCGATACTGATGGCATCATAGAGGTACTACATGTGTGCCTGGCCGAGATCCAAAACTGGATGTCCTCCACCTGGCTAAGGCTGAACTCAGCCAAAATGGAGGTACTGCCCATTGAGCCTGGATGCCAGTGGGAGGTGGAAGTCATTGGGATGTGTCCTGCTTTGATGCTGGACTTAAGCCCACTGATTGCTACCACAAGGGTAAAAAACCTGGGCATTATTTCCACTGATGGATTAACATTGGAGGCTGAGATGTCATCCATTTTCCGGAGTGTTTTTTATCATGTGAGCAATGCCACTCAGATTAAACCCTTATCCCACCAGAAGACTTGCCCTCACTAGTGCATACATTTGTGACATCTTGACTTGTCTACTGTAATGATCTTTATCGCAGGGTAAGCAGAGGAGTCCTGCATTGACTACAGCTAGTGCAGAACGTGCAACCAGATTACTGACTGGCCTTCTGAGATCGTGTCATGTGACCCTGGAGCTGTGTGGTCTGCACTGGCTGCAGGTGAGGTGGAGAACCTCATTTAAGGTGGGTCTTCTCACCTATGAAGCCCTATATGGTCTGGGCCCAAGCTGCCAGACTGATCTTCTGACCCCATACCACCCTTAGCATTCCCTCTGCTCTTCAGAGGAAGGCGTCCTAGCAATTCCCAGGGCTCAGCTAAAAACATCAGGTGACTGCACTTTTGCGGTGGCTGTAACAGCCCTGTGGAATTCACTTCCTAGGACCTTGAGGGAGGCCTCCTCACTGAAGGGCTTCAAGCAGGGCCTGAAAGCACATCACTTTAAAGAAGCTTTCGGGAACTGCCTTATACTGGTGGATAACTTTAACTGATTTTTTTTATTTCATTGTTATTATCATTGTTTAGCCTGAAACTGTGATTTATTGTTATTTTATTTGTATTTTTGTATATTGTAAAGTGCACTGAGCTTCAGGGATAGGGCACTTACGAAATAAAATGTAACTGGTTGAACTTACTTGCTTACTAATAATAGGATGGTTACCTCCAGTATATATACAAGCACTAGTGATTAGTAACATTTGACTGGGAGAAATTCAGAAAAGGTGATTCAATGTTTGGTGCATATCATAGTGCTTGTGTATACTTATGAACTTCAAGTTTTATGAACTTGGAGTTTGGCCTTTCACTATTCCAACCCTTGGTAAGAATGCAGGTTAGGTGTTGGGAATAGAAGGCCCAGCATCAAAGGTGAGAAGAGTGCTGGAGGAGGAGGAGGGAGTATGGTGGGTAATTTCATAATGCTCCAAACAAAGCTACGGAAGTGGCTGACTTAAGTGCGGGATGTGGGAGGAGCTATTTCCCACACATTGAACCTCAGGCTAATAGCCCTTCCATTCAATGTTTTGTGCATAGCTTTGTGCTTGTGTATACTTATGAACTTGAAGTTTTATGAACTTGGAGTTTGGCCTTTTTCTATTCCCACTCTTGGTAGGAATACTGGGTAGGTGTAGGGAATATAATGCCAAAAAAATGGTTAACAGTTTGAGGTTACCTCCTCCAATCCACAAAGAGTGTGCCCAGTAACATGAAGGAGAAGAAAAATCCTCATTGGAGTAAACCTCAGTGGACCCATGGCTACTGACATGCCCATCTTCTGGGCATCTACGAAGAGATAATTCTGAATGATTTGGATTGAGTTATCGGTTCTAGTTAAGATGAAAAGTCTTGTCCTCTGAATCTTTACTGGTAAGGGTAGGAAGGTTGATTCTGGAAACTGAAGGAGAATCCAAGTTGGATGAATGTCCAGAAGAAGGAAGATGTGTGCTTTAAAAAATGTCTAGGATTTCTCTTGTGGTATTCAGCAGTAAGGTCTCGCAGGCATAACTATGACGAGAAAGATTTGAATGGTGGAGGAGCACAGCCTTTATGGCTGGAATGCTGGAGCTCAGTACTGGAATATGGGTGATGATATAAGGGAATTCCTTGATGGATCTTAAGAACGGTGATGAAGGAAGGAAGAATGAGGACCTTTGATTGGATCAAAGAGTTTGTAAAGTTGGCAAGGTTTTTTGAGATTTGGTTGAGGATGATGATGGTGGATATTCAGGATATATAAATTGGAGAAGCTACATGAAGTGATGAAATTCTGGATGTCTGAGTATAGTCAATGGGTTCAAGTTTAATAATTTCACTATGTATAACTGTGAGGAATCTTAGAATATTCTAATCAATTGGGCGGACATTATCTGCAGACGAAATGATATAACTGAATGGACTAAATGGTGTGGGCATGTCTTCTGAGTCTTTGATGATGTAGAAGGGTCAATCCTTTAATTTGACAGAGAAATCCAAGTCAGAGGAATATTCAAGTGATAGACGATAGGTTGGAGTTGAATGATGTCCAGGATTTTGCTTGAGGTATTTAGTTTGAAGGTATGGAGCATTATAGTCCTGCTTCAGATGGAATAGGTGATTGAATAGTATAATTGCATAGAGTGATGTATCTTTGACTGGGTGAGAATATGTGGCACTAGAAAAGTGGGTCAATGAAGGTGGGGAAACTTGGTTTGGTGAATATTATTGGATAGAATGAATATGAGTATGAATATGCAATAACTACTGGAATGGAATAATCTTTAAGTGGTGTTTGGTATGCTTGATGAATCCTGAAGAGGAGACAAAGTTGTGAAGCATTAGAATGTCTGGAGGCCTGGGAACGATTATTCCAGATTGGGCAAGGATTGCAGGATAGCTCTAATTGGAGATTCATGGTATTTAACTGTGAGGTGTTAGATGCAAGGAGTCTATGAAACACATGGATGATTATTTTAAGCAAAGTTGAATATAATGATGAGGTTAACGTCTATTGATAGGATATGGAGGTGGATTTCAAAAATGATGATGCAGGTGCCCAGGTGTAGGCTATGACCTTTGTTGTATGCCCCCAGGCAGAGCTAAAGACAGAGCTGTAGGATGATGGCATACAAACCATGATAGTGGACAAACTGTAATGTGAAGAAATAATGGAAAATGGAGGCTCAGGACTCCCAACCCTGGCAGATGAGACAAGCCCACCAACGTGCAATATCTCAATGGGCAGAGCTAGGGATAGAGTAGCAGGCTGATGGCAGACAAACCATGATGTGAAGAAATGATGGAAAACTGAGGTGCATGACTCCAAACCCTGGCAGACAGGATAAGCCCACCTTCACTTGATACTGCTAGATAGAGCTAGGGACAGAGTTGTAGGTTGATGGCAGACAAACCATGTGGTGAAGAAATGATGAAAAATGGAGGAGCAGAACTCTCAACCCCGGCAAACATGACAAGACCACCTCTGCTCAAAACCTCAACAGGCAGAGCTAGTGACAGAGCTGCAGGTTGATGGTGGACAAACCAGGAAAAGGGAGGGCTCCAAGACAATATCCACAGGAGATGCAGACATTCCAGGTTGAAATTGCAGGAAATGGGAGCCAGGACATGCAGAGCACCATGAAAGTAGGAATGGAGGACTAGAACCAAGCACAGGGATGCAATACAGCACAGAAAGGCTGTTTTGTGTTTTTTTTGTGTGTGTTTTTTGTAATTAGGTGATAGAGACATGATGCAAGTTCATGGAGCAAGAGGGTAGACAACACACAAAGAAAGAGGTGCTCCTATGGTGCCACAGTGGTGTGGAGTGTCCCAGTTTTGATTGTATCAGTTGCTCCCACAAGTACTCTCCCTAACCATGCATTGAAACTCCATGTTTGACTTCTTCATGGTAAGTCATTACTGAAATATGAAAGCCTGCTCTTCCACATAAATTCCCAGAGAATGTATACGGAGAGATTAACACTGTATGTATCAGATGCAGACCTGTATCCGATGCATGTAGAACTAGAGAGAATTTAGAAGCAGGGATGAAATGAAATATAAAATTGAAACATCCTTCTTGGTAGTGCAGGTTTATATCTTGAGCAGTTATCATTCACCGAGAGGTCTTACGAATTTGAACATTTTTTTCCACCCAGAGCCACCACCCATAACATGTCAACCAAGCTGATTACGGAATCCATAGAACCTGATATTAGCCAGACCAGATTATTGCCTCCAGCTCTAAATGAAACAACTCAGATTTCAAAGAAGAGAATGTTGCTATCTGATGAGGTGCTTTCAGAGATATCCTTCATCAGAAGGTCATGAAGCAACAAGAATGTTAGAGTCATTGAGCACAATAAGACATGGGGTCACTAAAATTCTAACAGATGCCGGTAAACAGAAACTGCGGGTGCCATCCGAACAAACATAAAATTATTGTATAGTTATGTGGAATCATGTGGAGTTGCTCATGTCCGTGGCTTCATGTCTTCAGTAGAATGGACAGGGATGAAAGTGCAATGGCTGGTAAACAAGGCACCCACAGGGAAAAAGCCCTTGCATGCTGCATTGGACGGAGCCTTGCAAGCAGAACCACAGGGGCATCGATGGAAAATGGAGGTGGTGTGGTTGCCATGAAGGAGCCCAAAAGGGAACAGCATAGCAGGGGAAAAACGGACACCATAGAGGAAAACAAAGAGGCAGTGGGGGCTGGGAATGGAAAGGGGGAAGGGGCTTGACACAGCTGGCTAAGGAGCCAAGGCTCCTACCACCCAGATAGTCCACTGGGCAGTGGTAGAACAGCAAGAATGAGGACTCCGGGTGGAGCAAAACAAGGGCAGTGTCAGAACTGGACACAGATTCCTGAGCATGTACCTGCGATAGGGTTGACAGATACCGAAGAACAGATAGCACCTCCAGATCCAGCCACACAGCACAAAACAGGGAGTTACAAAGGCAGGGCAGCAGCTCACAGAAGTATGATGGATGTAGAAGGAAACAGAAAGGAACCAAGTTCCAGGTGGCAGCAACAGTTTTAATGAAAGATAACAGAGCGATGGAAAACAAGCAAAGAAAATGCAGAGCAGCAGCGGGGAGAAGTCACAGATGGGCAGAATGCCCAATCTGATTTTGAAATGCTCCAAATTGAACTATGGAAGTGTCTGTCTTAAGTGGGGGATGTGGGAGGAACTATTTCTCCCACATCGAACTGCGGGCTTTTAGCTCTTCCATAGAAAACAGTTTTTCACTGAGAAAGTAGTAGAAAAGTGGAACACTCTGCACAATGAAGTGGTTGGAGCAAAAGAAAACAGTAGCAGGGTTTGAACAGTGGTGGGTAAGACACAAGTTGGCATAGGGGTAATGAGTGACCATTAGGGGACTCAGTTTAAATGGTTTAGTAGGACAAATGATAGATTTCTGTTTCTATGTTTTTAAACTGGTCATCTGACACTCATTAGGAGCACACACACACCTATTTTGGCACTTGGAAATGTTCTATGACAATTGAGAATGCTACTAGTTTTATCCAACTTTAAGAAAATACTTGCTCATTTCAATATGCCATGCACAAACTTTTGAGAATTCTAAGGAATATTGTTTAATCTGTTTATGAGTCCACTGCATGTTCTGTGTAATGTGCTGCTCCAAGATGATGCAGCACAATAGACTTTTCCACCCCCAGGGTGGTGAGGGCTAAACTGAAAGAAGGCCTCCCCAGGTTCCCCTCGCTGCACACCCGGTCCGAAGTTCCCCAGCTGGCCATTGGAAGGATCATGAGGGCTAAACTGAAAGAAGCCCTCCTCAGGTTCCCCTCACTGCATACCCAGTCCGAAATTCCCCAGCTGGCAATCGGAAGGGTCGTGACGGCCAAACTGAAAGAAGCCCTCCCCAGGTTCCCCTCGCTGCACACCTGGTCCGAAGTTCCCCATCTGGCCATCAAAAAGTACGAGACAGAGAACTGCATCAATTTAAATCTTGGTACCTTTTTCCTGCTCATCCTGGGTGGTCTACTGAGAGACTATGTGGTTTTTATAGCTAATAGTACAGTTGCTGAGCCTGTGACTTTGTTACTAAAGCCTGGCTAGTTAATATTACTAAATACAACTCTTGTTGCAGCCCGTTAGTTTTTAGAGAAAATCCTGTCAACTAAGTGTAATTTATTGAAGCAGACACTGCAGCTCACTTCAACCTGCTGCTGCTTGTTGGATTTTTGCCTACCCACCCATCCCCCACCCCTCCACAGTTTAAATGCACCATTTGACTCTGCCCATTCTGGCTCTCTGCCAGTGCCCATTCTGTCTCTGCCTTCTGCTGCTCTCTGCCTGATATTCATTGGGCTAGGCAAACCTGCCACTCCTCTCACCACTCAAACCTACATGCCTCTGATTTTAGAACTACACAAAACTCATGCCATAATCTAATTTCAATAGGGTGTTTCTTGTTTCCCTTCCTATTCATAGGTTGAACTCGAACCAGGCCTCGGCGTTTCTTCTACTCTCTCCCATAATTATTTTAAAACATACCTTCCCACTTGTTCAGTCAGTCCCTTAATTAGTTTATTTTTTTAATTTTACTTTCAGTCATTGGATACTTTAGGTACCTTTACAAAGTGATAGCCTGAATATTAACATGCAGAGCTGCTTTACTTGAGTACAGGCAGTACTGAGATTCTGTTTAACCTGCATATTTTGGCTTATTGTGCAGTACATCGACCTGTGCCTGCCACTCATTTTATCCTTAAGTGCCCCTATATTGTTGCATGGGATCTAAGAAAGGACATTAAGCTAGGTATTGTGTGGCCAGGTCCCAATTTACACTCCTATCATGACACTTGATTGACGCTGGCAGCTGTGATCTTTTTCCCCTAGTCTTCCACTAAGACAAGGCCGACGACCAGGGAAAACAGCCAGTAATATAAAACAAGGGGGTTCTCCAGCAGGCACCTACCCTCAGTTTCCAACTTAATAACTGATTCCACCAGGAGACATACTGGTCTTCCAACATTGCCCCAGAATACTCTTTATACAACTATGGCACCACTTGCCTTAAGTCCAACTGGACTAGTAACTCACCAGCCTCTCTCCCAAATAGGGGTATACTCCTGGCCCTCGTATACATACTGTCTCTCCTCTGGGTGGACATGTGCTTAGGGGAAGGACTTCTTGACCCCATGAGGCAAACTCTCAGTGACCCTGAGCCTTGTGCTCAATACTACTGGACCTCTCCCACAACTATAAATGAAAGCTTCATAGCACACGAGTCGGTAAAGCGTGGCTTCTATTATGTGGTGATACACAATGCACGCAGAAGGCTCCACAGCCTTTCAAAACCTTCAATTAGGCAAGTGTTAGCTCAACTACTTGCTCTTCTTCTGCTCCATGGAGGAGACATTCAGCCTAACCCGTGGCCCTCTCTAGACAATTTCCTTGTATCCACCCCCCAGGAACCTCACTGGGCATCACTGAAAGGCTTAAGGATAGTGCACATGAACATATGTAGCCTTAGACCTAAAATCCATGAGGTCCAAGCCTGGCTTAACCTCTACAAGCCAGATGTCCTTGCAATCTCAGAGACCTGGCTCAAGGCCCATATTCATGACCACGAGATCATGATCCTTGGGTACAATACCTTCAGACAGAACAGGGCAGGAAAGAGAGGGGGAGGGGTCCTAATCTATACAAAAGACACTGTAAATGTGAGTCTACTAAAGCCCAACCTTGGTAGCTGCCAGGACATGGAGTCTATAGTCATCCGCCTAACCCTTGGTAATGCTAAGCATCTCACCATCAGCTGTGTCTATAACCCTCCTAAGAATGCCCAACTTGCTTTTGAGGGCATCACCAAATTGATTGGCAGTGAATTAACCAATGCGCTCCTAATAATGGGAGATTTCAACCTGAACTGGGCCACTGGCCCCAACAAGGTCCTCAAGGGTGCGATCTAAGATGCAAACCTGGAACAGGTCATCTCTCTACCTACCAGACTTAATTATAAAACAGGGAGCCATACTACTCTTGACTGGGCTCTGGTATCTAACTCCCTCAGCATACAGAACGCAGGTATATTGGCTGACACCATTAGTGATCACTCCTCAATATTCTGTATTTGGAAGAACAGAGCACCAAAGATTCCCCCCAGGATACTCACAGTACATGACTTCTCCAATTTCATGCCAGCAAAATTTAATGACTACCTAAGTAGCCTGGACTGGAGCCCTATTAGACTCCTCCCGACATTGGACAAGGCCCTTGCTTACTTCCAAAACTCACTCCTCAATGCGGCATCTCTCTTTGCCCCCTTCAAAAAACTTTGTACAAAAGGAGGCTGCCATAAATGGATCTCCCACTCTGTGAAATCTCAGATGAAAAGAAGGGACAAGGGTTGGAAGAAATTCTGGCTCTCTCACCTTCCTGCAGACCTATTTACTTACAAAACCCTAAGAAATAAATGTAAGCTAGACATCAAACTTGCCAAAAAGAAGTATGTAACCCACCTTTAATGGTCTACACTGGGGAACCCCAAGTTTTTCTGGGCACAAATCAACAAACTGCTTAAGGCCAACTCCAAGGAGGCACAAGGTCAAATTGAGGAACAAGTACAGTGTATCAGTGATTGCCAGTTTATAGCCTTAGCAATCAACCACCACTTCACCAACCTTAATGCATACAAGGTAGGGCTACCAACACCCATGCCTGTACAGACCTTTGATGAATCCCCCAGTCTGAACAGACCCCAATTTCACCTGAGAATGGTCAAGGTGAATGAGGTCCATAAACTTCTGATAGCCCTCAAACACAAAGGCTCTGGTGGCCCAGATGGAATCAGCCCGAGGCTACTCCAGGAAGGTGCGCTGTCCCTGGCCAAACCTCTGATCTGGATCATCAACAGGTCTTTACTTGAAGGTTATGTTCCATACCAGTGGAAGGCTGCCAACGTGGTCCCCATTTACAAGGGTGGCTCTCGTGAACAAATTGGCAATTACAGGCCCATCTCCCTGCTGTGTACCCTGGCCAAATTGCAAGAAAGGCTAGTTTATGGGCAACTGAGAGACTACCTGGAGCTCCATCAAATCCTAGCCCCTTCACAGCATGGCTTTCAGGCAAACCATGGAATAGACAAGGCACTCATCAAACTCACAGTGGAGCTATTCAGGGCAATGGATGAAGGCATGTCAATGGGTGCGATCTTCATAGACCTGTCCAAGGCATTTGACCTTGTGGACCACAACCTTCTTCTTACTAAGCTTCAAGGCATTGGGATTGATGCCCAGGCCCTAAACTGGTTCAAGAGCTACCTCTCAGGCTGCTCTCAGAGGGTCTTTTGGAAAGGAGAGCTTTCTGCCCCTTTACCCATCAAGAAGGGTGTGCCTCAGGGCTCAATTCTTGGCCCTCTCCTGTTCTCTCTTTTCACAAATGACCTAAACTAGCACTGTGGGGATAGCTCAGAAGTTCAATATGCAGACAATACTGTCGTATTCCGAGCCAGGTCCACACCACATGATCTGGGCCCCCTCCTACAAGGGGACCTAAACACACTCGAGACCTGGCTCACATCAAACAGAATTATCCTCAAAAGAGCAAAAACTAAAGCCATGCTGTTTGGTCCTAGATCCCTTGGCCAGGAACAGACCAGTTCCCTAAAATGTACTAACCTTGGGGATAAACGAATAGATGTAGTTGACAACATAAAATAACTAGGGCTAACTATTGACCAGGGTCTCACCTTTAAGCCCCACATTGACCAGGTAACAAAGTCTATCCACATCAAACTTGGCACCATGCACAGGCTAAAAAAACAACTTATCCTAGAGGCTAGACGAGCAATTGTCTCCAGTGTCCTCCTACCCACATTAACCTATGCTGCCCCGGTAATCTAGGGCATGGCAAAGGGCGAGGTTAGCAGGCTTCAGGTCCTGTACAACAAGGTTGCAAGGTTTGTGACAATGTGTCAACCAAGAAGCCACCCCTGCATCTCACTAGCCCAGTTGCAACGGCCTTCTTTCGAGGCTCGTCTACAGTATCCCCTGCTCTGCCATACATACAAATTGCAGAGCCTGGTGGCCCCACCAAGCCTAACAGGAATAATATTGGCTAAGCCTAATTCTCGAATGCTCAGGACCTCAGGTTGGTCCCTACTGGCAATCCCCATAATCAAGACTCACAAGGGAGGCAATTCCTTCACTCTCACAGCCCCTAAACTGTGGAACACTCTCCCACCTCTAATACAGGAAGCCACCTCAATACCAATCTTTTGCACTAGGCTTAAGTCCCATTTACTTGGGACAAGCTCATGCCACTGTGAGGGTATAGGATAATCACCCCCGATCCTAATCACAACACCCATCCCCCCTCACTTCTCACCTTAACCTACATTAAATCATGCCTTAAATCCTTAAATCTGTCAAGTGTTACACTTATGGTCTATGATTTGAATAATTGCCTGTACTGTTATCCTCATTATCTTGTCTACTTCTCGTAACCCTGTATCACCTGACTGTATGTATTATATTGCTTCTGGATCACCTGATTGTGTGTATTGTATTGCTTCTGTTCCCTGGGTCGCCCCTGAAAAAGGGACCTTCGTGGGTACCTGGTCATCAAAATTCAATAAATACATAAATAAATATTTTAAATACAATACAAAAGAATCCTTATGCATCAACTCTCAGCTGAGATTATGAAAGGTACCCTACCCCCGAAGTGCCCTAATGCTACTATAAGACTATTTTATTTTTTTAATAATGAATTTTATCCTGTAAAATGCAAAGGTTCTTTCTCATTGGGGTTTTCAGCAGATATCCTATCCCTTTTATGAGTCCACCAGTTAGAATGCTATGTGCCAGATATTCAAAACTGTGCTCCGGGGCTAAATTATCACTACCCGGCAGCCAAACTTAACCCAGAGCAAAATGCAAGCTATATTCAAAAGGAATAGGCCAGAGCAAATCCAGCTGAATATAGCAAGCAAAGGATGCTGGGCAAACAGGTCCAGAAAGTAAAGGGCAAACATAGCCTGGGAATAAGACAGCATTGAATATAACAACAGGGAAGTGCACACTGCCACTGCAGCTCATTAGACCCTGGTGAAAGCCAGTGGTGCAGATGGAGAACATTGTGTGTGATTGCACAGAGATGGCTCATCTGCAAACAACAATGTAAGCTACACACTGCAGAACTGTGCTATGCTGAAGTGAGGTTCACCCAGGCTAACCTGATTGCACAGTGCTAACACATTAGCCCGGGGCAAATTGGTTATCCCAGGGCAAAAAGGGAGCGATATTCAAAGCTCCCAAGCAAATGAGCATACTTAGGTAATCTGTGGGCAAACAGGTATATTTGCATCTTATTAGCTGCTGCTTAGCATACATTACCATGCGATTTGCCCTGTGCTACTGCATGGAACACACAGCACCACCTATTGGTCAGAATGGAAGTACAGGCTAGATGCTGCAGGCCAAGTCATGCCTACAGCATCCCCTGTTGGTCAGAATGGAAGTACAGGCTGGACGCTGCATGCCAAGCCATGCCCACAGCATCCCCTGTTGGTCAGAATGGAAGTACTGGCTGGATGCTGCAGGAAATGGGTGCTGGCAGGCACAAGCGGTGCATACACCTGACCCCTGCAGCACTGCAAGCAGCTCAGAACAGTAGAACAGTAGATAGGGACATGTCTGTCACCATATAGACATGTATCCGTAGCCATGTATATATATATGGGTGTGTATATATATATATATATATATATATATACACACACACACATATATATATAAATATATATATATATATATATATATATATATATATATATATATATTTATTTATTTATTTATTTATTTGATGTATCAGGTTTATAACCTTTGAGCCAGAGGCTCATTTACAAAGATACCTCGTCACATTTAGGAGAGAAACTAATACAGACAGGGTATAACAACAATTGGATTAAGCATGTGTTACAGACATTTGTCACAGACATTATTTGCAGCATTTGGATGTAGATATTTACAGATATTATTTACAGTATTTGGATGATGATATTTACATCATCACAGCAGAAAGACAATGTTAGCTTGAAAAAGCATCTAAACAGAGTAGTCAGTCCTAGTCATGGGTTTGGTATTATTGATGGAGGTTGCAATCCATAATGGACTTTGTCAGAGAATTTGGATCAGAGTAGGTGTGAGAGTGAAATGTTAGTTGCAGTTAAAGGAGCAGATATTGAAGAGATGGTTGCAAAGAGTGGTTTTGAAGTGGGCGATCTTGGATGCACTAGTGATGGTGTTTGGGAGTGCATTAAACCATGTGGTGGCCCTGTAGTGGAAAGATCTCTGGGTAAGGGAGGTTTTTACCCTGAGTGCAACCAGTGGGGCTTTCTCTGAGTTGCGGGTGGAGCTAGTGGGGTTGGCAGGATGAAGAGAGGCAGTGACCCCAGGGGAGGAGAGTCCAAGCAGTATTTTCTTGGATAGTATGCATGTCTGGTAGCGGAGCCTTTCATCGAGTTTGAGAAGATTGACAGAGGTATAGATGGAGCAGGTGTGAGTGAGCCTAGGTGTGCCAGTTATGAGCCTGCAGGCCTTGTTTAGGGAGACCTGGATTTTCTGGAGTGCGGAGTTATCTGCTGCCCCATATACAGGGAGCCCATAGTCCACTAGGGACAGTCCCTGATCATATATAAGTACTGCCTGCATCCAAATGTGCACTGGGAGACAGCCCCACCCCCACAACAGTGGCACCCCACAGCGGTCATGGGTGCAATAACAGTGGTGTATGCCACGACTGCATGGAACAGGCATGAAGCAAGGGGGGGGGACATAGGCCGTAGGCATACTAGGATCCACAATGGCACAATATTGTTGGGGACTGGGAAGGCTGGGTGGACCAAGCAGTGCATCTGAGCCATCAAGGGTCTGTTCCTATAAGTGCACGCACCCTGGTAGTCTAGTGCCCCCATCATGATTCCTGATCCGGTAGCTGCTCGAATGACTATATTCCCTGGCAGTCTAGTGGTCCACCCAACCCCCTGCATGACTCCTGACCTCCGTGCCCCACAGAATATCTTAATAATAATAATATTAATAATATAAGAAGGCAGTATAGCATAGAGGTTTGCAGCTCTAAGCTGCAAACCTGGAGACCTGGGTTTGACTCCCACAGCCCCCCACTTGCATACTGTGTGACCCTGAGCAAGTCACTTAACTTCCTTGTGCTCCCAGGTCGCACCTATAAACAAGCTTTCAGCTCAGTGTGTCTCTCCTGGTTAAAAGCAAAACAACACTTGCATAAAACACTTGTAATATCCCTGGTAGTCTAGTGGTTCCCACCACCCCCCAGCATGTTTCCCAACCCCAGTTCCCTACAGAATCTCTTTATTTCCCGGTAATCCAGTGGTTCCCCCCTGCACATTTCCCGACCCCCATTCCCCGCAGAATCTCTTTATATCCCTGGTAGTCAAGTAGATTACCAGCAGTGCTGCCCGCACATCCCATCCATCTACCAGGAATGGAGCTAGTGAGCCAGCTCAACCTTCCACACCACCACCACGGCTGGCCACCGACTGAGGAATGAATGAATGAGCTGTACTGCATTCATTACAGTACAGCTCATTCATTCCTCAGTCAGCGGCTGACCGTGGTGGTGTGAGGAGAGCTGAGTTGGTCACCGGCTCCATTCCTGGCAGATAGATGGGATGTGCGGGGAGGCTGCAGCGGTGGGGGTCACTTGACTACCAGAAATAAAGAGATTCTGCAGGGAATGGGGGTCAGGAACTGTGCTGGGGAGTGCGAGGTACCACTAGACTACTAGGAAATAAAGTGATGCTGCAGAGAGCAGGAGTTGGGAAACATGTTGGGGGTGGGGGGAACCAATACACTACAGGGAAATAAAGATATTACAATGGGGAATGGAGTTGAGATACAAGCTGGGGTTGGGGGGAACCACTAGACTACCAGGGAAATAAAGTGATGCTGCAGGGAACAGGGGTCGGGAAACGTGCTGGGGGGTTGGGGGAACCAATAGACTACCAGGGAAATAAAGATATTACAATGGGGAATGGGGTTGGGATACATGCTGGGGTTGGGGGGAACCACTAGACTACCAGGGATAAGATAATATTCTATGGGGAATGAGGATCTGGGATCATGCTAGGGGGTGGGTGGGGACCACTAGAACACCGGGGATTGGTATTGCTGGTACTGGACATGGGGGTCGAGATTCGTGATGGGGGTTTGGGGCACCACTGCTATTAGCACTGCATTAAAAGCAGCTTTTTCTCGGCTTTAACTAGCACCACGCTACAAGTCACGCTAATGCCTGTAGTGTGGCGCTATGCTTTTGAATATGCCAGTGTGCCAGCATTCAGAGCCCCCTCCCCTCTGTCCCTCCCCTGCATACATTATGGTTAGCATCGGCGCTAACACCTAGGGCTGGCACTAACTGTACCTTTCAATATTGCAGTCGGACGCAAGGTCAGCGCTAGTCCAGCACAACGGCTTTGCGCCCAGCCCTGAGCTTTGGAATATCTGGGCCATTATTTCTAATGATTGTTTTAGAACCAGTGTTGAGTTTACATTCCCATGTTACATGATATGTTCTCCTTTTGAGACCTAATGTCCCATCTTCTCCCAAATTTGTGTGATGAAAGATCAAAGGGCATGATATAAACTCCCTGTGCATCAGTTTACCCAGCTGTAACAATAGAACCTTGACCCCAATGAAAAACAAGATGGTTTATCTTAGGACAGCTATGCATGGTAAATGGATTGTAAAAATAAAGATAACACAAATAAATAAGTAATCAGTGACTGTAGATGAATAGCAAGGGACGGAGCACCTGTTTAGATATCAGTATCCTAAGTAATAAAGGCTGGACTGGCTTTGAGACAAAATTTCTTTGCATGTTACTGCAGTTGAGTTTTGTTTCTTCCAAATCTGATTTATTTTGCTGGTGACCTGATCCCATCTGTAAATCCTGCAATCTGTTGTCAAGATTTATGTCTATGGCCCTGATTAACTGTTCTGGTTTGGAAACGCATTGTCTATGATACAGTACACACACAACATCTTATTGAAGCAGTCGCACCATTGGTAGGAGAATATGCTGGAGTTTTCCTTATACCGTTTATAGTAATAGTCTGTTCACTCATAGTACATTTTTTATTTATAAAGGAAGATGCCAGTGCGTCATATGATACAATGGAGCTAGCGATAATGCAATGCAGTAACTTGCAATAAATGACACATTGCAAAATGCTGCACAAAAAAGTGCTTTATTGCAATTGAATCATACCATTTCCTGCAGCATACTCAAGACCCCTACTGCTCTGCAGCACTTTGTCCTGATTTCTGCAGCAGGGCTCCTAGGTTTCTGTGGCAGTATTTTCTGATTTCTGTGGCATGACTTATTCATATCTGTGGCAAAATGCAGTCCTGTCTTTGGCTTAAATACAATGTGATGCCATAGATGACACCACATCCTGAGCATATAGGAAGGGCTTCAGTATAAACAAGATGGGGACAGAAACCAAGTACTATAGAAAAACTGTACATTTGAATGAAAATTCACCAAGAACAATACATTCCATTGCAGTATATATATTCGGCATGATGCAAATTCTGCAGAAAATTTTGTGGCTGTGGAATTGCAGAATTCTAAGGGACTTGAGTATACTGTAGCATTTTGTGATATGCTGCAGCATTACATTGTTGCAAATCTGGCTGGTGCAGTTGTATATCGGTCTGTCTGTCTATCTGTCTATCCATCCCTCTATCTCTCTCTCTCTCTCTCTCTCTCTCTCTCTCTCACTATATTTGCTCTCTCTCTTTCTATTATACGGCATGGTTGTGCCAGAATATAACGGTTGAGTAAGCACTTTAAGTAACTATGCCCCCAGTAAACCAATGTACTTGAAATCTGGAAGACACAGAGTTATTACCAGGATTTCTAGATCCTGAAAATTATGTGGCAGTTGGTTCACTGGGGGCATTATCTGGGATCGGACAGACTTTGATCCAAAGTGACATTGCAGAAAATACCCGACCTAGATGACCCAATACCAGGGTAGTTTGTATACACGGGGATACCCATCACTATCCAACAACTTTTCTAAATCTGACTGTACAAGGAAAAACTCATTATTTACCAGCAGGCCTTGTACCAAGACTCCCAGTGACTGTGGTCATCGGAAACATTTATCCAGACTTTGAAACATTATTAAAAGAGGATAATAAACTCTCTGCAGTGACCACGAGGGCACAGGCAAAGAAAAAAAAGTTTAAAGTATGTTTTAACCCTTTGAAGATGTTCTGGGTCTCCTAGGAAAATCAGATGGTCCAGAGCAGAGAAAAGGACAAGTAAAGCAGCATTGCACTAAAAATCATTGTAATGTCCACCAAGATTATCCCTTTGAAAAGACATTTGAAAGTTGTGATATAGAAAAAGAACAATTACTTAACAAATCGCTAACCTCTTTTTTTTTTTACATGTGGACAAAGATACAGGAAAAAGTTCTCTGCAGTACACGTTGAAAGAAATGTGTTGTATAGGGTATGTGTCAATCCCAGCACTGGGTAATTACAAACACGCAAACACATGAATCATCCAGCAGAAACAGGCCTCATGGTCTATCAAGTCTGCTCGTTTGCACAGCTAGCACCCCTATTTTGCAGCTGCCCCTTCCTCCCTCCCTTTTTCCATCTTTGGAAATAACCATATCATCCCCCTTACCCTGTCCCATGCTTCTTTGAAACTACCCACCATCGTACAGGATACCACCCTCTCTGGTAGAGAATTTCATTTTCACACCACCCTCTGTGAAATAATGCCTCCTCATCTCCCTCCTAAAACTGCTCAATCTTAGCCCATGCCTTCTTATGGCACTCCCCTTCCTGAGTCGAAATAACCCATCTGTGTCTGATTTGTTGACCCCCTTCAAGTATTTGGAAGTCTCAGTCATATCACCCCGATCCCTCCTCTCCTCCAGGGTGTGCAAGCCCAAGTCATTTAGTCTATCCTCGTAGGTTTTGTCTTCTAACCCCTGGATCATCTTTGTCTCCCTATGCTGCACCCCTTCCAGGAGCCTGATATCCTTCTTAAGATATGGATGCCAGTACTGCATGCAGTACTTCAAATGCGACCTGGCCAAGGACCTGTACAGGGGCAGGATCACATCCCTATGTCTGGATGAGAAACCTCTAGTGATGCACTCCAGCATCCTGTTGGCCTTAGTTGCTGCCCTCCTGCACTGAGCAGAGTTATTCATGCTCCCCATTACTATCACTCCTAGGTCCTTCTCCTCCTCAGTAATACCTAGCCAAACTCCATCCAACCAATACTCCCTCCTCAGGGTCTTTGCTTCTAGGTGCATAACTTTGCACTTCTTGGTGTTGAAGCCCAATTGCCACATCTCTGACACTCCTCCAGTTTGGACAGGTCCCTTGAAGCCTCTGCCACCCTTCTATATCATCCACTACCCCCATCTTTGTATCATCCATGAACAGGATGATCCTGCTCCCAATTCCATGCATGATATCCAATATGAATAGCCCAAACAACACTGGTCCCAACACAGATCCTTGCTGCACTCCACTCATGACAACCCTAGGAGATGAGAGTTCCCCCCCACCACCATCCATTGCATCCTACCCTTTAGCCACTTCACAATTCAATTTACCATCTTTGGCCCTACCCCCACTTATTTCAGTTCCCCCCCCAGCTGCCTATGTGGCACTGAATCAAAGGCCTTGCTGAAGTCCAAGTACAGGACATTCACTGCATGGCCCTTATCCAGTTCCCTCATCACCCAGTCATAGTAATCTATTAAGTTTGTTTGACAGGATCTCCCTGTGACAAACCCATGCTGTTGCCCATCCTGTAGCCCATTATCTACCAGAAAGGTCACTAGTGTCTCCTTTAGGATCACTTCTATAAGTTTACCTTTGATGGAAGTGAGGCTAACAACTCTGTAATTGCCTGGCTCATCTTTGGGCCACTCTTGTTGATAGGCACCATGTGAGCCAACCTCTTATCCTGTGGCACTCAACCCATGTCCAGGAAGGTGTTTGAACAGGTCTGCTAGCGGCATAGCCAACACATCTGCCATCTCCTTCAACATCCTGGAGTGAATACTGCCAGGACCCAGTGCCTTATCCACCCATAGAGCTTTCAGCCCCTCCAGAAACCTTCTCCCCATAATCACCCCATCAGTCACCCTTGCCCCCTGTGTCCCTCTCTTCTCCCTCGTGAACATAGAGCAGAAGTCGTCATTCAGTGCCTCGGCCTGCTCAGCCCCCTTCTCTACCCCCTCTCTCTTGATCGTCACTATCTGGTCCCTGCAGCTCCCCTTTTCACTTACATATCTAAAAAAGTCCTTCTCCCCTTCCTTGATGTCCCAAGCAAGCCTCAGCCCCCTGGAGGCTTTGGCCACTCTGACCAGCTTAGTACCCTCCCTGGCCCTCATCAGATACAACTCCCTGTTCTCCCCCATCCCTGTCCTCTTGAACCTTCAGAAAGCTAATTTCTTTGCCCTCACCCCCTTCAACTCTTCGCTGTTCAGCCAACATGGCTTTGTAGCCCTGCTCCTCTTGTTCAAGGTCCTGGTGCATGCTTTTGTAGCCTCCCTCACGTCAAGTTTGATGTTCTCCAACTTCTGTTGTACATGCATTTCTGGCCAAGTTCCCTCTAGGCGCCCCTTCAGGATTTCCTACATCCTCCCAAAATCTGCTCATCTGAAGTCCACCACACTTGTCCCTGAACCTACAGCCTCCCTGCTAAGACAGAGCGTGTATCATACTTAATGGTGGTCACGTCCAGCTAGAGGGCCTTCCACCTGTAGCTCCCTCACTGCCACCCATTTATTAGTACCAGGTTCAATGTATTTCCTAAATCAGTTGGCTCCCTGACCAACTGCACCAGAAGATTATCCTGGAACGCATCCAGCAAAAGTTGCTCCCTGACATTTGAGGTTGCTGGGGTGCCCCAGTCTACAGCAGGCAGATTGAAGTCCCCCATGATCACCACCTTCCCTTTTTACATACTTGACAGATCTCTTTGGCTAGCTCCCTATCCACTTCCTCAGTCTGAGTAAGTGGCCTATACACCACTCCCAGTCTCAGCTTCCTACCTTTAGCATCCAGGAACTGCATCCGTAGTACCTCTGTACTCCCCCTCCTCCTCATCTCTTGTACATCGGATCCCATCCTTCACATAGATTGCCACCCCCCACCCCTCTGTCCTTCCTATATAATCTGTACACCGGGATCACCAGATCTTAGTTCTGGTAGTGGGTGGCCCAAGTTTCCGTGATGGCTGCTATGTCCAACATCCTGTCAGCTAAGAGAGCCTGTAATTCAGCTATTTTGTTCCCCAGGCTCCTCACATTCAGGGAAACCACCATCCACCCAGCTCCAATCCTTTCTCCACCCCTCCTTCCCTCATCCTGACTCTTCCTCTGAGTCCCACCCTGTAACAATCACTGTTGTAATGGGAGGAGTCATCTCATTCAGCTCCCCTAACTGGCAACCCTGCATGCTTGCTACGCACTTGCCTCCACTCTTATTAGTTTAACCCCCCCCCAGTAGTAATGTAATCCTCCAGATTACGCTTAAAGATCCCCTGCCCAGCCCTGCTCAAGTGTAATCTGTCCCTTATGTGGAGGTCACTGTTGTCCCATGTGGTCCCCCAACCGCCCACCAACCCATACCCTTGAGCACTACACCACCCACTGAGCCAAGAGCTGAACTCCACAATCCTTTCTTTCCTCATCCTGCTTGCCCTGGGTACCAGTAGCACTTCAGAGAAGGCCACTGAACTCCCTACTTCCATACACAACTTCCCCAGCTCCCCAAGTCTCTCCTTAACTAGCTCCACCGTACTATCCGTCAGGTCATTCATGCCTACGTGCACCACCACATGAGGTTTCTCTCTTCCCCTCTTCACACAGCTGAGCAGTGACTCCCTGCCCTACTTGCTGTCAAATCTGACACAGATTCCACCTTATCTGACTATGCCTTTCCCCTCTCCACCCCATCTGATCTCCTTCAGGTTTGAATCTCCTATCACTACAACTCCACCTCCATTCTCCCTACCATTTGCCAGTATCTATCTTTCTGTTGTCCCAACTCCCTCAGTGCTCATCCACCCTTCCCTGTCCCCCAGCATCTGGAACCTCGCCTTCTGTACTGCCACCTTCCATTATCCATCTGGATGCCCTTCCTTCTATTCTTGCTGCCCTTCTCCCACTGCCAAGCTCTTCAGACATGCCCCCCGCTTCACTAACTAACCCCGCATCCTCCCCTGGGATGCACCTCCCTTCTACTGTTACAGCTCCATCCCCCCTGCCCCTCCATCTACCCCTATCTGTTACACTCTCCCCCTCCACTTTCCTGATGCCCTTCCCATCTGGACAGTTGCCCTCTGCATTTTCTCTGCCCTCTAGTCCCCTTGCCTCTTCCCAGAGAGACCCTCTATCCTCAACTGCCTCTAGTACTAGAACTGCATACCTGTTACTTGAACCCAACCCCCAGCTCCGTGCAGTGCCTCTATTACCATCTGGATTTACCCCCATATTGCTGCAAGGTTTCCTCGCACTCACCTCTATCCACCATGACCCCCCCAGGCACAGTTCCACTGCACCCCCGAGAGGGATCCCAATATATCCCCCTGCTTCCACTCTCACACCTAATCCTCACTAACTACCCCACTAGTCTATGGATCTCTGCCTCCAGATCACCCAACCTGTGGCAAATGGAACATTCCTGTAGCTTTCACAGTATGCCCATCCAGACAGCTGCTCCCAGCCATTGCAGCCCACTATCCTATCCACCCTGGTATGTAGTCTGCCTTCCTTCCCCCTGTGCCAGCCTCCAGTCTCTGGACCCAGCTCCACCCTCTCCTCACATACCACTAGCCTCTGCCCTGCCCCTTGAGTGTCCCTACCCTCTACAACATCCTGGCAGCTCTATCGCCCTTTGCTTCACCCACCTCTAGATTGGCACCTGAGGCCTTGTTGTAGGTGTACACCTTACACTGTTCCTCCCAGAAACTCAGGAACTCAAAGCTAATGCTTTCAGCCTGACAGAGTATTTACCCTCTATGGGCAAATATCCCCTTCCATGACAACTGTGATCATCCCCAACAGAATACCAGACCTGCCTTCTGGCTTAGAAAGCCTTGCTCAGGCAGACACCTGAAATCACCTCTTGTATATTCAAACTAAATAAACCAACTGTCAGTACATGGAGGGCATCTAAGGGTGGGATGGTGGTACCTCTGAAGCATACCTCAATTGCACAGTGATCTCTCTCTCTCTCTCTTATAGGGGACCCAAGTGGGTAAATAATCTCCCCTCTGACCTTCTTGAATGTGGCAAGGTCAGCTCCTTCAAGGCTGGGCTCAGAACTTTCCTAGCCCATGCCTGTATTTGTGAGTGCCCCCCAAAAAACTAGCCAGTAAACTTACACACTCAAAGTGTGCATTGCCTATTATAACTCTAGCACTTGAATTGTCCAAAACAACTCCTCCCACCCACCACTCCTAGAACTACTGTTTAATTATCCCCCTTCTCCACTCACCACCATCACCACACCATGCCCCACCCCCAAACCCCCCCCGCTTACCATCTCCCTCACCATGCCACCCCCCACCTGAACCACTCCCCCCACTCCCTACCCCCCCAGTTGGCATTCATAGACCCTCCTATCCATCAATAATGCCCCTCAGGCTGTCACCCCCCACACCCAGCATACTATCTCCCTCACCAGACCCACCCCACACCTAAACACTCCCCCCTTCACTCTCACCTCCTGCCCACCGCGACCCTCTCTCCCCCAGTCCACACCAGGGACCCACTGTTACAATGACAAAGCCTCCTCAGGCTGCCACTATGTTTCAGCATCAACAAAAAACAAAAAAACTCTTTCTGATGGCCTTACCCCTCTCATGCACTAGCTATGTGAAATGTATCTCTTGTCCTGTGCTGAATTTCTGAACTAACAGTTTTTCTCAAGAATAACTGACGATGAAGTAATCACTTTAAATTATATGGCTAATCTATAACCTAATTGGAAAGTAACTGTTAAGAACATCACTACATTTTTTTATGTATGCTATAAAATACCCATTGTTTGCCATAAAACCATGTAATCATGATATCATAGCACGCAAATGTCTCTGTATACTGCTGTACTGTTAATCTGTTTCTGTTCTTTGTTTTGACTTGGAGCCTTTGTAAATGAGCACTTGGCTCAAGGGTATTAATCCAAAAATGAAATAAATAAAAATAAATAAATAAATATTACACCCTTGAACAATTACCCCACCCAACAGCTGTGTTCAGCCACAGAAAATTTTCTTCTAGGCCATCCAGTACATTACAACCACCTTTGCCCCAGAAGGTTTTGATACACATACAACTGTCCATAAAAAATAAATAAATAAAAAAAATGAATGGAACAACTAGAAACTAGTACAGTAGTTCCTGAACAATACAGTGCCAAGCTAATGTACCTGGCACATGATATCCCCTTAGCAGGTCATGCTGGTAGGGACTGTACTCTTACTAGGTTACTAGAAAGATTCTGTTGGACTATTAAACATAAACAGGTTGCTGGCTACTGCCAGGCCAGTATAGAATGCCAAAAGGTAACCCAAATTGGAAAAAAGGAAAAGGTGCCCCTTAAACCACTCCCCATTGTTAGTACACCCTTTGAAAGAATAGCAATGGATATTGTGGGCCCCTTAGAAAATAGTTCACAAAGGAACCAGTTTATTTTAGTGGTTTGTGACTATGCCACTAAATATCTGGAGGTCATACCCCTAAGAACAGCAACTGCCCCCAAAATAACGGAGGAATTGACCAAGCTGTTTAGCAGAGTGGGTACAGCTAATATTTTTCAAGTCAAACTACCTCTTGCTGGAAGCTGCAATACTGAACACAGGATTTGCAAGAAAGCGAGTTGTGCTCACAACAGAGGGAGGTGAACCTTACAATTGTCTTTGGTTTGTAGCAGATATTCTGCAGGTGGAGGCTACATCTAACTGAAAGGTGAAATAAGGAACTTAGAATTATCAGGAAAAGACAGTCTTGTTACAATTCTTAAGATTTTCAGTGCAGGAAGAGTTTAAACCCTGGGCTAAACATTTGTCACAAATCCTGAAGTAAGTGCAGGTACAGGTTGTGTATTTGACCCAGACAGTAAACTGTTTTTTGTGTTTACCATTGTGTGCCTTAAAAGGAAATTCCAGACTTTCTCAGGAAGTGATTACATCATAGATACTTATCAGCCAATAGCTTTGGTAACAGACCTGAGAACAATAGTATTATAAGCAAGTGTTTTATAGCAAACTCGTCAGAACAGCTAATATTTTTCAAGTCAAACTACCTCTTGATGGAAGCTGCAATACTGAACATAGGATTTGCAAGAAAGCGAGTTGTGCTCACAACAGAGGGAGGTGAACCTTACAATTGTCTTTGGTGTAGTAGATATTCTGCAGGTGGAGCTACTTCTAACTGAAAGGTGAAATAAAGGAACTTAGAATTATCAGGAAAAGACAGTCTTGTTACAATTCTTAAGATTTTCAGTGCAGGAAGAGTTTAAAAGCACAGCTGACTTATTTTGGGACTGACTGCTTTCAGAGCACAAACCACCAGGCTGTTTTGGGGCTGGGGAGGTTTACCTGTGTCTGACTTGGATGTCTGGATTTTTCTCTGTTTGATTAGCAGGATTTTCTCTGTCAAATTGTTGTGTATGGTATCTTGCTGACAGGAAGGCACTCATTGCAGCAGTGGGTCAGAGCTCTTAGCTGATTGTTTTGTGAGGGCACAGTTTAGGCCCAACCCTTCCCACCCACCCACCCACCCCTGGAAATAGTTCCTTTATACCTGGGGTTCTGACATCATTTCTCAAGAGTGCAAGGTATAACAATGTCATATCCTCTCTAGCACACAGCACTGAAAATATAAGCATACACATAGTATAATATATATATTTCTATATAACAAACCAATCAAACACACAAACACACACACACACACACACACAAAAAAGTACATAATCATGTGGGGAGTAGTGCAATGTAATGGCTGTGGGGCAGCAGTCTTCTGGGAGCCTTTCTGGAGGCTGAGATGCTGCCCAATTTGCAGACAACTCTCTGCCCTGAGGGAGGAATTGGCCCATCTTCAGGCCACACTGGACAGCAGTAAGGGAACCTTCCCCAGGCCAGACTGGATGGTAGGAAGGAACCTCCCCATCCAGGGGCACCAGACCACCACCACTACCTCAGAGGTTGCAAAGAAAGCACAGCAGTTGGACCACAGTGGGCTCAGGGAGGTGGAGGATGGTGGAACAGAGGCACACCAGTCAGTTGTTCCACTCACAATCCATACACCATTCTGGGGCACAGCTCCCCATGGATCCACCCACAGAGGAGATTAAGGAGGCTGAGGACACCTGTCACAAGGGAGGCCCACAGGAAGGAGGCAGAGGACATCACAAGGAAAGGAAGCAGCTCTTGGTGGGGACTCAATTATTAGGGGATAGAACTGGGGGAGCAGGGAAAACTGAAGTAAGGTGCCTGCCTAGTGCCATGGCTGGAGGACAGGAAGGCATCCTCAGGATCATGAGAACAGCTGCACGGGAGCCTGAGCTGGATGTCATTGTACACCTAGGGACAAATAACTTGGCTCAACATGAGATTAGAGCAGTGCAGAAGGACTTTGTAGAACTGGGGAGGGGCCTAACACAAGTAGCACACACAGTATCCTTCTCAGAGGTGCTGCCTGTCAATGGCATGAGTGAGGCAAGGGTACTTTGCACCATGAAGTTTAATGAATGGTTGAAAAAATGGTGTGGAGCACAGGGGTTTGGCTTCATTGGGGATTGGGGTTCCACCTGGAGGACACCAGCCTATACTGGCAGGATGGTCTGCATCTGTCCAGGAAGGGAACACGTCTTTTGAGCAATCAGTTTAAATGCTTCATTGGCAAGCTTTTAAACTAGTCAAGAGGAGAGCACTGATAAGCAAGCAGGAAAATCCCAGCCTCTCCTACAAAACAGGGTACTAAATGAGAAAAAGACCGAGGTAGAAAGGTCAGTGGGGATGCTGCAACAGAAGCAAAGCCATCAAAAAATGGAAAGCAATGAGTACCAATGCCTGTAGTCTGAGTAACAAGCTTCCTGAATTAGTGGTCTTGATGGAGGAGGAACATCTGGATATCGTGGCAGTCACAGAAACATGGTTCGCACAAAACCATGACTGGGACATAAACATACCAGGATACACTATCTACAGGAGGGACAGAGAGGGTAAAAGAGGACGAGAAGTAGCTCTTTACGTAAGGGAAGGAATCAAAGCAACAGAACAAAAGGGAAAACAGGGAGGAGAAGAAGCACTGTGGGTAAATTTGGAGACCGGCAATGGCACCACAATCCGCACAGGGATTGTATACAGACCCCCTTCTCAGGGGGAGGAAATGGACAAGAAAATGATATAAAGTATACTTAGTATGGCAGAAAAGGGGAGATATTGCTGATCGGCGATCTGAATATGCCAGATGTTAGCTGGAGTGCAGTTGCAGCAGCCACTTCGAAGAGTGGGGTTATTCTAGATGCCCTACAGGGGGCATGCCTTAGACAACTAGTATTGGAGCGCACTCGAGGGAGGGCAATCTTAGACCTGGTTCTCTCAAATGGAGATGAAGAGGATCACAGATGTAAGTGGGTAGCCATCACGGGAACTAGTGACCATCGAACAGTATGGTTCACAATAAACACAGCAATAAAGTCAAGCCATACAAAGGCAAAGGTACTGGACTTTAGGAGGACTGACTTTGTCAAAATGGGTGAGTGCCTAAGGAATGCACTAGCAAATGGGCAGGAAGGAGGTGGAAGAACAATGGGGAATAATAAAACTGCCATCACAGAGGTAACAAGCCTTTGTGTGAAGCAAATAAACAAAACTAAGCGATGTGAGAAACCACTATGGTTCTCAAAGGAAGTGGCAGTGAAGGTTCAAGAGAAAAAAAGCTTTCAGGAAGTACAAGGAACCACAGAAGGAGCAGGACAGAGAACTGTATCAGTTAAAGCAAAGGAAGCTGGGAAGGCAGTCAGAACAGCAAGAGGCCCAAACTGAGAAAAGATAGCCAACTCAGTTAAGAAGAGGATAAAACCTTTATAGGTACATCAGGGAGCGAAGGAAGACCAAGGAGGGATAGTGAGGCTTAATAAAGGGGAGGGTGGGCAGAGGGTGACTGTGAAAAGGCAGAGATACTAAACAAATATTTTGCTCAGTATTTACAAAGGAAGAGGGAGGTACCTAAAACAAACAGTAGAAACACTCTGGATACAGAAGTTGATACCAGTCCATTTACAGAAGAAAGGGTTCTGAAAGAACTCTTAAAACTGAAGGTGGACAAAGCAATGGGGCCTGATGGGATTCATCCCAGAATTCTAAAAGAACTAAGGGTAGAATTAGTGACACCACTGACTACCCTGTTTAACAAATCATGGGAGGATAGGGTGTTAACCGAGGACTGGAGGAGGGCAGATGTGATTCCCCTTCACAAAAGTGGGAGCAAGGCAGAAGCAGGAAACTACAGACCTGTTAGTTTAACCTCAGTGGTAGGGAAAATGATGGAATCACTTCTGAAGGAAAGAATTGTCGAGTATCTAGAGGCCAGAGGGGCACAGGACCCAAGGCAACATGGATTCACAGCAGGAAGATCATACCAGACAAATCTGATAGATTTCTTTGACTGGGTGACCAAAGTAGTAGATCAGGGAGGGGCTGTGGACACTGCCTACCTAGACTTTAGCAAGGCATTTGACACAGTCCCACACAAAAGATTAATATACAAGTTAGCTAGCCTGGAAGTGGGTCCCAAGATGACAGCCTGGGTAAAACATTGGCTGGAGAATAGGACACAGAGACTAATAGTAAATGGGTCACTCTGAAGAAAGGGGTTACTGGTGGGGTACCACAGGGTTCAGTATTAAGACCGGTCCTCTTCAATGTCTTTATAAGCAACATTGCAGAGGGACTGGAAGGAAAAGTATGTCTCTTTGCAGATGACACAAAGATCTGCAACAGAGTTGATGCACAAGGTGGGGTGGAAAGGATGAAAGGGACTTGGCAAGGTTAGAGGAATGGTCAAAATGTATGGCAGCTTAGATTCAATGCTAAGAAGTGCAAGGTAATGCACCTGGGAAACAAAAACCAAGGGAAGAGTAAACAATGGGGTGAGATACTGACAACAACAAAAATGGAAAGGGACCTGGGGTAGTCATATCAAGATGACCTAAAGGTGGGCAAGCAATGTGAGCGGGCAGCAAGGAGGGCTGGGGGGATACTGGGATGCATAGGGAGAGGCATCACCAGTAGAAAACAGGAAGTTATTATCCCTCTGTACAGACAGCTGGTCAGACCCCATCTGGAGTACTGCGTGCAGTTCTGGAGACCCAGTCTCCGCAAAGACATAGACAGGATGGAAGCTGTCCAGAGGAGGGCAACTAAAATGGTGCAGGGTCTGCACCGGAAGACATATGAAGAGAGACTTAAGGAGCTTAATATGTATAGCCTCGAGGAAAGGAGGGAGAGGGGGGACATGATAGAAACTTTCAAGTACCTCAAGGGAATCAACAAAGTCCAAGAGGGTAGCATCTTTCAAAAAAAGGGGTGTGCAAGAACAAGGGGCACAATTTGAAGATAGAAGGGGGGCGGCTCAGAGGTAATTTAAGGAAGTATTTTTTCACAGAGAGGGTTGTGGATGCATGGAACGGCCTTCCGGAGTAGGCCGTGGAGTCAAAAACAGTGGTGGAATTCAAGCATGCATGGGACAGTCATAAGGGAATTCTAGTGGGCGGGGGTAGGAAGAAGTAGGCTGCTGGTTAACTAGGATCTGCAGCTTATCCAGTAGGCAGGGAAATGGGCAGACTGGGTGGGCCAAGCGGTCCTTATCTGCCGTCAAATTCTATGTTGCTATGTATACCAAAGGAGATTCTATCAGACCAAGGGAGCAATTTCAATGCTGTATTACTAAAAGAGCTGTACCCATTGCTAGAAGTGGTAGCAGTGCATAGATCCCCCTATCATCCACAAACAGACAGGAAGGTCAAAAAATTCAACCTGATTCTTAAACGTATGCTGAAGAAGTTTGTGCAGGAGGAAGAAAAAGATTGGGATAAGTACCTGCCCTATCTTTTGTTTGAATACCGAGAGATACCCCAGGCATCCACAGACTATTCCCCTTTTTCCTTATTATATGCAACAAACCCTTGAGGTCCTCTGGAGGTAATCATGGAATACTGGGAAGAAGGGAAAGATATAGGGAAGACAGGTGTAACAGAATACATGACCCAGTTATGCAAACACCTCTTTAAATACATAGAAATTGCCTATAAAAATAATACCCAGGCACAGACAGAACAGAAATCAAGATATGATCAGTGACTCACACATAAGATGTTTCAGGCAGGGGATAAAGCCTTTTGCTGTTACCGTCAATAGAGAATAAGTTATTGATGAAATGGCAAGGGCCTTATACTGTCATCAGACAGACAGGACCTGTCAACTACAAAATTGAGACATCCGACAAGAAATATTCTAAAAAGGTATATCATGCTAATCTTTTAAAGAAATGGTATGAAAAAACAGTCCCCTCTCTTTTACTTTGTCTTAAAAGAGAAGAAACCTAGATGGAGACAGCCTATCATAGGTTAGAGAAACCAGAAGAGACAGAGGAACTCCAGATAAACCCTGAGCTAATGCTCAAACAAGAGAGAGAGAGAGTTACAACAGGTACTACAGGAATACAAAGCTACCTTCACAAACATTCCAGGAAGAGCAAAAGGACTTGAACATAAAATAGCAGTTACTCATGACAAGTCCATACATCAGAAACCTTATAGACTTCCAAAAAGAAAAAGGGGAGAAGTCACAAAGGAAGTCAGAAAATTGGAACAATCGGGTATCATTGTACCTTACCTCTGTAACCCATGATCATGGTCACTCATTGGATCTGGTGTTCCTGCTGGGGATGGAGATCTCTGACCTGGTGGTAGAGCTGGTCAGATGGTCTGATCATCACACCATAGGGTTCAGTTTTGTGGATACCCCAATGGACCTGCCCCTATGGAGAAGATCTGGTACCATCCTTTAAGAGGTGTGACCCCAGATGGTTTAATGGCTGTGCTGGACCTATCAGGTGTGTCGAGTGAAAGCTTGGAGCCAGGGGATCTGTTACATGCCTATAATAAGGCAGTGATGGTGGCCCTGGATTCCATAGCTTCTGTTCTCATTTTCCCTCTCACCCTTCATCCAAGGTCCCCTTGGATTGAAGGGACCTTGAAGGAGTTGAGGAGAGTGGGATGAAGGTTAGAGAGGCACTGGCAGAAAACAGACTTGACTGATGACAAACTTAGAGTGATGGATCATTATAAGGGCTATCAATTGGCAGTCTCCAATAAGAGGGCAGTGTTCCTGTCCAGGGAGATTGTAGCTGCACAAAATCAACCAGTTCTGCTCTTCCGGACTGTTGACAGACTGTGCAGTCCAATCTGTCTTCAGACTGGGGGAGTATTTTCACAAAATAAGTGTGATGAGTTTGCTCACTTTATCACAGATAAGGTTGCCGCCATCAGATCTGGAATCTGTCTAGCCCCCTCTATTGGGTGTTGTGGAGGTCGGCAGGAGGTTGAGAGCACCCAGTTTATCTGGTCTGACTTTGGCTAGCCAGTGATCACTGACATTGTGAGTATCATCCAGACCTTGCGACCAACCTACTGTAGTTTGGACCCAGGCCCAACGCGCCTCCTTGTAGGGTGTGTTGAGGTAATTGGCCCAGTCCTAGCTGAGATAGGCCAGAGGTCATTGGAGATGGGGGTGTTTCCTGATCCTCTGAAGGAGCTGGTTGTGAGACGTCTCCTTAAAGAAAGCCTCCCTCAACCAGGACTGTCTGGCTAACTACAGACCCGTCTCTAACCTGTTCCTTGTGGGCAAGGTTATTGAGAAGGTGGTTGCATTGCAGTTGGACAATCATTTGTCACCATGATGTCTATGGTCATCTTCAGTCTGGATTTAGGGAGAGGCATCGTACCAAGATGGCACTTGTTTGCTTACTTAATGATCTACTAATAGCAAGAGATCAGAGTACTCAATCGATCTTGGTCCTCCCTGATCTCTCTGCAGTGTTTGACATTGTGGACCATGGTGTGTTGTTGCTGCACCTGCAGGTGATCTGTGGACTGTTGGGTACAGTCATTAGTTGGTTTCTATCTTCCCTTTCAGGTAGGACTCAGACATTGGTGTCGGGGATTTATTCCTCGGCCCCTCTCCCCCTAGCCTGTGGGGTGCTGCAGGGCTCCATTTTGTCACCCACATTGTTCGCAGTGTATATGCTGCCATTGGAAGACATTATTAGGCAGTATAGACTGAGTTTTCACTGCTATGCAGGTGATACTCTGCTGTACATGTCCTTTGTGCCTGAACAGGGTGGAGCTATCTCGGTATTTAACAATTGCCTCTCTGAAATCCAGGACTGGATGAGTGCCAACTGGCTGCAATTGAACCTGGCTAAAACTGAGGTATTGGTCCCAGGTCATCAGTATATGGAATCACCAGCAGGCAGCCCTCCAGCTTTGGCTCAGGGGAGTCCACCTGACAACCTCTGACCAGGTGCAGAATCTGGCATTATTTTTATGTTGATTGTGAGCATGTGCAAGAAACATATGGCAGCAGCTTGCTGCAGAAGCAGGTTGTGGAGGCGTGGCACTGTTGTGGCCAATGCCCCCACAGCCTTTGGAGGCTTGTCCCACTTTTCCCAATGGGGTGGCACACTGCTGCTGACACTAGTTCAGCCAGCGTGCCACAACCTTGTAAGGTTTCAGCCTGCTGCAATCAGGGGCTGCCTCATCATTGCAGCGTAAGACATTCCGCTGCAATGAAGGAGCGACCCGTCATTGCTGGGTGGAACCTTGTTACTGTGATATTGTTTGTGAACATGGCGGCTTGCCACGTGTGCACAAACGTATTAACACCACTGCCGGGGGTGCCCAATCTACCTCGACAGCATGTGCCTCAACGTGTTTGTTTGCCGATGGGGCCCCAATCCCCACGCTGGGCTTCCAGTGCCCTGATGTTCATTTGCCGACAAGGAGCCTACTTCCCGTCGGCATAATTCCCCAAGCACACAGTACAGTTGTGCCAGGGGGTGCCCAATCCCCTCGGCTCTTGCACCCCCCTTTTGTGCCAATGGGGTGCCCAATCCTCCATCGGCTAGAGCTGCCCTCTCCAAAAATACACTCTGTTAGCATGCTGGGAGCCAACCCCAAGCGTGCCAAATCAGTCAGTAAAAAGTCCTCGCAAATTTTTTTTTTCACTTGTCAAAAAAGAAACAGTCCCTCGGGTCTCCTGCCCCTCCCACAACCCGCACCCACCCTCTGCACATTCTGCCTCCCACACCCTCACCCCTCACCCCATATGTACATGCAGAGTCTGGCGCGATGATCTTGTGGACCAAGAACACGCCTGCACTCTTCAAAGCTGACCGCTGAACTGAAGAAATGCCGATAAGCTGTATAATGGCATAAATAGGGTTTTTTAAATGTTGGTGCATATCTCAGGAATTTTTTTTGAATTTTGGCACCAAATATTCAACATGGGTTTTTTGGGACCCCTCCTTTTGAATTCTGCCACTGTCATGGTGTTATTCGGCCCTGAAAGGTGATTTTGCAGTCACTGCGTGAAATCACCTTTTGGGACTGATTAATGAAACGACAGTGCCAGTGTTCGTAAGCTGGGCTCTCAAAAAGCCTATGTTGCAAATTTGGTGGAAAAAATCCAAAAAATGACTGTTTTACGAGTGTGCATTGAGCAGTTGGTATGCACGCTCGTAACTTTGCAAATTTGCAATATTTTCCCCCTCGGCAGCATGTGCCCCAACGTGTTTGTTTGCTGATGGGGCCCCAATCCCCATTGGCTTCAGTACCCTGATGTTCATGTTGCCGACAAGGGAGCCTACTCCCCGTCGACATAATCCCCCCCCAAGCATGCAGTACAGTTGTGCCAAGGGGGTGCCCAATCCCCCTCGGCTCTTGCACCCCCCTTTTGTGCCAATGGGGGTGCCCAATCCTCCATCGGCTAGAGCTGCCCTTCCCAAAAATACACTCTGTTAGCATGCTGGGAGCCAACCCCAGTGTGCCAAATGGTCCAGTAAAAAAAGTCCCGTAATTTGTTTTTTTAACTTGTCAAAAAAGAAAACGGTCATTCGCGGTCTCCCTGCCCCCTTCCACAACCCGCACCCACCCTCTGCACATTCTGCCTCCCCACACCCCCTCACCCCATACGTACCTGCAGAGTCTGGCGCGATGATCTTCGGTGGACCAAGAACACGTCTGCACTCTTCAAAGCTGACCGCGAACTGAAGAAATGCCGGTAAGCTGTATAATGGCATAAATAGGGTTTTTTAAATGTTGGTGCATATCTCAGAAATTTTTTGGAATTTTGGCACCAAATATTCAACATGGGTTTTTTGGGACCCCTCCTTTTGAATTCTGCCGCTGTCATGGTGTTATTCAGCCCCGAAAGGTGATTTTGCAGTCACTGCGTGAAATCACCTTTTGGGACTGATTAATGAAATGACAGTGCCAGTGTTCATAAGGTGGGCTCTCAAAAAGCCTATGTTGCAAATTTGGTGGAAAAAATCCAAAAAATGACTGTTTTGAGCGTGCATTGCGGTTGGTACATACGCTCGTAACTTCGCAAATTTGCAATATTTTCTCACCAGATTTTCAACATTTACATTTTTTCACACCTCCTTGTGAACTGGCTGTTGTTTTTCCCATCTTAGCTGAAACATGTTTTCACACTTCAGGCTCAAAATAGTACGGTTGCTGTGGGAAATCAGTGTTCAGGACAGATTAAGAAATGACAGTGACTCTGTTCATGAGCAGAGGTCCTAAAATGCCTATGTTGAAAATGTGTTGATGAAACTATATAAAATGACTGTTACAAGCATGCATTGACCTGTTTCCACACACCCTTATAACTTTGCAAATTAGTACTATTTAAATGCCACATTTTCAGCACTGCCATTTTTTCGCACCTCCTTATGAATAGTGCAGATATCATTTGTCACATCCTGGCCAAAATATGTTTTTGCTCTCCTGCCACAGAATAGCACAGTTACTGTGGGAAATCAGTGTTTGGAACAGATTAAGATCAAGCAAGTGGGGGAGTGACCAAGCTCAATGGAGCTCCATCGGGACTACTGCAGATTTCTTTGTGGGCAGACAATGGCCTCAGTGCAGGAGCCCAGTACAAAAGGGCAGCCTGCAGCACTGAGAGAAACAGAACGAGAGAGCGAGTGAGAGGATGGGGAGTGGGCAAACTCAATGGAGCTCTGTCGGGACTGCTTCAAGTTTCTTTGTGGGCAGAAAAAGGCATCAATGCAGGCAGGGGCCCAGTACAAAAGGGCAGCCTGCAGCGGCGGGAGAAAGAGTATGAGCGAGTGAGAGAAGTGGACTGAGTGAACTCAACAGAGCTCTATCAGGACTGCTGCGGATTTCATTGTGGGCAGAAAAAAGCACCAATGCAGACAGAAGCCCAGTACAAAAGGGCAGCCTACAGCGCCAGGAGAAACAGAATGAGTGAGTGAGAGAGGGGGAGTGAGTGCACTCAATGGAGCTGTTTCAGGACTGCTGCAGATTTCTTTTTGGGCAGAAAAAGGTGCCAACACAAGCAGGAGCCCAGTACAAAAGGGCAGCCTACAGCGTCATGAGAAATAGAATGAGTGAGTGAGAGAGGGGGAGTGAGAGAGCTCAATGGAGCTGTGCCGGAACTTTAGAGTTGCCCACCCTCCCACCCAGTGTCCTCCGTGGTCCTATATTATAGCAGGGTCTCTGAAGTGGAAACAAAGCAATGACTGGATATGTCCACACCTCCTTATGTATGACTGTACAACTTTAATTTTTCACGCCCTGGCTGAAATGCGTTTTCGCACTTACAGAGCAGAATAATGCGATCGCTGTGGGAAATCTGTGTTCGAGACACATTAAGAAAACCACAGTGTCACTGTTCAATGACAGAGGTCCTAAAATGCCTATGTTGAAAATTTGGCAGTCACCCGCAAGTTGAGGCGAGACACAGGGGCTCTCCCCACCCCCCAAGCGGAGCTCCGAGCTCCAGGAGGTCGCGAGGGCCATACTAGCCAGGGGCTCTCTCCCCATTCCACCAACGAGCTCCGTGCTCCCACAGAAGCAAGGACCTTATCGTTTCTGCCCCCAGAGGCTCTTCCTGCCCCCCCAGCCACAGGATCCTTGCCGCAATCTCTCAGGCAGTCAACCGCAAGCTGAAGCGAGACACAGGAGCTCTCCCCACCCCCAGTGGGCTCAGGCTCAGGAGTCGCAAGAACCGTACTAGCCGGGGCTCTCTCCCCATTCACCAAGGATCTCCGTGCTCCCACAGAAGCAAGGACCTTGCATTCTACTCCTGAGGCTCTTCCTGCCCCCCAGCCACAGGATCCTTGCCACGATCGATCAGGTAGCCAAAGGACCTCGCTCTCTCTACAAAGGGAGCAGCTCTGAGTTCGCGCCTTTTTATTTCAAATTGCTCCGAATATTTCTTCTCTTTTTTTTTTGGCCCCACAACAGTACAGATAGGTTTTTATAACTTATATTCAGGATTTGCACTGTATTTAAGTCTGTTCCACTGGTTACCTTAATTAACTTGAAAAGCATTGAATTTATTGGGACTGTGCAATCTGTTAAGTTGAATTACTGGTGTTTTACTGCTGTTGATATCTGAATGTTCCCTGCCTAAGCTGCTTTACCTGGCTACTTAAAACAAAGAAAAAAACATATTTCCAAATCCCCTGCTTTTGTCTCACTTGCCACAGTATTTAAACACTGCCTCCCTTTCCTTCCCAGGCAGTCACCCGCAAGCTGAGGCGAGACACAAGGGCTCTCCCCCACCCCCGAGTGGAGCTCCGAGCTCCAGGAGGTCGCAAGGGCCGTACTAGCTAAGGGCTCTCCCCCCATTCCACCAAGGAACTCCGTGCTCCCACAGAAACAAGGACCTTACCGTTTCTGCTCCTGGATGCTCTTCCTGCCCCCCAGCCACAAGATCCTAGCTGCGATCACTCAGGTAGCCAAAGGACCTTGCTCTGTCTACAAAAGGAGCATCTCTGAGTTCTTCCCCGCAGTCGCTACGCTGACTGGTCCCCCCCCCCGCCCCAATACCTTCCCACCTTTGGCTGGTGTTAATTATATAGTGTGTATTCTCGTGATATCTAGACGCTATCACATTTTTTACTAACAGCCTGCTTCTCCATTAGCTCCTTATATCCTCTGAGCACTAGAGGGAGCCTGATCTGTTTGTGCAACCTGCTTTCTGTGTTACATACGTTATTCAAACCTACCACTGGAGGCTGCATTTTAACTGGTGACTAATACAATCTACTGTCATCACACAGCTGCTCTATCCCCAGATCCCTCTCCATTCTGTAATACTAAAATGTCCCCTCCACCAATGCTTGCTCTCCAAATGGGGTCACTTTGTCTCCTTATCCTCTCCGAGCTTTCCTGCTTGAACACTCTGTCTTCTCCTTCCATTACTAACGTACATGATGACTTTTACTTCTCTAACCTGCTTGCTACTGCCACTCCCCCTCCTCCTCCTCCTACTGCTCTCATCTGCATGAGCACTTGGCAGCTAGCCAGATACCTTCATTCTAATCTTAAGCTCCCATCAGTGTCTCAGTCAGGGCTTACCTCATTACTCCACTATGGATATTTATCCTCTCTCTTATACTAGCTGGGGACATTGAGGTCAATCCTGGCCCATCTCAAGCTCCCTTCTCATCCTTGCCCCTCCTGGTCACCACCCTCCCTAAATCCAAGGGTCTAACCTTGGCCCACCCTAACTCTAGGAACCTTCTAGCCAACCTCCCTGACCTCCAGGTCTGGTGAGTGTGCACATCCTAGATATTTTTGCCATCACTGAAACCTGGCTAAATCCATCAGTCTCTGACTCACAGTGCTCCTTTCCAGGATACAATATGATATGTGTTGACCGACTCGGTGCCAAAAGGGGGGGTAGCCTTGCTCTCTATTACAAATCTCACCTGAACATCACCCTATTGCAGGACCCCATACTACCTAATTGTGAAATTCTACACTCCCTCCTGCTTCTGGGGGGAGTTAAGAGACTACATTTTTTCTGTGTTTATATCCCTCCAAAAAACGCTAAATAGGGCATCTCTGAACTCCTGGAGTTCCTGCCTACTGTAACAGGCAAAAATGACATTATCTGCCTTGGTGATTTTAACCTTGACTGGTCCGAGAAAAACTTAGCCAACCAATCCTCCATGGTTAGCAAGGCAAACCTCTACCAGCTTATCCAGGAACCCACTTGGGTATCCCGGGGGGGTGATGGTGCCACCCTGCTTGACTGGATATTCACAAACAGGAAGGATTATGCCATCTCTGCTGGGGTGCTTCTTGACACTATTAGTGATCAATATCCTGTTTACTGTGTCTGGAACACTGTCTACCCATCCTTCCCCTCTAAAACTGTAACCTTTCCTAACCTCTCCCACCTAAATGTGGATGATTTCTTAACTGATCTCAGCCTTGTTGACAGTCCCCTCTCTACCAAACCGAAGATTATAACGTAGCTACTGACTATTTCAACTCTGTCCTCCTCTCACTACAAAACCTATACATCCCTGTCACCACACATAGGATGGCAGAGAAAATGACCAAGTGGCTAAAGCGCCCTCTGCTTCAACTTCTCAAACGGAGGGATAAACTATGGTCTGTGTGGAGGGTTTCCCACCTTCGCACTGACTTCAAAGCCTATCGAACTTTGCGGAACACTTGCAAAAGAGAAATTCACCTTGCCAAAAGTACCTACTACAGGAACCTACTAAAATCCTCCTCTGCAAACACCCATAGGTACTGGTCCCAAATTAAGGAAATTCTTGGAAATGACAAGCCACAGAATCCTACTGATATGAATATTCATGGTGTTCATTGCAACAACCTGGGCACCATTGCCAACACCTTCAATGCCCTCTTTTCCATGCCACCTGACGCAACTCTTACTAGGCCCCTTCCTTACTGTCCTCCTTCCCCCTCCTTGCCCCTTACACCGCCCACCCTGGGGCTTACTCAAACCACATATCTAGAAGTATGCAAGCTACTTAACTCCCTACCTGCACGTGGGGGGAAGGGGCCTGATGGTATCCATCCTGGCATACTCAAGCAGTTTGCACCATGGCTGGCCAAGCCTGTCACCAGGCTTTTCAACCTTTTGATCCATACATCCACTGTCCCAACTACTTGGAAAATGGCCAGAACCATCCCAATTCACAAAAAGGGAGATGTCAAACTAATGTCCAACTACCGCCCCATCTCTCTCCTGCACACTCTCAGTAAGCTTCTGGAAAAAATAGTCCATCAACAGCTCGCTGAACACCTTGCCAAATTTAATCTCCAAACCCCCTGCCAATATAGTTTTAGGCCTGGACACAGCACCACCACGGCACTGACACAACTTGCCAGTGACATCAAAAGTAATATGGACCGTGGTTTGCTCACTGGCGATGTCTTTATTGACCTGTCCAAAGCTTTTGACATTGTACATCACCCTCTCATGCTAAAGGAGCTCCAATCCTTAGGAGCATCTGACCCAACTCTATCCTGGTTCCACAGCTATCTTGACAATCGCATACAGGCGGTAGCTTTTCACAAAGCCCTTTCCTCCCCCATAAACATCTCCCATGGCATTCCACAGGGGTCCACTCTTGGACCTCTCCTCTTCTACCTCTTCCTAAATGATATTCCTGCTATTTTTCGGCACAGCTGCACTCTCATGTATGCTGATGACATTGTTCTCTACTCCGGATCTAAATTGGTGGAGGACATCAACTCCACTCTCTCAAATGATTTCCAAGTCCTTCAACTCTGGCTCACCAGCAACCACCAAAATCTTAACCAGGAAAAAACTCGAGCCATGCTATTTGGCTCCTCCAAAAAACTCCCCTCCACTGCCTCCAGGCTCCAGGTTCACTACCAAGATGGTTCCCCAGTCACAAACACAGAGTCCTTCAAATACCTTGGGGTCACTCTTGATCACTCCCTTGACCTGTCACAACATGTCAACATGGTTTGCCGAGCCGTCAATGCTAAAATTGGCGGTGCATATCGCGTGCGCCACTCCCTCACTCCTTCAGCCAGATTATCAGTTGCGAGGAGAACCCTTTTACCTCAGCTCCAATATGCTCTGCCCCTCCTCTTTGCTGCCAACTCTTCTATACTCAACAAATGGGACACCGTCTATAACAACATCTGCAGATTCGCCTTAACTGCCCCTCGCCTTACTCATCACTGCCTCCTCTACGCTGGTTTAAACTGGCTGATCCACCTAAGGATCTTCGTGCCTACTCCCTGGGTTGCTTTATTGACTCACTGTCCAGACCCCCCTGCTCCATCTATTTGACCAACATGCTGACTCCCGCCTCCCAAACACGTACCCTCAGGTCTTCCTCTGTCCCTATGCTCTCTACCAGACCTTGCGCAACAAAAATGGGAGAACAGGCATTCTCTCACTTTGCTCCCAAATTCTGGAACTCACTCACCCTTCAGGTTAAAAATTCAGCCTCACATCGGGTTTTTTAAAACTCACTATTCTCCCACCTCCATGCCCTTGGACACTGCAAATGCTCTTAAAATGCTCTTAATCTGCTTCTCCCCTCTGCAGGCCATCGGCACTGGCCCCTGACTAGTGCTACTCATGTTTTCATATTGCACTGTATATGACTCTGCTGACTGAACCCTAATGTTGTTAATTGCTCTTACTGTCTTAAGTATACCCAGACTGTTATTATGTACAACTGTAATGTTCTATGTACTACTGTACTCTGTAACCAATGTCTTGTGCTTTCCCAGGTAATGCCTGAAAATAGGCAGGATTGTTGCCCAGCACACTTACCCAGTTACCAAAAGCTAATAAATAAATAAAAAGTCCATAAAATGACTGTTACGAGCGTGTGTTGTGCACTTTCCATGCACCCTTGTAACTTCTCAAATCAGTAATATTTTCACGCCAGATTTTCAACACTGGCATTGTTTCACACCTCTTTATGAACAGTACAGCTGTCATATTTCACATCCTGGACAAAATGTGTTTTCGCATTTGCGGCGCAGAATATCACGGTTGCTGTGGGAATTCAGTGTTCGCGACAGATTAAGAAAATGACAGTGACACTGTTCATGATCAGAGGTCATAAAATGCCTATGTTGAAAATTTGGTGATGAAAGCCCATAAAATAACTGTTACAAGCATGTGTTGAACTGTTTCCACGCACCCTTGTAACTTTGCAAATTAGTAATATTTTCACACCACATTTTCAACACTGGCATTTTTTCATACCTTCTTATGAAGAGTACAGCTGTCATTTTTCACATCCTGGCCTAAATAAGTTTTTGCACTACTGCTGCAGAATAGCACAGTCATTGTGGGAGATCAGTGTTTGGGACAGATTAAGATCGAGCGAGTGAGAGGTGGGAGTGACCGATTTCTTTGTAGGCAGAAAAAGGCGCCAAAGGAGGCAGGAGCCCAGTACAAAAGGGCAGCCTGCAGGGCAGGAAGAAACAGAATGAAGGGATGAGGGAGGGGGAGTGAGTGAGCTCAACCAGAGCTCTGCTGGGACTGCTGCAGATTTCTTTGTGGGCAGAAAAAGGTGCCAACAGAGGCAGGAGCCCAGTACAAAAGGGCAGCCTGCAGCACCAGGAGAAACAGAATGAGCGAGTGAAGGAGGAAGACTGAGCAGCCTCAACAGAGCTCTGTCAGGACAGCTGCATATTTGTTTGTGGGCAGACAAAGGTGCCAATTCAGGCAGGAGCCCAGTACAAAAGTGCAGTCTGCAGCGCCAAGAGAAACAGAATGAGCAAGTGACAGAGGGGGAATGAGCGAGCTCAACGGAGCAAAGCAATCAACATTCGGCATTGACAAATGCTTGTTTATGATGGTCTGATGCTTAAGTCTCAGGTGTCTTCCTCTTTTTACCATCTGAGGAATATCACCCAGATAAAACATCTGGTCCTGCCCAATGATTTTCCAACTCTGGTCCATGCCTTTCTTGACCTCCTGCCTTGAGTACTGCAATACCTTCTACCTAGGGCCTCGGGGGTTGATATCCAGTGCTTATTGCTGGTGCACAATGCAGTGGCCAGGCTGTTGAGTGGCTTATCAAGATCCTGCTACATCATGCCTGTGCTCTGCAGAATGCACTGGCTGCCAGTACAATGGCAGATCACCTTCAAGGTTGGGTTACTGACCTATAATGCCCTATGCTGTCAGAGACCTCAGTAAATTCAAGATCTCCTTTGTCCCTACCACCCCCTCCACCTGCTCTGCTCCTCTGACAAGGGTTCGCTAGAGGTTCCCAGAGTTCGGCTTAAGACCTCAGGGGGCCTGCTCTTTTGCTTTTGTGGCTCCTACCCTGTGGAACTCTACCTTGTCAGGTGAGATAGTGCCTGACTTTCCAGAGTTTTAAGACAACTCTTAAAATGTATTTATTTGGTCTTGCCTTCTCTGACTATTCTTAGATTTATTGAGATGGTTTTAAATAATTGCTGTTCATTTGAAAATTTATGATGACCGCCTTAAGCTTTTTCTGAAAAATTTCTAGATTTGCTGATACGGGTTTAAAACAATTGTATCATTTTAATTTAATTCTGTTTGCATTTAAGTTTTATGTCTTATGTTGTACAAGTGCTTTAAACATATGGAATTGTGCTTTTTATAAATAAATATTTGATTGATTGATTGACAAGTACTTGGACCTCCCCCATCATGGTAGCTGAAAAAAAGGAAGGTGGCATACATTTGTGTTTAGATTTTAGAAAAAGAAATGCTCTGTCCCACTTTGATAGGTACCCAGTGCCCAGCATAGATGACATAATAGACAGGATAGGGAATGCCAGATACATAACTACATTGGATCTCACCAAAGGCTACTGGCAGATCTCACTAGAGAAAGAATTCCAAGATAAAACTGCTTTTATCACCCCTGTAGGCCAATATCACTTTGTAACAATGTCTTTTTGTTTTCATGGGGCCCCTGCCACATTTCAAAGGTTCATGGACCAAATCCTGAGTTCCCATACCCAGTACTGTTCTGCTTACCTCAACGATGTGGTGGTATTAAGTCTAGACTGGGAAACACACGTAAAACATCTGTCTGATGTCCTGAAATCCATCACAGATGCAGGGTTAAAAGTAAACCCAACAAAGTGTTCAGTTGCCATGAAGAAAACAAGGTACATATGATCTACATAGGGTAGCTGGTCCATTCCACTGGGGTGTCAAACAGACGAGGCATACTGATGAGTCCTGGTAGGACGAAACACGTGTCTATGTCTTCTGTTAGCACCCTTTGCAAACTGTGTGAGAGGCCTTTCGGCACCATGCAATTCTGCTTAAAGTTGGACCAGCATAACATTCTGTGGTGATTTGCATATGCAGCCCATGATGCTTTGCATTGTGGGAGCATGTGTGATTTTGTAGTTACATATGATCTGTACTGAGTAATGGATCACTTAAACCAGAAATGGGAAAGTAGAGGCCGTGGCTAACAGCCCACAGCCCCAAAATAAGGAGCATGTAAGATCTTTTCTAGGACTAGCAGGGTATCACAGGAGGTTTATACACAACTTTGCTAACACAGCAAGCCATTTAACTGATCTTACAAAGAAGAGATGTCCTAATAAAGTTAAGTGGGCCTCAGCATGCAAGGAGTCTTTCAGATGCATAAAAGCTACCCGCTGTTCAGCTCTGGTACTGAAAAGCCCCAACTTTTCTCACATATTTGAGGTATAGACAGATGCCTCTGAAAATGGGATTGATGCCATACTGTCCCAGACTATAGAGGGAGAAGAACACCCTGTTATTTAGTAAGCAGAAAATTACATAAGAGAGAAAGAATGTATTCCACAGTGAAGAAAGAGTAATTAGTGGTGAAATGGGCTATAGTGGCTTTAAATTTTTATCTGTGGGGTGCTAAATTCAAACTGACCACAGCCCCCTATGTGTGCTTCAGCAAATGAAGGACCAAAAAAATCACAGGATTATGAGGTGGTATCTTGCTCTACAACTCCATTTACTGTTTACCTCAGAGCAGGTTCACAGCAGAAAAATGCTGATTTTTTTGTCTAGGTAAGGGTCTGGCATTGATGACTGAAGTTAATATATGGCTAGAAAACTATTCTGTACATGGCAGAATGATAATTGTTATTGAAGATGACTTGCGATGATATGGTATACTGAAACAAGTTAAAGAACCATTACTATGGAATTTAAACCCGGGTGTGATGTTATAAATGAATACAGTAGGTCAGTAAACTTTACTCAGAAAAGTAAAGCATTAAACACAAAGGGAACCTGGGGCAGAATTTCTGTAGAAGGTGGGTGGAAGGTCCATTCCTTCCAACCTATGGTAGGAAACCAGTTTGCATGTTGCTAAACTGATTCCCACTTGAATGGGGGATAGGGGGTAGGGTTGCACCATGCCAGGGCAAAGAGGGACTCTGCATGCCCTTCTTTACTTCCAAAAGTCTGCTGAAACAGCATATTCCTTGTTTTACTGTCCTTTTCTGACCTTTATTTTCTATGTTCTTTTAGGAAGGCTACCTGCATCCCCCCCATCTCTATACTATCACCCTCACCCGCTGTAATTCATATTTTCCTTTCCAGTCTCTCCACAGTGCCCGAAGTTCCTGAACGTGGCTCATAAGAGAAAAGTTAGCTAGTATAATACCCAAAGACTGATATTTTATCATTAATTATGGGCCATTGATTTAAAAATAAAACTATAGGAGTCATATGTTCTATGACAGCATGCTGTTTTACAGCTCTGAAACGTTAAAACATGATGGCTTTCTTTTTTGTTAGGAAAGGTACTTGAATGGCCAGCCAGGTGGTGCTGACAACTGAGGCGCTGGACGCCACACCTCGCGCCATGCTGGTGAAACGAGTTTGAGAATGGACTCAGGTTGCTCAGGGATCAGTGGGGTGAGGAAGGATTGAGCGACTGTAGACAGTTCTCCTTCCTTGGTTGAGGAGGGGTTCATGTGGTACACTGTATACTGACACCCAGTGGTGGCTGGGTGTCAGTACAGGCGCTGCTGCCAAGAACGGGGACAGATCATGTCCAGAGCATTTGGCTGCCTCTGTGGAGGTGGAGCCAGCCGTTCTGCCAATTGCATGGCCGTGGGCCTGGGGACAAAACAGCAAAACATCGGGAGCCGACAGGGTCTATGATGGCCTGACTATTGGGCCGGAGGATGAGTCCCTCTGAGGAAGGGACCGGAGCTCCCTGTTGTCATCCCACAAAAAAAAAAAAAAATAAAAAGGAAAGGTACTTTAATTTGCTGTATAAATTCATGGGATGTCATAATACAGCCATTTATAGTTTTAAACTGCAAAAGTTCCCCATCTCAGAAACATTGGTAGGGAACATTGCAAGCTGTTCACTCCAAGCTCCTGAGTTCTGTTCCAAAAAGTGTTTTATTTTCTCTCTACATGGAAGGATATATTTGGTGCATTTTGTTTAAATCCTGCAGCTCAATTTTCAGCATACAAATGTTTTAAACAGTGTTACAGGGTTGGGAAAGAAAATTCCCCTAACACACTGACTAAAATAAACAGCATACCGTTTGTTTGTTTTTTCCTTTGGTCCCCCCTCCGCAAAGTTCTCATAAGGAAAAAGCCACAATGAGGTTCCTCACAATGAAATAAGTAATCCTTTAATGTTACAATTGCTTCTGGTAATAAAACACTTGTAAGAGTGTAAAAAAGGGGCCTGACTGAAAGAGTGAAACCATAGAGTCCTATAGGAGTCAGTGGTCCCCACTGACAAGGCTTATATCCTAAAAGTCAGCTGTGACATTAGAGATGTAGGAGAGCTTATTAAGGCTTGGTTTCTATTAACGTTTGTTTAAAAACCTGAGGAATAAGTTTTTAAATATTTTACCTACATTTTTACAAAATCCCATATATGACTTTAAATCCTGAACCTTTTTGAATGTGACAGTGATGACTTGAACTGTGTATTCTTTAATTCATAAAAATGGGTAGATCACATGATATAGTGGGTGAATACATAACCCCACTCTTTGGGATAGTAGAGTGATGTGATGTTCAGATGAGCTCTGACCTGAGCAAGAGAGAACATGCAAGTCTTTCACGTCCACAAAATCAATTGATGGTGGAAGAAGCTCACTGGGAAACAGTAACCAACATAGGATTTGAACTCCTATAAGAAAACTTGAACATATCCTAATGAACTGCTGTTTCATTTATATTTTTTATTTTAGTTTGTTATTTTTGTTCCTGATTTGTGTAATAAAACCATGCAGTCTGCGTCTTAAACCTGAAATTTCTGAGTGCTATTTGTTTACCCACACCCTCTGACAAAGTGATGTCTACAGTCGGATACTGGGACATCTGGACTGGAACGGGAACATCTTTAGTGGATATCACCCTGATATTCAGATAGTGTCATGCACCATGAACATGAGGCATCTTGCCAGACACAAAGCTATGAGGGGGCTGACTTGAGCCACGACTGAAAAACTAGGAGAACAGCGATTTTTAGGTTTGGAACCAGATGTAAGAAGAAAGACCAAGCCCGACCCACATCTTTGAAGCAAGTATGTATGAGAGGAGATGTCTGACAAATCCCAAAAGAGCATTAACAAATTATTATGGTGGCTGTTTGTCAAGCAAGTGGAAGTGGACCGACAATGATAGATTGACCAACAAAGACGAGACCAAAGGTGGGCCAATACCATGACAGCCCTGCAAGCCATGGGAGCAGGTCAACAACCAAGAGGACCTATTGACTCATCTAAAGACATTAAGCTAACCAAAATGTCCATAACTGATGATGTGGAAGCATTCCTTAATGCTTTTGAAAGAATTCAAGGGCACGTGCATGGCCTAAAGTACAGTGGGTGGTGCAATTGACTCCTTATCTAACCAGTCATGCTTAACTGGCCTGTAGCCATATGGATGGCAGAAAAATGCTGAGAACTATGCCTGGTTGAACTGGAGATCCTGAGAAGGTATGCCATTAATACAGAAACCTGCAGACAGATTCTGGTCACTACTGCTGTGACCTACAGACACCCTAAGAGAGACTTACGTTAACCTCAAAGCCAGTCATTTCCTCGGATTAAAGTCTGGCTGGAGGGATGTGGCCTGAGGCATGGCCTCAGGCCACCCATCCCCCCAAATGGTTATTAATTCCTCAGAAATGATCACCTTTTCAGTCACTACTACTTAAGCACTACCCCTCCTCTCCTGCCTTTGTGCTATCCTTTCTTAATAGAGTGCAGCCTGGTATTGTCATGTCCGAGCCATGTTTTGAAGTTGCCCATGTCCCTGTTCTTGTACTGGGGGGGGACCAGATGGCCCCTCTTCTTGTGAGACATAATTCAGGCTTGGGTCATCCAAAAACAAAACAAAACAATAATAAGAAGAGCGTTGGATGAATCCCACAACAATAAGTCCAATTATTTGCTTTTGTAGTGTTCTCCTTGCAAAGTATCTCACTTTGCCTGGTAGAGTGGCACAGATCCTAATGTCTCTGCAAGGAGTCAGCAGGATGGTGATGAGATTCCCCTTAACTTTATGAGAAATTAAAGGAGGTAGTTCTCTGTGTTAATGTTCAGCATAAGAGATGCCAAAAGAGACAGTGTTGTTCTACCAGGCAAAGTCAGATACTTTGTAAGATGAGCATAACATTGAGAAACAGGATCATAAAAAAGAGATTTCATAAGATTTACAGCACAGCGGGCTTAATAAAATGGTATATTACATGATACGTCTCCCCTTGATGTTTGTGGGACTTGAAATAGTAAAAAAGAAAAGAAGCGGACTTATGGATGTGGTGGTGTTCATCCATCCCTATCAGTAGTACCTGCTCGTGTCCCTGTTACCATAACCAGGTCATGTCCACTCTCCGTGACAAGTGCCTGAAGTTCTGGCATTTTGTTGCCCAGACCTGTATCAGTGCATGCCATTTTCTGACATTTTCCCCACCCCCCCTCCTTTTTCCTTTTACATAAGTTTACTTGATCCTGCAGAGTTCAGTGGGTGGAGGTCAGAAAGGCCTCCCTTGTTTGTGACATTTTGTTTGTGCTTTGCCACTCTGACTCCCCCATGCTAGTTTAAACTAGCCATGTGTTTTGTCCACCTTTCTCCCAGAACACTATTGCCCTTCTTTCTAGGGTGCAAGTTGTTCCTTTTTAACAACTTCTAACCCCTCCATGTATGGCCCCAGTCCCTGAGGAATCAAATACCTCCCTTCACACTAACCCATTAGCCTTGCTAAACTTTGCTTCTGGCTCTCAGTGCTATGATCAGCTCTCTATCTATAGTTACCTTTTTAGCTTTAACCTTGCTTCATAGCTATGTTTATCCTTCATGACTAAGCAGAGTTTGTTAATAACACTATTGTTTTTTTTGCTGCAAGAATGTTTGGCAAAAACATCAAGATACAAATTTTACTGTTCATTTTCTCTTATTCCCGAACAGATATGTGATTTTGAAGCTTTTAAAGGGTCTCATCATGAAAAAAATAATATGTTGGTACAACGCTGTGCTGTTTACTGTCAAAAACAAGTGGTAACACCCTCCTAATACATCCACATATGAATCTAGCATATACATTCTCAGGTATCCTCGATGGAAGAGATTTTTAGAAATTGTGAGTGGTGGCAATATTTAATGATACGAGTCACTAATTACAAAATTAGCTATAAAAGCTGTTTTACCAGTATCTGAGAAAACTAAAATGAACTGAGAATTAATGTAAGCATGTCAGAAATACATTCATGATGAAATGTTTTGTCAGCTAATACTGTTGCTTTAAAGGGAACTTTGTTAGCCTCAAGCAGCATTTCTTCCCAACTCTGCCCTCTCATTGCACTCTGTTTTAAAGGGAGTTTTACCAGCTCCAAATAATAGCTCTACATAACTATGCCTTTCATTATACTGGCCTGCAGTGTTCAACCATACACTGCTAATTCAGGCCTCCTCCCCTTGCAGTCAATTTTTTTGGGCTGTGTCAAAATTCTACGCAACCCTTCTGTGGTTACACAGACTGATCAACTAGAAAACATGTGACAGGATACCTAGACTGTCTACTTCCACAGTAAGAACTGAAGCACACGAGGTCATCTCCATTTAACACAGTGATGTTTCTTTATGTCTCTCCCCATCCCCTCTGCCTCTGGGCTAAATTCCCTGTAATAATTCATTCACTGATTAAAAACATTCTTTCTGCCTTACATGTGTTTTAGTATGCAAATGTATGCGTAAAACATGCAGTGGAATAGGTAATGTTCATGGTTAAACATAGAAACATAGAAACATAGAATTTGACGGCAGATAAGGACCGCTTGGCCCACCCAGTCTGCCCATTTCCCTACCTGATGGATAAGCTGCAGATCCTAGTTAACCAGCAGCCTACTTCTTCCTACCCCCACCCCCTAGAATTGCCTTATGACTGTCCCATGCATGCTTGAATTCCACCACTGTTTTTGACTCCACAACCTCCTCTGGAAGGCTGTTCCATGCATCCACAACCCTCTGTGAAAAATACTTCCTTAAATTACCTCTGAGCCGCCCTTCTATCTTCAAATTGTGCTCTTTGTTCTTGCACACCTCTTTTTGAAAGATGCTACCCTCTTGACTTTGTTGATTCCCTTGAGGTACTTGAAAGTTTCTATCATGTCCCCCCTCTCCCTCCTTTCCTCGAGGCTATACATATTAAGCTCCTTAAGTCTCACTTCATATGTCCTCCGGTGCAGGCCCTGCACCATTTTAGTTGCCCTCCTCTGGACAGCTTCCATCCTGTCTATGTCTTTGCGGAGATTGGGTCTCCAGAACTGCACGCAGTACTCCAGATGTGGTCTCACCAGCTGTCTGTACAGAGGGATAATAACTTCTTGTTTTCTGCTGGTGATGCCTCTCCCTATGCATCCCAATATCCCCAGCCCTCCTTGCTGCCCTCTCCATTGTTTGCCCACTTTAGGTCATCTGATATGACTACCCCAGGTCTCTTTCCATTTTTGTTGTTGTTAGTATCTCACCCCCATTGTGTCTCTTCTGGTTTTGTTTCCCAGGTGCATTACCTTGCACTTCTTAGCATTGAATCTAAGCTGCCATACATTTGACCATTCCTCTAACCTTGCCAAGTCCCTTCTCATCCTTTCCACCCCACCTTGTGCATCAACTCTGTTGCAGATCTTTGTGTCATCTGCAAAGAGACATACTTTTCCTTCCAGTCCCTCTGCAATGTCGCTATTATAAAGACATTGAAGAGACTGTCCTAATACTGAACCCTGTGGTACCCCACTGCTAACCCCCTATTTTTCAGAGTGGACTCCATTTACTATTACTCTCTGTGTCCTATTCTCCAGCCAATTCTTTACCCAGGCTGTCATCTTGGGATCCACTCCCAGGCTGGCTAACTTGTATATTAATCTTTTGTGTGGGACTGTGTCAAATGCCTTGCTAAAGTCTAGGTAGGCCATGTCCACAGCTCCTCCCTGATCTACTACTTTGGTCACCCAGTCAAAGAAATCTATCAGATTTGTCTGGAATGACCGTCCCGCTGTGAATCCATGCTGCCTTGGGTCCTGTGCCCCCCTGGCCTCTAGATACGCAACAATTCTTTCCTTCAGAAGTGATTCCATCATTTTCCCTACCACTGAGGTTAAACTAACAGGTCTGTAGTTTTCTGCTTCTGCCTTGCTCCCACTTTTGTGAAGGGGAATCACATCTGCCCTCCTCCAATCCTCAGGTACAACCCCATCCTCCCATGATTTGTTAAAGAGGGTAGTCAGTGGTGTCACTAGTTCTATCCTTAGTTCTTTAGAATTCTGGGATGAATCCCATCAGGCCCATTGCTTTGTCCACCTTCAGTTTTAAGAGCTCTTTCAGAACTCTTTCTTCTGTAAATGGGCTGGTATCAACTTCTGTATCCGGAGTGTTTCTACTGTTTGTTTTAGGTACCTCCCTCTTCCTTTGTAAATACTGAGCAAAAATATTTGTTTAGTATCTCTGCCTTTTCATAGTCACCCTCTGCCCACCCTCCCTCCCTTTATTAAGCCTCACTATCCCTCCTTGGTCTTCCTTGTTCTCTGATGTACCTATAAAAGGTTTTATCTCCTTCTTAACTGAGTTGGCTATCTTTTCCTTGGTTTGGGCCTTTGCTGTTCTGACTGCCTTTCCAGCTTCCTTTGCTTTAACTGATACAGTTCTCTGTCCTGTTCCTTCTGTGATTCCTTGTACTTCCTGAATGCTTTCTTTTTCTTCTTGAACCTTCACTGCCACTTCCTTTGAGAACCATAGTGGTTTCTTACCTGCTTCATTTTGTTTATTTGCTTTACACAAAGGCTTGTTACCTCTGTGATGACAGTTTTATTATTCCCCATTGTTCTTCCACCCTCCTTCCTGCCCATTTGCTAGTGCATTCCTTAGGCACTCACCCATTTTAGCAAAGTCAGCCCTCCTAAAATCCAGTACCTTTGTCTTTGATGCTTGACTCTATTGCTGTGTTTATTGTAAACCATACTGTTCGATGGTCACTAGTTCCCAGATGGCTACCCACTTCTACATCTGTGATCCTCTCTTCATCTCCGTTTGAGAGAACCAGGTCAAGATTGCCCTCTCGAGTGGGCTCCAATACTAGTTGTCTAAGGCATGCCCCCTGTAGGGCATCCAGAACAACCCCACTCTTAGAAGTGGCCGCTGCAACTGCACTCCAGTTAACATCTGGCATATTCAGATCACCCATCAGCAATATCTCCCCTTTATCTGCCATTCTAAGTATACTTTCTATCATTTCCTTGTCCATTTCCTCCCCCTGAGAGGGGGGTCTGTATACAACCCCTGTGCGGATTGTGGTGCCATTGCCTGCCTCCAAATTGACCCACAGTGCTTCTTCTCCTCCCTGTTTACCCTTTTGTTCTGTTGCTTTGATTTCTTCTCTTATGTAGAGAGCTACTCCTCCTCTCTTTCACCCTCCCTGTCCCTCCTGTAGATAGTGTATCCTGGTATGTTTACATCCCAGTCATGGTTCTGTGTGTACCATGTTTCTGTGACTGCCACAATATCCAGATCTTCCTCCTCCATCAAGGCCACTAATTCAGGAAGCTTGTTACCCAGACTACGGGCATTGGTACTCATTGCTCTCCATTTTTTGATGGCTTTACCTTCTGTAGCGGCAACCCTCACTGACCTTTCTACCTTGGTCTTTTTCTCATTTAGTACCCTGTTTTGTAGGGGGAGGCTGGGATGTTCCTTCTGCTTATCAGTGCCTCCCCCCTTGACTAGTTTAAAGGCTTGCCAATGAAGCATTTAAACGGATTGCCCAAAAGACTTGTTCCCTTCCTGGACAGATGCAGACCATCCTGCCAGTATAGGCTGATGTCCCTCCAGGTGGAACCCCAGTCCCCAATGAAACCAAACCCCTGTGCTACACACCATTTTTTTAACCATTTGTTAAACTGCATGGTGCAAAGTACCCTAGCCTCACTCATGCCACTGACAGGCAGCACCTCTGAGAAGGATACTGTGTGTGCTACTTGTCTTAAGCCCCTCCCCAACTCTACAAAGTCCTTTTGCACTGCTCTAATCTCATGATGAGCCAAGTCATTTGTCCCTAGGTGGACAATGATGTCCAGCTCAGACTCCCGTGCAACTGTTCTCGTGATCCCAAGGATGTGCTTCCTGTCCCTCCAAGCCATGGCACCAGGCAGGCACCTTACTTCAGTTTTCCCTGCTCCCCCCAGTTCTATCCCCCTAATAATTGAGTCCCCCACCAGGAACTGCTTTCTTTCCCTGTGGTGCCCTCTTCTCCTTCCTGAGGGCCTCCCTTGTGACAGTTGTCTGCACCCTCCTTAGTCTCCTCTGCGGGTGCATCCATAGGGGAACTATGCTCCCCCAGAATGGTGTATGGATTGTGGAGTGTAACAACCGACTGGGTGTGCCTCTGTTCCACCACCCTTACCCTCCCTGAGCCCACTGTGGACCAACTGCTGTGCTTTCTTCGCAACCTCTGAGGTAGTGGTGGTGGCTGTGGTGCTCTCTGGATGGGGGAGGTTCCCTTGCCACTGTCCAGTGCAGCCTGAAGATGGGCAATTTCCTCCCTCAGGGCAGATAGTTGTCTGCAAACAGGGCAGCATCTCAGCCTCCAGAAAGACTCCCAGAAGACTGCTGCCCCAAGCCATTACATTGTACTACCCCCACATAACTGTCTACCTTGTTTAGTTTTTTTTTTTGTGTGTGTGTGTGTGTGTGATTGGTGCATTATATAGAAATATATGTATTTATATAATATGTATGCTTATATTGTCAGTGCAGTGTGCTAGACAGGATATGACAGTGATGTGTACCTTGCTCTCTTGAGGAATGATGTCAGAACCCCAGGTATAAATGAACTATTTCCAGGGGTGGGTGGGGTGAGGGTTGGAAGGGGTTGAGCCTAAACTGTGCCCTCACAAAACAATCAGCTAAACGCTCTGACCTACCGATGCGATGAGTGCCTTCCTGTCAGCAAGATGCCATACACGACAATTTGTAATACTGCTTCAAACCAATTTGACAGAGAAAATTCCCTGCTAACCAAGCAGAGAAAAATCCAAACATCCAAGTCAGACACAGGTAAACCTCCCCAGCCCCAAAAGAGCCTGGTGACTTGTGCTCTGAAAACAGTCAGCCCCAAAACACGTCAGCTGTGCAGAAAGGCAGACACAGAAAACAGTATTTAGCCTAAGTGGGTTTAAACTCTTCCTGCACTGAAAACCTTAACACTTGTAACACAAGTAAAGCAAACTCCACCTCCCTCTGTTGATTGAAATACTGCCTTTTCTGATAATTCTAAGTTGCTTATTTCACCCTTCAGTTAGAAGTATCCTCCACCTGAAGAATATTAACTTTCCTAAGGAATCTGCTTCAAACCAAAGACAATTGTAAATTGTAAAGTTCACCTCCCTCTGTTGTGAGCAATACTCACTTTCTTGCAAATCTTAAGTCCAGTGTTGCAGCTTGCAGCCAGAGGTAGCTTCACCTGAAGACTATGAGGTTATCTGATGAGCCTGCTAAAATTAGTACTTTTATCAAGGTCTGTAAGATTCTTCCAGAGCTATTGGCTGTTAAGTAGCTGTGATGTAAGAACTTCCCTGACACAGTCTGGCTTGGCCTTATAAGGCACACCTGAGGTAAACAAAGAAAACCAGTTTCCACCCCTAGGGACTGTCTGGGTCCAATACACAGCCTGTAACCTGCTCTCAATTCAGGGCTTATGACAAATTCTTAGCCCAGTGAATACCACAGTATTACAAATATTGCAATGCAAACAGTCAATCACTAACTCCAATCAAGTCAGAAGGGCAGAAACACAGAAAACAGTAAAATCTTAACAATTGTAACAAGTAAAGCAAACTCCACCTCCCTCTGTTGAGGGAAAGACTGCCTTTTCTGATAATTCTAAGTTGCTTATTTCACCCTTCAGTTAGAAGTATCCTCCACCTGAAGAATATTAACTTTCCTAAGGAATCTGCTTCAAACCAAAGACAATTGTAAATTGTAAAGTTCACCTCCCTCTGTTGTGAGCACTACTCACTTTCTTGCAAATCTTAAGTCCAGTGTTGCAGCTTGCAGCCAGAGGTAGCTTCACCTGAAGACTATGAGGTTCTTTATATTTCACTCCGTTCGCTGAATGGACATTTGCTACAACATATTAAGAATCATGAGTTATTTTGTAATCAGCTATCCTGCTTGTGCATGGCTCTGGTGTGCTACTATGCCTCGCTCATGTGCTCCCAAATTAAAACTGACAAACCACACAACCCTCACGAACCATGACCAAGGAATGCCTTGCAATATCCAGAGGCTGGAGTATGTCTGTGCAGCTCAGAGGGAAAAAGACAGGGGATAATACATAACTCCTCCCACTTTGCCAACACATCAGTAGTGCTGTGCGCTTTAAACAAGTCAAGAATTAGAAGGGCTCTCTGCTTTTCAGGCAAATCAGTTTTTTTCCACTCGACTGACAAAATGTATTGTTTTAAAACAGCATCCACGTATGCAATCAATGTTTCTTGATTCACTCAGTGGTTAATGCTGTATGTGATATGCCAGTCAGACAGGAAAACTGTAGGCAGGGCAGCAAGCTGCAGTTTTCCCTTGATAGATTACCTGGGGGAGCATAATGCCAGCTAACATACAATCTAGGTTAAGGAACGCTTGTCTTTTGTCTCCTAGTCCTGTCACTTCATTTTGTTTTGACCCCATTTTGGCCATTATTTTTTGGGAGCAGGGCACTAAATTAAGTTCTGTCTCGTCAGTGTTGAAGACAAGCTTCTCAGGGATCAGTTCATTTGTGGATGCAGTTTTAATGTTGTTCAGAAATGCAGTCCTTAGCTCCTGAAAGTCAGTAGGTGTCTTTCTACCTGCCTTTGTGCCCTTCCTGTGGTAGTACCCTATGCAATTTAATAATGTCCATGCCCACTGCTTGCTAAACACCAGAGGACTACCGGATTATGCCAGTTGCTGAGAATTGTTACACTTCACTATTTCCCTAGCAGTGGCAACTACTACCCGTGTGTTAACAACTGCCCCTTCAGATTGGAGGCTTTAGATGATTTTTTTCAATTAAGCTTCTACATCATCTACGAGTAATGGCGGTCTAACTCTTAGCTTGTTGGGAGCTCAGGTGCTAGGCTGGCAGGATTTGAAACAACCTTTAGTTTCAACAAGTAGTCAGCCTTACATTTTCAGATGGTACTCTAGCCGATACTTTGAATTAAAAAGTCTTACAGCTTCCATAATGCCATTCTCTATGGCATACATAGAAAACAGTGATACAGTGCAGAGAAGCAGTGTTTCAAAAACAGGCACAGAAGTAATATTGGTAGCTGGGAGATTACATCAGCTGATTTGTTCATCACACCGGTGATTAATATAACTAGTTACAGCCTTAATTGCTACAGTGACCTGAGTGGGAATGGAGTGAGCTCTCAACTGATAAACTGGAACATGAAAGGAGAAGTGTGATATGCTCCGTAATACAGTAACTAATAAATTGACCTGGAGGGACCCAGTGGGAGTAGTAACTAACTGTAATTACTAAAATGACCTGTAGTGACCTGCGGTAATCGAGCAGGAGAGGAGCAAGCATTCAGCAGATAAATGGGAAAATGAGAACTAGAAGAACAGTGATGTGCTCTCCTCATGCGAAAAAAGAAGGACCAAGATCATGTCACTGGCTTGAAAGTGCATAATATACTGTGGGCCGGATATTCAGACTGTGCCAGGCAATGGCACAAGTGGGGGCACAGCACAACTGAGCTGGGCAGGGGCCAGGACAGGGTGATTTTCAAAGGTGATGCACCATGGCGCATCACCATTGAATATCGCACAGAATACACATATTGCAAGTACAATGCACCAGCGCATCTCACAGACAGTGAATACCAGGAATGCTCCAACACAAATGCAGGTGCACTATACACATCACCAGTGATATTCAGAAGAGGGCATGCAAATGGGGCCATAATATATGCATGGTGCTAATGGGACCATTAGCATGTCATTATGGCCCCAATTGCATGCATTATGCAGAGCAGCTCGGCAAAATGCACCTGGTGCCCTGCAGAGCTGTCTGCAGCAGGAGCTGTGTCCCTGGTGTGCTAGTGCCCCCCACCTGTATACCTAAATGCAGGCTCCTGTAGTAGATATGGCTACCAGGTGATCCAATGGTATCTCCCCTCCCTCTGACATGCCCGATCATGGGCAAGCATATGCCAGTATAGCACCCAGTGTGCTAGTGTTCTCTGCCTCCATCCAAAGTGGCCCTATCATGGGCAGTAGTGATGCAAAGCCCTATACCCGGTGGGCTAGTATTCTCCCCTCTGTACAGTCCACCCAATCATGGCCAGTAGTACCACAAAGCCTTATACCAGCTGGTGCAGATGCCCCCCCATTCCACTCGATTAAGGGCATGTGATAGAAATAGTAAACCTGGTGGCCCTTTGGATCCGCCTCCCATCCCACCCACAGAGGACCCAGCCGTCCAGCTCCCCCCATCATCGGTGGGTGGCAGCACCCCAACCACATACCACCAGACCACCCGCCGAATGACAGCTTACAGTATGTGCTGTACACTTATTAGTCCACACTGTGGACCAATGGACATACAGACCATACTGTACTACACAGGCATGGTTATGTGAATGAAGCCATGCACATAACCATGCCTGTGTAGTACAGTATGGTCTGTATGCCCATTGGGCCACAGCATGGACCAATAGGCATACAGCACATACTGTATGCTGTCATTTGGCAGGTGGTCTGGTGGTGTGCAGGTGGGTTACTGCCGCCCGCTGATGACAGGAGGGGGAGCTGGGTGTCTGGGTCCTTTGTGGGTGGGATGGGAGGAGAGTCCACTGGGTCATCAGGTTTACTATTTCTATCACATGCCTGAGATCTGGCCGAACTGGGGGGGGACATCTGCACTAGCTGGTATAGGGCTTTGGGGTACTACTGACCTTGATTGGGCAGACTGGACAGAGGAGGAATGCTAGCCAACTGGGTATAGGGCTTTTTGCATCACTACTGCCCACGATCGGGCCACTAGGGTGGGGGGGAACACTAACACACTGAGTGCTATACTAGCATATGGTTGCCCCGTGATCAGACATGTTGGGGGGGATCCACTGGACCACCGGGGAGGGTGTGGGTACGTGTGGACAGTGTCCCTGTTGTGCATGTGGCCACCCATGGTTGGAGGGTGCTGTGTTGCACCCTACAATGCAGCAGCCCACCTGTGGGTGGCCATGGGTTGTTCCTCTTTTTAAAGTTCAATATTGTGCCTCTATATGCAGCACACATCAGGGTTGTGCCAGCATATGCGCCGCACATCCCAGGCTGAATATCGGGATGTGCCACATATGCATGGGCATGCCCCCTGCATTTGCACTGCATACATTACCAATGTACCCCGGCACATCAGGATTTGTGCAGCACAACTTGCCCTTTTGTATATCATGCTGGGGTACATTGTGGGGTTGTGCCACATGCAACCCTTTTGAATATCTGGGCCTGTACATGCTTATTGTCTATTCAACAATATTATTTATGTTCATTCAGACTCCACCACTTACTGAGGGGAACATGGATCTGGTCTTAATCAGACATGCCATGAGTGAAAGAGATTAGCTTAGTTGATTTATTTTTAGCAGGGAAAAGGGATGGAGTTTCATGACATTCACAGCCCTTTCCTTCATGACCCCTGAAACTGGACTGCCACCGTAACTTCACCTGGTGGCTGTCTAAGGCTTGGCAACAACTCTCCCCTTCTTTGGAAGAGGAAAGCAGTACCTCAGATGCTCTATTCTCTTTTGGCCACCCCAGCAACCTGAGTCCATTCCTGAACCCCAGGTCACCAGCATAGCAGGAGATACGGCACACAGTGTCTCAGCCTTCTTTGCCACTGGGCTAGCTGTTGTTTACTATTTTTAGTTAATCTTTAGAAGACAAACATAAAAGTACACCTAATCTCATGTTTCCATTGTTAATTACATAACAGATATGTTGGCCGAGATTAAAAGACCACTCATGAGTATTTATATTTCTTGACATTTTCTGTTTGATGACCACACAAGGTAATAATGATCAATTTACCCTCAGATAACTGATCCAGGGACAGTGGCTGTGGAAAACCATCATTTGCATGGTGTTTGTATTAATTAAACATTTAGAATTATTACACAGATTGGGTAGGTTTAAACAATCTTCCTGTAATTTTGCCATCATACCTTATAAGTATTTATTGATATCCAGCAAAACGGTATTATATAATTAACAGTGAATTAAATGTATTTGATTTCTTAGATTGTTAATATGGATCAGAATCAGAGAGAGTCTGGATCCTTACAATACTTTGCATGCAACTTGTTGAGAATCCAATAGTTAGTTATTCACATCTGTGTGGTGCAGTCATTCAAACACTTACATTTTCAGAGCCTCTCAGTAGAATTGCTGTCCTTGTTCTCCCAGAGGGGTGCTTTCATCTGGCTTTACAAATGATTCAAAGGCATATCTCTGTATAAACATGAGGACAGTCCTTCAATTAATTTTAACACAGCATTCCTGGTGAATCTGGCAGCTATGAATGGTAAAGTATAGAGCACAGCAAATTGTACACACTGTCAATAAAGGTGTTAGCTTTCTCAGAGCAATCATTACACAATAACGAATGGAATAAAGACACAGAATTACATTTATCAGTATGACTCCTTGCAAGCAGATAGGTCCTGAGCATTTAAAGTATCCCAAACAAACACAGTTTGAGTAAAATATGTCAGTTGATGCTTAGTCATGACAAACTGATGTTAAGTGGAGGTTGGGGTGTTCAGATGGTACATACTGTAGGATTTCTCTATCAATCAACTCAATATCGGCACTCCACCACCATCTTAGCCTAATGCTTGGTCTCACTCAAACAAAAAGCAGTGTACTTAGTTCCTGCTGAAATTACAACTTCAGCAGTGAATCCTTTTTGATAAAATAATAATAATCATCATTTTGTTCAGGAGAAATGGACACACTGCTGAGTCCAGGATTAGTTTACAATAGTTTCCAATTGCATCAGGATCCTGTTACAGCTTAGAAAAGATATTGTTTACTATAGCTTGAGAACAAACATAGATTTTCACCACAATTACATCAATATTTAATGTTTCATTATTCCCTCACAAGTAGAGAGGCACTAAAGACCCAATTGTTAGACTGCAACAGATAACAGTTACCTTCCACTTATGTCTCACATGGATAGATAAAACTCCATCACATTAAGCATATAACATTGGTCAGTAGTGGGTGTAGAAAATACAAAATCACACATGCCCACATAATGCAAAGCGTCATGGGCTGCATATGCAAATCACCACAGAATGTTATGCTGGTTCAACTTTTAACTTTATTGGTCAGTAGTGGGTGTAGTTTCCTATACCATGGGGTCTCTGAGTTTGCTGTGGCACAGCACAGCCTAGGCTGTACGCAGTGCAGAAAGTATCATCCTTGTATCAGGTCTAATGTGCTGGGGTGTGTGGACATAGGTGCAGGTAAATTGGCAGGTTCCAAATAGAGGGCTAGCATGGGTGGTGCAGCTGGAGCCTGCTTTGGTGTTTATGTAAGGGACAACATATTCCTGTCCTGCTGCAGATCTATGCTCCTCCTAGACTGGTCAGGGCACTACCAGGACCAGGATGTAGTCAGGCATCTTGCCTGTGATACATTTGTACATGAGGTATAGCAGACGAAGTCATCTGCATTTATGTAGGTTAAAAAATTCAGTCTACTATACAGTATTGCTTGGTAGCTATAATGGGGTGTATTTTGTACAAAGGGAGCAAGCCTGTGTTAGTGAACAGTTAACCTGCTTAGGACTGACTTGTTGGTACCATTGTATCATATGTCCCCATATTCTAATAGAGAAGATAACATTGTGTTCACAATGTGCAGTTTTGTAAGGATATGAGAGCAGGGGTTATTCGAATACATGACACCAATTTTTAGTTCTTTGTTTTTGTTTCTTTGTTTGTTATTAGCTTTTCAGTGTGTAGGTTCCATCTGAGATCTGGGCCCAGTCACATGCCCAGATATTTGTATACAGTAGTGAGCTGGAGCTCATGATGGCCTAGAGTTGTGATAACCATCTGTTGGTTTGTGCATCTTTGTTTCTTCTGGGACCCCCAATAAACATTATTTTGTTTTTTTCTGTATTCAGCATCAGATTATTTTGTACAAAGAAGGAATGGACTTCATCTGGTTGGACTTTACTGTAGTGAGGCTTGAACTGAGGACATATTCATCCTGTGGGTATATAGAATGGCATCATCCACATATAGGATGAAGCAGACATTCTCAGACCCACAGGGTAAGTCACTGATTAATCTTGAGAACAGGTTGGGCCCAAAATCAAGCTTTGGGGGATGCCTGACACAGTGAGCTCAGCTTATGGTTTTACCCGTTTAAAGAATTTATTTTTTTTTTATAATCTTTGGTAACCGGGTAAGGTAAGGTAAGAATACAATCTGGTGCCTGTATGAGAGACTATATTTGAGTCAGCTTATCATAGATCCATTCAGGCCCAACACATTCAGTTTGCTTAGGAAGAGCACAAGGTCCATAGAGTCAAATACCTTGGACAGGTCGATAAACATGTAACCTATTAGTAGCCCCCTATTCATAGCAGTTTGGATGTCCATGACTACTAGCAGAGTCCAACGCATCCTGATGGACTATTGATTAGGCCTCATCTCTCCCAACAATGCAAATTCTCTCCCCCATAAGGGTTCAATTCTCCCTCTCCCTCTCCTTTCACTCTCTTAATCCCTATCTACTGACCTTCCCCAACCCCCTGGTAGCGTACCCTGTATCCTGAAGGGTCCTCTCTTGGGTTAGGTCCTATTACTCCTCCTAGCATTTAAGTCATACCTCTCCTTCTCTTTCTCCTCCCTCTTTAAATCCCAACAGCCTCATCCCCCTTTTTGTATAGCTCCATAGCCCCCTTGCAGGGTTCCCCACATCCTGAAGCAGTCTCTCTGGGACATTGCCTTATCCACTTCTCTCTGGTGCCCCCAGTCCCCTTGCAGAGTTCCTCACATCCTGAAGGGGTCTCCAGGGACATGACTCTTCCCCCTCCCTCCCCTTTCGCTCTTTTCTTTCACACGAGCACTTGTTTACTTATTAACCCTGCACTTATTATTGTCCACTCTTTCTGCATATCATGTACAACACTGTTTTAACACTGTTTGTAACACCTGCCTTACAACTGTTTGATAATGTTGGTCTTATTACTTGAATGTAACTTAAACATGACTCTTTCCCCTCCTCCCATCTCACCCTACCTTCTCCTTTTCCCCTTTTTTTCACATAAGCACTTGTTTACTTATTAACCCAGTGCTTATTATTGCCCACTCTTTCTACCTATTATGCGCAACACTGTTGTAACACTGCTTGTAACACCTGCATTACAACTGTATGTTAATGTTGATCCCATAACATGGAAACATAGAAACATAGAATTTGACGGCAGATAAGAACCACTTGGCCCACCTGGTCTGCCCATTTTCCTACCTAACAGATAAGCTGCAGATCCTAGTTAACCAACAGCTTACTTCCTCCTACCCCCCCCCCACTAGGACTGCATTATGCCTGTCCCATGAATTCTTGAATTCTCCCACTGCTCTTGACTCCACAACCTCCTCAGGGAGGTTGTTCCATGAGTCCACAACCCTCTCTGCGAAAAAATACTTCCTCACATTACCTCTGAGCCGTCCCCCCTCTATCTTCAAATTGTGCCCCCTTGTTTTTGCACATCTCTTTTTCTGAAAGATGCTACCCTCTTGGACTTTGTTGATTCCCTTGAGGTACTTAAAAGTTTCTATCATGCCCCCCCTCTCCCTCCTTTCCTCAAGGGTATACATACTAAGCTCCTTTAGTCTCTCCTCGTATGGCTTCTCTTGCAGACCCTGCACCACTTTTGTTGCCCTCCTCTGGACTGTATCCATCCTCTATGTCCCTGTGGAGATGGGGTCTCCAGAATTGGACACAGTACTCCAGATGGGGTCTTACCAACAGTCTGTACAGAGGGATAACAATTTCTTGTTTTCTACAGGTGATACCTTTCCCTATACATCCCTGTATCCCCATGCTATCCCTACTTCCTTCTCACATTGCTTGCTAAACTTTAGGTCATCTGATATGATTAATCCCAGGTCCGTTTCCATTTTTGTTGTTGTTATTACCACCCCCCACTGTGTGCTCTTCCCCTGTTTTTTTTTCCCCAGGTGCATCACTTTATCCTTCTTTGCATTGAATCCAAGCTGCCATACTTCTTTCTAGATCCTCTGCAATGTCACCTATAAAGATATTAAAAAGGACTGGACACAGTACTGAAACCTGCGGTACCCCACTAGTAACCCCCTTTCTTCAGAGTGGACTCCGTTTACTATCACCTTCTGTGTCCTGTTGTCCAGCCAATGTTTTACCTGGCTACGGCCCTGGGACCCCCTCATAGACTGGCTAATTTGTTTATTAATCTTTTGGGTGGAACTCCATCAAATGCCTTGCTAAAGTCTAGGTAAGCAATGTCCACAGCCCCTCCCAGGTCTACTACTTTGGTCACCCAGTCAAAGAAATCGATTAGATTTGTCTGACATGACCTTCCCACTGTGAATTCATGTTGCCTTGGGTCCTGTGCCCCACTGACATCTAGGTACTAAACAAATCTTTCCTTCAGAAGTGATTTAATCATTTTCCCTACCACTGAGGTCAAACTGACAGGTCTGTAGTTTCCTGCCTCTGTCTTGCTCCCACTGTTGTGAAGGGGAATTACATCCACCCTCCTCCAGTCCTCAGGTACTACACCATCCTCCCATGATTTTTTAAAAAGGCTAGTCAGTGGTGTCACTAGTTCTCCCCTTAATTCTTTTAGAATTCTGTGGTGAATCCCGTCAGGCCCCATTGCTTTGTCCACTTTTAGTTTTAGGAGTTCTTTCAGAACATTTTCTTCAGTGAAAGGACTGGGATCAACCCCCCTATCCAGAGTTCTTCTATTGATTGGATTAGGTACTTCCCTCTCCTCTTTTTTTGCGAATACTGAGCAGAAGTATTCTTTCAGTATCCCTGCTGTTTCACTGTCTCCCTTTGCCCACCCACCATCCCCTTTATTAAGCCTGACTATCCCTCCCTTTGTCTTTCTATGCTCCGTAATGTACCTATAAAAGGTTTTCTCCCCCTTCTTAACTGAGTTGGCTATCTTTTCCTCAGTTTGGGCCTTTGCTATTCTGACTGCCTTCCCCTCTTCTTTCTGCTTTAACTGGTACAGTTCTCTGTGCTGCTCCTTCTATGTTTCCTTATACTTCCTAAATGTTATCTTTTGCTCCCTAACCTTCCCCACCACCTCTTCTAAGAACCATAGTGGTTTTTCCTTTCATTTTGATTTGTTTATTTGCTTCACACAAAGGCTTGTTGCCTCTGTGATGGCAGTTTTGACGTTTCCCCATTGTTGCTCCACCCCTCCTTCTTGCCTATTTGCTAGTGCTTTTCTGAGGGACTCTTCCATTTTGACAAAGTCAGTCCTCTTGAAGTCCAGTACCCTCACTTTTGTATGGCTTGACTCTGCAGCTGAGTTTATCGTGAACCACACTGTTTGGTAGTCACTTGTTCCCAGATGGCTACCCACTTCTAGACCTGAGATCTACTCTCTGTCCCCACTTGAGAGTACCAGGTCTAAGATTGCTCCCTCCTGAGTGGGTTCCAACACTAGCAGTCTGAGGCATGCCCCCTGTAGGGCATCGAGAATCACCCTGCTCTTGGATGTGGCTGCAGCAAATGTGCTCCCATTAACATCTGGCATATTTGGGTCCCCCATCAACAATATCTCCCCTTTCTCTGACAGCCTAAGGATGCTTCCTATCATTTTCTTGTCCATTTCCTCCCCCTGAGATAGGGGTCTGTAAACAACCTCTGTGCAGATTGTGGTGCCATTTCTAGTCTCCAGGGTGACCCACAGTGCCTCCTCTCCTCCCTGTTTACCCTTTTGTTCCATTGCTTTGATCCCCTTCCTTACATAGAGAGCTACTTCTCCTTCTCTTCAACCCTCCCTGTCTCTCCTGTAGATTGTATACACTGCTATGTTGACATCCTGGTCATGGTTCTCGGTCTACCAGGTTTCTGTGACTGCCACAATATCCAGGCATCCCTCTTCCATCAAGGCTACCAGTTGAGGAAGCTTGCTACCTAGACTGTGCCTCATTACTGCCCTTACTGCCTTTGCCTTTTTCTCCATTTAAATCTGCCTTTCCCTATCGATGTCTCCAGCTTGGTGTTTACCTCACTAACTACCCTGATTTTTTTTTTGGGGGGGGGGCTAGGATTTCCCTGCTGCTTTTCAGTGTCTCCTCCCTTGGCTCAGTTAAATGCTTGCCAATGAAGCATTTAAACCTATCATCCAGGATCCTGATTTTCATCCTGAACAGATGCAGGCCATTGCACTAGTATAGGCCTGCATCCCTCCAGGTGAACCCCCAGTCCCCAATAAAGCCAAAACTCTGAGCTCTGCACCAGTTTTCCAACCATTGATTAAATCCCATGGTGCAGAGCACCCTAGCCTCACCCATGCCATAGACAGGCAGCACCTCTGAGAAGGTTACCATGCATGCTACTTGTCTAAGTCCCCTTCCCAACTCCACAAACTTCTCCTCTACTGTTTTGATCCCTTTCCCAGCCAGGTCATTTGTCCCTAAGTGGACAATGACAACCAGCTACCTCCCCCGTGCAACTGCTCCCACGATCCTAAGGATTTGCTCCCTGTTCCTCCAAGCCATGGTGCCAGACAAGCACATTACCTCCCTCTCCTCTCCCTCCCCCAGTTCTACCCTCCTAACAATGGAGTACCCCACCAGGAGTTGTTTCCTTCCCCTGTGGAGTCCCATGCCACCCCACTGTGGGTCTCCTTTGTGGAGGTTTCCAGCATCCTCCTTGGTCTCCACTGTGGGTGCCCCTATAGAGGAACCACACTCTGCCAGAATGGCATATGAATTGTGGAGAGCTACAACTGGAGGCATGCACCTCTGTTCCTCCACCATCACCCTCCCTGAGTCTACTGTGGACCAACCACTCCTCTTTCTTGGCAAACTCTGAGGCAGCAGTGGTTGCTCTGGTGGTCCCTGGGTGGGAGAGGAGGTCCCCTTAATCCTGACCAACTCAGGTTAGAGATGAGCAACCTCCTTCCGCACCCCAGAAAGGTGCCTACAGATGGAACAATATTGCATTTTCTAGAATGTCTCCTGGAAGACTGCTGCTGCATAGCCAGTGCACTGCACCACTCCCATCATGTCTTATTTGTGGTTCTATAGCTGTTGTTTTGTATACTTACTCTTATCTTACTCTGTTTATTATTATTTTTTTTTAAGTATTTTTACTCCCTACTTTCCTGCTGCCTCCGTGCCCTAAAAGCTCCTGATCTACCTATTCTGGGACAGGAAGTTGTTATATTCCTCAATAGTCTTTTTATTACTTGCTCAGAGTCAGACCTCAAGCAGATAGGGGGAGATTGAAAGCTACTCTTTCCTTCTAGGATGGTGAGTCTTTTGTGTCTCTGTGATCGCTCCCTTCCTGCTTCTAAACAGAAAGTTCCTGTTCTCAGTCAAATCCTGTGCTTATAAAAGTAGAACTGGCTAAGGGCTTTGGGGGGGTGAAGGGGAAGGAAGGGGGGCAATATAGGCTCAGTACGATAGTATAATTCTAACAGCACCTCCTTCCTCTTGTTGTTCTCTGCCACAAGCTATCTAGGGCTGTTTTTAAATCCAAAACACCTGGCTTCCTTCTGCCTAAGTCACTCCCCCTAATTCACAGTTTCCTTCTACACCTAGCTAACTGCAGAGAAAATAATTCACAGTTTTCTTCTACACCTAGCTAACTGCACAGATAATTTACAGTTTCCGTCTACACCTACTTAACCACACAGATAATAATTCACAGCTTCCTTCTACACCTAGCTAACTGCATAGATAACAATTCACTTCACCCAACTCAGACAAACACACTCATTTTTGTTTGTTTTATCGCAACATGAAGGTCCTAGTAGTAGATTTCTACTTATTTAGTCCCAGTAGAGCAGTATAGTTCTCACAGCACCTCCTTCTTCTTCTTGCTGTTCTCTGCCACAAGCATTCTAGGGCAATTTTTAAATCCAAAATAACTGGCTGTATTCTGCCCAAGCCACTCCCCCTAATTCTCAGTTTCCTTCTACATCTAGCTAACCAAGCAAATAACAATTCACAGTATCCTTCTACACCTAGCTAACTTCACATAGAACACTTAACAGTTTCCTTCTACACCTAGTTAACTGCACAGATAACAATTCACTTCACCCAACTCAGACAAACACATTAACTGTTTTGTTTGTTTGTTTTTACCCTAGATTGAAGGTCCCAGTAGTAGAGTTCTAGTTCTTTAGTCCCATTAGAGTAGTATAGTTCTAACAGCACCTCCTTCCTCTTGCTGTTCTCTGCTACAAGCTATCTAGGGCATTTTTTAAATCTAAAACACCTGCCTTCCTTCTGCCTAAGACACTACCCCAAATTCACAGTTTATTCTACACCTAGCTAACTGAACAGATAACAATTCACTTCACCCAACTCAAACACATTAACTCTTCTTCTTTGTTTTTAACCTAAATTGAAGGTCCCAGTAATAGAGTTCTAGTTATTTAGTGTTAGTAGAGTAGTGTAGTTTTAAATGTACCTCCTTCCTCTTGCTGTTCTCTGCCACAAGTTATATAGGGCAGTTTTTAAATCCAAAACACCTGGCTTCCTTCTGCCTAAGCCACTCCCCCAATTCACAGTTTCTTTCTACATCTAGCTAACTGCACAGATAACAGTTCACAGTTTCCTTCTATGCCTAGCTAACTGCATAGATAACAATTCAGTTTCTTTCTTCACTTAGCTAGCTGCACAAATAACAATTCACTTCACCCAACTCAGACAAACACATTAACTCTTTTTTTGTTTGTTTTTATCCTAAATTGAAGGTCCCAGTAGTAGAGTCCTAGTTCTTTAGTCCCAGTAGAGTAGTATAGTTCTAATAGCACCTCCTTCCTCTTGCTGTCCTACATCCTACAACCACTCAAACAGATACAGCCAGTTACTGTAGTTCATGATGAGGCCAGCCAGGTCCCCCCTCGTGCTCAGCTCCTGATGCATGTGAGTATCATACCTGCAGGACAATGCCTGCATTTTTGTTATATACAAGATGTGTCTTAGGCAATTATACACCACCCACTGAAACAAAACTCTGACTAGACTGTCATAGTCCAAGAAGAGACTGTCCATTTTAAGAAAATACATGCAGACAATCAAAATATGGCCAACATTTAAAATTAATTTGGAACTGGGTTTCTTCCTTTATAGTGAAACTGCTAACTCACTTAGACCTTAAGCACATATTGTGATTGGTCACATTATGTAGTGAATGCTGATGTAGCTGGTATGTGCATTCTGATTCCTTTTTGTTTTTCCTTTTGAAAATGAAAAAAAAGAACAGATTGTGCACCACACTGGTGTTACCACACAAAAACATGTGTGTTTACAGTCCTTGATCAACTCCCATTGCATTTTCCTGGACTTTGGAACAATGCCTATCACCGTCCAGCTACTCATGATGCAGTAGGAGAAAAGGAGACTATTGCTTCATGAGTTGCCGCAATGTTTAGGGCCATTCCTTATGTTCAGGAGGTATGCAATAGATGCAGATTAAAGATAAAAAACATGAGTTTGGCTATAATTACACAATTAGCATACATTTCAGTTCTCTTAAGAAAGGAGGTAGGTAGAAGAACCAGTAACATCAATGAATTCTAGAGAAGACAAGCAATAGTAAAATGTTGGTTTTCAAAAAGCAAAAAAGTGATGCAAAAAGTGTTAACAGTATCCCTTTAAAAATTATTCAACATCATGTTCATTCTTACTTGAAAATTTCACTTGAAAATCTATTATTATACAATGGGGTCCAAGAATGGAGGACTCTGATTGGCTGACTGCCATCTTTCTACTATTGTAAATCCTGGCATTACCCATGCAAAAGGTGCCACTCAGCCACATCCATAAGCCACAGCTTTTGAAATCAGTCCTATCAGAAAATCAAAGTAGAATAACCACCATACTGACTTGCTGCTAAACAGCCACATTAAAGCACAAGCTTCAAAATGCTGGTTTCGTTCCACGTAAGCTACCCCATAAGTTGCTGCCAAGACAAAAAAGGTCACAAACAACTGGAAAATCCAAATATGTGACAAAACAGTATTTTGACAATGTTTCCACATAACTGCTTTCACCTGCCTTACCTCTAAACTGTCAATTGGGCTCTGTTGCCACATTCCCCAGACCGTCTGCCCAATACCAAAAAATAAAAAAACACACACATTATTAAATAGCTCACACAAACTAGGAGTTGTAGCCAGTTGTCTTTCTTTCTGTCTTGCTCTTGTAACCCTTTATTTTCCCTTGCTCCCATTTCTATAAAAATAAATAAATAAATAAACAGATCCTTCTCATCATTTCCCAGCCCACACAAATGAACTGTTGTCCTGACTACTGGCTTCTGCACACTCACTCCCTAGACTCATTCCATCTCTCCTCCGTTGCCTGATGAGTGGGGTGTAGTGTTGTCCAGACATACTGACTTTGTCTCAGCCATAGAGCTGTGGATATACCTTGAATTTCTAGTCAGTGTGATTTTTCGGTTTCCAGAGTGCAAATTCCTGTTTGAGTTCTCCACATTTTAAATATGCAGCCACATATCATGGTCGGTCCCCCACTTTGTGATCACTTTCTGCTCCACTGCCACTCGCTAGCTCTCTCTCCTTGACTACAGTCCCACTCTCCCTCTCTGTATCATCCATAACTTTAAAAAAGAAAACAGCCAGCATGCTTTTAAAAGGAAAATAAAAAAAAGTGGAAAAGAAATTTCCCCTGAGTCATGACGTTCCTCTGTACTGATGGCAAACTGAACCCAGAAGGAAATGCTTTCACCGGCAGTGCATTAGCCAGAGCAGGCACATCTACATATTACTGGCCACTATGATACTTGAATGCTCACTAAGCAAAACAACTGCCAGGCCCTCTCTTAAAACAAAAAACAAAACAAAAAAATCATAACATATAACTGTTTACATATAAATCTGCATTGGGATCAGCACACTGCAGTCACAGCAACAGCCCTAGCAACCAGCATTATTTTTTCCGGCACAGTAACAAATGCAATAAAACAAATTAAAATGCCCCCCAGACCTTTTTATTTCTTTTTTCTGGCTCCTAGAAAGGGGGTGGAGCATTATATAATCGCAATAAACCACTCCAGAGTGGGGGTTAAGTGATTCACCCACTCCTGGCAAGGTTTGGTCACTCGGCCTGCGGTCTGGTGACTGAACCATGCCAGGCATGGGTAAACCCAGCATAACCCAAACCCTGTCAAGGTTTATTGCTTAAATAAAGGACTTCACCACTGCCCTAACCTCAGGGATTGTTACAGAAAAAGGTTACACATACTGTACAACTACGTTTTGTAGCATTAGTTTTATTATGTCATTTCTAGTCATTGTTTCCTACATTTCGTTTACTATCCTACATGTAAAATAAACATTCTATACATTATGATCTTTTCATTTTGATCCAAAACTATCTTTGTACAGTTTTGAAGAATTAATTGATTAACTAATTACTTTAATTTCACTATGTTTATGTCTCTTTATGTGTTCTTTTTAATGTGGCAACAGGTAGGCCCTGTAGGTCAAAACAACAGACATCTATAGATCTCTGATAAATGTATTTTGTTATAAATATGAAGAGAATAATAGATTGGCAACTAAGCACAAAGAGTGTATTCTGCATTAGAAAATGAGTGAAGAGTATTCTTGTTTCTGATTGGCTGCAAGAGCCAACCTGCTGGTCCGGTATGAGACAACAGAGACTGGGAAATAACTAGTCCCAGTCTATGTTGCTTCACATAGTTCTAAAGCTCTGGGCAAGTAGAATGTTTGGAAAGGCGAGTATCACCATGTTGCTGTGTCGTTTAGCGAGAGTCCCCCTCTTAACCAGTTGATACAGTCAAGAGTGCAAAAAAAATTACATAACACAAGCGTGTTTTTTTTTGCTCTTGTAACAGTCCCATCCAAGATCAGATTTCTCAGAAATCAGCAACATTTGGGCACATTTTACCTGCTCTCCAAATACAGTCATGCTAAAATTCAAACTGCCAACCACCCGATTTCAGTATACCCTGCCTGGCACTTCTGAGTTCGGCAAACTGCACCTTGCATGTCAGATTTCAGTAAACCCCACGTCGCATGTCCTGTTCGTATACACGGGCGGGCGACAAGAACCCAAAACCTTTTTTTTCTTCTCTGGGACATTACATAATTGCAGTAATGCAAGTAATCATGCTTACCTCACTAGTTTCTTCTCTGTCCCGTTGCAGTAAGGCAAGCACTTGTCTAATTTACTTTCTGCCTGCCACTAGTCAGGATTTTTACCAGTTCTCAGCACAAGGAAAGCGTACACTCCTGACTTACAACAAATAGACAAAGTGAAACCTGTAGGAGCATTTGTAATCTTTTCAGCAGCCACTTAAGTATTACCGCAGTCAGTAAGCGCCGTGTTTTCAAATCGCAGCACGCGTCTCTCCTCAACTGCAGCTCCCCATACTGCACAGCCGACTCCTCACATAAATAAATAAAAAAATGGAAAACTGCACATCAATGATTTAACAGCTTACACTCCTAACTGCTCTGCTTTGCACGCTTCCCTTATGCAGACGATAGTCGGCCCTTCTGCTCTGCACTTAATTCACAAACTGTGAAATGCTTTTATTTAAAAAGAAAAGCTACCTGCCAGAGTACTGAACACCTCATTCTCTCGCTCAGTACTCGTACTATGAACTCGGTCTCCCACTGCTCAGTATCCTATATGTCATTGCGGTCCCATTACTCAGTTTTGCAGGAACAGCAGCATGAAGATGCCAAGAAACTGCTGGGGTGACAACGCACTCCATATCCAAAGGTAGTGGTGCGGGAGTGACTAGGACAGAATGGCTCTGGGGAGGGGCAACAGCAGACAGAACAGCACAGAAATACAGAGGGACTACTTCACAAGGAAAACACTTTAAACTTCATTGTTACTCATTTATTTTTGTTTTTCTGAAATTTTTTAAAATCCCATCTAAAAATGCCACTGGTAGCTCATTTTCTAAGCGCAATAATACCCTCCAGCATGGGCCGTATTGGGCAATACCGGACCTTCCAGGCGCTATAAGGCCCTCGTCTGCGCGGGCCTCATCACGCCCCTGGGCCGTCCGGTATTGCCCAATACCGCCCACCCTGTTGGGTATTATTGCTTACATAGAGGAATTCTGATTCCCTTTCACCTTGAGAGCAAAGCTCGAGAGGACCATGGGAATCAGAACCCCAAAGTGGCAGAACACACTAATTGTGCATAAAGTTGTTCATCCAGTATATTTTATAGTGTATAGTAAAGTAATAATGCACAATAGGGTGTGTGCTGTGCTGGGATAATGCCACTCCTGGAGGGGTTGGGCACAAGGCCGCAGGCTGAGTGCATCCAATGCCCCAGGCATGGTGTTATCCCAAACGACACACAACCTGGAGTGCATTATTCCTATTATACAATGGCTTTTTGTTATATATAAAAGAAAAAAAATAATTTTAAAGAATGTATTTATTAGTGTGGAAAAAATATTTTTGTTTCTTAAGAGGAGATGCAAAAAAAAGATGCTCATAGAGCTCTATAAGCTCATAGACTAGATCTGTGGTGTTATGCTGGGATAACGCCATGGATCCAGCCCCAAACTGACCAATCACAGTCCAAGATTCTTTCTTGCCATTGTATAATAAAAAGAAATCGGCAGACATTTTTGGCCATTCATTTAAAGAAAGAACAGCTGTTTTGTTTTTAATTCAGCCAACTTTCTCTCACACCCCACTCTCCTTCCACTCTCCATAGTCATTAACTATCATTTTTTTTAATTTTACCTTAGCCATATTTTAAAAGTATTTATTTCCCCCTGCTGTTACTGACTCCCCCCTTGCAGCCCCACTTTTCATCTGCATGAACTGCCATGTCATCATGTTTAATGTGCATGTGGCAGTTCTTCCCTTTCAAAACAAAACTGATGCAGTCTGTAGAGTTTTCAGAATGCTGTTGTACCACAGAAGGGTACTGTTACATTCCATGACATTTGAACTGTAGAATGGGATGGAAATTTATGCAGAACAACACTCTACTATACACTATGGGCCGGATATTCAAAAGGGTTGCGCCATGATTCATTCACAAAACTGGACTGTCATGTACAGTATGGGCTGCACGCCCATTGGCTCTTTCTCTGCACCAATGGAGCCCTACTGGGTAGTCAGTCGGCAGGCGGCAGGGCGGCAGGCGGGAGGGATGCTGCGCCTGCGGCTGTGAAGGCGGGGTGGTGGGGCTTCGTGGGTGGAGTGGGGAGGGGACACTAGCCCACGAGGCAATGTTGGGGGAGATTTGTGCAGCATTTACATCTTGCGATCGGGATGTACCACTAGACCACCAGGGCTGAATTAGGAGGGAGATTCTACACTGCCCGCGATCGGGCTTTTGGTCCACTGGACCACCGAGGATGAATTCAGGAGGGGTTCTACACTACTGCCCACGATCTGGCTTTTGGTCCACTGAACCACCAGGGATACGCTCGGGGTGGGGAGCCACATTGCTGCCCGCGATCAGGCTGTTGGTGGGGAATTAAACCATGCCCGCGATCGGGCCAGTGGGGGTGTGGGGATTCTACACTGTTTTGCCAGCGACCAGGCTGCAGGGGCGCGTCGGTCCCCGATGGCTGCTGCCTGGCAGGGTGCCAGGCGCAAGTCCTCGGGGATCGAGAGCACCTGCATGCTAATGGCATGCAAATGGGGCCATAATCAGATAAATGGCCCCCCTGTGCCTTGCATGAATTATAGCCCATTTGCATGTCACCTTTTGAATATGGATTTTGCATGGCACAATGGTACTTGTGCCACCGCGGTTGAATGCTCACTCTGTCAACTTGGTGGTGCAAATTCACTCACCATGCACAGTGAACAGTGGCTGGGGTGATATTCAAAGAGGTTGCTCAATGAGCGCAACTCCTTGAATATCACCCTGACCAATCTCGCTAACTATTTTGCGCAGCGCAAGGGCTTGTGTCTATGAATGGCGCAGTTTGAATATCCAGACCTATATAGAGAACACTGGATGAGCAACTATGCACAACCAGTGTGTTCTGCCACAGCAAGGTTCTGATTCCCTCTGGCCTTAAGGGGGAAGCTCAAGAGGTACATAGGAATCAGAACACCGAGGTGTCAGAACACACTAGTTGTGCATAAAGTTGCTCATCCCGTATTTTTTATAATGCATAGTATTATGTGAAATGTGGTTGTGGCAGTTATTTTGCTTTCAGAACAAAACTGACTTGTGCAGTTGCTAGAAGTTTCAGAATTGTGTTGTACTACAGAAAGGTACAATCACATTTAATTACCTTTTAACTGTAGTACAAAAACATTTTGAGAGAGGTGGAATTCTATACAGAATAGTGCTCGTCTATGTACTATAATATGGTTATTGCCTTTCAACTGGTAGAAAAGAATGCATGTGCTTAATAATATGGCTCAATTACCTTATCTAGGACCTTGCTTTACATTTTCTTTATCTTTTTCAGTAGTCCACATGGCTTTCTGATATATATATATATATATATATATATAATGGAATATTAAAAAAAAATTACTTGGTGAGTCTCAGTTCTTTCTTTGATTCTTTGGCACATGAATCTTTTTATCAATTATTTTTTGTTTTAAAATCCAGCTGCAAACAGTGCATACCCTTTGATCCTTTTCATATATGGTTCCTGTTATAAATGGTGATTTGCCTTCCTAGTGAGTCCTTCTAAATGCTGTCTTTATGGATTAGATTGCTCACCTAATTAAGTAGGGGCAGGGCACATCAGCCATGGAGTGACATCACTCATGATGTCATGACTTGGACTGCCCACATGTATATGTACTCTCCCCCACATGCCGACCTACCATGTAGCTATGACAATAGTACACTATATAAAGTACTAACAGATTAGGATGTAGAAAAAATTGTAAATAACTTAATCCAACATTTTTTCCTTTTCATGAACATCAATACTCTGCAAAATGTTGTGTCACTTATCTCCATGCACTACAATATCTTAATCTGTTTCATATGGTACCACTAGATAGCTAGTATAACAGAATCTAAATATGCAGGATTTTCTCATGAAATACTGTTCCACCCTGACACATTGATCATTTGCTTCCCACTCTGTTGCTTGGTCTTTTAAGCTTCATTATTTTTATAGAAACATAGAAACATAGACTTTGATGGCAGATAAGGACCACTTGGTCCACCCAGTCTGCTAATTTCCCTACCTACTGGATAAACTGCAGATCCTAGTAAACCAACAGCCTACTTCCTCCTACCCCCCCACTGTAATTCCCATGCTTTCTTGAATTTCCCCACTGTTTTTGACCCACCACCCGCTCCATGAAAACATACTTCCTCATGTTGTCCCTGAGCTGTCCCTCCTCTTTCTTCAAATTGTGCCCCCTTATTCTTGCACATCTCGTTTTCTGAAAGATACTACCTTCTTGGACTTTGGTGATTCCCTTGAGGTACTTGAAAGTTTCTGTCATGTCCCCACCTCTCCTTAGAAGGTATACATATTAAGCTTCTTATGAATTTAATTTGTTACAACTGTAATGTTAAACATATTTTCTAACAGGACCCTGTGATTTGGGGCATATGATTCACATGGTAGCTGAATTATCTGGGCATAGTTTTTTTGAAGCTGAATGTAGAGGAGAGGGGGCACGTTGATTTACTTCTTATTATTTGATGAAAACTATCTATTCCTGATAAATCTATGCAATATTCTCGTCTTTATCATCAAGAGAAATACCCCTCTAACTTAAACTGTATTTATACTAAGCTGAACTTAGATCTTGCCATAGTTAGTGCTAGTTTAAAAGGGAAACCCGATCAGTTTCTTCATTTACTCTATAGAGTATTTTTCATTCAAAGATTTGAGTCTCTCAGTAGTAATAGCAGCTTTATTTATAAGGTGCCCTTCCCTGAAGTCTCAGGGCACCACACAGAAATAAATGGCAAATAAATACACAAATAAAAACAATGAATAAAAAACTATACTCTAAAATAATATATACTGTAACTGAAACAAGGAAAAGAAAAAACAAGAATGTTTTAATCCCTGAATGCTTGGCTAAACAAATAGGTTTTTAATCACCTTTTAAAAGCCTCCACTGAGGGGGCCTCCCCAAGTCCCCTGGGCAAGGCATTCCACAAAAAAAGGGTCAGCTGATTCAAACCTATGATCTCCAGATAACTTTAGCCAGTTCCTGGGGACCAAAGAGAGGCCCTCCTCAGAGGATTAGAAGGGCACAAAGACTGAACAAGATGCAGGAGCACTGCCAGGTAGTCAGGGCCTCTTCCCTGTAGGGCATTATAGTCAAGAAGTCCAGCCTTGAAGGCAGTTTACCACATCACAGGCAGTCAGTGCAGATTCCACAGTAATGGGGTCACATGACTAGAGCTTGAAAGGACAGTCAGCAATCTGCCTGTGGTATTCTGCATTAACTGCAAGCATTGTAGGGTGCCCCCACTCACCTCAAGGTAGAGTGCATTTCAGAAGTCATGCCTAGATATCAAAAACACATGTACTGTACCAGTGTTAGCAAGTCTTCAAGAGGGATAAGGGACTTAATCCAGGTGATGTTCCTAAGGTGATAAAAGCCACTCCCACTACAGTTGACACCAGAGCCTCCAATGTTCACAGTTCATCAAGAATGACTTTCATTTTTTTCACCTTTGAAGAGGCCAAAAGCCTGGATGACCTAAGTCAAAGCCCCATCTCTCCCATGACTACCTCTATTCCCACCTTCCAACCCAGCTCAATCACCAGAACCTCAGTCTTATCCGAGTTTAGCCTCAGCCAACTAGATTCCACCCATCTCTGAATTTCAGATAGGCACCAATTAAACACCTCAACAGTGTCAGGCATCCCAACTGCAAAGGACATATACAACTACATGCAAACACACAAATCTGCCAGCAGAAACAGTCTTCATTGTCTATCAAGTTGGCTCGAGTGCACAGCTAGCACCATTAGATTCCAGCTGCTTCCCCTCCCCTGCCCCACTCTCACCTCCAGGAATTTTTCAGCACTACTTACCCAGACTCTCCCCAGTGCCCTGTCCCATGTCCTTTTAAAACTACCCACTATCTTATATGAAATCACCCCCTCTGGTAGGGTATTCCATTTCGACACCACCTTCTCCTTGAAGTAATGTCTCTTCATCGGTCTCCTAAATCTACCCCCCTTCAATCTTAGCCTATGCCTTTTCATGTCCCTTCCCTTCCTCAGCTTAAATAACCCATCAGTGCTCGATGTGTTGATCCTCTTCAAGTACCTGAACATTTCAATCATATCCTTCCTATCCCTCCTCCCCTCCAGGGTGTACAAACTCAGATCCCTCAGCCTGTCCTCTTCGGTTTTGCCTTCCTTCCCCAGTATAATTTTTGTCATCCTTCACTGCACCCCCTCTAGCAGTCTAATATCCTTCTTGAGATATGGATGATAGTACTGCAGCCAGTACTCCAAGTGCGGCCTGACCAAGGACCTGTAGAGGGGTAGGATCACCTCTGTATGCCTGAACAAGAATCCCCTTGCAATACACAACTTTGCAACTGTGTAACTTCCACATAGCAGTGGAAACCAAGATGGTATTTTCTAATAATCCCTCCCAGGGGCAGCATCTCTCACCCTAAGAAGGTCATTGTGCACCCTGACCAGTGCTGTGTCAGTGTTATAGCCAAATCTAAAAACCAGAATGAAGAAACTCATAAGTGTCACAAGCTGAAAGGCGCTACTCAAGCTACAGTGCTACAGGCTTTTCAATAATCTTACCTGAAAAGCGAGGTTAGAGACAGGATGCTAATTCATAAGAACATCTGGTTCCAAAGCTGGCTTCTTCAGATGGGGCTGAATCAGCGCATTCTTCAGTGCCATTGGAAAGACCCCATTCAACAAGAAGCATCAGACTGTTCTTGTGAACACTGACTCCAAATACCCCATGCAGCTCATTAGTAGATATGTGGGGCCTTGGACTAGTTTGCAATAAGTTGGCTGCAGCTCTGAAATCATCTCACAGACCTCATCCATCGAGACTGGCCGAACCTCCACCAAGGATAGCTGAGTGCATCCACAAGATCCATGTCCAACTCTACTGGGCTGTAACAGCCTGCTAGGAGAGATCCCAGCACAAATGTAGGACACTCTGTTGGTGGTGGTATTTCGAGTGAACGGAGGAAATTTGGCTAGGACACTGGGGAAATTTCCCCTACTCTTTTCGAGAATTGCCATGGGATCTTTAATGTCCACCTGAACAACCACCAGAAAAGGCAGACGGGACCTCGGTTTAAAGTCTCATCCAAAAGACGGCACCTCAGGAGTGCAGCACCCCCCCCCATGCTGCACTACTGTGTCAGTATTGCTATATTAGCTCAAGTGTCTGATGTGGGGATAGAACCCACAGCCTTCTGATCTCCCGACCTCAGAGGCGAGTGTGCTACCTGCTGAGCCACTGACATTTAACTGCTGATACTGCTCTGACCAACTGAAGACATGTTGGATTTAATAACCTGTCCACAGTATGGAAGAGCTGCACTGGCTGATGCCTCCTACTCACAATTTCCCTGGACAGAAATACTGCCCTCTTATTGAAGATTGTGCTTTGATGTTCATTGTTATAAATCTATAAAGCCAGTTTGTCCTCCTCAGTCCTGGACCTTCTTCAACAGTGCTCTAGCCTCTGATCCCTAGTCTTCAGCTTCCTAAGCTCCCATTAAACCATGGGGACCTAAAGTGTGAGACCTGGGGTCATAAATGGATAGGTGATATAAAATAGAAGGCCTTGTTAATAACCTTATTATAATAATTATATTAATAATGCATTCTTCAATTCCATCTCACAAGCTACCACCTTCTTCAAGATTTTCATCACTGCCGATGGTCCTTCTATGCCAATCCCCTATAAAGGATGGTACTGAACCATCTCATCCATGGGAGGACCACAGGGGGGCTACAAAGGAGAATTTCACAGTGATGATCTGATCAGTATTCAGTTAACAAGGGATCCCTTTAGTCTCATGTTGATGAGGAGAACAAGTATGCCAGGGAAAGATGTGTGGTACAGTCAATCACTTATTTGTTATTTCAGTTGCTCAGCAGTCTTGCTGCCTTTTCTTACTCAAAGGGGTGCCATTGCCCATTTTCACCGATGACACAGAGAAAAATTCCTGCTGAAATGCAAGGGTAGTCCATGAATATTTACTTTAACACAGCACTCCTTCAGGCAAGCCTAAGAGCTTTAGAAGGGTAATTACAGAGCACAGTAAGCCGCATGTCATCACTGAGAGGTATCAGATTTTGCAGAGCAAACATTGCATACTAATGAACAGAATAAAGTTCTGCAATCACATTTAAATGCACAGCTCCTGGACTTTCAGTAACTTTGCAGTTGTAATGGCCCTGCATGCTTAGCTCTGGATGGCTGATTTAATATCTAACTGAATTCCTCTTCTTTAAGTAGCCAAACTGGCAGGAAAATGGACAGATGACCAACTCTTGATGTCCACTAGACATCGACTACAAAATGCAGTGGCTGGAATTAATGCAGCATTTATCCAGAAGTGTCTGCACTTTAAACCAAGGACGGCAGGCCGAGCAGGAGATGCTTCTCTTCAAGGGCCACAATACTCTCCCTGGCAGTGCTGGTCTTAGACTTTGTGGGGCCCAGGGCATAAGTAAAACACAGAGCCCCCACAACCAGCAGTCGGCAGTCAGGCTGGGAATTTGGATGCTTCCTAAGTCAGACATGCAGTCCTCTCAGTCCAAGTGCCCCCCACCAAGCCACACCTGCAGGCCTTTCACTTCTGAAATCAAACCATTAGGTCCTTCATCCCCTGCCACTTCCTCCCAGCTTCCCCAGACAAATAGTATGACAGCCCTTCCAGCCACACCACCAGGTCTTTCACTGAAAGCCCCCCCCCCCGAGGCCAGTGGCTGCAGTCCCTCTATCAATCACATACAAAAAAGCAGAAACTACATTTAAAGCTGTCCTCCCAGCCTTTACCCACAACACACCACACATAGAAGGTCATTTTTAAACTCCCACCCCCAAACAAACAGCAGCACTTCAATGCAAACTCCCCTCATGGCTCCCCCAAAACCAAATAGTAGGAGTACCCATTCTTACCAGTGCCAGGAGAGGTCGGCTGGTTGGAAGAAATAGTCTGACAGTTTGAGTCAGTGTGATTCTAGTCTGTGGCAGTCTGGGTCACAAGTTTGCAGGCAGTCCAGGACAGGTGACAATTCAGTCATGAGCTAGGCTGAAAAGGTCCAATTGGTTCAGCACATCCAACTGGGTGGGTTCAACAGGTCTAGCGGGGCATTCAGCAGGTCTGTTCAGGTAATCAAATGCAGAATGTGGCTACAGAAAAGGGAAGCAAATCCACACATCCTCCATATTCCTTGACACTTCCTTCCTTCCTGATTATGGCATCATTGCAGACTCCAAGCTGATTGGGTGAGTAAACCATTCTTTACTGACTGGTTGCTGAATCCTGCCCATTTATTGGCTGAAAACACTTTTTCTCATTGACAAAGCCCTCCCTCCTCCCAACTGGTTCCATGTTGAGCTCTTGTTGCTGTTTGATTGGCCATCTCTCCTTCTTACTGCCTAGCTTAGAGATGGCCTGACTACCGAGCTCTGGAAATGTATGCCCCAGTCCTGGGAGAAGGTAGTCAACAGTATGTGTCATCTGTAAGGGGAAGGGGTCCCAGACAGGGCCGGGTGCTACTGTGCCAATATGTATATTGAATACAATAGGGTTTGCAACAGAAGAATCCTTGATGTAGTCAGCGGCTCATTCAACAATGATAGGGGTGTGTGCACAGCAATGCATGGGGGAGGTGTGTTGTGAGAGGATGGTAGAGGGAAAGAACAAACAGGAATAAACTGAAAAAGTCCAGAGGGTGGACCGAGAACAGAATGAGCACTGTTGCTGCCTGCTGCATTCTCTGTCCATGTAGTCTGTTTATTGGTGCAAGCTTCAGAACTGCAGTCTGGAAACTTAGTAATCATAAAGTGAAAGTCAAGACAGGTGCAGGGCCCCCCACAAGCATGGGGCCCAGGGCAGCTGCTCCTACTGCCCCCACCCCAGGCTGGCCCTGCTCTCTGGTGGACAGTGAGTTTAAGGATGAAAGGAGCTGCTTACCATAATGTCTAAAAATCTGTGCTCCAAATTAAGAACCATAGAGGAAACTTTAAGGAGACTTAAGATCACTGTAGTTGACTATCGCAGAGACCTGCAAATTGTGGAGAAAAAAATGGCAGTTCTAGAATCAGTCATATTGGAATACATGGCCCTCACCAGTACTCACACTTGTGTTCTGCTTAGCTTCCACTATGAAGCAATAGAAATGGAACAAAAGATAGAGGGCCTGGAAAACCACCACAGGTGGAACTGCATCCACATTCATGGCTTTCCTGAGAAAGCAGAATCTGGGGACACTATTGTATATCTTAAGCATATGCTGAGAGAGTTAACTGGACTTGGACCAGGGGTTTGCATCATATATAATTATAGCCCATGGAGTTGTCCCTGCTCCCACCATGGATCTGAAAGCACACCCATGCTCTTTTATTCTCTTATTCCTGGATGGTGTTGTGAAAAATTGAAAATATCTTGCCCAGCAAAATTTATCGTGAAATTTGCACATTTCGTGAAATAGTTTGCTGGACGAAATGTAAAATTTCACCCCCAGAGTGAGCAAAATTTCACCAACGAACTGGCAAAATTCACAGCTTGAGGGTGAAATTTTGCCAGCGTGAGAAAATTTAACAATGTTCATCACTTTATGACTCCCTGGTGCCTAGTGGTCCCCCCCAGCTGATCACTGGCCAAAACTGGATGAAGCCCCCTCAAGTTACCCTCATGTCCTTCTGAAAAAAAAATCAAATCCCCACTCCCTGGTGTCTAGTGGACCCCACACCCTGTCAACAGGTAGCACCCACTCCACTTCCCCCAAGTACCCTGATCAGGCCACTGTCATTGCCCTCCACTCACCTTTGAAGCCGGCAGCCCAACTGAGCACTTGGATGAATGAGTGCATGCTTGTAGAAGCACGCGCTTATTCATTGAAGTGCTCAGTTGGGCTGCTGGCCTTGAAGGTGAGTGGAGAGCTGCGCCGGTGGCCTTATTGGGGTAATGGGGGAGCAGGGTGGGTGCTATCTGACTGAAGACAGGCTGGGGAGTCCACTAGACACCAAGGACAGGGGAGGGGATTGGAATTTTTTCTAAAGATTGGGGGCTGAGGTTATTGCTGGGGAGGGGAAGTAACTTGAGGGTGACTGAGGGAAAGGCTTCTTCAGTTTGGCCAGTGATCAGCGGGGGGGGCACTAGACACCAGGGAGGGGTATACTTTTTAATTTGGGCCAGTGATCAGCCAGGGGGGTGTTCCACTAGACACCAGGGACAGGGAAGGTGGATTATTTTTTTAAAGATTGAGGTCAGAGATCATGGCTGGGAGGGGAAATAACTCCGGGGTGACTGGGGGTGGGTTCTTTAAATTCACTGGCGATTGGCCGGGGGACCACTTGACACCAGGAAGGAGTATAAATGACAAAATGACAATGCGCACTTGCAGGTGGAATTTCACAATTTCACTGCAGTTTCATGAAATATTTTGTGTTGCAAAATTGCTGATTTTGCTGCAGTTTCACCAATGAAATAACATTTCACAACATCTCTATTCCTGAATTATTGGACAAAAAATGATATCTTACACAAGTCATTGGCTCAGAAAGAAATCATCTTTGTCAATGCAAAACATTATTCTGAACATGCTTTCACCCAGCACACAGTTAAAAAAAGAGAGCAAGTGCTTACAGTGCTTAAAGAACTATGGCAGCAAGGCATTAAAAGAGAACTGTGCTGAATCTATAAGCCATTTTTCCCAGTAGAAGCTGTTTTTATGTTGGCTTGCGCATGAGCAGCCAACATATTGCGGTAGTAGCAGATTTGGAGGCGCGGTCACTGTTGGGTGAATGCAGGGCACTCGCCAGTAGGTGCGTCCATCATTCCCCAATAAGCCTGCATGCCAGCACCACAGCATGAATACATAATGTGGTGAGCATATCTAAGGAGAGGTCTGCTGCAATGCAAGCAAAGCTCGTCATACGCAGCGGCGCCTGCCGATGTGCTTGCCCTGTTGAAAAAATAAATTAAAAATGGCAGCACACTGCCTACCATAATGACTGCTTCGGGGGGGCCCAATCCCCCTGTCGGCATGCCCTAACCCAATGTATGTGTTGATGGGGGATCCCACTCCCCATTGCCTTCATGCACCCCCCGATTTGTTATGTGCCGAGGGGGGTGCCCAATCCTCCTCGGCTCTTCCCCCCCTGCTTTCATTGTGTGCCGGCAGGGGTGCCCAATCCCCCATTGGCTACAGAATCCCCCTAAAACACTTACGTAACAGGCTGAGAGCCCACCACATCATGTCAAATCCCCTGAAAAAGAAAATCCACCCCACAATTTTTTTTGTTTTTTTTTTACCCATGTGAAAGAAGAAAATGGTCCCTTGTGGTCTCCCTGCCCCCTCCTAAAACTCACTCCTACCCTCTGTGCACCCTGCCTCCCTACACCCCCCTCACCCCATACTTACCACCAGAGTCTGGCATGATGATCTTCAGTGGACCGGGAACACGTCTGCACTCTTCAAAGCTGACCGCAAACTGAAGAAATGCTGGTAAGCTGTATAATGGTATAAACAGTTTTTTTTTCAACTTTGGTGCATATCTCGACTACTTCTTGGAATTGTTGCACTAAATTTTCAACATGTGGTTATTGGGACCCCTCCTTATGAGTTCAGTCACTGTCATGGTGTTATTCAGTCCCGAAAGGTGATTTTGTGGTCACTGCGTGGAATCACCTTTTGGGACCAAATAACAAAACGACAGTGCTACTGTTCATGAGGGGGCCTCTCAAAAACCCTATGTTGCAAATTTGGTGAAAAAAAATCCAAAAAATGAATTTGTAATATTTTCATTCCAGATTTTCAAAGTTGGGATTTTCCACACCTCCGAATGAACAGTACAGCTGTCATTTTACATATACTGGCCGAAATGTGTTTTCGCATGCTTGGTGCAGAATAGTGCAGTCGCTTTGCAAAATCATTTTTCAGGACAGTTTGAGAAAAGGACAGTGACACTGTTCATGAGTAGAGGTCCTAAAATGCTTATGTTGAAAATTTGGTGCTGAAAGTCCATAAAATTACTGTGTTACAAGCGTGTGTTGTGCAGTTTCCATGCACCCTTGTAACTTCACAAATTTGCAATATTTTCATGCCAGATTTTTAACACTGGCATTTTTTCACACCTCCTTATCAATAGTACAGCTGTCATTTTTTCACAGCCTGTCCAAAATGTGTTCCTGCACCCGTGGCACACAATAGCATGGTTGCTGTGGGAAATCAACTTTTGGGACTGATTAACAAAATCACAGTGCCACTGTTCATGAGAGGAGGTCCAAAAATGCCTATGTTGAAAATGTGACTAAAAAATTCTCAAACATAATTGGGTTACAGATGCATGTTGCACAGTTTCTATGCATGCTCATGACTTCACCAATTTTTCATATTTTCATTCCAGGTTTTCAACGTTGCTATTTTTGTATGCCTCCTCATGAACAATACAGATGTCATTTTCCACATCCTGCCCAAAATGTGTTTTCATCCCTGTGTCACCAAATAGCATAGCCGCTGTGCAAAACCACCTTTCAGCTAACAAACTGATAGTGTCTCTTTTCATGAGGTGGGCTTACAAACAGCCAATGTTGAAAATTTGGAGTGAAAATACCAACACACACACCTATGGTGTTAGGGTTTCCAACTGTAACACCCCACCCTGTAGAGACTGACAGATGTCAGGGGTGTGACTTGGGATCATCGGCTGTAATGCTCACGGCATTCCACCCCCACTACTCCTGCAGCCAGTGACAGGCATTGTGGTGTGCCTTGCACTCTTCGGCCACAAAGTTCACCTCATTCTCTTATACCACACCCACCTCTGTGTATTTCCTTATGGAATGGGGTAAGTATAATGCCCAAAGACCCCAAAGCACACCACAACACTTGTCAGTGTCTACAGGGTAGGGTGAGGTACAATGGCATGAGTGTTATACCTGATGACCCAAAGGCACACTCCAATGCCTGTCAGTCTCTACAGGATTGGGGTGGGGTTGGCATCACTTCAATACTTCACTGCCATTCCTATTATGTGTCTCTAACTCCAGCACTACCAATGCCAATGCCAGCGAGACAATATTCGGCATTGACAAATGCTTGTTAAATACTGGTTCAAATTGTGTTACTGGTCTAGTGTTACAGTTTTTTCAGTTATCCTAGTTGATGTTTCTGATGTACATGCTACTGGCTAGAACTATTTTAGAACTGTATGATGTAGTTTATGTCCCTGTTCTTTTCTTCCATTGTTGGCACAAGGCATCCTTGTTCTAATATAGAACTCTGTGGATGAGTGGGACATAAACTACATCACACAGTTTTAAAATGGCACTGAACATCAGAGTGTAAATCAGAAACAGCCACTGAAGTTGCCTATTGGTCTGTATAGATGGAACAATAAAATAAATTGAACAAATACTTAAAAACAGCTTCTACTAGGAAAAATGATTTACAGTTTCAGTGCAGTTCTCCTTTAAGACATGGCTGGTGTACCTGGTATGATTCTCATTTTTAATGAAAAAGACACAAAAGTCTTTGAGATGCCTTTGGAGGCCACAGACTACCTGCAATTTTTGGGAATCATTACAGTTAAGCCCACCAGGACAACAGCTTAATCTGGTTACCAGGGAAGTAGATCATGGAGGAGCAGTGGAAGTAGACTACCTGAATTTCAGTAAGGCCTTCAACACTGTTCCACACAGAAGACTGGTTAACAGGCTAGGCAGCCTGGGAGTATGTCCAAAGATGATACAATTGGTATGAAGTTGGCTATGTAATAGAACTCAGAGGGTGGTGATGAATGGAGTTCACTTGGAAGAAGGTAAGGCAACCAGTGGGGGGCCTCAGGGGTCATCACTAGGACCAGTTCTCTTCAATGTCTTTATTAGTGACATCACAGATGGGCTAGAAGGAAAGATATGCCTGTTCATGGTTGACACAAAAATCTGTAACAGAGTGGGCACACCCGGGGGGTGGGGGGAATTAGGGAAGATCTGAAAAAGCTGGAAGACTGATAAGGCATTAGTAACTGAGCTTCAATGCCAAAAAGTGCAAAATTATGCAAGTGGGGTACAGAACCCCAAGAGCAACATTTCATTTAGGGGGGAGTTGTTAACAACCACAAAAGAGGAAAAGGATCTGGGGATCATCAAACCTGATGCGTGATGAGGCAGTAAGAAAGACTAATAGAACACTGGGGTGCATAGGGATGGGTATCACCAGCAGAAAGAGGAAGGTAGTGTATAGATCAATGGTGAGGTCTCACCTGCAGTACTGTGTGCAGTTCCAGTGGCCCCATCTCAGGAAAGTATAGAACAGGAGGAGGCAGTACAGAGTAGGGCAGCCACAATGGTCATGGCCTGCATCCTAAACCCTATGAAGAAAGACTCAGGAAGTTAAATGTGTGCTGTCTAGAGGAAAGGAGGGAAAGGAGAGACATGATAGAAACAAATACATCAAAAGTATCATTAAGGTACAGGAGGTGGCATTTTGCACAGAAAGAGATGCTCAAGGACAAGGGGGTATGTTATGAAGCTGGAAGGGGGAACTTAGAGGGAATGTGAGGAAATACTTAATTACAGAAAGGGTGGTAGGCATCTGGAACAGACTCCCAGCTGAGGTGGTGGGTACTGAAATGGTAACAGGTGTCAAATATGCAGGGGACAGACACAGGAAGACTTAATTAACAGGGCTTGGGAGGAAGACTGGAGATCAATTAAGGTCCATGGTAGCACAGTAGGTAGGAACCATAGGGCTGACTTAGTGGGCCAGGAGGTCCTTTTCTGCTGACAGCTTCTATGTTTCTATGTTTCTTAATTTCACTTGGTTTCCATCTGTATCTCCCTGCCGGTCAAGGCTGAAAGTAAGTAGAATTGTCTATCTCACCTTTCCCAGGCAAACAAAAACTAAAATAAAATAAAAAAAAAATAAATTAAAAATTAATATGAAGGAAAGCAAGAAGGAATGATGGTGCCAACAGAAACATCACTGGCATGGCAGCAAATCTTCCCCTCACATAGAGTATCAGAGACATGAGATGACTCAATGAACAAAGGACAGTAAACTAGAAAGTGAAGCAGGCAGCTCAACACACTGAAGACTGAACAGATGTAAAAAAGAGAGAAGACCTGCACACTGAATGATGGTTAACGCTGTGTTAGGAGCTTGGCAGTAGAGAAAATCAGCATAGTCCAAGATAGAAAGAAAAGTAGTTTGGATCAGCCTTTCTCTAGCATCCTGTGTAAGGAAGTATTTGATCCTGAATAAGAGACCAAGTGTCTGCTTAAGCTTTTTGGACATCTTCTCAACATGGTCCAGGAAAGAAAGTCTGCAATTAATCCACACCCCAGGTATTTGAATATAGTTATGAAGTCTACAGAATCACCTAAAAGAGTCATAATTTGAGGTACTGCTCCTACTGAGGCAGGATTTATTGCATTGATACAAGGTGTGAGAATTATTGCCTTTTCTTTTTTAGCATTCAAGAGTAGTTCTTGGCACAGAAGATTTGATTACAGATGATTAAACTCTAGCTGGAGGTCCGTGCAGGTGGATATGGGGGATGGTCTGGTAATGTAGAGGACCGTGTCATCTGCAAAGAGAGGAATATTGGTTGTTTTGATTCCAGCGTCAATGCAATTAATATACAATCAGAAAAGTTGGGGTCCCAATATAATACCCTGGGTCGCACCACTCAACAAAGGTTGTAAGGGTGAAAGTTCCCCCTCAGCTTTAACCTGTTGAAGCCTCCCTTTTAGGTAACTAGAGAACCATTTCAGAGAGATGGAGTCCAGACCAATGCTATCGAGTGTAGCGAGAAGCAGGTCATGATCAACAGTGTCGAAAGCCTTACTTAAATCAAGGAAAGCAGTGCACATGTAATTCATGTTATCTAGGGCACTCTGCCAATCATTAGTCACCTTTGCAAGGGCAGATATTATGCTACAGTATGACATGGCCTGAACCCTGATTGTGCCAGATTAAGCCAGTTAGAGAAGTCCAGGTAGTTCCTAATCTGAGTGTTCACTAATTTCTCCAACAGTTTAGAAAGGATAGGAAGTAAGGAAATTGGTCAATAATTATTTAGATTGCGAAGATCTTCAGATTGAAACAAAGGGATAACCTGGGCTGTTTTCCATATTGGTGGAATGTCACCCTGAGAAAGGGACAGATTGAATAGGTGTGTAATTGGAATGGCCAGGACATGTTAACTAAATTTTAAAAAGTATGCTTTAATCCGATCAGCACCAGCACTTTTTCTGGTGTCCAGCTGTAGCAATAATTCTTCTACAGCTTTTAAAGATACAGGCTGGAAGGAAAATGTCATGGCTTGAGCGGGGGGTCAGAGACGGACCAGTTTTGACATTGGTATGCAGTTGAGTACATATATTACTGGCTGGGGAAGAATCAATTGCTAGCCAAGCAGTCACAAAACTGATTATTCAGTAGGTCGAGTATCAATAGTTTATCAGTTATAAGGGAGTCACCAGATGATATTTTGGCAGGGAGGGAGTTGGACAATGTGTGCCCTTCGATATCCTTACTAGTTTTCCAAAATTGAGCTGAGCATTTGGAGGAGGAGTCCAATTCAGTTCGATAGTAGTTAGATTTCTCAGCTTGAACAAGCATTGTACAGTGGTTCCTGGCCTTTCTGAGAGCTAGCCAATCAGAAGGTAATTTGATTTTCCTGGCTGTCTTCCAGAGTCGATATCTATTAAGCAGGACAGCTTTCAAATTAGTCATAATTTAAGGGCGATACTTTTTGTTAGTATAGATTTTAGTTAGGGGAGCATGCTTATCAATTACACCTAAAACAATTTTTTGGAAAATGTCATAGGTCACATTCACAGTATTAGCCAGGTAGAAAGCTTGCCAACTCAGAGTTCTGCAAGTCAAAGAGAAGTGCACAGGAGTCAAGATTATGATGGTACCTTTTAAATATATATCAAGAGGTAGAGGGTGGTTTTGGCACAGCCCTCACACAAGAAATGAAACAATGGTCACTGAAGTTAGTGAAAAATACTCCGGAATGCGAGAACAGGTGTGGCTTATTCACCAAGATAATATCCAATAAGGAGCTGTTACTAGGGTTGCTCTTATTCAGGTGTGTTGCTTCCTGTAGAAATTGTGGAAGCCCAAAGGTGTCACAAAGGTCTTTAAGGGGTTTGGAGCAATTGGAAAACCAATCAAGACTGAGGTCCCCCATAATAATGACCTCCAAGGATATCAAACCCAGCACTCTATTCAGGTGGTTCAGTATCTGCAGCCCTGCTGAAGGGGGTCTATAGCACCCTAAAATAGTAAGAGAGATGGAGGAGGAAAGCTGAACCTTTAGAGTCAGGCTTTCAAACTTCTTGGGTATTGTGATAGAGTTTAAAATGGAGACAGTAAATTTATCAAGAACATAAATGGCTACACCTCCACATCTAGATTGTCTATCTGTTCTGAATAAATTATTAGAAGAGATGTTCACCTCATAATCTGAGTTGTTGGGTCTGAGCCAAGACTCAATGACCACCAAAACATCCGACATAGTGCCGCATACCCAGGTCTGTATGGAGCCAAACTTCTTCAGAAGACTGCAAGCATTAATATGCAGTAGGCTCACACCTTTAATACTGGCCAGTTTGGATGGAGCAGAGACAACAGAGTACACCAGAGGTGGAAAAGGGATGGTTTGCAACCTTTAGAAGTTGTTCAGCTTTACTGGAGCAGAATGCACTATTTAGGGTTTAAGCTTTTTCTAGGTGCTGATGGGTTAGTGGTTAACTATCTTCTCACATCAAGGAAGGATAAAAATTGCAGAGGTCAGCAAATGTGTGATGTCTGATATCAAAATGTAACTGAGAGAAGCAGCTTATCATAGATTTATTTCTTAGAAGGAAGGCCAGAGATGTCTTAGCTCCTTATAGATCACTGGAGCATGGTGGACCCAACTGCATTATCAGGCAGATGCTGCAATATATCGGTCACAAATGGAGTCACAAAGCCTGTCTGGAAGCTGGATAGCAGGGAGGGGAACCTTGTTGTGGCCCAGGAAATGCTGAGAGGATGACCTATGTATCTGTGGATAAGAGACTGCTGCCATGGAAATCTGCAGCCTGCTCACTCACACAAATTGCAATCAGATGTATACAGAACCCATTGAGAGGACAGAATACAGTGGAACGTGTGTGGGGGCTGAAGATGCATTCCTTATGGAGTTCAGGTACTTTTCATACTGGTTAAGATCAGTGAGCTGAGTACTAAAGGCATTGATCACAAGCCACATGGCAATGCACTGGGGTGGCATAGCCATCTAAATACTGTCTCACTGATTCAAAACCATGTATTGCAACAAAACACAAATGCAAATGCACAGCTGGTGCAATTATTCTTTGCACCCATCAGCTGGCAGAGGGATGAATCTGATATGGTATTGTTCCTCCATGCCCTTACTGTAGATTATTTATAAAGGTGTGGCACTCCAATTTGTAATTTAAAAGTCATAAATACATATTTTACTGCTTTTACTCAATTTAGGCCTCTCCTTTTGGTCATGGCATCCATTGATGGCAGTGGGGCGGAACTTTTAGCTTGGCTCTGAAAAGATGCGACTGCCTGTTGCAATCACTGCTGTTTCCAATGTTTTCCTGTGTTCATTAATGCAGCATCATGACTTTATATAGCATATGCAGGTATTTACTCCATGCTGGAGGCCTCGGGGGCAGCCTCCTAGAAGATACTGGTGGGAAAGATCAGCTGGGCTGGGTCTGCATTTTATAGTATGCTGTCTTTTCAATTTATGATGGCAGACCATAAAATTATTTCATACTACACAATGTGAAGGGGATAAACGATCCCACAAAAACAGCCCAGATACTAAGAGATTTGAGCAGAATCGGGGTGGGGTAGTGTTTCTTCAGGAAGTGCATTTAACTTCTGGAGAACAAGAAAAACTGTGCCGCTTTTGGGTAGGAGAAGAGTATGCTTCCACCTTCCCCCCAAAAGGCATGATAATCTTGAGCCACAAAAAAAAATCACTGTACAGGTATTACAGTTTAATAACAATTCATGGAGGCAGTATGTAGTAGTAGTAGTAGTAGTAGTATTTATTTGTTGAGCACCCTATCCTTGAGGCTCAGAGCACTTTGCATGATGATACACAAAACAAGAGATGTGTAGCATAACTTAAAACAAAAAAACATAATAAATAGTGGAGCATAGAGTTACCACCTATCCCTATTTGCACAGGACAGTCCTGATTTGGGCAGCTGTGTCCTGTGAAAAAACATGAAAAATACTACTTGTCCTGACATTATAGTAGAAAAAATATTTTCTTACTTTCCTCTAAATGTTGCAAAAAACTATAATACCTTTATTAAAATACCATAAAATGATAAAAAACACCAGAAACAACTGAAAAACTACACCACTTAGTCTTCATTCTGCTTATTTAGAAAAAAAAAGTCTATTGTATTGGTCGAGGTTACATTTTGTCCTGCGAAAAATCATGTTTCAGTAAGAAATGTCCCCCTTTGGGCTTCTTAAAAGATGATAACCCTAGTGCAGCATAGATAGAACAACATAATTCTAAAAATAATAATATATAGAATAATACCTTGGGGGAGTCCATATTGAGAATGTAATGCACACCCAAGGTGAGGGGTCCTACATAAACCTGAAGGGTTTATCAAAGCATCCCACAATGAGGGTGCACATTAATTTTGAGGTTTGCACTACCTCCCATGAATTGTTTTATGTAATTGCTAGGTGGTGTTTTATCTCCAGCCAGACAGAAAAAGTGTCTGTGAGACAGGGTGTTGATTTAAGTGTTTTACTGAATTCAGTATTAGATAACTCTCAACATATCTGAATTAAATAGTAAACAACACAACAATTCAGTTATTTAACTGTTTTTTAGAAAGATATGTACTCGTTTGCTTTAAAGCTACATTATGGAATTTGTGTGTGAATGAGAGGTGGTCAAATCAGCAAATAAGAAAACTTATCACTGGAGAAGTGCTGCAAATAGAATGGTGATAAGAGAGAGACTTGAGTCATAAAAACAGTAACTTGTGTCCTTTATTTGCATTTCAACTTTTTTTTTCAATTGCTTCGGGTCGCTGTTGCCTAGGTGACATTTTAATGAGTTGCTGAGGTTGGAGATCATTCAGATATCTCTGTCTCTCTCTGTCTCTCTCTCTCTCTCTCTCTCTCTCTCTCTCCTAGCTGTTGTATTTTGTACCTGGCTGCCATATCAGAAAGTGCACTGAACAGAGCTGCAAGGATGGTGAGTGAAGAATTCACTATTATGGGCTGTTCAAAAGGGTTGGAAGCATTTTTCCAGTGGTGGAATTACTCTCTGATGTGTTTTAATTTCACAGGACTAGCAGCTGCTTTTAGTGCACTGTGAGTGAGCGTGAGAGGGCCGAGGAGAAGCTACAGCACGTTCGCCACTATAATCCATGGGTTAGAATGGTGAGTTATAACCAGCTTCTCCTATGAGAAGATAATGCCAACCAGTTATTACAATCATAATAATAATAATAATAATAATAATAATAATGTGCTCAGCCGAGGGGTGCTCCGGAAAACCAGAGAGGGAACCGGTCAGGACTGCGTACTTGCTGGCCATCCTGGCCGAAGGTGCAGGAGAGGAGGCAGGCTGATGCCACAACTCCAAGGCCTAGTGTCTCTCCTGGCAGACCTGGACAGGGTAAACTGGTCATGCATCACAGAGGCATCTAACATTGATGCTGCCTTTAATGCCTTCAAACTCAGATTCCTAAATGTATGGGACAAGCACGCTCCACTGCGCACAAAGAGAGTACATGGAGCACATCTCCCCTGGATCACGGCTGAATTAATCAGAACTTGCCGCACCTAGGACCGTGCCTGGAAAGCTTATAAGAAACTTGGCATCCAGGCCTCCCTTACTACCTACAGAGCCCTTCGAAATGCTTGCACAAATAGCATTCACCAAGCTAAAAAAGCTTACTTCCTATCATCCTTTAGTAATAATTCAAACCACCCTATGGACTTCTGGAAATCCCTGAAATCCCTGCTCTCTCCCCCTACCCAACCACCCCCCCAACAATTTTAGTAGATGAAACCCTCATCTCTGACCCCATCGGTGTTGCTGAAGCTTTCAACACCCATGTCTCCAGCTGAGCAGACAACCTTCTATCCTCCTGCTGGAATATACACACCGCAGCCCTTCCACACAGCACCCCCACACATAGCACCCTCCACCAAGTCCCTCCTTTTGTATTCCAACCAGTATCCCCCGCAGAAGTCCACCATGCCCTACGGGCACTGAACCCTAACAGAGGAAAATGCCCATCATCTCTGGACGCCAAGATGCTATTCCTGTCTGCCCCTGCCATAGCCACCCCACTAGTCGCACTCTTCAACCTCTCCTTCTCCCTGGGTAAGGTACCAAAGACCTGGAAAAGGGCCACTTTCATACCCCTACCTAAAGGCAGTGACCCCTCATCCCCAGGGAACTACAGACCTATCTCCCTACTCCCAATTCTGGCCAAACTTCAGGAGTGACTGGTCCTGTCCCAACTCTCCCAGTTCCTGGACACCTCCTCCTTTTTTACTCCTTTCCAATCTGGCTTCCTCAAATCCCATTCTACCATCACCTCCCTACTACGTGTCACTGGGGACATCCTCACAGGTATTGATAAAGGACACATCACCACGGCTATTTTTATAGATCTTAGTAAAGGCTTTCGGTACCATCTCATATCCCCTACTTATCTCGAAACTTGCGGATGCAGGACTAGCCCACCCAACTATAGACTGGTTCCAAGACTACCTAGCGGGTAGGATGCAATCAGTCAGACTGGCCTCTCACACGTCAAACCCCCTACCAGTCATAGCGGGAGTCCCCCAGTGATCAGTCCTTGGACCAATACTCTTCTCCATTTTTCTTAATGGCCTCCCCTCTGCATGCTCCCACTCTTCCAACCAAATGTACACAGATTATAGAGTTCTGTATGCCTCAGGCCCCTCATCAAGCAGTGTAGCATCTCTCCTCCAGGAGGACTTCTCAGCCATCCAGCACTGATTCATGTCAAACCAGCTATCTCTTGAGCCTAAAAAAACTGTGTCTTTTACGTTTGGCTCCCAACAAAGACTCTCCCGACAAATCCTGTGTCCCCCATTCTTTACCCTGGAAGGGACTCCTCTTGAGCAATGCACTAGCTTTAGATATCTAGGCATCTGGCTCGACCAACACCTTGATTTCGCCTCTCACGTAGACTACCTGCATAAGAGGCTACTCCCTAAACTGGGGGCACTCTATCGAAACAAAACCTGTCTCCCCAAGCAAATGAGGCATGCCTTAATACAAAAAATGATACTCCCATTACTGGATTATGGCAACATAGTTTACTCTATCGCCCCTGCGACTACCCTGGCAAGTCTCGACACCCTATTCCACTACTTCTGTCGTTTCATCCTCGACTCCCCACAATCCACTCACCACTGTACTTTATACAGCTCCCTAGCCTTACCATCATAATAAGACCACAGATTAATAAATTGCACTATGTTTGCTGCTAAATTCTGGACCCTCTCCCCTCCCTCCCCCTACCTTGAATCCACCTTATCCCAACAACCCCCCCGCGTACTCCCTAAGAGGCACAGACCCCAGACTTCTACATGTCCCACTTATGCGCACTGCCAAATGCCAGTCAGCTATTAAATTTAGAATCCCCCAGATCTGGAAGGTCCTCCCCTCCCCCATCAGACAGACACAAAATCCTGGTCTCCATACCAGACTGCTCCAAGCACATTTCTCCTCCAGCTGCTCCTGCTAATGCTATAAGCTCCAGCTCCCACAAATTAAATGTTTGTACAATAGAAAAACCTGTTTTGTGTTATGTGCATATCTGGCTGCAAACTCCGGCACTGTTTTGCCTGGAGTTTACGTCATACCTATACCCTATTGTACCTCTTACTCAAAAACTGTATTATAATTGCACAAATTCTTATGCTATGTATGTCAATTCACTGTACTTGTAATTGTTCTATATTTGCCATGTACTGGGCCTAGGCCCCCAGGTCGCATCTGGAATCGAGCATGTTGCTCAGTATGCCTTCCTGGTAAATCTCGTAAATAAATAAATAAATGGAATGATAAGTGGCACTAAAGAGATTAGAGGCTACATGATGCCAAAGGCTTCCTGAAACAGCAAAGTCTTTAGTCTACCTTTAATGAGGGGGCCAAAGAGGGGGCCTCCCTCAAGGATCTTGCTAATCTATTCCAGACAGCCAGTCCAACTGACTTGAAAGCCTGGTCCACTGATGATTTTAGACTGGCCCTAGGAACAGTAAAGAGGCCCATCTTGCAAGAGCGAAGGGGATTTAAGGTCTGACAGGGAGTTAAAAGATTGCACAGGTAACCAGGACCCAGTCTGTATGGGGTTTTGTAGGTCAGCAGCCAGTGCGGTTTATGCAGGACAAGGATTCTATGACAAGACTTAGGAAGACCCGTCAACAACCAGGCCACTGCATTCTGTACCAACTGTAAAGGATGTAGGACATCTCCATTTACTGCAAGGTACAGAACCTTACAGTAATCAGGTCTGGAAGTGATGAATGCATGCACTAATGATGGCAAATCTACTGTGGAGATTAAAGCTTTAATCCGGGTGATGTTTCTGAGATGGTAAAAGCCACTCTGGACTACAGCCAACACCTGAGCCTCCAGTCTCAGCTTGTTAGCCAGAATGACTTCCAGATTCTTCATCTTAACAGAGACCATCAGTCTGGAGGAAAAAAGCATAGGCCAGTTCACTCCTCAGAGACCTCTGCACCCCACATCAGATCATACTCAATCACCAGTACCTCTGTCTTGTCTGGATTAAGTCATAGACAGTTCATGGACACTCAGTGCTGGAACTCAGTCAAGTTCAAATTAAATATATTTATTTATTTTAAAATTGGTAACTGAGAAATACACACTGAGCCGAAGCTCATTTCCAGGTGCAACCTGGGGGATGCGATATAGGAAAGTAACAGTAACAAACAACCTAACATGGTAAATACAACAATCGAAACTGCACCAAGGCTAACAAGATGTGATGAGACATGCTGAGTTCGAAAAAGCATTATGTTCAACATGTGCAAAAAAACTGCAAGTGCACCGTGCAAGAGTAGGATCAAGCAGTGCCAAGGAGATAGAAAGAGGACAGGGATGAGAGCACCATGGACCATGATGAATGGAGGCATAAATGGGGGGCTCCTGATGTGGGAGAGAGAAATTAAGAGTAGTCAAGAGGGGTAGTGACAGGAATGGGAAGACGAGGAGTAAGCCTTAGGATGCAACAAAAGGCAGGGAATAAAGGGGGACAGTTGGAGGCAGGAGGGCAGCAGGTCAAAAGGAACAGGAGTTGGTGGGAGATGGCAGCTTGCCCAGCACTGGAATGAGGGTGTGGAATGGAAATGGTATGGGAATATTTGGAGCACAGTGAATCGGAAGAGGACAGGACAGGTGAGAGGAGTGAGGAAATGTACTGTAGGAGGGGAAGGAACCAAACCAGTATTTAATGGCACAATGGAACTGGTGATGTAAAGGCAGAGGGAGAATTAAAAGGGAGGAGTAGAGGGAGCTGTGGTTAGTAGAGAGGGGAGAACTGGTAAAGGAGTAAAAAAAGGCATTACAGAGGGTGTGTGAGAACACAGCAAACACCGGCATCATTCAACTGAGTGCAAAACTGTCTTAATTGGTACAAAATTACAAATAGCCCACAGCTCGGGGAACAGCCTCAACTAGTTATGGAGTCTCACTGCATCCTCAGGAGAATATCACATGCCAGGATATGATACACTAAGAGAGCTACAAAGCGACAGTGCTTTTAAAAAATACAGAGAATTAAAATAATTGTTTAAATAGAACTAACAAAAGCAAAGCGAGGAGGCGGCTACATGAAACACTTACCAGTACTGCCACATAGAAATCAAGAGACTTGCAAGCAGAGTGGGGCTACTATGGTACAGTGCACAAAAAAGACTACTTAGCTTGGCCAACATTTTCAATGTGTAACCCCCCTACAAATGGGGGTCACTAAAAAGCCTTCCGTGGATGTGCCTAAATACCCTTTGCCAGGCTGGTATCCTGCATTTAGTGTTTAAATGTATTGCCAGTGAGTGCCTGTAAAGCCTCCATGTACTGTCTCTTTAAGTGCTGCCAGCATGCAGTCTTAATTAGTTTGAATGGGGGACTGTGTGTTTAACTGCTCGAGTCCCGCTCGAGCTGCTGCCAAATCGCTCCATTTCTGCTATCGCTAAATGTGCAGAGGGAGCTCTTTTGAAAGATGTAATTAATTTCTGGGAATTGTTTAGAGTGATAATAAAAATGCAGTTTGTTCTAACCTGTTTTCTTGCAACCTGGACTGTTTCTGTTTAGCTACACTATTTTGGTCCCGGACTGACAAGTGGGACCAATCAGTACTTAGTACTTTAAAATGGAGCCTGCTTAGGGCCAATCAGGACTGGGACTCTCATCTGGAGTCTGTTGGAAGGGGGCTATATGGAAGGTGCCTCTGGGTAATGTAGTTTTGGATCCTTGGTGCTTTTGTGCACCTATAGAGGGAACTCTTCTGTGATTGACACCAGAATCAGCCAATCAAATCTTTTGGACCTAAGGGAAATTCGCCAGCAGCCTGCAGCACAAGGGCAGACAGAAGATGGAGCTAGAAGATTGAGCAGCTCGTGGAGCTGCTGCTGCCCCACGGTGCAGCATGGGGACTTGGCGGGAAGGCTGAGTCTGGTCTTCCTGCACTTGGCTCTCCTGCAGGGAGAGAAAAAGGAAAGTTTCAATTTGGACCATGTCTCCAAACTACTTCACTGTGCCCCAAGTTATGGGCACGATGAGCAGAGAGAAATAAATTAAGGGAACCTTTATGTCAGACTGTGTCTCCGAAACAGTTATGTGTGTGTGTGAGTGACCATGTGGCACTGTAGTTCATGTGGGTGAGTTGTGGATGTGCCCTGAGAGAGGCAAGAGAAGAAACCAGATTCAGGTTGGGAGCTGGAGAGAAAAGGAGCTATGTGTGCATGAGCGCCGTGTGGTGCCGTAGTTCATGCGGGAGAGTTGTGGAAGGCCTGACCCCTGGCCTACTAGCCTGATATCTGCCCTGAGAGGAAGAAGAGGATGTTTTTGGACTGAATCTGAATTTATAGAGAGTAAAGCAAGCAGCTGAATTATTACCAGGCTCACCCTGTAGAAGACCGAAGATTTTGCTGAAAGCAATCAGCCTGTCAGGACTCTAGTGGCTGAAGTACTCCTGGGTTTAGCAGTGATTTTTTACGATTGGGACCAAAGAGTCACCTGCCTAGTACAGTAAACTTTCATTACATATGAATGTGCTAAGTGCTGGAAGGGGATCACAGTCTGAATTCCCCATTTGCTGTAGACTGTGTGCTAGTGCTGGAAGTTGTTTTCCCAGCAAGAATCAGACTGAATCCGTGCTGCCTAACACAGATAGGCCCTGCCATGAGGATCTTGTCCCACTACCCTGCTGCACAGAAAGATCCATCATTGAGGGACCCTGCTTCCTCTGGCAAACCAGCCAGTCAGCCATCAGTCCTCCTGTGTTTAGCCTGGGTATCCTAAGTAATTATCAGGGTAGCTCCCTGCAACTTTTGTTTAATAAAAGTGTGTCATCTGATTGTTTGTGCTTTTCTTTCCACAAACTGAGCCATCTGGCTCTGGATTACAAATTGTGTGTGCATGTTCTTTTTTCATCACAGGGCCCCAACCAGCTGCAACAGACCTGGCCAGCCCCTTTCTTCATCCTGGGTACCAAGAGAATGTGACTGAGTGGGACTCTAAGTGCATGCACAGTACTGTGATTATTAATGTGTTTTAAGCCAATTAACCTGATTATTCCCCTTCCTTGTTACAAACCCCTGAATAAATCAGATCTGTTTGTTGCTGCAAATTTACATTGACTGTGCTGTCAATTTATGCTAAAGGTATTGCATTGTTGCTGTTGTACTGCATCACCTTGTTTCACAGGGGGCCCCCAGAGTCAAGCTGAAGGAACCAGTCCTGGGGGTAAGTGTCAAGTACAAGTATATGTGGTTTGCATATTTGGGGTATTGGAAAAGTTACTGTTGTGCACTGTGTGGGCCACTAGTGGGAGAAAAGGGGGGGGGTCACAGTGTCCCAGAGGGCTGTGACCTGGTTAGACTAGCCACAACCAACCCTGACCTTTGAATGAAGGCACCCATTTTAGAACTCAGGCCCCTTAACCTGTTAGTATCCAAGCAGACAGGGGTAGTAGCCCTTGGGGTAGTGCCACCTAAGGGTTACAAATTCTTCATAATTGTTCAGATATACAATTTTTAAAGAGTCTTTTTGTCTTTCCTACATAAAAGTGATGACAATCACAACTCACCACATAAATGAAATTGTGTGTTGAACAGTTAGTAAAGTATCTATTTTCAAATGTTTTACCTGTGAGCAGATGTTCAAATGTGGTACCTGTTTGTATATGAATACAAAATGAACAATGTCCACACTGGAAGGTTCCACATGGAAAAGTGGCACATGGAGTCTTGACTGGTGAAATGTATAATTGTCTGGTAATTGGATATGGTATGTTTTTTGCATCTTTTGTACACATTTTGGGATGAATTTTGGACTTCAAGTTTAAATTTCAGTTCCAGGGAGAGCAAATTCCAATGTTTAGCCATTAACTCTTTTATCGTGTATGCTTGGGGAGTGAATTCTATAACAAAGTTTAAAGAAAACTGGTTACTTAGTCTACTATGTCTTTCACTATTTTCTAACAAAGTATTTCTTGTAATAGCATCCACTGTATTTTTAGCTTTTTTTTATTACTTCCTTATTATAACCTCTGTCATAAAATCTCTCTGACATCACTAAGGCACTTTTATTGTATTGTCGCATAAGTTGTATTCCTTTTAAGGCACATAAATTGGTCTTTGGGTATATTTTCCATTACATGTCTGGGTTGGCAACTGTCAAAATGTAGTAATGCATTTTTAGAAGTGGGCTTTCTATATACTGTAGACTGGTATTAAGTCCCCCACATCATTTATAGCAATTAACAAATCCAGAAATGTAATTACCAACACATAATCATTTTTAGTAAATCTCAAGTTCTAATTCATAGATTCTAAGTATATAACAAAATCAGATAAGGCTGTTGGGGGGCCCCCCTCCACATCAATATGATGTCATCAATGTACTATTTATACAGAAACAAGTGTTGCCTGTAAGGAGTTTCTTCTGACATCCCCTGTTGTCATTCCAAATGTGCCAAATATATATTGGCATAATTTGGTGTGAAAGAGGCCCCTATTGCTGTGCCCTTTACCTGGAGGTAGAAATATTTGTTAAAAACAAGGCAATTACAAGTAAGTACCTTCTCAGTGAGATTCACCAAACATTCAATGAATGCATTGGTGCATGCAGTTTTCTCATACAGGGTAGTTCTCAAAGCCTCAAGGCCCCTTTGATGGGGAATATTTGTGTACAGTGAATTTATATCCAACATCACCATTATGTCATTTTCCTCAACTTTTAAACCCTCCAGTAACTGCAGTATGTGCATAGTGTCTTTCACATTGACTGACCATAGGGCGGCTAATGGCTTAATACGTTGATCCACCAACTGTGCCAAAGGTTCTGTAATTGAGCCAGTGCTCACCACAATTGGATGAGCCTGTGGGTCCACTAAAGTTTTATGTATTTTTGGTAAGCCATACAACATTGGTCTGACAGGATGTTCTAGAGTTATAAATTCATACATTTGTTTAGTAATAATGCCATTTACCCAAATATCATGTACATAAACATAATTTTCTTGTTTGAAAACAGTAGTAAGATCTCTGGGTGTTTTCTTATAAATCTCAGTATTAGATAGCTGTGAAAGCATTTCATGTTCATATTTAACTTTATCTTACACTATGATTGCAACCCCTTTGTCAGCTGCCTTGATTTCTACTGATGAATTTTTAATCAAGTTTCTTAAAGCTTCCTACTCTTCCACTGTGCAGTTGTTAAATCTTGGTCTTCAATTGTTGCTCAGAAGTTCAGGGATGCCTCTCTCACAAGCTTTTCAAAACGTAATTACCACTGGTGAAGATGGTGGAATGTATGTGAAAGGTTTCTTCAGTTTTGTCATAATTTAAAAATTGTTCATTACTTTGTAAGGATGGGGAATCTATGTGATCTGTTGATTCTTTTCCAAATGACACTTTTAAAATCTAACTTATGTGTAAATTTGTATAAATCAAGCATGATATCAAATTCCTTTGGGTTGGTGGTGGGTACATAATTCAGATCTTTTTGTGAAACATTTTCTTCTGCCATAGTGAGTTCATAGTTTGATAGGTTTATCACTATATTGTTTACTAATTCCAGTGGTGTGTCCTCCAATGACACCTGCCTCTCCCCTATATCCACCTGCTCCCTCTTGGTTGTCCTCTTCCTCTGTCCCTTTCCCCTAGTCCCTCTACTTGTCCATCTGTGCTTTGTTGTCTGTGCACTGTTGGTCACCCTGGATACAGGAAATGGCATCACAATCCATTGAGGGACTGTATACAGACCCCATCTCAGGGGGAGGAAATGGGCAAGGAAATGATAGAATGCATCCTTAGAATGGCAGAAAAGGGGGAGATATTCTTGATGGGGGATCTTAATATGCCAGATGGTAACTGAAGCACCTTTGCTGCAGCCACATCCAAAAGCAGGGTAATTCTCAATGCCCTACAGGGGGCATGCCTCAGACATCTAGTGTTGGAACCTACTCTGGAGGGAACAATCTTAGACCTGGTACTCTGAAATGGGGACGATGAGAGGATCTGGGATTTAGAAGTGGGTAGACATCTGGGAACCAGTGACCTCCAAACAGCTTGTTTCTTGATAAACATAGCCATAGAGTCAAGTTTCACAATGGTGAGGGTACTGGACTTTAGGAGGGCTGACTTTGGCAAAATAGGGGACTGCCTCAGAAAAGCACTAGCAAATGGGCAGGAAGGTGGGGTGGAGTTACAATGGGGAACAATCAAACTTGCCATCACAGAGGCAACAGACCTTTATGTGATGCAAACAAACTAAACAAAATGAAGGAAAAAAAAACTCTATAGTTCTCAAAAGAAGTGACGGGGAAAGTTAGGGAGAAAAAAGATAGCATTCAGGAAATATAATGAACACAGAAGGAGCACAACAGAGAACTGTACCAGTTAAATCAGAAGGAAGCAGGGAAGGCAGTCAGAATAGCAAAGGTCCAAACTGGGGAAAAGATAGCCAACTCAGTTAAGAAGGGGGGTAAAACCTTTCATATGTACAGTAAATTAGGGAGCAAAGCAAGACTGGGGAGGGATAATAAGGCTTAATAAAGGGAAGGGGGGCAGAAGGTGACAGTGACAAAGCAGAAATACTAAATGAATACTTCTGCTCAGTATTCAGAAAAGAAGAGGAGGGGTAGGTACCTAAATCAAATAATAGAAGCACACTGGATAAAGGGGTTGATACCAGTCCATTCACAGAAGAAAGGATTTTGAAAAAAAATCCTAAAATTGAAGGTGGACAAATCAATGGGGCTTGATGAGATTCACCCCAGAATTCTAAAAGAACTAAGGGTAGAACTAGTGGCACTATCAACTACCCTTTTTAACAAATCATGGGAGTTGGGTGTGGTACCTGAGGACTGCAGGAGGGCAGATGTAATTTCCCTTTACAAAAGTGGGAGCAAGGCAGAGGTAGGACACTACAGACCTGTTAGTTTGACCTCAGTGGTAGTGAAAATGATGGAATCACTTCTGAATGAAAGAACTGATGAGTACCTAGAAGCAGGCGAGGCACAGGATCCAAGCATGGATGCACAGCGGGAAGATCATGTCAGACAAATCTAATAGATTTATTTTACTGGGTGACCAAAGTAGTAGACCAGGTAGAGAGGTTGTGGATGTTACCTACCTAGACTTTAGCAAGGCATTTGACATAGTCCCACACAAAAGCCTTGAAGTGGGTCCCAGGGTGGTAACCTGGATAAATGATTGACTGGACAACAGGACACAGAGGGTAATAGTAAATAAAGTCCACTCTGAAGAAAGGGGATTGCTAGGGGGGGTACTGCAGGATTCAGTACTGGGACCGGTCCTCTTTCATGTCTTTATAGGTGGCATTGCAGAGGGACTGGAAGGAAAAGGATGCCTCTTTGCAGACAACACAAAGATATGTAACAGGGTTGATACATGGGGGTGTGTGGAAAAGATGAGAAGGGACTTGGCAAGGTTGGAGGAATGGTCAAAAGTATGGCAGCTTGGATTCAGTGCAAAGAAGTGCAAGGTAATGCACCTGGGAAACAAAAACCCAAGGGAAGTGTACACAATGGGGGGTATTAATGACAACAAAAATGGAAAGGGACCTGGGTGTAGTCATATCAGATGACCTAAAGGCAGGCAAGCAATGTGGGAAGACAGTAAGGAGGGCTGAGGATTCATAGGGAGAGGCATCACCAGCAGAAAACAGGAAGTTGTTATCCCTCTGTATAGACAGTCGATGAGACCCTATCTGGAGTACTGCATGCAGTTCTGGAGACCCCATCTCCATAAGGACATGGATAGGATGAAGTCAGACCAGAGGAGGGCAACTAAAATGGTGCAGGATCTGCACCAGAAGCCACACGAAGAAAGACTAAAAAAGCTTAATATGTATACTGTCAAGTAAAGAAGGGAGAGGGGGGACATGATAGAAAGTTTCAAGTATGTCAAGGAAATCAACAAAGTCCAAGAGGGTAGCATCTTTCAGAAACAGAGACGTGCAAGAACAAGGGTGCACAATTTGATGAAAGAGGTGGGACGGCTTAGGGGCAACATGAGGAAATATTTTTTTATGGAGTGGGTGGTTGATGCATGGAATGGCCTTCCCGAGGATGTAGTTGGGTCAAAAACAGTGGGAGAATTTAAGAATGTATAGGACAGACATAAGTCAATTCTAGTGGTAGGTAGGAGGAAGTAGGCTATAAAAATTAGGATTTGCAGCTTATCCGATGGGTAGGGCAATGAGCAGACTGGGTTGGCCAAGTGGTCCTTATCTGCCATCAAAGTCTATGTTTCTGTTTCTAATTTCTATTCTGTCATTAAGTCCTCGTGTTTTTACAGTAAGGTCCCCAAGTGAAAATCCAGAAAATTTCCCTCTGCATCAATTTTTCATTTAGGTCACCATCTCTAGATCCCAACCAAACATGCTTAGTCTCACAGAATTTAAAATGATGACTGGTCTCCTTCTCCTATTTCCTAAACAATGCATAGCCAATGCACTTGTAGTGCCTCCTGCTATACTTCTGAAGTGTTCACCAATTCTTAATTTAAAAAGTGTAATCGTTTTATCAACATATAAAGCCCAGCACTCACAGGTACCCAGGTCAACCAAATTGTCAGCAACACAGCTAAAGAAAGCCTCTGTATTATATGTTATATTAGCATTCACTGATGTAAAAGTGTTATTTTTTAAGATCAAACCACAACATTTACAATTATCACAAGGATAAGTTCCCCCTGGTCCAGAAGGTAACCACCATTCCTTCATGAGTGTAGGTCTACAGTCCTTATACGGACTATGTACAAGTCTGTCCCTTATATGTGTGCCCCTCTTATATACCACATGGGGGGGATAAGGCAGTAGCCTCTTTCAATAGTGGATCAGATCTCAAAATGTTCCAATTTCCTTAGAAAAATTCCCTCAGTCTTCCTTGATTGTCTGCTATACAGTATGTACTCACAAAATTTAATCGCTTTGGCCCAGCATCCCTTTGCTGTAGCACTCAAAGATCCTCCCTCTTAGTTTCAAACTCATTTGTAAAGGCTTGATCCACTGTACTTTTATGATAATCCCTTTCTAGAAATCTTTCACTCATATTAGAACCATGTGCAAGAAAGTCTGCATCATCACTACAGTTCCTCCTTGCTCTTACTACTTGTGCATTGGGAATGTTGTCCACCATATGGGAAGGGTGGCAACTCGAGACCAACAACAAGGAGTTACAATCTACATTTTTCTGAAAGAGGGTGGTCTATATACCACCGTCTAAATACTTTTCAATCTAGTGATCAAAAAAAATTAGCTGTATCTGTATTGCACTGTATTGAACATTTCAAATTAGGGTTACTTGATTCCAGATAATCCACAAACTCCCTGAGTTTCTCCTGTGTGCCATGCCACACCATAAAAATGTTGTCTATAAAGCAATGCCACAGATCAATCTTATTGTAAAAAGGATTAACCTGGTCATCACAGACAACTAATGTCTCCCAGTTGCCCAAGTAAATGTTGACATAGTCAGGTACATATGAGGCACCCATCACCTTCCCTTTTATCTGGAGGTAATACCCTGGAATAACAACCAATTCCTCGTCAAAACAAATGCTGCAAAATCCAAAAGAAATTGTTTTCTCCTCATTTCCAGTGCTCCATCCTGGTCTTGCCAGTATTATTATGTAAATAATCTATCCTCATGAGGTATGTTGATATATAAGGATGCAGAATCCCACTTTCACTTTTCAAACAAGAATTATGCTAAGAATTAGCCCTCAGTTTAACAAACCATGTTCATAGTAGACATAAGGACAGATAGGAAATGGACAGATAGGAAAACCTAAAAATAGTATTTTTCCACATGCCACCAAAATCACCAAACTTATTCATGCATGAGTTTGGCTTCTTGCGGTGCCAGTCTGCATGTTGGGGACATGTGGGAATGGACTTGCAGACCACGAATTTCAGCCAGGTTATCGATGATCTCACTATTAAAAGAAATACGTTGAATTAAGAGACACACATGCTATTCAAAGAGGGCCATTACTGACTGCGGCTTATAGGGACACTAACACTGCTGACACAGCTGACAGTGTACAGTATCAGTTCACACTGACATTCATCATAACTTTTCACTGATGAAGACAATAAATCCTTTGTATGGAATCATACAGATGCAGTACAGATTGCTTAGCTGCTGCAGTTATTATGTTTTATTGATAACAGGGTACTGAGCATTTTATACTATGGTATAACATTTCCCCCTTGTGAAAATGCTGCTTCTTCACTGTGTTAATCAGCTGTGCTCCATACATTGACGTCAGCGGGAGTGAGCAGTCGGGCAGGTGAATGGAGAAAACAGGAGCAGCAGGGCTTAAGTGTGGCCACAAAACAACTCAAAATAAGGAAACATTGGAACACCATTTACAGCAGTACCAAATGCACACAACTTCTGAGGTACATTATTTTATAAACTGATATGGAGAATTTACTGTTTGGACCATTGGGGAAGGTGCTTTTTAATGATGTCCAACTTTTACAGTACCCCGTCTTTTGCGTGCTACCAGAATAGCACTGTACTATATGGTGCTAGTCTGGTAAGCAATGAAAAGTCAATCAATCAATCAATCAAAATCTTTATTTAACCAGGTGATCGCCGTTGAGCAAGCTCATTTTTGAGGTGGACCTGGGTGCAACAGATACAAATACTAACAAGTACAAGATAACAAAAAATACATGATTGTTACAATTCACTGGCAAATCAACAACAGACAATAACAATTGCAGGGGAGTACAGATTAAATACATCAAGGATTCAGAGTGAAAGGGGTACGAGCAGCAATAGTGTAGATGAGTTCAGCAAGGCTCAGTGGGATAGGGCCCAGAAGGAGGTAACTAAATAGCTGGATCCCCAGGAAGAGATGTGGGGGGGGGATTGCCTAGGGGAGGAGGGAGGAGGGAGAAGGGGGGAGAAGAGGTCAGGCAGTGGCTGGGAGCAGGAGACGAAGGAGAAGACCGAGACAATATTAGATGAAGGGCTCCATCAGCATGGGGGATCAGGTATTCAAGAGCAGCAAGCTCAGGATTCCTTATAGTGATGTGAGTGAGGAGTTTTGAAGGCTACTACACTAATTTTGTGCTTTAATTTCAGAGTTTTTTTGTAGATTGTTCCATAGTTGGGGCAGCACATGACTGATAGAGGCCCTGCCAAAGTGGGATTTGGCATTAAGTACCTTAATGGTGAAGTAGGATGTGCTTCTCAAGGTGTATCTACTTAAGGTACAAAGTGGTAGGCAGGCAGAGATGTAATCAGGCAGTTTGTTAATGATAGATTTATAGGTCCAGAAAGCAGCATTTCTTTGGCATCTGAAGCTAAGAAAGGACCAACCTATTGCAGTGTATAGTGCACAATGGTGGGTGGAATAGGGAAGGTCTGTTATGAACCTTAGGGCACTGTGATAAAGCGTGTCTAGTTTTAGGAGTGCTCCAGTAGGTGCTTGACTATAGAGGAAATCAACATAGTCTAGAAGGGAGAGGAAGGTAGTTTGGACTAATCTTGTCTTGGCATCCGAAGAGAGGAGGTTTTGATCCTGAAGAAGAGGCCAAGCCTTTGGCGAAGTTTCTTTGTCAGTTCACCTGTGTGTCCTAGAAATGAGAGTCTATTGTCCAGCCAAACCCCCAAGTATTTGAATTTAGCTATGTACTCCAACTGTTCGCAAAGGATGGTAGATATCAAGGAGAGAGTCCCAGACATGGCTGGGTTCGGTAAGTTGGGGAAGGACGAAAAGAACATAGATTTTGTTTTCTTAGCATTCAAAAGCAATTTTTGATTTAAAAGCTGGTGCTGCAGCAAACTGAATTCATCTTGGAGAGCTGAGCATGTCACCTCTGGGGAAGGACCACTGACATAAAGCACAGTGTCATCTGCAAATAGGTGTATTTGGGCCTTAGTGATAGTTGCATCAGTCCTGTTAACGTAGACTGTGAATAGCAGGGGACCCAAAATAGAACCTTGGGGTACACCCCCTCAGAAGGGGTTTTAGGAGTGACACTTCACCTTCAGCTTTTACCTGCTGAGAGCAGCCTATGAGATAGTTCTCAAACCATTTAATGCCCATGCCCTGAAAGAACCCGCAGCCAGCCAAAATACAGTGACCAGGGATTTACAGTGCTTGCTATAAGCACTCCCCTGGTTACTGTCTGTAGTCCTGAAAAAGGACAAGGGCACCAGTGATCTACTGGCTAATAACAGTGGAGATCAGGGTTCTAATCCTGGTCTCTGACCGTTTTAGCACACCGCAGAACTTTAATTTTTTTTACATGGGGCTGTACTGGCCCCAAAATATTAAACTTTCCCGGGATCTGCTCCCCCCTTGAGTGAGAATCCTAGTAAAAAAGGGCATGAGGGGCAAAGCCCCCTGCATCGAGAGAGTGCGGGGCTAGAGCCCCCCCCCCAAAAAAACTTAGTTTCCAAGGAGTAGTGCATGCTAGAGCACAAAACTGTGTTCTGAGGACCTATGCTAGAAGCAAGGGATTGAAATTCCTGATAGTCACCCAGAGAATGCTGCAAGTCCATGTGCCGTATATTCAGTGCACCAGTGGCTTATAGCATTCTTGCAGCATCAAAAATCAGGCCCATGGCTTTTAAAATCTCCCAGCGATCAACACAGAGAAATAAACATTAACAAAAAAGTCACTTACTATGGGCAATTTGCATATCACACACACACATATCACAACCCTTTGAGACACACACCTCAGGCAAATTTGGCCACCAATAAAATGACTGGTTCACTCTGTGACTAGATTAGTTTGGCCATCCTTACCTCAATGGAGTCTGCAATTGCACATCTGAATAACACAGGTAATATCCATTGCTTCCTTTCTATTTCAAATATCAGGCATTGCCATAGCACATACTTGACTATTAATTTAATTTCTGTGCTACAGTTAATAATTTATGGTATGGAGGCCCAAAAGCTCCACCAGCCAACAGATTTACAGAGAATCTCAAACCATAATTTATAAAGAGCCGTTCTGTCTTCTGTATTTTCACAGTAAGACAGCTGGTGCGATTGGTTCATAGGGCACAGAAGTCACATGCAAAGTTCTGCAAACAGTAGCAACACAAGGCTGAAGGTCACTGTGGAATAAGCACATCCAGCAAGGTGGCTGCAGGGCAAGGGGGGAGTCAGCAAAACAGGTTGCCATTAACCCATTTTGGGGTGCCTTGTATCAAGTAGGAATCTGTGACCTCGATAAATCCTGTGAACAGGTGGATAACTCATCATCAGGACTGCGTGCAGCACAGAGAATGGTTGATGCCTATTTGGCAGAAAACATGAATCTGTCAGTACTCGACAATCCTCTGCTGTACTGGAGTATGAAGGTGAATGAATGAATGGCCAGAGCTGACGTCAGTAGCACTGATGTACCTGATCAACCCACCCTCCAGTGTAAGTTTGAAGAGGGTATTCAGTTCTATGGGGGCAATAGTGCATGACCATCATACTATCCTCTCACCTACAAATGTCAGCATGCTTACATTTATAAAAATGAATGAAGGTCACATGCCAAGTCGAAGTACTGTACTACATCTGTGTTTGTACCCCATCACGATGATGGTTGTACTGATGATGTGGGCAAAGCAGACCATCCTGGTGGCAGCATCAAATGGACTACCATTGAGACTGATGATTCAGTCATGGAAAAAGAATTCCCGAGTAGGTACAATTCTAACCTTGACAACTGTGAGGGCAGCTTCCTCTTTGATCAGGAGAATGAGGATGATGGTGCTCATAGTGTGTAACGGGTATAAAGGCTGTCACATTTCTGAAATGTTAACTTTTTTCTTTTATAAAAGAACAATAGTGTCCTTGACTCTCATTCCATATGACAGATATATACAAATAATGACCCATCATTCTATTTTACCTTTCCATTGGTAGATTTTAAGAGTACACTTAACCGAATGTGTGCTGTCATTAGCAAACACAGTCAGCATCATAAACACAACTGTTCAGTTGTTGTAGCCGCTTAAATCCTGCTGATTAAATGACAGATATCCTCCTCTTGACACTAAAAGACTGTAATGCATCATATCCAGCCACCTGTCTTGATGAGAGTGAGACACAGAGAATGTGTACCTGTGCCCATGTCCATGCCCAATGAATGAACCTGCAGCCTGCCACAGCCACCTGTCTACATGAGAGTGAGAGACACAGAATTTGTACCTGTGCCCATGCCTCAAAGGAACCTGCAGCCAGCCACAGCGACCCATCTACATGACAGTGAGAGACAGAGAATATGTACCTGTGCCCATGCCCTGGAAGAGCCCGCAGCCAGCCACAGTCACCCATCTACATGAGAGTGAGAGACAGAGAAAGTGTACTTGTGCCCATGCCCTGAAGGAACTGCAGTCAGCCACAGCCACCTTGCTTCATATTATCATTAGTTTACAGTGAGTATGTCCTAATTTGTTATACTGTGGTTTTTCCTTGAACTGCATGAATGCTTCCTTAACCATTTAATAGATGACTTTGTCACCAAATACCAGCAACTGATTTTTTTTTCACAGATTCCAGACACAAACAGTGTAACAGGACAGTAGTACTGTAGTAACACACAACCACCTAAAGGATATCATTTTCAGGTAAGTATCAATCGTATTTCTTCTGTTCTTTTTTGTCTTTCATTTTTCCAAGCCAGTGTAAAGCATACAACGGAGGTGACATACAGGCCAGATGATATATTTTTCATGCACATTTGTCACTGGCTTACTTCAGCATGCCATGGTTGTACTAAGTTTTAGCCAGGTCATGACAACACATCATGTAATATAACTTGAGTGGGCTAGTGCATGTCACACACACTAAACTTGTTAGTTGGTCTTGTAGTGGTTTACTAATAGTTTGGTATTTTAAGCTTGATATAACAGACAGGAACAGCCTCACTTGTAACAGAATCTTAATTCAATGAAGTCAGAATAATTTCTTCTTTGTCTTTTTGCAGGTAACATGTAGGTGCTCTGTGCAGCCATCGGTGCTTTCTTCAAATCAGAACACGTGCAACTTGAATGAATCTGGAGGATACACAGAAAGCCTGTAAGAAGACAAAACCATTATTGAAACTTGTTTTCAAATGATGCCCCACCCCCACTCCCCAAAAGATATACTTACCTTTCATGACTTCACAGTTTTCATAGAGCAAAAGTCAGCAGCAAGCCGAAATGTGCACAACCAAAGTAGGACTTGATAACCTGTGAGAGAAAAAAAATAAGATTACATATGTATATAGAAAGTAAATGTCTAGGTCTCTGAAAAAACATGAACATGAAATGTACAGTAACTTACCAATGATGGTATGAATAAATGACATAGGGCAGTGTGTTTTAGTCTGTGCAGCAGATTAATGGTTCTCCAGAACATCACATTATGGTTCACCCAGTGGTCATGTGTGACGATCACCATTTGGCAACACACTGTTCATCAGCTCAGTCAATGGCAGCAGCAGAAAACAGAAGTATAACAGCAGCAGCAGCAGGCGCCAGATTTGTGGCTGTTGGTGCACAGTGGCGATTAAAGAATCAGTGTGTTCTGAAACAAAAGTGACTTTTCAGCACATTTTTCTCATGTGATTATTCTTCATCTGGGGTCAGGCCTTTTCATGACAGTTTAACAGCAGCCATTTTAGTGGGCAACTTATGCAGAGTTATGGCTGTCAGTGCACACCTTAATCAATGTATCCTGAAATAAGTGTGACTGTTCAGCACATTTTCTCATGTGATTATTCTTCATCTGGGGTCGGAACACTAATACTGCATGCTGAATGATGTAGCAAGATAGCAGTATAAGCATGCTACATTCACATATCATAGTAATCTTTTTTAAGGGGGGTTGTACAGTAATTGTGTTGGGTGATAGTAGAGTATTTTGATCATGATTGTTGTGGGTATGCTAAGAAAACAGAACACAGTCAACAGTAACCAAACACTTATATTGCATGAGTGGCTCTTGCCAGCAATTTGGTGCTATTTAAATTATTATTTTATCTGAAGCGACACTCACAGCCGACTCTGACCCCTATGCTTTACATCCGGGTTGCCTGGGTTAGTTAAACAGCCCTACTATAAGCAGGCTAGTGATAAACCATTTCAATGACACTTTGAGCTACAGGGCACTGTATAAGCCTGCTAAAGATATGTTTGTGTGAAAAACCAAGCTGCATGTATTGTAAATGTTGATTTTAAACACTAGCATCACTGGGAGTGTGTGATTGGCACATTGGAGCCCTGTGACCATATTGGTTTCAGGAAGAGGGAAACTATAGTCCTAGAATGCTCTTGGAAATACATTTCAGCATTGTAAGGGTGTTATTTAATATATGCACCTTATTTACACCAGTGCATGCCAGGTCCGTGGATGAGCAGCTCTCGCCAGCATTTTGGCGCTATTTAAATTATTATTTTATTTGAAGCGATGCTCACAGCCGACTCTGACCCCTACTCTTTACATCTGGGTTGCCTGAGTTATTTCAACAACCCTGCTACGAGTGGACTAGTGATATACCATTTCAATGACACTGAGCTGCAGGGCACTATATAGGCCTGCTAAATATATATTTGTGTGAAAAAAATAAACTACATGTATTGTAAATGTTGATTTTAAACACTAGCATTGCTGGGAGTGTGTGATTGGCACATTGGTTCCCTGTGACCATATTGGTTTCAGGAAGAATAAACTGTAGTCCTAGAACACTCTTGGGACTCCATTTCAGCATTGCAAGGGTGTTATTTAATACATGCACCTTATTTACGCCAGTGCATGCCAGGTCCATGGATTAGCAGCTCTCGCCAGCATTTTGGTGCTATTTAAATTATTATTTTATTCGAAGCAATGCTCATAGCGACTCTGACCCCTACGCTTTACATCCAGATTGCCTGGGTTATTTAAACAACCCTGATACTGTCAGGGAGAGTGCGAGCAGGGTGGGTGTGCTCAAAGACACGCACAAAGACACGGGCATCCAGCACATGTTTCTATGTGTTTGTAACGGGTTTGTGGCATAGAAAGTTTCCAGATGACACCCATAATACAACTTGTGGGTACGATCTAAAAGCACTAGCAATATATGCAGACCATTTAGTCCCTAGCTCTGGTGTTATCCATTTATTAAGGTACAAATCATGTCTGAATATATCATAACTGTAAATGGAGAAATGTGGCTGAAATGTATTCATTGCAGCATATATAAATTGGTCCCTACAGTAGTGGACTCTGAAACTTAATATTTGTGCACTAAACGTCTCGAAAATTTCAAAATGAAAAACGAGATCTCATGCTTTAATAGCTGATTAATGCTTTTAGTGGCTAGCTAATTAGATATGGCAGCTAGATTTAAAAAAACAATGACATGAAACTCTGATGCCAATGGGCTTAACTGAAACAGAAAGTAGTGACATAAATTTATCTGATAATACCAAGCCTCCATTGGTGCAACTGCTTGCAAATAAACCCTTAGACAGCAACATACAAGTTAATCAAAATAGGAAATGATTAAGGGATCCTGAAACATATGCTGAGGAAGAATGGTTTAGTGTTCAGAGTGCAAAAGCCCCCAAAAAAGACTGAAAAGCTGGGACCTTTGAGCTACCATTACAAAATCATTTTGACATTTTCAATATTACTGATGACCTTATAGATGGACAAATGAACACAGAGCAATTAGCATTTCCTATAGTAACTGCTAATTCCTTAAATCACGTGGAAAACAGTTCTTGTACTTCACAGTCCCTTTTCTCTGGGCCTTGTAGCTCAAATAATGTTATTCAAGACCGTACAGTATATATTCTTAGGATTTGGAAATTCCCCCTGATGGAATTTAGAGATGGACTAACTAACTGTGAATAAACTGTACCTCCTATAGCAACTGCTAACATTCCAAATCATGTTGTAAACAGATCTAGTACTCCACAGTTCATTTCATCTGGTACTTCTAGCACAAATGATGTTACCAATAACCATATGCCTATACACAATATGGAAATACCCTAGAATGAAACCAGGAAACTTATTCAATTGCAGCCTGAGCAAATGTCTAAGTCAGTATATGTATTGGGCGATTCTATGATCAAGCACTTAGAACAGTTTGCAACAGTGATAAAGAAAATAGAACACTGTCTTCTTTGGGGGGGGGGGCAAAATAAATGATATTACCTCAATGCTGGATAATATTCTGGGCAACTCCCAGTAATTCTCTTGTTATAATAAACATCAGTGTCAATAACATTTTCAAGGAGCCAGTATTAAAAATGAAACAAGATTGTGTAGGAATGAATAACAAACTTGCATTATTAAATTGCAATATAGCCTTTTCTGAAATTCTCTCTATCCCCAAAGTACCCAAGTTTCTCAAGGTTAAAATTAAAATGTTCAACAATTGGCTATGACAGAGGTGCATAAAACAACAGATTGGATGCCTCACCCATTGGGAAGAATTTGAAGACCAAAATTATTTATTTTCATGGGATGGATTACATTTGAGCAGCAAAGGAAATGGAATTTTGGGGAAACATATTGTCTCTTATATCAATACATTTTTAAACTAATACATTAGGGGAAGGGTCCAAAACAGTTTGACTCTTTGAATAACAATATAAATAAAGGTAGAAATGAGGATAATTGTGTAAATATTCCTAATACAAATATTGAGAATAATGAATTTAAAGTTACTCATGTATTAGAGAACTCTGGTAAAGATCTGATTTGTCTATTACTTGTCAATGCCCATAGTTTAAATAATAAGATGGATGAATTAAGGGCATTTGTAATAGCTAATAGCATTGACATATGTAGAGTCTGTGAGACATGGTTTAATAATAATAATTGGCTTACAGATGTTAGTGGATACTGCATATTAAAATCTGAAAGAATCGCACCTATACAAAAGATGGGGGAATTGCTCTTTATAACATTATATTTGCTAGGTTTTAATTACTGCTATGTTTCCTTATATGTATAATGTATTTGATATATATAAATGTTTTATTACCACTATGTTGAGTTTATTACTGTTATTAATTGTACGTATAAAAATGTACAAGTACTATATAACAAATGTACATTTGTAGTGAGACTGGCACGGCTAAGTGTACATGACTAAAACAAGTCCTTTTACAAGCATAATTGTGGATGGACACACCATGTATAGTGAGCCATCTCTAATCTCGAGTTTGTCATGTAGCTTAAAAAGAAAAAAAAAACTGTTGCTTCCTTAATCACAAACACAATGCATGAGAGTACACATCACTATGCATGATCAGAACCTAATCAGCACAAGCCTCAGCTATGGACTAGACTATCAGCCTATCAGAGACACCAGAGACTCTGCATACCTTAAAAGAGCTATAGGAAATACAACCTGTATGTTAAAGCTAATAACAACTTCTAAGTGACTGCTAGCTTTTATGCACTGTCTATTACCATAATAGGACCAGAAAAACACATCCTGTACTTGTCTGTTATACTGTCATATCCTATACTTGTTTATTACACTGTATATAAACCCCATTGCCTAAAGCTTTGGGATAACATGTAATCAAAGCACGTGGAGTGCTGCGATGCTCTTAATAAAATGCTTTTTGTCTGCAGAGAGGTTCTCTGGTCTATTACTCTTCAAAGTTTTTTTATCCTCCAGGTGCCCGGGCTAAACACTACGTAACTTATCGCCCGCAGGCTGGCAATTTATAGCATTACACTCTTTACATATCTAATGAATACACATGTTCTCCAGTACACTATAACAATGTGGATAACAATGAATCTGAGATGTAATGGACTGAAGTGAGGTTTACAAATAACTGTAGTCTTATAATAGGATGTGCTTATAGAGCTCCCAACCTCAACAGTAATGATAATAACTTGTTTCTGAGTACAATGGAAAAAATGGGTTTCAATAATAATTACATCTTAATGGGTGATTTAAATTTTCCAAAAATTAATTGGCTTGAAAGTTCATGCACAACAGAACTTGAAAAAAGATTCCTGGTTTACTGTATTACAAACAATCTTGAGCAGTTTGTTCAGGAACCAACAAGGGGAAATAACATACTAAATCTGTTTTTGTCAAACATTACAGATAACATTACCAAAATTCAAGTAATACAACCTTTATCTAATAGTGATCATAATATGGTCTTGGTTAATGCAAACATAAAATGTATTCAACCGAGCAAAGGTTGTACTCAAACCCAACATTTTTATAAAGCCGATTATATTAAAATCAAGAAATATTTAGAAGAATGGGAGTAGGTCACAGATTTATCAAATTGTAATTTACACTTTATTTGGATGAAACTTCAAACTAAAAGAAATCATTGTATATTGGGTACCAAATAGGTCTAAATACAAAATTAATAATAACAAAAGAACTCCCATATGGTGTAACAAGACTATAAAACGTAGTTTAAAAAGGAATAAAAAATGTTATAGAAAATATAAAATGACTCAATCAAAAATTTGGCTACTTACAAAAAAGCAGTCAATTATAGCAAAAGTTTAATAAGGAAAACTAAAAAAATGATATGAAGAAAAATTAGCCCTATCTGCTAAAGACAATAAAAAAGCCTTCTATAATTACATTGGTTCTTTAAAAAATAGTAATTCCTTTATAGGAACCCTAATTACTACTGAGGGAGTTATCACTGATGAATCAGAAACGGCAATCAAATTAAATAAATATTTTTCAAGTGTAGTTAATAAAAATGATAATATGTCATCTTCTTGTCATAAGTCTTTTGTTGCTGTTAGACCCTTTACACAACATGATGTGCTAGATGTCATCAGGAACATCAAATCTGATAGTTCTGCAGGACCAGAAGGAATTACATCTATTTTTATTAAGAATACTGCAAACCAATTAATGAGTCTTCTAACATATATGTTTAATATTTCTGTAACATCTGGAACAACTATCCCTTTATGGAATCAAGCTATAGTAATTCCATTATACAAAAAAGGGAGTAGGAATTCTGTACAGAACTGTAGGCCAATAAGCCTCACTGCAATATTTTGTAAAGTATGAGAAAGGCTCTTACAAAATAGAATAATTGATCATTTAGATGAATCTGGTCATATCGATTTCATGCAACATGGGTTTGTCAAGGGACAATTGTGTTACACTAACCTTTTTAATTTTTTTGATCCTGTAAGTGAGGCACTGGACAATGGACTTACAGTGGATATTTTTTTTTTTAGATTTTTCTAAAGCTTTTGATTCAGTAGCACATAGAATACTAATCCAAGAGATAATATGAATAGATATTCCTTACCCTATAATAAATTGAATTAAAGCATGGTTAACCAATAGGAAGCAACAAGTGTCTTTTAAAAGGCTACTTATCCTCATGGGACAGCATGACCAGTGGCGTCCCTCAGGGATCAGTATTGGGTCCTGTACACTTTAATATATTAGTTTCTTCATTATAACCTCTAAATAATCAATGCTGGATGGTAAAGTACACAGATAATTGTAAACTCAGAGAAATTGTAACTGATCAAATGTCTGCTTTAAAGTTTCAAGAAAATCTCACATGTTTAGAATCATGGTCCATAAAAAATAAATTATTATTTAATGCCCAAAAATGCAAAGTAATGCATTTGGGGAAACTAAATAAATGTTTTACTTATACTTTTAATGATACCATACTCCAAACTACTGATAATGAAAAAGATTTTGGTGTTATCTTCTCTAGTGATTTTTCCTTCAATACTCAAACTACAAATACAATTAGGAAGAGTAATCATAATTGGGGTTGTATACTTAAAAACATTAAATGTAGAAGTGATAAAGTAATAATACCTCTTTTTTCTAGTCTGATCAGACCATATCTGGAGTACTGCTCATCAGTATGTGGCCCATCCTCAGTTAGAAGTAGTAAGCTAATTGAGGGCATTCAGCATAGAGTTACCAAGAAAATCAAAGCTGTTAAGGGACAAGATTATGGAAATAGATTAAAGAACCTTGGACTTTTTTCAATGCAAAATAGGAAACTAAGGAGTGACATGATATTAGTTTATAATGCATTTAACAATAAGAGAATATTTGAAACTATAGGACTATGTCTGAACCCATCTGTAACATTTAAAAGATCTCATAATAAAAAACTGGCTAGAACACTATATAAGACTAACAAGAGAAATCAGTGGGTCACTCAAAGAGTGATCACTACATGGAATGCATTGCCTGAAGATGTTGTTGGAAGCAATTCATTAAGTATTTTTAAAAAGAGATTTTATATATTGCAGATATTCCTTCCACCAATAATAGGTGACAAGATCATAAAAGGCATCACTGCCTACTGAGTTTGTAAATTACCTATGAAACTATGAACTACAGTACCGCACTACCGCAGTAGTGCAATAATCTGTTGAAAATTTGTACCTGTACTTTTCTATGCGATTTTCGATTGGTAGTTGTTATCCATTGACTTGTCTATATGATACCCTTATTTTCACTACTGACATCTGCTTGACTACGTTTTTTCACATGTGACATAAACAGTGTTCCTTTTAATCTTGCTTGCAGCAGGTTTTCATTAGTATTCACACCGATTTAAGTACATCTATTATTTTAAATCCTTTCTGTTGGGACTACAATGAAGTACCATGCAATCCAGTAGGACATGGCACACCACCATTACATTACAGAGCAAGAGGTGTTCAAAAACAGCTGGGTAAACTGATTAAAACAATGGTTCAGAACAAGATTAAAAGAAGCACTACTGTTATTTCATGTCTGAAAAACAGGAGTAAGCATGCTACAAGGAACCCACGCCAGAACATGGGTATGTCAGGGGCCAGGGCATTAATGCATGTCCAGGGTAGGACCTGAGACATGAAGGCTTGCCAGGGAGATGTACACCAGCTGGGAAGTGCATTAATACCCTGATACACCCATGGGCTGGAGTGGGTCATATTGCACTTATAAAACAGGACGGCTAATTGTAAAAAGCAAAAAATAAAAATCTTTCTACAATAAGCATGCCAACTGTTGGTCGAGTGTGGCATTAATGAATGACCAGGTAACACTTCTTGCCAAATGGCAAGTCATCACATTTGAACTTTTATTAATGATCTTTTTATAATGTAGAAAAACATTAATTGTGGAAGTAATGGTATAATACAAACAAGTCAGTAAATAAGGGACAATTGAAAATAGAATAAAACTGAATAAGTCAAAATTGGTCAAGAGCAGGTGCACATTGTCGGGGGTTATTATTACCCAGCATCCTTCAAACATATATGATAGCTGATGTGCTCCAATGTTTAGGGATATTAATAATACCATGCGGTCTGGTCCAGTAACAAAGTTAGAGCACCCCAAATGTGTATGTACCCACAGAAAAACACAGCAGTGTTCAAAACCAGCTGACATAACCACTAGCAAGGCACACCCCTGTTAATTTGGGGACATCAGCAAATGAATTGACAGTATGCACTCCGCTGACATGTGTGGGCATGATTTTTATAGAGCTTCTTGTACTACTTAGTGTTGCTATTAACAGAAATCAAAGTGACCACAGGAGTGGAGTAACAGACACTCTTACTACAGCAGTCGCTTTCAGTTTTCTAAATTGAGGCAATAAATAGCACTAACAGCTAAAGAAAGATCGCACCCATACAGGTCAATGGAGTGCACACGCAACATTAATTTTCTAACATCAAAAAATTAAACATGGGGGTGCCTGCTTGCATGGTGGCATGTCAGCAGGTTCAGGAAATGCCTCTGTTTTTCTGTGGGTACACATTTGTGGTGATTTAACTATTTGGCTGGAAGAGGAAGACCGGTCAGTTTGGCTCTCAGTTACTGTCCACAGCTTAATGATCCACAATCATTACAGTAGGATAAATTCCACATAACAATATTTACCACCTCAGCCTTGACACAGTGTGGGTACCATGTAACAAGGTTCAGATTGCTATGGGGGATGGGGCACCTCCATCTGTGTGCTGGTAAAATAAACTTTTGGGAAATTGATTCTACTGCAATTGCTGTGGATTATTTAGCTGTGGATAGGGGACTGCGAGCTTTACTGACTGTTCATACTTAAATAGACAGGACCACATAGTATATTATTAATACCATCAATACTGGACAAAGTCATCTATCATATATATTTGCAGGGGGCTGGGTACCTGACAGTGCGCACCTGTTCATTAACAGATTATTGCACTGCTGCTTTAACACAAACAACATGACAGAGGGAAAATATTACTGCCCCCCCCAAAAAAAACAATCCTGTTTGTAAACAGAGATTATTAACTAGAAATATAAGAAAGGGAAGGGCAGCATTTTTTAGGTTACTTTCTTTAAACTGGTTTTAGGGGGTGTTTTTAACATTTTTGGGGGGGAACAAGATTATGACTGAGAAAGAAAGACAGAACACAAAATGAAAATTATACATCAAACAAAACCTCTAAGGTTCTAAGTTATGGTGAGACAGCAGCAGTTGGAGCATGGACATACTCTGCAGTTTGTGACCCTCCATATGCTCCAACCACTCCTCAAGGTTCTCTACCCTGTTGGTAAGGTGGTCTACTGCACACCATATTACTCCCAAATCAGTCTGTGTGGCAGGCATTGTTCCAGGCTTTCCAGAGTCAACATGTGCAGGTGCAGGTTCTGGAGCAGCCACTTGTCCTTCTGCACTTCACACCCTATGCAGGCAGAGGCCATGCTTCCTCCCGTATCCCAGCAGGTGCATTCTGTGTATGTTCTATAGCCTTGGCCTCCCACTCCACAAGGTGGTGGTTTGCAAGGTGCGTGCACTGCCCACCTGTCCCCAGATGAGTACTACTGGGCCCACAATGCACAAGCACACTGCAGATCTTGCACTTCACAACACTGGGGTCTCCAGGCAGTGAACTGAAGAATTCCCACACAACAGAGCTGTGGGAAGGACCAGGCACAGGCAGGGAGGAGGAAGGTGTTATGTTTATGGGCTGCTGGTGCACAATTGGGGGGAACAACCTTCTGCTGCTGCTGCTGAGACTGCTGTGCAGCTCCTGCATGACTTCGTGCTGCTGCTGCTGATCTGCAGGGCCATGGCAGGCAGTCGGGGGGCAGTGGTAGGCGCCACCAGCAGGAGTGCTTGCATGGCACCAGTGCCTCCTTTTTCAGGGAAGGGAGCGCTAGCAGCACTAAAGACAGTGCTGGAATTGATACATGTGATGCCACCATGCATTCGTTGCCCAACATGCTGTCCTCTACGTGCCCCAGAGGAAACAAACCCACCTCTCGCCATTTTACACACAAAATAAAAAAAAACTATTAAAAACATCTACTGAAACAAAAATAAAAAGAGGTAAACTAAGGAATCAGAACATGAAATATGACCTCAAAATCAAAAGGGGCACAACCCTCAAAACAACAAATAGGCAACTAAACTACCAAGAAAATCTCAAAATTCGATTGAAGATTCAAAATCTCTCTCTCTCTCTCTCTCTCTCTCTCTCTCTCTCTCTCTCTCTCTCTCTCTCTACCACACCAAAAAGATCCTTCTCCAAGACTAAGCAAGGTGAAAGTGAAACTATTTTACTGTCTTGCCTGATTAACTTCCTGCCTGCAGCATGTGATCTGCAGACTATGAGTCTGTGTGACTCATGTGACCTGTGGGTTGTTTCAGTCATCACACATTTCACCTCTGTGTGAAAACAAGGCGAAGTGAGTAAGAAGTCAGCAAAGGGAAGTCATTCATTATAATGGGGACTTCATGTAGCCCCAAGCAGATGTGAAGTGTACAACTTTGCCTGCACTTTGCTGAGGAATTAAAAGTTTGTTGCATCTCTATTGTTTCTTTTCATCTATAGACCAACAAAGAAGATTGCTATGAAGTGGTTCTATTAGTGACCATTGTAGAGGCTCCTTGAACATAAGATTAAAGGGAAGCAATGATTTGTTAAACAGGGATTTTATGAAGAAGTCAATAGGGCAGGAGGAATCCTGGCCTTGAGTGCCACAAACAGAGAGTAAACCACTTGGACTTGCAAGTTAAAACAAAAACATCTGGTGGGCTTGCGGAAAACAGTGGAAAAAAAGCAAAGTTTGTCATAGTTTGAACCATTTTAGACATGATGATGCCAGCAAGGGTGATTTGTCAGGGTTTTTGGACAGTCAAGAGCTCCTGGCACTCTCAGAAAATGCAAAGGGTAGTACTGGACAAGTAGTACCAGACAGTCCTATTATGGCTCAAGAAGTTTGGGCTGGCAGTATAGCTTAGAGGTTAGAGAAACAAGGTGTGAACGAGCTTGATACGACCAGCAGACCAGACCTGAGTTTGATTCTCACAACCTCCACTTGCATACTGTGTTACTCTGAGCAAGTCACTTAACTGCCCAGTGATCCCAGGTCACCCCTGAAAACAGGCACTTGTGCCTAGTGGGCCTTACCCGGTTACCAAAGACTAAAATAAAAAAAAAAAAAGTGATGGACAAGATTAAGCAATTAAAGATTTAAAATCGCTAGGTGCAGATGGTCTCCCTACAGAGTGGTACAAGAAAACAGAGGAGGGGCTTGTCAACCATCCACTAGAAGTTTTCCCAGAGATATTGGGGGGGGGGAGATATCTCCATCCTGGAAATCATCTCAAATCACCATCCTACCCAAGCCATGAAAAGACCGCACTGATTGTGGGCATTACTGGACCATGTCCCTGCTCTGTGTTGACATGAAAATCCTTAAGGGATACTGGCAGGCAGACTTCAATCTCATATCACAGCATGTACATGCCTGGATCAAATTGGTTTCATTAAGGGTACTGTAGACTGATTGCAGATAACATTTACTGCTTGCTTAATGTCTTCTCAGCATACTGTGTAACTCAGTGATTGCAATGAGCAATTGCAGTAGACTCAGTGAAAGCATTTGATAGGGTTAATTACAATTTTTACAAAACATTCCACATTCCTTTTAAATTGGCTCCAAATATCTACATAGTGTGGAAGCACTATATCATTTCCCACAATTGAATGGCATGCTTTTGTACACATTTCAATTGGCAAGGAGGACTCGGCAGTGTTGCCCCTTGTCCTCACACCTGTTTGCTCCCAGTCTTGAACATCTAGCCTTGGCAATTCACAACAACAAAGATATTACAGGGGTGTGGGTGGGGGGAGAGGTGCATACAGCTTCTTTTAATGCAGGTGATGGCTATATTCTTTGTCTCTGAACCAGAGACATCAGTACAAGCTTTAGTTCAGACCCTGAACCGATTAGGAGAAGCAGCTGGATTTAAACTAAATTATTTTAAATTAGAGACAGTGGTACTCAATGGGACATTTTTGCCCCAGATAAAACATAATTTACCATTCAATTGGTCAGCAAATACCCAAATAAATTGGGTGCTGCATCTGGGAGTTCAGGTCAACCCTACACTTACAAAGCTATTACATATTAATTATAACCACATCTTTAATGTCTGTTCGCTGGTCAGTGGTGTACCTCTCCTTGAAAGAAATAATCAATACCAGTAAGATGAAAAACATGTTGCTCCATTTACTGTTTTTAATTTCAGACTCTCCCAGTTAAAATACTATGCTGGTAGTGGGGGAAGTTATCCAAACATATCACTAACTGTATATAGTTTGGCAAGCACTAATGTGTAGACACAATATCTTCACATTAACAAGAAAGCATCAATGACAAACAATGGCAGATCATAAAAGGGACCATTTGGTGGCACAGGCAGCACCACTAGCAACATAGCTTAAGCAAAGAATAGAGTCCTTGTGGAATGGTTTAGAAAGAGTGGCCTGTCCTGCAACACCTTTATTTGTCCTGCCCAGTGTAATATTTACCCAGGTGCTATGTAAATCAATCAGTAACCCATGGGTAAAGTATTCTATGAGAAATATCTGTGCCCTAAAATGAAAGATAAACTCTTTAAATGATATTGGCTCCCTAACCCTGGTTAGATACAAAAGAGTTTACTCACCATTATAGATGGACCTGTGATATGACAGGTGGAAAGGCAGGGTGCACCATGTTTTGTATAATTTATAGACAGGTTGTCCATTACAGTATCAACTTTGATTTACTCCAGCATACTGTAGATTCTTTCTCCCACACTGGGAATTCTTTAGATACTGTATCTCCATGTTCAAAACTTTTGTGGGACAGAGAATAACAAAGAGAGGGTGAGACTGAGTTCCAGGGATAATAATATATTAGACTTAGTTGTAAGCAACCTGGATGAACAGGTAACATCATGTAGGGCAATAGAACTCCTAGCAGGTAGTGACCATGATATTGTAATGTTTAAAGTTAAAGGATTGAATAGTAGGATAAATTGAATCACAAAAATAATGTTTCAATAAAAGCTGACTTTCAAGATATGGAAAAAGAGCTAGGTAGATGGGACTGAATGTCTGACCTGGAAAACAAAAATCTGAATTTGATGTGGGAACATTAGTAGAGAAATTACATGGCTCAATAGAAAAGCACATACCAGAACAGATGAAGTACAATAAGAACAGTAGGATACCATGTTGGATTAATAAAAGAGTCAAACCTATGATTAGTAAAAAATAGGAAAGTATATAACAGTGCTAAGACAGAAAATACATATGAAGCTTGGCAGCAGTATAAGAAAAGTACAAGGGAATGTAGGAAGGCTATAAGGAAGAAAAAAAGAAATCTCAAACTTAAACTAACATCCAAGGTTATGGATAATTATAACTCCTTTTACAATCACATAAATTATAAGAGAAGCAGCACAACACAGGTGGGACCTCTAGTGGATACAACTGGGAAACTTGTTACAAAGGAAAAGTATATGGTAGAAATGTTGAACAAGTACTACAGTATTGTATTCAGGAGCAAGGACAGAAGTAAAAGGCCAAATCAAAATGTGTGGACTAGCCCTAGAATCTTAGTACATGAGAGGGATATACCTGTACTTATTAGGTCAAAACAGTTAGATCCAAACAAGGCACTAGGTCCAGATGGATTGCATCCAAGAATCATAAGAGAGCTAGCAGACAAATTGGCAGGCCCTGTAAGAAACATTTTCCATTGTCCCAGATTCCCCCCTTTTCCCTCACAAAAAGACAGAGACCATTGTTTGTTGTTGTGCTCAGACTGGCAATTAATTTATTTATATCTCATAATTCCATGTTCCATTTCACCGTCTTTTATTATTATATCTTTCACAATTTCATTTATTTTCATCCATATATCAATCTCTGATCATCCCTCTTTCTTCCTCTTTTTCTTCCCCCAGGTGAAAACCTGGGTGCCTTCTTCTTCTCCTTTTCTGTTAGGTAACGGTGGAAACCGAGACCGCTTTTCTCCTTCAGCTTCTTCCTCTTTTGTCTCATTCCTTTTTCTTCCCCCCTTCCCCTCCTTTTCCTCCTTTTCCTGCCATCTACCTTTGGCAGTCCAATAATCATATTATTATCTGCCATCCACCTTTGGCAGTCCAACAACTGTCCTACGGACACGTCTGTCCTTCACCTTTGATAGACCTACCATAATGTCCCTTCTTGACTGTCTTCCACCCTTGCTCAGTCTTGTAGGGTGGGTGGGAGGATCAAAACTCCAGCAAAAGTGTCTGAGCCCCTCTGTGCTGTCCATTATGTACCTCCACTTGCCCCTCCCCTTCCTGTTGCCCTGACTATTGTTCTACCCCTTGTCCCCTCCCCTTCCTTTCCCCTCCCTTTCTGAGTACACCATCCTGATGGATAGGGAAGGGGTGCACCAGGACAACCTGGTCTGCCCCTTAAAGGGCAAATTCCATTGTCCCAGATTCCCCCCTTTTCCCTCACAAAAAGACAGAGACCATTGTTTGTTGTTGTGCTCAGATTGGCAATTAATTTATTTATATCTCATAATTCCATGTTCCATTTCACCATCTTTTATTATTATATCTCTCACAATTTCATTTATTTTCATCCATATATCAATCTCTGATCATCCCTCTTTCTTCCTCTTTTTCTCCCCCAGGTGAAAACCTGTTTGCCTTCTTCTTCTTTTCTGTTAGGTAACGGTGAAAACCGAGACCGCTTTTCTCCTTCAGCTTCTTCTTCTTTTGTCTCATTCCTTTTTCTTTCTCCCCTCCCCTCCTCCCCCCCTTTTCCCCATTAGCCAGTCTCCAGCTTGCGTTGGCCGACTGGCTTTCCCCTCTCTTAGGGTACTATTCTCCCTTACCTCAGGGAAACCTACTTCCTAATCCTTCTCTTCTCCTCCCTCTTTTTTTTTTTTAGTTTGTTACATGCCTCCTCCATGCTTCTATAAAACCCATCATTTCCATGTTAAACATGTCTATGGCTAGATCTGACAGGTGCACCCCATCTGACGTGTAGAAATCTTCTACCCACACTTCCACACCCCACAGTATTACCTGTCATCCCATTTGTCTTATCAATGTCCCTACCCTTCTGTTCATCATTCTCCTGGCCCTATCCACAGCTCTAAAGCTGTGATCCTGTCTCCAAACCCTCTTTGGTATCATATCCGACCAGGCAAGGCTTACCCGAGGCCACCACTGTTGTATTGTTGCTAAGTCCCTTTTTATCTACAAGTATGTGTCGACCCATGGCTTGCTCGCAAGGTCATTTCCCCCTAAATGTACAATAATTAAGTCTGGACAGGGTCATCTTTCCTTATGTTCCTTCAAGGTGGGAAGCAGTTGTGCCCATCTCATCCCCCGGATACCATGCCAAACCAACCTACATTGCTTCATATCTTGGTACAGCTGCTTTCCCCCAGCCTTCTCCTCTGCTCTCCTTTCTGCCCAATAAATATAGGAGTGGCCGCAGATCCAGGCTTCTGTGATCCTCCCTTTTCCTATGGGGTTTAAGCAAAAATAATTATCTTATATATGGTCTTATCTTCCTCACCATAGTATCCCTCTCCCTGCCCCCACCCCATTTGTCTTCCAATCTGTAACAAAACATAGATAATACGTTAATTTTTTACTTCAGTGCTCGTATGTATCTCTTATAACTAGCAGACTGCCAGAGTCCTTTTTCCAAAATACTGTTCACTGTTTTGTCTGCCGCTGCCCACTGTGAGGCAGCCCCAATCCGCAAGGAGTGGGATGAATAATTACCCGGGTCCTGCCCCAAGAATTGCATGCCTTTTTTGATCAATGCTGTGACTTGGCAACCAATGACTCTTCTTCCGTCACCATGAACAAATAATCTCCCTGCCCTGGTCCTCTGTTCTGCGGTGAAAGCCTACAAAGCCTGTACTGGGCGTACTGAGCCCTCTACCTTTCTCTTTAGTGTCACTATGCAACCCTGTCCCCTTTGATCCATCTTTGACCTCTTAATCTTAATCTATATCTCTTTCATCCCCCAGTTTATATCTTCCCATTCTAATCCCCCCTCCCTGTCTTTTTGCCATGGCCCACCACCTCACTCTCATGGCACCTGCAAACATCTGGCATTAAATCATGTGAAATAGCTGGGCCGGTCTTCGATCTGCATATTGCCGGTAGCACATCCTTTAGTTTCACTAGCCACTGTTCCCCTATTGATCTTCTATTGTCTACTGGCCCTTGTTTCAACCTACTCCACCCCTGCATCATTCTTCTAATAAACAATGATTTTGTCGGATCCTTCCATCCCTTTAGACTGCAGATAACACTAATCCCTGCTAAATAGACCCTCATTGTGGTGTGGGCTGTTCCTTTTTGCCATTGCTCCATGGTGAACTTTCCCAATTGTTCCTCTGTGAGTGGTCCACTTACCTCCATATGGTGTGTTGCCCTGAATGTTTGAAACACTTGCCAGGCCCCATCATAGGCCCTCAGAGTCCGAGGTGTCCATGAGCAGCGAAACAACAGTTCTGCTCCTTCTTGCCAACGTCCCAGATGTTCATTGGTATGGGTGTTTTTTGCTCCTCCGCTGCTGGTGCCAGCCTCTGGAAATGGTCCAGCTACAGACGGGAAAGGCTGTCAGCCAGGGTGTTGTGTACCCCTTCTATGTGTTTTGCTCTACATGTTCAGCTGCAAGGCCCTTAACACTAAAAGTCATAAGACTTGCATGACCGTTTCTGACCTGGCCCACCCTGCTGTTTAGGACCTCCACCACTGCTCTATTGTCACACCAGAATGTCACTCTCTGATCCTGTAACTCTTCTCCCCACACCAGGATACATGCTCAGATGGGCATGATCTCTAGCAATGTTATATCTCTTACCTTGCCATCCCTTACCCAGTCAGAAGGCCACGGTTCTGCAAACCACATGCCCTTCAGGTAGCCGCCCATGCCTAGGCCCCCGGCTGCATCTGTGTAAAGATCGAGGTCTGTGTTGTACACCCACTCCTCCTGCCAGAAAGAGTAGCCATTATACTCCCTGAGAAATTCCTCTCATACCTTAAAATCCTCCCTGGCACCTCTTGTCAGGTCTACCCAATGGTGTGGTCTGGTCACCCTGGCTGTAGCCCTTGCTAACCTTTTTGTGAATGTCCGTCCTGGTCCAGTAGCCCTGCAGGTGAAGTTCAGGTGCCCTAGAACCTGCTGTACTTGTTTTAGTTGTACCCTTCTCCTGCTGGTATGTACTTGGATCAATTCTTTCAGTTTTTCTACTTTTTTGGCTGGCAGTCAGAATATTTCCCTTGGGGCATCTATTTCAATACCCAGGAATTCTAGCACCCTGCAGGGCCCCTCTGTTTTTTCCAGTGCCAGTGGAACCCCTAATTCCTTGCACAGCTCTTGAAATTTGTCCAGCATTATTTGCATCTCCTTTTTCCCACTACCGATGAAAAGGAAATCATCCAAATAGTGAATATCCATTCTATAACCAGTTTTCTCTTGATATGTCCACTGCAAACAGGTGCTGAATGTTTCAAATGTTGCACATGCTATAGAATATCCCATGGGCATGGCTTTGTCAATATAGTACTGACCCTCAACTTTAAAACCCAAGAGGTCCCAGTCTTCTCTCCTGACTGGCAGCAACCTGAATACAGATTCGATATCCGTCTTTGCCATCCATGCATCCTAAGTAGCCCGGATTATCCGGATTGCATCTTCTAATGTCGCATATGTTACCTTTCTATACTCCTCCCCTATAAAATCATTCACCAAATCCCCTTCTGGAAAGGATAGGTGGTGAATCACCCTATATTCTCCTTCCTGTTTCTTGGGTACCAAACCTAATGGCGAGATCCTCATGTTATGCAATGGGAGGGTAATAAATGGGCCTTCTACTCACCCCGCTACCTTTTCCTTCTCTACCTTTTGTCTTAACATCTCTTCCTTCCCTTTTACCGACCCCAGGTTGCTTGCCTCTTTTGCTTGTCTGGGCCCATAATACTGCAGTGCAAAAGCTTTGCAAAACCCTTTTTTGATCATCCCCGCTACTTTTTTGTTTGGATATCTGTCCAACCAACCTTTCCATGCCTCTGTCCTGGCTGTCCCAAACTGCTCTCTGTCTTTTTTCCCTTTTTCTCTCCCCGGTCCCTCCCTCTCACTCAGTGCTTGGCTTTTCCAATCAGTACTTCTGACCACCTCTGCTCAAGATCCCCCTACCACTCCCTCCCCTGTTCCATGCCTGCCCTTTAAACACCTGTCCCTCTCAAAAAAACTGTTGACCTGAACTATGACCCCCAGATCCTTGTGCACCCTGGGCCATGTCATTCTGCATCTGTTTGCTGGGTGCGTTCCCCCGGCATTTCGAACATGCGTGCCAAAAACTATATTGAGGCCACAAACAAAAAGGCCTATTGTACGCCCAGCAACACCTCTGGGGCACAACTCCTTTCCTCCCCCACTCCCCTTCAGGTGTGGATTGATCCATTATGAAATCTGTCCATAAGTCTAGCTGCTTCGTATCCCATCTCACATCCCCATATGTTGTCATTCTCTGCAGAAAAAATTTGTCATAGTATATCCAGCCCACCCCCCCTTTTGCCTTTGCCAGTCTTACTATTAGGGAGTATGTGATAAGCGGGATGCCCAACTCCGGCCTCTTTTCTATGGCTGAGAAGGTGGCAAAAACCTACAAACCACCCATCCCAAGTCTTCCATTTTGTGAATTTGTCCTTCTCTTTCTTTCCTAACAATACTACTGCCACTGCCATTTCACTCTTTCCTATGTTCTCTGTTTCCTCATACTTTGCTGCCGCTTCCTGGCTCACCAAAGCAAATACAGGTATATCCACATACTCTCCTTTCCATATCTTTTCTTTTGTGGCCAGTGAAACATGTTTGTCTACCCTCATCCCAGGGGCACCTATCTCTCTTGTTCCTTTTCCCTCTTTCTCTGTACCTCCCTCTTTCCCTTTTGGCACCTCTTTCTCTGTCCTGATCTCTGCCAGGGCTGACTTCATTTGCCCTAGGCCTTCTGTCCCAAGTGCTGACACAATTTGACTAATTAATTGTTTTGTACTGTCTCCCACTGTGCTGGTTGCATTACCTGTGTCCTTGTCCAAGCTTTGTTGCCTGCCATCTTCCTGGTGCCCCATTACAGCACCCAGTGGTTGAGAGGGTAGGTGCACCACTAGCGGCTGCAGAGGAACCACCCTGTTCAGGATATCTGGTCTGGGTTCCCCCAAGGGGATCCTGACTTGGCCTTGGAGAGGTACTGGTGGTACTGGGTCGATAGGGTGCAGAGGTACTGGATCAGCCACCTTGGTGGGTCCCACTACCATTGGTTGTACCCTGGTGGGGCTGCGTGGCCCTTTGGCTGGACCCTTCCCTCTGCCTCTTTTTCCCTTCCCACTCTCCTTTTCTCCCCAGGTCTCCTAGGCTCCTCCCCTTCCACCATCTCCCACATTCTGTTAGTTTTTTCTGCCAATTCGACTATAGCCCTGTAAGCGTTTTCCTTTGAAGGCCTGCTCTTATTTGGTGCCATTCCTCTCACACTGTGAAGACAACTGAAGAGAAGAAAACAAGAAGTTTGCTTGTTAACTTATGTTTACAGCATGCCCTTGTGTGGCAGGTCTCCCCTTCTTGATTTTATGTATGTTTTTTTTTTGTTTGGCCATCCTACATTGCAATCGTACCACAGGCCCCTTCCAGCCGACTGACCTTGGTCTCCCCCCACCCCTGCCTTTGTTTCCTTTCTTTTCCCCCCACTACCTGACAGGCCCCCTGTCTCATCACCTGTCCCCCCTCCCTCTGACCTCAGGATGATCACGCCCCATGCATCTCCAGTGCCCTTTCCTGTGGACTCCCAGTCCAAAACTCCCCTTTCTGCATGCTTTTGCATGCTCCCTGGTTGATACTCCTTTGGGTCTGTTCATTCCCTTTTTCATGCCCGGCCCCACGGGCCTCCACTGGCTACTAGCCATTGCATGGTTTAAAGCCACCTCTTGTACACCTTTTGGGCCTACAAGGGCTTGCTCCCTTTTCATGCTGTTGCATGCCTCCTCATGATGCCCCTCCAGGCCTATACTTTTGGCCTTGTCCCCTTTTTGCCGCACTACTCAGGCTCATGGGCTTATCCTGTTCCCCCCTGTTTTGTGGGCCCTGCCTTCTTTAGGCCTCCTCCTGCTAGTGGCTGTCATTGCCGCCCTCCCTGTTTGCATCCATTGTCCACCCCTGCAGCTCCAGTCATTGGCTGCGCCCTCCCCCCCAGTGTGCGTTGTCCTTTTGTAGGCATTGTAGCCCGCTCAACTTCCCCAAGCAACCTGTGCAGAATCACAGGCCCTGTGGCATGTGACGTCATGCCATGCGCCTTGCGGCCTACTCCATGCAGGCCTCCAGTCTCCACATTCCCCCAGCTCCCTCTTACTGTCTCTTCCTCTGCCTGCCATCACCTGGGTCCCCACCCTCTCCTCATAGCTCACTCCCATTTACCTTGCGGCCTTCATGCAGCGTGTGACGTCACGCCCATATGGCTGCCTGCATCCGTCCCTTGATCCATGTCTGCACTATGCCTCACTGCTCAGGCCTTCTACATGTGCCTTCTCCATGCGGTGCTCCTGTCCAGTGTCCTTCCCCCTTAATCTCCTGCCAAGTCCCATCGGGCATCCAGCTGAATGCCAGGATCCACGCTTTCTGGATTACCCCGGCTTCTTCCTTTTACTATCCCCAATTCACTTCTGGGTCATCCTGCCGGCCCCTTACCATGCTTCCCTTTGTTGCTCATTATAAATCATCACCACTGTGCCAAAAAAACGCAAACCCTTCCGTGTTTCAATGCCCTGCAGCCTCCTTTGTGCTACAGAGTGCTTGCAACCCCCATTTCCACTCACCCTCTCCTGCCATTCCTTACATTTTTTTTTTATTTTATCCCCAGCGCTCCTTCACTGCTGACTTATGCATCACCCCATGAAATAAACTGCTGCCTGTGCAACACTGTAAGGCTTCTAAAAAACCTGTTCCCATCAACTAGCACAAGCTCTACACAACAATCAATTAAAAAGGCCCCAGTGGAGTCCTAGTCAACCAGCTTCTTAACAATCGGGCTCTCACCGTAAAATAAGTTCAACTTTTAGCTGAATGGCCCTTCTCTTGGCCCAAAGTGCTTTTTTAACAAACCTCCATCATTTAAACTAATTTGCCTCACAATTTAAAAGCCATAGCAGACAAATACAATAAAGCTTCCAAATTCTGCTCCAACTAACTAAAATCACATTTCACAAGCCAGGAATGCTGAAGACCAGTGGAGGCCTATTTGATCCAGCTTCCTAGACAATCTGCATTTAAAAGAAAACTAATCTCATGGAGAATCTTCACACACTGATCCCAACAAACCATCTCCACCAAGTTTCATTAAAGTGATGTCATAGCATTTTTTTTACTTGTCTAACCTGTCGTAGCTGTTAGTTTCTTACCTGCTGTATGCTGTTGCACAAACCTTCCAAACAATCCACCAATCTGCTGTGCTGCAGTTTTTTGTAGATCAAAACTCCAGCAAAAAGTAGCTGAGCCCCTCTGTGCTGTCCATTATGTACCTCCACTTGCCCACCTTCCTGTTGCCTGACCATTGTTCTACCCCTTGTCCACTCTCCATCCTTCCCCTCTCCCCTTCTGAGCACACCATCCTGATGGATAGGGAAGGGGTGCACCAGGACAACCTAGTCTGACCCTTAAAGGGCAAACTCCATTCATCTCTGGATAGTGCTGTGGTGGTAACAAGTTGAAGGAGGGCAAGGTTGTCACTATCTTTCAGAATGGTGATAAATTTGTTTATTTATTTGAAAAGTTTCACCAGCAAAGGCATACTGATATAAAAATAGCTGATTTCCAGATGCATCTTTGAGGAAGGGGAAGTTATATATCTCAGTGTAACAATTAAATGCCAGTATTCTGATGTCTTTGCTAGGCAAAGTATTGGAAAAGACTGAAAGAGAGGAAACTAAGACCTTTGTTGATACAGAAAACATGAGAGATACTACATAGCACTGCTTTACAAAGGGGCAGTCATGCCAGACACATTTGATTATTTTTTGTGGTAGGGTGAGTAGAGCGTTGGATGAGGGGAAGCCTATGGATGTGATTTTTCAGGACTATAGCCAGACATTTGATTCAGTTCCTCACGTTGAGTTAATTGATAGTCTTTGTAACCTGGGGTTAAATAATTGATTAGTATTATGAATTGGCTCCTGGTTGACAGGAAACAACAGGTAGTTCTTTGGGGGTAAAGGTCAAACGGGGCACCAGTTAAGAGTAGTGTACATCAGGGTTCAGTTCTATGACCCTGTTTGTTTAATATTTATTTTACAACCATGACTTTTAGTTAAGTGGTGTGACTGTCAAAGTTTGCTGGCAATACTAAGATAGGTTCCAGGGTCGAGAAGACTGCTGAAATTGAAAATCTACAGAAGGAATAATAATAATAATAATAATAAAATTTATTTAATTAAGCGCCTTTCAATTTTTCAAGGCGCTCTACAAAAGTTCATAAAACCAAGCATCAAAATACAATAAAACAAAACAACAATTTCAACGAATAAAATCAATTATGATATAGATGGAAATTGGACAGACTTGGTTTATGGGTGCAAAAATATAGGCTATACTGCAGTGTAGACAAGTGCTCAGTTATGCACCTGGGGAAGAATAACCACCGAGATCCATATTTTCTAAGAGAGAAGGTAATAAGAGTAACCACAGATGAGAGAGATTTGGGAGTTACCCTGACTAGTGACTTGACATTCAAGAAGCATTATCAGTTGACTGCAAAAAAGACAAAGAGTATTCTGGCTTGTATTAGAAAGCATATCAACAGTAAAGATAAAAGGGTGATTTTGCCACTGTACATGTCACTAGTGTGACCACACTTTGATTAGTGTGTCAGTTTTGGTCACCTTACTACAAATTAAAAATAAAAACCTTAGAGGGAGTTTAGTGGAGGGAAACCAGGATGATGGTAGGCATCAAGGGCCTGATTCTAAAAGCAACTATAATCTCTACAGGGGACTTGTGGCAGGCTGTTTGATGCAAGTGCTGACTTGCATCAAACTTGGTATTCTAGAAGCCAATGCTGCAAGTTCCTGATACCGCAAAGTTAGACCATCTCCACAATGGCTAAACTTTGCATCCATGGAGGTACCCATACTATGGAGCTTGCACCAATCATTTGGTGCAAGCTGCTGTAAAGTGAGAAACGTGTCACAACTGCATTGACCCTTCTGGAATGACTCAGAACTGATTCAAAGGGCTTTGAAGCGATTGCATCAGACTTTGCGGTGGATGCAGGACTTGGTGCAAGGCCCTGCACCCACCTTCTGGAATTGGACCCCAAACCTGTAGAGTATAAAGAAAGGGTTAACACGCTTAGACTCCATACTCTGGAATATTGTAGATTGAAGGGGGGATCTATGTCTGGTCTATGGGGCCTTCCATAACCGTGATTTATAGGACTGTCTAGAAATATAGAAATACGTAAAGCGTAAAAAGTTAAATACACAGCAAGACACAAGATCCCACATACTTCAATTGAAAGGGGAAGTAAGCCACTCTAAAAAAGGGCAATGTGGTTTTCCCAGAGAGTGGTAACACTATGGAACAGCCTACCCCATGACATGTAGGAAGCAAGGATCTAAACGAGTCATAGAATAAATTGGACAGGTTTTGTGAGATGACCAAAATAAGTGCAAATAACATTGGGGAAAAGGGCGAGCAACAAATGGGCAAATTACCTCCAATGTTCATACAGGACCTATGAGACCTATAAGCTGAAAGATGCACATGCATGTACTTGGAGTATTTCTTCTACTCTGTGATGATTCTCTGTAATAAACTCATAGAAACATAGAAATTGTTGGCAGATAAGGACCGCTAGGCCCATCCAGTCTACCCTTAGGTCCTATACATTGTATGTGGCCACTGACCCTGTGTGATCAATGACTTCTCATCACTCCCTCCCCTCTCAGGCTTCCTTTGTGCCTGTCCCAGGCATACTTAAAACCTTCCACTGTGCTTCTCCCTACTACCTCTTGTGGCAGACTATTCCAAGCATTGACTACCCTTTCTGTGTAGAAAAACTTCCTCACATTACCTCCTAATCTACCCACCTCCAATTTCATATTGTGCCCCCTTGTTCGAGGACTTTTTCTACATTGGAAAAGGTCCCCCACCTTCACCTTGTTTATGCCCTTGAGGTATTTGAAAGTTTCAATCTTACCCCCCGCCCCAATGTCTCTTTTTCTCCAGTGAGTACATATTGAGGTTCCTAAGTCTCTCCTCTTATGTTTTATGGTGTAAGCCCTGCACCATCTTTGTAGCCCTTCTCTTCAAATGCTGTATGCCTCTGAAGCATATGAGCTAATAGGTAAGGAACATAAAGCTCAGACAGAATTGGTCAGAGAAAGCTGGAATAGAGAGGGACACTACTCTATTATGCCACAAGCATGGTAAAAGAGAATTCCTGGTGGTTGAAAGGTGACCACATCACCATTGTGGACAGCATTCCATTAGGAGGTCCTTATTCATTTTTGCAGGACTGCCTTGATCACCAAACACATTGAGGCAATGCAGACAGATATGTGCTGGCAGTACTGGGGAAGGGACACACATGCCAGTACTCTGCTGTATATAATGTTGCAGCTTCCTTGAAATGAATCACCATACATTGGTTAACTGATGTTTATCCACAGTTTCAATCCTGGATATTAAAGATAACTGATATAAGTAATATGGGGCAGGATTTTCAAAATGATCAAGATGCATTGGTTGGTATTTGCAAAGCTCAGTGCATGTAAACCTGCTAGACAATTCATTAGACAGCCTAACAGTGTTCAATGCTTGCTTCCAAAATCTGATGCAATTGTATCAAAATGGAACTGCATCCAATTTGGACACAATTGCAAGTTTTCTGCCACAAATTGTGCCTTTTTGTCATCAGCAGATGAACTTTTGAAAATAGCAGGAGTGCTGCCTAGATACAATGGATGGATGCAGGTGTGTAGTATGTGTTTGCATCTGTGTTCAGCCCTTTTAAAAATCCCGCTAAGGAATGTATCACTGCATATACTGTATTAATCAACAGACATTGAAATCTGAGGAACCATGGCAACCCTGAACAAACTGTTCTGCCTTCTGAAGCACCTCAATAAACTATGAACTGTAAGTGCTGTATGAACATATACAATAAGTAATGAATTTCTGTTCCGTTTTGGTTTGAGGTGCACATCATTTTTTTAATGTCCTGCAGTTTAATGCAGGGATTAGTTTATTTTTAAGCTAAATCACTACATTTTTGCCTTGGTTCTGTAACAATTTGTCATTCACTTTTGAATAAAGCACTACATGATAAAAAATGTCTCCTTGAAGGCAGATAAGTGCTGAACATTGAATGTGTCCAAAGCAAAAGCAGTTTGAGTAAAATATGTCCATTATTGTTGAGATATGAGATATTGATAGTAAGTCAATGTTCAGAAGTCCACATGGGGCATGTGCTTTCTTGGCCAGCCAACTTAGCATCAACATTACACCCCACACTGAGTCTCATGGGTGGTCTATCTGAAACACATAACCATGCTTTTAGTCAGTTCCTGCTGAATTCATAACACCATGTGCAATTGCTGTTTGATAAAATAAAAATTAAGCATACCAAGTAACATTAACACAAAAATCCATGACTCAGGGACTTAGATTTGATGTCCTTCCTGTTCAGGGGTTAGGTTGGCACAGTTGCAGTGGCTACTGGGTGGTTGCCTGATCATCATTTGGAGGAGTCTCTTGTCATGGTCAGGGCAGACCTTGACAAATTTGTGGATGGTTAGCTGATGTATAAGTAAGGTGGCTTACACCCTGGGTGCAATGCCCTTCTTGGGTAAATATGTGTATAAGACAATTACTAGTGATACTGACAATCACAGCCAGGCAGTACACCACCTCTCCATAGGGTAGGAGCTTTCTTTCCCTGCTCTCTCTAGTTCACTCAGACTAATGGCTTGAACTCCATACTGTCAACTAGAGGTGTGAAATCACAAGAAAGCACTGGAACTTCTCCACACTCAGCTATTCCCTTTCCAGTCAATGGTAATTCATGGCATGATTCTTGAAAGGGTGGACTGACCAGAAGACCTATGGTGTGAAACCCTAGCCTTTTATATTATGTACCACAAAAACTTAATGTGGTTAGTAACCAGTCTTTAAAGTGGCCCCCATGCTTCAGGGTAGGTTGAATTAACATGATGGAAAAAATATTGCTATGTGCAAACTATGGTTTAGAGAAATACTCTATTCAACTGCTGATCTGTTTAAGCAAAAATCTGAAGTATTAAATGTCAGATGGTTCCTAAAATCCATTATAGTATTTTTTGTTAGGTTAGCAAGAGGGTAATAATGAGAACTAGCTGGGAAATGGAATCCAAGACTCTTGAATGTTATCTACCCAGTCTCCCAGCTAATTAGGCAAACTGGCAGCCTGACTTTCCCACTGTCCATTGGATTATTCAGATGTGAAATTGCAGAAAGATAAACCATATTCTTCCTGTAAGTACAAGCTTTACAGAAAGAGTAGGAGAGAGACCACTGGAAGCTCAGGCTCTGATGGCCATAATGATGTCATGGTGCACTGATAGCCATGACTGGATATGGCCATACCAGGCTACTGTTAGTTTAAGAGGAGAGGAATGGAAGGAAGGAGGTGATGGGATGGAAGGAAGGATTGTGCTATATGTGAGAAAGGGAATCTAGACTATGGAAGCACAGGTCCATCTGGAGGAACAAAATAAAGATTGGAGGTGCTCTGGGTGATTCTGGGGACAGTAGCTAGGGCTACTATTGATACAGGAGTGGTATAAGGATCCCAGCACAGGAATCAGAGTTGGATAAGGCACTTCAGGAAGCGACCATCAGGGTGGAAAATAAGGGCAGGTGCTGCTAGTTGTTGACTTCAGTCTGTCAGATGTGATTTGGTGCCTTAAAACTGTAGCTTCGACAATGAGCATGGCTATCCTTCACTCTCTTCAAGGAGCATTTCTCAGACAGTTAGTCAACAAACCCACTAGGGATGGGATAGTGCTGGAATTGGTGCTCAGAAACAGGGACAGAATTGCAGATGTCACAGTGGATAGTCCCCTAGAAATCAGTGACCATCATTTAGTGTAGTTTAAATCTACTGGGTGGAAAGGCCAACGGGAGACCCTGCCGGATGAACCAGACTCATTTCTTTGACTAGGTGACCAGAGAAAGAGTTGGTGGGGAAGGGCAATGGACAAGGCCTATCTGGACTTTAGCAAGGCCTTCAACACTTTGCTGCACAGGAGACTGGTTTGGAAATTAAGCAGCCTAGAGGTGGGATCCAAAGTGGTGAACTGGGTTAGAAACTGATTCATGAATGGGGACAGAGGGTGATGGTTAATGTCATTCACTATAATAATGGATGAGTGACCAGCAGGGTGCCACAGGGTTTATTACTGATGCTGTTCTTCTTCACTGTCTTCATAAATGACCTTGCTAATGAAGTGGAATGGGAAGTATGCCTTTTTGCACAGCACATGATACCATAATCAGTAATAAGATGGACAATCCGGAGGGGCTGAAAACAATGTGTAAGGAGCTTGGAAAACCTCAGATGTGGTCAAGGAGAGTTGAGTCTCAATGTCAAGAAGTGCATAATCATTCACCTAAGAGATAGGAACCCAGGAATGGGGAATAGGATGTTGTAGGGACTGACTGTCACTAAGCAGAGAAGTGACCTTGGGGTTATCATATCTGATGATCTCAATGTGGCAAAGCAGTGTGACAAAGAAGTGAGCAGGGCCGGTGTGATGCAGGGATGCACTAGAAGAGGTATCTCCAGAACCAGGAGGGAGGTGGGGTTGCCACTGTCTTGTTCATTGGGGACACCACACTTGGAGTATTTTGTCCAGTTTTTGAGACCACAACTCAGAAAGGACATGGACAGGCCTTTTGAGGTCCAGTCATGTGACCCCGGTCCTGCGGGCTCTGCACTGGCTGATGGTCAGGTAGAGGGTCCTTTTCAAGGTGGATCTTTTCACCTTTAAGGCCCTATATGGACTGGGCCCTGGTTACCTGTCAGAACACCTGACACCTGTGACCTCGGCTTCATCCCTCTGCTCCTCTTCAAGGGGTCTCCTGGGTGTTCCTAGGGTTCAGCTCAAGACCTCAGGAGATCATGCATTCAGTGACTCTTGTCTGACCCTGTGGAGTCCATTACCATCTTCTGTCCAGGAGGCTCCCTCATTTAAGGTGTTCAAACCGAGGCTGAAGGACCACCTCTTTGTACTGGCCTTTCCATATTTCTGAGTACATACTGTTCTAGTCCCCTCTGTGACTGTCTGAAAGCCTTTCAAGTTATTTTAAATTGTTATATTTATATTCATACATTATTATTGTTTTACATATCCATGCTGTTTTTCATTATGTCTTGCTATAACTCCTGTTAGGTGCCCAGATCCTCGGGGATTGGGCACCCTACAAATAAAATTGCCTTGCCTACAAGTATCACAGGGGGATAAACAAGGTGCAAGAGAGGAGTCTCTTTCAAATGAGGAAGAGCACCAGGACCAGAAGGCATGTCATGAAGCGGAGGGGGGAGGGGGAGGGGGAGTTAAAACAGTGTTAGGAAGTACTGCTTCACTGAAAGTGTGGTAGACATCTGGAATGGACCGCCAGTGGAAGTGGTGGATGTGAAAACAGTTGGAGGCTTCAAGCATGCATGGAATAGATATAGGGGAATACTAGTAAATAGGGAGGGGGGAGGGAAGGTCACCAGAGATCAGTTATGGTCTGCGTAAACAGACTAGGCAGGGTGCATCTGGGCAGACTAGGTGGTCCAAGCAGTCCTTTTCTGCCAACAAATTCTATGTTTCTATGTACGTAACCCATTTGGCCTGAGAGTTCAGTTAGTAGAATACTTGATTGAATTTCAATTAGCCTGATTTTTTACATTTAATTAGATATGTATTCCTCTCTAAAACCCAAATCATCAATGCTAAGCAATAGTTTACATTCAATCATAATGTGAACTGCTTCCTGCCACCTCACAATTTCAGTAAATTTAGTTTTACTCTATTATCAGCCTCCCTAATGACACTGCAGATGTCATCATATTGATGCGATAAAAGGTACACAGAGCAAGGAGAGTACAGACTGTTTTTCTCAGTACATTGCAAGGTGGGCTGAGATAATGATGTCTAGAGAAAAGAAAAAATAAGTCATCTGCCATTATTTGTCATTTACTTTTAGAGGCTGCTATTCCATTTTTAAAAAGAACAGACTATTATTTTAAAACAAGAATAGCCTGTTCTGTTGAGATAAAATTGCTATTTTGTGAATTCAGAACATGAACTTTTAGACTTTCCCATATCATCTTAGAACATGTCCTTTATTAGGAACTTTACTTTTTTACCATCTTTTTAAAGGTCAGAACTGGAGTCATTTTTTGTATTTAGTTGCTGTAATACTTAAAATAAGCAAGTGTTCACTTTAGGCATTGTCATCACATGCTTCACATCTGGCTCCCTAGCAGGTGCCGTGTTCATTGACTTATCAAAAGCCTTTGATACTGTCTCCCACCCCCTCCTGCTAACCACCCTTAGTCACTTAGGCTTTGCCACTGGGCCTGTTTCCTGGTGCTCCAGCTACTTGTCGGCCCGCTCACAACGTGAGAAAATTGACGGGAAACTTTCCAGCACCTGCCCTATCCGGCTTGAGTCCTCAGGGCTCCACTTTGGCCCTTGCTCTTTTCCCCTTTTTCTCAACTCCCAGCCCAGTGCATGTACTGGTAAAATCCTTTCTTACGCAGAAGATGCTGTACTTTTGCCTCCGACCATAATCCTATCTCACTTCAGGATTCTCTACGGGAATCCTACAATGACGCAGAAGCCTTGTTTACTGAGCACAGGCTCATAATTAATCTAAAGAAAACCAAAACCATGCTCTTTGCCCACCCCCAAAATAAATCCAGTAACTATCCTCTCGCTGTCCACTCCACCTCTAAACACCCAATTGAGCTAGTTCACTCCTATAAATACCTAGGTATAACCTTTGACCCTGCCCTCTCTTTTCATGCCCACATCTCTGCCCTTGCCTCAGCCTCTAACACTCGGCTGGGTATCCTCTATCGTCATAAAAACTGCCTCCCCACGGATGCCCTCCGACTTGCTGTCACTTCCTCTATTCTATCTCTGGTAGACTATAGCCTACCTGTGTATGGTGCAGCAGACCAGACTGCCCTGCACAAGATCCTCCTCACCCTAAACAAGGCCTGCAGGCTCATAACTGGGGCTCCTAGTCTAACCCACACTTGCCATCTGTACACCATGGCTAATCTACTCAACCTTGATGAACGCCTCAAATACCAAACCTCACTCCTTGGGCTATCCCCACTGGGTCTGTCAACCACTATCCACCATGCAAACCCTACAGTGCATACCCGCACATCCCGCAAAACTGCACTGGTTATACCGAGGGCGAGAACCTCGCAAGGTCAAAGGGCTTACTCCTACAGAGCCTCCTGCTGGTATAACCCCCTCCCCGCCGAAGATACTGATGCCGCCTCATTATCTTATTTTAAAACTAGTCTTAGAAATCACCTGCTCTCAATACGCAACTGTACCTGCCTCTAAGCCTCCTCCTATCCTCCCAGACAAGGCTCACTGAGCCGCTCTCTGACCTTCTGTCCAGCTCTACCTTTACTTGCTACTACCTTCCCCACACTCCTCTTCTGATGTCTTCCACCCAGCCTTACCCTTTTTCTGCCCACTGAATCAATCTCCATGTAACTACTATATATTGTCTACTCTGTAAAGTGCACTTATAAGCCTGTTTTATACTGTGTTTGACAAATGCCTGTATTTTTGGCTGATTCCTAAATGTACTCCGATCTTTTGTCTGCCTTGATGTTTTTTTCTTGCACTGTTTTGTCCTCATTGTGATGAGGTACCTTTGTAAATGAGCCTCTGGCTCAAAGGTTGTTAAACTGATGTTCTAATAAATAAATAAATGAATAAATGCTTCACCCTTTATTAGTATTTCCCAGCAGTTATAACAATTACCAGTTCCCAGCTTTTTTACTGTCTGCTGGAGTTGTACTACATCTGTATACAATTAGAAACTCCTCCAGTGTAAATTTCTAGATTACATTGTACTGTTAAAAATGTATTTATTTAGTTAGTTTCAGTAGTTAGCTATTTTTTCTTTTCAAAAATGTGTTGCATACAGACCCCTTATTCTGCTCCTAAATTTCAATATCTCTTGATGAAGAAAAAGGCATTTTATGTTGACAAACTAATAATAGCATTTTATTTACTGTCTGGCTTAAAATTGAATCAAACATTAAAATGTGATCATAAAAAAAATACATAATAGATTATCAAACATTTACATGAGAGGGTTATGAATCAAAAGCGCATAATACATTATTCCATTTTAATGTAAGTACATACTGTAAGTAGTAAACAATTTGGGCATACCAAAAAGGAATCCAAATAGATACATTGTTTATGTTATTAATTTGTTTTTTATAACCAAGTAATACTAGACAATTAAATGTCTAATTTCAGGCATTACATGGTAGAGTATAAATGCAGGCATCAGACAGAGAAGAATACCAATTACACTGTACAGAAAACATGAATGCAGAATCATAAAAAGAATAACAAATTATATTTAGGAAAAGCAGTTAAGCGAATATAAGAGTAGATGCAAGACAAATATGGGATTATATATAATCAATGAACAAAACTAAATACCATGTAAGTGAAATATAATTGTTGAACAGCGAGAAGAACAAATATCATTAGGCAAAGCAAAAAAGTGAATGTTACAGTAGATGGAAAACAATTTAGGCTTCATTATAATTAATTATACAATGGCAAGAAAAAATCCTGAACTCTGATTGATCAGTGTGTGCCTGAGACAGTGATGATATCTCAGTATAACATCAATGTTATTGAGTACATACTGTACATTTATTTATTTAGCTTTTCTCTTCAGATAGAGATGTAATGCCACTCTGAAAATCTACTACACACATTTAAAAAATGTTTTTTTTTAATTTTGTATAACATTGAGCCACTGTATAATAGCACAGGCACACTAGGTGTGTGTTATTGTGTAATAACATCACTCCTGGGGTGGTGGAAGCACTCAGCTTCACCTTGTGCTTCAACCCACCCCAGGAGTGACATTATTACACGATAACACACACCTTGTCATGCCTTATTGCTTAATTATTAGAACTCATGCAATTTGCTAACATAGTGCAGTGAGGTACTGGTGACATAGAGGTAGTAGACACAGATCATCATCCATAAGGAGAACAGCAGCTATGTCACAGGGGTAGTAGTATTGGTTAGAAGGTTAATAAACAAGTTAGCCAGTCTGGTAGTGGGTCCAGGGTGGTAGCCTGGGTAACAAATTGGCTGGACAACAGGATGTAGAGGGCAATAGTAAACGGGGCACACTTTGGAGAAAGGGGAGTTACTATTGGGGTACCACAGGATTCAGTACTGGGACTGGTACTCTTTAATGTCTTTATAGGTGACATTGCAGAGGGGCTGGAAGGTACTAATAACAACAAAAATGAAAAGAGACCTGGGGTACTCATATCAGATGACCTTAAAGTAGACAAGCAATGTGAAAAGGCAGTAAGCAGGGCTGGAGGGATGATTCTGGGATGCATAGGGAGAGATATAACCTGTAGAAAGCAAGACATTGTTATCCCTCTGTACAGACAGTTGGTGAGACCCCCTCTGGAGTGCTGCATGGAGATCTGGACACCCCATATCCACAAGGACATAGACAGGATGGAGGCAGTGTAGAGGAGGGCAACCAAAATGGTGCAGGGTCTGCACCAGAAGCCATACAAAGAAAGACTAAGAGAGTTGACTATGTATAACCTTAAGGAAATGAGGGAGAGGGGGGACATGATACAAACCTTCAAGTATCTCAAGGGAATCAACAAAGTCAAAGAGGGTAGCATATTTCAGAATAAGAGATGCGCAAAAACAAGAGGGCATAATTTGAAGATGGGGGACAGCTCAGGAGAAACATGAGGAAGTATTTTTTCACAGAGAGGGTGGTGGATACATTTAATAGCCTTTCTGAGAAGGTCATGGGGTCAAAAACAGTGGGGGAATTCAAGAATGCATGGAACTGACATAAGGCAATTATAGTGGGGGTAGGAGGTGAGTAAGGAGGAAGTAAGCTGCTGTTTAACTAGGATCTGAAACTTATCTAATAGGTAGAGAAATGGGCAGACTAGGTGAGCCAAATGGTCCTTATCTCCTGTCAAAGTCTATGTTTCTATGTTTATATTTCTGTGACACTTACAGACTGAGGATATAAGGAAATGCTTTCTCAAAGCATTCTAAAATTATAACTTAGTGGGGAGTTATGTACAGGAAGGAGTTCCAGATCCTACGGGCAAATTAGGAGGTCAGAGCATCCATTCTGGTAGCACATTTAGGGATGGTGAGGGAGGTAGCATCAATGGATCTCAGTGAATAAGATGGATGAACATTTTTCTTTCAGAGAAATAGGGGCACGTAAGGCTGACCTGAGTAATTTGAAGATAAAGCACCCCAGTATGTAGAAGCGAGAAGCAGAAGTGGACCTAGGAAAAAATATAGCGTGACAACCCAGGGAGGAATATAGTGTGCAGTGATAAGATAAAAGGGGGAGGATAAAGCAAACATGCACACATTACTGCAGGCCATATCCCATTTGTGGATGTATGTGTAAGGGGTAATAAGAAGACAAGTGAAATTTATTGAAAGGAGGGGGAAGGACACCTTAGGATATAGGTAGCCTCACTTTAGGAAATGGTAGAGAAGGTAGGCCAGGCCCAACCTCAAATTAACAGATTTACTGATGGGAGGGATGTGAGTTGGGAAATCAATGTTAGAGTCAAGGGTAATGCCAAGGTATTTAAACTCCATGAGGGACAGGTGAGAGCCATTGAAGTACCAAATGGACAGGGAGTTAGGGCTTGTGTGCCTTCAACCCAAAGAACATAGATTGAACTTTGGAGGCTTTAAAAACTAGTTTGTTTTGAACAAGACAGGGGTGATTGTGTGAGAATTTGAGGTTGAACTGGGTATTTAGGAGGGAAGGGTGCAGGCAGCTGTGGTATAGATCAATATCTTCAGCATATATAATGGCTGAGCAGGAGGTAGAGACTGTTGGGAGATTATTGATGAAAACAGAGATGAGAAGTGGTCAAAGACAGAGCCCTGTGGATGCATCGGCTGATAGGGACTAGACTGAAGTAAGCCACCAAATTTAACAAATTGTTTCCTGCTTAGTATGTAACTGGAGAACCAGGCAGAAGTGTATGCGGAAAGGCCAATCTCAGTTAAATGTAGAAGAGGAGAGTATGGTATGGGAGCAAAGGCTTTGGAGAGATCATTGAAAACTTATCCAGTGAACAAGCCATTGTCCATGACAGTCTTGATAGGACAGGTGGTAGTACTGTGCCCTCTATGAAAGCCATGTTGACAGTGAGTGATGAAGCTGTACTTTTGTAGTTATTCAGCTTGCTGGGTGGCTACTGCCTTTTCAAGTAGCTTGTTCAAGGTGGGGACAATGTTGATGGGGTGATATTTGGAGATGAGCTTGGGAGCACCCTTTTTTGGTACTGTTTTTTTTTTCAACTTTCCAGGAGGCAGAAACCATACCAGAGATGAGGTAAAGGTTAAGAAAGTGAGTTATGGGGAGAGCAAGAAATAAGGTGCCTAGCTGGAGACTTCTAGGTTTAATACCATCTGGATCAGCCTGGCACCAAGTGTGAGACTGTTAAATAGGTAACAGATCTTCCTTCTAGTAACCGTTTCCAGTATAACCTGTGGGTGGGTAGGAAGGGAAGATTGCAGCTGCAGATTAAAGGGAGTGGTATGGGCAGAGGAGAGGTTGAGGGAGTAGGCAGAAACATCAGAAAACTGGGTGCTGAAGGCATCTGCAATGGGTACTTATTTGGTGCAGCTACCCCACTGATGACCATGTCATTTTGATCTGTTTTAGTGGAACCAACTGAAACATGAAAGTGCTTCCAGAAGCTCCAAGAGCTGCAGCCAACAGCTGTTATTCACAGATGATGCTCTTAGCAGAATGTGTCTTTTTACAATGGTTCTGAGGGTTTCTGTAGGAGAGCCAATCCCATAAGATGAATGAGGTTTTGTAGGCTGTCCAGCATTTGTCTCTGTTTTTGAAGAAGGAAACAAAGTCGCTGTGCAACTACTGTAGTTGGCTGTTGCCCCACTAACCCTCCTCTTACTGGAAGGGAGGCATCTGTCCTGTAGGTTACTAACATAGGACTGAAAGGGGTTGAGGACTGAGTTGATGTCAGAGAATGAGAGGAATGGGGACCAGTCAGTCTGGGAAAATTCAGTGTTAACCCAATCTTACAGGTAGTGCCATATGGCGTTGGAACCATCCATTGCTTAACCCGACCCCAAATGGCCACACAAGATGGAATTAGTTAAGGGAGGAGGAGGAGGAGGAGACTAGGTGGAAGAAGTTCCTAAGAATTAGGATTTTACAGGGAGTTTTCAGGATCTTAGCTCTCCATATGCAATAAGTGGAGGAGTGAAAACATAAATAATTAGGTAGTACTCTGGCAATTAGGACCCTGCCTGATCTGTTGGAGAGCATTCAATCAAGTAAGGGGTGATATGCCCCATTTCTATGAAGGCAGGTGAGGTCAGACATGATTTGTGTAAGACTGGCTTTGCTAATTGTGGAAGCATAAGTTTTGAAAGTTGGGTTAATCCACTACAGACACACTGTACATCACCCATGATCAGGGTCTCATTTCACCATACCTTGGGCAGAATAGTGTCTCGGAGGGCAGCTAGACTAGAGTTACCTCCATTAGGGGGGACTGAAGGTGCATACAGTTTGTAAAGTTATGGTGTGCCCTACCAGAAGAGAAGCATGCAGTAGTTCACATGGTAAACCTGTTCCCCCATCAAGAGGACTCTTGGATACACTGAGGTTGAATCTACGGTACACTAGTAGGCTGCCACCCCTGTTAAAAGAGGGACAGACCCTTCAGATGAAACTGTAATTGGGGATGCTACAGAAGGAGTCTGGTATGATGGGTATGAGACAGGCCTCTGCAATGCTAAGGACACCAGGGACATACTTAGCTATCCAGATCTCTAGGTTTATCTTGTTTGTGAGTAGTCTGAGAAGATTTAGATGGGCAAGTTTGAGTCCCTTTTGAAACACTCAGGAAGAAGGAAAAAGGAGGTGGAGACTGAAGGGCAACTTTTGACTCAATGTTGCCTGCAAGGTGGACATATATCATAGAGACCTAGAAGGCTGAGAACTTCAAGAAGTATGATACAGTGCAAGGGATCCTGGGGAAGTGCCCAAGGATGTACTGCACTATGAGAAGCAACATGTTGTAACTCAGTACAGCTCTAGGGTTAAGAGGCAGGTAGCTGGATAACAATGAGTTAGAAAAGCTGTACTCCAATTGATGATAATGGGGGGGATCCGCAGTGTTCAGAGGGGATGGGATCATGTCTGTCAGGTACAGTGGTCATTAGGAGCCCCTCTCTGAGGAATGTGAGGGTGCCTACTGTAAATGTGTGCTAAATGTAATGGAGCTCAGGAGGTAAAATAGCAGTATACATGACAGGAAAGGATCAGTCAATGAGAAAATGCATCACATACCTTGATTTGCGAGCTAACATTATAATCAGCTTCCCTTTTAGTAGGCCTATTTCTGATATTAGTGGTTCAAATAACAATTAATGCTTGAAAATGTTGAATTATATTAATGCTCTTTTAAAACTGAATACAGATATAGTACCATTCTTTTAACTACACTAAGACTATTTGTCTCAAGAAGAAAATGTAAAGCCTCATGAGAAGACTTCATTTGTGAGAAAACAGACTCCAGAATTTTGTCAAAACATCTTGACCATAATTTGCGTAACTGGGACACATCATTATCATGTAGAATGCTTTATGGATTCACCTGCAGCATTCAAAGAGTAGGAAGGGGAGATTGGTGGTGGTGTATAGTCCTCCCTCTCAGAGTGAGGAAATGGACAAGGAACTGGGAGAACAAATTAAGGGGCTTAGTGGTGAGGGCAACAGAGTAGTCATTGGGGATTTCAATCTGCCGGGGGTGGACTGGAACACCCCAGCTACCTCAAGTGCCAGAGAACAGGTCCTCCTGGAGGCCTTCCAAGATAGCTTCCTCACCCAGAAAGTGCTGGAGCCTACCAGCGAGGGAACATTTTGGACCTGGTGCTTACAGATGGAGAGCTAGTCAAAGACATTGAGGTGGAAGACCAACTAGTAGGAAGTGAACACCGCACAGTGTGGTTCTCCCTCAACCTGGGGAAGGAAACAGCCAATAATAAAACAAGAGTGGTGGATTTTAAGAGGGCAGACTTAGGCAGGATGGGTAAATCTTGAAAGGGCACATAGACTGCATCAGCCTGGACATGGATGCAGAGCAGAAATGGAACATCGTAAAGAGGGGTCTGGTAGAGGCCCCTAGCTCTTGTACCAAGTGCCAAAGCATGAAGTCTAGGAACAAGAGACCTATCTGGGTGAATAAAGAGGTAGTGGATAGGGTGAGGGGAAAAAAGAGAGAAGCCTTTCAAAAGTATAAGAGATCTTGCTAGGATGAGGACAGGGAGGAGTATGTAAAGAAATCCAGAGAAGTGAGCAAAGTATTGAGGGCAGCCAAGGCTTTGAAATAACTTAGACTGGTTCAAGGGATCTGAGAAGGGGAGAAGGATTTCTTTAAGTACATAGGGGAGAGGAGGAAATGCAAGGACCAGATTGTGAGGATTAGGAAGGAGGATGGGTGGATAGAGCAGGGGACAGAGCAGGTGGAATTACTAAATGAATACTTCTGATCTGTGTTTACCAGGGAGATTGATGAACCTATACTTCAAGGGAGGGGTGGAGGGGAGCAACGGGGGAGGAGGTGACTGTTGTAGAGATCCCAGTTGAAAGGGTGTTGGAGATCCTAAGGCCCCCAAGGGTGGACAAGGCACCTGGCCTGGACCGAGTGCATCCTAGGGTACTCAGGGAGTAGGTGGGGGTCTTGGTGAAACCACTGGTAGATTTATTCAACACTTTCCTGAGTACAGGATGCATGCCCAAGGATCAAAAGATGGCACATGTGGTACCAATCCATAAAAGCGGGCTCAGGGATGAACCTGGGAGCTACAGACCTGTGAGCCTTGCAGCCATTGTGGGAGAGATAATGAAGACTATACTTAAGGAAAGGCTGGTGAGTTTCCTGGAAGAGACTGCAGGATGACAAGCAACATGGGTTTGTGTCTGGGAGATCATGTCAGACCAGCCTTGTTGACTTTTTTGACTGAGTGATGAGGTCACTGGATGGGGGCCATGCAGTGGAAGTCTTTTGCCTGGATTTTAGTGAGGTGTTTGACTCCATGCGCTACAGAAGGCTGACCAGCAAGTTATATAGCCTGGGAGCAGGAAGGAAGCTGGTTGGTTGGATCAAGAAATGGTTACAGGGCAGGCAGCAGAGGGTGGTAGTTGAGGGGAGAACTCTTGGCACACAGGGCAGTAACCAGCAGGGTCCAGCAGGGGTTGGTGCTAGAACTGGTTCTTTTCAACATATTCATAGCAGATATGTCAAATGGAATAAGGAGCAAGCTCAACCTCTTTGCAGATGACACTAAGATCATTGCTGAGTTAGATAGTGAGGAATGGGGTAAGTTTCTGCAAGAGGATTTGGCAAACATTGAGTGCTGGTCAGTCACATGGCAGCTGGGATTCAGTGCCAAAAAATGTAAGGTCTTTCACTTACATGCAGAAAAACTCAAGGTTGGGGGGAGTACAGTTATCCACTTCAGCAGAGGAGAAAGATCTGGCAGTGCTGGTGACAGGGGACACGAAACACTTGGCACAATGCAGGAAGGCAGCTGTACGGATGAACAGAATGCTGGGATGCATAGCCAGGGGAATCACCTGAAGAAGAGAGGAAGTCATTTTGCCCCAGTAAAGGTTCCTGGTGAGGCCTCACTTTGATTACTGTGTGCAGTTTTAGTGCCACTAATTGAAAAAGGATATCGGGCTACTGGATGGGGTCCAGTGTAGGGTGATGAAAATGATCTTGGGGATGGGGGACAGGGCATATGAGGAGAGAGAGTGAGGGAACTCAACAGGTACACCCTAGAAGATAGAAGGGAGAGAGAGGGTATATGATTGAGACCTGCAAGTACCTAAAGGGGACAAACAAAGACAATTCAGAGGGCTTGTTTATGTTAAAAGAAGGGAGGGACACCAGGGGTCACAGTCTGAAGCTAGAGAGAGACAGGTTCAAGAAAGAGATGAGGAGGCACTATTTCATGGAGATGGTGGTGGCTGGCTGGAATGCACTGTCTGAAGAAGTGGTAGCATTGCAGATGGTGGGCAGCTTCAAGAGAGGGTGAGATAGGGTCAAAGGGAGGATCAAAACTGGGGGGAAGGTGGGGATTGGAGAAGTCAGACGTGGGACACACTAAGTTGCTAGAGGGTGCAAGGGGAAGGACGGCAGTTGTAGTCTAATAGACAGCGTGCTGCACTCTTGAGCAGACTAGATAGACCGAATAACCTGTATATGCAGGCAGTTTCATATGTTTGTATGGAAAGTGTCATTCTTCTGCTTCAAGATGCAATTTTAAATCAAAGCTGCAGAGTTGCTTAAGTTTATTTTTGTTGTTAATCTAGCGAAGAGAATGTATGACTTGTCATAAAGAGATAGCTGGATAAAACCCTGCTACAGTATGAACTTGAAGAGTCAAAATAAGAAAATATGGTTCCTATAAATTACTTAATTTATTTAGAGAAAGCCATTCACTAAAACAACACTGATCAGCATGATCAAATAATCTTTTCTTTACCACTAAGTTGTAAGATTTGTGCAGTGAAATTTCGTGTTGATGCAGAGCCAAAGGATGAAACTGAGTTGTTACACATAAATATAATTGATGTCTAGTTATCCATGGGGAAGATTTTAATCTAAATGTTTTCCTGCTCAAGAGACAAAAGGTATTTTTAATGGCAAGAGCCATATTGCTGAGCTTCTGCCAATAATTAAAGCTTTTGGACTCAGTCTGTGATTTTAAAGAAGAATGACCGAATTTTGCTGTTAGTGCCACTGCAGGTATTAAGGCAAAAACAAAAGGGATCTACAGAATTTATTATCCACTATTTGGAGGGATAGAATATTGTCCTGCTTCCATATTTAAAAACATAAAATGCTTGAGTGAAACATTTTGCACTAAAGTCTTGAAGGGAGGCTCTAACTCTAGAGCCACCTTATTATTGGACAATATTCTCCAAGAGGAGCCAGGGGCTTCTGGGAGAGGCCCCAATGACAACATTGGAGCTAACAGAAAAGGAAATTATGGTGAGTATGAAGGAATTTCTTCTTTCTGTATCACTCAACATTGTCAATGGGGAGTCAACACATACAGTATGGTTTCTAATATGCAGTACCCATTTCCCAACTGGGTGGGGGAGAATATTGTCCCATATATAACCAATGCAGGTGAAAAAGAATTATCTGCTAACCACCACTGGTAAAACTCTGTGTCTGAGGGCTGCATCGGTGGAACATTGAACATTCAATCTGTAGTGCTTAGTGAATATATGGATGGAGGACCATGTTGCCACCTTGCACAACTCTAACACAGATACCTCCCCCCTCTCCACCTGGAAGTTAGCCATAGCTCTGGTGGAGAGAGCCTGGATGAGAACTGGAGCTTTCTTCTTCTCTGCGGCACAGGCTTCAGCAATGTAAGCCCTCCCCCACCTGGTCAAGGGGACCTTGGTGGCCTTTTGACCCTTTTTTACTGCTCCAAAAAGAATAAACAGACTTTCAGAATTCCTGAGCTCTGTTGTACTTTAAAGGCATGTCCTGACTGCCCTGTACAAATCTAACTAGTACAGTTCAGTCCCCTTGGCATGTTCTATCTCAGGGCAGAAGGACAGCAGACAGACTTCCTGATTTACATGACAAGCTGTAGAAATTTTAGGGACAAAAGATGGAACTGTCCTCAGGACCATGTTTTCTTTATGAAGGATAAGGTAAGATTCTTTGTGTGACAGTGCCTGAAGTTTGCTGATTCATCTGGCTGAGCAAATAGCAATTAAGAAACACCTGGTATGACAGGATATCCAGCAACATTGATGAAAGCGAAACATAGAACTTGTCAGCAGATGAAGACCACTAGGCCCATCCAGTCTGCCCGTAAGTTCTATACATGTATGTATCCACTCACCCTAAGTGGTCGATGGTTTTTTATCGCTCCCTTCAAACCCAAGGTTCCCTTGTGCTTGTCCCAGGCATGTTTTAACCCCTCCACTGTGCTTGCCCCTACCACCCTTTCTGGCAGACTATTCCAAGCATTCAACATCCTCTCTATGTAGAAAAAAATCCTCACATTACCTCTTAATCCCCCCCCCCTTCCAATTTCATATCATGCCCCCTCGTTCTGGTATCTTTTCTACATTGGAAAAGATCTCCCACCTGCACCTTGTTAATGCCCTGAGGTACTTAAAAGTTTCTATCATGTCACCCCTTTCTCTCTGTTCCTCCAGTGAGTACATATTGAGGTTTCTGACACTCTCCTCATATATTTTGTGGTGCAAACCATGTACCATCTTTGTCACCCTTCTCTGGACAGCCTCCACCTTGTATATGTCCTTATGCATGTGTGATCTCCAGTACTACATGCAGTACTCCAGGTGAGGCCTTACTAGTGTTTTATATAATGGCATCACCACTTCCCACCTCCTACTAGTAATACCTCTGCCTATGCACTCCAGCATGCCACTGGCCCTCCCTGAGGCTTTTGCACACTGCTTTGATAACTTAAGGTCATCAGATATGATAACCCCTAGGTCCCTCTCCTCTTTGGTGATGGTCAGCACCTCCCTTCCCATCCTGTAGCTCTCCCCAGGGTTCTCCCTAAAAAGGTGCATTATCTTGCATTTTTTTGCATTGAACCTTAATTGCCACACCTCTGACCATCTTTCAAGCTTCTCTAGGTCCCTCTTCATTTTCTGCACTCCTTGTGGAGATCTTGATATCATCTGCAAATAGGCAGACCTTTCCTTCCAGTTCCTCTGCAGTGTCACTAATGAAAACATTGAACAGGACGGGTCCCAGTACTGATCCCTGTGGCACTCCACTAGTCACCCCTCTCTCCCTGGATTGGATCCCATTTACCATCACCTTCTGCCTTCTGTCCATCAGCCAGTTTCTAACCCACTGTACCACCTTATGCCCCATGCCCAGACTACTCATTTTGTTAACCAACCTTCTTTGTAGGACAGTATCGAAGACTTTGCTGAAATCCAGGTAAGCGACATCTACGGCCCCTCCCTGATTGACTTCCCTAGATACCCAATCAAAAAAAATCTATCAGATTCATTTGGCAAGACCTTCCTGATGTGAATCTGTGCTGCCTCAGATCCTGGGCACCAATGGATTCCAGGTGTGCCACTATCCTTTCTTTCAGCAGTGTCTCCATGATCTTCCCCACTACTGAGGTGAGGCCAGCTGCCTGTAGTTACACACTTGCACCCAACTGCCACTTTTGTGCAGTGGGACTACATGCGCCTGCCTCCAATCCACTGGAACCATGCCTGTGTTGAGTGACTCTGTGAACAGGGTGGTCAGAGGCACTGCTAGTTCCCTTCTCAGCTCCCTTAATATCCTCAGGTGTATGTCATCTGACCCCATGGCTTTATCCACCTTCAGCTTTGTGAGTTCCTCCAGTATTTTTTCCACTGTGAATGGACTGGTGTCTACTCCCCCCTCCCCATTGCCTCTGCTCCCCAGCTGTGGTCTTTGACCCTCTCCCTCTTCACTGAATACTGAACAGAAGAATTTGTTCAGTATTTCTGCCTTATCTAGATCCCCTCCTTGCATGCTTCCTCCTCCCCTTTGAGCCTCACAATCCCCCACCCTGTATTTCTTCTATCGCTGATGTACCTATAGAATGTCTTGTCCCCTTTTTTCACAGTCCATGCTAAACCCTCTTCTGTTTGTGCCTTGGCTTTCCTAACAGCCTTCCCTGCCTTTCTTTAGACATTCTAAGTACACCTCCCTGTCCTCCTATCTTTGTGTCCCCTTATACTTCCTGAAACATGGTCTTTTTGCCCTTACTTTGTCTCCCACCTCTTTAGAGAACCATAGTGGTTTATTTCTTCTTTTCCCTTTGGCCCCTATCCTAATGCATTGGTTAGTTACCTCCATAATGGCTTCTTTTAGTCTCCCCCACTGTTCCTCCACTCCCTTCATTATCTCTGCCTTTTCCAGGGCTGCTCTTAAACATCTACCCATTTCATTGAAATCCGCCCTCCTGAAATCTAATACTTTTGCCCTTATGTGGCTTAATTGAGTCCCTGTCTCCATGTCAAAACACACCATGTGGGGGTCACTGGATCCCAGCTGCCCTGCCACCTGGATTCTTTTGACTTGGTCCACATCAAGTCTAGAATTGTTTTTTCCCTGACAGGCTCATGCACCAGCTGTCTGAGTCCAGCAAGGATTCCAGGATGGCTGTTCTTCTGGCTGAAGCAGCTGCCTGGGTGGTCCAATCCACATATGGCATATTGAAACTCCCATCAACAGGATTTCACCTTTGGCTGCCATGTCATGAATTTCCTCCACTAGTACCATGTCCACTTCCTCCATCTATGCCAAATGTCTGTAGATCACCCCTGTATGTATTGCTGTACCATTTCCTGGTTTAAGGGTGACCCACATTGCCTTGGCCTCCCCCTGCCTTCCCTGTACTTCTGTAGCCTTTATGCCTTCTCTGACGTACAGGGCCACCCCCCCTCCCTTTTTACCTTCCCTGTCCCTTCTAAACAGTGTACAGCCTGGTCATTGATCTCCCAGCTGTGATTAGCAGAATACCATGTCTCTGTTAATGCTGCAGTGTCAAGGTCTGCATCCGTCATCAAAGCTTTCAAGTTTGGAACCTTATTTCCCAGACTGTGGGCATTTGTGAACATGACCTTCCATGTTTTACTCCCTACCCTCCCTCTGTTCCTGTTTTTTCTACTTTGCCACTTCCCCCAATTCATGCTTATGTGCTCTTGCACTCCCTTATCCCCTTTATAAACATTTCCCCTGCCTGCGCCTCATTGCTCGCTTCAGTTGTTCCTGTTGTCAACTTGTACTTTTGCATGTTGTCACGGGAGGGTATTTCTAAGCCATCTATCTCTCTTGGTTCTCCCCCCTTGACCAGTTTAAATGCTCTCAGCTAAAGCATTCCAACTACAAGAGGCTGGAAAGGTGCTTTGCAAGGAGCATTCAACACCAGATTCAGGTCCCAAAGAGGTACTGTTGAGTGAAACAATGGTCTGCTTCTGCTAAGTGCTCATAGAAAATGGATGACCTCCCAGTTTGACCCCAGGGATGAACCCATGGAAGTGGCTTCTAGTGCCACTAGTGCTACTACCTAACCCCTTAGTGTACTCAATTCCTTTATCTATACTTGCCTACAGAAAAAACAATATCTTAGAACTGTAGCTTTAGAAGGCCTGATACCTCTCTCTCTCTCTCTTTCTGGCCAAAGCTGAGAAAGTGTTCCACACTTGGTCATATGCTGTAGACGTAGACATCTTCCTGGTGGCCATTAGGGTATCTACCACTTTTCTGGAAAAACCCTGTTTAACAATCTCTTCCTCTCAGTAGACAGGCTGCCAGTTACAGTGCCTCCATCTTTAGATGCAGAATGGGACTTTGGAAGAAAAAGTCTTCCCCGAGAGAAAGTCGGAATGGCACGAATCGAGCTAGGTTCACCAGATCTGAGAATCACAGTCTTCTTGGTCCCTCTGGTGCTATCAGAAGAAAATTGCCTTTTGAGTGCCTTATTTTGAGAATAGCCATTGGAAAGAGCAGTAGTGGAGGAAACAGGTATGCTCTGGAGAAGTCCCACGTCTGGGACAAGGTGTCCACCGCTTCCACCTGTGGACACCAGTACCCACTGAAGAACCTCGGTACCCGAACATTTTTCTTTAATGCAAAGAAGTTAATCTGAGAACAACCAAACCTTCTATAAACTAGGTCAATCACCTCCGGCTTCAACACCTATTCCCCTGAATGAACTGACTCTCAGCTCAGCCAATTGGTTTTGCCAGAAGAACTGCCTGGAGAGACAGAAGGTTCTCCACTGCCACATCAGCACTTCGGTTGGTTCTGTTAACATCTTGCTTCTTGTGCCTTGATTGTTTATGTATGCTACTTTGGTGGTGTTGTCTGACCTTACTTTTTGACCTTGGGCTGTACTATATCATGAAAAAAGAAGATCAAGCCAGACTGCCCTCATCTCCAATACATTTACTGTATCTTTAGTCACAGCTCCCGAGGGGTCCAAATGCCCTTGACTGGAACTTGGTCCAGAACTGTGCCCCAGCCCGTCAGGCTGGTATTAGATGTCAAGATTAGCTTTGGCAGAGCTTGTAAGAGGAATCCCTTGCTTAGGTTCTTGGAACTTTCCCACCAAGTCAGCGACTGCTGGACTGATCGTGGAAGTCCGATCAGGGCTTGGTAGTCTTCTGAGGCCAGGTTACAGAATGCTAGCACCCCATTCTAAAGGGGAAGCATATGCAAGCAGGCCCATGGCATGAGCTCTATCACTACCGTCATCAGTCCCAGAATCCAGAGCAGTCTGTGAGCAGAGGAGGATGATGATGACTGGCTTCTCAACCACTGAACCTCTCACCTCAGGATCCTCTTCCTGGCTAAAGAGAGGATGACTTCCCCTTCTTCCATCCTGAACACTGCTCCCAAGTGTTCCAAAGTCTGGGTCCCTCACACATAAAAGGTCTGAAGTCTTCCACTAAGGCAGAGGTGAGCCCGTGTACCTTCCTTGGGAGTTACCTCTTCTTTGCCCTGCACTCCCATTATGCCTGTGGGTAAAGGATCCTCTCTTACTATTGCCCTTAAAATCAGAATAAGCTCCCCTATTCCATTTGTTCCTGAAAATCAGAAAGGGTCCAAAACTACCTCAAGACTGCCCTGAAAAAGCACCTCCTCATCCTCTTAACATTGAATTTGCTTTCTGTTGCTGGTTTTACACCAGAAGTTGTCCCTTCTTATCCTGGATGCCCTTCAAAATGTTATGCAGGCCAGATCCGGATAACAGTCCTCCCTTAAAGGGCAGTTCAAACATCTTGGCATTTGATGCCTGAGCCAGACACCCCACATGGGTGGGTGATCAGGGAGAGGACCACCAGCACAAAAATATTCTTTATTTCATGCCGGGCAGGTGATGGGAGGAAGGGACCACTAGCAGCAGGGAATTCTTTATTTCATGCCAGTAATTAAGGCAGTTTTTAAATTGCTTCTAAGACAATAAAACAGGGAACTCGTTTTACCTGTCTATACTGTATTTTCAAATGTGTTTGCCTGGCAGTGCCTTACTACATATGTGAGATCTGGGTTGCCCTCAAAATGAGTTAGCCCAATCAAAAACAATCCAATTACTCAGTGGAACTTCAGAAAAGCAACAAAAACAACAACAAAAAAAAACAGTATAAGGTTGGTCAGAGCTTACCAGGAATTCCACTTGGAATTATTAAATGCTGTGTGTGTAAGAACACATGCGAGAGCTGCCTGAACTCTAGCTACTTTTTATGCTGACCATGAAATACATACCAGGAGATACTGAACAGTCTGACATCAGTAGCATTATTGCCATAACTTGTATACAATGATGTCATTGCACCAGTCTGTGATCATTAATAAGTGACAGCAAGATGGTATCATAATTTTACACTTACACTAAATTGTAAAACACTGAAATTAGGAGAATTGTGAGACCTTTCCATTTAAGAGATACATAGTGCATTAAATATATGACTTCCAGGTGTCAGTGATCCCCCCTCCAATCACCCCCCTGGCATGAAATAAAGAATTATCTGGAGCTAGTGGTCCCCCTTCTTCCAATCACCCACCAGGCATGAAATAAAAAATTCCTTGGTGCTAGTGCCTCGCCTCTGATCACCTGTCTGGCATGAAATAATGAATTGCCTGGTGCTAGTCATCTCCTTTCCCTCTGATCACCTGCACGGCATGAAATAATGAATTCTCTGGTGCTAGTGGCCCCCCGATCACCTGCTCAGCATTGAATAAAGAATTTCCTGGCGCTAATGGTCCTCCCTCCCTCCGAGCACCTGCCCAGCATTAAATATATGATTCCCTGGTGCCAGTTATCCCTCTTCATCCAATCAACAACCAGGCATTAATAAAATACCCTCCCTGGCATCTAGCAGCCCCCACCATAGCAACAAGCACCCTCCCAGTTCCCTTACCACTATCCTTGATGCTGTGAGTTCATACAGTCACCAGAGCAGCTCTTTTCACACCTCCTCGGTTGGCTGCCATATGTTCAGGCAGAGAGCATGCCTCTTACTTATAGGACCCATATGAAAAAGGATTTTTTTCTCACAAAAAAGGATGACCCCCATACAAAAAAGGATCCTTTTTTATATGTACCAAATTATTTTTTTTGTTCTAAGCAGTTATCCAAAAGACTCTGCCCTATAAATAAAAGGTGTGCCCCCTGCCTGAACATATGGTGGCCAGCCGAGGAGGTGTAAGCAGGGTTGTGTCAGTCACTGTATGTACCCATAGCACCAAGGATACTGGTAAGGTGACTGGGGGTGATGGTGCTCGGTGTTGTGGTTGGCGGGCACTAGATGGTGGGGGGGTTGTTTTTAAATGCCTGGAAGGTGATCAGAAGGAGGGGGGAACCACTGTCACCAGGGAATCATATATTTAATGTCAGGTGGGTGATTGGAGTGAGGGGGATCGCTACAACCAGGCAATTCTATATTTCATGCCAGTCATCAGTTTTGCTGGTCACTGAAATGGGAGTAGTTTCCTAGCAAGAGTAAACACTGTTGTCTATGCCAACAATCAGTCTCATGACTGCTGGGACTCTGAACCTTGCTCTTAAAAATATATGATCATGACTACAAAGAAATTCTGAGCTATCTTTTTAGATGTTAAGGGCAGAATACACTTAATGGGATCCTGATGAGCAAGATACATGAAAAACAGAAACAAAATGATGACCATATGAAAAAAGATTTTTTTTTCCTCACGAAAAAGAATGACCCCCATAGGGAAAAGGATCCTTTGTCGTATGGGCCAAATTATTTTTTCATTCCAAGCAGCTATCCTGAAACTTGGCTGAATACTAAAATTTCTGATCCCTCCATTGCCATCCCAGACTATTCCTTAGTCAGGCAGGATATGGCAGGTAGGGGAAGTGGAGTGGCCATGTATATCCAGCCCTCTCTCCAATACATTACCATTCTCTCGTCTGCCTTACCGTCCACTTACGAAGCCCTGGTAGTAAATGTTGCCCTGCCTTTCTCCTCCCTATCTTTATTGCTGGTATCTACTGTCACCCAGCTATCAAGCCCTCTGAATCTATTGATCTCATCACCTCTATAGCTTCCATCTCACATGAAGGTGAGCTTTATGTATTAGGTGATGTAAATCTAAACTGGCTATCATCAACCACTTCTAAGACATGAAGTGATATCTCTGTTCTAAATCTCTCCCAACTCATCCAAGAGCCTACCCAACTAAATCACAAAACCCCAAACCACTTGCTGTTAGACTGGGCTCTCACCTCTCACCCTCACTGAGTCTTCAAGTCCAGCATCCTCCCAGATGCCCTTAGCGATCACCACCCTGTCATTGTGGTCAGGAAGGTCCACAGACCTAAACTGCCACATAGAATACTTCAACTCCGCTCTTTCAGTTCCCTTGACTTAAACCCTCTCCTCAGTGATATAGCCAGTTCTGATTTGTCCCCAATTGCATCTGTTACTTCCATTGACCAAGTCCTCACTTACTTCAAAGAAAGATTTATAGCTACCTGGGACTTCCATGCCCTGTTTAAATAAACTAGATTGGGAGGTATCCATCACCCCTGGATCACCCCTGAATTAATGACCTGCCTCAGGGAGCATGATAAAGCATGGAGGAAACACAGGGCCTCTCTGCTCCCATCAGCCCTTAGTAATGATGTCAGGCTAAGAAACACTTGTACTAAACCAATCAGACTTGCCAAGTTTGAATATTTTAAATACTCTTTCCTCAATAACATAAACTCCCCCTCCAAATTTTGGAATGTAGTCCATGCACTATCTACCCTCTGATGCATCTCCCACCCCCCAAAACAACACACTAGAGTCTGAACCTTGCAAAGTGGTTCAGGAGTTCAACTCCTACTACACCTTCTGTGCCTCAATCCTGCTAAAATCCCTTCTTTCAAGCCTCTCCTCCACTCATTCTCCATCTCCTACCAGTCAACCCCCCCATACCCACCTCCCACTTTTTCATTCTGTCCTATCTCCACTGAGGAGACACTAATAGCTCTCCTCTTTCTCAGTTCCTCCAAACACTCCTTTCCCGATGTCCTTGACCCTAAATTTTTCTGTCTCTCAGCCCTAGCTATTGCCTACCATCTCCCACTAATTCCAAATCTCTCCTTTATGTATTCTTCCATCCCTATACCCTGGAAACATGCGGTGGTCTTCTCTCTCCCTAAGGGTGGTGATCTTTCATCCCCTGCTAAATATCTCCAACTCTCTCTCCTCCCTGCCCTTGCTAAGCTCCAAGAACACATTATCCTCTCTCAACTGATCTCTTTTCTTGCTGACTCCTCCTTCTTCACCCCATTCCAATCTGGTTTTTGGAAGAACCACTCCACTACCACCTCCCTCCTTAGGCTCATTGATGCCATCCTTACTGGCATGGACAATGGCCTCATCACTTCTGCCATCTTTGTTGACCTCACCAAGGCTTTTGACACAGTATCTCACACCTTCATTCTTAGTCCCTTAAGGCTGCTGGTTTGTCTACTCCTGCTCTTACCTGGTTTAGAGTTTACTTCACAGGCAAAACACAATTAGTCAGGATTCAAAATGCAATCTTTCCACCCCTCATAATCTCCACCGGAGTCCCACAGGGCTGTGTGCTTGGCCCCATCCTTTTCTCCATCTTCGAAAATGACCTTCCCTCAGTCTGCTCCCCCTCCTGTTCTATCCATATGTATGCCGATGACACCATCTTGCTCACCTCTGGCAAAACCACCATTAATATACCAACCACTCTACAGCATGACTTCTACCAGGTTCAGCTCTCATTTGCCTGACATCAACTATTCCTAAATGCCAAAAAGACAGTCTCCATGACGTTTGGCACTAGGCAGAGACTCTCTAGGCTCCACCCCTTACCCTATTTCCACACCCTTGATAGGACCATCCTTGAGGGCACTCTCTCTTTCAGATACCTTGGAGTTGTTGTTAAATGTTTTATTAATTTTAAAAGAGAACAGTTACATGGAACATATTTACAGAAATAATAAGTAGAAATCAGAAACACAAAACAGAATATCTGCAATCTGTGATCTTATTAAATACATACCAGTGGCAACCAGACTGTGACTGCACCACTGGATCCCCAACTATATACTCTGCATCAGGAGGTTTAAACTAAACACAGAGTGTCATTTCTGCAGTCTGGAGAAAATAAAATAGGTTGGGCCTACCTTCAGTATGAGGCACTATGTGACCAAGAGAAGGTGCTGCCGCTGTTGACAAGGCCTAGGAATCAGAAAGTTGTACCTTTCAGTGGCCATACAGGAGAAATATCTCAATGCTCCAAAGACTAATGGTCCAGACCAAGTAGGAGGTACTGTTGCCGAGGTTAGACAGGGCTTCGACACTCAGGAAGTGATACCTTCCAGTGGTCAATGAGGTCCCATTCTACAATGAAAGGAAAAAGAATACCACAAAGTAACAAGACTTAAGCTAGATAAGATACCTAGCAACAGTATGTGTCTAAATGTAAAATCAGATACCAACTAAAATGTCCTAGTAACAACTATTTACACAAACTGCTGTAAACATATATTAGCAGAAATACTTAAAAGTCTTGCTATTCAATGAAAGGTCAATAGGTCATTGCTGGTTCATTAACAAGAGGAAACAAAAGGTTCTGACTATATGCTTCATCCTATTCCCGCTCTGGGGTCTAGGTATGCCATGTATGGGGCCCATCACATATGTAACTTGCCCCTTTGTCCTAAGGATACACGGGAACATCTGTCTAATTCGTACAAGGATGTAAGAGAGGATATAATATCTGCCAGTGAAGGTATAGTTGAGCTTCTCCAGTTATGTAGAATGGGACATTTTATCTGTATGCATAGTATCATCAGCCATCTAAATTGGGGAGAAGGGAGAAGTGGGGTAGTGAGCTGTAGTCTGAGCAGCATCAGAGGGGCCACCAGTGCAATATTCTGGTTTAGGATTTGACTTGCTAACTGTGGTATGGCTATCCAGAGAGGTGATATCAAGGGACCATACCTCTCAACTGTCACACATTACGAAGTACATCACTCATTTTACCTCTCAGAAACCCTCTGTCTCACATGGTACAGGTAATATTCCACACTGCCCACTGAAACTTCAATGCAGAAATTCATAATAATATGATACTCAGTTATCGGCAAACATGAATAACATAAGTGCACAGATTTAGACTGTGTTCTGAGCTTGCAATGTCATTTTTGATGATGTGTCACACATTTTGATCATTTGTCATATGTACTGTCACACAGTTGAGTGTTGAAAGGTTGAGAGGTATGCAAGGGACATTCCCATTATATATGAACAAGATCACCTCCTGGCTGGAGGCATCTCCAGCATTTGTCATGTAGGAGGACCTTGACCTTACAGAATACTGTGGGGGTTCTGTAACAAAAATGTATGATTTTATTTTGAATCAGTCTGCTATGGATGTCCCTGTAGGTAGTATGGGAGGTGTTCCAGCATTTTCTCCACTGGCTGTTGGATATTTGAACATGCAGGGCCGCCTCCCATCTAGCTTTGAGTTGGGATGCTGGAGTGGGTAAAGTGTTTCTTAGTGAGGTGTAGATAGCTCCAGCTACTCTTCCTTTTTTGTACGGTCCACTTCCGAATGGGAGATTCCACGGCCGTTCAGAGTTTACCTTGTATTAGAATTGGTTGGACTGCATCCCTTAGCTGCAGGTAACACCAGAAGTCTGAATTAGGCAGAGACCAGTGATCCTGCAGGTATTTAAAAGTAGCAATTGTCCCAGTGTTAGGGAGCAGAAGATCACAGAGGAAATGTATACCTTTATCATACCAGGACTGCCAGAATACTGGGCGGCCACCTATTTGTATATGAGAATTATGCCATAGAAGGGTATGAGACAGAGGGTGTGGATATTTTTTAAGCTTCTTTTGGGCCACTATCCAGTAGTGGATAGAGGGGGCTATAGTGGGATGCTTCAAGAGAGTGGGACTTTTGGGGAGCCATAATAAGGATGCTAGCATGGATGTGTGGCCAATCATTTGTTCTATTTTTTTGCCATTGAGGGGAGCTATTAGAGGAGGGCTGAAACCACTTCAAAGTCTGGGAACATTGGTATGCCATTCTATAGCCCTCCAGCCATGGGAGCCCCCATCCCCCTTGACTCCAGCTAAAGCGGGGCCGAAAGGAGCCCCAAAGAAAGGAGCATACCATCTTGCCTAGTTTTTGGTACCAGTGATGGGGAAGGAAAAGGGGCATGTGGGAAAGAATATAGACATTTTTGGAGCCATGGACATTTTAAAAGTTGCAATTTTCCCAGCCACGGTGAGATGCAGGTGGGTCCAGCGCTCCAGTTCTGTCTTACATTCAGATATCAAGGGGTTCAAATTATTATCCCACCATTTGTCAATGTTGGCACCTATCACGCCCCCTAGGTAAGTAATAATGGTTGGGGACCATTTAAAGCCTGTTTGGGTGATACAGCCCTCATGGCAGACTGAGTTGATGGGAAGAATTTTGTTTTTTGTTTGATTGACTTTTAGGCCTGAGATGTGTGTGAATCGGTCTAAAAAGGGATAGTAAGGGGGGTATGGAAGTACTGACATCTGCCAGAGTCACTAGCAGATCATCTGCGTACATCAGGGTTGTGAAATAGGAGTCTCCAGCTGAATCCCTGTGGTATTTTTAGCTTGCCGAATGGCAGATGCTAGGGGGTTCTACTGCCAGAACAAAAAGTAGAGGGGAGAGAGGGCAACCTTGTCTGGTGCCTCTGTAGAGTGCGAAGGGATCAGACAGTGAGGAACTGGTTCTTACCCGAGCTTGTGGGAGTGTGTATAAGGCCTGGATGTTATCCAGAAACTACAGTCCTAAGCCAAGGTGGGCCAGTACAGTATGGAGGTAGTCCCATTCCACAGAGTTGAATGCCTTTTCAAAACCAATTGCCAAGGTGGCAGATGGGGTATTAAATTGTTTAGCTATGTGAATATGGTTAAGAAGAGTTTGGGTATGGTCAGTATTATATCAGCCTGGAATGAAACCTACTTGGGAAGGGTGGATCAGAGAAGGGGGCTTAATCTATTAGCCAAAACATTGGCAACAATCTTGCTGTCTGAATTTATTAAGGAAATAGGGCAATAGCTAGAGGGGGCAGTAGGATCTTTACCTTTCTTAGGCAAGACTATTATGGTGGCTTCTCCGAGGAAGGGGGGAAACACTCCTTTGTCCTTGTATTCGGCAAACATTTGACCCAGGATGGGAGTTATCATGGGGGCCATGGCTTGTAGAAATTCTGCCGGGAATCCATCCTCTCCAGGTGCCTTCTCTGTTTTAAAGCCAGTAGGGCAGTTGTTATTTCCTGGGCAGTGAAGGGGGCATCTAATCTATCTCTTTGGTCGTGGGACAATGTAGGGAAGGTTAATTTGTCCAAAAATGCTTGGGTATCTAAGTGTACGGCTGGGCGGGCTGAGGTATAGAGTTGAGCATAAAAGTTAGTAATAATCTTGTTCACCTCAGGCACCTTGGTTGTTATTGTTCCTGATACCGGGTCTTTTAAATTAGCAATTAACCTAGCAGCCTGTTGCTGCCTAATCTGCTAGTCCAGGATTTTTCCCCATTTGTCTTCTCCCTCCCAGTAAGTGTGCCGGACTCTCAGCATGGCTAAATCAGCCTTCCGGGACATGAGTTCATTTAACTTGAGTCTGAGGGTTAGAACCTGTCTGCCCATATGGGATTGCAAGGTGGGGTGTGGGCAGGCTTTTAAGGCCTGTTCAGCTAGAACCACTCTCCTTCTAGCCTGGTCTGTTCTTTATCTCTTTCCTTTCTTCTGTTCACGGCATACCCTATAATCTTCCCCCTCATTGTGGCCTTGTAAGTTTCCCAGGTGTTTTGAGCTGAGGTATCCGAGATGGGATTCTGGAGTAGAAAAAGCTCAGTTTCAGATTTAGCCCAGCACAAAAAGTTTGGGTCCTGCATGAAAAGGGGATCAAGCCTCCAGGAGGAGGATTTAGGAGCTGGGTCACCCCATGCTATAAGTAGTTGGACTGAGGCGTGATCCGAAATGATCGTGGGGAAAATGCTGGAAGTGGTCACCGAGTGTGTTAAAGTTTGTGACATCAACTAAAAATCTAGCCTGCTGAAGGAACAGAGAACTCCAGAATGAAATGTGTAATCCCATTCTTTGAGGTGTGTATGGTGCCAGATATCCACCAATTGGTATTCTAAGCATAGGTTGTGGACAGCTTGGGATCCTCTATTGTGAGTTTCTTTGCTCAGGTTGCTCCTTTCTAGTATAGGGATCAGAGTAAGGTTAAAGTCTCCACTGGCTATAATAAGGGTGTCTGGAGCAATAATGGCCTCTATCTTAGCAGTTAGATCAACAAAGAAAAGGGGGTTATCCTCATTTGGGGCATATATGTTGGCCAGAAGAAGACTGCCAGTAGGGGTGGCAATTTGACTATAACCCAACGGCTCCGGGGGTCAGCTATACCACCTATATTCCATGACAAAGCTTTAGGGAGCAAAATAGTTATCCTCTCTTTTTTGTAGGGGCACCTGTGTGGATCTTCTGCCCCATCCAATCTCTTACCAAATGTGCAAGATCATGTCTGGTTAGTTTTGTCTCCTGCAGGAAGGCGACTTGAGCCTTTAATCTCCTCAAGTGTGTCAGCACTTTTTTTTATTTTACCAAAGTGTTTAGACCCCTAACATTCCATGTTATGAAGGATATTTCAGCCACAGTCCAGGGGTCCACGGAAAATGTTGAAACTTGTGCTCGAAACAACTGAAGGGCTCCAGGGGTCAAAATCACCATACAAGATCAGACATAAATCCTACATAACCACAAATGTTAATACTTTAAGTAAATTCTTCCAGCAGTTTACAACATAGCGAATTGAAGTTAACAAAGAGATTACAGCATATTGTTCATAAAAAAAAAATAATGCTAATATAATACCATTAACAGAAAAACTATCTACACACATTGCACTAATATGTGCAATGGTAGCAGCTAGTTTATCGAGCGAGGAAAAGCTATCCTCTATTGGCTCCAGCCAGATGTCCATTGGGGGGGAGTGATAAATGGAGGTTTAGTAAGTTAACAATTTTAGGAGGAAAGCACAAAATCAATTGTGTTGCCAGCTCTGTACTGGTCTGGCTATACCGGGGGGGGGAGTGTACAGAGAAGAGGAGGTTAGTAAGATGCACCTATACTGGTGTCTAGTTCAGCATTCCGATATATTGGGTGGGTTTATAAGCCTTAGGAGTGGCTGAGCAAGAAATCTGTCTAATGATGAGAACACAGTATTTCAGCTGAGATGTTGACTCTCCCATATGTTAAATGCAGCTATTTCCTGAGTATTGTTTACCAGTGTACGGGAAGGGAGTTCCCATTATAGGAATCCCTCCTGGATGGAATGTAGGTGGAGTTGGGGAGGGGTATCTGCTTAGGTGGTCAGTTATGAAATACAGCCTTCCATTATGCTGTTATTTACATTAAACACATTTTGTTTGTAATTTAAAAACACTGAATTCCAGTGTCCCGGATAGTATTCTTAAGGCTACAAGGTAAGGGTACCAGAACATAGAATAGCAGAGAAGAAAACGAACAGTCTTAAACCTTCCCATTTAACAAAAGGAGGCATTCTCCAATGTCCAAACCCCTACCCTGCCCTCAGAAAAAGAAGAAAAGGCACACTTATCTGTCTCCATCCGTGAGGGGTTCCACATGGAGATGCAAAGTGTGCAGCACTGGAGAGGGTGCCAGCTTATCTGTGCTAGTGTCAAATGTCCATGCTCTTCTTTTGGAACTGAAAAGGAGGTGGGTGCATCACTAAGCTTCTCTACAGCTGTATCAGTGTAAGCCATTTCAGACACCGTGGCCTCTTGTACCATTTCTGCCTCAGGATACTCGTGAAATTCTGTTGTATTGGACTGATCTTCCAGTGTTAGAACCGCATATATATTTGGTGAGGCAAACTTTTGAAGGGTGAGCTCACATAAGTCTTCCATTTCGGGTATTCGATATCCTGGCTCCATTGCTTGATCATGTGGGTGGCTCCTTCTAGCATGTTTCCCAGATTGCTGATGTTTCTGAGATCTGGCTGGTAGGCCTTGGAACTGATAGCTACTTCCAGGATCTGTGCTTGGTGTGGAAGTGGTCGGTACCCCATTGACAGACTGATCTTTATATGGAGTGTTGTTGTGGCCAGAGGTAGTATTGCTAGACGATGCATTGCTGAGGCATTGCTTAAGGGCCTCAGGGGTAGCAAAAGATATAGGTGCCCCATTTACCTCCAGCTGCATCATAGCAGTGTATTTTAGTGTGAACTGAATACCTTTGGCATGCATCAATGGGCGACATTCAGTGTATGCTTTGCATTTGGCAGCCAGATCTTTAGAGTAGTCCTGAATTATAAGGACTTTGTGGCCCTGCATGATAGTGCCCCAAGCTCTCGGGACTGAGAGGAGACCCATTCCCTGTCTGCAAAGTTAATAATGCGTACCATAATGGGCCTAGGCCATTCAATGGGTCTCAGTTTAGCATTAAGAGTTTTATGGGCCCTTTCAATCGTGAAGCCTGGTGGAAGATCATGTAGGAGTATCTCTGGTAAGACATCATATAAGAAATCAACTGGTTGCCCCTCTCAACCCCTTCGGGCAAGCCTTGGATACGGAAGTTATTCCAGCAGCTTCTGTTTTCGATATTGTCCATTTTATTCTGCAGGTTACGAATTGTGCACTCCTGTTCCCGAACTAGCGCTGTGAGAGAGTCAAGTTTGTCCAAATTCTGGTTTATTGGGCTTCCGTTTTGGACATCCTGGGGTCCATTTGCTGTATCACCGAGGTGGTGTTATTAGATGCTGTAGTCACTCCAGTCATTCGCTTCATCAGTGCCGTGAATATTTCTGTGATCTGCTGCGTAGAGAGGTTCCCAGGTGCCTCAGGCCTATTACACTGCAAATTAGTGAAACTCCGGTATCAGTCAGCAACTTGTAACAAATGGAAAATGCATCAGGGAGAGATATTGTCTTGCTGGGTGCCTTCCTGAGAGAGAGAGTTGAGTTGGATTCTGTGTGTAGCCAGTAAATATTTATTTTTTAAAAGGTGCAACTCATGGTTAGCAGTCCCCAAGTCTGCAGAGCTCTGTAATCAGGTGGTCATCATGTCTGGAGTGAAGCCACACCCCTGATACCTTGGGGTTTGGCTCTACCAACACCTCAGCTTCTCTGGCCACATTGACGCCATTCTGAAAAAAACTGCACCCCAAGCTTGGAGTCCTTTATAGGAATCATAGTTGCATTCCTCCTACAGCCTGGCAAGAACTTGTCCAGAAGATGATCCTCCCCATTTTTGACCACTGTGATGCAGTCTATGGTGCCACTCCCATATCTTCTCTTACCTGACTGGACTCTCTTTTCAACTCCGTCTGTTGATTCATTCTTGACACCCTATCTCGAGCCCATCATTGTGACCTTTACCGTGACCTGTCCTTCCCCCCAATTGCTAACAGATGCCTGGCACACTGTGCTAAACTAACTTCCAAACTTTAGCTTGAGGTACTTCCTTCCTACCTCTCACGCCCCCTCCCTCCCTCCCCTGCCTTCCTCCCCCCTCAGATCCTGCAACACCTGCATCCTGCTAGTCTCCCTTTGTATCACCTTCATCAGCCAATCAGGCTTCTCCCAACACTTTCCCCAAATCTGGAACTCCCTCTCACCTCAAATACAACAATCCTCCTCCTCCCACTGCCTTTCCTCTGTCTTACATAACTTTCTCTCTGCTAGCTGCTCCTGCTACAATCCTCCTTAACTTGTTCCCCTATGAGCCTGCTTCAGCTTCATGCCCACCTCTTTCCTGCAAAACCCTTCCCCTACATCCTCCCCAGCAGCCCTTCCTTTCCACCTTACTCCTACCCCAGATCCCTCCTCTGTGCACCTGCTTACTCTCACTACCCAATTGCCTTTGCTTGACCTAGGCCCCTGGCAGGGATCTCTACATCCTGGAGGGGTCCAGAACCTAAGCAAACACCTTCCTCACCTCCTACTCCCACCCCATTCTTTCATGAAAAGGCTGGGTCTCGGTCCCCATCTCTCCCACCTCCCTCTCTTAGTCCTTCTGAAGCCTACTTCCCATCACTGCCTACTTCGCCTCCTGTCATGATCTGCCTCTGTTGCCTACAACCTGCTCCCTCATGTCATGCTCTGTCTCTGTCTTGTGCAGGCAGGGTCCACAGCATTCTGGAGGGGCTAGGCCCTGGCAGAACCTTCTCTTCCCCCTCTCTTCCTCCCAGACGTACTCTACCCCCCACTGCCAACAACCTGCTCCCCTCCTGTTCATGCTTGACCTCTGCCTGGTGCTGGCAGGGTCCCTAGCATTCTGGAGGGGTCAGGCCCTAGCAGACCCTTCTCCTCCACTCCTTGCCTTCCCTTCTTCCAAATCCCCCCCTTTCCACCTCTGCTGTCTGTCTATATGCCCCCATCCATCCACCTTCTCCCCTCCTTCCTTGCTGTAGTTATTGGCTAACCCCTAATCTCTAATGCACTTGTGGTCAACTTTGCACTTTTGTTACACCTTGCACATTCTGTTCTATCTGTGCTTCTCCTTGCAGTCTTGCCCTAGTTCCTTGTATTCTATTCAGCAATTTTCTAACTACAAAGCTATGTCCCACCAAGTGTTTGCCAAAGATATTTGTGTTATCGTATCTATCCAGTTCAAGACTGTTAGCATTGTATCCATCTAGTTCATACCTATTAGCATTCCTCCTTTTCAGGACTTCTGTATATTCTGTTCACTTTATTGAATGTAATCAAATTATATATCTATACTGTGTACCAAATCTCTGTATACTATCCTCATGTTCCCCTACCCCCCCAGGTCGCATCGGGAGATCAGCAACTTGTTGCTCAGTGTGCATTCCTGGTGAAACATTTCAATAAATAAATAAATAAATCCAAAAGATTGTACCTATCATGCTCAGAATCTAAATTTTAAAATTTAGTAACTTTGGAACCGCTTAATATTTTTTCACCAAACCAGTGAAAAGCACATCTGTGGGCTTTGTACCCTGAACATATCAAACCAAAATTCTAAACCTTCTGGATGCCAGCCAATGACAAAAAAATGGCAAAGAAATTATTTTTTTAAGTTTTTTGCTATCTGCATGTCAAAATCTACATATCTGAGTGGAATGAAACATGGCATATCAACAGATCTACCCCCAAGACTGCACATGCAAAATTTCATGTAAATCTGTTGAATGGTTATAAAGATATTAAAGTACAAAGTTTGAGGTTTAACGTAGAAACCCCTGCTGAACCCTAACTATAGTGCCACTACTGTGTCACTATAATAATGATTAACAGTCCCCAGGTTTGACCCTCCTAATGTCCAAGTATAACACAAAGAGGCTTTACTAAATTCCATTAATTTACCTTTACTATAATTTATATTCAGATGTACTTGGTTACTCAAAGACTGAAAAACACTTTTTTTTCTGCAGACCTCTAGGCAAAGGTAAAAATAAAATCAGGTTGCTTGTATTAGCTGAAACTAGTATACATTTCCCAATAATAGTAAATCCAAATCAGGGGTACAGTATCTAGTGCTAATAAAAGGTAATTTATTTAAATATTGAATAATAAAGGGGCCTGAAGACAGCTCCACTTGTCCTATTAATTGTCAAAAAGGGATTGGTACATGAGCCAGCTTTAGGAAATGTAATCTGAGACCAAGTACCATGAGTAAAGAGTAAAGCATGATTTAAATTGAAAGGATAAAGCTTACCCCACAGAACTGTCTTATACTTACAGCCAGCCAGTCACAATGTAACACATCAACTTGCAGGGCATGAGATGTCACAAAATAGTGCCATAAAAAAGGGCTTCATTGACATTTTATTGGACTCTTCCTTGCAGCATACTGAAGCATTTTGTGATATACTGCAGCATTACTGCATTGTGTCCTGGCTGGCGCCGCTGTAGACATAAAGGCAGCTGAAAAAACAATATAACCCACATACAGCCTTCTTTATGTGTAATTATACAATGGCAAGAAAAATTAGAGTAACTTGATTGGCTGCTGACCCCTAGACACAGTGATGTTATTAGACAATAACATCACTGCCTCTAGGGTAGGTACAGAGATGATTGCAGAACTGTCAATGAAATCCCTCCCTCCATAGTGAAGCCCCCCCTAAGCTAATACAGATTCACAGTACCTTTTCTGTTCCAGCAACTCAGTGTCTCTCCCCTCCCACATACACACACACAAAATATTTTTTTCCCCATATTCAGTAACTGTCATACTCTGTATGACACACCGCTGCATGTTGTTGCAGATTTTTATTTTTCAGAAACTAGCACCTTTGCTGATGTGCAGTGAACTATACAGAATGTAACTGCCAGTCACGCGACCACAGAGAGCGAGTAAAATTTGCCACCCCAAAACACTTCCACACATTATTCTGCTCCTCAGTCATACCCACATAGCTAAAATAAAAACAAAAAGTATGGCATACAGCACAAGACATCGCTCCAAATGGCTTTTTTGTTCCTCGTTCCACTACACGATTGACAGCGCATGCACACTGTAACATCATCCTATACAGTCACTTAGCCGCAAACCTTGCTTCTATCCCCATTACCAGCATTCACCTTTTCCTGCAGTCCAGTCTCAGTATTCAAACTGCACTGTCGCTCACAAGTCTTTTGGTCCTCACTTTGGGGGGAGCAAAATACTGTCTGTGTGCAACGGCAGAAGGAAATAGAACAATAGGGCACAGGGGCTCAGAGACAAACAAACCCAAGTGCATACGGGGCAGTCATGTAGGGCAGCCACCTGCTGGACCAAAGTATGGACTTTTTTTACAATATGTATACCTGTCCTAACAAAAATGTTTTTTTAAAAAGTATTTCAAACATAGTTTTCATATTTTCGTCTCTTTTTTTAAAAAAAAGCGCCATTGTATAATAGCAATAAGGCACTCCAGGGTGTGTGTTATTGTGTAATAACATCATCCCTTGGGTGGTGGAAGCACTTGGCTTTGCCTCGTGCTTCAACCCACCCCAGGAGTGATGTCGTTACACAATAAAACACACCCTGTCATGCCTTATTGCTTAATAATATATTTGGATGATAAAAGTTGAAGAACAAACCAAATATGTCCACTGCTGAATAATATTTCCTTAGATTATTCCATTTGAAGCAGACCATGCCACTAAATTTAAAAGAATTGATTTGCAAAATAACTTGGCAAGGTTATCAAGGAGTCTTATTGATTCAGACCTTGCTGTCTTAAATGACCCTCTGCTGTTCTCCATTTTTGTTAATGACCTCCTGGAAAACAGTGGGAGGTGTCATCTACATGTGTGCAGATGATACCATACTCTACTACAGTATAGCAATAGAATATTGAATACTGTAATACATTTTTTGAGAATGAAATACCTCAAACATAGAGCATTCAAATTCCAAATTCCATCTTATTCTATTATGATTAATAATACAAAGTGATCCTGCATTACTTGATGGAGATGTAGTGGTCTGCTCTCAGCTTGCAGAGAATTTCTGGTGACAACCAAGGGGAAGTTATCCTTTCAAAGTAAAGTGGAAAATTAAAATCCTTATAATCGTCATCATATAGAGTAATCGTTCCATTGTCTAATAATGTAATTGAACTATAGTGTGGTAGCAATTAAATAGCATGTATTGCAATACTGCAAATACTGTGATACTCTATGCTGCTGGACAACTTTTGTACTACTACCACTGTATGAGTCAAGAAAGAAGAGTCTCTCTCTATCCTCTGGGAATCTTCCATTAATTATCATCATATTACAATCTTCCAAAAGTTTTATTACGAGTGTCCAGTTGTTAAACTTGACATCCTGGGAAGTACATTGGTATGTATCCTAATGTGTTCTTTAATAGGCAAAATGAAATGAAATGTTGTATGTTTTCTATATCTCTCTATGTACATGTATTTGGTCAAAACTGTAAACATGAAGATTCCTTTCAATTTGCTCACCAATAAACTGAATGATGGATTGATTGAGGATATCAGAAGATAAAAGATAATTCAAGGGACCAAGCTTGGCATTGAAGTTCCCTATAACTTCAGCACCTATATATTTTTCAGACAAAAAGCATAAGCAGAACCTAAGTTCATGCAAAATATTACATGCGAAATATTGTATTTTAGTTGAAGGCATATAGACATCACAAATATTGTAATATTCAGTAATTTACCTAATTTGATCAAGGCAGATAGAAATTTATACAAATTAAAAGGGATCTGTTAAGGATGTGGTATAGAATAAATTTTAAAACATATCAACGCACCACCTATATGTCTAATATGAGTTTTTAAAATATTTGCTTGCACATGAAAAACAGTAAGACAATTAAAAGGTGACTCTAGCAAATAATACATCCAAATTTCTCAAAAACATAAAATATTAAATAATTTCATTTAACTTTTAAATACATTACCAACTAGTTTAGAGTATAATTCTGAAATATTCTAAACATATATTTTTTTAATTCTGATATTAAAAAGCAGAAACTAGGGAATATACTAAAAAAGTAAAATTACCTGATTTGTCAAGTCAATCAACTACCCTGGGTTGAGGGGATGTAAGAAAAAGTCACTCACCATAGAAATGTTATTTATTATTTAAGGATCACTCACTTTGCTTACACTTTATGCAGTCATCTTGGCTGAGAGCGACACCCTGGTGACTGAAGATATGCAAACTTTAGAAATGGGAATGCATATTCAGATCCTGCATCTGTGCTCCACTTTGGACATTGCTTCAAATGCTAAAAAATGCTACCAAAAATATGTTTGAAAATTTATTTTATAGACTTCTTGGAACATCAAACAAATTGAAGCAGACTTGTGAAATTTTACTATATAAACAATAACAACAAACTTACAATTGTAGGAACTGCAATAGTAATGCACAAGCAACCTCAATGAAAAAGGAGTTGATTCTTGTGTTAGACTATTTCAGGTTCTAGTAGGTGATGCAGAGTAGGCAGTGTAAACATAGTATGTGATCCCATAAGAAGAAGCAACCTTACTACAGTGAGTATTTTGTTCTTGTAATCCTACAAATCACTTACTTAGTGCTTACACTTTATGCAGACTGAGTAGCAGTACCTTGAGAGACTGGGTCCAAAACATAATTAGGAAAAAGGTTCTGAGAGACAGCAGTTCCAAAACTCTCATCTCTTTTGGACTGTTTGCCCAAACAGCAGTGCTTTGTGAAGGTGTGTGCTATTTTACTGGTAGCTTCTTTAGAAATGTCTAACAATAAGATGCCTCTTGAGGATGCACAGAGACATAGGTACCTCTTGTGTAATGTGTCCTTATTTAAACCTCTTGATGGCACTTTTCCAGCTTTTTCATAGCAGACCTGAATGCAAGAAACTATCCAGTAAGAGTTAAATCTCTTTGTAATTGGTTGCCTTTGCCAATCTCACTATAGGTAACAAAAATCTGGGTACTCTGGAACCTGACCTCTTTTGTCTGGTCCATATAGGTAGTCAGAACATGGTTTAAGTCCATGCTATGTAAAATTTCCTCAGGTGGTCTGGAATGCTTTAAAAGAGCATGGGGAGGGTCACTGATTGATTCAGGTGGAATTCTGATACTACCTTGGGTAGGAATTTTCTGTTTGGTTTTAAGAACAACCTTATCCATGTGGGGAGTCTGGGGACTATGCCATTTGGCTCTGTGCAGAGGATATGCAAATCACTTACTCTCCTAGCAGAACACAATGACAAGGGTCCTGGACATCAGCAGGTCAGATTTTAAAAGGACGAGTGAATGCCTCAGGGATGACTGTGCAGGGGGGACGACCCCGGTGGGGTGGAGGAAGAGTGGGCAAAGATAAAAGTGAGTACAGTAAAGGCAACAAACCTCAGCATCAAGCAAGTGAGCAAAAACAAGAGAAAAAAGAGACTACTAAGGTTCTCGAAAGTGGTGGCTGAAAAGGTAAGGGCTAAAAGGGTAACATTCAGATGATATAAAGCGATTCAGAGGGATGATGATAGGGAAGTGTATCAGGGGATAGAGAGGGAAACAGGGAAAACAGTAAAGAGCACAAAGACACAAACTGAAGACAGAACAGCTGAAGAGCTGATGAAAGGGGACAACAAATTTTTAGGTATGTAAGTAAAAAGTGGAAGACCAGATATGGGATAGTTAAGTTAAAAAGGGAAGGGAGGAATGTGTGGAAGGGGACCAGGAAATGGCAGACATCCTGAACAAATACTTTTGTCTGTGTTCACAGAGGCAGGAGAAGGAGAGGGGCCACAGAAAAGTAACAAAAGCTTTGGAGGGAGGGAGATGGACATTAGTCCTTTTTTGGAGGTGAGAGTCCTGAAGGGACTTGTTTATCTGAATATAGACAAAGCAATGGGGCCAGATGAGGTGCATCCAAGGGTATTATTACATGAGGTCCCTGCTCCCTTATTGGTACCCCTAGAGGTACACCGTAGACAGCTAGTATTTAGGTATATGTTATACTAACATATAAGGCTAAGGGCATCTACTGTATAAGAGTAGATGTCAGGATATGTATGCATATTATTGTTATACACTTTGTTTTCTAATATACACATGTATTTCTTGCTTACAAGATGTTAGGACACCTGTGTCATTGTAATGATTATGACATATTAGTCAGCATTGCCATCTTTTCATGATTTGTTTTATTACACTGCTACATGCAAACTGTACTACTTTGTCTTTACAAAGTGATGACTACTACAAAATTGTATAATGTTATCTTGGACTGAGGAGCCACCTCTAATTTAGCCAATAGGGATCATCTCTGTAACTAAAAATGTTTCTATCTTACAGTACCCATGGTAATTATCGTAGGTATACAATGTAAGACATTATGTCTTCTACCTCGGAGATCCCAAGAGACAAGGAGAATCCTCGAGGTATAGGGAATGCTCAGCATTGTCTCCCAGTTTGTATTGGTAAGAACTGCTCAGGGCAACTGTGATTATCCTTTTGGTAAAAATTAAAAAGTTTATTACTCTTATGCAAAGTATCTGTGATTCCTTGCATGCCCATTATTGCCAAGAACCAGAGAGTGAAATTTAGACTTTCTGACAGTATTGAAGAAGCTCATGGAAATACTGTCTGCACCTCTGACAGTTCTGTTTAACATTTCGCTGGAAATAGGAATGGTTCAAGAGGACTGAGGGTGGGCAGATATAGTCCCACTGCACAAAAGTGGAAGCAGGGACTAGGCTGGAAATTATAAGCCTATCAGCCTAACATCAGTCTTAGGAAATTTAATAGCATCATTGCTGAAGGAAAGGATTGTTGAAAATCTTGAATCAGTGAGTTACAAGATCTGAGGCAGCATGGTTTCACAGGTGAGATCATGTCAAATGATTCAAGGAACTGGAACAGGGTGGAGAGGTGGACATGGTCTACCTAGATTTCAGTACGGTGTTCAACACTATTCCATAAAAGAGACTAGGAAGCAAGCTGGGTAGCTTTGGAGTGGGTTCAATGGTGGTAAAACTGGATGAGAAATTGGTTAGGGGATAGGGAACAGAGGGTGGTGGTAAATGGAGTTCACTCCTAGGAAGGGAGCATGACCAGCGGGTTGCTCCAGAGATCAATGCTGTAACTGGTCCTGTTTAATGTGTTTATACATTCCATTGCAGAGGAACTGGAAGGGAAGGATTGCTTCTTCTTGGATGACACCAACATCTGCAGTAATGTGGATACTCCAGGAGTGTGTGTGAAAAAGATGATCCAAGACCTGATAAAACTAGAGGAGCAGTCATGGGCATGGCAGCTGGGTTTCAATGTGAAAAAGTGCAGAATTTATTTATTTATTTATTTATTTGCTCTTTTTGACCAGGTAAGTCACACTAGACAGCCAAGTGCCTATTTTCAGGTGCGACCCAGGAGGGTTACAAGCTTGGATAACAGGTACAGTGACAGATTGGACTTGAACACAAAGAGTATTACATGTCATATAGTGAAAAAAGGCAACCAGTAAAAAAAGACACCCGCCCGGGGAAGGTTACAGATGTCACAGGAGAGTTAAGATAGAGCATATACATATAGTGAGCGAGTCAGATTTACATACAGTGGTGATTACAGGTACTAACAAAAAAATTTATATACAGTGGTGTTGCAGGTACTAACAAAAATAACATTACATTATCCTAAATCTAGTCCAGTGACCAGGAGAGTAAGTGCAGTGGACCTGGGGTGCACAACCCCTGTGAGAGGATAGTTCAAGGGGCTACGGGACACAAGGACAGATGGAGAAGCCCTTCAGGAATACCCATAGAGACATATTGAACCCTGGATGGGAGGGGGTGGATCGAATAAGGGCAGGAAACGAGTTCCATAGTTTGGGGGCATAGTTGGCAAATGCCCGATTGCCCGCAAGGGTATGTGTTCTAGGAACCATGCAATTTAGTGCCGCCCTTGACCTAAGGTGGTGGGAAGAGTTGTCGGGGAAGAAGAACAGGGCGAGGGCTGAGGGGGTGGCTGTTCTAATGATGTTGTCGATGAAGTTCCCTACTACGAAGGTGCGATGTTTCTCAGGGGGGAGCCACTCAAGGCCAGTATAAAGGTCACAGCAGTGTGTCAGGGGAGGGGCGGAGAGTGCAAAGCGGTAGATGCTGTTGTAGGTTGCATCCCATTTTGAGAGGTTGGATTTTGGCATAGGGGCTAAGGTCACTAACCCATAACAGAGGGATGGGAGGAGAACACCCTAGGTTAGGGCCATCTGAGCGGCCAGTGTGAGGCAGTTTTTGGCTCTGTATGCGAGTCCGAGTTCGACATTCATAGCCTTGCAGATGTTCCTGATGTGCAGGGAAAGGTCCAGCTGGGGGTCTAGGGTTACGCCAAGGTACTTGACAGCAGCAGCTATCTGCATGGGCAGGCCATCTGCCCCGTGTATTAGAAGGGGGGCAGGGCAGGATTTTTTTCTGTTCAGGGACCCGAAGAGCATAGCCTGGGTTTTTTTTACGTTGATGACAAGCTTATGCTTGCACAACCAGGCTTGTATCCGCTTGAAGTCAGAGTTTAGTTGGGAATTGATGGTGCTGATGTCTCGGCCACTATCCAATATGATGAGGTCGTCAGCGTACAAGGTTGCAAGCCCATGGGTGATGATGGATGGTAATTCGTTGATGAAAAGGGAGAAGAGTGTCAGCCCGAGGACAGACCCCTTGGGGACACCACATTGGACAGTGGTGAGGTTGGAGAGGGTCCTGTTGAAGTTTGCGTATTGCTTCCTACCAGTGAGGTAACTGTGGAACCAGGCATGAGCGGGGTTCGGGAGTCTGAGGGAGAGCAGAGTGGTGCTGAGGAGGGCGTGATCTACCCTGTCAAAGGCTTTGGATAAGTCCACGAAAATCGCACCAGTGAGGTTGCCCTGGTCAGTTGCAGTTCAGATCTGCGAGGTGACTACAGCGAGGGCAGTAGCAGTGCTGTGCCCCTTCCTAAACCCGTGTTGGGCCGGGGAGAGGAGATTGTACTCCTGTAGGTACTCAGTTAACTGAGAGGCCACAGCTTTCTCTAGGACTTTAGATGCGGCTGAGAGAATAGCAATCGGCCGATAGTTCAGGGGATCTTTCGGGTTTCCTTGTTTGAGGACAGGGGTGATCTTGGCTATTTTTCAGATATCAGGGATGACACCGGTGGTGAGGGAGGTGTTAAAGATATGTGTCATTGGCCAGGCTAGGAAGTGGGCACCTAACCTGAGCAGTTTTGGCTCAAGGTTATGGTGCCCTGGGCCGGTATGGGGGGAGAGGCTAGCGAGCAGCCTCTGGGTCTCGGTGATAGACACCTGCTGTAGAAAGAAGGAGGGTCTGGATGCGGGTCTGGGTCAAGTGGAATTGAGGGGTACATTACAGGTGGGTTGTAGTTTGAGGGCTTGGGGCGGCGGTGGCAGGAGGAAGGGTGGTGGCCTGTTTGGAGAACATAGTGTTAAAGGTGTTAGCAATTGTGTGGGGGCTATTGCAGCTGACCCCATCAAAGAGCAAATCCGTGGCTTGCCCTCTCGCAGAGCCCCTGACCGCGCTTTTTATGTTCTGCCCAAAACTCCTTGGGTTATTGGCAGAAGAGAGTAGTGAGGATCGGCAGAACTCACTTTTGGCGGCCCTGATGGCTTTTTTGCAGGAGTTTCTGAGGCACTTGTAGGTGGCGAGATCATTGACGCTGAGAGAGGCCTTATAGGTCTCCCAGCATTTGTCCCTGTGTTTCATTAGAGAGAATAGATCCCCATGAAGCCATTTGGTGACAGTACCTAGCACCCTCCTTCTAGTGAGGGGTGCACGGTTGTCCTGCACTGGGATGCATTTGGCTAGGAAAGCGTCCAGTGCTGGATTTGGGTCCAAGGAGGTGGTGACCTTGGACCAATCAGTAGATCTGAGGTCACTGAGGAAGTCAGGCAAGTGGAGCTTTGAGTAGTCCCTCATCTGTATCACTTTGCTAGGTATTTTTGCCTGAGGGATGCCCCAGGTACAAAAGGTGGTCGAGTGGTCCGACAATGGCATCAGCTAGGATGCCCGAGGTTGTGACTCTGTCAGGCCTGTTGGTCAGGACCCAGTAGATCAGTGATCCTTTATCCCCCCCTTGGGGAAGGTCTCATTGGTTCAGTGATAACCTGGCTCAGAGCAAGGCCTGATAGCAACTGCTCATAGGATTTAGAATTGGATCCCATCCAGTCAAGTTTGAAGTCTCCAATAACGAGGACCTCACTTGTCCCCACCCTGGAGCTGAGGCTGTGTAGTAGTGAAGAGAGTCCGGGTATCCCACATCTGGGAGGGTTATAGCAGCAAATCAGGTGGATTTTCTTTGTGAGCCCAAAAAGGAGAAGGGTGTGCAGGAACTCACATGTCGAGGGGGTGGTAGGTTGGTAGTCAATGGTAGACACGTTGAGGCGGACTTTATAATAAAGTAACACCCCTACTCCACGTTTGTTACCCTTGCGATCGCACCTGATGTGGCTATAATCTGGCAGGGTACATACAGCATCAGGAGTGTGGGGTTTTAGCCAAATTTCTGTGATACCCAAAATATCTGGGTTATAGTGGGCAACCCAGGCAGTGAGCTCAGCAAGGTTGCATAGGAGGCTGTGGACATTTCGATGGATGATTTTTAGCCCCTTGACAGCTAGCCATGGGGAGGGGTTGAGGTGATGCAGGAGGTCATCCTGTTTGTGAGTGGTAGCTCCACCCCTGGTGGGACCAAGGGGAAGGGGGGCTGAAGAGGGGTGCATGCTAGCGGGGGGGGGGTTGGGCAAGGAGGAACCTAGTTCACTTGAGATTAATTAGGTCTGCCCCTAGTGCAGTACCCTGAAAATGGAGAACTGAGCTGTTTTTTTTTTTTTTTGAACTAGTTAGCTAGGAGTTTGAGATTAATTGGGTCTGCACCTAGTGGCAGGTTAGTATAACCTGCAAATGGAGAACTGGGCACAGTCCTTAAGGTAAAGGGTGTCTCCAGTTTCTGAGGCATAAAAAAACCCCAGTTTCTGAGGCATAACGTATGTGGGGACAGTAATTCAATTAAAGTAACTCCATTAAAGTGCAGTTAAGGTGCAATCCATCCCCATCTGTCTAGAGCATTAGCAAGCACATGAACCCAGCTAAAAAGCGTCGAATAATGCACTTGGGGCACAGAAATCCAGGGGTGGAAATAAAAATCTTGGCAGCAAAGCACAGTGCTGAGGAGGGAGGGAGAAAGGACACTCCCAGATAGCACTAACAATAAACACAGCCTGCAAAACAAATTCTGACCACTGTTCTGTGTTTTCAAAGAAATGTGGCTCCAGTCTTCATAGTTTTTGTATGTAAACATAGCTTGCAAATCAGATGGGGGGGGTTTGGCTTGAAAAAATGTTTATGTCCGTGGCACTATGTGCTTGTCTTTTGAGAGTTGTAGTCTGACGTATGGATTAATCAACCGAGAGACTGTGCTACACATGGAAATGGGCTGCTGTATTTATGGATATTTCTTCATAATGACGACTGCAGTAACTTTGTAATAGCACAAGAAGCACAGGATAATTAAGGATAATTGAGAGACAATATTGCGCAAAGTGATTCATTTGATTTGAGTGTTTTGGTTTATTGTTTGTGAGTAACATCTCTCACCCCCCCCAAATCTGTTTTGCAGACTGTGTTTACATACAGAGACTATGATGTCCAGATTCACATTTCTTTGAAAACACTGAATAGCGGTTGGAATCTGTTTTGCAGACTGTGTGAGTTATTAGAGACTCTGTGAGAGTAGCTTCTCCCCCTCCCCGCTCAGCACTGTGCTTTGTTGTCAAGATATTAAAGCCATTATTTCTATCTATGTGAAGTCAAATCTATATCCCCATGTACTGAGAATTACATTGCACATCCCCATGTAGCGTTCATTGAGTTTCACAATATTCTTTGCGCCTAGCAATTTGAAATATTTTTCACATGGTTGCCTTTGACATAATATATGGGATTTTAAAGTTCTGTCTGAGGAATAGTTTCTGGCACCAATCACTGCATAATTTGCACATTGTTACTTCTGGTATTTGTTCATGGGATTTCAAAGTTCTGTAGAAGAACATTTTACCAGTGGTATATATTTGGGAGAACAATGTCATGCAGAATTGACTACAAACTCTTATTGATGTATCAAATGCATTGGTATGGTATAAATGTCAGTCTAAATGGACATACTTCTATTTATGTGAATGATTTTGCTTATGAAAACAAATCTGCATTAGCTTAAAGGGACAGACATCTGTTTATGCATATGATTTTGTTAGTGGATTATACATTGTAATGTGAACAAGTGTATGGGATATGCACAATTAAAATATTTTAAGAGAAAAATTAAACATATACTGTATTGATTTCAGAAAAAAAAAGTGAGATATTAAGGAGTGAGTCCAAAGTTAGTTTCTTGATGAGGTGGCCTAACTTCTGGATAGAAACTGTGTATGATTTTTAGCATATTGCTCTGAGACTATCCTACAACTAACAGGTTGCTGGTCCCAATGCAGGTGTTATAAGTTTAGGCGTACCTGTATTTTCCTTTATTAAAGATGATAGTTGTGTCAGACCCAAACTACCTCCCAGATTTGGGGCCTTTGGGTACATTCAGAGAAGGAGCATCATATAGTGCCTCAAGCCATTGGCCATCAACAGGAAATTGCCTATGGGGTTTGCCACAGTATGGGTGTACAAGCTGCTGATGTGTGGTTTGTACAAGACACATAAGTAAAGGGCTTGCATGTACATCTTTAGAATTGGATGAAGGATCTCTGACCATTACATCACTACCAAGGGAATTAGGGGAAAGCAAGGTACTTGGAGGAAATAGAGGAGCAGGAGGAGGAAGACCAGGAGCAGTGGAAGGCCTGTGTGTTTCTACTTTGATCTGGTTGGTTTCAGCACCACCAGATGCACCACTGGACACTGACTGTGACTGACTGGGAAAGCTCTTGCTTACAGGGGTCAAACAACTAGCTGACTGCTGCAGACCATCACATCCCCAAGGTTTCTTTAGATGCACCACCAGAAGCACCAAAACTACTCCCTGTCTCTGTTGTTCTCCCTTTTGCATCCTCACCATGTATCTCAACCTTGCCAAGGGCCACGCAACTATGACTAATACTTGCAGAACTGCTACTTGCTGTAGGAATGGGTACTATGGTGGAAACTGTCCCTGAAACTCATCCTCCTCCTCCTCTCCCAGTTCTCCCTGATTCCCTTTCAGAACATCCTTGCTTCACCTTTATGGCAGTTATAGTCAACTTGCAGCACTCAGATAAAGCATTTCACTAAAAGGAGCTCACAGGCACCCACTGTCTGTCATGAAAACTGCACTGCAATTGGATAAAGTGTTCAACAAGATTTGGGGGCTTAGGCAGGCCAAGCAGGCAGTGGCAACAATTGCTTGTCTCAAAAACTAAACTGCAGTTGGATAAAGTCTTTCACAAAATTTGGTAGGGGGCTCAGGGAGGCAGCCGCTGCCACCCACCAAAACTACACTGTAAGTAGATCTAGTATTATATTTCACAAGATATTTTTTTTGGGTCAGGCAAGTGGATGGCACCTTGTCCCTGACCCTGCAGTCACTAATAATCACCAAAGCTACAATTTGATAAAGTCAGTTTTTGAGGCTTAGATACCCATTCAAGAAAACTATCAAAACTTTGGTTTGGATGATTTGAGTACAACAACAGCACAACAGCACTGCAGGGTAGGTCCCTCTCCCCTCCCTCTTGCATTTACAATGCTCTTTTCCTTACCTTTCCCTGCTTAAGAAAATGTGTGGAACTGCAGTGGCAGCTTATAAGTTAACTCCACGAAACTGCTTTTCACAAATTATAATTTGGCAACCTTTTTCTGGAAAAAAGACAGCACAGCGCAGAGCTCTCACAGCAAGGTCCTTCCTCTACTGACACAAGGGCTGAAATAGCGCACAGATCTGCAGAACACTTGGTTTTGCTGATATTCCGTATCCCTGATTGGTTACTGATGGTCATGTGGCTACCAGAAAGTTGCACGTGCTCAGTGTGTGTTCTCTTGAAATATATCTGTGTCACGCCCACTGAAGCATCGATGTGCCAAAGTGAAGATGGCAATCTTCAGATCAGCATCGGCTTGGTGAAAGCTGATGAAGTTTCTGCTGTTCAGCGAATGCCCCTTCAGCTTCGTGCTCACCCTAATCCTGATGTCAGGGTCCCTGAACCATTTTGCCTCTGACAACTGATTTATCTAGGACATTTGCCCTTAAAAAATTATATACACAAGAACTGCTTTTGCTGCACATTTAACAATATCAAAATGCTTACTGTAGTGGGGTGAGGGGTTTAAGACAGTAATCTTACATTATTTACCTCTGTATTTATCACGTGTCCAGTTCAGTGGTTCTCAATTCCCAAATCCAGGTGGCCTCAAAGTTCTGTCACTAGAACTTAATGGTGACCTTGCTCCTTATTTGTTTCATCCAAAACCCTTGTTATTCTCCAAACCACTAATACAAAACATTTATTTTCACACAGTATACATTAACTTAAGCCTCTGATGTATTTTCACTTGAAATGAATTGCCTATGTTTTTTTAAAGGTATGAAAGTTTCAGGTCTACTAACTTTGTAATAGGGGCTCTAAAAAGCTCTGTGACCAGAGAAAACTACAGTATGCTAGTGACCACATGTGATCACAGTGGCATCACTTGAGAAACCATGGTCTTGTTGGAGGTGCCACTAGTAATGATATTTAAGGATGCCATATCATAACTGCAACATATAGCAAGTAAGCATTAAGCCACTCCAGCGGTGGCATCTAATGCTGGATTAATGCATGGTCGGGAGGGTTGTGGCCCGGGGCCGGAGGCCGAGGGCAAACAACCACCCAACCATGCATTAATCACATTAGATGCCACCGCTGGAGTGGCTTAATGCACTTGTAACATGGGCTGCTCAATGAGAGAGTCACCAGGAGCGTATTTCATCTGCTTACAACAACATTAGACAGGGAGTCAGTGTGCAGATCACAGATTTGTACTGCACTTACAAATCATCTAAGAGAACAGCATTACTATGCTGATGCGGTCAAAACATTAGGTGGCTGTACTGAGAGAAAAAAGGGTAGCTCACATGGCAGTCCAAATTATGTGGGGATGTACGCGGCTATGTCTCTGATATCAGCTGTTGGAGGTCTCCGGTGGACGGCTGCCTCTCCGCGGTGTGCGACACACTGACAAATTTACATGCTGGCTGGGTCACTTCCCCTAAGTGTGCATCACTTCAGTGCATACTGTGTGTGTCTCGGACTCTGTTCTGTGCTGCTCCTGTCCGTGCCTGCTTCTTGTCCCCCTCCCCGTTTCCGTGTGTGTGTAGCTGGTCTCCCTGTCGCTGTGCCAGTCTTGTGCCTCTAACACTCACTCCCCACTTGTGCCCAGTGCTGCTAACCTAGCTGTCTGACTCACATTAGTACTACCATTTTTAACACAGCATCTAACATGGATTAATACCCGCTCCAAGTTCGATCCCATGATGCCATTTGACCAACTGCGGGTGCCCAGTCAACCACTCAGATTATTGCCATGTTACAAAAGGTGTTGACTTCCTTCAACAAGTGGTATTGATACCAGCAAACGAACATATAACATTTGCCAGCAGATAAAGGCCTAGTGGTCTATCAAGTCTGCTCAAATGTGCAGCTAGCACCCCTTATACCCCTTATTGATACCTGCTTTGTATTGTTACTTCAGTGCACCGAGCAGTGACAGACTCAAGTTTAAGTTTTTTGTTTTTTTTTTCAAATCAAAGTTTATTATTTTACAAAGAATTAGAACAGAACCATTACTAACAACTTGAACTGGAAGTACAGCAAGAAATAGTGTAACACTGGTTAGATTGGTACTGTTCTCCCCCCAACCCCGGAACCCCCCCTAATAACCCCCCTTCCCCCATCAGCACATTATTAGTTAACTGTCATGTAATTACAGTTTGAGTTCAGTAACAAACTGATATGGTCAAGCTAGGGAGGAACTAAATAGTGAGCAGTGTGTGAAGAGGTTCCCAAATTTTCATATATGTAGTCATGTTGTTACGTAGAATAGCCACCATTCTTTCAATCCTGAGATTCGCCAATAGCTTTTTGAGCCATTCCGTATGTGAGATATCTCGCTCATCCTTCCAATGACAGAGAATGATCTTCTTTACCGATAGGGAAATCAATGCCATATAATAACGTCTGGAGGTCACTGGTATAAAAGTGTAATCACCTAAAAGGCATATTTCAGGAGTGAAAAACCGGGAAAGTCCCAACAGGGGATCCAGCTTCTGTTGGATATCCTTCCAGAGGGAGGAAGCCTTAGGACAAGCCCAGAATATGTGGAAAAGTGAGCTCTCTGCTTGTTTACAACAAGAGCAAGAGGGCGAATCAATAAGCCCATACTTGTATAATTTTTTGGGGGTATAAAATATATTATGTAATATATGAAACTGCGCAAGCCACAATCTATCCTGCATGATGTACTTATGACAGTTCATCCACAGCGCCACCCAATCTATCTCCAGCCTAGGGAAACAAGAGGCCCAGTATTTCTCCGGTGCAAACACAACCGGGTATTTGTAGTTGTATAGACTTTTATAAATACTAGATACCGAGTGAGATCTACTGATGGTAAGGACGCGCTCTTCCAGAAGACTTCTCATGTTTCTTTGGGGCGGAGACAGCCCGAACGCTTTCAGTATTGAGTGTTTTAATTGAAAAACTTTGAAGATACATTTACTGGGAATATTAAACTTGTCTAGCATTTCAGTAACTGAAGGCCAGGAGTTATCCTGTGTGACGAGCTGGGATAATTTCACTTCTTCTAACTGAGGAAGCCATTTAGGGGAAATTGGCTTGTTACCTATTTTTAAATTTGGATTGCCCCCAATAGGTTGAGCTAAATCTTGAGTATTGTTATAATCGATAAATGAGCTTATCTGACAGTGCACTCTAACTGATATCTCAATGGGTGTTGATTTTAGTAATACCGGGAGTGCACCCGGCCTAATATGAAGTAGGGATTCAGGCGATAAGCCACTCTGTTTAATTAATGAAAGCTCAATTTTAAGCCAGATAGGTGAAAAACTGTCGGAGTTTGCTCCTCCTATCCGTCTCATGTATTTTGCCACATGACTCACCCAATGGTAATAAATTAAGTGTGGTAGACTGAGACCCCCTTTATCTTTGGGAGCCGCCAGTTTATGAAATGCAATCCTAGGTTGTTTATTGGCCCAAATAAATTTTGTTATCAAACCATTAATTTTATGAAACCAGGTAACAGCTATCCAATTGTTGAGCAAATGTAATGGGTAAAAAATCATAGGAAATGTGTTCATTTTTATTAAATTCACTCAGCCCCAAAGCGAAATCGATAGCTTGTCCATCTATCTAAATCAGCACTTACAGTATTTACTAAATTATGCAAGTTCAACTTTTGAGTCAAGGCAGGGTTCCTAACCACTTGGATGCCTAAATATTTTAAAGAGTTCGGTGCCCAAGACATACCCGTCTCAGTAATGCTTGATTTAAGCGGTTTATAATTAAGCGGAAAAACAAGAGATTTGTCAATATTTGGTTTATAGTTGGAGAGATTGGCAAATTCTTGTATAGTAGATAACATGACTGGTATAGACTTCCCCGGGTGAGATAACTGTAATAATTAGTCATTGGCATAAGCCGATACTTTAACTTCGAATCCTTGGATAGTAATGCCATGGATCATCGGCAAGGATTTTAGGCGATGGATAAGGGGTTCTAAATATAAATTAAAAAGTAATGGTGAAAGAGGACAGCCCTGTCTAGTTCCTGAATGTAGCATAAACCTTTCTGAAATAACTCCATTGGCCATAACTCAAGCCAAAGGGGTATTATATAGAGGTTTTACCCAATTTTGAAAGGATTTTGGAAATTTATAAGCATTTAAAGCCCTAAATAAAAAGCTCCACCCTACCCTGTCAAATGCCTTCTCAGCATCCAGCGAGACCAAGGCAGCTGGAAACGGCGCATCCCTAGATGCGGAAAGGACGTGCGACAGGGTACGGAGATGGTCAACTGAAGAGCGTCCTTTCATGAATCCCACCTGCTTGGGGCCAATTAAGTCAGGCAAGACTCGGGCTATATGATCTGCCAATGTTTTGGCTAATATCTTAATGTCCTGGTTCATTAGGGATATTGGACGATAACTCGTAGGTGATTCTGAATTCTTCCCGGGTTTCAATATGAGCACTATTAAGGCCTCCCATAAAGTAGGATCCACCAGGGCACCTGATAAAATACAGTATACTGAAATAGGGGGAGTAGGAGAGGCAGTAATTGCCCTTGAAATACCTTATAAAAATTAGCTGAAAAACCATCTGGGCCAGGTGATTTATCTGAAGGTGAGTTTTTAATGAGTCTGGAAATTTCCTCAGATGTTATAGGAGACACTAACCCTTCCTGTTGAGCATCTGAAAGTGAGGTTAATCCGGATGCCTTTAAATAGTCATCAAGATAATCTATACATACTACATTTACTTCAGGGTTATATAAGTTGGTATAATACCTCTGGAACTCAGAGACAATATCCTCCAGGAATGTTTTTATTTCTCCATTTAACTGGGATCGGATTGATGGGATATATCTAGCCGCTTCCATTTGTTTAATTCGGAGCGCTAATAGTCTGCCCGCTTTCTCTCCCTGGTCTGAATAGTTTGCCTTGGCTTTTAAAATAGCAAATTCAGTTTTATCTCTTAAAATTTCCAGGTAATTTTCATTTAATTTAACCAATTCCTGTTGTATTGATTCTGAGAAATTGTGAGATAACAAGGATTCTTTTGAGCGGATCTGGTCAAGAAGAGATATAATTTTCCTGTCTCTTTCTCTTTTCCTATGTGCGACTATACTTATTAGAACCCCTCTAATGAAGGCTTTAAAAGCACTCTAAATTAAATCTGGTCTGGAGATGGAATGAAGGTTGGTTTGAATGAAATAATCTATGTGCTTACTGATAGTTTTAACAATATGGGCATCCTCTAACATTTGGTTATTAATCTTCCAACGGGGAGATTTCTTAGGAGAGATTGAAAGTGTAAGACGACATGTTACCAGTGCATAGTCAGAGGGTGGGCCTGATTGTATAGTAGCCTCTATGACTCCTGAGAGAAGGATTTGGGAAAGAAAGATATAATCAATGTGGGTAGCTGTTTTATGTACTGGTGACAGAAAAGTGTATTGCCTCTCCGAGGGGTGTAGCACTCTCCAGACATCACGCATGGCATAATGTTCTATAAGTTCTTGGAGGGCCCTTTGAGCCGGGGAGCGGGGTCTTCTCAAAGGAGAAGATCGATCCAGTAATGGATCCATAACAGTGTTTATGTCGCCCCCAATAATAATTGGTAAGGAAATATAGGGATATAACAGTTTGGTTAGCTGGGTAAAGAAGCCAGAGGAATCTGTGTTAGGCCCATAAAGAGTTCCCAGAAGAACCTCGGTGGCATATAGAGTACAGTGAATAAACAAGAAACAACCCTGTGGGTCCTTAAGCACCTGCTTAGGAACAAAAGGGATTTTTCTGTTAATTAAGATCAGTACCCCAGCTCTGTTGGTAGCAACCCCTGCAGAGAATACATAATTAAACTGCTGCTTTCTCACAGAGTTTGCTTCCGAATCCAATAAGTGGGATTCTTGTATTAAAGCAATATCTATAGACAACAAAGCAAGGTGCTTAAGGATCTTATATTGCTTCACACACTGTCTCAGCCCCTTGACGTTCCATGTTGCAATTTTTAAAGCATTAGCCATTATTGCCAGCTCCTTCTTCTAAATATGGCAATTATGTTGAACTTCCCAGAGAACTCAGACCCAAGAAACTCACAGAAGGTGCGCTGATTACCAGTTCCCCTACCCCCCTTATCCCTATCCCCCTCCCTACAAACAACATGAAAAAACATCCACAGTTTATCCCCATCCTCCCAGCATCCTCCGTTCTCTCACAGGTTTCACTCTGCAGCATACTAATACCTTTGCTCCCTCCCCCAGCCCCCTTAAATTACTCCTTACTTAGACTACGAAATAATGGGTTAATCAAACATTCTTTGGACATCATTCAACCAGATTATAACAAGTAATACCATCAAATAGCGATGTATATAGTCTTAATTCAATCCTAGCCCAAATGGGTGCATCTCCCACCTAATTGGGCTTAAATATCTCCACTCTTTATACAAGTTGAAAGGTTAAAGGGAAAAGCCCCATGAAAGTAAATTATCTAGTAATAATCTTCCTGAAACCCAGTAGAAATTGGCTCTCAAGTTAAGTCATATACATGACTCATCTACCCAGCGCTAATTTTACCCCTTAATTAGGTAAACTAGGCAAAAGAATCCTGTAGTGGCCCCGATGGGCAACACCCAGAGAGCGGCCTTACTTCAAATGTTAACATGAAATATGATGCACACTATGACGCGTATCTTAAATATCCCTTTAAGGTAACCCCATTTAATCTCTGTGAACATTAATATTGTCTTACATGCTATGGTAGATCGTGCTCGGACAGTAATAAATCCAGTTAGGGATCGCACTGGGTTTAACAATGCGCGCATTCATGCCTAGAATAGGATGTGGGATATTCTGAATGTGCCTTCCCTAGCAGTGTAGCACAATATTATTTACGAGACCTAGGATAGAAATAAGAATGACCTGTATAGCAAGTTAGGTTACTACTATTAAAGTCCCTAAAAGCTGAAACTTGTGTCTTAATTCAAACAATATAAAATCACCTGAGAGTAAGACTTCCTGATAAATCCTTTACATCTATTATACATACTACTGCCTGAGTATATGAAAATCCTTGAAAGACTACTGACGCCCTCTAGTGGGCTTTCTAAGCCATAGTAGTCTAGCTCCATCATTGCAAAGATTTAATTGTGAAAAACGTAGCATAACTTTCCCTGAAGACTAAGCCAGCTGAGAACAAAAAAACGTTATCTTTGTCTTGCCCGTTTTAGCCCTGAATAAACTCTATTGAGGGAGCTAAATTAGCAACCCCCTAATCCTCTTCATCTTGCCGTTATGTGAGTCAAAAAAAAAAAGTGCTAAAATTGAGTCCTCCCTATACAACAAGCCATCGTGGCGCTTTCTTAAGCACAAAGATATTAAACATTGAAAGTACTTAAACTGCAGCCCATCTTGAAGGAAATCAGATCCTTGGCAGTTGACAATCGACAAGAGGTCCATGTGGTACTCATTTAAACAGTACTAGTCCGATGAGAGAAGTTGACAGTTAGGCTGGCATTCCCTTCTGAAAATAGTCTGGCCAGACTGGTCAATGTTTATTTTCTCCCTTTTTGACAAAAATAAAACCAGGAATGCGTCTTTGACTGAAAGGGTTAACATTACTTGTACATCGTGATCGGATCCACTTTGCGCTGAAAAAAGAGAAAAATACGGTGATTCTCCTAATTGCCCTCATGTGAAGATACAGGAGACAAGTATAGGGCAGGGACTAGTAATGGACAGCTCGCTTTCCTCTTAGTACAGGTCATCATATGGAACAATCTTGGAATTCACCAACCACAATAATAAGAAAAATACCATATAGGTTTAGAAAGAGCTATGTATGAAGTTCAGACTTCCCTAAAGAGTTCAGGAAGCAGCTCTTTCAATCTGGTGCGAGCGGTTTCTGGCTCGTTGAAGGTATGCCATGTGCCCGAAACCTGTATTTGCAAACGAGCAGGGTACATCATTTTAAAATGTATACCTGCTGCTATCAGCTTAGCCACATAAGGGTGGAAGGCAGAACGTCGCATCCTGACCGTAGCTGGGAGATCCTGGGCATATCTCACTTTCTTGCCCTCCCAGGTGATGCTTTGTACTTCTCTAGTTTTTTTCAAGAAATGCTGGCGTTCAAGAAAATTAAGAAATCTGAAAATGAGAGGTCTCAGCAGTGGTCCAGATGGGGGGGGATGGTCTAAGGGCCCTGTGTTCCCTTTCTATAGCATATTTAGCCCCGTAGGGTGAGGGACCAGCAACCCGCTCCACTAACTTCTGGACGAAAGCGATAGTGTCTTGTCCCTCTCCAGCTTCAGGCAGACCTATCAAAATTGCATTATTTTGTCTGCTTCGACCCTCAATCTTCCAATTTTGCGTCCATCTTGGTGATCTTCTGCTTCATAGTAACTAATTCCCCTTCGATCTTGGCAACTTTTTTTTCCAAAGAGTAGATTTTAGCTTCGGAGTCGGAGGTTTGCCGAGCTAGATCCTCCAGAGTTGAGGACAAGGCTTTGATTTCTGTAGACAATGACGTAATCTCTTCCTTGAAGGGTTTAAATTCGGCTAAGAATCTGGCCAAAGTTAAGGGTTCTTGATCTGCGGGACTAGGAGTAACCTCACCAGGCTCTGTTGTATTAGCAGGCCTATGCTTTTTAGGGCCTTACTCGGGCATAGCTGGCGGCGTCCTTTTAGGCAAAGTTTTCTTCATCTCGTCATCCATTCGAGCTGATGCACGATCCAAAAGTATAGGTAAGCTATTAGGGGTTATATCTTCCCCTTTATCAATATTTCTTTAAACTTGAGGTGGAAAAGTAGATATAATTAGTAATCGGGTGGCTGGGGAGATCAAGAGAAGCCTGCACTCAGTAGCTACATCACGTGACCTCTTAAGTTTAAGTTTTTAATTTTACTACAAAGGACCACCCTTGAGCCCCATGATTACAGTTACTCTAGAGTATGCCATATGTGTTTGGTCACCTTGACAATGGGTGGATGGAATCACTGCAAATCCATATGGAGACACAAGAATAAGGAATAGTGGTCTAACTCTGTTTGTTTTGTTTCCAAATAGGAAAGTATATGTTATTGGAGGCAAGTGAGTATACTATTTGGTCTTTTGACTTGCAAAAGTCTAATGATTAGTTTCATAGGCTCATAGGAGTGTGCTTGTATTTGTGAAGTGCTTTGATACTTTGAAAGGTGCTATATTAAATAAAATTATTATTATTATTATTGCTTAGAGCAGTGTGGTCTGTGGCAGAGTATACAGTTAGTCCATAATCTACTAGAGAGAGAACAGAGGAGGTAACAGCAAGGTTAAGGGCCTCTGGCAGAAAGCATGCTCTGTGCCGATAGAGTGGTCTAGTGTGAATATTTATGGCCGAGGAGAGATGATTGATATGTGGATGAAATGAGAGGCTGGGATCAAATGTAATGCCCAGGTATTTATTGGTATGCATCTGTTCAAGCTGGAGGGAGGGCTTTGGAAAAGATTTCTAGTTGGGTATCACAGTCCTTGCTCTGCCGGTGGGCAAAGAGCATTGTCTTAGTCTTTTTTATGTTGAACACTAGTCTGTGGTCTGTAAACCAGTTTTTGATGTGGTTGAAGGCAAGTTGCAGGGATGACTATAGGACTGTGGGATCTGAGTGGGAGGCAAACAGTACCACGTTGTCTGAGTAGAGTTGAAGATTATTTCGGCAGGATTTTGGTTGATTGTTCAGAAAGATGCTGAAAAGTAATGGACCGTGGATAGAGACCTGGGGGACCCCAGAGTGGACTGGCAGAGGACACGATCGAGCGTTGTTTATCTTAACACATTGGGACCTTTCTGAGAGGTAACTTGTAAACCATGAGATGGGTCCAGGGGACAGCCCGGTGTGGTAGAGGGTATTTAGGAGCAGGGTGTGTGAGACAGTATCAAATGCTTTTGACAGGTCTATAGATACAGCCCCTGCTAGGTGTTTCTTATCAAGGGCATTGTGCAGTGAGTTAGAGAACATTGTGAGGGTGATTGTTGTGCTATGCCCTGTCCTAAAGCCATGTTGTTCACTACTAAGTATGTTGTGCATCAGTAGGTAGTCAGTGAGTTGGGTGGCAATGATTTTCTCCAAGGCTTTTGATAGGGGTGGAAGAATGGAGATGTATCATTAATTGTTGGGTGAAGTGGGGTCCCCACTCTTTAGTACTGGTGTGATCGTAACCATCTTCCAGTCAGTGGGTAACTGCCCTAGACATAGGGAGAGGTTAAGGAGATCAGTCAGTGGGGAGAGCACAGTGTCAAGCACCAAGTCAAGGGTTTTCATATCAAAGGAGTCTTTGCAGTAGTTGGAGCCCCCAAGGGCATTCGCAAGGTATGGCCTTGCTTCATTCATTGTAATAATCTTCAGGTGGAAATGGGGTAGGCATTGTTCAGCTCAGGGGTCATAGGGGTGTCAAATAAATTGTTTGGAGGGATTGCACTCAGAGCAGAGAAAGCAGCATTTAGGCAGTTGGCGATGGTAAGGGGGTCTGAGGTATAGTCATTGTTGAGAGTTAGCTGGGGGGGGTGGCATCCTGGATTTTCCATTCAGTTCTTTTAGATTGTCCCAGAACAACCTAGCATTCCCCCAGGAGGAGGCGAGGGTAGTTTTATAGTAGTCTGATTTGGCTCTCCTTATGGCCCAGGTGCACCTGTTGCGAGCCACCGTGTAGGAAAGCCTGTCTGCATTCCCACCAGAGGCGATCACTTTGTGCCAGAGATCATCATGGTTCTTTAGTTGCTGTAGGAGGGCAGGTGAGACCAGGGGGCATTATGTTTTTTGGTTTGAACCTTAGTGAGGGGGGCAAATTTATCACACGCATTGTTGAATGTGAGGGCAAAGTAGTTGAGGGCTTCATCTATGGTTGATGTGTATTTGATAGGGGACCAATCACACTGGGCTAGATATCTCTTTAGTTTAGTGAGGACACCAAGTTTAAGATGGCATCGGGTAAAACTGATTGGTTGGGGTTTTTGCCACTGACAGAACCTGGCTAAGAGGATGGGGAGTGGTCGCTTAATGAATCAGGAAGTACAGTCAGGTTTGAGATTTTGTTTGGGTGATTGGTAAGTAGGAGGTCGATCAGGGAGCTAGTTCCATTCCTTGAGTTCATCCTGGTTGGTTGATTAACTAACTGGGCCAGGTCTAGAGCAGCAAGGGTGTCTCTTATAGAGGAGGCTGAGCTCAACAACCAGTTCACATTAAAATCCCCTACTATGATGTGTTCGGTTTTCAGAGGGAAGCTAGAGATATAGTTAGCCAGGCATTGAAAGGTTGGGATTTGGTTTCTAGGTGGGATGTAAGCCATGGTGATAGTTACTGGGGCTCGGAAGGGGTCTGGTGTGAGTTTTATTGTCAGGGCTTGTGCCCCATGATCGAGTAAGGGAGCCAGTTGGTTTTGGCATAGTAGGGAGTCTCGGACGTAAAATGCACACCCCCTTCCCGTTTGCCAATTCTGTCAGCTCTAAAGAGGGTGAGGCCAGGGAGTGCAACAAATGTGTCAGGGATCTTCTTTGACAGCCAGGTTTCTGTGAGAGCAAGCACATCCAGCTGATGCAGGTGGAAGAATGGATTAGGCACTGAGTCAGTAATGAGGTCCAGCCTAAGTCGGCATATAATTAGCAGTGATGTGTGCATCGGTGGGCATTTGAAATTAATCAAATTGCTCTGAGGCAGAGAATGTCTAATTGGTGAAGTAGGGAGTCCAAGCATTGGCCATAAACTATGTCGGCATAGTAGAGGAGTAGCATGAAAGTAGTCTGGGACTAACCATAGTCTGGTTTGAGTAGTAAATAGGGATTTCTTCCTGAAGACACCATACGTTGACACAGTTTTTTCACAAGAGAAGTAATATGAACAGAGAATGTTAGTTGGTCTAAATCACAACCTTGGTATCTAAAGTTGTGAACAACCTCAAGGTCGTTATTAATGAGAGTTTTGATGGGGGGCAGGGATGCTAGTGCTTTTGTGATGGAAGTGAGCTGGTTGCAGCAGAAGTACATGACCTTTGTTTTGTTGGCTTTTAAGGGGAAGTTTTGATTGTGCCAAGCTGAATTGTAAGAGATCAAATTTGGATTGCAGCTCAGTTTGGGTTTCGGTTACTGAGGGTCTGGATATGTATAATACAGTGTCATCCGCGAACAGATGATGTTTTACTTTGGTGATATTATTTCCAACAGTGTTGATATATAGCATGAATAGTAGGAGTCCAAGGATTGAGTCTTGTGGAACACCTCTCATGATAGGAAGGAGTGGGGAGAGTGACCCATCTACTTTCACTTGTTGTAGTCTGCCTGCCAGGTAGCTGTTGAACCAGGATAGTGTCGGGCTGGAAATGCAATGGCAGTGTAGAGAATCAAGGTGTAAAGCATGATTGATGGTGTTGAAAGCTTTACTGAGATCCAGAAAAGCCGCATTTGTCACTTGTTTCTTATTCATGGCAAGCAGTCAGTCATTAGTGATTGAAGCTAGGGCTGAGGTAGTACCATGGGCTGGTCTGAATCCAGATTGGGTAGGGTTTATTAGGTTGTTATTTTTTAGATACTCTCTTAACTGGGTATTTATTAATTTTTCAAGGAGTTTTGAGAGGAGGAGTAGAATAGATATTGTATGGTAATCATTCAGGCCCATGGGGTTGCCTGATTTGAACAGTGGTGGGACCTGAGCAATCTTCCAAGCCTAAGGGACAGAACTGGAGCTTGTGGACAGATTGAACAGGTGCAGTATTGGGGCTGTTAGGTATTGGTAGCCACTTTAAAGAAGTATGATCCTATTCCATCAGCACCTGCTCCTTTACTTCTGTTTAGATGGAGAAGGAGGTCCTCAACTTCATTAAATTGGAAGGGTACAAAGGAGAAGGTGTGTTTGAATGGTGATTGGGGGAGTCTAGGTAAGTTGGAGATAAGTGAAACTGTTTTAGAGGTATCGAATGACAGGCCTGCAGTTGAAAAGTGGTCATTAAAGTTATGTAGAATATCAGACTTTGGGAGAAGGTGTTACCATTGAATGAGATCTTGTTGGGTAACAAGGAAGACAATTTGTTACCTTCAGATAATTTAATGATTTGCCAGAATTTGGAAGAGTTACCCTTAGCGGAGTCAAAGGCAGATGGATAGTGGTTTGCTTTTGAGGTTCTGACTTTTTTTCTACAGTCATTCCAGCAAGCTCTGAAAGCTGTCTAGTCTGCAGGTAGGTGGAGTCATCTGGCTGCTGCCCAGAGATGGTCCGTCATGTTTAGAGCAGCTTTTAGCTCAGGTGTAAACCAGGTGCAGAAAACCTTCCTTGCTCTGCATTTAATTATGGGGGCATGTCTGTTGATAATGTTACTTAATGTGTTATTGAAAAAGGAAGCTGCAACATTGATACTTGGGGCCAGGTAAAAGTCAGTCTAATCAATGTTTCTGAGATGTGATAGGTAGGCATACCTCTCAACCTTTCTTCACCAAAATGTGTGACACGATGTGTGACAATTGAACAAATTGTGTGACATATTGTCTAACATGGCACTGCAATCTCAGAACACTGTAGTTATCAGTGCACTAATGTTCATAATGTTTTTTGGTAACTGAGCATAATAGATTATTATGAATTTCTGCTTTAAAGCCTCAGTGGGGAATGTGGAATATCACCTTCCCCATGATGGACAAAGGGTTTCTGAGAGGTAAAATGAGTGACATACCTCATAACGTGTGACAGTTGAGAGGTATAGATAGTGGGATAGTTTGAATTTACAGAAGTGCCTTTTCCAAATGAACCTATTTGTTGGCTTTAGTGGGGGCTGTCCTCTAATACAGTCCACAGTGTAATAATCACTGACATCATTTGAAAAACTGCTGTGTGGGTAAATTTGTGGGGTCTGTTAGACAGGAATAGGTGAATCAGTGATCCATTTGAGGGTTTTAGGGGATTTGGGTGTGTAATTTCAGGGACCAGCTGGGTGAACCCAGCTTCCTTGAAGTACTCTTTGAGCCGTAGCTAGTTGTTGTTATTTAGCTAATCCAGGTTTAATTCTCCAAGGATGACGATTTTGTTCTGTCTTATGTCTGATACAGTATACAGATAGTTCAGAAGCTCCAGAACTCCAGATGGTGGCCTGTAGCAACCTATTACTGTTATAGTTTCTATGGGGTATAATGACAAATTTAGCATCAAGACTCCGTATTCCTTTGGTGCGCTGACTGAGGTGATATCAGATACCGCGACTCTATTTTTGATGTAAATTGCAACACCACCTCCCCTGGTTGGTCTGTCACTTCAAAAGAGGTTATAGGAAGTGACGGATATTGTGGTGTCAGGCACGGATTGTTTCAGCCATGTTTCAGTTAACACTAGGATATCTGGGTCCATGTGGGAGATACAGGCTTGGATGAGATCATACTTTTTTAGTAAGCTGCACACATTAATGTGCAGGCACTTCAGCTCCTTGATGGAAGCGAAGTCTGCTGGCGAGGTTATTTGTTTTTGTTTTTTGTTTTTACCTTTGTTTTACCAGGAGAGACACACTAAACTGAAAGCTTATTTACAGATGCAACCTGGGAGCACAAGGAAGTTAAGTGACTTGCTCAGGGTCACACAGTAAGCAAGTGGGGGCTGTGGGATTCAAACTCAGGTCTCCAGGTATGCTGCTCAGAGCCTTAACCCGCTGTGCTATGCTGCCTCCTTGAACTGTTATAGCATGTGGTGGGCCAGCGTTTAACGCTACAGTACCTGCACATATTAATAACAGAAAAATTATGCTCATAAACCACCTGCAGATCATCTTAGTTTTGAATTATTTTGTATGCCTCAGTTAGGGGTAGATATGGGGTGATTGTGTGGCATAATAGTGCTGGTAGGAGGGAAATAGGGCATAGTAGATCAGAGATGCTCGATTGGGTCAAGAATATGAGGCTGTAAGAAGTATTGCTGAGACATTTTATAGTCCCAGAGAGGGTTTATGAATAGGGGAAGAGCTGAATGAAGAGGGTATGTGCAAAAATAGTGTCCTGTCATGACTATTTTGGAGGTGAACTTATGGCTGGTGGAAGGGGATACTAGGTTTAAGGGCTGAACAGGGTGGTGAAGATTGTAGGTGAGAGAAAAAAAGGAACAAAGAATGAATAGTCCAGCTGTTGAGAACATAAGCAGGCAGGGAGCAGAAAGTGGCATGGTAGTATAGTCAATGCTCTTAAATAGCCTGGTGTAGTGTCAATAGACTCAACTAGACTTAAAAGGGTTGGCAGAGTGTAGGGCTCTGGTAGACTAAATGGGCAATAGAATAATGAGTTGGTGTAAAATCTACAGTTAGTGGGAGCAGGGACTGGAAGGGGCTCAAGAGTATTTAATAGAGGTCAGGTCCAGGGCGGCTGGGCAGGACAAAATATAGTTTAACAAAGCAGTTTCAGTAGTAAGACTGGAGCCCCTTTTTCAGATAGGAACCAGGGAACTGTGTCAGAAAGCCACATTACCAGCCCCCAGAGCTGAAAATAGCAGGCAGCCAATAAGGAGAGAGCCAGGATAGGAGCAGCAAATGGCCGACAGAACCATGGAAGGGGGCTGCAAATTGAATTTCAGTGTTCCAATCCCCGTAACAGTACCTGAGCTTGGTTCTGTGTCTTGCGTTTGCTGGAGAAAGCGCGGACGGCCAAGGAGTGTGGCTGAGCCACAGCTGAGGGATGACTTCACCCATGTCAGGGGTGCAAATCTGAGCTTGGTCCTGTATCTTATAGGACCTGGAGAGAGCACAGCCAGCCAAGGAGTGTGGCCATGTCACAGCCGATACGGCTTCACCCATGTCAGGGGTACAAATCTGAGCTTGGTCCTTTGTCTTGTGGGTGCTTGAGAAAGAGTGGTCAGCTAAGTGATGTGGCTGAACTGCAGCTGAGGGACAGCTTTGTGTGTGTCAGGGGCATAAATCGGAGCTTGGTCCTATGTCTTTCTGGCACTGGAAAGAGCACGGCCGGCCAAGGAGTGTGGCCAAGCTACAGCCGAGGGACAGCTTTGCCTGTGTCAGGGGTGAAAATCTGAGCTTGGTCTTGTGTCTTGTGGGTGCTGGAGAGAGCGTGACTGATCAAGGAATGTGGCCAAGCTGCAGCAAAGGGATGGCTATACTCGTGCAGGGGTGCAAATCTGAGCTTGGGCCTGTGTCTTGCGGGTGCTGGAGACAGCGTGGCCAGCCAAGGAGCGTGGCTAAACCACAGCTGAAGGACAGCTTCTCTTCTGTCAGGGGCACAAATCTGAGCTTGGTCCTGTGTCTTCCAGCACTGGATAGAGCTTGGACAGCCAAGGAGTGTGGCCGAGCCACAGCCAAGGGACGGCTTTGCCCGTGTCAGGGGCACACATCTGAAAACACAAGCTTTCAAATGATATTGTTTGCATGCTGACAGTACTGTAGATTATCTTGCAGTAAACAAAAGTCTCAGTTCAGTATTAAAATGCATTGCCTTTTTTTTCTTGAAACAGCAAGGCAGGTCTTATCAACTGGTTGACATTGATATAGTGGCCTCTTTGACCTCTGTACCAGCCTGCAGTTAGGTCCAGCAGAGATCTATCTTGTTCCATGGGGCACACCTGAAAGAATGTTACATTTTAAAACTCATCCTGTTTTTTTCTTTTGTTTGTTTGCTTGCGCACATGTGCAAGAAACATTATGTGGCAGCTTAAGAGAGAAGTGGGTTGTGGAGGTGAAGCACTATGGCAGCCAAAGGCGGCATTGCATTTGGGAGCTTGGCACTGGTAGACCAATGCAGGCCCAGTGTCCTGATGATGCTGGTTCTGCAGAAGTGCCATCAAGTTGAAACATTTTCGCTGCTGCAAACAGGGGCCACCTTGTCATTGTAGCATCAGCCATCTTGCTGCAATGTGGGAGTGCCCTGTCATTGCAGGGCAATACCTTGCTGTCCACATGCCCCTTCCCAGTACATTTTGCCAGCCTACCAGGAAGCCACTCTCCACTAGCATACTGTAACCCACTCCTCCATTTGTTGTGTGCCAAGAGGGGTGCTTCAGTCCCCTCAGCAGCATCTTCCCCAACAGTCTTTTTGACAATGGGGTCCCAATCTATCGGTTTCCTGAAAATCCCCAGTTCAATTTGCTGGTGGGGAGCCACCCCCATCAGCATAATGTCCCCCCTAATTTGTTGTGGTGCCGAGGGGGTGCCCAAACCCCTCAGCTCCCCCCCACTGGTATAAAGCCGATGGGGGTGAGCAATTCCCCGTCGGCTACATCCCCCACAAATCACTCAGGTGGCACTCTGGGAGCCCACCCCATCGTGCCAAATGTCCCTGACAAAAAAAAAACAGTCCTGCAATGTTTTTGTTTTTTTTTTACCCTGTAAAACAGAAAACGGTCCTTCATAGAGTTTGGAGGCCCCTCCCCCAACCCACTCCCACCCTCTGCACATGCTGCCTCCCCACATGCCCCCTCACCCCATACTTACTTCCTTCCAGAGCCCAGCGCGACCATCTTTGGTGGACCGGGAACATGTCTGCACTCTTCAAATCCGACTGTGAACTGAGGAAATGCTGGTAGACTGTATAATGGCATAAATAGGATTTTTTTAAACTTTAGTGCATATCTTGAGCATTTTGGGGAATTTTGGCACTGGAGTTTTAACATGGGGTTACTGGGATCCCTCCTCATGAATTCAATCACTGTCATGGTGTTATTCAGTCCCGAAAGGTGATTTCACGGTCACTCTGCAAAATCACCTTTTGAGACTGATTAACGAAATGACAGTGCCACTGTTCATGAGATGGGCTCTTAAAAAGCCTATGTTGCAAATTTGGTGAAATAAAAACAAAAAAAAATGACTGTTTTATGAGCATGCATTATGCAGTTTCCATGCACGCTCGTAACTTCGCAAACTTGTAATATTTTCACTCCAGATTTTTAACATTGGCATTTTTCCACACCTCCTTATGAACAGTACAGCTGTCATTTTACACAACCTGGCCAAAATGTGTTTGTGCACTTCCAGAGCAGAATAGCGCGGTCACTGTGGGAAATCATTGTTTGGGATAGACTGAGAAAATGACAGTGACAGTGTTCTTGAGCAGGGGTTCTAAAATGCCTATGTTGAAAATTTGGTGACAAAAGTCCATAAAATGACTGTGTTACAAGTGTGCGTTGCGCAGTTTCCAAGCACCCTTGTAACTTCGCAAATTTGTAATATTTTCATGCCAGATTTTCAGCACTGGCATTTTTTCACACCTTCTTATGAACAATTCAACTGTCATTTTTCACATCCTGGTCATAACGTGTTTTTGCACTTCTGGCGCAGAATAACTCAGTCGCTGTGGGAAAATCAGTGTTTGGGATAGATTAAGATCGAGCGAGTAAGAGTGGGGGAATGAACAAGCTCAACTGAGCTCTGTTGGGACTGCTGCACATTTCTTTGTGGGCAGAAAAAGGTGCCATTACAGGCAGGAGTCCAGCACAAAAGGGCAGCCTACAGCGCGGGGAGAAACAGAACGAGCGAGTGAGGGAGGGGGAGTGAGTGAGCTCAACGGAGCTCTGTCAGGACTGCTGTGGATTTCTTTGTGGGTAGAAAAAGATGCCAATGCAGGCAGGAGCCCAGTGCAAAAGAGCAGCTTGCAGGGCTGGGAGAAACAGAACGAGAGAGGGGCAGTGAGTGAGCTCACCGGAGCTCTGCTGGAACTTTAGAGTTGTCCACACTCCTGTCCAGGGTCCTCTGTGGTCCTATATTACAGCAGGGTCTCTGGGGTGGAGACAAAGCAATGACTGGATACTTTGAGGATTGCTGTAATAATACATATTTAGTTGTTCTGTTTATCTCTCTAACTGAGCTAAGTACTGAGCTATACTGTTATGATTGCTGTAATAATACATATTTATTTGTTCTGTTTAATTCTCTAAGCTGAGTAATATTTGGAGTGCAATAGGATTTCTAACTGGGCTAAGTGAAACTACATGAGAGCTGAGAACAAAATGTATGGTAGCTGAGGAGTGAAAAACGGACAAGGAGGATTTAGGATTGCTACAGTAAAGCAGTATTTAATGGATGAGATTTGAGACTGAATTACCCAGGTCAGCAAGAGGCCAGTAGAGGGATCAGTGTGGGGAGAGGGCAGGAATTTGAGTAAATAGGGGCCTAATAGTTGTAGTAGGGTACAGAACCTGGGAGTAAGAGCCCGTAACATAAGATGGGGCCAAAATGGGGCAGGTGCCACATGTCAGTAGGGTGGGCTTGTTTGGAAGGGTGGTAGGGTGTACAGGGTGTGGGTCCGCCATGATCCTGGACTGGGCTTGGAGGATGGGGGGTGTATGGTCTGTAGATGACTGGCTAGTTTGAAGGAGGAACTGTGGAGGTTCAAGAGGAGTCTAAGTGGCAGGGCAGATGAGTATAGTAGGCATCCTGGCTGGAGAGGAATAGGGGATGGCAAGGGGGGGACAGAGGAAGAACAACTAGGGACTGAAACCAGCCCCAGTATCAGAGGCACTAGCAGAAAAGAGAGGAGAAGGGAGGGGGTGCCCGAGGCGAGGGGGGCCTCCTGTTGTGGAGGAAGAGACCACGAGGAGTACCAAGGGAGATAGAAGATGGCTGCGGGTATGGAGGGACCAGGTGTGAGACCAGGTGTGGCATGGAGGGGAACAAGTAGGAGGGGGTAACAGATAGGGCGAAGAGATGTAGGAGGGGTATCAACTAGGAATAGATTCGAGCCTCTGCTATGGGGTGGAGCAGGAACATACTGAAGGGGGGAGGACAAGCGGGGCATGAAAGGGATGGCAACAGCTAGGGGAAGAGATAGCGAGGATGAAAGGGAGAAGGAGGGTTAGTAAGGAAGGAGGCAGTGGTGACTGGAGAACAGAAGACTATAGGAAGGGGGAAGGATGGGAGAAGTCTCACTATCGGGGTAGAAGGGAATAGGGACTCTAAATCGACAACAACGGGGATAGGAGAGGGGTTGGAAATCAGCAGGGGACGAGGGTGATGGGAGGAATAAGGCAGAGAACAGAGGTGAGGTGGAAATAGGGGGTATAGATACAGAAGTCATAGAGGGTGCAGCTGGTGGAGGTAAGGGGCAGGGAAGAACAAATACATGGGGTGGTGGAAGGGGTATTAGAAGGGAAAGGGGCTAAGGGATGGGGGTACTTATCCTAGGTTATTCTATACTGAAAGGGGTGAGATGGGGTGGAAGAGGGGAAAGGCACAGCCATATTTGGATTGAAGCTAACCACAGGTTGACTGCAGGAGGGACAGGGCAGGCACTGCTCAAGTGTGCAGCGAGGGGGAGGAAGAAACCTCATTTACTGTTGCATGTGAGTACAAATGACTTGGCGGGGAAGACTGTGGAAGTGGTGAGGGGAGGTTCGAGTGGTTGGCCAGGCAGTGTGAGGGGGCGTGGGAGGCTGAGGTATTCTCGGAGTACTCCGGTGCCATATATAAGGGGAGGAAGAATAGGATTGAGGAGTTCAAAAGAGTGGCTGAGGGATTGGTGCCACACCAAAAATTATGGGTTAGTGACTAGCTGGGGTAGGGTCGGGGAAATAGTGACTTGTACGCAGGGGACAGGGTACACTTGAGAAAGAAGGGGAAGGGAGTATTAAAGGCAGGATTAGAGGGGTATATCTCTAATAAGGTGTATTTAAACTAGTGGGGGGGTGGCCAAAAGACTGAGGTTAGTAGAAAGGTCTAGACAGGGGAGCCTAATGAGCTCACCACCCTAGATATAGGTAAAGGAGGAGGCATAGTAACCTAGGGAGTGGGTGGACAGAGTGGTGTGAGTGTAATACAGAAGGCACCATCACCCAGTAAGAATAAGGTGGTGAAAGGGTGCAGACTACCGGGAGGAGAAACACAGGCCAAGGAGGAGCAGAGTGAGGAGTAGGAGGGGTACATGTGGAAAGTGGTCTCTCTCAATGCAAGAGGCCTAGGAAACAAAATTACAGAGCTTCAGGCACTCCTTTCAGAGGGGAAGGAGGGCATTGCTGGAGTGACAGAGACTTGGGCCACAGAGTACCATGATTGAGGCTTGGCAATCCTGGAAAACAGGATATACTGCAGGGACCAGGGGGTTGGAAGGGGGCAGGGGATTGCACTCTATGTGAGGAAAAGGATTAAATGCATATGGGACGAGGGAGAAGAGGAGAGGGCAGAGGCACTCTGGGTGCAGCTCCTGGACTCCAAGGGCAGAAAGCTGAGGCTGTGAGTGGTGTATAGACCACCAGCCCAATCTGGGGAACTGGATGGGGAGTTGGCAGAGCAGAAAAGGAGGGTGTGTAGAAGGGGGAGTGTGACAATAGTGGGGGATTTTAACCTACCACAGGTTGACTGGAGCACCTCAGCCACTAGCAGTACCAGGGAGCAGGTGCTTCTTGATGCATTCTGGGATGGCCTTCAGATGCAATTGGTAAGTGGGCCTACAAGGCTTGGTAGCACTCTGGGCCTAGTACTGGCAAATGGGGAGGCGGTGAGGGAGCTAAGGGTGAAGGACCCACTAGCAAGTAGCAACCACCAAAACAGTGCGGCTCATTGTCGTGCTGGGCAGAGAGACAGGAGGCACGGGCACTAAGGTGGTGGACTTTATTAGGGTGGACTTTGGGAGGATGGGAGCAATACTGCAAAGGAGACTCCAGGATATAAGGCTGGGGATGGATGCAAGACAAAAGTAGGGAGTCATAAAGACTGGGCAAACAGAGGCCACAGTAGCCTGCACCAGGGCCAGTAGTAAGAAGAGCAGAGGCAAGAAACCATGCTGGCTGAACAAGGAAGTGCTGCAAGGGGTGAAGGCAAAGATGGCTGCATACCAGAAGTACAGGAGAACAGGGAAGAGAGAGGATAAGAAGGCTTTTCGGAGTTGGTCAAGGTAGGTTGCCAGGAGGGTGAAAAAAGCTAAGGCCTCCAGGTAATTACATTCCACACAGGGCATAACAGGAGGGGAAAAGGCTCAGTATTAAGTGTCAGTGGCTCAGTAGGTAGCACACTCACCTCTGAGGCCAGGAGATCAGAGGGCTGTGGGTTCAGTTCCCACATCTGGCACTTTAGTTAATATCCCAGTGCTGACACTGTAGTGCAGCATGAGAGGGGTGCTGCTCTTCTGAGGTGCCATCTTTCGGATGAGACGTTAAAAAACCAAGGTCCCATCTGGCTGGATTGGTGGTAGTTCAGGTGGATGTTAAAGATCCCATGGCACTTATCGAAAAGAGTAGGGGAAAGTTTTATTGAGAACAAAATTGTACAATAATACACAAAGCATAATACAAAAAAAAGGAAAAACAGGATAAGTATTATACAATCATTCAGGTAACTGCAAAATCAGAGTCAGTGATCCAAGGAAGAGCTTTCCAAAGTTCCAAAAGTGTCATATCTGAGTATAGAGTAAATTCATGCTCATAACTTTCTTTTAAATCTTGTACAATCTTTTTTGAGCTCCAAATAGGAGCAGTCCTTTTATGTAAAGAAAACATGCGCACCATCCAAATATTCCATTTAATGCAGACAAAAACAAGGTTCCAAGTGTCCTGGTGCCATTTTGACCACTGGGGAGAAAAACCCTGTATACAAGATTCAAATAAGTAACCGACTGAAGCAAGGGGTATCCCATGCCTGTGCCAAAGGACCACCAATTTTGATAAAGGAACAGTCAAAAATAAATGAGGGATAGTTTCAAGTTCTGTAATACATAATAAGCGAACACATTCTATCTTGGGACTGCTTATGTTTATGATTTGATTTACATTAATCTTTTCATGGCATGAAAGCCAATGAAAATCCTACATTTGGCTGGAACCCTCTTACATCTCACAATAACAAAGGGAGGGAGGGAGGTTGACCAGGACACTTATCAAAGGGTACTGATACAGCACAAACTGTCAGGAATAATTTCTTATATAAAACTTTATGTGAATGGTTTAGTAACATCTGAACAGACACACTCATTGTTTGAGGCAATAAAAGCATATATGTTTGACATAAGTTGGTAATACCAACAGTTTGTCTTAACACAGTTAAGGAATTAGTTTCCCATTGATGAAACCAAATCCTGCAAGAGTCATAAAACCAAGGTTACCACCCCTTTGCATGAATCAACAAAGGCCTAAGGTTTGCAGTGAAAAAATACAAGAAAAAATAACAAAGGGTTAACTATACAAACGCCACCCTCAGGGATAGGTAAATAAGTGATATTCGCTTTATCGGGTTTAACCTACTACCCCAAAGAGCCTGAAAAAACAGGCTAAAGACAGCAGTTTCTAGCTGTCGTGGAATAGGGAATACATAACTCAGAAAAAGGAAAGTAGAGATCAAATAGTTTTTAATTAAGAAAACACGTTTCTTTTTCTCTATCTGCCCCCGGTTCCACGAGGCCACCTGAAGTTTACCTTGTTGCAGTTTAACATTCCAGTTAAAAAATCTGAGTCCTGTGTCCCAAAAAAAATTCCCAAAATGCGAATAGGGCCCTCAACTAAACGTAACGGGCCAATACGGTCCGAGGTGGTGGTTACTGAACCAACCCGAATAACCAGACTTTTAGTGTAATTTAAAACAGCACCAGAGAAGTTTCCAAAAATAGAGCACTCATGGAGAGAATGAACCACTGAGGCTGCATCAGCTACAAGAAAACAAACATCATCTGCATATGCGATCGCCTTATAAGGCAAGCATAAGGTACAACTAGAGAGAGCCCGAATCTGAGAATTAGTATTCAACCGACGGAGCAAAACATCAAGAAAAAATACATATAACAATGGGCTCAAAGGACAGCCCTGACGAACCCCCCTTTTGTGGGGATCATAGAAAGCACGAATCCAGCGTACCATAACATCAGGTACATGCAGAAAACAAAGTGCTTCCCATAAAAAAATCATGCCTAACCAAATCAAAAGCAGCCTTCTGATCTACGGAGACAACAAGTCCTTAAGCCAGACCTGCATAGCCATGAGAAAATAATTCTCGTAAGAGGATCAAATGATCAGAAATTCTCCTTTGAGGCACAGAACAGGATTGGGCGGGATGCAAAACCACCTCCGCTATCCTCACCAAACGCTTCACAATAATTTTCGTTAAGAGCTTAAAGTCGGTGTTCAACATACATAAAGGTAGACAATTCTCTAGAGAATGGATATCACCTTTCTGTTTATAAATGTAAATCAAAGTACCCTTAGTAAATTCCAAAGGGAGAGATTCACATGTTAACAGAGAATTAAACACAGATGCAAGTTCTGGGGCCAAATGGTCACCCAGAACCTTATATAAGCCAGCAGGGAGACCATCCAGACCAGGAGTACTCTACAGGTAATGAAGAAATAGCCAATGTTAAATCCTGCTCCGTGATAGGAGAACAAGCCTGGTCCTGACATAGCTGTGAGGGTGCTGGGATATCAAGGCCACTATACAAAGTCGCACTGTTACCAGCCACAGCAGGGAAGGGAGAAAAAAGGGCTGTAATATACTTTGTTACAATATGACAAATCTCAGTTTGTGAGGAACATAAGGTCCCTTCTGAATTTAGAAGACACTTCATATTTTTTCGGGCGGTCTGAGGGGAATTAGATTCAAAAGGACAAATAACATCATGTGTTCCAACAGTGCAGAATTTATGTTGGTAAAAAAGTTGTTGTGATTGCCGTAATTGGAAAGTCAACATATCATTCTGTAGGACTTTTAATTGTTGAGTAAGGTCTTGCCCCGTCTTGTATGCTATGGTTAATAATGACTGAAAATGTACCCTCTTCTGCAAATAGTCTAGGTATTCCCTCCTACATTTTAAACGACTGTAAGTTTTTTAAAAAGTGACCAGATCATGTTTCGTGTCCAACCACCACTGAACAGGATCTTCATAACAAATAAAAACAGATTTACGGGCTTGTATGAAGGACAGAAGGGACTGCATAAACATCGGAATCTGCAACAAAGATGTGTTGAATTTCCAAATACCTGGACCTTACGGGAAGAGACAACAGAACCAAAACCAACAGAAAGCAGCTTATGATCAGAAAACTCAACCGCTTGAACTTTGGCAGAAATAATTGGTACTTTAGGAGAGGAAAACACGTAATCAATATGAGTGGCTAGTTTACCCTTTTGGAAGGTAGGGGTGTGTTGTGCAGTAAAGGAGAGATAGGAGTCTGTTAAGTGGGGGCAACTCAAACCAATTTACCCAATTCATGGGAATCACAAAAACAGTTTCTTCGTAGCAGCAAAGGAGCTCTTATCTTGAAGACTCAGGCCATAATTAAAGTCACCAGCAAACAATACCTGAAAGGAAGTGTGTAAGTAAGGATGAAGCAAAGTAAATAAAGCTATGCGTTTAGTTTTGATTTGAGGGGCATAAATGTTTATCACCCGGTAGGGACAGGACCCAATGACAAAATCTATAATAAGCACTCTACCAGGGGCTACATCAAACAATTTTAGCAAACGGAAGTCTGGGATATTAATTAAAATTCCCAGTCCCGAACAAGAGTCCTGACCAATCGACCAAAAAGAAGGACCCAGTAACCAGTCCTGTTGTGCTTGTCGGATCTCATGTGTAGTATGAAGTCTTGTATCCTGTAATAAAATTAAACCCAAAGGCAAAAGCCGTAGAAGGGAAAAAATTAATCTCCTTTAGCTATACGCCTATACTATTTACTTTAATAGTATGGCAAACAAAGTGAAACATAGCACCAAAAAAAAGGAAAACAGACAAAAAATACATTTTACAATTTCCTTTTCCAAAACACCTTCTTCCCTTTAAGTTTTACTCTGGCCTTTCACTTCTGAGAAAGGCTAGTACCAAGTTGCAACTCAGAGTCAGTGGTACCGTCATGGAGAGAAGAAGCTATGGAGGAAGAGTCCGACTCACCTCCAGCGTCATCATTAAGGGGTTGGAGAAGTTCAAAAGAATTAGATAAGGGCACTGGGGGGGGGGTCTGGACCACTCACAGGAGATGGTGCAACCCAAAGGTTATTTCTCAGTGACCTTCTATGTATGACACTTGTAAGCACTCGGGGGCATAGTACTTGGACCTGGGACTGGGTCCAGAACAGGAAAATTAGACTGGGCAGGATCAGGGACAGGAGGAATCTCAAGCAAGGGGTCATCCGTGAAGGAAACTATCTGAGGTACGACATCAGAGGATACAACAGGCACTGAAGCCTGCAGTAAGGGCTGGGCTGCCTTAGGGGGAAGTACAGCCAAGGTGGTCCGGAGACGGGCCTTCTGCGTCTGTGTAATAATAAAGCTGGTCCACTCCACCATGGTGAAATTCCTGATTGTGCGCAGCCCATTTACAGTTCTGAAAGGTGTGCCCCTGTTCGTCACATAGGTTACATCTACATTCATTCAAACAGTGTGCCCCTACGTGGCCCAATCCCCCACAGACATTGCATTTCATTTTATCACATACATTACTAAGATGTGCAGGGTCACCACACCAATAGCAAGCCTTCGGCTGACCCGGGTAGAACAAGACCCCCCTATCTCGGCCTATGAAAAAAGAGTCAGGCAGATGTACAACCTAAGAATCATTAGATCGTAACAAGACTTTAAACTTCCAGCCCCCAGTCCAAATGTTCTCGGTATCCAAAATGGCTTCATGCTGTCCCTGGACGTCACAACGCTGTTTCAGCCAGTACACAACATCCTCCACCTCAACTCCCTCATTTCGAAACAGAATAGTGTTCATCTTAAAAGTAGGTTTAGAAAGAGGAATAGTCTGAAATGGGGTCCATAATGCAGTAGTCCACAGAGAATTATACTTAGACCAAAAACTCTCCAATCCCCTATGTCAAATGTGGTTTCACCAGAAATATGAATTAAAGCATATACTTCATGGGAAAATAATTTTAAAGAATCCTTTAGAAGCGTACGTGTCACATAGACCTGATCAGGTGGCTCAGGTAACCCCCCCCCAGGTATGCCAAGTGAACAGTGTTGTGTCTCTTAGCAGCCTGGATTGGAAATTTAAAAAATGAAGAATATGAACGGCTTTGTCCTGATATTTTGAGGGAAGGGGCTGTGGTGGTAGGGGAGCCGGAGCCTCTATAGAAATAGTAGAAAATGGAGCCTGGGGTGGAGAACCCTTCAGATAATCCAACGCAGGGTTCTGTGTAAGCTCCAGTTCATGAGGGAGACACAAGGGGTCAGTAGTGACTTTTGAAGTGCCTAAAGTGCTCTGTAGCTCTGGAAAATCTTCAGGGCAGGGGGACCTTATTGGAGATGGACCCGACTTACAACTTCCTGGGACAGTACCCTGAACCCAGCCAGCACCTCTCAGTGCCGATTCAACAGTACAGGTAGGCATTTTATTAATATTGACAGTAGATGATTCTTGTACATGTAGGGAGCTCTGCAATTTAAGGGAAGCAGGTAGTGAAAAGGAAACTGAATCCGTCTGAACTGCAGGCCGCAGGGGAGGATTTACTGTAGAGAAGTCTTGTCCATGTGGGGAACTCTGCAATGTAATGGAAGCAGGTTCTGAGAAAGAAACCAAATCCGTTTGTACTGCAGGCGGCAGGGGCGCAGGCAGTAGGGCTTCAGCTACCGACGCACAGCAAGCAGGAAAGGAGACAAGTCAGGTAAATCTTCAAGAGCTTCCACCCGAGTGGAAAATGCATCTGTGCTGTCGGTTCTCAGGCATTGTATATCTCTATGCATTTTCAGTTTTGCACTAGCAAAATGGCGCTCCACCGTTGCAAAACGCTCCCAGATCTCTTGTGCTGTCAGACAGTGATTTTCAAAATCAGATGAAGTAAAATCCTCCGGCAAGTCGATTGTAGGCACGCAAGTCAACAAGTCAGTTCCACAAGAAGCAAGCAGAGGGCTAGGTATAGCAGCCTTAGTATGAGCAGCAGAACTTAAAGTTGTAGTAGGAACAACAACATGCAAAACATCAGTTGTTGGCATTGTGGTCTCCATTCAGTCAGAGGTAGGAGCAGAGACCAAATCTCCCACCTCCATAGGGAGTTGCACAGCTGCTGGTGCTTGAACACAATGGAGGCGGGGCAGATGCTGGATGTCACTGCACATCCCTGCCTCCCAGAGGAAAATTGAAAATCAGGAGGGGCAGGCCCTCTGTTTCTATGAAGCCCACCCAGTGCTTCAATTAGCCACCATCACCAGCACTCCCAAACAGTTACTAGTTCCGTGGTACCAGAACTTGGGAATCAGTGCCATGGCCCCACCCTCCAGGGGTAAGCTGGGGGGTGACCGGGAGAATGTTGGCAATCGACAGTTGATGGGAGTACCGGGGGCCTTGACCAGGGCAGAAGTATGATGGAGGACCTGCCAGGTAAAAAGGAAAAAAAAAAAAAAGATCTGTTCAACACCTCCCTGGAAACTGGGTGTGTGCCCCAGGACTGGAGGGTGGCCCATGTGGTGCCCATACACAGGAGTGGGCCTAGGGAGGAGCCAGGAAATTATCAGCTGGTAAGTCTCATGTCCATAGTGGGTAAGCTTATGGAGCCGGTACTGAAGGAAAGGCTGGTGGCATTCCTAGAAAGAATTGGCCTCCAAGATGGGCAGCAACACGGGTTCATCTCTGAGAAGTCTTGTCAAACCAACCTAATAGAGTATTGTGACTGAGTGACAAGGGAGTTGGACTGGGGCCATGCGGTACATGTCCTGTACTTGGACTTCAGTAAGACCTTTGATGCAGTGCCTCATGGGAGACTGGAGGAGAAGCTGACGGCAGTGGGGGTGGGAAAAAAAGCTTACTAAATGGATAGATAACTGGTTACAGGGGAAGGTGCAGAGGGTGGTGGTGTTGGGGGAGCTCTCAGGACCCAGAACAGTGACAAGCGGGGTGCCACAGGGGTCAGTGCTGGGTCTGCTGCTATTTGGGCTCTTTATCTCTGATATAGCACATGGAGTGGGGAGCAGGATTAGTCTGTTCGCACATTATACCAAATTGGTGGCGGTGGTGGATGAAGAGGACGGATGGGGAAAACTCCAGGGGGATCTAACCAAACTAGAGACATGGTTGGTGAAGTGGCAGCAAAGATTCAATGTAAAGAAGTGTAAGGAGATGCACTTCAGGGCTAAGAACCACAAGAGGGACTACAGGGTTTTAAATAACTGATTAGCAGTTTTTTTCTTGGGACTATACTAACTGTACAGAAAGTGTTTATATAGATTTTCTAGAAGTGCTGTGTTTGTTAAACACAGTGAGGCAAGAGCTATGCATTTTCACAAAGATTTAGCACTTTTATGAGCAAAACGCTAATCAATTTTTAGAGTTATATAAATCCCTGGACTACTGGTTGGGGATCAGACGGTAGGAGAAGGACCTAGGGGTGTTGGTAACTGGGAGCATGAACAACTCAGCCTACTGCACAAGAGCAGCAGTGAAGGCAAACAGGATGCTGGGGTGCATCGCAAGGGGGTTCTCATCCAGACACAGCGATGTCATCCTACCTATCTACAGATCATTGGTCAGACCACATGTAGAGCACTATGTGTAATACTGGAGGTCATACCTGAGGAAGACATAAAGTTACTGGAAAGGGTGCAAAGGAGGGCACCAAAAATGTTAAAGGGGATGGAAGGAAAGGAATATAAAATTAGGCTGAAGGGCCTGAACATGTGCACACTGGAGGACAGGAGGGATGGGGGGGATATGATTGAAGTATTTAAATACCTGAGGGTGTAAATAAACCTAGCACTGAGGGCGTGCTTAAACTGAGGAGTGGAAGCGAGACGAAGGGGCATGGACTAAGGTTGAAAGGGGGATGTTTCAAGAGGGAAATGAGGAGGCACTACTTCTCTGAGATGGTGATGTCTAGTTGGAATGCGCTGCCAGAGGGGGTGGTAACATGTAGGACAGTCAATAGCTTTAAGTAGGAGTGAGGAAAGGAAAGGGGAAAGGGGAAATTGTTTAACCAGGAAAGGCACACTAAGCAGAAGCTTGTTTCCAGGTGCGACCTGGGAGTACAAGGAAGTTAAGTGACTTGCTCAGGGTCACACAGTACGCAAGTGGGGGCTGTGGGATTCAAACCCAGGTCTCCAGGTTTGCAGCTCAGAGCCTTAAACTACTACACTATACTGCCTCCAAAAGAAAGAGGAAAAAGCAAGAGGAGGAGTTGGGGGGCAGGGGCTGGAACAAGCGAGGGAGGAACTAAGGGGGAGGAGGCTGGGGCAGCTGCAATCTAGGGTGCTAGCTACACACTCAGGCAAACTTACATAGACCGATTGGTGTGTTCTGCTGGCATATGTTCATATGTTCGTATGTAAAATCACAGTGACTCTGTTCATGAACAGAGGTTCTAAAATGCCTGTGTTGAATATTTGGCTATAAATGTCCATAAAATGATTGTGTTACAAGCGTGCATTGTGCAGTTTCTACACACCCTCGTAACTTCGCAAATTGGCAATATTTTCACTCCAGATTTTCAACATTGGCATTTTTTAAGACCTCCTTATGAACAGTACAGTTGTCATTTTTTACAGTACATCCTGCCCGAAATATGTGTTTATACATCTGGAGCAGAATACCGCGGTTGCTGTGGGAAATCAAAGTTCGGGACAGATTAAGAAAATCATAGTGACAGTGTTCATGAACAGAGATCACAAAATGCCTATGTTGAAAATTTGGTGAAATAATTCCACTAAATGACTGTGTTATGCACATGCATTTTGCAGCTTCCACGTATGCTCAAGAGTTTAAGCAATTTTAATACTTTCACTACAGATTTTCAACATTGCCATCTCTTCACACCTCCCTATGAATGGTACAGTTGTCACTCTTCACATCCTGCTCAATCTGTGTTTTCGTATATATGGCACACAATGGCACAGTCACTGTGGAAACTCAAATTTCAGGACACATTGACAAAATCAGAATGCTACTGTTCAGGAGAAGAGGTCCCAAATGCTTTCAAGAGGTGGGGGCCACAAATGCCCATGTTGAAAATTTGTACTGAAAATGCCAACACATGCCTGGGGCATTATAGTTTCTAATCATAATGTTCCACCCTGTACAGACTGACAGGCATCAAGGGTGTGCCTTCGGATTGCCAACTGTAATGCTCATGCCATTCCAATGCTACTCCCCACCCTGCAGCCACTGACAGGCATCAAGCTGTGCCTTGGACTCTTCTGCCCCACAGTTCACCCCATTCTATATTGCACCCATTTCAGCATATGTCCTTATGCAATGGGGTGACTGTAAAGCCGAACACCCTAAGGCACACCTCAACATTTGTCAGTGTCTGCAGGACAGGGTGAGGTGAAATAGCATGAACGTTCTGGGCGGCAACCCAAACACATGCACCAATGCCTGTCTGTCTCTGCAGGGTGGAGGTGCGGTTGTTGCGAAGTTCAGTACTTCACTGCCATTCCTACTCTGCAACTGTCCAACTCCTGCATATCCAATGCTAATACCAGCAAGCAAACATTTGGCATTGACAAATGCTTGTTTTTTTTTTTTTTTTTTGAGGAAGTCCATCCAGGCAACTTTTAAAAGTCCAGTTGGAGATTTTTTTATTCCTTCAGGGAAACAAATCCCTTTGAATTTTTTTTTGTTTCTAATTGTCTTGATATTACATGTCTCCAAAATAACCACATATTATGTCTAAATATTATAAAATATTTTTGCAATTTATGATTTGTTCCCACACTCATCTGCACTATCAAGTTCTACAGTGTTGGAAACAGTATGAGAAACTAGAGGTGTCACATTACGGGTGGACACAGTACTGGAAATAGTTGTGCAACTGACTGGGGCCACAGTGGTAGTAGTGGCAGGTGTCACCATAACAGTATTGGTCTTCACCAGTACCTCCTACTGCAGTACTGGTCTCGGTCACAGTGACAGGACTGGTCTCAGTCATACTGGCAGGAGTGGTCAGGGCCACAGTGACAAGAGTGGTCTCAGTCACAGTAGCAGGAGTGGCCTCTGTCACACTAGCAGGAGTAGCTGGCAATGGCCACTGTTGCAGCATAAATTGGGCTGCTAGTAGTTGCAGTGGATGGGTGGTGGATCAGAGCAGTGGTGGTTATTAAGGATGAAGTGGTGGTGGTAATGGTGGCAGTGGTAATGGATGGATGAAGAGGACAGATTCACTTTGGTAGTATCAGTGGCAGTCAATGATTATGTCCTCCAAGCAGCACAGTATGCCATCGCTACCTCAACAATATGACAGTGACCGACATTACAGAGACAACAGTGCCAGGTCATTGTAGTGTTGACACGGGACCCCACCACTGCTCTCCGGGGGAATTGCACCCCCACCCGGAAACAACTCTGACTCGGAGTTGGATGGTTTAGTAGGGGGCCCTCCCACATGATGGGTTTGGGGGTCAAGCCCCCTGAAGAAAACAATCTCTGCTCTGACTCCCTCATGCCAACTGCAAAATGCGGTCAACAGAATGGTGTCACTGTTACTTCAGTTGACAAAACATTTGTCGACCGACCGTCATGAATACTAGCAGCACTGCCAGAAGTTCAAATTATATGTTTTTCCCTTTTGTTGGCCAACACTGCACTGGTACTGGAGACTACAGGCTATGATGTGGTAGAATATAGTTTTTTTGCAGTGAATGCACCCTAAGCACCACTCTGCAGTATGGCACCCTTATCTCCTGCTGCTGTTCTACACCTACTGCAGCTTTGCTGGGGCAGCAGAGCCAACTATGTTTTCTTGTACGCCCTTTGCCATAGTTGCATTCTTCATAGGAAGATGTCTGATATTAAATTTAAGTTGTATTACTGTGAAATATAGTCATTCATTGCAGCATTGCTGAGCTGCCAGGTCTCCCTCATTATAATCAAGCCTGACTAGTAATTTCTCAGAAAAAAAAATATTTTTTAATTTCTTCTTAGACACAAAGCCACAAACTTAGGAAAATGGCTTGAGTGCACAGCGTATATACACACACAGAACTAATTGAAGCAGTGGAAGTCATCCAACTAGTCCCACCCTACCAGATAACACCTATCTATGGTAGTGCACTTGCGGATGGACAAGTGGCCATGGAGAGACCCGAGTCTGGGTTCCTCACAGGAAGATGTCTAATGTTCAATGTTTTTATTATGAAATGTTGTCACTTACAGCAAAAATCCTGGTCAGTTGACCAGTCTCACTGACTATAGACAAGCCTGATTAGTAAATTCTCAAAAAAAATTTAAAATTTCTTCTTAGGCACAAAGCCATAAACTTAGAAAAATGCCTTGAGTGCACAGTGTGCACACATACAGAATAGGCTCCAGCCAGAGCCAATATGACTGTGGTGAGCTTGAAGATGCATTAAGTAATGAGTGCCACTGAATGCCATCCCACATACACCATGCAAGGAAACCTTCAGCACTGACAAATGCTTATGTTTTTCTTATCTTTGAACTGCTTCCAGCAGTCTAACTGAGACAAAGACATAATCTCTGATTGTACACTGCAGTCAGTAAACATTTTAGTATAATTCATCTTGCTCTGTGCTGTATATTAGAATGTAATCCAGTCTACCCGTTACTGGCCAGGGAAATTCTAAGTTGGAAGGGCATCTCTGACAGACAGCAATTCTCACAAACAGGGGTACCAGAAGATTGAAATAGATGGAGGTGCTTAAAATTGGAAGGGCATTTGTTAGGGTATAAAGGGCAATTTTTACAAACTGTTTTCCGATTACACAATAATACAACAGTATAAGATTCTGTCAACCACAGAGATTAGTATTGCCAGTGGCAGACATTCTAATGTCTTGAACCATTAATTGCAAATACTGTATAGTTATAAAATCTGCCTTCAAGTATGTGAGATAGTTAGAAATATACTAATTATGAATGCAATGCATCTTGCAAAAAAATAAAATTGATGTTGATTAACAAATACTACTGCCGTAAGTGAACAACCCCCTAACATAATTTCATGGAAGAATATGCAGAAATGGGAACTACCAGATTTTAAAAGCGTGAAATTATTACCATTCATGTGTTATTGAGACTTCATAACATAACAAGCATTACTCCACTGAAATCAGGGCAGTGCATCTGAACTGGACAATCTATCTGTCTGTCTGAAAACACACACACACACACGCACACACAAATGTGTTTAGCAAATATGGGCTGTGCTTTGAACTTTTACTCTGAGGTGTGAAATGGTCATGGTGCCCCTAGTCCAGTAACACATAAAGAAGTAATGAAAATTAATACAGTAGGCTATCCTAAACCTTACCAGAAATCACACAACATGACATTGCTGTAAGGGCATGTTTACATCATTGTGTTACTTTTATTATAACAAATGTGTCTTCTGTTAGATTCACACATAAAAACTGTATTTATGTTATTAGGAGGCAGTATAGTGTAGTGGTTAAGAGCACTAATCTACAAAGCTAGTGACCTGGGTTTGAATCCCATGAGCTCCCACTTGCATACTGTGTGACCCTGAGCAAGTCATGTAACTTCCTTGTGCTCCCAAGTCGCACCTGGAAACAAGTTCTGAATGTGTGTGCCTTTCCTGGTTAAACAAGTCCCCCCTTACTGTAGATTGGCTTGCTAAATGAAGTTTAGTTATAAATAAGAGCTCTTGCTTGGATATTCAGAGCTTAATGTAGTGTAATAGTGTATTGAAGAAAAAAAAACTTTTTGCAAAAGAAATGCTGCATGTAGTGGATACATGCCTGAACCAAAACAGAAACTGCATATACAAGTTGGCAGTATAGTGTTGTGGTTAAGAGCACCAAGCTGCAAACCTGGAGAGTTGGGTTTGAATCCCATCACTGGATCTCATTTTCAGTACCAACCATATGGCTTTTTAATACAGCAAAAGTCATGGAGTAGGTGTCAAAAAATACCCTTTCAATAAGTGTATTTATTTATTAATACACCATTCATGGCTGCATTTGTTGGGTTTTGATTCATTCAACTTTAGAAAAGCATACTGCTGCAGGGAAAATCTTTATTTAAAAAGGAAAAACAGGTTAACAGTTGAGAAAGCAAATGAAAATGAAGTCTCCTGTTAACAATGTGCTGGACTGCTTTGAAGGCTTTTAAGAAGAACTAGCAACTGGCTGATTAATTAAGGTCACAAAATTGTCCTCCAGCCCTTCAACTTCAAAGCTATAACTCAAGAGCTGCTGTTAAATTAGATGTAACAAGATATAAACCATATGTTGGTCTCAGCATAGTAATTTCAGAAAACAGGCTGTCTGAAATGCAATAGTAGGTTAGCAGAAAGAATGGAGTAGTTCTTTAACTTGCATAGAGATTTGCAGAATGGAAGGATACACTGAAAACTCCTAAAATATGTATTCCATGGAAACACCTTTTCTCAAGGGAAAACAAAATGGCTGCTAACTGACCAGAAGCAGGGGGAGTCATTTGAAAAGTCCCACCCTACCATGTAACAGCTATGCATGGTGGTGCTATGGCAGTTGCATAAGTGACCATGGAGGGACCCAAGCTTTGGTTTCTCATAGGAGGAAGTCTGATATTAAATTTAAATTATATTATTATGAAATATAGTCACTCACTGCAGTAATGTCAATGAGCTGACAAGCTGCAATCACTAATAGTCAAGCCTGACTAAAACAATCTATTTTTAAAATGTTTACATTTCTTTTTTGGCACGAAGCACATGAACAACATTAAAAAAGGTCCATAGCAGCTAAGTTGAGTACACAATCACAGTGTGTACAGTACACACTACTACACACAAATACACAACAGAGCAGCAACCACCCAGATGTAGTGATAGGAGAGTCAGTCAACTCTGGCCTCAAAAAAAAAAAAAAATTATTCAACGCAGTTGTGCACTTCATTCAAAGTGCTACAAATCTAAATCCTTTGCTTGCCTTGTCCTTTGTTTCAGATAAGTACTACTAAGTTACAAAACACCTTACATTTCTAATTACTAAATAAACCCCTATAAAACCTTCCTAGCAATAAATCTGGTTTGTTATAACACACACACAGACACAGATAGATGGATACACACACACACACACACACACATGCTGTGTGTGTCTTCTGGGCTGGATCCCTGCCTGTCATTCTTAGCAAACAGCCCTTCTAGTTTTTTTAGTCTGGTAGCCCTCCACAACTTGTTTCCCTGAATCAAGACCCAGATCTTGGAGAAAATGGCTACAACCATGTGTTTATTGTTATTTTCACCACCATTTTGAGCAGCATGCACTGCCAGGAAGAAATGTATTTCTCCCAGCATCCCACGCCTGCCCTTAATCCTAGGCCACCCCTGCTGTGTGCCTGAGTATTGACTTGAGCTCCCTGGGAGATGATATGGCCAAGGCTTCTGTGGCTGGCTCCTGTCCAGTGCCACTGTCCTTGCAGAATAACCTGATGAGATTAGACCTTGACCCCCCCCAATTCGGGTCCGAGTGTTGTGGTCCCCTGGCCTCATGCTGATTGGAGGTGATAAGCCCTTCAGGGGAATTAGACTTGTCCCTCCATTTTCCCCCATACCTTGGCTCCACAGTCCTCCTGAGCCACCACACATGGCTGTGACAGTTTGTAACTTCTCATGACTTCCACTTATCCATTACTCTTTTCTTTAATTTGATAATTTATTACTCTCTATATTTCACTTCTTAAGTTTACATCTCTTCGGAGTAGGCAAAAAATCCAGAAAAAAACCTTTTAAAAGGGAAAACCAGGAAAATCATTCCCCAACCCCTAATACAGTCACTCCTATTGGGTCAAAGGGGACCCTACCTACCCTGGCCCCCTACCCTGCTTTTATGAGGGTGGGCAGGTGGGAATCTGATGGAAGAAGGAAAAAGAGGGGGAACTTCAGACCTATGGTTCTATTTAACCCCTCTGTCTCCAACCCCCACCAGATGCCACCTCCCTGACAGTAGCCTGGTAGTATGTCCTCCTTGGGCATTTCCAGGGCCTGTTGCCCACCCCAGGAGGTGGCACCTCCTACTTCTGACCAGATCCAGGGAGAGAGGAGCCCCAGACAAATGTGCAGCTACTGCAGTGCTTTGGCAGCCTCTGTATTGTCTGGTATCCCCTACAACCCCTTTCCCTGAATCAAGACACACAGATCTTGGAATAAATGGCCCCAGCCGTATGTGTATTGTTCTTTTCATCACAATTTTAAGCAGACTGCACTGCCGGGAGGATGTGCAGTTCATCTGGCATCCGACACCTGCCCTCAATCCTGGGCCACCCCTGGTGTGTGCCTGAGTATCTACCTTAGCTCCTGTGGAGGTCATATCACCAAGGCTCCCCTGATTAGGTTAGACCATGACCCCCCCCCCATTCAGGGCCAAGTCTTGCGGTCCCCTGACCTCATGCCAACCAGAGGAGAGGAGCTCTTTGGGAGAATTGGACTCTGTCCCCTTCTTCCCCTTGTACATTCGGTCTGCACTCCTTCTGAGCCGCCACATGCCAGACCTAGTCTGCCCCCCCTCAAGGTGCTCACTCTAACAGTTCCTCCAGACCTGCCTAAAAGATTGCAATATTCTATCCAATCCTTCTGCCCACATTTGCCTCTCCTCCCCCATCAAAAGGCCCCGGCAGGAGGCATAACTTTCCTTATGTTTCACTATTGCACCCCCCATGGATTCCATAAAGGTCCTCATCTCCTGATTAACCCTAATGCATGCAACATTTACAGCTCCAACATCCCTCATATATGGCCAGTGCTCTCTCTGAAGAAGGGGTGACTATTTTCTGCTTCCAGCACCTAAGGTTTGCAATCTGGGTGCTTGGTTTGATATCTTGACAGCTGGCATTTTGTGCTTCTGCTGCTTTTTAAAAAAAGAAAACTTTAGCCTGAACCTACTGCGAGTCTGAGCTGTTTACCTCGTGTTTTGGGGTCTCTCCAAAAAGTTTTCTTTTTGCCGCTACGTGGATGAACTGGCTCCTGTCACCCTGAGTCATTGGCAGCATTCTTTGCTTTGTTTGCAATGATTTGGACACCCACAGAACAGTAACCAGTATGTAACTAGCCGCTGAATCGAAACCAGTATGCAACCAGCCATGGCATTTGTGTTATGGCATTGTTTACCTCTTGCTGTTTCATTTCATGGTGTCTGACTCTGAGGAGAAACTGAGAAGACTTACTCTGTGTGCCTTTAATGTCTATTCTTAAGAGAGCTGAGGAGGTCCACAGTGAAATATAAAAGTTACAGGCATGTGTTTTCTTCACTAAAGGTATGCCAGCATTGCCTGGGGTTTGGTGGGATGACTACTCCCATTCATATGAAATTTACAGTGCTCAGTGGAGCGCTTGTTTTCTTGTCTTTCAGGTGTGTTCCAGGTAGGTCTTCAAAGGAGCCTTGGATGAGAAGCTGATAGAATGCATCTAACAGACATTTTAGGGGGTAAAGAACTGGTCTGAGAACCTGAGTGGGAATTATTGAACAGAAAATATTCCTAAAGTGAATGCTTCTGTTTATCCTGGAGTTTTGTTTCTACTCTAACTCCCCGAGGTTGGTGCAAACTTTAAAGGGAAGCTGTTTCTTTCTCAACCATTTGCAAAGGTATCGTCTCATTCTGTATTTGGAGCATGTTGTTTATGAGAAGCGAATAACTCAAGATATGTATTCCACCTTGAGGGTAAATATGTATAATGGGACTGCCTTTAATCTGTTCTTAAACTGCTAAAAGAAAAGAGGAAGCAGTGATCGAACTTCATGTGAGTAATTGAAAATCACAAACTCATATAACATGGACATCTTTTGTGTGGAAATACAGAAATAACTAGATTATATCTGGGAGACTCATTTACCGATATAATGCAATTCACAATGGAGCCAACATTTGCTTATTAAAAAGGCAGATAATGATTTAAAATTTTAGAAAGGAATGCTATAATATTTTGGAAGTTAAAGCTGCCATTCTGTTTGTGGATATGCTTAAAATGTGGACTCTTGAGTTAAGGGAGCGCTGAACTGCCTGTTTTAAAAACACTTGGACTCCCAAATTTAAAGGAGCCATAAATTTTACTTAATAGAAATTTATATTTTAAGTTATGTGGATTTAGGATGTTAGAAGGCATGTTTTAAAATACAGTATGGTATATAGAATTTACTAATTAGTAGATTGTTGCTGAAATTTTGATGAAAGCAATGAATGAGCCATATAGTTTCTGATGGTGTTGCTTTGTGCCGAGTCTGAGTCAGCTAGCTTGATATACCTGTGGTGGCTGGACACAAAAAGGCTGTTAATTTCTGTAGTAAGAGGTGGCCATTGTAATGTAGCATGGAGGTGATAATGAAGTTAAGGCACCTGGGTCTATTTCTGAATACTTCTCCAGCATATGTGACAAAGTTACTCAATATGTAATTTGGATCTAGATCCTTGACCCGACATATGACATACAGTGCAAACTGGCATTAGGTGTTCAGTTTGGGTTCCACATCACTGGGATATGGGTCAGCATGTGCTGCGGGGTATCCCCATTGGGGCCCAGGAGAGGCACATAACCAGAAGCACAAGTGGGCTTTTGTCTGGACCTTGTGACAGAGATCCTGGGATTCTTATATGAGTTAAAGTAGCCTCAAGAACGGATAATAGTTTTCGGAGTAAGGCAGCGTGACTGACACAAATTTGTCTCTGGCTTGACGTAATTAGGGACCTTTGAACAAGTCAGATACAGCCAGGAGAGCCAAGCAATTTTCATGGAGAATCTGGGTGGGCTGTCTCTCATAAGCAACAACCTGGGACTTATGGTCAAATCAACAAGAAAAGAAAAGTGAAAGGTAGAAGGCTAAGAGTGACAGTATTTTAAGATGATGATAATCTATGATTAATTTATTGAATGAAGTGGTTCTATGCAAGAAGAATGAAGCTTAGTATTTTATGCATCTTAGTGTTTATGGAGCTTACGAATTGTGCTACATAAGCGAATGTACAAGTGAGTGCTTGGTGAATGTTAAATGCTTTTATGTTGTAATGGTTTAAATAACCGATCAACAATAAACTTACTTACTTACCACACCACAGGACTTCCCCACTTCTGAACAAGAACCGCTGAGAAGCAAGAAACCCTAGGAGCCACGATTGCAGTTACGTGTACCTTGTGCCATGATCAATGTGGCTAGCTGCATAACTTGTTCAAACCTGAAACCTGCAAGGAGTATGTGGTGAGGCACAACAACTATGGGAAGGATTCCCCGACCACGGTCAGGTGACCACTCACTGCAGCATGGCAAATCGAGCTGGGCTCTCAGCTCACTCTCCTCCCTCCACCCACCAAACCCTTCCTCAACAACCCTCCCTAAAATGTACAAGGGGCTGCTTACCTGAGAGCTTGGTGGTCAGCTGCAGCTGCACAGCCAGTGTCTTCAGTCTGAGAGAAGGAGCAGAAAGAGGGGAACCGTTGGCATACAGTTCTATTTAATAGCTCTGTCTCCTCCCCTAGCAGATAGAAATATAGAAATTGTCAGCAGATAAGGACCACCAGCCCCATCAAGTCTGCCAGTAAGCCTATCCTTGTTTGTGGCATTTGCCCGTACTTGATCAGTGGCTGTCTCCTTTCCTTTCTACCCTAAGGGACCCTTTATGTCTTTGTAACAGGGTGCCTCCTGTTATGGGGATAGTGTCCCCTGAAATAAAACATAATTATGTGCCAGTTCCTCTCCTCATTTCTCTCACTCTCTCCTTTCTGCTTCTTTTTCTTCCTTTCCTTTCTTTTCTTGTCAGTGTGGCCAACCTGATAATCTCACGCTTTCCTTTACTGTCCCCTCTTTCTTATAGCCCCTCTGGTGCATTCAGATGTACAGTAAGTTTTTTTGAAATATCTCCACCCTGGGAGATATGTAGAGCATGAGTTGTATTATATTAAGACTATCCTGTTATGTTATCTGGTGCCCTGTAAGCACAAGTCGCACTGGTTGTAGAGCTCCCGAGTGGGAGATAACATTTTCGTGCATGTTGCACTTTGATTTAAATAACTGGTGCCCCTTATTGAAATGGTCCCGCTGTAAAGCACGACTGAGTGCCAGACCCACTGCTGCAAAGTGCAGCTTCAAGGCAAGGCAAAATTTATTTAAAAGACGCCCAATCCCAGAGGCTCTGGGCGCCGTACAAAGCATTTAAACAGACATTTTAACATAATAAATATATAGATTTACATATAAATACAAATCATTACAAAAACTAAGCCTAACTATAAATCCTCATCTAAGCATTAAATGCCTTAGAAAAGAAAAAAGCCTTTAACTGGGCCTTAAAAACATCCACCGATGAGGCCTCTCTGACCATAGTTGGTAAAGAATTCCACAGAACGGGGGCTGCGGCACTGAATGCTCTATCGCCAGCTGTTTTCAGCCTAGTTCTGGGAATGGTCAGGAGGCATTCACTGGCGGAACGAAGAGGGCGTGAGGAGAAGGCAGGTGACAGAAGGTCTAACAGGTAACCAGGGCCCTGTCCGTGTAAGGCCTTATAGGTAAGAAGACCCACCTTGAAGAGGACTCTCCACCTGACTGGCAGCCAGTGCAATTCACGCAAAACTGGTGTAATATGACAGAACTTTTGCTGCCCAGTCAGCAGTCGGTCAGCTGTGTTTTTCACCAGCTGCAGTCTGCGTAGAGATCCTCCCGTGACCCTGAGATAGAGCGCATTACAGTAATCAAGCCTAGATGTGACTAAGGCATGTATCAAAGTAGGGAGGTCCAGAGGCGGAACAAGGAGTTTAATTCTGGCAATGTTTCTGAGATGGTAAAAACAGGTACGAACCACAGAGGATCATTGAGCCTCCATGGTTAAATCTCTGTCCAGAATCACGCCAAGATTTCGCACCCAAGAGGAGGCCTTCAATGGCACAGACCCTAGGACAAGCCCAGTTTCTGTGTCAGAGGCCATCCTATCACGAACTCTGTTTGACTCCACTACTAATACCTCCGTCTTATCGGGGTTCAGCCACAACCAGCTGGAGGCCATCCATTCGTTAATCTCGGCCAGACAGATATTAAGCACATCCACTGCATTGGATGTTCCTGGGGCGAAGGAAAAATATAGCTGAGTATCATCGCCATAGCAATGAAAACTCAAGCCATAATTCCTAGTGATCCCACCCAGAGGCAGCATATACACTGCGAACAACATTGGAGCCAATACTGATCCCTGAGGAACTCCACAAAGAAGCAGACTGGGTTTAGATGAGAATTTCATCAAACCCACACGCCTCCTGTTAGTTAGAAAGGACTCAAACCATTTGGTGACATTACTGGTGAGTCCACATATAGGTCCCCAAGGCAGCAAGCAGCACACAATGGTCCACAGTGTCGATCGTTGATGAGAGATCGAGAGAACAAGAATTGTCTTGTCTCCGATCTCTAGCCCTGAGTAAGTCATTCTGCACCCGAAAAAGTGCAGTTTCGGTGCTGTGTCTGGCACGACAAGCCGACTGAAAGGGTTCATACAACTCGTGGGATATGAGGTGCTCTTCCAACTGAAGCGCTACCACTTTCTCAATAACCTTTCCTAAAAATGGAAGGTTAGAGATTGGACGGTAATTTGCCTTGATCCCCAGGTCCAAAGATGGCTTCTTTAAGAAGGGTCTCACCAGAGCCTCCTTCAAGGCATCCGGAAAGACACCCTTGGAAAGGGAGCACCATACAATCATGGCAAACACCGGGCTGACAGAGCCATCGCATCTCATTAAGAAACGCGTTGACACCGGGTCCAGTTCACAAAAGGTGTGCCTCACATTGGTTGCTACCTCAATAACCTCACTATCCTCCACTGGTCTAAACTCTCCCCAACTAGACGGACTGCACTCAGAACACATCAGACGATCACTGCCAGCTGTAACATTGCTGGCTGAAGGAGCCACCCGCCGGATCGTAGACACCCTGTCTGAAAAGAACCAAGCGAAATCCTCACAGTCCATGTTGGAAAAAACCCTCCTGAGCCATAGGCAGACAGGATGTAAAAGTCTATCAATGCTCCGGAAGAGTGAGGCCGGTCGGTTCCTTCTGGCAGCAATCTCCCCAGACAAAAACACTGTCTTCTTACGGTTGATTGCCTCCTGGTACCCAACATAATGGGCACGGCAGAACCAGTTTGTCCGCATCCAGACGGGATCTCCTCCAGCAGCGTCCAATCTGCACCCAGTTTTCATCTCCTGAGCTCACCATCAAACCATGGTGACCTCAGGTAAGAAGTCCTGGGTCGGTATGACAGGTGCTTTAGGGAGTTTATGGTGTTGGATAACACCTCATTATAAGCGCCAACTCTGACCACAACACCTCCCGCATAGCATCACCCACTTAGACAAATTCGCTGCCACCAGAAAACCCTCAGGGGTCAAACTCGTAAAAGGCTTACAGCGAATCATCTCAACAGGGGAAGGCTAGTGTGGTGCTTCAAGCGTGAACTGGACCATGTAATGATTAGACCAGAGAACTGGATTGATCTTAAGATCACTAATATCAAGTCCCAGTGAGAACACCAGGTCCAACATGTGGCCATCCCGATGAGTTGGTAAAGTAACTGCCTGCATCAGACCAAGGGAGGACATGATCTGGGAAAGTTCATAACCATGTCCATGATTCACATCGTCGAACCAAACATTGAAATCCCCCAGAAAAACACATCTGGGGGATTCCAATGATGCAACAGCAACAAAATCTGCGACTTCCTGCAGGAACTCTCCCATCGACCCAGGAGGGCGATAAATGAGAAAGATCCTGCAGCCCGCATCAGGTCCTCCCTGAATGGCCACACATTCAAAAGAACCCGGAGCTCTCACCGGGTGCACGGTGAAGGTCAGGCTGGATCTAAAACAGATGGCTACACCACCACCCCTGCGCTCCACCCTGGGGCAGTGCACCACGGTATACCCAGGGGGGACTGCAGCCTCAAAAATTGGGCTCGCATCGTCTCCCAACCAGGTTTCCGTGATAAAAGCCAGATCGACCGACGAAACCAAGGCAGCAATAATTGCTGTCTTATTCCTGATCGATCTGGCATTACAAAGCACTGCCATTAGGGGATTTGGGGGTGATGCACCCCCACAGGTTACCTGGCCATTTGATCTAATAGGCTCCCTGGGGATGGACACCAAACATGACTGGCCTCTCCCATGTGCCCAACGCAACCCAGGGCACCTCCTGGACCTGACAACTTCAATCCTCCCATAACCCAAACTGGGATTTCTTGATAATGCGTGACCAGCACTATCCCTACCAATCCCCACCTCCCAACAACGTCTGATAGTAACATCAGAAACTGGAAGGGGGTTGAAAGGGCGCAGGTCACTCAGCATCAAGTTGTCATAAACAATTCTAGCCCCTCTCGATCCTCCCATATCTATTTAGGCACAGCAAATACAAAACTATCTAGATAAAAATAGTTAACTAAGTATAAAACAGCCCACCAAGCGTAACTTCTAAAATATAACAAACCTACAAATAGCTGTGCCCTCAGAGTGACTGATATTTCGAGCTACACATAGTAAGACTATGTAATTAAAATATTTCAATTTCAGAATACACATGTTAAAACATAGCCTGACCCTCCTACATCAGCTAAACATTTCAGTGCCAAGTGACTCGCTACTCACTAACTTCAGCAGCGGCCATGAATGGGCATGTTAAACACTTTTGCCTCAGGACACACGGGTCCTAGCTCCCCAGTTCACTTCAACCAAGGCTCCCAAAAAACACGTAACACCTGCTTGCAGTCTCTCACACTGCGCAGGTATAACAGTCCGTAAGGCTTTTGCAGGATCGCCAGAAAACGGACCAGTTTCCTGCTCTTCAAGACCTCCCAGCTACCAATTACAGTAGCACAGGTCTCTGTCAGTACACACTACGACACGAATGTGACTGGAATGCTCCTGGTCACAGCATGTAACACTGGAGCATAGCTTAGATCAGAGCAAGATGCTCCGGTAGAAATTTTGCCGCATTGTGCGTTAAAGCAAAAGCAGATTTTGCCAGCTAGTGGGACACTACAGGCATATGAATAGTTAAGCCCCATAGTGTCCCGTAATTAAAAGAAGTACGTCAGTAGAATTTCTGCATCCCCAGAGATGTTGTAACTGGGGCTGCTCATATTTAAAGTGTAAATACATCTCAGTAGGGCCAAATGAAGGCCCAAATGAAATCTTACCCGACGGACTGACATTTCAGCCACCGGATCAATAATTATGAAAAGTGGAATGTGGCAGGGGCTCATATAGGAAATGGAACACAAAGCCCCTGCATGTTAAAGAATGGTACAGTAATGAAGAATTGCAGAGATAAAACCCAAGAAGAGATTTTCAGCTGTTAGAAATAAAAAAAAATAACAACAAATAAATGACTGCTCAGCAAATGAGCTTCTCAGGTCTCCTGAGCTGGCAGGAGAAGGAAGATAGAAAACACGTGGCTAAACTTCCTTTATCCTAGCCAACTCAGAGATGCCTGTGGAATACAAAGCTAATAAAGGTATAATTACCTGTGGGGAGCCGTTCAGCCAGATGTGTTCCTATAGGGCTGGCTGGCCTGAAACTGCTCTTATTTGTATGTTTTCTAGTCTCTGAAGTAACTGCCAATGGGAACTCTTCCAATCAGGTAATGTCAACAGTAGGAGCTATAAAAAAGGGCTCACCACTAGGAGAGTTAGTTCAGTCGAGTCAGTTGGTGTACTGACAGTGAAGGAGGAGGACCTGTGCTGTGTGCTGAGCAATTCATACAGACATTCAGTGAAAAGAGTGTAAGAAAGCTATTACACTCAGGTATTTGCTGAAGCTAAGCCACAGGCTCTATGAGGAAGTCGAGTCCTGAAGATTTCTTTTGTTGCTGTGTGTTGGACTAACTATTATTCATTATAATTTCTGTATATATTTTTTGGATTCGCATTGAAATAAAATGATAGGCACATTCTTGCATCTTTTATGCACCTGATCTCTGCCTAGTTGTGTCCAATCATTGTCCCACATGCTCACAGTCTGTCCCATGCATGTTTGAAGCCCCCCCACTGTGTTTGCTCCCACCACCTTCTGTGGCAGATTGCTCCATGTGCCCACCACCCTTTCTGTGAAGAAAAACTTCCTCACATTCCCCCCTTATCCTGACCCCCTCAAGACTCATATTATGCCCCCTCATTCTCGTAGTTCTCCGATATTGAAAGATGCCACCCCCCCATGCACCTTGTTTATGCCCTTAAGGTACTTGAAAGTCTGTATCATGTCTCCCCACTCTCTCCTTTCCTCCAATTAGTACATATGGAGATGCTTAAATCTCTTCTTGTATGTTTTCTGGTGCATAGGTTCATAGGAGAGTGCAAGTTCATGAGGCCATAGGCACTTAAAGAACTCACCACCATATAAATGTTAGTGGTGGAAAACAAACTTTGTACTGCCCATGTACTCATCTAATTTATTTTTGAATATGTTTATGTTGTCACGTTCAACTGCATTTACGGGCAAAGTATTCCAGACTGTAATTATTAGTTGTGTGAACCAGTGACTTTGTTTAAGTGTTTTATTCATTTCTCCTTTAAACTTAATGTTATGGAATCTTGTGATGCTATTTGTATTATGTCTGGCCAGGCCCATAGTTTCCAGGGTAAAGTCATCTTGCAGGGCCTTGAAAATGAAACAAAGATCCCTCCTATGCCTTCTATACTCCATAGAACATAGTCCAAGTTTCTTTAATCTTTCTCTATAACTTAAATTGTGTATGTTTTTAATTCTTTTTATCAGTCTTCTTTGAACCTTTTCAATCATTTTTTCCTCGTATTGTAAAAGGGGCACAAAAGGGTGAACTATAGTCCATATGAGTTCTAACAAGGATGGAGTATAACGATAAAATAACATCTGGCTCTCTACTTTTAATATTTTTGAATATACGTCCTAAGATGCTGTGACATTTCCTAACTACGTTTTTGATGTGATAATCAAAAGTTAGGTTGTTGGTAATATTAACTCTCAGGTCCTTTTCATTTGTTGTCTCTTGTAGAGTTATATTGTTTAGTTTACAGATAACACTTTGATTATTATGACCTAAATGCATAACTTTGCATTTTTTTTCATTGAAAACCATTTTATTTTCCATGGCCCAAGTTTCAAATTGTTTCAACATTTTTTGTACATTTTGAGCTGACAGTTTGTTATTGACAATTCTTCCTATTTTGCAGTCATCAGCGTACTTGCATAGCCAAACATTATTAGATGACTGCATTCTGGAGACCAAGATACTAAAAAGAGTGAGCCCTGGGACAGAGCCCTGTGACACTCCACTTTTAAGCTGTTCCCAAGGTGACAAATGTCCCCTGATAGCCACTCTCTGCCATCTATGTTTGAGCCAGGCAGTAACCCATTAATTATATATGGGTGAAACTTCAGTTTGATCAATTGTTCAACTATAATTTTGTAGGACATGCTGTCAAAGGCCTTCAAGAAGTCCAAAAAGATTTTATTGCCTGGCATGCCACTGTCCAGCACCACGCTTACCGGTTCAAAAAAATTAAATTCGTGAGTCAGAATCTACCTGGAAAAAAGACATGTTTTGTACTGTCAATGAGTCCGTTTTGTTGCAAGTAAATATTTATATGCTGCTGCTGTATCAGTCGTTCGAGCAGTTCACCAATAACTGAAGTTAAACTAATGGGCCTGTAGTTCTTAACTTCCATCTTGCTCCCCCCATAATGAACTGGAGTTACCACAGCTTCATTGCACTCAGATAAAGTTTTACCTTCTTTTATGGATGCATTGAATAAGAAAGTAATAGGGCCTGAAAATGTATCTGCTAGTTCCTTAATGAATTTAGGAGGAATGCCATCTGGTCCTGCTGAGCTATTTCATTTAACAGATCTAATTGCATTTGCTACCTCTTGTATTGTGAACAGTGTAAAATCCTCTGCATTGGTTAAGATATTGATACAGATATCTTCATTTTGTTTGAATACACTTAGGAAATAAGTATTTAGTTCTGAAGCCATTTCTGCTTCTTCGCTTATTATCCCTTTATCTGTTTGAAGTGGTCCAATACCAGTATTGTTACCTCTCACAGAGTCCACATAATTATAGAATTTTTTTTCTTATTGTCTTTATTAGATGATGAGAGATGTACTTCCAGATTTTGTTTTGCTTTCTTAATAAAATTCTTAGTTTTCTTTACCATTTCTTTGTATTTTTGCCAATTACTTTCCATGGGTTGTTTTTTGTATTTACTGTAAAGTCTCTTTTGCTTTCCTATAGTTTTCTTGATGTTATTATTCCACCATAAAGGAACTCTTCAGTTGTTATTGTACATTTTCCTCTTAGGAACCCAACATTCTATACATTGTTTTATGTTTTTTTTATTTAGTTTGACCCATGCATTCATTAATCCTAAATTTCTTAAATCTTCTTCCCTGTTTCATATAGATAGAAATTGCCTCATATTAAGTAGAACTGTTTTTATGGTCACTATCACAGATGGGTTGAGAAACTTTAGGTTCAGTTACATCCTCCACTATATTAGTGAAAATAAAATCCAAGATACTGCTTCCTCTTGTTTCCTCTTTAATGAATTGTTTTAAGTTCTCTTGGATAGTAATATCTATAAACCTTTTCTCAAGATTTTCAGTACCTTTCAGGGTTTCCCAATTAATTTCTGGAAAACTGAAGTCACCCATTAATATGCAGGTTTCTTTAATTTCCATTTTCTATCTCTTATAAGAAACTATTGGTTTCACCTGAGTCTAAGCTTGGTGACCAAAATCCTAAACCAACTGTAAGACTCTTTGTTGGTGTCTGTATCTTGACCCATTTGAGTTTGTTGTTATTGTTAGCATCTGCTCTGCTCTGAATTACATGTGCTTTAAATTCTTCTGCAATGTATAAAGTAATACCACCTCCTTTTGTTGCTTTGCAATTTTTTACAAACTTGACATAGCCTGATATCTCTGTGCACCAGTCCCCATCTTTAAACCATGTCTCAGTTACACCACAAATATCTATTTTTTTGGTAGTCATATGTTTTAATTCATCTGTTTTGTTTCTTAAACTGCAGGCATTCACCAGTAATATGTTAAGGTTGTTCTTTGAGTCTAGGCTTTAATTACTACCTTGGTTTTCCTGAATTACACATTGTTATATTCTTACTGTACCCTCCATTTCTTTAGAATTCATATTTTTCCTTGCATTTAGAGAGGCTAATTAACTATACTTTTCACCCCGAGGGTCTGGTTTAAATGTTTGTTTATAACTGCGACTATGTACTTTCCTAGCATGATGATGCCTCTCCTACTTAAAGTATAACCCATCCCAACAGTGGAGCTCTCTTCTATCTGTACATTTTTTCCAGTGTGCTATACATGTCAATCCTTGCCTTAGGCATCACTTCCTTAGCCATTTGTTTACTAATTTCATTTTTTGCATTGGTATTCTGGTGCCCTTGGAACTGGCAACATTTCAGAAAGAGCTATATTACAGCCCAGGTCCACTAATTTGTTTGTTAGAGAAACATAGTCTTGCTTTACTTTGGCAACAGAGTCATGAAGGATGTTACTGGCACCTACATGTACTCTCACCAATGGGTTTCCCCTGCATTTTACACTATATCATTCAGCATAAGGGTAATGTCAGAGACCCTTGCCCCACTGAAACTAGATAATGTTCTTTTTGCTGTATCTGCATTGCAGATTGCCCAATCTAGGTGCTTAATTACTGAATCTCCCAACACAATAATTTCTGTAGAAGGTGATGAGGCTTTATTTTTTGTTTCCATGGCAACCGCTAAGTCCAGTAATGGCATGTAACTGCTACAATGTAAATTATTTGAACTTCCACATAGGCTCTCCACTATCCTCTTAAGTTTTCTTAGAGTGGTGCATTTAGAAACAATAAAATATCAAAACAACACTAAATGCACCCACTCTTATAGTTCATCACAGTTGTAAGAAATGAGACTAATGCCTTGTACTAATTGTACCACAGATGGAAAAAATGCTTGAGATTATAGAATAATATTTGTTTTAATCTTTGAATCTCATTAACAATTCCACCATAATAAAGTACAAAAAATAGACAATGAGCACTAGGACAGACACAATACATGCAAGAGCAGTGTAAAAGAGGCCTTACGTTTCACCACACCTCAATGTGGTTTCATCAGAAGCATACTAAACACAGTGAATTCTAAGTCTTTATATATAGCTCTTAATTACAACATTAAAGTGTAATCACATCAATTTATCTAAGTTCACAAACACATGTGTTTAATAAAAGATAATGGGTGTTTACTCACCTGGTAAAGGTGATTGTGTTGGTTGGCATCCATGGCACTCCAGACATTACCTCATGGGTTTCAGCCCACCTGATAGGCTAGTGATGCACTGACCCAGATCAAATTTCCAGCATATCCAGGTCCCAGAAACCCCTGCTCTCCAGTTCGAATCTTCCATAGCTGAAAATAAGGTTAACTAGGATACAGCAAGACATACAATATGACGTTTAGCATAGATACCAAAAGTGGGAACAGGATACAAAAAGGAGTCGGACTAAGACGTGACAGAAAGATGGGCCTGGGGCCCGAACTTTATTTCCCTCTTTAAACAATCTAATTCAAACCCGGGAGTTCAACAGGTCACTTGTTAGTTGACAGAAAGTTGTCTGGTCCCCAACGAACTCTGAATACTGGTTATCCCCTTTCTTTTCTCCCTATCCTTCCCATTGCTGGCCATTCTAGCCACTCTGAGGGAGGGCCTTGGAGTGCCATGGATGCCAACCAACACAATCACCTTTACCAGGTGAGTAAACACCCATTGTGATTGGTTGGCATCCATGGCACTCCAGACATTACCTCATGGGTAGATAAGGAGCAGTTAATCCCCCGGGAGGGAAGAGCGGCTACGAGTGACCGGCTGAGGAAGCTGCAACTAGAACCTGGGTTGTGAAGGAGGGGTGAGCAGCCCGAAGCTGTTCCAGCCTATAGTGTCTGGCGAAGGTGTGAATGGAGGACCAGGTGGCCGCCCTGCAAATGTCCTCCATGGATATGCTGGCTCTCTCTGCCCAGGAGGTGGCCATCGCTCTGGTGGAATGGGCCCTGACCCCCTGTGGTGGGATCATTTGGTTGGCTGTGTAAGCGTTCTGGATGACCTGTCTTAGCCATGCAGTGATGGTTGACTTTGAAGCGGTGAGCCCCTGTCTCTGGCCCCTAACAATGATGAACAGCCTCTCTGTCCTGCGGATGGGGCGTGTTCTGGCCAGGTATCCGTGAGGGCGGATCCCACATCGAGGTGGTGAGGGGTCCCTCCTTGACCCTGTGTAGGGTCCTCAGTGTAACGGGCAGTTCGATAGGTTGTTCCTGTGAAAATTGGTAGGGACTTTGGGTTGAAAAGCCAGAACCGTCCATCAGGCTAACCCCCAGTGGTGTGAAAACCGTATAGGGTTCGGCACAGGACAGTGCGCCAAGCTCTCCAATCCTCCTGGCCAAGCAGATAGCTACCAGGAAGCAAGCCTTGAGGCCGGCCCAAAAGAGATCAGATTCTTGGAGGGGTTCATAGGGAGCCGACTTGAGGGATTCCAGGACCAACGGGAGGTCCCATGGGGTGATCACTGTCCTAGTTCTCGGACGCATTATCTCCACTGCCCTCAAGAAGTGAATGGAGTCCGGGTGTGCGCCCGGAGGGTACCCTTCTACGAGGCCTATGGCTGCTCCTATGGCTGAGAGCTGTACCCTGAGGGACGAAGGTGCCAGGCCCTTGTCCACTCCCTGCTGGAGGAAAAGCAGGATGTTGGCCAGATTAGTCTGTTCGGGCACCGTCCCCCATTCTCGACACCACTGCATGAAGGTGGCCCATTGCCTTCTGTATGTAGACGTGGTGGAGTTCCGTCTGGACTGAAGTAGGGTACTGATCACAGAAGCGTGGTACCCCATTGCCTTCAGTCTCCTCCTTTCAGGAGCCAGGCTGTGAGTTTCAGGGTCTGAGGAGCTGGGTGCAGCACCGGTCCCTGTGACAGCATGTCTGGCCAGTAGGGTATCCTGAAGCTGTCCACGGTCATCTCTCGCGCACAGCAGCGAACCATGCTCTGTGTGGCCAGTATGGGGCCACTAGGATGACTGTGAGGGCCACTTCCCGGATCTTGGCCAGGACCTGGGGGATCAAGGGAAGAGGCGGGAACACGTAGGTGTTCTTCCCCTTCCAGGTCTGTGACAGGGCATCCGTCCCTTGGGCAAGACCGTCTTTGAAGCGTGAGTAGTATTTGCTGACCTGGGCGTTCTCCCGAGACGCCATGAGATCCATGGACACGGGACCCCATGCCGCCTGGATTTCCTGGAATAGCGCCGGGTGTAGGCGCCATTCCCCCGGGTGCACTTGTTGTCTGCTGAGCCAGTCTGCCCTGACATTTAGTTTCCCTTGCGAGGTGGACTGCGCTCAGGTGGATGAGGTGAGTCTGTGCCCAGCTGAGGACCGCTGCTGTCTCCCTCATCATGGCCCTGCTCCTGCCCTGCTTCGATATGTAGGCTACCGTCACGCGGTTGTCGGAGCGGATTAATACCGCCCGACCGGTGATCAGGTGCCTGAATGCCCTTAGCGCACGGAACACGGCCCTCATCTCCAGGATGTTGATGGAGAGACTCGTCTCCGCTGGTGACCATCGGCCCTGAGCCGTTGATTCTCCCAGACAGGCTCCCCACCCCGAAAGGCTCGCGTCCGTCTCTATGGTGACTGGGCGGGGTGGCTCGAGGGGAACTCCTTTGTTCAGATTTCTTTCCAGCGTCCACCAGGCTAGGGAGGATCTCACTGCCTGGGGAAGAGGCACCATGCAGTGGAGGTTGTGCTCGCCCGGTGCTCCTCTGGATAGGACGTGGTTTTGGAGCGGGCACATGTGCCACCTGGCCCAAGGCACCAGGTCTATGCAGGAGGCCATACAGCCCAGCAATTGGGTGACCTTTCCCATTGTGGAATGTGCACTGGCCTTCATCTTGCGTGCTAGCTCCTTGAGGTTGGAGACTCGCGCTGGTGTCGGCCTTGCCCATCCTTCGGCTGAGTTGATGATCGCCCCCAGATGCTCGATCTGTTGCGTGGGGCTGAGGTGGCTCTTCTCTGTATTCACCACCCAGCCGTGGTTCGCCAGTGCCTGGATGGCGATCTCCGTGTGCGTCAGGGCAAGAACCTCGGATCGGGCACGAATGAGCCAGTCGTCTAGGTATGGGATGATGTCCAGTCCCTGTTCCCTGAGTCTGGCCACCAGGGTTATTGAGACCTTGGTGAAGACTCTGGGGGCCGACTACAGTCCGAAGGGAAGTGCCCTGTACTGGAAGTGATGGCCCAGTACGTGGAAATGGAGGAATTGTCTGTGCCTCCGGATGATGGGAATGTGTAGATAGGCGTCCTTCAAGTCGATAGACATCAGGAAATCGCCCACCCGGATGCAGCGAAGCGTGGACCTTATGGCCTCCATCTTGAACCGGTGTTGGACTACGTATTGGTTTAGGAACTTCAGGTCTAGGATTGGCCTGAGCTCGCCCGTCTTTTTGGGTATGAGAAAAAAGATGGAGTAGATTCCTTCTCCCTGTTCTGGAATCGGTACGGGTTGGATGGCCCGGTTTCGGATCAGCTCGGATAATAGTTGCTGGACCTGGTGGGGGGATGCCCTCCTCTTGGCTATGGGGGAAGAGACGAACCTGTGAGGCATATGTGTGCCGGTCAACTCTATGGAGTAGCCATTTGAAACCACATCTCGAACCCACCTGTCCGACATCGTGGTCATCCACCGGTGGGTGAAGAGGGCCAGTCTTTGCCCCACCGGTGGGTAAGGATCTTGGCTTTGTGCCGGGGTGGAAGGCAGTCACTGCTGTTTCCCCCTGAATCCTCGACCTCTCCCTCCTGGTCTTTGGGTCCGAGCTCGAATGCTGGGGTTGGAAGCTCTGAGCGTATGGGCCACGGAATCCGGTGGAGGAGCTTCTTCCTCGAAAGGGCTGGGACCTCTGGGATGAGTCTCGGAGGGGTTGGAAGGATCTGCTCCCCCCTCGAGATCTCCATCTAGAAGAGGCTGGGTAAGCAGGTCTGTATCTATTCTTGAGGAGGTCCCTACCTCCTCTTTCTGCTTTAAGTAGTCTTGCAACCCCTCCCCGAACACATGTTTCCCACGTAGGGGCAAGTTCTGTAACAAAGATTTTGATTCCTGGTCTGCATCCCAGAGCTTCAGCCACAGGGCCCTACGGGCCCGGTTTGTGATAGCGGTGGCTCTAGCTTGGAGACGCAGAGAGTCCACTGCCATGTTGGCCAGGTACCTGGCTGCATCCAGAGTGCACTCTAATAGCTCAGCCTCCCTTGACTTAGGGGTAGCCTGTTCTTGGAGTTCTTCGAGCCAACGGATTTGTGCCCGAGAAGTGTAAATGGCTGTGGTAGCTGCCCTGGCAGCTATGCCCCACCTCAAAAAACCTTTTCAACATGTCCTCAACCCCTTTATCCACAGGGTCTTTGAGAGCTATTGTGCCGCAAAAGCACAGTCTTCTTACTGAGTGCCGCCACCTGTGGATCGATGGTGGGAGCCCTCACCAAGTGTCTGATTTTACCCCTTGCACCGGGTACATCCTGTCTAGGTTCTTTCGGTTTGGCATCCTGCCCAGGTCCGATGATTGCCATTCTGTGTTAAACATGTCCTCAATGGCCGGGCAGACAGGAAAAGTCTCAGTGGTGGCCGGTCTTAGCTGAATCAATGGGTCGAGCTTTGATTCTGGTCCGCCTTCTTCGGTTTCCTCAGACTCGAATCCCATAGTTGCCTTGATCACCTTCATGAGCCCTGGGATAGTGTCGAAGGGGCATAACTTCGAAGTTAGTGAAGGGGCCGACTGTGGTTTGGTGTCCTCAGTGTCGACTCCACATCCTCCTCGTCCCCGCGTCGATCCTCTCTCCGTCCTCATGCGAGCAGTCGACAGGGATGATCGAGAGGGTCCTCAGGATCGGGAGTTCTTCCGCTGGCCCCCTCCTTTTCAGGTTCGGGTTGGATGATCTCGTCCTACTTTGAGTAAGGGACTCCAGCTTCTCCATGATCTTCAGCATAAAGTTTTGCTGGCTTTCCATCATGGCCACCACGGCCTGTTGATTCTGGATCAGGAGAGCCTGGATCCATCCAAGAAGAGTTGCTAGGGCCGGGTTACTGGGGCCAGAAGCGGTGTCCATTCTAATGAAGAGTCGCCATCATCTAGGCAGAGCCGCATAGCGGGGCCTGGGTTTGGGGAGGAGGATGGCGCTGCATGCGGAGCATTTCTTTTGCTTTCACCATCTGGAATAGAGAGGCAGATTTAGGAGGCCGTCTGTTTTCACCCCTTTTTTTTTTTTGATAAGATCTCCGCATCACAGAGGCTGCAGATGGTGTGCCGAGGTTGGGGGTGCTATGTGAGGACCCCTGCAACGTCGGGTGGTGGTCTGGTGCCAGGGCCGCTATGTGAGGTGGCGGGACACGAATGATGACCATAGGGAAACACCTGCGGGGGTCGCTGTGTGAGGGACCCGGTGGTGGAGTGGAACCCTGTCGTGGAAGTAAGGGCCCTGATCCTCCTCTGTCGGTTTCTCCTGGGCCAGGTTCCGCCTTCGCCTCACTCCTAGGCCTCAGGAACACAACAAGTTTCTAAACCAAGAGGAACTAGGCAGTATCTCGTTCAAGCTACTCTGACCGCTATTCATTTTAAAAAACGGGTCCAGAAGCAGATCCATCGAGGGTGGCTTACTAGATGAGTCTATCCCCCTCGAACACCACACTGCCTCTGGGAGAAGGTTAAGAGGCTTGCTCAGTGTAGACAGTCAATATTCTCGTGGGGACTGGGGGCTCAAACCCAGGCTCCAGATCTATAATACAGAGCCCTAAACCATGATACTGCCTTCCTTTAACTCATATATATAGTTATATATTTTTTTTTTTTTTTAAAGTACTGAATTGGAGCGGAGAAAAAGGGGGGGTGCATAGAGCTCTATGCAACCCTAGAGCCTTCCGATCCCCTTCTCCCCCCCCCGAAGACAAACATGGCCCAGGAGCCTTGGGGCTTCCAAGTCTCTCTCTCTCTCTCTCCATCTCCCTCTTTCTCTAGGAGCTGTGAGGGAGGATGCCCTCTGACCACGCCGCATGCCACAGGAGCGAGTGGTAGCCAGCAGTCGAACGAGAGAGAGAGAGGAGTGGAGACTGAGACCTCCCTCACGGCGCAAGGGAACCGCCGGGAGCCGCGCTCAAAAGGAGGGGAGTGGCGATCGGATCTCCCTCGCAGGAGCGAGGGAGGCAGCTTGGAAGCAGCGTGGGCGGACGTCCAGCCATGCACCGAAGGCCTAGCGGGAGCCTAGGCGGTGCGCCTGCGCGAGGGCAAGGCCCCAAGCGAGGCCTCAGCGATTCTTGCCCTCTCACTCTACGGCCCAGCCCACACGCTGGGATCGCGCGCAACGCGCCGAAGAAGGAGAAGGCGCAACAGCGCCGGAGGGGCGACCGCCATCGGGTGGAGGAGAGAGGGGGGGAGGGAGCTGGGAGGGGAAGCGAGCGACCTGAAGGGAAGGCCGCATGGCGGCCATGCTGCAAGGACCTGCGGCCTAGGCAGAACGCCCTGAAGGCCGAGGCAGGGAAAAAAAAAGCAGCAGCTGGGTCCTGCAGCAGGCGGGGGCCTTTCCCCCAAGAAAAAACAAACAAACACTGGGAGACATACGTGTCAAGGGGGAATCCCAAGCGCTGACCACGCGGGGCCTTTCAGGCCCAGGACAGAAACAAATTAAGCGAATAACACACAATAAGGTCAATTAGCTGCCCTAAGCAACAACGGTGCTAGGCAACTGGTATCTGTAATTTCTATGCTAAACAGTAAAAGCTCAACTTTTTCTTTTAAAATAGGTTCTTACCTTGAAGAGCAGACAAAGGTTCCTGGTGTGCTACTGCCTTGTTCAGATGCACGATTCAAACTGGAGAGCAGAGGTTTCTGGGACCTGGATATGCTGGAAATTTGATCTGGGTCAGTGCATCACTAGCCTATCAGGTGGGCTGAAACCCATGAGGTAATGTCTGGAGTGCCATGGATGCCAACCAATCACAATCATCAATAGTAAATACCAAAATACACTGATTCCACTCCTCCACCAATCATTCATTAATTACGATTACAAATTACAAATAAAACAACTGTGTGGTCTGAGTCCCAGAACATTTGTTTCTTTAAACTTGAGTTCTCTTTCTTTATGTCCTGGACTTCATTATTGACTCTTTCTCCTCAGTGTTCAGGCTATGTCCCTGTAAATCAAAAGGAAAATTGTGAAGTTCCCAAACCCCTATTCTTGTATTCATTTTAATCCATTTGCAATTGATATTTTTAACCCACTAATAACAACCATTCAGTTTATATATCTGCTTTTGTTATTTTCATTTGATGAATGCACTGCTGTCCCAAACACTAGCACTACATATCACAAACTAACTCCACAACTATAGCACACTCCAAACATTCCATACTTAATTATACATTTTATGGAAACACCAGATATTTAGAACAGATAAGGTAAATCTACAGATCAGAATCAAAAAAGCACACAATAAGTTGAGAGGAGGGGGGAACCAACCCATTGGAGGGAGACCAGGAAGACCAGGACAGCTGCAAAAATATATTCTTGCAACCTGCAACATAGTTTTATTATTTAAATAGAAATCCAAGGCTTTATTGGAGGTTTTTAACTTAAAGTAATTAATTACAATCACCTCCTTTCCTATAATTTTAACCCTTTCTGACTTCTCTTATATATTAATGCTGCTTCTTTAGCAAATGTTTAATTTCCACTGAGTCATTAAGACCAGGTGGAAAACAAGCCCAAGTTCTATAAATCCAAATGGATTTTTTATGGCTGACTGTACTTTCCCAGTCTCCCCCCTTGCACCCCTCCATACCATCTCAATTCCCCAAATGCTGATAGTGTGTTCTTTTTTATCCTTGTTCAGAATATGTCTACCAATAGCATATTTAATGTTGCCATCCCTCCATGCACTTACATGTTCCCCAATTTGTTGTTTAAAATTTCTAATCATTCTCCCAATATAGAAAGCATCACATGTACACAGCAATATATATATACTATTCCTTCATTATTACAGTTTATAAACAAATTGCAAAAAATATTCTTTTTGCTACATAGATGTTTAATTTCATTTCCTTGAATAATGTAACTGTAATATATGCAATTACCACACTGTTTGTTCACATTGGGAGCCTTCCAAAACATATTTTTTTCAGGTGCAACATAATGGCTACTAACTGCTATGTCTCTTATGCTCCTCACTTTTCTAAATGTCACCTCAGGTTTTTCCGGTAGAATATTTTGTAATCTAGAATCCTTCAACAGAATGGGCCATTTTCTGTTGATAATATCGCTAACCTAATTTGCCCTGTGTGTAAATGTTGTGATGCATCTTGGGAAATAAGGGTGCTGTATTGATCGTTTAGGTGACTTATTTTCCAGCAACATTTTTCGCTCCAACTGGTTAACTTGCTCTAAAGCTGTAGTTACTAAATCCTATTCATAACCCCTAACAATAAATTTATTGACGATCTCCTGAGCTCTGATCTCATATTGTTTTGCTTCACTGCAATTTCATTTGGTCCATATTATCTGCCCCTTTGGAATAGCATGTTTTTACATGTGAAGGTTGGCAACTTGTATCTTGCAACAAAGTGTTGTGATCTGTAGGCTTTACAAAAAATCTGATGCTATACCCCCCTCCCTATCCTTGTATAGTACAACACCCAGAAATTCAATCCATTCCAAATGTGTCACTAACTTGAACTTTAAAACACAATTTGTTGATTCTAAATATTGCACAAACAAAATTAAATCTGCTTTGCTTCCCTTCCATATAATTAATATATCATCAATAAAACGCCTCCACAAATCCATACAACCCAGTCGTGGATTTTTGGAGGCATTCCTGACATAAAGATATTCCCAACTAGCCAAATACAAATCAGCAAAACTGGGGGCGAAAGTAGCCCCCATAGCTGAGCCCTTTATCTGCAAATTATAAGTCCCTTTAAACACAAACATATTGAGGGTCAAAACCAACTGTGCCAAATCTAATAACAACTCTGTTGGAGGATGGGCACCAGGGAGTCTCTGATCTAGAAAAAATTTCATAGCAGTCAAACCCTTACAATGTGGAATAGAAGTGTACAAAGACTGTACATCTAGAGTAGCAAAACACCAGTCATCCTCCATAGCTATATCTTGTACAGTGTTCAATATGTCTGTAGTGTCATGAATATAAAACTGAATATTCTGTACTATAGGTTTAATAAAGTTATCGATGAACTGTGACAAAGGTTCAGTAATCCACCCCTTACCAGAGATAATAGGACACCTAGGTGGTTCATTTAAACTCTTTTGAATTTTGGACAGAACATAGATTGTAGCCACTACTGGAAATTCAGTTGTTAAAAACTTTTTTTCCTCCATATTTATCCAGTTCAATAATGAAGTCCAGGACATAAAGAAAGAGAACTCAGGCTTAAAGAAACACAAGTTCCGGGACTCAGACCACATAATTGTTTTATTTGTAATTTGTAATTGTTGTAATTAATTAATGATTGACAGAGGAGTGTATTGTGGTATTTACTATTGATGGTTATCTTTTATTAAGCACATGTGTTTGTGTACTTATATAAATTGATGTGATTGCACTTTAATGTTGTAATTAACAGCTGTATATATAGACTTAGGCCCAGATAGTGAAAGAGTTGCGCATGGCACAACTCCATTGCACCAGTGCAATTGCAGACTTATGCCAAGGATCAATTTTCAGCGGGATCCAGTGCGTGGCGCAAATCTCATTGTGCCAGTGTGCAGCTATAATGAATGAAGGTGCCAGTGCAAGAGGTGTGCCTATGAATATCCAGTGCAGTGTGATATTCAATCATGGAAACATGGCACAAATGCGGTGCAAATCAGAGATGCACTGAGCAGACCTGTTCTTATAAATACAGGGCACAAGCACATAGAAAGCACTTGCGCCAGATGAGAGGGAGTGAGAGAGAGAGAGAAAGACAGACAGAGACAGAGTGAGAGACAGACAGAAAGACTAAGGCAGACACAGAGGGAGAGGGACAGAGGTGGCAGTGGACAGGAAGACAGGGGCAGAGACAGGGAGAGAGACAGGCAGACACACTGACAGGCAGTGCACCAGGGTGGCACACAGTCCACAGCAGCCAACTGCCCAGAGGAATATTGGACATCAAGGGCCATGAATAGTATGCCCTTCTTGATGGAGGCAATAATGAGGGGTGTGAGGGGGCAGGAGGAACAGTGACATGCCAGAGGAAGGGCCCATCTGCGGTATGCCCGACACAGGTGATACCGTGCCAGCATCACCTTTGAGAACTACAGTGATACAGATAGTGGGACAGTACCACCTGAAGATGGCCATTCTGAAGCAGCTCTCTGAGCTGTGCAATGAGGAGATGCAGGCACCCACCAGACAGAGCCACGCCATGTCCGAGGAGAAAAAGGTGACAGTCATCACATGCCTGCTCACCACGGGTACCTTCCAGAGACCAACAGGGAACACGACAGGCATAACCCAGTCAGTCACATCCCACCTCCTCACACAGTTCCTCAATGCTCTGCTGCCACGTGCTTTGGAATACATCCATTTCCCCAGCACACAGGTAGAGTGTACAGCAACCATGCAGGACTTCCACAGGGTAGCATGTATGCCTGGCATGACTGGGGCCATCTACTGCACCCACGTGGGCATCCTCATGCCACCTGTCCCCAAGGGTGTGGTGTACATCAATAGGAAGGGAAGCCTGAGCGTCAACTGCCAGGTGGTGTGCGATGCCACAGGGTGCATCACCAATGGCTGTGCCACACACCCTGGGAGTGCACATGATGCATTCATCTGGCACAGCTCTGTGCTGTGCCACAGGTTTGAACATGGGGACATCCCCTCAAGCCACCTAGTTGGTGAGTATGGCATGGGCAAGGGGTGGTGGACCGAGCAGACCATGGGATAGGGAAAGCAGGGTGGGCATGCTAGCATGGCCACCAGGGACAGGCAAGGGACACAGCAAAGTATGGCAGAGGGTGAACCATGTCATTATCCACACAGGAGGCAGCGTCTATCCACTGAGGCCCTGGCTGCTCTCCCCATACCGGTGCCCATTGTTCCCAGCAGAGGAATGCTACAACGAGGCACACACCAGCATGCGCAATATCATTGAGTGTGTATTTGGCATGCTGAAGGCATGGTTCCATTGCCTAGACAGGTCTGGTGGTGCCCTACAGTACAGCCCCTCAAAAGCCTGTGGCCTATTCCTAGCCTGCTGCATACTGCACAACTTGACCATTTACCGTGGGATAGCTGTCAAGGCTGAAGAGGGTGACAGTAGGGGGAATAATGGAGGCAATCAAATCAAATCAAATCAGATCATCTTTATTTATTAAAAGGCACCTTTCCAAACCAAGGCGCCTGTACAATAAAAACATATTACATAAATATCCAAATAAAATAAGACTAAAAATATAATAGCAGCTTTAGTAGTTGGGAAATGCCAAACTAAAAAGATACAGTATGTCATTAAAGCAATCTTAAAACTCTGGATGGTCAGGCAATCTCGTACCTGATGAGGTAGAAAATTCCACAGGGTTGGGGCCACAAAACTAAATACCCTTGCCCCAGATGTTTGTAAATGAACCCTGGGAATCTCTAGCATTCCCTCATCAGTGGATCAGAGAGGGCAGAGGGGACAGTAGGGACAAAGGAGATCTTTCAGATAACCCAGTCCCTGATCATGTAGGGCCTTGTAGGTTAATAATGCAACCCTGAAGGTGATCCGCCACTGTATTGGCAGCCAGTGTTTTTTCAGCGGAGGACAGGCATTATATGACTGGTTCTAGAAGTGCCAGTCAAAAGCCTGGCTGCCACATTCTGCACCATCTGCAAGCGGCAGATATCAACCCCCAGTAGCCCTAGGTAAAGGGCATTGCAGTAGTCAAGGTGGGAGGTAACGAAGGCATGAACCAGCACTGGAAGGTCATCGTGATGAACCAGGTGTTTAACCTGGGTGATATTCCTCAGATGGTAAAAAGAGGTTTTAACAACTGCCGACACACTGCAATGGGCTGGAGGGTGGTGGACAGCGCCCCCCCCCCAGGTGGAGGGATCCCCGGCTGCAATGGCAGGGGCGCCAACACCGGAACACCATCACACAGGAGCACTATGGTGCACGCAGGTAGGTGGCGCAAAACCCATTCATGGGCCACACACACAGGTACAGCACACATGCAGGGGCATGCATGAAAAGGGGCATGCACATACAGAGGCATGGTGCAGGGGTAGGGGAGTCGGTGACACACAACCACACACAGCAACACATACATGCACCCACGCACCCACACACCCAGGTAATGGCATGTGGTGGGGATCAGATGCACTGCACCGGTGTACAGGCACAACTGATGCAGAACTGCCCTCATCATGCCCATGCCACATGGTTCAGTGGCCGGACAAGCATGCACACAGGCAGCATGTGGTGTGACACACAAGTGCCACTCCAGTGGTATGCACACACACACACATGTCACCCATGCATGCACAGTGCAGCAGCTGAGGACTGCAGTCAGGGTGGCACACACATCAGGGCTGCTGTATGGAACCATGGCCACTGTGGCCAAGGGGGTGGCCACACCAGGTCCAATCGGCAGCCACAGTCTACACCTCAGTCACAGGGGTGTTTGCAACAGCCCCCCAAGGGTTGAACCATGGAACCATGACTGGGTCCATGTGGGTGTGCATAGGCGCCCAAACAGGCCTGCCCCAGCTGTGCCAGGGATGCCAACATCAGAGTCCGGTGTCGACAGTGTGGGTGTCACTTGATGCCAGGATTGTGGGGTGGACAGTGCACTGTGTGGGCTCTGCGGTGCCTGGCCACACCCTATTGCAGCCAGCATCACAAAGCCATCCGTGATCATATTGGCAATGCGATCTGGGGATGCAGTCCTGGCCTGCATGCACTGCATCCCTGCCAGGAGCTGAGCAGTGCCCCCTTGCACTGCTCGACCAACTGGTGCACCTCCTCAGACAGAGCATGCACCCCAGTGGCAAGCAGTACCTGTTGCTCTGTGGAGGCCCACAGCAAATGGCCATGCTCAGCCAGTGGGTGGGTGTCCTGGGGATCCTGGGTGGGACGTCAACCCTCCTGTGGTGACCAGCCATGCTGCATAGTGGGGCTTTAATGGGGAATGTCCCTAGCTGGTGCCCCAGTGGTGGACCCAGCATCAGGCTGCCCTGTAGCATCTGCAGCCTGCTGCTGCTGCTTATCCAGCTGCTGAACATTGCTCAATGTCTGCGCAGCCACACCACTACCACCACAGGGCACAGACAGGGCAGTGCACAAAGCTGCACCCACAGTGGCGGCAGGCAGCTTTTCCCCCACTGGCGGGTCACTGGGTGTGCTGCCTGTGTTGGTGGCTGGCATGGGCGTCTCCCCCACAACATCGCCCATGCTGTCCAGGATGATGGTGATGTCATCATCAGCATCAGACCTCACCCAGATCAGTGTCTCCATGCAGAGGACACCAAGACTGGCATCCCACAGGAACACATCCAGGGCCTCGTCTGACCCCATGCACAGAACATCCGCCTGGACTGTGGTGGTGTGCTGCAGCCTATCAGGCCCCCGGATGCCTGTGGAGGTGGAAGACTGGTCGTCCAGGCTAGTTCTGCATCAACGGCCACTGCTGGCACCCCATCCTCTGCACGCAGGCGTGCTGGTGCTGAAAGAGAAGACAGGTGTGTTAATAATGCAAAGCCCACATGTGCCCCTTCCAAACTGCCACTGCATGTGTCCAGCAGCATGGTATGCATGTTGTTGTGCACACATGCACATGACATGCATGTTGGCAGCATGCATGCCAGCATGCCCATGTACACTCCCTCCATGCCACCAGCTGTGCATGGCTGACATACTTACCATGCAGTGATGGGCTGCCACCCATCTGGAATCCTCCTCCAGGCACATCCTCCACTGTGCTGTGGCACATGGTGGCTGTCACCAACTCCTCCTGTGCCGTGAGCAGTGGCGCATCATGAGGCCCCCCTCTGGTGGCTTTCCAGGAGGCACAGATGACTGCCATCTTCTCCTTTATGCACCTCCTCTCTGTGCCCACCTTTTTATGGCACTTCTGCACCGCCCGCTGGTGGATGCCATGCTGGTTAATGTAACCAGCCACCTCCTTCCAGGCCCCAGCCCTGACCTGTAGTGTGCCAGTGGCACCACTCAACAGTGTCACCCTGTCCAGGTAGGCATCAAACAGGGCCTCCATCTCATCTTTTGTAAAGTTGGGCCTGTGCTTGCCAACAAGCCCACGCTTCTCACACTCCTCACCCTCCTCACATCTGGCCATGTCATCTCCTGTGGACATAGAAAGCATGGTGTGTTAGTGGCAGCATCCCCCTGTAGCGTCCTACATTGCTGTGCCATCTGCTCCCAGGGAGCTGCAGCGGCATGTGCAGCCCACCTCAAAGGATGCAATAATGGTCCATGGCCTGTGCTGTTCTGTGGCACTTATATGGTGCATCGCATGCAAATGTGCTTTGGTGCGACGGTAATGACATGCTAATTCTGGTGCACCATGCATTGACTGATGAGCTCATTTGCATGCGGCGGCTGAATATTGCGATTTTGCTCCGTGCGCAATGAGATTACTCCAGAGCAAGTCACGGCTCAATGCGCATGCATGTGCAGTGCGCATGACCACAGTGCACATGTGCTGGATGGTTTAACGTCGCCAATCGCTCACTGTGCACTGACTGTACAATGGAGCCCATGGAGCATGGTGTGCCAGGCCTACTATTGCGCACATGCGCACTGTGTGGCGGCCGAAACCCTGACCCCTGCTGTGACTTTTGTCCCTGGGAGATCCCCACACCCATGACCCCACCCAGCCACGCCCATGCTGTGCATTTCTGAGACTGCGTGATGGGTGGACACAGAGCATGTCCCCTTGGATCGCGCATCTGGCACATGCTTTGGCCATGAGTGCTTACCACCACCATTTTGCTCGCTGGCTACAACTTGCAGAATGGTGCTGCAGAGAGCACCAAGAGCAGCAAACTGTACGCAGGTGGAACTGGTCAACCTGGTCACCTGTGCCCAGCCCCACATACCTCAACTCTTTGGCCAGGCACCCCTGCAGCAGCCCCGGGTAGTGGTGTGGCAGTTCACTGCAGCCACACTGCAGCAGCACACAGGGGTGGCCAGCATGAGGGAGCAGGGTTGCCACAGCTATGGGGACCTGGTGAGGAGGGACCTAGCACCTCAGGAGGCTGGAGGCACATGTCAGGCATGGGGCTGTGCCACTGCCAGGTGAGTAGGCCCACACTGCATGTGTGCCCTGGTGCTGTACTGTGGTGTTGGCTAGGCTGCCTGGCATGACCTGCAAGGAGCTGCACTGCCATTGTGCACATCATGGGGTGGCATCACCCGCCACCACTTGTGTTGTGATGCTGCTGTGCAGGACGTGTCAGGCAGGGGTTCACCCTGTGCACAGGGGTGGGGGTGGTGGGCAGCTGCTGTGGTTGGTTACTGATGTGTACCTGTCTACGTTCCATTCCCAGGGCCCGAAAATAGAAGGTGAGCAGCAGCAGCGGCAGTGGCAGTGGCATTATGGCAGACCACAGCGGGCCAGGGTGGCAGTACAGGAGTGGCTCTGACACCAGTGGGGCCACAGAGAGCAGGTAGACACTGTCATGGTTCTTTGAACTGTACATGGGGGGTGGCGGGGGTGAGGGTGTGGGCATGGCTGCCTGTGCCATGTGCCGTGGCAGCTATGTGTGTCTCACTGTGCATGGTGCCTGCCCCTGTGGCGTATCCATTAGACACCTGTTCCAGCTGTTGGTGCAGTGGGTGTGTGCCTAGCTGCCACTGATGTTGCTGTGGTGCTGCCGGTGCACTGTGCCATGTGACTGTCATTGTGCAGTCAGATGGCCACTGTGTGGCGGGCACCAGCACTGTGCAGTGTCATGGTGTGCTGCATTGCTGGCAGGTGTTGGTTCACCCCCCTGTGGGTGGCCAGTACAAGCCCTCCAGGGGTTTGTGATGCCACTGCCCATTGCGTGTTGTGGGTGGGCATGGTGCCTTGGGACATTGCACTGATCACCTGTCCTGTCCCTTGTCCTAGGTGTCCGGCAGAGATGCAGGAGGCCCCTTTACTGCTGGCTACTCTGCCAGATTATATTGATAGCCTAGACCACCATGGAGGCAGTGCTGCAGGTGCGCTGGATGTTGCTGGCTGACAGAAGGCAGTGAAAACTGCAAGGGGTGGTAGGACATGGCCGCCACTAGTCAGGATCCTGCATTCTCCTGTTTCCCAAGCTGTACCTCCCCCTCCAGTCCCCTTCTCACTGTACAGTCCCTGTACCCGATCCCCTTCCCTCACTTTCCTACCCTCCCCCACGCCCTTATTTTGTACATAGTTACGTTCTTCAATAGATCTATCTTTTGACATGCCTGCCTGTGTCTGTGTCTTCTTTGCAGTTGGCATGAGGAGCCATGCTGCAGTGGCCCAGTGCCTGTCCGTGTGGTGTGCATGTGTCGGGGCATGTGTGGGCATCTGTGGTTCACTGCTGTGTGCTCTGGTGTGTCCCACTGTGGTGGTGTCCCTTCCCTTGGTCAGTGGCTGTGTCTTGGGGTGCCCATGGGGCAGCTGTCAGGGTTGTGTGGTGGGTGTGTGTGGTTAGCTGCATGGTACTGGGTGTGGACTGCTCTGGTCTGGGTGTGTAGGGTGGCACAGTCTGCAGCCTGCGTGGGGGCCCCTTGGTGGCCTTCCATTCACCATTGGCACCTCCTGCTGCCTACTGTCTGTGTCACTGTTGTGTTCTGAGGTGGGGGTCTGGGTGCCTGTGTGCACCCTGTTGTGCCCAGCTGGTGGTGGCCTCCTGTTGCCACTAACTGTGCTTCCCTTGCTCTGTCCCTGGGTCATTTCTCTGTGCCTTGCCCCCTCTGTTGCTCTGCTCCCACAGTTGCCCTGGGGCATCTCTTTCTGTGCCATGGTGAAACTGTGTTTGCACCATGGTACATGTCTGGTTGCACCATGGTGCAACTGTGCCATATTCAGCTGGGTTGCTCTGGTGCAGTGCAGCCAGCGCAACCTCTGAATATGGCTCCTGTTGTGCCACGGTGCATCGGATTTGCGCTGCACTGGACTTGCGATAGCCTTTGGTGCATTTCTGAATATCTGGGCCTTAGAAGTCACTGGCCCAGATATTAAGAATTGCACATGGCACAACAGTGTTGCACCATGCACAACCCACTGATCGCCCGGTGCGATATTTAAAAGGGAAAAGTGCACCTGCACAAATCCCGATGCGCCGGGGCACATCAGTAATGTATGCAGGCACAGGTGGGGTGTGCAGCCCATGCATAAACTGCACAGCCCAATATTCAGCTGGGCTGCAGAGTTATGCAGGCGCAACCCCTACCGGCGCCTGCACAAAGTTACACTAAAAAAAAAGGAACAAGTTGAGGGCCACCCACAGGTGAGCTGCCGCATTGCAGGGCACAACACAGCAGCTGCCACCTGTGGGTGGCCCTCCACTTGTTCCTGCTGCACCTGACGGCTCCCCCCATGCCCCGATCACGGGCTGAAGTGCCCCCAGTAACCTGATCGCGACATAATATAAAGGTTCCCCACTCCGAGTAGCCCGATCGCAGGCATATTGTAAAGGTCCCCCAGTAGCCCGATCGCGGGCATAACATAAAGGTTCTCCCCACCCCGGTAGCCTGATCATGGGCATATTGTAAAGGTTCCCCACCCCCGAGTAGCCCATCGCGGGCATAATATAAAGGTTCCCCACCCCCAGTAGCCCGATCATGGGCATATTGTAAGGTCCCCCAGTAGCCCGATCGTGGGCATAATTTAAAGTCCCCCCACCCCGAGTAGCCTGATCGTGGGCATATTGTAAAGGTTCCCACCCCAGTAGCCCGATCCGGGCATAATATAAAGTTCGCCACCCCGAGTAGCCTGATCATGGGCATATTAAGGTCCCCACCCCGGTAGCCTGATCACGGGCGGCATCCTCACCCCATATCCAGAATACCTGGTGATCTAGTGGCCCCCACCCTCCCGCCCACAGAGCCCCACCACCTTGCTCCCCATCAGCCAGCAGGTGCAGCACCCCACCCGCCTGCCACCCTGCCACCCACCGACTGACAGCTCGGTGGGCTGCAAGCCCATTGGCTCAGAGCATGAGCCAATGGGCATGCAGCCATACCACTAGGCAGTCCAGATATGTGAATGAATATGTGAATTCATTCATTCACATATCTGGACTGCCTTTATCTGATAGCTGCACACCATTGGCTCATGCTCTGAACCAATGGGCGTAGCCTACCGAGCTGTCAGTTGGTGGGCGGCAGGTGGGTGGGTGCTGCCTGACGGCTGACGGGGAAGCGGGGTGGGGCTCCATGGGGGAGGGGTGGGAGCCACTCAATCACCAGGGATTCTGGACTTGGGGGTGGAGGATGCTGCCCGCTATCGGGCTACCAGGGGTGGGGGAACCTTTACATTATGCCCGCGATTGGGCTACTCGGGAGGGGACCTTACAATATGCCCGCGATCTGGCTACCGGGGTGGGGAACTTTACATTATGCCCGCGATCGGGCTACTCGGGGTGAGAGGAACTTTACATTATGCCCGCGATCGGGCTGCTGGGGGGGAGGAAGAATACTGTGCTGCCAGCGATCGGGCTATTGGGGGGAATACTATTATGCCCGCGATCGGGCTGCAGGGGGCTTCGGTCCCTGATGGCTGCTGCCTGGCAGGGCGCCAGGCGCAAGTCGTCGGAGATCAGCGCACCTGCATGCTAATGGCTTGTAAATGGGGCCGTAATTCTATGCAAATGGCCCCCGTGTGCCTTGCATAAATTATGGCTCCATTTGCATGTCACCCTTTGAATATCGCAGGTGTTGTGCATGGCGCAATGGAACTTGCACCACCGCATCTCAATGCTCCACTCTGACCACTTGCGCTGGTGCAGTTCCACTGCGCCATGCATATGGTGTGGTGATGGGTGAATTCAAAGAAGTTGTGCTAAAGCTGCAACTCCGTTGAATATCACCCTTGCCACACCCCTGCGCAACTATTTTGTGGGGCGCAGGAGCTTGTGCCACAGAATGGCACAGTTTGAATATCTGGGCCACTGTGTTTAGTATGCCTCTGATGAAACCACATTGAGGTGTGGTGAAACGTAAGTCCTTTTTCACACTGCTCTTGTATGTATTGTGTCTGTCCTAGTGCTCATTGTCTATTTTTTGTACTTTATTATGATGGAATTTTTAATGAGATTAAAAGAAATATTATTCTATAATCTCAAGCATTTTTTTCATCTGTGGTACAATTAGTACAAGCCATTTGTTTTTTTTTTTTTTTTATTTATTTCAATCTAGGATTACAATACCTTTGAGCCGAGGCTCTTTTACAAAGGTTCCACGTCAGCGTGTGCAACAGTCATCATTTTTAGTTACAAACATATAGTCATTGACTTACTGACATGTAATAACCAGTACAAAGACTTGAGCTATGAGCAAGACAAGGGAAGGGGTGGGTGGTGGGGAAGTGAGGGTAGGAGATCGAGGGGGGAGGAGGGCAGGGGTTAAGGGGGAGTATTGGAGGTGGTTGGGGTGGGGGCAGGAGTGGAGATATGGGGGGAGGTGTGCGAGTGTGGGAGACAGTGGGCCAGGGGGCCTTGTCAGGGGAATATGATAGGTAAAGTACTAGGGGTGCAAAGACTGATTGTGAGTGCTGTGTGCTGGGACATTAGTCTCACTTCTTACAATTGGATTGAACTGTAAGAGTGGGTGCATTCAGTGTTTGGATGTTAAATTATTTGAACATGTTTCGGTACTACTGGAGGAAATGGCATCAGAAATGGGGGTAGCATAGTTATTATTAAGAGTAGTATCCATTTGGTAGTATTTATATTTGAATTTGCCTCCCTTACATCAAAATCAGACCTACCAGGACCTTGGGAAGGCTGTTTTAAATGGTCTTGGGAGGTGGATGGAAAGCTGTCACCATGCAAAGTTTGTGAACTAATAGGGTCAAAACAACTATGAAGAGGCAATGTGAAACATTCTGACTTGTGCCCTCTTTTTGACACTTGGGAGCTCTGAGCCAGATACTACTCTGCAACTGGATCATCTATAGTTTCTTCATCCCTTATTAATTTTTTATACAATGTACCTGTGTTGTCTAAGTTAGAAACTGTAGATACTGGTGCAGATGGCAACTCCTTGGTGGGTACCCGGTACTGTGAAAATACTTGGTGGGAAGTAGCTGTGTCATTTGTAGTTCTATAATGCTCTTTGTGTGCCTTAGCTGATGTAGATGGTAACGCTACTGAGGGTACTAACAGTAGTGGAGCTGTGTCATTTGTATTTATTTGATGTTCACTTTGTTCCTTATTTAACCTTGGTTGATCTATGTCTGTTCTCATCTGTAATCTAGTAGCCATGTCCCTCTGACTGGATTCTACTTCAAGCAGTAGTTTATTAAAACAGCTGATTTCAAGTGACATTTTTTTCATTTTGCTTGCATTTTGCACATTTTTTTTTTTGCAGTTAATCTTTTTATTAGGATATTTCAGATTATTACATATGGAGAACCATTAGACCAAATGGCTGACAAAGTGGTTACAAACATACCACTTAATGCAAACAGCCGAGGTACCAAACAACCAACCATATTGTGCTAGTGTAGATGTATTACAACTGGCTTAACAAAGTATTAACTGTGAAACATCATTAAACCTGGAAAATCCTACCATGGGTATTCTAAGAAAAATCCAGAGAAAGGTATTTACTCACTTTAAACAGGTGGGATCAAGAATGACAAAGACTCTTCACATAAATTGTAGAGACTTGCTTATAACCTCTATGACCATCTGGAGGTGAAACACTCAAGATAGCTATAAGGAAAAGCAATTGCAATCTTTTAACAATCAATCAGCCATAACTACTAGGATGATCATGGGGGTTTCAGTTTGTTCTTGGAATATATGGAGGGCAAGGCATGAGTAATGTGGTCAACACAGGTTAAATAAGGGTCCCAAAGTGCTTCAAACTTTTTATAACACTGGCTTTTAACACAAGTTATCCTGGTCAGGGTGGCCAACCTTTCTATGGCACTGAGCCACTCTACCAGGGATGGAACCTCTAGGGATCTCCAACAACGTATGATAAGATGCTTACATTCTACCAAGGCCTGTATGAGCCAGAGTGTAGAGGCTTTGGGGAGAGTGAGAGCCTCGGGTATAAGGCCTAATAGCCAAAGACCAGATCTGCTGGAAGGGACATCTTTAAGATAAGAGAACAATGTAGGATTACTGCCTCCCAATAGGACTTCAAAGGAGTACCTGGCCACAGGATGTGAAGCAGATCCACTTCAGGGGCCTCACATCTCCAGCAACAATCAGAGGAGAGAAGACCCATCTTGTTTAGTTGGGATGGAGTATAATACCAGAGGTGCAGTATTTTATTCTGTAAAAGAAGACTTTGGGGGATGCAGCAGGCCTGGCGGGTTCTCAACCAACACTGTTGCTATTGTAAATCAGTAACAGTGATCCTTAATGCAGCTGCCCACTTAGTTTTGGCCGGCAGAGAGGGGTTGGGAGCACTATCTCTTTGAAATCTCTGTATAAGACCAGCCCTACCTTTGGAATGAATAATCCAGTCATCAATAGCATTTTTCACGTTTAAAATATTTCAGTAAGATAACTTTATTAATGAGTATGTACATGAGACAGGATTCACATTTCACCCCTACTTCTCCATCTAGGGTCATGATTGTTTCTACCATTCGTATTGTAGTGTAGTTGTGGTTTTTAAAGATCACAGTCTAGGTTATGGGTGAATAATAACGTTTTATTAGGTTGTATTTGATCAGCTACTTAAGCAATGTCCAGGACAACCACACACAGTCAACACTGGGGAAATGAAAAGTACCATGTGTAGCTGCCCAAAATAAAAATGTTGTGTTCCCGGTGTTCCTCTATTCACAGCCTTCAACACCAAACAATCAAAACCTACGCAAGATGTGCATGTCTTTGTGCACGTCTTCACAAGCGGTGTTGTGCTCGCCCTTCTCATGCTCACCCTGCTTGCAGCAGGGCTAATTTAAATAGCCAGTCATGACCCAGAAGTCAACCGATGAGGTCACCCAACTTAAAAATTACAGTCTGCCCTAAAAGCTGCTAAAACGGGTGAAAACCACTCATGTGTGGTCCTGGCATGCTCTTTTCAGCTATTAGTGCCCCTAGCTAGTAAAAGGCAAGTCCCCACTATTGAGTTGTAGTTCATATTTTCACTTAAAGAACTTCTCTCACTCTTCCTGCTTCCTGTGGAGTAGATAGCAGGGCTCCAAGGCACTCTGACAGAGTGCGCTACAAACAGTTTCAGTCAATCAATCAATCAAATTCTTTATTTATCCAGGCGAACACCATTGAGCAAGCTCATTTACAAGGTGGACCTGCATTACACAAGTCAAGTAACAATGCATTTATATACAGACAAATAGACAGTAGATGCAAGAGTACAACAGTACAGGTAGGCCTGCAATAGACAGGATAAGTAAAAATACATTTGGGTTCAGGTAAAAGACAGTCGGTAAGGGTATACATAACAATAGGGTAGCAAGTCAGTAAAAATGTATACCAGATACAACAACATACATGGTTTAGTATTCCTGTAAGGTAAAGGCATTATAGTACAGTGAGGAGATTAGTTGAAGTGGATGCTACAAGCGAAGAGACATACATAGTCAGTTTAAAAATACCCAGGCGTATCAAGGAGGAGACATGTGTCGGGAGAAGTGAGCGGCCAGTGGGGGGTCTGGAACTGGGATAATACTAGGAGCCAAGGAATGAGATGCTGTGGGTATACAAGGAATAGGTGGGTGAGGGAGGGTGAGATTTAGGGCGGTAGATAAGTAGGTGGCTCAGGGACAAGTTATGCACTGATACAAGAAGGAAGGAGGATGGGAAAAGCAGGGAAGATGTGAAAGGGGGTGTAAGTAAGCTAGGATCATTGGAAGCAGTTTCTAGGCTTCTGAAGTGTATTTTGAGTATAAGGTCTTAAACATAGCGAGACTAACAGGAGTGCTCAGTTTCAATGATTTCTGTAGCACATTCCAGAGTGATGGTAGGACGAATCCTATGGCAGCTCTCCCAAAACGAGTTAGGGCTTTGGGCACTTTCAGAGAAAGCAGTAAGGCAGTACAGAGAGACTTATTCAGCATACACTTTCTATTTGCACTGTTGTTATGATGTCCGTTTGCAGCAGGGCTAGTTTAAATAGCCAGTCATGACCCTGAAGTCAACCGATGAGGTCACCCAACTTAAAAATTACAGTTCAACATAAAAACTGCTAAAACAGGTGAAAACCACTCATGCGTGGTCCTGGCACACTCTTTTCAGCTATTTGTGCCCCAACTAGTAAAATGCAAGTCCCCACTATTGAGCTGTAGTTCACATTTTTACTTAAAGAACTACTGCTCACTCTTCCTGCTTCCTGTGGAGTGGATAGCAGGGCTCTAAGGCACTCTGACAGAGGGCACTACAAACAATTTAAACAACTAGGCAGAATAACTTTCAAGCAGTAAGGCAGTACAGAGAGAGACTTATTCAGCATACAATTTCTATCTGCACTGTTGTTACGATGCCTGCTGGCAGCAGGGCTAGTTTAAATAGCCAGCCATGACCCGGAATCAACCGATGAGGTCACCCAACTTAAAAATTACAGTTCAACATAAAAGATGCTAAAACAGGTGAAAACTACTCATGCGTGGTCCTGGCATGTTCTTTTCAGCTATCTGTGTGAGTCCCCACTATTGGGCTGTAGTTCCTGTTTTTACTTAAAGAACTACTGCTCACTCTCCCTGCTTCCTGTGGAGCTGATAGCAGGGCTCCAAGGCACTCTGACAAGAGTGTACTACAAATAATTAAAAAAAAAACTAGGCAGAATAACTTACAAGCAGTAAGGCAGTACAGAGAGACTTTTTCAGCACACACTTTCTATCTGCACTGTTGTTATGTTGTACAAGCCCTGAACCATCTTTGTTGCCCTTCTCTGGACTGCCTCCATCCTGTCTATGTCCTTATGTAGATGCAGCCTCCAGAATTGTACACAGTATTCCAGGTAAAGCCTTACTAGTGTTTTATACAGTGGAATCACCACCTCCCTACTTCTGCTAATTATACCTCTGCCCATGTACCTTAGCATGCCACTGGCCTTTGCTGCAGCCTTTGTACTCATCTTGGAAACCTTTAGGTTATCAGAAATGATAATCCTGAGATCCCTTTCTTCCTGGGTGACTGACAGAAACACCCCCTTCCCATTCTGCAGCTTTCCCCATGGTTCCTGCACCCCAGATTCATTATTTTGCACTTCTTAGAATTGAACCTCAGTTGCCACACCTCAGACCAGTTTTTCAGTTTCCTTAGATCCCGCCTCATTTTCTCCAACCATTCCAGGGTATCTACCCTGTTGCAAATCTTGGTATCATCTGCAAACAGACAGACCTTTCCCTCCAGCCCTTCTGCTATGTCACTAATGTTGACATTAAACAGTACTGGCCCAAGGACTGATCCCTGAGGTACCCCACTTGTTGCACCCTCTCCCCAGATTAGATCCCGTTTATCACCACCCTCTGCCTTCTGTCCGTTAACCAGTTTCTAACCCAATTTACCAACTTGTGGCCCATGCCCAGATTACCCATCTTGTTGGCCAGCCTTTCATGTTGGACAGTGTCGAAGGCCTTACTGAAATCAAGGTAGGCCACATCCACCACTCCCCTGTGTTCCACCTCCTTTGTAACCCAGTCAAAAAAAAATCCACTAGATTAGTTTGACACGACCTCCCTGCTGTGAATCCATGCTGCCGTGAATCTTGGGCACCGTTGGACTCCAGGTGCCCCACTATTCTTTCTTTAATCAGTGGTTCCATGATTTTACCCACTACTGTGGTAAGGCTGACCAGCCTGTAGTTTCCTGCTTCCTTCCTTCTGCTGTTCTTGTGAAGAGGGAATACATGTACCCTCCTCCAGTCCTGTGGCACCACTCCTGTGTTGAGTGACTCCTTGAATAGGGTTGCCAGAGGCTCTGCCAGTTCCCTTCATAGTTCCTTAAATATTCTCAGGTGTATGCTATCAGGCCCCATTGCTTTATCCACCCTCAGTTTTGGGAGCTCCTCCAGGACTCTCTCCAGGGTAAATGGACTGGTGTTGACCTGTCCCCCCTTCACATCTGTTGCCCAGCGGTGATTCCCTGGACTACCCCTTCTTCCGTGAATACTGAGCAGAAGTACTTATTCAGTATTTCTGCCTTTTTCTGGTCTCCCTCCATACACTCCCACTCATCCTCTCTGAGCCTTACAATCCCTCCCCTAGCTTTCCTTCTCTCACTGATGTACCTATAGAATGTCTTGTCTGCTTTCTTTAGTCTGCACTAAATTTTTCTCCGTCAGCACCTTCAGACTCCTAACAGCCTTTCCTAATTCCCTTAGACACTTTAGGTACACCTCCCTGTGTGCTTTCTTTTGAGATCCCTTATACTTCCTGAATCCCACCCTTTGGGCCCTCACCTTCTATACTAAATCATTAGAGAACCATAGTGGTTTCCTGTCTCTTGCCTTTGGTTATCACCCTAGTGCATTGATTTGTTACCTCCCCTATGGCTTCTTTTATTTGTTCCCACTGGGCGTCAACACCCTGCCTTCCCTTCTCCTCACCAGTGCTTCCTTGATATCCCTCCCCATCTTATCAAATTCTGCACTCCTGAAATCTAAGACCCTAGCCTTTATGTGACTTGACTGTGTCCCTTTCCCCAAGCTGAACCACACTATGTGGAGGACGTTGGACCCCAATTGGCCTTCTACCCATACTTCTGTGATTTTGTCACTATTTGTCAGTAGGAGGTTCAGAATTGCCCTGTCTCTGGTGGGATCAAGCACTACCTGCCTGAGGCCTGCCTCCTGTAGGGAATCTAAGATGTCTCTGCTCCTGCTTGAAGCTGCTGCTGGGATGGTCCAATCCACATCTGACATATTGAAATCCCCCAGCAGCAGTACTTCCTCTTTTGCTGCTGTCTGGTATATTTCTTCCATTAGCTGCCTATCCACCTCCTCCCCCTATGCAAGAGGCCTGTAGATCACCCCTGTGTGGATTACTGTTCCCTTGCCTGACTCAAGGGTAACCCACAATGTCTTGGCCTCCTCCTGCCTACCTTGTACTTCTGTTGCCTTTATACCCTCCCTGATGTACATGGCCACCCCTCTCCTATTTTTACTCCCCCCTATTCCTCCTGAACAGAGCATACCCTGGTACATTTACATCCCAGTCATGATTTGTGGTGTACCGAGTCTCTGTTATTGCTGCTATGTCCATTTCTGCCTCCACCTGCAATGCCTCCAGATCTTGGATTTTGTTTCCTAGGCTGTGAGCTGTCATAACCATGGCCTTTCATGTTTTGCTGACTGTCTTCCCACTATTCATGCCTTTGCTATCCTGCTTCCTCTCCCCAACCCCGATCCCCCTTTACTGCTGCTTTACCTCTATTGCTTTGCCCTTTATATCTGTTTCAGGTGTTCCTGTCTGCTTCTTGCCTTCATGTTCCTCCTTCCTGTCTACTCCAACTTGTGGGAGTGGGCTGCTAGAGTCTCCCTGTTCCCATTGGCCCCTTCCTTGGCTAGTTTGCCTGGTGGTACCTCCTCCTGGGGCATTGCTGAGGCATGTTGCCCAACCCAGTAGGTGGCACCTCCTACTTCTGACCAAGTCCAGGGAGGGATAGGCCCCAGATAAATGGCCAGCTGCTGCAATGCTTTGGTAGCCTCTGAATTCTTCTCGCTCTAGTAGTGCTCCAGAAAAAAAGGCCTAATTGTTAACACTACAGTGTAAAACAATCAACCTTCTCTCATTTGGGATTTAAAAAGGCAGCAAAATCTGTCAAGATTTCTGCTTTTTGGCTCATTTAAACAAGTGGTTGGAAGTAGATTGCCCTTTCTCAGTAGTTCAGATACCTGTGTCTTTTGCCTTTAGCTTCTGCAACTGCTGGGTCACATAAGCTGCTTTCCATGCGCTTCTAAAGTGGCCTCTGATTATACAGGAAGCCTCAGAAGATCTTGAAATCCTACTGAATAGCAAAATGTTGAATAGCCCTGAGCAGCACTAATTATTTTTCTTCCAGAGTAACGTATAGCCTATTATTTGTGGTATTTGGGAAATACTGTTTGTTATTAGCAGCCCCCCACTCTGTGGATCTGGTCCCATGTCCACAAAAATCACCTATGCAGTCTATTACACTATTTAATCCCTGTAGATATAAGATTTTCCTTTTCAAAACTGAACGTGAGGAGACAAAGGCAAAAGAGGCATCAACGTTTAATACATCTGACTGATAATGTTCAGTTCCACAGCAGTTCTACAAGTTAACAAATAAATGTACAGAGTGTGCTTGGACCCACAGCAATCAAATATAATGTCCAGAAAAGCACTTTTTGCTCTAACCATTAATGTGACATCATGGAGCAATAGCTCTATGAATTATCTGCATTGTACAAATGCTGCAAAGCACTAATGGAAATAACCAGCACCAGTTTCCTACTGCTGTTATGCTACTGCATCCCCATATTCTCAAACCCTCTGGTTATTTTTTACAGTAATAATAAGCAGAGGTATAATGCTTTTTCTTTCAATATGTTGCCTTGTCCTATCATTTTGAGAGTACAAAGTAATATATTATTAGTGGCATCTATGACATGCTGAAATGAAAAATTCAGAAGCCAAAACAATAAAGCATGAAACTAAGCAATGTTCTGAAAATGCAACACTATATTACTTGTCACAGATATTCATGTATTATTAATATTCTACTGTAAATTGCCTTGCTGCCTTCTGTTACATAACTCATTGCCACTTTATCATGACTTGTGGTATGTTCAACTGTACAACAGAGAAAGACAAGGAGAGCTAGAGATCTGCTTCACTGACCATGTAGGATTAAGGGATTAAAAATAAAACTGTTGGTGGCATAACAGTGGGAATCAATTAACAACATTAAATCAAAACTCATTAATGTATATTCTTAAATATAAAAACAAACAGGTAGGTATTGTTTTGTTTTCTTTCTTTCTTTCTTTCTTTCTTTCTTTCTTTCTTTCTTTCTTTCTTTCTTTCTTTCTTTCTTTCTTTCTTCTTCCTTCCTTCCTTCTCTTTCCATTCCATTTTTTTAATTCTGTCCTCATTATCCTTCCACAAAGAGTCAGCTCCATGAGTTAATGACAGAACTTTACCAGCTAGATTCCTCTTATCAGGAACCTGCTCATCCTACCATCTACCTAAGCAATGTTACCTATGCAACACCTTGTGTTCACTATAGAGAAGAAGAGGATGAAGGTAACATGATCTTAGTCTTCCACATACTCACGTATCAACAAGACTGACCCGCTGGAGATGTCTGATCAGATATCCTCCAGTAGGATATGAGGTCATGCCCAAAAGCTCAAAGGTGTCAAAATCAGGGGTAACATTAAAAAGCACCTCTTCTGTCACTGTAAACACCTTACTTAAGGGAACAATGGCTAGGAAGACAGCATAGGCCTTCAAAGAAAACACGGACAAATGATTGCTTATCAAAGGAATAACATGGTACCCTGGGAAGCAGAGTGTGTCATGAATCCTTATAAGTTAGCATATGTTTGAGCAACATACTTATCCACCCCTGCTTATAAGAAAGGAGTATACCTGATAGACCAAGACTCCCCTTTGACCTTAAATTACTATGTTGCAACTACTGTAATTACACTTTGAATAATCAGTTTTGGATTGCATATTTACTGCCCCCAGTTGCAGGGTCTACTAACCATCTTGCACATTCTTTTCTAATTACAACATACTGTATGATGAATTCATCCTGAAAATCCAGATATTAACAAGTATTGTAGACTGTGTGCATGTCATGTGACACTCTTAGTGATCATAGAACATCCTTCAGATGTGCATGAGACACTCTAAGTTCACATGCTCTGCCACAGTTACAGGATTCTTACTGGCTGCTCACATTGTCAACATTTTGAAGAATAAAAGGTAATTTTAAAAATTGCCATGGTCTACATACAGTATGTGTCTAACTGAAGGGCCATTTATGGGTACACAGTATGAGTGACACTTCTTCCATCCTTAGGAGGCCAGAACTGTTCACCTTCATTTTCTAGTTCTCTTAATCCAGGAAGTCATGAGATGACATCCTCATATTCATAAGAAGCCCTATTGCCAGAGGCAGCACCCTCATATCCACAAGAAGCCCCATTATCAGAGGTGGCACCTTTATATATATATATATATATAAGAAGCCATGTTACCAGAGGTGGCACCCTCACATCCATGGGAAGCCCTATTACCAGAGGTGGCACCCTTATATCCATAAGAAGCCCTGTTACCAGAGGTTGCACCATTATATCCATAAGAAGCCCTGTCACCAGAGGTGGCACCCTTATATCTACAAGAATCCCTATTACCAGAGGCAGCACTCTTAGATCAATAAGAAGCCCTATTACCAGAGGTGGCACCCTTATAGCCATAAGAAACTCTGTTACCAGATCTATAAACTTATAGACTTGGGTGATACCCTCTCACAATCTAGTGAACTGTGCATAATGGGTGATGTCAATCTAAACTGGTTGTCTCCCAAGTTAAACAAGCTACGCAATGACATCACTGCTCTAAACTTCACTCAACTTATACTTGAACCCACATGTCCTAATCCCAAAACCACACCCTGCTTGACTGGGAACTAACAACCCACCCGCACCACATCATTAAATCTGGTCTCCTCCCTGATGCCCTTAGTGATCACAACCCCATTTTCATTGTTCATAAAGTCCATCTCCCCAAACCACCCCCTAAAATCATACAGCTCTGGTCCTTTAAATACTTAGACCTTACCCCACTCAGCTCTGCACTTGCTTCCACCGACTGGGCCCCCCTCTCCACTGCCATTTCTGTCGACCAAGACCTTGACTATTTTAAGAATAAATTCATTACCACCTGGAATGCCTTTGCTCCTTTCAGAAGGACCAGAGTCCATAGGCTTCACCTCCCCTGGATCACTCCAAACTACTGGTCTGCATCAGGGAGCGTGACTGGGCCTGGAGAAAACACAAATCTATTAAACATCCAAATGACTACGCCAAGTACAGAATGCTACATAATTCATGTACTAAAGCTACTAGACTGGATAAGTCTGATTATTTCAACTCCTTATTCCTGACTAACTTTAACTGTCCATCTGAATTCTGGAGGGTAGTTCATGCCCTATTCTCTCCCTCCTCTCCCCCTCCCCCTCCAGTTCTCAAAATAAATAACTCCATAGTTTCCAACCCTGGCTCCGTGGCCAATGAATGTAATGCTTACTACACCATTTGCACCACGTCTCTTCTAAATTCCCTCTCCCCTTTCCACCTACTAACTTCAGCCCTTCACCTCAACCAGTGCCTACTCCTCCCCCTTTTTCCTTTTCTACTATCTCCTCTGATGAAGCTCTTAGTGCCCTCGTATCCCACAACCCCTCTAAAGGCTCCTCACCAGATGAGCTAGATCCTAAACTTCTCTTCCTTTCTGCTCCTGCAATTGCTTATCCTATCTCCCTAATCCTTAACCTCTCCTTTATTTCTGCCCAAGTACCCCTCATCCTGGAAACATGCTGTAGTCCTTCCTCTCCACAAGTGTGGTGACATAGCCACTCCTGGCAACTATTGCCCCATTTCCCTCCTTCCTACCCTTGCCAAACTTCAAGAACATTTAGTTCTCTCTGAACTATCATCCTTCCTCTCCGACACCTCCTTCTTCACCTCCTTCCAATCTGGTTTTTGGAAGAACCACTCAACAAGCACCTCCCTCCTCAGGCTTTCTGACTCCATCCATTCAGGGATGGACGATGGCCTGATCACCTCGGCCATCTTTGTTAACCTAGCCAAATCTTTCGACACTGTTTCCCCATCCCCTGCTTCTTGATTCCCTCTCCTCAGCTGGCCTTGCTCCATCAGCCACCCACTGGTTTAAATCCTGCCTGACTGGCAGGACCCAGTTGGTGAGAATCCTTGATTCCATCTCCACTCCACAACCTACCCCATCCTTTTTACTCCAACAGCACTTGGTACTACCTCGAGACTGCTCCTGGTACACTCATGCACTATAATGGTTCTGTTGCATTATTACTGTTTTGTACATTTATATGTTCTTTTGTACGATTTTGGACATGTATTGTAATTTATCCAATGTTCCACTACTGTTTATTGTACAATACCTTGCATTGCCACAGTTGCATAATCTTACAATATTGTATTGTTTGTACTATCCACATACTATTGTAACTGGTCATCCTTCACAACCTATGTAACCCCCTTCCCCAGGTTGCACCGTGAGATGAGCAACTTGCTGTTCAGTGTGCCCTCCTGGTAAAAGATTTCAATAAATAAATAAATAAAATATTTGATATATGTATATGTTGCTTAAATGTTGTGAAATTCATTATGTTTTTTTAATGTGCATAACAGAAATTTCATATCCTTTTTTCTGTTTTAAGGGTTTTATTTCATTTAAGACATACATAGAAGACAAATGGTACGAATACACAGTATTAGTTATTCCTGGTGTACAGCAACATTTATCTTACAAAGATCTGTGCAAGTTGTTATTCTAAAGAATTAGAAATAAAAATATACAAAGATATGTACAATTCTGTATCAGACAAGCTGCATTTTTCATTCACTGCATACAAATAAACATTAAAAGAAAAGACTGTAAACATGCATTATAGAAAAACAGACTTTATCACAATGACTACTGTATAATGCCTCAAATTGTTAAGTATTTTGTAAGCATGGTTAAAGGTACCATTGCTAATTCTTTCCTGAGAGCAGAGTTACTGCAGAGTTACTATCCTACACTTCCTTAAATACAATAGGTTGATTTATCCTCTATGACAATTGATTATTTTTCTAGAAAAATAATCTCTCATAGCTAATGAATTAATTTTGCATAGACTGGTGCCTTTTCATTCATTCATTGTGCTAAAATAGTCTCTCTCTCTTTTCATTTTGCTACAATAGTAGCGGCCAGAAAAAAAATCTCTAAGTATTGTAGAATATTCGTCATTGGCTAATACACCAAATACAAACAATATGGGGTAGTTTTAAGTGAAATACTTGATATTTGTCTGGACATCCCTTTGACTTTGTTCCAAAACACCTTAATCTTGGGATGTTCCCATATCAGATGCAGAACATTTTCAATCTCCTTCCTTTCCTTACTTTGTGAAGTTTGGTGTCCAATAGGTTTGGTGTATGAGTAAAATGAGTGTTCTTTAAGTTGGCATTTGGACTTGAGAGCTTTATGATTTTAAACATCTCAACCCAGTTCACCTCTGTTATATTGCACATAAGTTGACTTCTGGAAATAGAAGGGATGTGGAGGAAACTGTGGGTACCACAATGAGAGTGCACCCTTTTCCTTCCCCTCCCCTCTCCTTTCCTTCCCTCAGTCATCATAGATGCTAGGTTGCCTCTGTATCCCTATGTTAAACAAAAGGGGTTCTACCAAGTACGTGAATACCACAGTCACCAACCTGTTAGGATCAAAGGCATCTTCTGAAATGGGGCATCAGAAGCCCCTTACAGTGATCATTATTTCTCCCTATTCCTGTGCGACATAATTTAGTCTCCATTTCAGTGTAACAAAAATCAAATTCATCAGCAGTGCATGAGTTGACAGTGATTGAAAGGAGTGAACTCATATGATAAAGTAGTATAGGCTTATACATGGTTAGCAATTTGGGCTCCAAAAGATGTGGTAAGGGTTAACAAGTGTTGTCTTTCTTTACCCAGGTGTCTAGGACAAAACAGGATAGCTTTGGTCTTCTTGGCATTCAGGACCAATTTATTGGCAGAGAACCACTTTCTCAATTTCAGGAAGTTGCCAGTAAGCTGACTGCTGATAAGGCTGACATCACTAGAGCATCTTTAAAGCATGGCATCATCAGCTTGAAGCTTTAAGCTATCCCCACAGCACTTACTGGGCATATCATTGACAAAGAGGGAGAAAAGCATAGGACCCAAAATGGAGCCCTGTGGGACACCATCAGTAATTGGTATGGTGTTTTGGTCTTTTTTTTTTGCATTATTTGTTTTTCCGCCCCCTGTACCAGAGCCGATCACTCCTTCTGGCCCCTCAGAGGATCTTCCCAGCCTGGCAGTCTCCTGATCCCAATGCCCTACATTTTCAGCCTACGCAGGTATCCCTGATGTATCCCTTCATTGGGAGGGTCCCTTATTTATGTGAGGGATGAGTCTTCTGGCCATACTTCATGACCCTGGGTGCTGCTGAGTAGCAGATGGAGGTCTGGGAGCCCAGAGCTGAAGATCCAGGGAAGCCATCACCCGATCAGCCCTGGTACCGTTTTTCCATTTTTTCTCCAGAGGAGCGACGTGCCACTGATGTCACGGCAAGTGCCAGACATCCATCTTTCCACAGACATCGTGGGTCAGACATCATACTGTACCCCCATCCTCTGGTAGGGGTCAGCAGACACCGAACTGCATCCTCACCCTCTGCCTGGAGAAAGCAAGCCATCAGTGGATGCTCCTTCCTTCCTTCCTTCTCCCTCCAGCCGGCCCTCCAGTGACCCGAGTCCATTCCAAAACCTGGGTCACCAGTGTCTCAGATGGAAATCCAACTGTTGTGCTGATGGGCCAGCCCTTTTGGTGTTTTGGTGGACTGCACACCCTTTCATCTCACCTGCTGAGACCTGTTAGTCACGTAATGCTAGAACCACCAGCAGGACGGACTGTTAAAGCCAAACAGCTTTAGTTTTGCTAACAGAAGACTGTGTTTAACTAGATTGAAGGCCTTTGTGAGGTTTATGATGATCACACCAGTCAGCTTCCCTTTGCCCTTGGCATCCATTATGTCTGTTGTCAGTCTAACCAAGGCAGTGTTTGTTTCCTGATGTTTTCTGAAACCATACTGCCTATAAGTCAGCAGATATCTCTGTCCAAAATAGTCTTGGTGCTGATAACACAATAATCTTGCCTGTATTTTGGCAAGGGATATGAGGATGGAGATGGGGTAGTAATTTTCCGTAGGCTTTTTGGGGCCACCCTTGTGCACTGTTATCACAAGGGCAATTTTCTAACTTTCAGGAACTCTCCACCCTATTAGTGATTTGTTAAAAAGCATAGTAATTGGGGTGATAATAACGGGGTAGCCATTTTTAATAGCTTCTGCTCAAGTTTACTGAACCCCTTTGAACCTTCCACCTTTAGTTGTCTAAGAAGAATCAACACTTCCTTCCTAATAATCAAGCAAAAATGGAATTCAGGAGGTTGGCTCTCCGTGTCAGGTAGAGCATGGGTGTGGGGGAAGGCCTAAAGGATGGAGGTTTAAATCTATCTAGGACAGTGAAAAATTTATTGAAGACACTGGCAATCACTAGTGGCTCACTAAAGAGCTTTCCATCCATTCCAAATAGTTGGCATGACCCATTAGAAGAGCGTTGATGTATGTCCAGAACTTGTTGGAGTCTGATACGTTTTCATCTTGTAGGTGTGTTAAGTGTTTCCTTTTGACAGCTTTGAGGTCTTTTTTTGAAAATGTTCCTGAGTTCTCTATACTTAGTCCAATCAGGCATGAAGCCAGAGGTTCTTAAGAGCACCCATACCTTATCCCTCAGCTTCAATAGTTTCCTTAGTTCATGGTCCAGCCATTTCAAGTGCTGACCTTTTACCCTGATCTGCTTAAATGTGGCATGCAAGTTGGCAGTGGAGAGGAATTTGTTAATAAAGAAGTAAAGAGCAGAGGCAATGTCTAAGATCTCTACGAGGGGCTCAGTGTATGCCTGAGAGGGTTGAAAGAAAGGAGCCAACATCAAATTTAGAAGAATACAGGCCAGGATATTCTTAGGTGGAGGCTTGGGAATGTTGTTTTTCCACATACAAAAAGCTAGGAAGTGGTCAGTAAGAGAATCTACAAAAATGTTTTCAGCTCTAATGCTATCTGGTTTGGTAACCATAGCCCAGTCAAGTAGTGCATGGTTACCAGTTTGGAGGTATAACCTGGTAGGCTCACTGGTGATTTGGGTGAGTTGGGCCTTGAGTACGGCAGACTTGGGTCCTCCTCCCAGGTAAGAAGTCCAATTTATATTGAAGTCCTTGAAGGGGATTAATTCCTTAGAGATGGCTTTAGTGAGAGTATCAAGAGCAGAGGTCATCACCCGGGGGGGTTATAGATACAACCCATATAGAGAGGTTTAGTGCCCCAAGAAGAATTTTGATAATTATAACCTCACATTCTGACCCTTCTAGGGCAGAGATAACTACCAGAGATGTATTAGGTATGGATCTGATATAAAGGAGGACACCCCACCCTTCTCATTAACCCTATCATTCCTAAATGTGGTGAACACAGGGAACACAGCCTCCTGGGGGAACTCTGAAGGCTATAGCCAGGTGTCAGATATGGCTACTATGTCAGCAGCACACAAGTCAGTCCAGCCTTCAAGCTTTTGGTGCTTAAGCCAAAGGCTATTGACATTCATGTGATCAAGTTTCAAGTAGAGATGCATCAAATTTAAATTCGACACTTTGTGTTGTCACTCCGCTACGTGAAGTGCCAATGCAAAAGGCTCACTTCACCTTGTAATTATTACCTTGCGTTGTCATTCCACCTTAACGTGAAGTAAGGCAAAATGGCAATATTGGCAGCCCTTCACACACACTGTAACCAAAATTAATGTGCATCCCCCAAATGCTCATGTCTTGTGTCCAGAAAACTCTGCAGTGCTGACAAAGTGAAATGAGAGCACAAGAAATGTGAAGTCTTCCAGAATTGATGGAGCACTCAGTCATGTGTGCAGTGGTCACACACAGTCACCAGAACTAATGTGCATCCTCAAAATGCTACTGTCTTGTGCCCAGAAAATTACCCAGTGTTGACGAAGTGAAATGAGACGGTAACAAAAAATGCAAAGTCTCCCAGAATTAATGGTGCAATTCATCATGTGTGCAGTGGTCACACACAGACACCAGAATTAATGTGCATCCCAAAAATGCTACTGCCTTATGTCCAGAAAATTCCCCAGTGCTGACGAAGTTAAAAGAGAGCGTAACAAGAAATGCAAAGTCTCAAAGAATTAATGGTGTACTACAAACACATAGACAGATTAAGATTGTGCTGCGCACTCAAGAGGTGCAGACGCAAAGGCACAACAACACCTAACTAGTGCCCACAAGTCACAAATCCAAATCTGGAAAAGAATACCTTTTGTCGGTTGTGGGGGGGTAGTGCACAGCAGTAACAGTCCCCTACCAGTAAAGGTACCACAAAGCAGTATAAAAAATTCATGCAGGTGCAGAGGATAGCAGGTTCACACTGCTGCAATTACTCTGTGGCATAGTAAAAGGTATCTGATTTAATGGCATGCATCGCACACACACTCACACACTCACACACACAACAAGTAATGCGTAGCTAATTGAAAACCTTTAGTAATATAACCAAATGTTTTAAACAAACTGAAGTTAATCACTGCTGCACTACAACAATCAGCAAAAAAAGCCAAGAATTACTTAAAATATTACTGTGTGTACATTATCACAGTTGTACAAGAAAAATATAACTAAAACAGAAAGACTGCCTTTTTCTTCCAGTTAATCTATCTACACCACAGATACGCCCCTTCCCAAAGCACACTTCACAGTGCACAGACTGACTGTTCTAAATTAACATTCAAAATCCACACACAAACACTAAACACTCGATGATATGAGCAAAGGAGGGTTTCCTATACTCGATGTAGTAAATTGTGAGCAGTAAAAACAGCTCAAAAAGACTTTAACAGCTCTTAGAAGATTTGAACCGCAGAGCTCTGAGAGGAAACTGTCTTCATGTTCCACTACACACAAACTACACAGAACTGAGACTGTGCAGAACAAGCTAGAGTCCATGTGACCTGCAATCCCATAAAGCACTGCAAAATTCGCTGTTGCAGCTCAAAAACAAGGCAAAGTGAGGCGACGTACATTGATTTCTATGTTCTTCGCCTTAAAACTGGTGGAGAAGTGGTTTGGGAAAGACAGACTATCACAAAGTCATTGTTTCCAATGGACTTCGCATCCCCATTATACTAACATACTAACAGTCTGCTCGAACCTCAGATCCCTAGTTGGGTGCCGAGGCACTCCCCCCCCCATTGTGTTCCAGAAACCCCAATCATCCATCCCCAACCCCCTGGGACAGGCCATCATCTGATACATCCACTTTCTATGTCTGTCCCACCCTCTCTTGAAGCCCTCCACTGTGGATCTCTGAACCAGCTCGCCAGGCAGTGCATTCCAAGGGTCCACCACCCTCTCAGTGAAAAACCTCCTCCTCTTTCCCTCTCACCCTTCCACCTTCCAACTTCAAACCATGCCCTCTGGTGATACCTCCCTGCTTTAGTCTAAAGATCCCCTCCATGTTTACCCTATTTATTCCCTTGAGGTACTTGTAGACCTCAGTCATGCCCCCCTTGTCTCTCCTCTCCTCCAATGAAAACAGGCAGAGCTCCTCAAGTCTGTCCTTTATCGTCAAATCCCTAGCCCTCAGTATCATCTTAGTTGCCCTCTTTGTACCTCTCCAGTAGCTGTATGTCCCTCTTCAAGTGTGGTCTCAGTACTGAACACAGTACTCAAGGTGTGGTCTAACCAGTCGATTGTACAGTGGCAGAATCACTTCCTTGCTCCTAGAGGTCATCCCCCTTACGATGCATCCCAACATCCTGTTTGCCTTGCTAGCCACTCTCCTGCACTGCTCAGAGTTTTTTTCATACATGCATCCACCATGACCCCTAGGTCTTTTTCCCCTATTGAGGCCTCCAGTGCCTACCCTCCCAGAGTGTACCTGTGTTTAGGGTTTCCCCACCCAAGATGTAGCACCTTGCACTTGGTGATATTGAAATTTAATTTCCATGTGTGAGCCCAGCTTTCCAGGGTGTCCAGGTCCCCTTGCAGGGCCAACCTCCCCTCTTCTCCCTCAATTACTGCTCCCATCTTGGAGTCATCAGTGAAGAGACTCATTTTACACCCTATACCCTTCCTGATGTCCGATATGTATGCATTAAACAGGATCGGACCCAGGACCGAGCCCTGCGGTAGCCCACTACCAACCTCTCTAGGGTTCGAGAGCTCCCCACAGACCACTACTTTCTGGGTGCGTCCAGCTAGCCAGTTTTCAATCCATCTGACCATCAAAGGGCCTACCCTATCAGTTTCTCCACCAGACCATTGTGGGGGACAGAGTCAAACACCTTGCTGTAGTCCAAGAATAATACATCCACAGGCTTTCCCCTGTCCAGTTCTGATGTTACCCATTCGTAGAACTCCACAAGATTGGTTTGACATGATCTACCTGGCACAAACCCATGTTGCCGACTATCCAGACCTCTCACCTCCTCCAAGTATACCCCCAATCGTTCCTTTAGTATACTCTCCATTAATTTTCCCACCACTGAGGTCAAACTGATGGGTCTATAGTTACCTGGTACTTCCCTCGACCCCCCTTTATGGATTGGCACCACATGTGCCTCTTGCCAATCCCTAGGTACCCTCCCTGTCTCAAGTGACCGGTTGAAGAGCTCCACTAGGGGTGCAGCCAGTATGTCTGGCAATCCCCCCAGTACTCTTGGATGAATACCATCCATCCCAGGAGATTTGTCTTTCTTTAGGGCCTTGAGGGCTAACCACACCCTTTTGGCGGAGATAGCATCATCCGTCCCCTCCACCTTACTGGCCTTTTCATCCTTATCCTGATGTGACACCCCTGGGGTACCTCTCCGTCCCTCTTGCTCCATTTCTGTTGCTCCCCTGATCCCACTCACTGCCGCTTCTATCCCCATCATGCCTTGCTTTGTAGATATCCCATCCCCCTCCCTAGTGAACACAGAGGGTAAAGTACTCGTAAATACCTCTGCCTGGTCCATCCCTTCCACCCACCCTCCTTCTGATCTCAATCTGCTGAGATGGCCCTTAGTTTTTCTCTGCTCCCCAATGTACCGAAGAACCCCTTTCCCCTCCATGTATCCCTGTGCCAGCCGCTGCCTTACTGGACTTTGCCCCTCACCATCCGGTGACTTTTCTAGATGCAAGATGGTACATTTCCTTATCCCTATCCCCTCTTGTTGTTTTATATTTTTTGTAGGCCGCCTTCTTTTCTCTGACCGCTACTTGAACCTCACTGGACCACCAGCATGGCTTATGTGACCTTCTTCCCTTACGTTTCACTTTAGCGCAGGTCCTGACTGCCTCATGAAGTCCCCGGTTTATGACCTCCCATCTTCTTTCCACATTTGTCATTGATGTAATCCCCTTCAAGTGATCCTTGAGAATATTTCCCATGCCCACAAAGTCTGCACCCCTGAAGTCCATTGCCAGCTTCCTAGATCTCACCCCCCCTTCCCACATGCTTATTTGAAACCAGACAGTATTGTGGTCGCTCCCAGTCAGGGGATCCTCTACAACCAGGTCCCTTACCAGATCCCCATCTGCCAGAACCACGTCCAGCACATGCCCCTCCCTTGTGGGCTCTATCACATGCTGTGTTAAGAACACATCCTGGAAGCTGTCCAGCAGCCTCTGCTCCTTGGCCACCTAAGAGGACATGGTTCCCCAGTTTGTACCTGGCACATTAAGGTCCCCCATCAACACCACTCCTTCTCCTTTTGGTCCACACTGGGCAATGATGTTGTCCAGCAAACCATCCTCCAGAACATCACCCATCCCGGAGGGCCTATATACTACACCCAGCTTGACCTTATCTCCTGCTGGGGATCGTAAGGTGACTCATAAGGCCTCCACGTTTCCCTCTGCCTCTTCTACCCTAGCAATTTCTCTGTCATCTCTAATGAACATAGCCACTCCACCCCCTCTGCCCTCCTTTCTATCCTTCCTAAGCATAGTGTACCTCTGCACGTTTAGGTCCCAGTCATGGTTTTTGTTGGCCCACGTCTCCATGACCGCCACCACATCCCCCCCCCAAACAGCATGGCCTGGAACTCTGGCAACTTGTTTCCCAAGCTCCTGGCATTTACTAACACCAACCTCACACCCTTATCCCTGATCCCTTTGCCCCCCAGGTTCCTTATACTTCCATCCTCCCTCTGCTCCTCCTGAAACCTCCACCCCAGTCTGTTTCCCTCCCTTGGGTTTGAAGGCTACACCTCATTTGGAGGAGAGGGCTCTGGTCAGCCCCTCCTTATCCCTTCCCCTCACAAGTTTAAACCCCACCTTTCTTGAATGTAGTCACATCCCCATTTAAGGACTTCCTTCCCAATGGGGCAAGATGAAGCCTGTCCTTGGCATACAGTCCCTATCCTCCCAAACTCCTTTCCAGTTCCTACACTTAACCCACTCTCTTCACCCCACTTCCTGAGCCAGTCATTAAGCTCTGTGATCTTCATTTTTTTCTCCACTGAGGCCTTTGGTACTGGCAATATCTCCGAAAAAGAAATGTTGCATCCAATATCCCGACAGACTCTGGCAAGTTCTTGGAACCTTGCTTGGATTTTCAAAATGCTATTTCCCTCTAGATCGTTAGTTCCCAAATGCATCAGGAAATCCGGTTTTTCTCCACAATCCCTAACCAGTTCGTACACCATGAACTTTGGTCTGTGCACTGTCAGCCCAGAGATACTCACTACCTTCACCTGGCTATGGCATCCACCCCGCTGTCCCTCCAACTGGATATCCCTAATCATCGAGTCTCCCAATAACAGAACCTTAACACCGCCATCATCCTTATGGTCACCTCCACTATGCACTCTCAGCTTCCCATCCCCCCCTTTATTCATGATCTCAATTCCATAGGAGTCTTCCTGCCTTATTAGAGACCCCCTTGTCACCCTCCCCTTTCTGCCCCCCTCGTTAGTTTGCCCATTAACATGAGCCCCTCTGAATAGGTGTCCCCTTTAACCCTCTCTTATCCAAACCATTTATCCTGGCCCTGTTGGTTGTCCCTTCCCCCACACCGCCATCCTCCCCCCTTGTAATAGTACCCCTACCTCCAGAGGCTCTCTGTGGGTCCCCTTTAGCTAGGGCCCCATCCTTGGTACTGACCCCCCTGCCGAAGGGGGGCTCCTCCCCCACCTCCTTGTCTCCCAGTTTCTCTCCAGTCATGCTCTCCTCCCTCATGTCTGCAATATGTTGCATCTCCCCCATCTGCTTAACATTTATGTTTCCCCTCTCCTTCTGGGACTATTTCTATCCTTTCCATTGCCGGTCTGTGATGCCCTATGGGTATCCAACTCCCTCCACCTGACCTCTGTATCAGTTTCCTCATTTCCACCAGCCCCTTCCTCCCCCTCTAGGTTGCTTAGTAGCTCATATTTATTGTGACACTCTATGTCAGCCTCCATCAAGTAACCCGAGTTTCCCCTGACTGCACCTCTAAACTGCCCCTCTTCCTCCCCTCTTGCTCTGTTCTCCTTAGGAGCTCCCTTCCCACAGTATGCTGTTTTAGGCTTCCCCACAACTGCCCCTCCCTTCTCAATGTCTGCTCTACTAGGCTTCCCCACAACAGCCCCTCCTGACTCTTCTCTCTCCACTCTCTTTGTATTCGGAATGTTCACCCCGTACACTTTCCCCTTAGCGTCAACATCCCTATCTAAGGGTCCTCTGTCCCTAATATCCCTCCTCCTGCTTGCTGTAACATAACGTCCTGTAATTTCAGAGTGTTGCCCCAGTCTCCCCTCAGCCCCACCCTTCTGCTGCCCATATCCACACCCCTTATCCTTGGACATCCTCCCCAACTCCCCCAGCTTACTCCTTAACCAATATATTTCACTCCTGATACATGATAGCTGTCTACAGAGTGGGCAGCCTCCCTCTCTCCAGGCCCAATTGAGAATTATTGCCATCCTACAGCCTGTGCAGCCTACAACCCTTCCGAAGATGCCTGCCATGGTGGAATATGGCCACCCTGTTTGTCCCCCTCTGTTTATAATGGCATACACCCCTTTTCTCAGTCCCTTCCCCCTGGAATACAGTTTCTCTCTATACTGACTGCAGTTATTTACAAACCCAATTTCAACCCCACCAATAAAGTTCCCAAGTCTCACAAACACATACAGTCCAGTGTGTGTCCAGTCCCACTAACAGAGTGTGTATGCAGACGCCAGGTAACGTATGATGTCATAGGGCCCACCAGTTCCCTGTTGCTTCAAATTTCAGTCCCAAACAGAAATATACAGCCCTTCAATCCCAACCCCAGTGGCTTTTCAGTATTTAAGAAAGCCTACAAAACAGGGTGGGTGGGAGGCTCTACCAACACCAGGCAAACATCACATTAAATTTCACTCTAATTATTACTGCCAAACAAGTGTTCCCAAGCCCCAAAAGTTACAATATCACAGCCCAAGTAACAGTTCTAACTCAAAGTAGTAATTTTTAACACACAGAACTAATTTCACGTACAAAACTATTCAAATATTTCAGTTAAAACAGAATATAAATCCAGACCTCTGCCCTTACCAGCCTCCTGCTTATGTTCCCAAGTGAACAATGAAAGACAAGCTGATTCTTGTTAATTTCCCCTTCCCCTAACACCAGGCAAACATCACATTTAAATTTCAATCTAATTATCACTGCCAAACAAGTGTTCCCAAGCCCCAAAAGTTACAATATCCCATCCCAAGTAACAGTTCTAACTCAAAGTAGTAATTTTTAACACACAGAACTAATTTCACGTACAAAACTATTCAAATAGTTCAGTTAAAACAGGATATAAACCCAGACCTCTGTCCTTACCAGCCTCCTGCTTATGTTCCCACGTGAACGCGAAGTACTCCACTTCGCGTTGTGAGTACTTCACGGATTCCACATTACTCTGCAAATCACTTTGCAGAGAGAATTTCAGCCATTTCGCCCACCACTAGTTTCAAGTCATGAGTTTTGGACCAAGATGCATCTAATAGGGATAAACTCCTATAATTAGAGGGGAAAGGGCCTGGGTTTTGTTGTTTATCTCCAGACAGAACCAGCAGGAGGAATGGAAGGATCCTAATTAGAGGATCAGGGGTTAGCAATATAGGTCTCTTCACTGCTTTCTGCAGGAAGTAGAACACTTAATAACAATGTTCTGTCTGTGCAGTCCATGGAGTACCAGCAAGAAAAGGTAAAAATCATGGGCAACAGAGAGTAAAGGCAGACAGAGAGGCTGCATACTTGGGTACACACCCTGAGGTAAATCTAGAGCAAGGATGGTCTTGTCCAAGCCAAGAACTATAAGCATGTTCAGAACCGCAACAATCAACCCTCAGGGATATCACTGGGAGAGGAGAAACATTAGCTACCTAAGGAAAGGGGAGGAGGGTAGAGACGCTCTCACTCCACCCAGATAGGGTGCACTAGACTCAAATGGAATCAAGTCGTACAATGAAAAGTGAGCTCCACCCAATCAGAGTGTAAGATTGTATTTTTGCAGTGCAGAGCTGAGGTTCTAAAAACACTCAGAACCAAGAGAGGGTGCATAGCAGTTATCAAATAAATCAGGTCACAAAATTGGAGGTTCCCACCACCACTGTAGGCTATAGGTTAAACTCAAACATAAATGCAGTGATAGAGATTGCTAAACACACTCCACCCAGATAGGATGCAAGGTAAGTCCTAATAAATGCAGGTCTAAAGATTATTACAGAACCATACAACAGATAACCTAGATCATAAAAGGAGATTACTAAATACACACCACCCAGATAGGGTGTAAGAAACGGTGTAATGAAATACAGAACTACAGCTATCAACCCTATAGAGAAACTAAACAGCTGAACACCTGGAGAAATGTTAGCAGTGGTTCTGACTAGAGACTGCAAACACATGATTGTAGAGCAATGAGACTAAGGGCATTGCTAAGGTGCTGGGGGGGGCTTAGAAACAGCTATTGAGCCATACCTGGTGATAGTAAGCAATATGTGAAAACCCCAAAATAGGATATAGCTCAGCAAGTAATTTTCTGCCTGACATTAGAAGCTCAGAGTTCCTGGCTGCTGGCTGCCTTCTCTGGCTGACTCCCAGATGATGTGCTTTGCACTGTGGTCCTTTGTGACAGGGTGAGCCCTGTCTGGGGTGGATGTCCATGTGTGGGGTGTCCTGGCCCCTTCATTCCCTTTGCTCTTTGTTTCTGTGGGATGGCCGCTAAAGCTGGGAATTAAAATAAATGCGGTTGCTGTCTATTTTAGGATGTCACATTTAACAATTTAATGGAACTAAAAAGAAAAGATATGATGAGTTCCAAGGGCTGGCAGCCCACGGAATGAGTCTATTTATGGTATTTTCAAGTGGTGATGTCACAGATGAGGGAGGGGCTTAGCCTCATTATGACTAATTTTATATTCAGATTGTGATAAAAACTCCTTAACATAAAACCCCTTTAACCAAGAATAGACAAGTTGAGTCTAGGCTAGGTGGACCTCAGAAGCGTATATTTGTTTCCACACTGTTCTATTTGCAAAGACCTCAGGAATTTTCAAAATTAGAGAGGTTACTGGATATTGGACATTGAATAACCTTTTGGTTTCTGTATGTTTATTATTTTTATTTTTTTATTTTCTGATTTGAATAAAATAACGCACGTTTGCTTTTTTATGCAACTGGCTTCTGGTTTGTTGTGTCTGTTTTATCCCACATCTTCATGTCCTTCACACTCCAGACTGCTCTGCAGGGGACTGCTAGATGGGAGTCAGATTAAGAGAAGAAGAGTCCCTCCCACAAACAGCCTGATTAGGTATTGTGTCTTGTTATTGAAGTCTCGAGAAGGTCAAGAATCATTACAGCAGTGAGTTGGGGGGGGGGGGAGACAGTTCTGGGTGACCAAGACCCCTCATGACCCAAATTTATCCATTGAAGAAATTGTGTAGAATATTTATGAATATAAAGTTTTTAGTAGAAATAATTGCCAATAACATATGTCTATAAAATGAAAATGGATGAAATGTTTGACACGTGATACATATATGTTGTCAGCAGAGGAGGGCCTTGTGGCCCATCTAGTCTGCCCTATCTCTCGTTCTGTTGCTTAAGGTTCCCTAGATTCTATGACAAGTTACCTCCCTTTCACCCTACCTTGATAATTCCCATGTGCCTATCCCACACATTCTTGAATCCCTGAACCGTGGCCACCCCCACCACTTCCTGGGCGAGACTGCTCCATCTTGCCACCACTCATTCAGTGGAGTAGAATTTCCTCAAGTTCTCCCTAAATTTTCCCCCTTTAAGTCTCATGCTGTGTCCCATTGTTCTGCTATTTCCCTTCATGTGAAAGATTCTCCCCTCTGGTACCCTGTTGATCCCCTTCAGATACTTAAAGGTCTCTATCATGTCACCCTTCTCTCTTGTCTCCTTCAGAGAGTACATATTGAGAGCTCTGAGTCTCTCCTCATATGACTCATGCTACATCCTGGACACCATTTTTGTCACCCTCCTTTGTACCGTCTCCATCCTGTCTAAGACGTTTTGGAGATGGGGCCTCCAGAACTGAACATAGTGCTCCAGATGAGGCCCTACTAGAGAGTTGTACAATGGTACCACCACTTCCCTCCTTCTACTTGTTATACCCTTTCCTATGCATCCTAGTATTCTGTTAGCCCCTGAGGAGTGGACCCTTTGTGATCTCTGGCCACTGGTACCCACACCCCTGGACCAGGTCTGGCATGCAGATTTATACACCTCATACACACAGGGCCAGCCTTTCATCGCTCCACACCCCATTGAAGGCACCTCTCATGACCGGGGGTGCAGGGTGCGGCCATCAACTGCCGAGATCACCCCACTATTTTCCGCATTACTTTTTCTCTCAGGGAGCTAGATGTGCAGTGGTGTCAGAGCATGTCTGTGCTGACGCCCACCGCACTCCCCCCCCCTTGCTAGGCACGCAACTGTAGTTAGGCTGGCCTCCAACAGTTGCCGCTGCAGTGCAGTACATTGCCATTACCCTCCCCAGAAGAAGGAGAGCAGTCATGGGACGCTTAATCCTTCCTTTCCCCTGCCAGCCCCCAGCGGCACAAGTCCGTTCCCAAACCTGGGTCACCGGCATGACACAAGGTGTGGCGTCCGGTGCCTCAATCCTCAGCGCCACCGGGCTGGCACCGTTTAGCCTTTCTGACTGCTTTGTCACACTATTTTGCCACTTTGAGGTTGTCCTCTATGACTACCCCTAGATCCCTTTCCTCTTCAGTGGCATCCAGTGTTACCCCATCTAGTTCATACTTGACCCTAGGATTCCCACTCCTCAGGTACATAACCCTGCACTTGTTTGCACTGAAACCCAACTGCAATTCCTTGGACCAGTTTTCTAGCCTCTTCAGATCTCTTCTCATTTATTCTATACCTTCCTGCGTAGCTACCCTATTACACAGCTCTGTGTTGTCCACAAACAGGCTAACCCTCCCTTCTAGACCCTCTGCAATATCGCTTATGAAGACACTGAAGAGCATTCATCCCAGCACTGATCCCTGGGGTACACCACTTGTTACCTATCCCTCCCGTGAGCTAATCACATTTATGACCACTCTTTGTGTTCTGTTACTCAACCAGTTTCTAACCCATGTGACTACCTCTGTCCCTACCTCCAGATTTGCCAGCTTGTGAATTAGTCTCCTGTTTGGGACTGCGTTGAAGGTCTTCCTAAAGTCTAGGTAGGCCACATCTACCACTCTGTCTTGGTCTATTTCCTTCATCACCCACTCGAAGAAATCAATCAAGCTGGTCTGGCATGACCTCCCTGCTGTGAATCCATGTTGCCTTTGGTCCAGCAGCCCCCTTGTCTCTAGGTATTCCACAATCCTGTCCTTAAGCAGGGTTTCCATCATTTTACCTACTATTGAGGTCAAATTGACAGGGTGGTAGTTTCCTGTTTCTTCCTTGCTACCACTTTTGTGCAGGGCTACCACTTGTGCCCACCATCACTCCTCTGGAACCACACCTGTTTCTAGTGATCCACTGAACAGCTTAGCCAGAGGTTTAGCCAGTTCCTCCCTGAGCTCCTTTAGGATCCTTGGGTTTATCCCATCCGGCCCCATATTTTTATCCACCCTAAGCCATTCTAGTGCTTATTTTACACTGACCTCTGAAAAGGTTTAATGTCCACCCCTTCTCCCTGTTTGCTCTTCTACATTAATGGGGGACTGTCCTCATTGTCTTCTTCTGTGAATACAGAGCAGAAGTATTTGTTGAAGATGGTCACCTTGTCAGTGTCTTTCTCCACTGCCCTGCCGCCCTCTTCTCTAACTATCACAATCCCCCCCATCTTCCTCTTGCTACTATACCTAAAGAATGCCTTCTCTCCTTCCTTCACCAATTTAGCTAGCTTTTCCACAATTTTGGCCTTTGCTGCCCTTACTGCCTTGTTCACTTCCCTTCATTTTTCCAACTATTCTTGCCTGTCCTCCTTGCTTTGCCTGGTTAAACAATTGCAACTGGTTAAACAATTGCTTTGTGTTGCCTTGTACCTCAGAAATGCCATATTTTTTCCTCTTACTACCTCTGCTACTCCCCTCAAGAACCACAGTGATTTCCTCTTTCTTTTGCTCTTGCTGCAGGGCCTGGTGCAATAGTTTGCTACTAGGTGCAGGGCTTCTCTTATCTTATCCCACTGTTCCATCACTCCCCTTATGTCATCTTATCCCTGCGTAGCCTTCCTGAATTTGTCCTTCATCTTACCGAAGTCCTTCCTCCTGAAATCCAGGTTTCTAGTCCTTGTGTGGCTAGCCTTCTGTGATGTCCTTATGGTGAACCCTACAGCTCGATGGTCACTAGTACCTAGGTTCTCTCCCACTGTGATTTCCATTATCCTGTCCCCATTGCATAGCACAAGATCCAGAATTGCATTCTCCCTTGTAGGCTCCCTCACTAGCTGTGTGAGACCCACTTTTTGCAGGAATCCCTTAATCCTGGCTGAGGCTGCTGCTGGGATGCTCCAGTCTACATCTGTCAAGTTGAAGCCACCCATCAGCATCAATTCAACCTTTGTTGCCATATTCTCTATAGTCTACAGCAGTTCTTTGTCTACATCCTCAGCCTGCTCTGGGGACTTGTATATCACTCCCTTTCTAAGTACTGTTCCCCTTCCCACCTCCAGGGTTACCCACAGCACCTCTACTTTTCCCCCCTGTCTTGTGGGACTATTACTTTTATCCATTCCCCGACATACAATGCTAACCCTCCCACTGTTTGCCTTCCCTGTCCCATCTGTGCAGTGTGTACTCTGGAATGGCTAGCTCCCAGGCATGGTTGCTATTGCACCAGTTTCCTGTGACTGCCATGATATCCAGGTCCTCAGAGGCCATTAATGCCACAAATACAGGTATTTAGTTACCCAGGCTATGGGCATTGATGCACATAGCCTTCCAATCTTGACCCCCCCTTCTGCTATAACCCCAGTTGCATACCCCCTTTTCTGTGTCTGCCCCTTCTGTACTTTACCTGAGGCCCCTCCTTTTTTACCTATGGCCACCCCTTGCTCGTGGCCATGCCTGTTTCCTTTAGTCTGATGTTGGGGGGTTCCCTTCTGTTTTCCAATCCCCTTACCTTTGTATCTTTCTGCTGTGTCCTCATTCAGGTCTTCTTCCCTGTGCTGGAGACTTCCTAGTTTAAACCCTCCAAGAAGACCTCCAACTTCCACCTTAGTGCCCTCAGTCCTTCTCTGGTGAGGTGTAGACTATCATGCTTGAAGACCTTCCTATCCCAGAAGATTCCCTGGTCTCCAGTGTAGTGCATCCTGTTGTCTGCACACCAGCCCTGGAACCACCAGTTGAATTTCCTAATCTCTTCATTCTTGATCTTGTACTCACTTCTGCCATTCCTTCAAACTAACAACACCTCTGAGAAGGCCAGATATGTTGTGTACTCCTTTTGGCTCTCCCCCAGGGTCTTCATGTCTGTCTTGGCTTCTTCCACAATCCTATATGCTATGTCATTTGTCCTAAGGTGGACAGTGATCCTTGTGAAATACTGATCTCTTCTCACCAGCTGTCCTACTCTGTCCTTAGCTCTAATGGAGATGCTCCTGGCATGAATTTCACCATGGTTTCAGTTCCCTTCTCACTGATGGACAGTGCCTCCACTTCTCACAACATAGAGTCTCCCATGACCAGAATCCTTCTGTTGCTATGTGCATTCTTCCTCTCCTTCCTTGTACCTCCTTCCTGCTTCCCTGAATCAGGTTATTCATGCTCAGTTTTTCCTTCTTCCTCACCTGGGATCTGTCCCACGGCATGGGGGGCTGAAACAATTCTGTACGTGGGTGACATGTGGCTGATGGTGCCCCATTTTAGCTCTAGGTGCCTTGCTGCCCCCTCCCACTACCTTCCATCCCCCAAGACCCATGGACCTTTGGGGGATGGTAAGGGGGTTGGTGGGCCTCAAAAATTCAGTCTCTTCTGCAGCTCTGCAGCCTCATGATCTCTCCTCTTGCCTGCCATAGCTCTCTCTGTAGTTCAGTTTCAGCAGCCAGCATTGCCTTTTGCCACAGTCCATCATACATTATCTTTCATATTTACAACAAAAAATTATACAGGGATTACAACCAGCTGTCCAGGTGTGACTATTCCTCCCCACCTAGACTGAATTTGGGGGTCTCTATCCCCTGCATGGGATGAGCTTCCCAAATCAGTTCACTCCTCATACACCATGGACAATTCATCTGAGTTCTGACTGGTCGCACTGGCCCTATGTCGAATGGTCATATCATATCCTTGCAAAACAAGACTCCATCTTAGTAATTGACCATTGTTTTTCCCCATCTGCATCAGCCAAACTAGGGGGTTGTGGTCAGTCCGCACCACAAAATGCTGCCCATGCAAGTATGGCTCCAATTTCTTTAGGGCCCATACTATGGCAAGACACTCCTTTTCTACCGTGGAGTATGACTGCTCTCTGGGAAGCAATGTTTTACTCAGGTAGGCTAAGGGATGGTCCCTCTCTTTGCTGGATGTCTGGCTCAGTACTGCCCCAATATCCACATCTGTGGCATCAGCCTGAACTATAAAGGTTTTACTATAGTCAGGACTTGTCAAAACAGAAGCACTGCACAGTGCCTCCTTTAGTTTGGAAAAGGCTTCCTCACAGGCTGGGCCCCAGGTAATTTTCTTGGGCATCCATTTCATTGTCAGGTCAGATAGGGGAGCAGCCAGGGCACTGTAATTGGGTACACATTTTCTATAGTACCCTGCTGTCCCGAGAAAACTCCTGAACTGCTTTTGAGTTTCTGGTCTGGGCCATGCCTGGATTAGATCTATTTTTATTTTGTTAGGATGGAGCTGTCCCTGGCCTACCACATGCCCGAGGTATGCCACTTCTCCCATGGCCACCTGGCACTTCTCGGATATGACAGTGATCCCGGCCCTCTGTATCCTGTCCAGAATTTCCCTAAGTTGTGAAAGGTGTTCCTCCCATCTGGTACTAAAGATGGCAATGTCATCCAAGTATGCCATGGTGTACTCCTAAGCACCATTTAACACCTGGTTCACCAATGTTTGGAAAGTGGCTGAGGCGTTCCTCATTCCGAAAGACATTACTTTGAACTTAAGTAAGCCTATTGGAGTGATGAAGGCCAACCTCTCCCTAGCTCTGTCTGTCAACTCTGCCTTCCAATATTTCTTTGTCAGGTCAATGGTCATAAGGTAGTTCGCCCCTCCCAACTTGTCCATGTCATGTATCTCTGCACCACCCTGCACTTCTCCCATAAACATTTCATCAGGTCCGACATGAAGGGACCCCCTCGATCAGTGATTACCTCCTGTGGAAACCCAACATGGGAGAAAATCCCAAGTAAGGCATCTGCCACTTTGTCTGTCCTCAGAGAGGACAGGGCGACTGCCTCTGGATACCGAGTGGCATAATCCACCATAGTCAGGATGAATCTCTTCCCTGAGGAGCTGGGGGTAGTTAAAGGCCCCACAATATCCATTCCCACCCTCTGGAATGACTCCTCCAATATGGGCAGGGGGATCAGGGCTGCTTGGATTTTCTTGCCCGCCTTTCCTTTTCTTGGCACTGGTGACAAGACCTGCAATACTCCTTCACCTGCTGGGTGAAGTTAGACCAGTAGAAATTCTGGACCAACCACTGCATAGTTCATGCGATTCTGAGATGACCAGATAAGGAAATATCGTGGGGAACCTTGAGCAACTGCTCATGATATCCCTGGGGAACAACAAGCTGCCTGTTTAGCATCCCTCCCTCTGTCTGTACTGCTTGTGTATACATAAGTCCATTTTCCCAATAAACCTTATATTTGCCATCACCTCACTGTGTGCCCTCTGAGTCTGCCCAAGCTCTCAGCTTCTCTAAACTAGGGTCACTCCTCTGAGCAGCTGCAAACCCCTCACACAATCCCAAGGCATGGGACAGGTCCCCTTCAGTCGCTGAACTAGGGTCCCTAGCACTAGCGTCAGGGCCCTCAGGATCACTGTCAATTCCAACCCTCTGACAAGGGGTCACCTCTCCCTCTTTGGAGTAACCCTCTGCAGCTGTGTGGTTACTTGCTAGCGGAGAAATTTCTACCCTCTTTTTATCAGTCTCCCCATCTGGAGACACAGGCTGGGAAACCAGCCTCTCAGTGGTTTCCACACTGGCTTCTATGGGGTTCAGGGAACTACTACTTTCCCTTGCCACTTGGCTACAGGTAACTGCACATACCAGCTCCTGCTGGAGATTGTTACCCAGGATCACATTCACTGCTAATGTGTTGGCTACAGCTACCTGTTGCACAGTTCCCCCTGTTTCACCCCAGTCCAGGAGAACACTAGTGAGTGGCAATGTTTTCTCTTCACCAGTAAACCCTTGTACAGTTACATATTTACATAGATACATAGATACATAGACAGTGTCGGCAGATAAGGGCCTATGGCCCACCCAGTCTGCCCATTTGAGCTTGTAAGTTCAGTTTATGTTTTCCTAGAAGTCTGTTGCCCCTTACCCCTGACCTCCAGAATTCCTTTATGTCTACCCCATGCATTCTTAAATCCGTGATTGTTTCAGCCCCACCACTTCCTCTGGCAGGTGTTCCACTTGTCCACCACCCGTTCTGTGAAGAAATTCTTCCTCATGTTTCCTCTGAATCGTCCTCCTCAACTTCATCCCATGCCCTCTGGTCCTGGAACATCTTTCCGCTTAAAAATAGTGTATTCCTGCACCTGTTCCTCCCTGTAAGATACTTGTATGTCTCTCATATCCCTCTCTCCTCCTCTCCTCCAGGGAGTACATGTTCAATTCCTTCAACCTGTCTTCATAGGACTTGTGATGCAATCCATGCACCATCTTTGTTGCCCTCCTCTGAACCTTCTCTACCCTGTCTATGTCCTTACGTAGAGTATGGTCTCCAGAACTGTACACTGTACTCAGGTGGGCCTCACTAGTGTCTTGTATAGCGGAATTATGACCTCCCTTTTCCTGCTGGTGATGCCCTGCCTATCCAAGCATCCTATTTGCTTTACCTGCTGCCTTGTCACACTGTTTCCCTACCTTGAGGTCATCAGAGATGATAACCCCAAGATTTATAAGCAACTAATGGTTATATCAGGTAGAATTTAATTAAGCTCTATTATTTTAAATTGTTTGAGTCACAGCTGTTTGATATATTTTTTTTTAAATCACACAGCAACACCCTTAACAATTATTAATCATATTAAGAAACAAACTGCAAGTTGAGTGGTTGTTGGAGGCAGAAAGCACTGGAGTGAATGATTAAAACAACCCAGGATATTATAAGCATTTAATCTTGCACACTAGACTACAAGAAAAAATTACTCACCTTAGTAATGTTGTTTCTTCTAATGGAGTCTTGCTATATCATGACAAGTGCAGTCTGTCCCACCATCAGAACCACTCCGGAGGTGAAAGAGCCAACCTCCATGGGTATAAGCTGACCAGGCCGTAGCAGATCCCCCTTTACCAATGTCAAGGATGCCCCTGTGTCCCTTAACCCCTGCGTCTGTACACCATTTACTATGACTGGGTTTATGTGTTCCCTCATGTTCACTGGCATGCTCTCAGGAACACACAAACAACCCACTTCTTTTCTAGCACCCTGTTGTGTATTATGGCTTGCTTTTTGGGGGCACTGTCTGGCAATATGCCCAGTTTCCTTACATATCCAACATGCATTTCTTACTTCAGATACATATTTTCATTGAAACCTGGGGCTAACTGGTTTCACTGGAGGCAGTGAGGGTTTTAGCTGCCCTGAAGGTGCGCTTTTCCCTTTCTGCACTGCCACACTCACCCCATTCGCTTTCACAGCAAGTTTGCTCTTGGCATAGTGGTCCGAGAGTTCAGCAGCCTCTTGCACTGTTTTTGGATCTTGATATCCCTGGGGAACTACTGGTATAACTTTACCCAGCAGGTGAAGGAGTATTGCAGGTCTTGTCACCAGTACCAAGAAAAAGGGAAGGCGGGCAAGAAAACCCAAGCACCCCTGATCCCCCTGCCCATATATTGTGGGGCCAGGTTTTTAGCTCTGTTTAGCATGCTCAATTAAACTGTTCTAATAAAATCACATTTTCAATTTTATCAACAGAGTTTGCCTCAATTCCTTCCCACCAACGTTTTAAAAACTGATGTTGTTTCATGGCTAACTCCTCATAGCTCATATCAGGGCTTCTCCTGAGCTTACAGAATTTGACTCTGTATGATTCAGCAGTTAATTCAAACTTTTTTAACAGTGCAGCTTTTAACTTGCTGTAATCATCACTGTCCTCATTGTTCATTTGACCCAATGCATCCTGAGCTTTCCCGGGAAGTAGTGGGGATAGCTGGAAGCTCCAGGACTCTCTAGGAATTTTAGCCTGAATACACACTTTTTCAAAAGAATTTAAAAAGGCATCCATGTCCTCCCCATCCTTAAATTCAGCTATTAATTTGGAGTTCAATTTGTAAGCCAGTCCTGCAGTCCCAGTTAAACCCAAATCACTTATCTGCCCTGGTGCCACTGGTTGGAGTCGTAGCTTCTCCAGTTTGTGTTGCCACTGGTGCTCCTCTCTCTTCTCCTCTGCCTCTCTGTGTTCTCACTCTCTCTTCTCCTCTGCAGCTCGCAGGTGCTCATGCTCCTTATGGTCTGCCACTCTCTGTTCTCGCTCTGCCTCACGGTCCATCTCCCTCTGTTGTCGCTCGGCCTCCATTTCCATCCTGCACAACTCAATTTGCAGCTTTAGTACCTCTGAATTCAGGATATTGGTGACCTTCCCCTGCTGCTGAGGCCCTTCATTGACAGTGGCCCTGCCATCCTCCTCATCGGCTCGGGACCCCTCACTGGCCACTAGTCCTGCCACACTCGAGGTCTGGTCCCTTTCAGTTATGGTCTTTGACTCCCTGCTCTGGGTATCTGCTACCATCAGGTCCTCTATGAGGTTCTGCTTTTTGGCTGTCACCTTGAACAGGACTCCTCTGTCCACGCACAATTTTTTTATGTGTTCTACAGCGTGCCTGCTGTAGTTGGATGCCATCTTTCCTAATTACTATTTTTCTGACTGGCACTTAGAAGAAAAATAAAATGGGTAGGAACTTGACTGTAAGCCAAGGGATATAGTTCTGTTTCCTTTTGAAATAAAAAACTGCCTTTCTTTTTTCCAAGTGAGCTGAACGGTCTCAAGCTGACACACTGAACAATGAAGCTTATACCACCAAACTTTTTATGCCACTGCTGCCAACCAATCTGTCACAAATATGCTCAACTGGTTTGCCCTCTACTCCCAAAGTGCCAACCTCTGAACATATGATTTGAGGACAGTGAACAGTACAAGGTAACCCTCTTGTCTGTTTTGTGGGTTTGTGTCACATCAGTCTCAAGTTCTGGAGGGATTCAAACTGATAACCCCTTGCTAGTGTACCCAATTATCAGGCTCAGATAATTCTGTCTTCGGAGGGCCAGATATCTTTGCCTATGGGCACCTAACCAGGTCTACAAAATGAACCCTTAGAACTCCATGCAAGACCTTAGAGAACTCTATCCATCTCCCAGTTTGATATAACAATAAGCCCATACACAGTGTTAACCATAACCTTCAAAAGCTTCACTTAAATAAAAAGAAATGTCAAGGCACTCCAGCAGTTTCTGTTTTAAAATATATATCTTTACTTTAAAATAGGAAAACAGAAAATATTACAGAACAAAATATCCCAACACATACAGCCTTAAAACAAACAGGTAAAAGTGCAGATTCCTACAAATAATAACATTCAGTCTAATCTTGTCTAAGGTATTCTTACTTCTTAGTCTTACAGTGCTGTGATGTCCTTCCTTCCTTCTCAGTCAGAAAATATGAAAGTGTGCCTGTTAAGGTCTTCTTGGTATGTTAAAACCAGTCCTGAGCTGGCCTTCTCACTGAGGTTACCAAACTCTGCCTTGGTGTAACAAAATCTGTATTTTATAACACCAAGATGGCCTACTAAGGTATTCAAAAAAATAAGAGATAACATGATAAATCTCTTCTCTATGTAACTAGTCGAAACCAGTCTGTGATCTGCTTTCCCCTAGACATCAAAAGTCTCTTTAATATAAGTCACTGTATATTCAAAGCAAAAGTGTATTCGATTCCTTAATTTGGACTGGGCCTTGGCATCTACACATCAAAGGTCTCTTTGATGAAATGAGCTGGTTTCCTGTGAGGTTATTCATAACACTGGCCAGTGTCCCTTTTCTCAGGACATCTAGTGCAGATCAAAGGATTTCACTGAGGACATCATGAAAGGCTAATTTTATTTCCTGGGATCAAAGCAAATTGACAAGGTAATTGCACCCCAAATATCTACAGTTTAGCCATGTCCTGTCTTTTGAACTTATCCCTGGGGGGGGGGGTTGAAGTGTCAGTTTCAGCAGCCAGCATTGTCTTTTTCCACAGTCCATTATACATTGTCTTTTATATTTACAAAAAAAATTATACAGGGATCAGAACCAGCTGTCCAGGTGTGACAGTTGTCACTGTTTCTTTCTTAGTTCACTGCATCTTCTCTGTCCTCTCTTCCTGGTCTCACTGGTGTCTTACTTTGGGAGCCCTGCAGGAAGTTCCCTTGGACTTCTATAAATGAGGAAGGAACCTGGGTGACAGAAAGTATAGTACTATTACCACCCCTTAGCAGTAGCTGTTGGAAGTTAAGAGATGGGGGAAAGGAGGATATTTAGCTAATTCCCCTCTTCCTCTCCAAATTGAGGTACTCTTAAAACAAATGCTAGCTGCCTTTTACTTGTTAGCTTTTTTCTCCAAAATGAGGTGCTTTTAAAAGCAAATGCTAGCTCCTTTTTAGCTGCTAGCTGCTGCTTCTAAACGCTGAAGGAAGATTAGGAGAAAGAAATGTGGTATATCATCTAAATTATTTAAGCACAGGATAAGTAAATCCATAGAAGCAATAAGAGCAACTGAAATATCTGAAAATTCAGGCATAAGTTAGAAAGAAAGGGATTGTTTCTGAGTCTGGCTGCATGATAAGGAGTTTAAAGGGTAATACTATGATGAGTGTAAAGGGGTTGTTGGATAACAAATGGAGCAGACACAGAACTTCAGGCTCAACACACAATCTATGTGTGATATTCATTTAATACACAGGGGATAACCTCAAACAGTGGCATACCCCTTCTTCAATACATCAGTTTGCAGCAACAGACTATGCATGTCCTTCCTCTGCACTTAGACAGCAACTACTGATCTACTGATCTATCTTTCCTGTGGAAATGAACTATCCTCTATGTTGGTCTTGTGTGTTTGGGTCATGGGGAGCTCAAAAAGGAAAACCCCAAAACAAGCTAAAGACAAAGAACTTCAGTGCAAAAGCACCAAAGCAGGGGTTACCCCAAAGGGCACTGACAATAAAGCCAAGTTTCAGAGAAACACAACATCATCCATACCCCCATAATGCAAAGCATCATGGGACGTATGTGCAAATCATCACAACATTTTAGACTGGTTCAGCTCATAGCAGGAATGCATGGCACCAAAGGGTCTCCCAAAAAATCTGTAATTTACATGCATGTAAATGACACAATGGAGGTTTTCTGATATCTCTACCACAGTAACTTAATTTTTATAATATAGTCCCCTAGTAACTTTTTACCTTCATCAAAAACACTTAGTGCCATGGTATTTTCAACATTTACAGGTTTCATACACATAAGGCATATACATCAAGGTATTTTATAACATAGTGCTATTGCATACTAAATCCAACCATGAGGAACAGAGCCTGTTGTCTTGCATCAGCGCAGAGGTCACCACAATAACCTCCCTGTATGAAGACCTGAGAGAGAAAGGAAAATTAAAGAGGATGGTATAGCATCATCAAGAAAGGGGAGGAGGTACCATTAGGTGGCCAGCCCTATGGACTAGAAATTGTAAAGGATAGAAGAACTGTTACAACAGATTAAAGAAAAGGTCGGTCCTCAAGAGTGATAGGTTTTCCCTGTCACAATGTGCATGAATTTTTTGAATCTTTCAAATGAATCTAACCGAAGGCTAAATGTTGATAATATTTGAATACATTTGGTAAGCAACAAAGTGATTATGTATGAACATAGGAAAATGACAGCAGAAGCAGACCTTATGGTCTATTGAGTCTGCTCAGTTCTGTAGCTAGCCCCTCAACTTGCAGCTGCCCCACCCTTCCCACCCTCTTCATCGCAACACCCCTACCATCTCCCAAACATTCTTAAAGCTGTCCACTGTTCTACAGGATACCACCTCCTCAGGCAGAGCATTCCACCTGTCCACCACCAGTTCAATGAAAAAATGTCTTCTGATTTCCCTCTTGAATCTTCCCCCCTCCAATCTCACCTGATACCCTCTCGTATCCCTCCCTCTTCTAAGCTGGAAAATCCCCTCTGTATTAGCCTTATTTATCCCCTTAAGGTATTAAAGGTTTCAATCATATCCCCCATCTCTCCTCTCATCCAGGGAGTACATGTTCAGCTCACCCAATCTATCCCTGTGGGATTTTCCCTCTAGCCCCTGGATCATCTTGGTCACCCTATGTTGCACCCCTTCCAACAATGGAATGGGCACCATTACTACATGCAGTACTCCAGGTGCGGCCTGACCAGAGATCTGTACAAGGAAAAGATCACCTCCCTATTTCTGGAGGAGATTACCCCTGCTGTACACCCCAGGATACTGTTAGCTTTTTCTGCCACCTTCCTGCACTGAGCTGAGCTGTTCATGTTGCCTGTTATAAGCACCCCAGATCCTTTTCCTCCTCTGTGCCTTCCAGCTGCATCCCTCCCAGCTAATAGCTCCTCTCCTGGTTCCTAGCTCCAAAATGCGGTACCTTGCACTTCTTGGCATTGAACCCCAGCTGCCATGTTCCTGACCACACCTGTAGTTTGGGCAGGTCCTCCTGTAGCCCCTTCAGCCCTTCAATGTCATCTACCACAGCTTCCATCTTCATATCATCAGCAAACAGACTGATCCTACTCCAGATCCTGTTTGAGATATCAGCTATGTATATTCCAAAAAGCACGGGTCCCAGTACTGATCCTTGTGGCACCCCACTCATCATTTCCCTTTGTGATGAGCGCTCCCCCACCACCATCCTCTGCTGCCTTCCAGTCAGCCAGTTGATGATCCACCTGGTCATCTTCATTCCCACCCCTATATATTCCAGTTCCCCATCCCAGCCTCCCATGTGGCACAGAATCAAAGGCCTTGCTGATGTCCAAATACAGGATAGCCACTACATGGCCTCTGTCCAACTCCCTGATCTCCCTGTCATAATACTCAATTAGATTTGTCTGGCAGGATCTTCCCAAAACAAACACGTGTTATTGACCATCCTGGAGACCGTTGTCCTCCAAAAAGGTCATTAGACTCACCTTTAGGATTGTCTTCATGAGCTTCCCCACAATTGATGTGAGCCTCACTGGTCTGTAGTTGCCTGGTTCATCTTTATGGCTTCTTTTGTGAATGGGCAGCAAATGGGCCATCCTCCATTCTTGTGGTACACATCCTTTGTTCAGGGAGGTATTGAACAGTTCAGCAAGTGGTCCTGCCAGAGTCTCTGCTAGCTCCTTGAGTACCCTAGGGTGAATGCCGTCTGGCCTTGTCCACCCTCAGTGCCCTTAACCCTTCCAGAACCCTGCACTTTGTAATCCCTATGTCAGTCACCCCCCAACTTCCCACTCCACCCCTCTCTTGGGATATCTGCCCCACTTTCTCCTTCATGAACATAGAGCAGAAGTATTCATTTAATGCCTCTGCCTGATCCACCCCCTTCTCCACCCACTCTCCATCCTTCTGATCCTCACAATCCGGTCCTTGTTCTTCCATCTTTCTTTAATGTATCTGAAGAAGTCCTTTTCTCCTTCCTTAATACCCTGTGCCAGTCTCAGCTGTCTTGAAGCCTTGGCCACTCTGACTACCCTGGTAACCTCCCTGGACTTCTTTGTATACTTATCCTTGTCAACCCCTCCACTCGATGTCTTGAGTTTTAAAAATGCCTTCCTCGTGTCTCTCACCCCCTCCATAATCTCTCGAGTCAACCAACTGGGCTTCTTTGCCCTTCCCTTCTTACTCCTTGTCTTTGTACAAGTTACAGTGGCCTCTGTCAATCCTTTTTTAATAATATCCCATTTTTGAGTAGCATCCATGTCTGGTTAAATACCTGCCAGAGACCTACCCCAAATTTTCCCCATTCTTTTAAAGTTCACCTCTTTAAAGTCAATCTTCTGGTCCCTGTACCCCCTATTTCCCTACCCATATTGAGTGTGAACCACACCAAATGGTGGTCATTCCCAGCCAGAGAGTCCTCCACCCCAAGTTCTCTTACAGCCTCTCCATTTGAAAGTACCAGGTTCAGCATCCTCTCCAGTCTAGTCAGCTTATGTAACAACTGCACCAGGAAGCTGCCCTGAAATGCCCTCTAGTATGACCTGCTCCCTTGCACTCACTGTAGTTGCAGTGCTCCAATCCACCCCAGGTAGGTTGAAGTCCCCCACCACCACTGAGTTCCCCTTCCTACAGACCCTTCTGATTTGCTCAGCTAGCTCTCTATCCAGGTCATACCCTTGTGCTGGTGGTCTGTATACTACCCGAATTCTCAGCATCCTACCTTTTGAGTCCTGAAACTGCATCCATAGGGCCTGTGTTCTGCTTTCCTCCCCTTCCTCTCTTATATACCTTATCCCTTCTAGTACATAGAATGCTACACACACCCTTTCCCCTTAGTCCTATCTCTCCTGAATATTCTATACCCTGGGATCATCATATCCCAGTCCTGGTACTGGGTGGCTCATGTTTTCATTATGGCTGCAATGTCCAGCTTCACCACTGTCAGGACAGCCTGCAACTCAGCTGTCTTATTACCTAGGTTCCTTGCATTCAGCATGACAACCCTCCACCCTGTTTTTTTCCTTACCTTTCCCTGATTTTCCCTCCTTTCCCCTGTGCCTCTATCCTGACTCCTACCCTGTTAACCTGGTGGGTAAGCTCATCTGGCTCCCCTCTCTGGGATCCCTGCCTACCAGCTGTCCACTCACCACCCCCCACCTAGTTTAAACCCACCTTTGCTGCTATGTACCCCTCTCTCCCCTGCTTTAATACTCCCTTCCCCCTTCTTGCTCAAGTGAAGCCTGTCCCCTGCATATAGATTGTTATTGTCCCAGGTTTTGCCTCAGCCACCCACTAACTTACTTAGATGTTGCATCATTGTGTTATTGCAAACCTATGCATAATTTTAAGAAACCACTAGGTTAAAAGAACATTAGTTTCTTGATAGGTATATTTAAAAAAAAACAAGGTGACTATTGTCTTTGGATAAGTGTACAGTAAGATAACAAATGAAGTATTATATCTGTGAGAAGGTCAGACAGATCATGGATACGCAAATTCACTGATGACTGTAAAATTGGGGCAATAATAAATAATGTAAAAGCTATGGATGACCTCCAAAAAGATTTACTAAATACTGGACAATGGGCACCGGAACATAGGATAGCTTTTAATATATTGATAAATGCAGTGTCATGCACTTTGGAAACTGAAATGGTTTCAATACATATTATTTAAGTGGAAAAGAATGAAAAAGACCTCAGTATACTCATTAAAAATTATTTGGTATTTCATCATGATGTAATGGATGTCACAAAGAGAGGAAATAGAATGTTAAATTGCATACTTAGGAATTTTCACAATAGAAGTAGTTTAGTTCTGATGCCACTGTATGGGTCAGTGGTTCACCCTCTGACAGAATATTGTGCTCAGTTTATGGAACCCGTATCACAAAGGAGGTATTAGACATTTGGAGGCTGTGCAAAGAAAGGCAGCCAGAAATATATAAACTTAAGCATTTAAATGATGAACATAGATTACAGGAATTGGGAATGTTCACCATGGGGTACAGAAGGCTGAGAGGATATCTGTGCCTAACATATGTGGCATTCAATAACATGGATCTTTGGGGATGTTTAGGATTGGAAAAGAGAGCTTGTAATAGAATAAATAGAGCACACAGTTACCAACTTAGGGATAAAACATATACAACAAATAAAGGGGGGGATAAATCAAAGGGTGGTTACCCACTGGAATGGTTTACCAGAAGATGTGGTAAGTAGTGACAATATGGATATTTTTAAAAATAAATTAGATAATTACATAAGAAATATTTCAGTCCATTGAAAAATAATGAGTCTCGCTGGCAAAAGCTATAGACTTGTATCTATCCTATGAATCCTATTAATCTTATGGCAAGGCAAAGGAAATTTTATTTTTTGGGTGCCCAATCCCAGAGGCCCAAAACAATCAGAAACAATTAAAACATAGTGCATAGAATATAAATATTCCAATGAGTACTTAAAAAGAAAATACTAAACTGAGGGTCTAAATTTCCAGCAAAATTTTAAGGTGCTATTATGCAAATATATCAGAGATATTGTCTATAGAACAGTGCCTGGGAATACCCAGCTAAATAAGAAGGTCCTGAGGTGGGATTTGAATGCCTCAACTGAAAGGGCCTCCCTTACTGATGAAGGAAGTAAATTCCACAGAACAGGGCCAGCAACACTAAAGACTCTGTTGCTGGCAATTTTTAACCTTGTCCTGGGAATCGCAAGGAGGCACCTAGAGGAGGATAGGAGGGAGCGGACTGGGGCAGCAGGTGTTAGAAGGTCTGACAGGTAGTCAGGGCCCAATCCATGTAGGGCCTTAAAGGTGAGCAAGCCCACCTTAAAGAGAACCCTCCATCGAATAGGCAGCCAGTGCAATTCATACAGCACCAGGGTAACGTGACAGTATTTAGATTGTCCTGTCAACAGCCCAGCAGCTGCATTCTGCACTAGCTCCAATTGACAGAGGGTACCTCCAGAGACCCTGAGGTAGAGCCCATTACAGTAGTCAAGCCTAGATGTCATGAATGCATGTATCAAGGTGGGGAGGTCCAAGGGCAGAAACAGGTTTTTGATCCTAGCAATATTTCTTAAATGGTAATAGCTGGACCAGACAATGGATGACACCTAAGATTTAAATGTCAATCCACTGTCAAGGAAAACATCAAGATAACGCACCCTAGAGAAAACCTTCAATGGCACAGATCCCAGAAACAATCCAGTCTCTGCACCAGAGGCCATCCTATCACTCCTCTTGTTCGACTCCACCACCAGTACCTCTGTCTTATTGGGGTTCAGTTGCTACCAGCTAGAGGCCATCAAGTCATTAATCTCGGCCAGGCAATTGTTCAGTACACCCTCCGCATCAGGTGTCCTGGGGCAAAGGATAGATACAGCTGGGTATCATCGGCATAGCAATGAAACTCCAAACTGTACTTCCTAATGATCCCACCCAGGGGCAGCATATAAATGGCAAACAACAATGGTGACAAGACCAAACCCTGAGGTACTCCACAAGACAGAAGGCTAGAGGAGGAGAAGAAATTCCCCATCACAACCCTTTGTCTCCTGTTTGTGAGATAGGACTTGAACCAATGGATGACAGTGCCAGCATGTCCACAAAATTCCCTCAGGTGGTCGAGTAGCACACAATGGTCCACCATGTCAAAAGCTGAGGAGAGATTAAATAGAATGAGAATTGTCCCCTCTCCTTGATCTCTCACCCTGAGAGATCATTATGCACCCGAATTAATGCATTTTCCATACAGTGCCCGCTGTGAAAACCAGACTGGAGCAGCTCGTATATATCAAAGGCCATGAGGTGTTCTCCCAGCTGCTACACCACAATCTTCTCTACAACCTTTCCCAGAAATGGAAGGTTGGAGACAGGACGGTAATTCACCTTGACGTCAGGGTCTAAAGATGGTTTCTTCAGAAGAGGTCTCACCAGTGCCTCCGTCAAGGCATCTGGGAAGACCTCCTCTGACAAAGAACACCAGACAATCAAGGCGAACATCAAGCCTACAGTGTCAACACATTCCATTAAGAAACGAGTTGGCAATGAGTACAGTTTGCAATATGTGTGCTTCAGCCTCGAGACAACCTCAATGACCTCAGCCATCTGTACTGGTTTAAACTCCCCCCAACCAGGTGGAGTGCACCTCGGACAATTCGGGCAATCACTGTCAGCCACACTGAGAATCACAGGTGGATTTCTCTACCTGATGGACACTCTGTCTAAAAAGAACCAAGAAAAATCATTGCATAAAACATCAGAAAATGCTTTTTTCAGTAGACAAGCTGGATGTAATAGCCTGTCCACAGTCCAAAAAAGCATAGCTGATCAGCTGTTCCTGGCAGCAATCTCCCTGGACAAGAACGTTGCCTTCCTATGGTTGATTGCCCCCTGGTACACAACATAGTGTGCATGCAGAGCCAGTCTGTCTGCCTCCAGTCTGGTCCTCCACCAGCAGTGCTCCAACCTCCAACCCTTGATCTTCATTACCCTGAGCTCTCCATCAAACCATGGGGACCTCAAGTGAGAGGATCTGGGTCATACACGGACCAGTGCAAGGGAGTTGAGTGCCCCAGACATCACCTCATTATAGGAGGTGACTGCTTTACTCACACCCCCTATGCATGCACTGCCCACACTAGACAGATCAGCCACCACCAGAAAACCCTCCAGAGTCAAACCCCTCAAAGGACAGTAGCTTACCATCTCTATAGGGGGAGGGATTATAGGGAGGGCCCTGAGCAAGAACTTCACAGTGTAATGATCAGACCAAATGACCCAATCAGTCTTAAGATTATCAGTCTCAAGCCCCAGTGAGAAGACTAAGTCCAACTTGTGACCACCCTGATGAATCACAGTAGAAACTTCTTATGACAGGCCCAGAGATGCCATCATCTAGAGGAAGTGATAAGCTGCTATAATTGATATACTATAAAGGGTGATATTTTGGTGTCACCTCAACTGATATGTTGTTGTACCACAGAAGGCTACAATTGCATTCCATGACCTTTCAGCTGTGGCACAACATGTCAGTAAGGACTGAAATCCATTCTGAACAAGGACCCACTATACACTATATTTACACACAGGTATTGCAAAGGACAATGATGATAATCTGCCACATCTAAGTCTCAGTAATGACAGCATACCTGAGAACAAAGGCAAATCCACCCCTCTGGGGATGCCAGACACCTGTCCACAGACTGTGAAATCAGATGTTGGGAAACAGTGGTCTTTGGACAGGTGAGACCTGTACCTGGAGATGCAGACTCTGCTGGACCTACAATGATCCAGCAATGAATACCTAGACAAAATAGTGTACCAGTTGACAAATATAGTATGTCACATAGTCTGACGCTAGTAATGGGCACATTTGATGCCACTGTGGTAACTGTTAGTACCATTGTTACAGTGTTGCTTTCCCACCATCGCACCCTTAATGGGCACATACCCATGTGATTCCTCTTACCAAACAGGGAAACCAATGGAGCAACCAGTCAACTGAAAATGGGATGTTGATGCTAGAAACTGCCAGATGGAAGTAGGAGTAGGTGGAACCTGGCAGTGGCTTCTCCAGAAATTGAAAGAGCACCAGGGAAAGTCAGCAGTAGTAGGTGTTGGAGACAGATGAATGAACAGATTGAAGGACTAGGCAGCAATGGTCATGCTACTGGGGAGACATGATGAATGAGGTGGAAAGAAATGGGAAAGCATTAAGAGGAGATCAGGTAAGTAGAATGGAGTAAGGTGAGTGAGTGGAAGATGGTTTGCTCTCTGCCAAGATTATAAACAATAAGATTAGTAAACTACAGGTGATGGTGGCAGAGGCTAATCTAGATTTAGTGGCCATCGTGGGGACATGGGCCTGTGAGAATAATGATTGGGATCTAGCATTTCTGGGATACACACTGCTTAAGAAAGAAAGGGGAAGGGTATAGGAGGAGGAGGAGTAGCCCTACATATTAACAAAGGCATTGAATTGACAAAAGAAGGGGCCATGAAAAAGGAGGGGAGAGGACTGGAATCTTGCTGAGTGCAGCTGTCCACAACTTTTGGAAAGAAGTTTAGGTTACTGTTGATACATAGATCATCGGCAGAAAAAGCAGGGGACAGGGAGTTGGAGGTGAAAAATCAGGAGGGAAGTAGTAAAAAGGGAGCTAGTATTAGCTAGGGACCTGAAATTGCCAAGTAGAGACTGGGATATTCCAGCAGCAAAGAGCACCAGAAGTCAACATTGCTAGATAATTTGCAGGACTGCTTGCTGGTGCAGCTGCTCAGGAATTTCACATGACAGTACACCATATTCAACTTGGTACTCACCAGTTCAGAAAAAGTGTAGGAGTGGCAGTCAGGAAACTATTGAGGTCCAGTGACCACAACACTGTGTGGTTTGTACTGGCAGGGAAGAACAATAATTCCCACTCAAAGACAGTGATTGTCTATCTCAAATAAGTGGATTTCAGCTTGATGTGGAAAAGGGCTTTAAAGAAGTTGGCAAGCCAGACCAGATCAAGGAGGTAGAAAAACATTAGCGTTGGATTAAAGGGGCACCTCTGGAGGTGACAGAATCTTGTGCAATGATGGTCACCAAAACAAACAAGCACAAAAGGCTGATCTGGATTTCATAGAGGGTGAGGTAGGCTGTGTGGTTGAAAAAAAAGAGTCTTCACTAGGTACAATAGGAACAAAGGGAAGGAAGGATGCAAGAATGTCAAGCCAAACTCAGAGGCAAGGGTGGTGGGCAGGGGTCAAAGGCAGACATGGAGCTGCAGATTGCTGAGGGAGTAAAAGGTGGGGGAAATAATTATTTGATACCTTTGGGAGGAAAGGAAATGAGAGGAGTGTAGTCAAGCTAGCAGAGAGGGGAGGATAGTTGAAGATGAGAAGCAGAAGGCAAACATGCTGAACAATTACTTCTGCTCAGTATTCATGATACTGGATGACTGACATTTACTGGAGAGTGGTATCAAGGCTGCCACAATGGAGGGGGGGAGTAAAATGGGCAGATTGTAAATAATGGTAGATCATTCTAAAAAGGGTCTGGAGGTCCTCAGGGCAGATAAAGCACCTGACCTGGCACCCAAGGGTACACAGGCAATTGACCGCAGCATTGGTGGTTCCTTAACCTGACAATGTAATGATTCTCTGTTGTATGGAGTGGTGCCAGTGGATTGGAGACATGTCAGTGTAGTACCTCTCCATAGAGGGGGAATGCAGAGAATCCAGGCAACCAAAGACCTGTAGGCCTACCCTTCATTGTAAGTTCATGGTGACCATAGTCAAAGAAAGCTTGGTGGCCTACTTATAGGACAATAGAATGCAATACAACAAACAGCTTGGGTTTGTGTCAGGGAGGTCATGCCAGACCAACTTGATACTCTTTTTCAACTATGTCAACAAGGTAATTGACAGAGGACATATGGTAGAATTACTGTACTTCAACTTCAACAAAGCTTTCAATTATGTACAACACAGAAGGCTGCCAACAAAGTTGAGATTTGGGAGTGGAGTAGGGATTAGTCAGATGGGTAGGGTACTGTCTTGAAGATGGAGCAAAGGCTAATAGTGAATTTGTCCACAACAGGGTACAGGGAGGTCATAAGCAGGGTGCCACAGGAATCAGTCCTGGGACATTTCCTATTTAGTATGTTTGTTACAACATAGAGGAAGGTGTCTGAAGTAGGTTGTGCATCTTTGATGATGACAAAAAGCTATGCAACAGAATATATCATGAGGAAGTGGTGTGGGAGCTCCAGATGGACCTAGAGAAGCTGGAGAGATGGCCTAAGATATGGCAGTGGATATTCAATGCAAACCATTGCAAGGTAATGCATTTAGGTAGGCCTAAGTGACATGCCATCACTACGGTGACAACTTTACAGTGACCGACACTGCAGCGACAACAGTGCCAGGTTGTCGTAGTGTCAGCGCGGGACCCTGGAATTGTTTTCTGGGGGTATTGCACCCCCTTCCTGAAGCAACTCCTACTCAGAGTTGATTAATTTAGTAGCAGGGAGTGCAGGAAGCAGAGCCCCCCACATGGGGGGTTTGGGGGAAAAGTCCTCCAAAGAAGACACAGTCTGAAGTGACTCCCTTTATGCCAAATGCAAATGTGGTCGACATAAAGGAGTCACTGTATCATGTGGAGGAAGGCTCAAGAAGTGTGCGCTTGAATGCAAAGGTGGATTGCTTTTGCACTGCACTAAGTGTTCGTGACTGGCTCACCAGGACTGGCCACCCCCAAGCCATGCTTCTAGACATGAGTTTGTGAAAAGCAGCAAAAAGGAGAGAACTGTGTGTAGATGAGCTGAGGCCAAGTATGGACAGTCATTCCCTTTCTACCCTAGAAACATTGGAAAGAAATAGAGAAAGACAGGCCTGCCTGATTGTGGGAGGAAACTTGTGCCAACCTGCACCCTAGAGTAAACAAGTGGGTCCAAATTAAGGTGTGTAATGAGAGACTGCAGTTCTGGAGGTGTGGCAGAACCTAGTTGATCAACTCTTTGAGAATAGTGGACAAAGCTGGCCAAGAGACATCCCATTATGTTTGCATGGTTCATCCAGATAGGGTGACAGTCTATGCCCCAGATCAGGAATGGTACTATGCCAGAAATTGGTGCCATTCTTGAAAAACATGCCCGCCTGCCAAAGGTGAATTCAGCCATTGCCAGCTCAGCCATCTGCCACCGAAGAGGCAGTAGCCCAGGATAGAGGTGCCTTTCTTCTGGTGAATCAGGTTAATTGGCAGCAGCATCCAGGTTCATCTGTGGTAACATTCAGGTTAATCAGCCCAGCAGGTTTGGAGAAGATTTCCAGTCAGGGTCCAGTAGGAGATCTTGGAAGCATCTGATCGAAAGATTTTGTCTATCCAGCAGCTGAAGATCACCAGGCTGCAGCTCCAGAGAGGTGATGTTGACATCCTTTTGTCATCAGGAACTGGTAAGAGACCTCTTTCATTTTTAAGTTAACTGTTTCCTGAAAGTTTGAAAACTCTTTGGAATAGTAATCTCCAATAGACTTGCCATCTAGACTACAGTGCTTGCAGGCCTTGTGCCTGTTCCAGGACTGTGCTTCAGTAGGCTCCAGCCTAGGAGAGACTCTTGTTGTAGTGATTTGGCACTCTGGACTCCTCCTTAGTTTGGGACTTTGCAGGGATCCCTCCCCCAAGTGTTTTGCAAATGTTTTTATGTTTTCTATTTTCGTACTTTTGTAGAAAATCCTTTTAAAAATGCTTTTTGGGCCTGTGTCCTGCACAGTGGGGGTGTTTTGGTCACTGTTTTTGGCTTTACAGGTTGTAGTTGTTGCAGAAATGTGTTTCTTGCAGTGTTTTCTTTTGCAGGTGTTCCTGGAAGAAGACAAGAAGACCTGAACAGGATTTGTGGGACTCATTGGAGTCCTTCCTATGTGTAGATTTGTTAGGCTTGTGTTACCGTGTAGTACAATGTCTAACCTTTTTTCATTTTACAGGTGCAAGGTGTAAAATGTTTCTGTTTTTTGGGGGTTTGGGCACCTGGTAGGTAGCATAGGTCAGACAGTTTTCCCCTAGAGGGTTAGGGGGGACTGCAAGTTGGTGGTCTGATTCGTGATAGGGGTCACCAATGCTGTCTGGTAGGACATGCTTCAGGCAGTTTCTTGGAGCCACTAAGTATCCATAGATAGTACAAATAGTAGGATAGGAACTGAAGTTTCTTCAGTGGGCCTCTGTCCTTTGATGTTACCTGCCTATGCCTGGCATATGGTAGGGGAGGACTTGATAAACCCTCCCCGTAGGGTGCATCAGAGGTAGAATGGCCTGGAGCCAGGTGAGGGAATAACTTTGGACAATCATTTACCTGGCAAGGGGTGAGTGTAACTACCCAGTCCCTAGGATTACTAGAAACCTATAAGCGTTATTGTTAGGAAGGTAGCAGGCAGCTGGTAGGAAGCTCATTAGGGTCTTCTTACATAATGACATTGTTTACTCAACTAGCCTGAGGGAGGAATGATTAGGTCATTTGGAACTCTTGCAGCAGTATAAGCCACATTGTGTGAATAGCTGCTCTGGTGAGCTTAGAATGCTCAATCAGTTCTGAGTTGGAGTTCTTTGTAGAGAGTTCCTTCCTGAGGAGGTTGTGGAGTCAGGAACAGTGGGAGAATTCAAGAATGCATGGGACAGGCATAAGGCAATTCTAGTGGAGGGCAGGAGGAAGTAAGCTGTTGATTAACTAGAATCTGCAGCTTATCCATCAGGTAGGGAAATGGGCAGACTGGGTGGGCCAAGCACTCCTTATCTGCCATCAAATTCTATGTTTCTATGTAGAGTTGTGGAGTGAGGAGATGAGAGTGGCAGAAGGACTTCCAGTGGGCTATGAGATAGGGCCTAGGATTTCTCACTCTAGTGGAGTGTCATTTCTAGCTTCAAGCTGAAGCAGTGGAGACAAGGCTACAGCAGGATTTCCTGATTTCTACTCCCTGTGAAGTGGAAGCATCTGCTTGTTCTCTGTGGGCCCAAGGGGCACTCCTCTGAATGTTCTGTGGTGTTTTCATCTGTCTTGGATAGGACCTGAAATAAACTGTGTGGACCAGCTACCCAGGAGAGTGCCTTTCCTTTTCCTTTTTATTTGTTTCATGCCCTGTGGACAGAACAACTCCTGTGAGTACTGTCTAGGAGCCTAGATCTCCACAAGTTCTCAGGGGGTTGGACAGACTGTAGTACATATGCCCATAGATAAGGCTGGATCGTACCTGTCGGTGCCCCTATTCTTACCTGTGTGAGTGAAGTAAAGTTAAACTGTGTACCCCAGTGAGTGCAGTTTATTTTCTCTGGTCACTCAAGTTTGTGACAAGTTAAAGTGTGGGACCTCGAGTATTTCAGTGGGGAATCAGGGGTTTCAATGGTGCAACCCTGAAGAATGGCAGAGACTGTCGTTTAGGGCCAAGGGTGGTTGGAACGCCATCTAAGCGCTTACAAGGCAGGGCTTCCTGGTTCATAAAGGGCACCAGTATGTTTACCTGAGCGAGGGCCAAGCTGCAGGTTAAGGTGTCTGGCTGAGTTTCACATAATTGCACCTACAGTCTGTTCAAGAAGAGTTCTGAGTGTGTGGCTTAGATTCACTTAATAACACTCATGGGAAAAGAAAGATGTTCATGTGCATGGCCAGGTGTTCACTAATGCATCTTTGGGAATTTGGGAAGAAGATGTTTCTGTTGTTGTTCATGAACATGCATGAAGGGGAATTCCTGAATTTTTAACTGTCCAGTCTGGACCGACCCTTGGGGTCCACTTCAGCTTTTACTTTCCATCTGTAGAATAAAGCCATACTGCACAATCCCAATTACTGTTATGGACATTCCTATTATTGCTTCTGGTTGTGTGGATTTACTGGAGCATCCTCAGCATGTTGGATCAAGCATATGCCTAGCTGCCTCCTGCCAGGACCTGGGTTGTGTTACACAAGGTTCAAGTTGTTTGTTTCTGTACCACCACCCTCTGTTCCCCCCAGGATTTTTAAAATGTTAGCCACTGTGGCTAAAGTGACCCTAGGCTGTTTAGCCACTATGTGAAATCATGATCCACACCACAATATACACTGCCAAATTAGTTATTCTAAACCACGTACTATGATATTGCTAAAAATGGCATGAACAGAAGGTTTTAGCCTCTGTGGCTTGGGTAACTTTAAAAATCATTAGAAATTTTAGCAACACGCTAAAAACATTTGCCGGTGGTGACGTGATGAGTGGCTAGAGGGAACATAGCCACCCCTCTCTTCCTCTAGAAAAAGAGGCAGGCATGCATCCTAATGCCAAGGGTGGTACCTACTGTACCTTTTAGTAAAGTAAATTGGTATGACAGCATATGGGCATCAGTGTTTTCCAGATATTTAATGGGGGATGTGCACACTAGTTAAAGAAGTGGCCTGGGGGTTACACATTCACAATGTATCATATAAAAATGTAACTTTTTCTTCAGTTCAATTACAAATAATTACAGGCAGATGTGGTTTCATTTATTAGCAGAATTTACAAAAGCTTCAGAAAAAATGCATAATTCAAGTAATACAAATAAGTTTCAATGCATCTTCCTATGTAGGCCCTTTTTGTTCAGTATCAATCAAATAGAGTCCTCCTTTCATCTTACAAGGCTCTTATCAACATTTGTGTTACCAAGTGCAAATTTCCAACCTTTGGCAGACTTAGGCAACACATTTTGTACCTCTACAGCATTAGTTCTTACACTTTGTGATAGTAAACCTCCCTGCAAGCCAGAGAAAAGATTTTGAGCCTCTCTTAGATTTGTAAAAAACTCTGGGTTTCCCCACTGGAAAAAATATCATATTTTGCACAGTACACCAGGACAAAAGTGAGACTAATAAAGTTGACTGAGCATATTCTCTTTTTATTCAACTTATTGTTCTCCACCCCAACCCTATACCCCAGGTTATCCTTGCCATGCCACTTTTCTGACTCTTGGATCCTTGTTACTCTGTTTCCTCTCTATCTGAAACAACTAACCTAGCCACTTCATCTCTCTCCCTCCTACTCTGTTGTTAAGCAACTTCTTGTTCCCTTACCACAGGTCACACCTGAAACAAACACTGGCTCTGTGTGCCTTTCCCAGTCACTAATTAACACATAAATAAATGCCTACTCTAGAAATAAGCCTTGGCTCAGTGTGCCTTTCTCAGTCAGGTATTTGCATATAAACACCTACAGTAGAAACAAGCCTTGGGTCAGTGTACCTGGTAGCCTGTGATGCTGGCGCCTGAAGTAAGGTGCCATCTGAAATGACGACGCCTTATGGGCGAAAGCCAGAATGGCGATGGGGAGGGTAGGGCAACTGGATGTGGGGGAGGGCGAATGCAGCAATAGGATGTTGCTATATGTACATGGGTAGGGGAAGCAAGCATGGTGAGCGTGGGCTGGGAGGGGACAGAGGGGATGTAGGTGGTGGTGCTGCAGTAGGCTGCCGAGCTGCGCTGTGGCTTCGGCGGTTGGCCTGCAGTTGTGGTGGAAGAAAGTACTGGGTTTGGGTCAGGCTGGTGCAATTTTATTGCTCCTGGCCTTGACTTTCACTTTGTGCTTTTGTTTCCCCAACATGACCCCCTGGAGTTGAGAATCCTTTAGTAGGGGGTGTGGGGGACAAATCCCCCCTCATGGGGGGTTGTGGTGGGGCACTGCTCCCCCACAGAAAGCAATAAAGCTAAGTCCCCGGCGCCATTCTTCCATGCACCGAAGATGTCAGAGTAGTGAAAATGTTTTCGCTGCTCTGACATCGCCATAACATGGCTCGTCATTTGGCAGTCACCGTTATCACATAGAACCATGTACCTTTCCCAGTCACCAGCTGACATATAAATAAACATCTACCGTAGAAACAAGCCTTGACTCAGTGTGCCTTCTAGTCACCAATTTACATATAAATACTCACCTAGAAACAAGCTTTGTCTCTTTGGGCCTTTCCTGGTCAGCAGTTCATGCATAAGTAAAGAAATTCAGCTGCCATTATCCATATTTAGTTTGCTTCATCCCATCACACAACACATCCAAAACTTAAGATTTAAATACTGTACATTCTCACACTTAACTGGGCCTCCCCGGAACAGTTTGGGGCCTACCTTGGGAGGCTGGCCTCACCATTTGAGAACCACTGCTCTACAGCCATCAATTGCAATGAGTTTCCCAAATAGCAGGCCAGAAAATCATACCTCAAAGGACACAGTCAATTGCCCAAATTGCAAACCAGAAAATGTAAAATATGATAGTTTCATATCTGCAACACATTGAATAGCTTTCGAAGTCATGCCATTGTTAATCTTCATTAGGCTCTTTTTCACATCAAACAGAACCTGCAAGGAGCAAAAAGAATCATTCAGTCTGAGCATGATAAATTAGTAGGTAGGATAACTGTCCTAACACTCCTATAGACAATGCTGGCATATCTTTATTTTTGAAAATGTCTGCCTATAAGCACTCAAAGGCGCAACTCTCCCTAGCTCTCTCCATCAGTCTCCCATCACGTCCATATCTCCACTTTTTAATCAGGGGGTAGTGGACTCTCTCCAGTCCTTGTTCTGCTTGTTTCATGCAACAAGTGTTTAAAATAGCCAATCACAAGGTGTTGCCTTTCAGTAACTTGATTTACATCATGAAACACACTAAGGTGCACAGAAGCACAGCCCTCCACATCCACACGCCTTCTGTCCTGAGGAAAATCCTCCAGTATCAAAAGGAGACAGTAACAAGAAGCAGTGCCAGACTTCTATACATCCTCTGATAACGAGGCACAGCATGAATGGGAGAACTACTACAACCCCATGAACACCTCAAAGTGCTACCATATGCAGTCTCTTTGCACAGGGAAAACACTGACTCTTACTCAGTCCAGAAGCCCAAACATGTCAGGCATCGAGAACTCCTCATGCAGTCAATGCCAAAATTATTTAAACAGCTCTGTAAATCACATAAAACTTTATAGCCACAATAAAAAACTAAAAAGTAAAATGTGTGGTAAATATAGCTAGAATGTAGCAAAAGACAAAGAGCTAAGTTCACGGACGGAGCAACATAGTGCCATCTTGCTACTCTGCTCCCCCATCTCATGCCTTGTACAGTTATACTGGACATGGTGGACTGGCAGAATCCAAATATGTCAGCTATGGTCCTTTGGAATGATTCAGAGAACAGCTGGCTGTAGAGAGCAGTGAGAAGCTGTTGTTGTTGAGTCACTGCAGGTCCTCCTCTATGTCCATCAGAAGAAAAAGATTCAATGGTCCAGTGGCTCTGCAATTTTCACTGCTTAGCTCCTTGCTCAGCCTAACCCCAGACTGGATTTAAAGATGTAATTGCCTTAGAGGCTGATTGTCACATATAGGAATTTTGCATCCTGCATAAAAGGATAGTAGCTACTACACAGAGCAAAACATACTAACCAGCTGATCTGGGGATGGGGCTATGGCCAGAATAGAGCTTCTGGTAGATCAGTTTTTTGAAGAGTCTGGGATATAACTTCAAGGCACAAAAACGTTTAGAGTCCCATTATCAGCAAACAACTATTTGAATGGACAGACATAAGGCAATTTTTGTGGGAGGTAGGAAGAAATAGGCTGTTGGTTAACTAGGATCTGCAGCTTATCCTGTAGGTAGGGAAATGGGCAGACTAGGTGGGCCAAGCAGTCCTTATCTGCCGTCAAAGTCTATGTTTATATGTTCTATGTTAATGGAAATGAGAGCCATTAATGTTAGTTTAAAAGGTTAGGGTGAACAGAAGGGAATATTTGAAGCAAGGTTCAGGGTTCCTGGAACATTTACTATGGGGGTAACAGAAACTCTGAGAGATACAACTGGAGCTGGGTGTGTCTCAATTTACTGACTGGGCCTAGGATGACCCTGGGCTACTAGAATTTGGGTCTTGGGTTGCATGTCGAGTTTTAGAGGTCCTAGCTACAAAACAGGTATGTGGTAGGCTAATTGACTGTGTTGTGGAGTCCCACACTACCAACTGGATGAGGGAGACTTGTGTTACTAACAAAGTAAAATTGCTCCCACCCTCCCCACCCCCAACGTTGTAAACCTTTGCAAAGTTTAAAGTTTCTTTCTGCCTAAATTGGATATTTTCTTACTTTTTCTCAATTAAAATGGGGGGACTAGCTTAGTCTTCATAAAAAAGCTCTAATGAGAATTAAGCTGATTCACCAGATACCAAGGTGGAACCTCTCAATTTGTTCCTAGCTATAAACTGCCTGAAGTAGCTTTTCTTATATAGAGTGAATTGCCTAAACTAACTTCTTTTAAATACATTGCTGCTTCCTAGAAAGTTCACACGTGATTTAAAGGGGAACAGTCACTCCCCCCAAAAAAGCTTTAATAATTCTAAATGTAGCAAGCTCTACCCTTTATGTAATTCATCAAATTTCAATCACATTTCTCATAAGGGGTGCTACTGGTTTTATTAAATAAATGCTAGTGTGTGCAGGATTTTGAATTTGGAAAGTTCTGCCCTACTCTCTGGGCTTTAGGGGGTTCCGGGTTACCAACTGGGCTTAGAGTACCAGGCCACTGACTGGACTTTGGAGAGCTCTGACTATGACCTGTGCTTGAAGTGGTCCCAGGCTAAGGACTGCACTGGAAATGGCATTTCATATCAGCAGCACATGCCAGGATATAAGCAGGTGAAAATGGCTGTACCTGGTAGTGGGTTTTTTTTTTAAATGATTAAGACCAGAAAGGGCATAGAGTAACAGAGAAAAAAATTAATTGATTGCAGATAAGGACTGCTAGGCCCATTCAGTCTGCCCATTTTCTCTGTCTACTGTAAAAGCTGCAGACCCAACTTGATCTCTGGCTTTACCTCCTCATTCCTTTTGCTATGGTTCCCCTATGCCTATCCCATGCATGTTTGAATTCCCCAACTGTGTTTGCCCTCACCACCTCTGCTGGGAGTCTATTCCATGCATCCACCACCCTTTCCATGAAGTAATATTTCCTCATGGTACCCCTTAGTCTACCACCTTCCAACCTCATGTCATGCTCGATCATTCCTGGACATTTCCTTTTCTGAAAGATGCTAGCCTCTGGTACCTTATTCATGCCTTTTAGATAGTTGTAGGTTTCTATCATATCTCTCCTGTCTTTCCTCTCCTCTCCTCCAAGGTATACATATTGAGGCCTCACAGTCTTTCCTCGTATGACTTTTGAGGCACACCCTGCACCAGCTTTGTTGCCCTTCTTTGAACTGCCTCAATCCTGTTTATGTCCTTACAGAGATGTGGCCTCCAGAACTGGACACAGTAATCCAAATGAGGCCTCACCAATGATCTGTACAGTGGCATCACCACCTCCTTTCTTCAGCTGGTGATACCTTTCCTTATGCACCCCAGCATCCCACTGGCTCTACCCACAGCCTTGTCACATTGGTTGGCCACCTTTAGGTCATCAGACATGATTAACCCCCAAATCCCTTTCCTGTTTGGTGACTATCAAGTAAGGTAAGCTAGAGCCAGCAGCAAATAACATATACATTTTTTACTGACTACTGCTGGTGCAACAGGGAACATAAATCCATGTTTTATTTTTCATCTGTGTTTATTAAGTGAGTGGTTGCCAGCCAGCCAATAAGTAAAAAGTAAAGTGATATGTGTGAGACACATGGTCACAAGGTCTCTCAGTGGGGTGTTGTATTGTTTTTCAGTGGTGGGTGGCCTGCAGGTGTTGCTCTTTCCTATCACCTTGTGAGTTATACAGCACAGTGGCTTATCCATGCACTGAGTGTATGTGTTATGTGGGAATCCAACAGCAGCTGAATCATATCATCATCTGTTCTGCATGCGCTGTTGATGCATATAGAAAATATGATGACAAGAACAGGAGGAGAAAGGGATGCAGTGGGCAGGAAAGTAGAAGACCAATGTTCTACCATGCCAGTTGCACCAAGTACAAGTTTTGCAAGCAGTGGTAGTAGAGATTGAAGCTTGTTGAATCAAGGACTTGGAGTCATGGCCCTGGGCCTGTGAGGACATGGGCCACTGGCAGCAGATAGTTCATAAAAGAAGCCATTGTTCATTAGTCTTCAGAAATCCACTGGTTCCTTTCCCACTACAGTGCAAGCAGCCTACCTTGCTCACCATCCTGTGCATCTGATGATGAGACCATCTTAAGCAACTCAGAAGCACACCAGTTTCCCCCTTCCTTTTTCAAGTGCTTCCAGTTCCTCTACTCAGGATTGAAGTGATCCTTTTAGAAACGTAAAGAGGGAAGGATGTCAAGCAGTAGCCCAGATCACAAGTTCAGTTTTAAGGTTCATGTTTGCTTGGCCCATAAAAAATAATTAATAATTACTAAATAATATTGATGATCATAAATTAAAATGTATAATGTGTTACCATTTTACACAGCGCCTCAATAGTTACAGTGGGGTATCCTTTTTAATGTTTTTTTCATCCTGATAACGTTCATGTTCTTTGGTGAAGTAACACAAAATTTGGCATGCATGGTCAAGCTGGCAGAATCTCAAGATAAGGGAAGTTTTGCGGTGGCACCTTGTGCGGTTTTCGAGATATGGAGTGCCAAAAAAAATAAAAAGCACTTTTTTTCCCTGTATTTAACAAATGGATTTTAGCTCTCCCTTACAGCCTAGACTGTGTGGAATTGTTTCATGAAATTTTTGGGGTAAAGGGGGGCAGTGCCAAGGGTGTGCCTTTGAATGATGTGTTCCATTGTAAACTTATAATGTTTGTAAGATAACATTCTGATGCAACTGGAAAATATAATATATCATGAACGGTATAAAAAACTATCGCGAAAGGTAAAAAACACATTGCGATTGTTTTTTGCATAATTTACTTGCTGTGGGGGAAAAACATTCTATATGTCTGCCATTTTGTTTTTGCCAGTTTAAACTTACAAAGGTTTAAAATATATGAAAATTGTGTCTTAAAAAAAGACACCTAATCCTAGCTAAACAGCACTGAATTAACTGATTCTGGTGTCTGTTTGTTTTTAAACTTGGCAGAAATACATTAGCTAGGCACTCAAAATCCAGGCTGCCCAGATTAGCGAGAGGGGTCCTTCACCCATATTCTCTGGATGAGAACAATGGGTCTTTCTCGACATTTGCAGCCACAGATGGAGGTGTGCTGCCGGCTTGTGTGTCAGCATTGAGTCAGCACTCTCGCTGTATAGTTTATCAATGCTAGCTTGTCAGTTTCAATTATAACTAGTGTCAGTGCAGTAATAAAAATAAGATGTGTTTAACCATTTCACAAAGTGTGTACTCACTACTCCAGTATTAATGCCAAAAACTGCAGTTTGATTTTTTTTTTATTAGCCATAATCCTCATTTCACTTTTTATGTGACTCTGTATTAGCAACAGTAATGATATTTCCCTGGTATCTAGTGGTACCTCCCACCTGCTGATCACCATCCCAGTAATATAATGATACTTTCCTGGTGTCTAGTGGCTCCACCCACATGCCATTTGCCATCCCAATAATATAATGATATTTCCCTGGTGTTTAGTGGCACCCTCCTACCTACTGATCACCGACCCAGTAATGTAATGTAATGATATTTCCCTGATATCTAGTGGCACTCCCAACCTGCTGATTGACGTCCCAGTAATATAGTGATATTTCCCTGATGTCTAGTGGTACCCCCCACCCACTGATCACAGTCCCCGTAGTAAAATAATATATCCCTTGTGTCTAGAGGCAACCCCAACTGGCCACTTGTCATCCCTGCCTGAAATAAAGAAAATGGTCCTCAATGTTTTTTTTTTAACCTATTAAAAAGAAATAGTACTGCACTGATCTGACTCCCAAACTCAGCAACCATCACCTCCCAGTAGACTCCTACACACCCTCACTCACCTGAATAGGTCACAGGGCAAAGTTACACTCTCCAATCCAAGACACGTCTTGCTGATTGAACTACCAACTGCAATATAGGAAACTAAGGTAAATGCGGTTCAACGTATTTCAATAGGGGGTTTAACTTTTTGGCTTTGTGGGATAACTTTGCAGTTGTTTCATATTTTGAGCCCAGATTTTCAACATCGTCTTTTTGGGACCCCTTCTCATGAACAGTGATGGTGGATTATGCAAATTCTGGTCTAAAGGCAATTTCACAGTTGATTGGCAAACTCACCTTTTAGGCAGAATTTGAATATTTTTACCACCCATGTTCATGAGGTGGGGTCATAAGAAGGTTATGTTGAAACGATGGGGTCAAAATATATAAAAATGGTAAAGTTATGCACATACCTTAAAATGTTACTATGCTCACTCGTAACTTTGCCAATTTAAAATATTTTGATCACAAATTTTCAACTTGTCCATTTTTTTACACTACCTTATGAATGTGACAGCTGTAATTTTTCAAATCCTAGTCAAAATTGTCTTAGCACCTGTGGCGTGGAATGACATAGCAGTGGTGCGGAATGATGTTTCAGTGGGGATTTGAAAATTCTCAGCACGGTGTTCATGAGATGGGGTAATAGCAAGGCTATGCTGACAATCTGGTTGCTATTTTGGCTGAAATCCAAGCAGCATACATGTTTGCACCTATGGAGAGACGGAAGCACAAGGCCAAGAGGGTCCTATGCTACCAGAGGCAAATATGGATTTGTTTATATTATCTTCAGGGTAGCTTAATGCCACAGAAATAGGAAAATGTGGTATTAGGGTTTCCAACCCTAACTCATACCACCTCCACTCCTCAAGCAGCAAAAGGGAAAAAAATAGGGTTTTGGGTCTCTGGAGTCTTGGAGAATCAGTGGTGGGGTGTTCCTTGAGGTTGTCAACCATAATGCCCACCCCTTTCCCTGAGCTAACAATATCACACATGACATCCTTTATTCACACAAGGAACACAGGTCCCTTTGTGAAAAAATCTACAACAAACTGTGTTGCTAACATGTGTCAAGACATACTTCTCTACCTTTGAAGAGTGTATCACTATGACCGACTGGCTTAGGCGGTACCATGTGCTTTGGACTAGAGGCTATGGTCTGCTGGGAGGGGTGAGCATTAGGGTTGAGAATCCCAAGGACCAGCCCATTAGCACAGCTACTGCTCAAGACACTGGTGATCCAAGATCAGTAGAGAGCTTGGGGCATCTGAGGACCAGCTGGGGGTGTGTGGATTGAGCGGGGATAAAACAGACATCACACTGACAAGTAGGATGACACTGCTCTCTCTTAGGCACTGCACCTGTGTATCAGTGCTGTCTGTGCAACTGGATCCTGGTTCTAGTGGGGATTGGGGGTCAGGGGATGGGGCAAGCCCTGAGGGAATAGCCAAATGTGGATAAGTCCTAAGGACGCTGGGGTGACAGGGCTGGGTGGACCTGTGGAAGGGTCTGGTTTGCACTTGAGAGGAAAAAACAGAGAACTGCAAGAAAGACCCCCACCACTAATTCATCAAGACTCCAGAGACCCCAAACCATAAAGTTTTTTCCTTGGGGGGGTTGGGGTGGAGAGTTAGGATTGGAAACCCTAATGTCACATTTCCCTAACTGGTGCATTAATGCAGTTTTTTGCAATGACTCACATTGTATACAGTTGTATATTTATTGTCCTATAGCCATTCTGAGGGGACTGCAGACACTTCAGCTATTGTGACTTCAGATGACATCAATTGCACATGATGTCACAGTGACAGGGATATAGACCTTTTTATTGCTAGTCCTGTTGGAGCTACATACAGTCACAGAGGACTGTACTTTGATCAAGGAGAACAGCAGGACCAGCAAACATCTGATCTGAGCTTATAAAAGTTCTAACATGCACTTCAAGCAATTGAATCTCCCCTGCTAAGGTGTCAGCTGCAAGGTATTCTGTGATTTCTGGTTACAGCAAATGTCAGCGTGGACTTCAAGAGAATCAGCCTGATAAATCTACTATACTGCTGTAAAATGTAAGTAAAAAATGTTTTGGCTGGCCTGGTGGCACTGAGGGTTAAGGCACTGGACGTCACTCCTCTTGCCATGCTGGTGGCCCGCATTCGGGAACAAGCATGAGCTGCCAAGGGTCGGCAGGGAGGAGAAAGATTGAGCATCTGGAGAACAGCTCTCCTTCTCCAGAGAGGAGGTTTTTGGCAGTCAGTGCTAGCCTGGCCCCTAGCGGTGTCTGCTGACTGGTGCACTGGTGCTGCAAGATGGGGGTTTGGAGCAGTGCAGACACTTGAAAGGGGTGTGCATGGGAGTGTGCCCAACTCCGTCACATGTGTCATTGCATGTGTTGCCCTGACAAAGAAGGAAACTGGAAAAAGTAACACCTCACAGAGGATGATTGGGGAGTTTGCAGGCCCAGCACCTGGCCAGCCATGACACAGGAACACTAGATCTGGTCTCGGAGGGGTGGGCCCCCCTCTCCAACCCCGCCAGGGTGTAAGCCCTGGGGCAACTACTGTGCCAGTTCGTGGATGCCGGGGTGATGGGACTGGGGTTCTCCCAGATTGTGAGGGTTGTGGGGGCAGGGGCATAAACAATAAAAGAAAAAAAATGTTTTTGCACACAAAGTGCAAATTGGGACAACCGCACTTTTGGGTTTGTGCCTCTTAGAGTGGACTGTTCTCTTTTAAAGAACCTCTTACTGTAGGTGTGAAAACTGGTATTTGCATTTTCATAAATGAGAAGATACTCTTGAGAGAGCACAATATACAGTAAAACAGAATATATGTTTAAAATATGTACAGTTACTGTCTCTTATAGTTATAAGCATGCATTCTCGAGTTCTTTGGGTGACAGAACTGGAAGCAAAGCTGAGCAGTGCTGTCACACAAATATCTGATAGCAAAGGAACTGTGTCCTGGAAGAGTCAGGCCAACCATGTGAGCCCATAGCCCAATGGTTAGAGCACCAGGACAGTATTTTGGGGGCCTGGGTTCTATTCCCAGTGGGTTACATTATTCCTTTCTCACTACAATCTGTGATCTAAATTGCTTAGCTGTGACTAAATACTGCACCAAAAACGTCTAATGGTCATGTCAAAGATTTGACAAGAACCTCTTATAAACCATTAGAGACACAGGAACTCTGCATACAAACATATTATAAAGCATGTCAAGAATATTGTTAAAAAAAAGTTTTAATTTAAAATCAAATAGTTTTAACTTTGCAGAATATTACAGAATCCACTTTGTGGGAAATGGACTGTGCCAACTGAACTTAGCACTTCAGAATTTTAGAACAACAGTATGTGCATGAGACGTCCTCTTATGGTTAAACGAGTACTTGGAATGTTTAGAAATAAACAAGTATGACTGGCTAAAAATGATATCATGATTTATGAATATACAGCTGTATATGATCATGCTGCTAAGTGTTTAGTTAAATTTATTAAGTAACGAATCTGCACAAGTAAGAAATTGAGAAATGTAATATGGCTATGAGGAGACTGAAATTTAAGGATTGGATTTAGCACATTGACACTATATGTAGGTTAGATTTGCTAGTGGAATTAGTATATATGTTATAAGTATATGTGAATATATGGATGTATGGAAGCATACTAAATTAAAATAAAACAGATAGTGTTAGTATAAGGCTATGCAGCCTATGAATACAATTGTGCTTTAGCAAATTAAGGTAATACAGTACAAGCGATAGTGTGAGATACAAAAATAACATACATCATGGGACTTTGGTGGACTCCACTTGAATGCCATACTAGGAATCATACTAGGGGATGAAAGAAGCTGAAAGGCAACAAAGCCCATAATGCTTCGTATCTACATATAGTATTTTAAAGTAGATCAAGAGTTCATATAATTATCTAATCTATTTTTAAATGTGATCTTATTTTTACTAACAATGATATTTAGTGTCCATATATTCCAGAGCCCAACCACTCTCTAAGAGAAGTAGTGGGCCCTTTTCTTTGTCTTACATTTGCCTCTGGCAAACTGAAGTGGGTGACCCCTGGTATTAACATGAACCTGCTTAAAATCTAAGCCACATGATTCAGTTAAATAAGAATCTTGAATAATATCCCATGTGAATAATAGATCGCATCTGATTCTCCAATTCTCCAGTAACAATAAAGTGAATTTGAGTAATCTATGCACATACGACAGGACCTTATCAGAAACAACAGACTTGGTTATTCTTCTCTGTATCCTTTCAATTCTAGCTATGTCCTTTCATTTAAAAGGACTCCATAATTGTGAAATGTAGTCGAAGTGGGGTCTTACATAAGCTTTATATAATTGTATCAAAATATCAGGCTCTTTGGATGAGATATTATGACGTATTGCCCAGCAAATCTGATTAGCCTTACTGATAGTGTTGGTAATATGGATGCCAAAGTTCATAAATAAATCAACAGTAATCCACAGATTTCTCTCACTATTTTTTGTAGCCAATATTTTGTCATAGAGAAGATTTTGTTTTTTAATATTATTCTTTCCAAAATGCAGTACACTGCATTTTGAGGGAATAAAGTGAAGATTCCATTTGATGGACCACTCATCTAATTTTCTTAAATCTTCTTGGATAACAGAATGGTCTTCTGTGGGCACACATATGTTGGTAATTTTGCAGTCATCTGCATATTTAGCAATGTTGCTTTTAATATTAGTGGATAAATCAGATATAAATATCTGAAAAATTAATGAGGCCAGAACAGATCCCTGAGGGACCCGGCTCTCTACCTTTATCCAGCCGGAAGTGTGACCATCAATAATTACTTTTTGCCTCCTATCCAACAACCAGTTTGAAATCCATTGAGTAAATATAGGATTGATGTTACACAACTGCAGCATCTGAACTAAAGCCCTATGAAGTGCAGAACTGAAGGCCTTTTTAAAATCTAGTAGAATATCACAGGATTTGCCTTTATCTAAATTATCACTTACGAGATTATAGAAGCCCACCAGATTCATGGTGCATGATTGACCCTTTATAAACTCATGCTGGGTTTGATGTAAACCTGTCATAGCCAAGGATAATTCATCCTTGACTATACATTCCAACATTTTGCAGAAAATAGATGTCAGACTAATAGGGCAATAGTTGTCCGGTGAACTCTTAACACCCTTTTTGAATAATGGAATAACATTTGCTAATTTTGTGCTGTTATTTAAAATGTTCTACATCAACTGAATGAAGCATATTATTTTAATATTATATAATTATTTCTCTTGGTATATAAATACAACAAATAAGTAATAATAAAATGACATCAAAATAAAGACCACCAAGGTAATACATTACATGTGATAGTGTGAAATACGAAAGTGACATACTTTGTGGGACTTTGGTGGAGTCCATTTGATTGTCATACATGCTATTTATGATTTTTTACAGCAACTCAGTGAAGCACACTGTTATAATATCATATAACTATTTTTTCTTGGAATATAAACACAAATATTAAATAATAATAAAATGACATCAAAATAAGATCACAGAATATTACCAGTTATTCTAAACACATAAAATTCATTATCACAAATCCTGTTGTCTCTAAATAAATAAAACAAACCACATAAAAAATAAATAAAAACAGTTATTTTTGTATTCTATGACAACCATAATTATATTACTATTTATGACCAAATGGCAATTGCAAAAACTACATTTATGTATAAATTAGGGTTGAAGGGCGAAGACGCAAACCATCTGAAATTGAACCAGAGTAAGCTGTTGGTGGTATTCTAGTGAATGAAGGAAATTTGGCCAGTACCCCAGGGAAATTCTCCTACTCTTTCAGAGGAGGGCACTTTGTCCATCTTGCTGCTCAGCAAGATTGCTGATGAGAAGAAGGATGTGGAACTGTTAAAGGAACTACTCCGAGCTATGAGATTGTTATGCCTATGACAGTAACACAAGAGACAACTGACCTATCAGTGAAGAAATGGAAATTACTCTGAAGACAGTGTACTATTGAAACAAGTACTATATGTGTGTAGCTGCACACCATGATGCTGTGGTGACAGAGTACTCCACAGGCCTCTGGAGGCAGACCTGAAGCTAGCCAGCTGGATGTCTGAGAAAAAGGCTCATCTTCTTGAGTTTCTGGCAGAGCAGGAGGAAAACATGGCAACCAATCCAATCCAATCCAACTTTATTTATATAGCGCCTTTCGAATCCAAGGCGCTGTACATAAAACAGATACAGAATAATAAAATTTCCATATATTAAAATATGTCAGCCATGACTAGGTAAAAGCTAAATTAAATAAATATGTTTTTAAAGCAACCTTAAAACTATCAACGGTTGGGCATTCTCTCAACCAACGAGGTAGAGAATTCCACATGGTTGGTGCTGAAAAAGCAAAAGCACGAGATCCTGATGTCTTTAATCGAACCCTGGGAATCTCCAGCAATCCCTCACTGGTGGAACGGAGAGGACGGAGGGGGCAGTAGGGAATCAGGAGATCTTTAAGGTAACTGGGTCCCTGATCATGTAGGGGCTTTAAAGGTTAGTAAACCAACCTTAAAGGTGATCCGCCATCAAACAGGCAGCCAGTGCAGTTTGCGGAGCACAGGCATAATATGACTGGTTCTAAAAGTCCCAGTTAACAGCCTGGCTGCCGCGTTCTGCACCAGCTGGAGGTGGCGGATATCAACCCCTGGTAGCCCTAGGTAGAAGGAATTGCAGTAGTCCAGACAGGTAGTGACAAAGGCGTGGACCAAAGTTGGAAGATCTCCCGGAGGAACCAGATGTTTCACCAGGGTGATATTCCTCAGATGGTAATAAGAGGATTTGATGACAGCTGACACCTGAGATTTTAGGGTCAGACTATCATCAAAAATAATGTCCAGATTTCGCACCTGATCAGAGGTAGAGAGTGGTATACCACCAAGTAGCAAACCTGATGGTTGTCCAGTTTCCAAACCCACCCCCGGATGACCTGAATCCACTACCAATACCTCAGTCTTATCCAGATTAAGTCTCAGCCAGCTGGAACTCATCCAAAGTCTGATCTCAGCAAGGCAGGTATTCAGTACAAAGAGTGCATCACCCTGACTGGGGAGAAAGGACAGATACAGCTAAGTATCATCTGCATAGCAGTGGAAACCCAGACTATATCGCCTGATGATTTCTCTCAATGGCAGCATATACACTGCAAACAACATGGGAGCTAAGATGGAGTCCTGTGGTACCCCACAAGGCAGGGAGTGAGCGCCAGAGGAATAAATTCCAGTGACAACTCTCTGAAACCTGTCCGTGAGGTAAGAATGAAACCATTTGAGGACTGTACCAGACAGCCCACAAAAAACCTGCAGGTGCTCCAACAGTACTCCATGGTCTACAGCGTCAAATGCAGCAGAAAACAAACAGTAGAGACTGCACAAAAAACACACCATCAGGCCAGGTGGGCAGGCGGACACAGCTGAGAGACTGTCAGTTCCCACATTGACAGTGCCAGACATTAAAGAGGCCAGCTGACCTGAAATGGCTGAATCCAACAAGCAGTTAGGCTTTCATAGAGAAGACCTATACCTACTCAATCAATCAGAGGTAGTGGGTTATGATCAGCAGACTGGATAAAATCCCTGTATGGAAGTATATAGCTCCCTGATCTCCTTTCCTGAGCAGTGGACATGTGGATTGCTAGCAGATAGGTAAGGGGCCAGGGGAGTATGTTTGTTGGGCGATGTGTGAGGATGGGCAGTATGTTGACACTAAAGTGGATCAGAATGTGCAGTTAAGTCAGTCCAGTGGTACAGAGGGCTGAGGCACTATGTGCCTTTCCTCTTGACACACTGGCATTACAAGTTCAGGAACAAGCTTGGGTCACTGGAGGTCAGCCGGGGGGAGGGCCTGGAAAGGATGACATGGCCACTTGGCAGCTCTCTCCTCCCAGAGTGGGAGGTGAAGCTTTCCTGGCACATGGCAGCCACCAAGTGGTGGCTCAGTGGTAGTGCCATGCAGATAAGGGGCTGCCATTGGGTAAGGGGAGGATGGATACGGGTTGCCAGTTCCAGAGCACATGCGCACCTCCGCACACATGCACTACTGTGGAGCCACGACCCCGGGGTGTAAATGGAAGAAGAGTAAAGTGGAAAAAGAGGTGGAACCATGGCATTCATTAAGCCCTGCCAGAAGTGATGAGACTCACCCTGCCAGGCCACCGAAACAATGAACAGGAGAAGGTGGAGGAGGTTGGTGGCACAGGGGACAGTGCTGATATCCTGGCTGGTTCCAGCAACAGGGAGGAGAAAAACCTTTGTTAAAAAAGTAAAAGAATGTGCTGTTAAACCCACCAGCTATCAGAGTACACAGAATGCTGAACCTATATTACACTTGTCACAAAATGACTTATTATCAGCATGTGATCCTGGCCTACTAAGCCTCAGATCAGGCGAATATTCATTTGTGAAACTGCGACTCCAGCACAAACCCACCATAAAGAAACACCACCAAATACAAGCACTTGCCACATAAAAGTGACTTTAATTCATACCAAAGTTAGCAGTCCTCAAAACATGCATAAAAACATGAGACTAGAGAAACACCATCAGGTCCCACCAGCTCCTACTGGTTTCACATGAGCGTCTTCAGGGTGAGTCCCACTCTTAGTGATACCTCATTATTTAAGTACTGCATTTAAAGATGCAAACACAAAGTCTGTTATATGTGCATAAACCAAAATGATAAAACTAATAAACATATACTGTACATAAAAAATATGTTTCACAAAAGGAACAGACAAATCTGATCAAGGGAATCGGCCCATATCTAATAGTAATGCAAATACATTAATAATGATAATAATCATGTTTTATGGTGCCACTGTTACCATCTTACATTAGGGATACCACACAGATTTTGGGCATACTGGAGGATCTTCTATTACAGCCGGGGTGGTTCCTTGTCATCATGGATGTCCAGGCTTTGTACTCCAACATACCTCACACAGGAGGTCTTGAAGCATTGCACTGTTGGCTGGAAACAAAATCCCAGAATGAGCCCTGCTTTATTAATTTTATTTGTGCATTTTCTGAGTTTGTCTTAAAGAAGAATACATTTGTATTTCAGGGACAACATTTTTTACAAGTCTGAGTAATAGCAATGAGGGCTATTTTCACCCCCACATGCACCAACCTATATATTGGAAAGTGGGAACAGCTGTTCCTTTATGACAGAGACATTAACCCCTATATTGAATTTATAGACCCCCGGCATAGATTTATTGATGATATACTGATGGTGTGGTGTGGGGCTATGGTACAGCTACAGGAACTTATTGGGTACTTGGAAGCAACAAACCCTAATCTGAAATTTATGGCCCACTGCTCTCAGGACAGAGTATACTTTTTGGATATGGGGATCATACGCCAAGAAGATGGCACAATCATTACTGATTTGTACTGTAAACCTACAGACCATAACAGTTTATTGATGTCAAAAAGCTGCCGACCACGCCACATCATCAGGAATATATCCAAGTTCCAATTTATGCATGTCAAGAGAAATTGTTCTGCTGGAGAAATGTACATAGAAAGAAGTGGAGAATTGCATGAGAGGTTTGTGAACAGGGGCTACAGGGAACTCCTATTAGAGCAGATACAAGGGACATACTATTACGATACAAGAATATGGAGAAGGTGTCTATAGGAGATGTGGCATTTATAACACAGTATGGGGCTGATAGCCACAGAGTGTGGGAATCTCTCAGGTTCTGGCACATTTTATCTACATAACCAGCATTACATGATATTGCAGGGGAACAACTGAAGTTGGTATGCAGTGGGGGTCAGAATATGACAGATATGTTAGTCAGGAATTTTCTCCCGATTATGAGAAATACCACACAGAATTGATTACCCACGATACCATCTGGTTGTTTTCAATGTGGGCATTGTTCATACTGTAAGGTGGCTACTAAGGTGAATTTTTTTCTACAGTTAACAGTCATAATCAATTTACCATTAGAACCATTATTAACTATACTACACCTTCGGTTGTATACTTGGTGACTTGCCTGTGTGGAGCATTCTATGTGGGAAAAACTGGGAGACCCCTGAAAACAAGGATAGGAGAACATTTATGTTCAGTAAGACAGCAGGACCAGCATAGTCCTTTAAGTCTACATTTACTTCTAGTTGGTAATGAGGGTAGTGAACACACCTTTAGGTTCTGTGGCATTCATAGGATAAGAGACTAAGAGTGGGAGATATTGAAACTTTACTATCTCAGCAACATGCTTTCTGGAGCTATACACTGGGGCTATGAAAGTACCCGGATTGAACAATGGATTTGAATTGTCAGCTTTTCTAATAAAATTAATTTTTGGAACAAAAATTGATTACTAGTAACTGTGTTTTGATGCTTACCTGCTCTCTCCTTGAACAGCCCATTTATTTAGTAATATATCTTACAAAATCCAGTTTTTATGGCATCATGTGGAGAACCAGGATCCTCATGGTGGAATTTGAATCTAACAATGCCACATTGAATCATGGCAGTTAAGATTGTGTTTGTTATGTCCCTCATAAAACATTATGTCTTAATTAGGATGGCTTTACTAATATGACAACAAGTAGGGGTTCCGGTTAAATATTTGTATTCCCTGGTGGGACATGGGTTCACCTGTGATACATACATACATATGAACGTACAAAATGCCAGCAGAAACAGGCCTCATGGTCTATCAAGTCAGCTCAATTGTGCAGCTAGCCCCTCAACTTGCAGCTGCCCCACCCTCCCCTTCCCTACCCTCCTCATAACCACCACGCCCTCACTCTGTCTCACCCTCTCTTAAATCCTCCCACCATTCTACATGATACCACCTACTCGAGCAGTGTTCCACTTATCTACCACCCTTTCCATGAAAATGTGTCTCCTGATTTCCCTCCTGAATCTCCCCCCTTCAAATTTCATTCAATGCCCTCTTGTGTCCCTCTCCCTTCTGATCTGAAGAATCCCTTCTGTATTAATTCTGTTAATACCCTTTAGATACTTAAAGGTTTTGATCATATTCCCCCCATCCCTCCTCTCTTCCTGGGAATACATTTGCAGCTCTCCCAGCCTCTCCTGATAGGATTTTCCCTAAAGTCTCTGTATCATCTTCATTGTCCTAAGCTGCACCCCTCTAGCAATCTGATGTCCCTCTTCAGGAATGGATGCCAGTACTGCACACAGTATTCCAGGTGCAGCCTGACCAGTGACCTGTACAGGGGTAGGATCACTTCTTTGTATCTGGAGGAGATTTCCCTCATTATGCACCCCAGCATCTTGTTTGCTTTTGCACCCACCTTCCTGCACTGAGCTGGGTGGTTCATATTCCCCATTATTAGTACCCCTAGATCCTTTTCCTCCACTTGTTGTTCAGCTGTACCCCTCCCAACTGATATTTTCTCCCCTGGTTCCTTGCTCTGAAATGCAGTGCCTTGCACTTCTTGGTGTTGAACCCCAACTGCCATGTCTCTGACCATTTCTGTAGTTTGGTCAGGTCTTCCTGCAGCCCCCTCCACCCATCTATGTCATCTACCACTGCACTGATCTTAGTATCATCTGTGAACAAACTGATCCTACTCTGGATCCCATTTAAGATATCAGCTATGAATATCCTGAACAGCACCGGTCCCAGTACTGAACCATGGGGCACCCCACTCATAATGTCCCTTGGTGATGAGAGTCCCCCCAGCACCACCACCCTTTGCTGCCACCCCTCAGCCAGTTGGATTCAGTTGACCATTTGCGTCCCCACCCCAATGTATTCCAGTTTTCCCCCTCAGCCTCCCATGTGGCACTGAGTCAAAGGCCTTACTGAAGTCCAAATATAGGACGTCCACTGCATGGCCCCTGTCCAGTTCCCTGGTAACCTAGTCATAGTACTTGACTAGGTTTGTCTGGCAGGACCTGCCCGATACAAAACCATGCTGATGGCCATCTTGGAGCCCATTGTCTTCCAGAAAGGTCACCAGCCTCTCTTTTATTTATTTATTCATTTGTTTCATTTTATTTTTTTACCCTTGTAAGTCTAATGAGCAAATTACCCATTTTCACAGACGACAACCAATATATTAAACAAAAACAATGACATCTACAATACAAAATACAATTCACATATAAACATTTAACAAGTACATTCTTAAGTACACTGTAAGTACTTTTTCAACTTAGATTTAAAAGAAAAAAGGAGAATTATGAATTGATATGTCACATGGGAGTGAATTAAAATAATTTGGTCCCCTATATATCAATGAACGTTGTCCAATGGTTCTCTTTTAGGATTGACTGTATGAGTTTTCCCTTGATTCAAGTGAGACTCACCAGTCTGTAGTTGCCTGTATCATCCTTTGGGCCACTTTTATGAATGGGCACCACATGGGCCATCCTCCAGTCCTGTGGCATGCATCCTGTGTCCAGTGATGTACTGAACAGGTCTGCCAGTGGTCCCGCCAGGATCTCCAATAGCTCCATAAGTACCCTAGGGTGAATGCCATCCTGCCACAGCACCTTGTTCACCCTCAGTGCCCTTAGTCCCACCAGCACCTAGTCCTCTGTAACTCTGATATCAGTCACCCCCGGCCCTCTCTGCCCACTCCACCCTTCCCGTGGGGTATCTGCCCCCCTCTTTCCTTCATGAACACAGAGCAGGAGTACTCATTCAGTGCCTCTGCCTGGTCCTCCCCCTTCTCCACCCACCCCACATTTTTCTTAATCCTCACAATCTGGTCTTTGTTTCTTCTTCTTTTGCCAATGTATCTGAAGAAGTCCTTTTCCTCGTCCTTGATTCCCTGTGCCAGGCTCAGCTCCCTGGCAGCTTTAGCCACTCTGACTTGCCTGGTAACCACTATAACCTTCTTTGTGTACTCAACTTTGTTCTCTTGCCCTCCCAATTTCCTAAGCCTCTGGAATGCTTTTCTCTTGGCCCTCACCCCTTCCATTACCTCCCGAGTCAGCCAGCTCAGCTTCATTGCTCTACCCTTCTTGCTCTGTGTCCTGGTGCAGGTCTCAGTAGCATCTGCCAGCCCTTTCTTAATGATATTCTATTTTTGGCTGGCACTCATGCATGTCTGAATTCCCACTGGGTGCTCAACCAAAATTTCCCCCATCCTTTTAAAGTCTGTTCCCTTAAAATTGATCACCCTGGTACCTGTTCCCCTTCCCATATTGAGTGTGAACCACACCATATGATGGTCACTCCCAGCCAGGGGGTCCTCCATTCCCACATCCCTTACAGCCTCCCCATTTGTAAATGTTAATGTGGTGCCAGACTGTGTTACAGATTTCTGGGTTGCTTGATTATAATATCATATGATATTTATGTGTAAAGACAACCAGAAAGCACCCTCAAAACCTTTGCATTGCTCAAAATGCAATTCACATTTCTGGCAAAGAGTGCTACTGGTGTGTGGCATCCAGTGCACCCCCCTTCCCCAATAAAAACATGGCATATATTCAAAATTAAACAATTTAACTGCCTATTTACTGTATGTGTAGTTATGCTTTTGATTCTACACAGACCATAGCCTGTGTTTAGATGTTTGCCATTTATTGCTTCTGTCATTTGATGTTTTTTTGATTTATTATCATTATTAATGTATTTTCATTGCTATTGGCTAGTTCCCTTGATCATATTTTTCTGTACCTTTTGTGATACACATTTTTTGCATATATGCTTATTAGTTTTATCATTTTGGTGTATGCACTTATAATAGACTTGGTGTTTGTATCTTTGAATACAGCACTTAAATAATGAGGTATCACCAATGGTGGGACTCGCCCTGAAAACGCTTATGTGGGGCCCTAATGGTATTTCTCCAGCCTCATGTTTTTATACATGTTTTGAGGACTGCACACTTTGGTATGAATTAAAGTCACTTTTATTTGGCAAGTGCTTGTATTTGGTGGTGTTTCTTTATGGTGTGTTTGTGCTGGAGTGGTGATTTCATTTATAATTTGTTCTTAGTAGCACAACCAACTGTGGGGCATGCTTGGCTTGTTGCATTCTATATCCATTTGTGCCAGCAATTCTACACAGCAGTACAGAAGGCTTCTACCTCAAAGACTGAACAGCAGTACACAACTTTAGGCACTATGACGGGGGTCTTGGCTTTGTAAAATAAAAATAATACTGCAGTGAGACTGTCTGATGATGCACATAAGGGGGCCTTTTGGTTCAGAAGCACTTGGTGGAACAAAGGATATATATTCATTGCAAAAAACTTCATTATTGCACCATTAGGGTTGAAGCATTAGTGTTCACAACCCCAAAACACACCTCTCATGCCTGTTCCTGCATGCACAGTGGAGTAGGTTCTTAGACTTGGGAGCCCTACGGTTGTATTTCCCTACATTTGATGCTTCAACCCTAATTGTGCATTAACAACATTTTTTGCAATGAATTTCCTTACTTTTTGAGAAAGTATAATCATAGCCTTATTTGATTATGGGAGCAGTAGGAGGGCCCTGTGGTCTCATCCGTGGCCATTGTAATTGTTCCTCATTTCCATGTGCAAGCACAGGGACCTCTGTGCCCTGTGTTCCTATCAGTATACAGTGAGTGGTAGGGCCCCTGTGCTCTCATACATACCTATTGTACTTGTCCCTCATTTCCATGTGGGACTGTAGGGTCCTCCATGCCCTGCACTCACATCAGTCCATAGTGAGCAGTGGGGGCACAGGGCCTTCTGGCCTCTGTGCTCCCATGCATGCCTACTGTATGTAATTTCCCTCATGTGTTTGTGGGACTCCCATCAGTGCATAGTGCATTGTGATACCACTGTACCCTGCAAAGCAGTACTGCTGCCATGTTGAGAATGCATGGCACAGTACAGGTCATATGTGCCCCATTCATTACAATTCACCAACAATTTGAAACAGGGCCTGGTAACATGCAAAAGAACTTAGTATACCCAAATATGTACTAAACTAACCATAGTGCTGAAGCTGTATCTTGAAGCATTTTTGAGATTTAGCATCTGAAAATGACCCTAATCATCACAATGTTACCCTAAGAAAAATCCCAAAACTTCAAAGTGTTATAACTCTGCCACACAGTAACACTTTTCCACCAAACCAGCTAAAGGCACATCTTTATGGCAAGTCATTTGTACCCTGAAAATTTCAGCCCAAAATCCCAAACAGGTTTTTAGTTATGAAGTGACAAAGAAACAGACATATCTAAAAAAAGTAGTGTCTCAAACTGTAGCGGTACCCTAGTTGTTTTGGCAAACAATGTCGCAATTAAGCAGTTCAAACTAATTTAGCCACATCAACAGAACTACCCCCTGACATTTTGCATACAAAGTTTTATGCACATCCATTGAAAGGTTGGTAACTTATTAAGGTGCAAAGTATGCAAATCTGGAAGACTATGAAAATGGAAAAAACATGTAACTTTAGGGATGCTTAATACACAATGTCTTACAAAGCAAAAAAGCAATTCTAATGAAATTAAAAGCAATAAAAAATCTACCCCACAAAATTATGCTTGCAAACTTTCATGCATATCCATTTCATGATTGCAAAATTATTAAAGTGCAAAGTATGCAAAACTGGATGACTTCACAAAAATGTGAAAAGACACGCAAATTTAAGGATATTTGAGACACAGTGGCCCAGATAGTCAGACTGCACCAGGCTGTAGTGCAAGCCTGGGTGCAGCGCAACTTGGCTGCACAGGGGCATTGACTGGGTGATATTCAATGGAGCTGCGCCATGGCACAGCATCACTGAATATCATACCCTCGCCACCCGTGCAGTGCGCATGGTGCAGTGGCACCGCGCTAGCTGCCAGTGGCCAGAGTGGAGCAGGGGATGCGCTAGCACAAGTTCTTTTGTGCTAGGCGCAACAACCGTGATATTCAAAAGTGCACATGCAAATGGGGCCATAATGTATGCAAAGCACAAATGGAGCCATTTGAATGTCATTATGGCCCCATTTGCATGCAGGTATGCTGATCCCCGGCGACTTGCACCTGGCGTCCTGCCAGGCAGCAGCCATCGGAGACCAACACCCCCTGCACATCATGGCAATGTGCCCCTCTGCCCGATCATGGGCATATGTAACATAGATACATGTCCAATATCCCTGGTGGTCCAGTGGACCGCTCGCAGCCCGATCATGGGCATATGTAAAAATAATCAATGTCCTATATCCTGGTGGTCCAGTGGACTGCTTGCAGCCCAATAGCAGGCATATATAATAATAAGGAGAGCCCATGGTACCCCCCCTTCCCACCCACCACTGAGCCCCACCACCCCACTCCCCGGTCAGCGGCGGGTAGCAGCACCCACCCACCTGCTGCCCCACTGCCGCTGACCGACAGTGTACAGTAGGGATGTACGCCCATTGTTCCACAGCATGAGCCAATGGTGTGTAGCTCGTGACATATTCTTATTGTGTCCAGATATGTGAATGGATCCATTCACATATCTGAACTGTGTAGTACGGTATGGGCTGCATGCCCATTGGCTCATGCTGTGGAATAATGGGCATACAGCCCTGCTGTACACTGTCAGTTGGCGGGCAATGGGGTGGCAGGCGGTGGGTTCTGCCACCCGCCGCTGACCAGGTGAGTGGGGGCATTGAGGCTCAGTGGGTGGTGGGAGGGGGTACCATGGAGCTCTCCTTGTTATTACATATGCCCACTATTCAGCTGTGAGCGGTCCACTGGACCACCAGGGATATTGGACTTATATTTATACACAGATGCCTGTGATCGGGCATGGGGGGGCACCACCACAAAGGTGCAGCCGATGCTCAGGTGGCAGCTGTCTTGTTGCGCCTTGCAATACGGCAGCTCACCTGTTGGTGGTAGGCTGTTGTTCCTTTTTTTTTTTTATTTGGCTCACTTGTGTGCAGCGCAAGTAGGGGTTGCACATTCATGGACTCAGCACGTCCCAGGCTGAATATCGGGATGTGCGGAGTATGCATGGGCACGCCCCACCCACCAGTGCCGCATACATTACTGATGCACTCTGCTGCATCAGGATTTGTGCCAGGCACAATCTCCATTTGAATATCACGCTGGAGCACATCAGTGGGTTGCGTATGGTGCAACACTGTTGCGTCATGTGCAACCCTTTTGAATATCTGTGTCAGTATCTTCAAAACCACACCAGCGATTCAAATGGAATTAAAGGCATCAACAGACCAACCCTATGAAATGATGCTTGCATAATTTTATGCACATATGTTGTACGGCTCCAGAGTTATTATGGTACAGATTATGCAAAACTGGAAGACTGTTAGTGAAATTGGAAAAAAAAAAACATGTAATTTAATGATGTTTGACACACAATATACCACAAATCACACAAGAGGCTTAAATGAAATGTATAACATTTACAGATATACCCTCTGAGAGGGTTCTGAAGTTATTAAGGTACAAATATGTGAAACTAGAAGACTGTCTGTGAAATGGGAATAAAACATGTACAGTAAGTTTAAGGATGTTTGAGACAAAGTATCTCGAAAAACCCACAATGGATTGATGTGACATTTATCACATCCAGAAATCTTCCTCTAGAGCTTAGGCATGCCAAATTTCATGCAAATCCATTGAAGGGTTGCAACGTTATTAAGGTGCATAGTATACAAAACTTTGACGGTGTTTGGAAAGTACTTTCACTTAAATTATACATATGCATTTTCCCATAGGAAATAATGGGAAATTGAAAATGTAATAACTTTGGAATGGATTAATATTTTTCACCAAACCTTCAAAAGGCACATCTGTGACCCAAAGGCTTTGTATCCTGAAAATTGCAGACCACAACATAAAGGCATTTCTGAGATACAGGTAGACAAAGAAATGTGAAAAAACTGATAAATTTAGGATTGTTTGACAGTTTCTGTCTCACAAACCACAAAACAGATTCAAATGAAATTCTGCACTTCAAGGGAACTATACCTGGATATTACGCATGCCAAATCTTGTATAAATCCGTTGAGTGGTTCTAAAGTTATTAAGGTTCAAAGTTTTGGGTTTAACATAAAAGTTTGCACTCAACCCTAATATACCATTGATGCAACGCCAGTATAAGATAAATAAATATATATATATTATAAACAAACCAATTTTTGCTGCTTAGGGGAGCTGGCACAGAAGCACAGTGCTGTCTACATTACAGTAAGTACAAGGGTTGCCTTGCTCCTCCCCTGGACATGCTATATGTAATCTGAACTTTACTTAAAAATTCCATGGGGTTTGTGACTGCCAATTTATGTGCTATGATTCATGTTTCTGGGGAAACTGTTCAATCTTTGTTTTAAAAATGTTACTACCTTGTAATGTGTTTGCTTAAAATATAAAGCCTTAAAAGATGCAGCCCTTTGGACATGCTACATGTCCATCCACCATAACCAAGCCCACTGTACAAGTTATATATTTTGGTAACTGGATAAGGCCCACTAGGCCCAAAAGCTGATTTCAGGGGTGACCTAGCAACACTCAGGAGGTTAACTGACTTGTTCAGGGTCACACGATATGCATGTGGAGGTTCTGCAAATCAAACCAAAGTCTGCTGGATGTACCAAGCCACTAGGTGCTGTTTGAGGGAGTCAGCATTATGGATATATTTCATAGGCTGAGGCAGTATTGCAGTGTTTTTGATCGCACCCTACCCCCATAACTGATAAGAGAGCAGATGTGGATAGGGAGCTGGAAGGTCAGAGCAGAATTAACACAGATGAGTAACAGAGTATATCATCTCCCCAGATGTTTCCACATAGGCATGGCCAGAGAATTATGCTTCTACCCTGGTCAGCCCAGGACATGCCATAAATATGGTTCTAGAATAAATCTCAGTTCCAACTGTGATAAATAAAAATGCATTATGTGTTTGGAATGTGGTCATGTTATCTTACGTTGTTTAAATCTGTTACGATATAATTTACATGAGGAAAATTGGCAGTCCTATTGGTATTGTCCCTGGGCTGTCCATAATGGAATTGATGGCCTGGAACAGGGTACTAAAATATTAGGGATCTGGCATAGGAGGTTGTGAAATGTTCAGCAAAGCAACAAGAAAATCTCTTGGCCTTAAATAATGTGAGATTATGTTCCCCTTCCATCTGTACCTGAGCAAGAAAAAATCTCTACTCTCAGGCCCTCATGCTGACATATCTGAAACAAACACTGTTACTGTTGAGGATGTAACACCCTCCATTGATGTGGAATCCCCCTCCTCTTCTGCAGTCGAAAGGAATCACTCAATACTAATTGATGGTTCTGAGTAGCCATCCTGAGAATGAAACTGACAAAATTTCAATTCAATTTTATTTTTGATCAATCATAAAACGATCATTACAATTCAAAGTATACTGTACATTAAGAACAAGTTGCACAATTATTATGATCAATACATATCAATAAAAATCAATCCACAAAGTATGAATACATGCATACATTGATATCACACAATAGTTTTCAAGTAAGCAGAAGACCTTCCCCTATGATGTTATTAAAATATTGTATTATCTATAAGTTATTAAAAGAATAAAATTAATTAAATAGGTAATATTGTTACATGATACCCTAAATAATAGTAATAGTATCTTATTCCTATTACTTTGCTAGAACTCCTACTGTGGCTTTGTGACCATCGGTGCCTATTGAGTGACTTTATGTAAGGCAGTCTTCATGGTGTTTTTTTTTTTTTGTGGAGAATTAAGAATGTTTAAGCCTTATTTTATTTATTACACAAAAGTATTCAGATATCCTCATGATGATATGATCATCTTCAGCAAAGCAGCAAGAAAATCTCTTGACCTTAAATAATGTCAGATTATGTTCCTCCTCCTTCTGTACATGAGCAAGAAAAATATCTCTACTCACAGGCCTTCGTGCTGACATATCTGAAGCAGACACTGTTACTGTTGAGGATGTAGCACCCTCCATTGATGTGGAATCCCCCCTCTTCTTCTGCAGTCAAAGGGAATCACTCGATACTAATTGATGATTCTGAGTAGCCACCCTAAGGAAGAAACTGCCAATATTTCAAGTCAATTTTATTTTTGATCAATCATTATAATATCATTACAATTCAAAGTATACGCAAGAAAGAACAAGTTGTACATATGTCATTATGATTAATAAATATAAAAAAAAAATAATACACAGTATAAATACATACATACATTTATGTCACACAACAGTTTTCAAGTAAGCAGAAGACCTTCTTCCCCTATGATGTTATCAAAATCTTGTATTATCTATAAGTTATTAAAATAATAAAATTCATTAAATGGGTAATATTGTTACATGATACCCTTAAGAACAGTAAGTAAGTAAGGAAGCAATAACACATGATGAGGTGTGGGTTATCGCCTGATAAGAGCATGCCCAGGGTGTACTACTTATGCACCTGGGCGTGCTTTTATTAGGCAATAACCCACACCTCAGAGTGTGTTATTGCACTTACAAAATGGACTCCCCTGTAAAAAAATGTATTTAAAGATTTCAGCCATGAAGTTTTAAAAAATGTATAAAAGTATGTTAATATAAGTAATACAAGTAAAAAAGTAGTTCCTGTTCTTGTACTGTATTTATAGTGAGTATATGTGAAAGTATTTGTTTTGTGGTCTGTCGTATCTGTTATTTTTTGTTAATGTGATCTATCCCTCTTGATGCTATTTTTCTAACTAGCTGCTTATATGCTATTTTTGTATTTATTTTTTCTTGATGTGTAGTTGGGCGAAGAACAGCATGATTGCAGTGGTGTCAGCCACTAAACAAGCTGACCCATCAGTGAGCAACTTCCCATTTTCGGTTTGGCTCTTATTTTCTGCATGCTAGAAGGTACAGAACTTGATTCGTGGCATTTTATTTCTTTCAGTGTAAATGCAGTGTTTTAAAGATTGAGGGAGTCTGCGGTTGACAGAAGTTGGTGCGTGAGCAAGTGAGCGTTGCTGTGGCAACACACACTCGCGCTTACGTGTAGTTAGCTGAAGCTGCAACTTGTTGATACCATGTTTCTGGTATCGGCAACTTGTGTTTTAAAAAAATAAATACGAACAGACTGAAAAAAGACATAGGGTGTTGTTTTTTATGAAGAGGTTGTGTGCTGTGAAGGAGGATGGGGCAGGCAGACCAGAGCACAGTCAGTGGTTGCTGCGGCAACACACACTCACGCTTACCTGTAGTTAGCCAAAGCTGCGACTTGTTGGTATAATCTTTCTGGTTTCTGCAGCTTGTGTTTAAAAAAAACAATAGGAACAGGCTAGAAAAAGATACAGGGTTGTTTTTTATGTAGAGGTTGTGTGCTGTGAAGGAGAAGGGGGCGGGCAGACCAGAGCTTGGTCACAGGGATGTCACACTGTGAGCTGTGCCGGCCTGCGTTTCTGTTTTCAGCTGGCACAGCTCACTGATTCTGTGCAGTTGTGGGCCTTGGGAGTGGAGGGTAGTGCCGGTTGCCTACTATATCATCTGATAAGGACAGGGCTCAGATAATGTAGTAGCCAATCAGGATGATGGATTTTTTTTTGCCCATTTTACAAGCAATAATACCCAACAGTGTGGGCAGCATTAGGAAATGCCAGACCAGTTGGGGCATAGCCTAATAGCCCCTGGAAGGTCTGATATTTCCCAATACCAACCACCCACCCTGGAGGGTACCATTCTGCTTAGAAAATGGGCATCTGTGTGAATTTCAATTAAGAGAATAGTAGAGGAGGAGATGTTCAAAATGAACAGAAACCCATTTTCTAATAGTATCTTATTTCTGTTTGCTAGGAATCCTACTGTGGCTTTGTGACCATAGACTTCTATTAAGTGAATTTATGCAAGGCAGTCTTCGTGGTGTTTTTGTGGAGAATTAAGAGTGTTTAGGTCTTATTTTATTTATTACGCATGAATATTCAGATACCCTTGTGATGATATAATCATCTTCAGTTGTAAACATAATTGTCAAAAGCTCATGCAAACTGCCAATATGGAACAGAGACCTTGGGGACACGTGCACCCCTTCCCCTATTGACAAAGGAATATATATATATATATATATATCTATATATATATAAAGTGACAAGATGAAAACATGTATATTTAGATTTTAAAAAAGCCAAAATCAGACAAACCTCTGGTTGTAGTCACAGAAAAGCAGTTCTCAGTGTTCAGCAAACATAGACTGTAGGGAGACACTGAGGAAGAAGAGGAGGAATCAGAGCCCTCTTTATAACATCATCCATTAAGGACTGTTCCTCAGGCTTAGAGGCCTCTCAGCCCGAAACCTTGATGGCAAAACAGCTGAAGGGTAAAACTCACTCCCAGACTAGTTAGACCTGTTGAACTGACATGCCTAATATGTCCCTGTGTAAATTGTTATGATTCTAAACCCTGTGACCTTAAATGTAAATAGTACTAAAAGCTATAAAAAGAGACTCCCCACATTTTCCCTGCTGGAGATGCTAACAGCATATTATATTTATTCAGGACACTCAAATAAAAATTTATAAAAACACTTTATGGGGTACCATAGGCTAAGCATTTGTGTGTCAATGGGAGTTGTTTTTGGTTACAGTGACAGGAATTGTGCAACAATGTGGGAAAGGTACTGGGATTTGGTCCAAACGCTGTTCAGCATCTACTCAGGGAGAACATTAATACTACATGTGGAATAGTTAAGCATGCAACTCTGATTTGTTAAAATCTATGCATCACAGACCACAACAGCTTGGATTGCAGTATTCAATGAAATACAACCTTTTCTTCAAACCAGCTGATTGGTCATCTTAGGGGTTGATTTTAATTGCAGGCTTTCAGAGGCAGATACAGGATTTAAAACTTATAAACTGTACAGCGACACTAGCTTCTTGAACAACATGGTCAATGCTGCAGGTCTCCAAGAAAGGTATAAATCAGTGCACAGTACCAGTGGTAGGATGTATATTAGAGGTTCTCTGGCTGCGCGTATACATTTTTTCTTTCTTTCAAAAACATCATTGTAAAAAGGACAAACACTACATCAGTAAAGATGTCTGACCATTTAGCTGTGATCTGTAATTGCACCCGTAGGATTCAAACCCATCAACTGAGTGCTCCCTGGAGAACAAATTTTAGGGTGGTGGTGGTGCAAAAAGTATGAATGACATAGATTATATCATGCACAGCAGTCAGTCGAATGTGCATATGACAATATTGTGTAATGGTGGTAGGTCTCTTAAACTCACTTCAGGCACTTTTTCCCTGGAAATAACTAAATACGAACTGAGAAACCAGTACCACCTATATCTTATAGGGTTACTGTGGTCACAATTTACAAATTCATATATTAAGGAGCGTTTTTTGATTTGTGGGTGAATTCATAGTCTGGTCTTGTTTGCTGTTAGGATTTTGATTTCTAAATTTGTCTGCTAGTTTTATGGCCCCAGGGATTCTCCATGCTTGAATTTTTTATTTATCTTCCTTTTCCTATAATGCCTCCTGTCCCAAGTGACAGTGTTACATTTGTGTCCACTAATTTAGTGATTGTAGTGAGAAAAAAATAATGTGACCTACTTGGAATTGAACCCAGGTCCCCAGAATACTATGCCAGTGCTCTAACCACTGAGTTATAGGCTCACATGGACCTGTAGGATTTGCAATACTAGAGAAAGGAAGTATGTCTGGGAAGACTCAGGTCCAACCATGTGAGCCTATAGCTCAGTAGCTAGAGCACTAGGATGGTATTGCAGGGGCCTGGGTTCAATCCCAGTAGGTCAGGTTATTTCTTTTTCACTACAATTTGTGATCTTTATTGCTTATCAGTGGCTAATACTGCACCAAAAACATCTCATTGTCATTAATTCAGTGAGCGACAGCTGCTGCAATATCAATCTGATGTTAGGAGACTAATATTTGGGGCTCAGATAAATAAATCTTTCCAAGCCAAGCTTTCTTGTTTTCTAGGTATGTGTCTAGGTCTAACTAGGAGGAGTAAATGTTTTGTTTTTAAAACATTTGATTTCATCAAACACATACAGCTGTAAAAAAACACACAGATCACCACAGGTCATTACTGCTATAATCCGTGAAGACTCTGTTTCTTTGCAGAAAAGCTCATTCAGTCATTCCTCAGGCATTTGTCATTTGTAAATGTCACTTTTATAGGCTATGATATAGTTTGAAAGCCCATGAAAGTTTTTTTGAATGGGGTGTTGGGCTTACCTAGAGCTGGAAGCACTTAGTAGATACAGTTGACTGAGTCTGTTCAGTATTAATACGACATTGCAGCCATTTGTAAAACATTGTGATTTTATTGAGGAAAAAGTTGTTCTTGACTTTATATTCACTGGTGCGTCACACTTTGTTTCTCAGTGACATCTGTTGCAATAGCTGTAAAGGACAGCTACTTAACTAGTGTATATTTTTCTTTCAAATTAAAAATCAGGTTTCTCCACATGAATTCAAGGTATTCATAAATTCTAGTTTATCAATATACTGTGTTAATTAATAAAGTGTTTTGGCTCCATTTGGCTAGTGTTCTTTGTCAAAGCTGCTATAGGATTTTTCAGGCATGATCTCTACTTGTATTATGGCCTTTTCCAACATGTTTTCAAATGTTGTGGACACACCATACACAACCATGGTCAACCATTCTTCATCCATGTGCAGCTGTCCCCCAAATTGGGGCTTACATCCTGGGCTGCACCTGGTCCAAGCGAACACCTCCTGAGTCCCGGTCCTACTGCTGCCAAGTCCCCTAGGGTTCTGAATCTTTTCTCTGCTGTTTTCTTGCAACCCACTTTGCTTACCATTATGCAGGTGAGAGAGAGCTGGAGAAACTTGCAACACTGTTGGCCACATAATCAGAGCCATTGGGGCTCTTCTTTAAGCTCAAGACCCAATAGCAAGTAGGGCTCTGGCATGTAACTGAGTGAGTTTGCATGAGCACACCTGGGAATGTGCATATGAGCACGAATAGTAATAGCCACTGAAAAAGGCACCAAGGAGTGGTGTATATTGGGGATGGACTCCCAAGAAATTGACTGGCTCAGTTCTTCCGTACTGTGGACAGGTATACTGTGATGACAGCGACCGCATATGGACGACTGTCAAAATGGCAACATATATGATGGCGCTATAATTGTGGGCAACTGTAGTGGATGGGAAACATTGCAACTGCGAGTTAGGGTGGGTGATAGGAAGGGAGGGTGGCCGACAGGACATGGAGGGATGGGGAACAGGGATGTGACCCTGTGGTGAGCCTGCTTCCTCCGAACCAACCATGTGGTGTGGTGGGTACAGTGGTTGGCTCCAACGGAGCAGGTCCTGGGTTCAGGACTGGGGGAGGGTGTAACCTTTGCACTTCCCACAGCTGCGGGACTTACATTTTTTTCTTAACCGGGCTGTGCCCCCCTCCCCGACATGCACCCCCCCTGGAGTTGAGAATCTTTAGTTAGGGGGGTGCAGGGGGTGAAGCCCCCCAAGGGGGTGTGTGGGTGGGCTCAGCCCCCCCCGCATGCACAGTTTCCCTGTCGCCTTTTTCTGCATCTAACCGAAAATGTTTTTGGCAAGAATTCAGGTCTCGATAATTGAGATCACCTTTGTGTGGTCGCTATTATCACATAGAACCCTGTGGACAGGATGGGCAATCCAGCCAGCCTGCAGAATTAGAGAGCTTTTTCACCAGAGAAATGTAAGGAGTTTGTTTGATTTTTTGCAGATAAGATTGCAACCACTAGGTCAGAGATCCAGTTAGCACATTCTGTTGAGTGTTGTGATTGTTGGTGGGAGGGCACAGGCACCTAGTCAGTCTGGGTGACTTTTGACCAGCCAGCGATCAGTGATATTGTGAAGATTGTCTGGGGCTTGCTGCCAACTTGCTGTGATTTGGACCCTGATCCAACCTGCCTCCTTGTGGCGTGTTTGGATGTCATCAGACCGTTCCTGGCTGAGATTGTCTGGTTTTTGTTGGAGAAGGGTGTGTTCCCAGTAGTGGTGGGCGAAGTGGCCAAATTGCCTCCACAAAGTGATTCACAGAGTAACATGGAACTTCCGTAAGTACTTAAATGTGGAAGGGAGTACTTCATGTTATAATGGGGAACGTGGAAGTCCATTGAAAACAATGACTTTGCGTTATTCCGCCTTCCTCAAACCACTTCTTCACCAGTTTTAAGGCGAGGTACATTGAAATCAATGTACTTCGCCTCACTTCGCCTTGTTTTTGAGCTCCAAAGGAGAATTTTGCAGTGCTTCATGGGATTGCAGGTAACATGGGCTCTAGATTGTTCTACACAGCCTCAGTTCTGTGTAGTGTGTGTGTAGTGGAAGATGGAGACTGTTTCCTCTCAGAGCTCTGCAATTCAAATCTCTAAAAGCTGTTAAAAAAAGCCTTTTTGAGCTTTTTTTTTTGCTTAAAATTGAGTGCATCGATTGTAGGAAACCCTCCTGTGCTCATATCATTAAGTGTTTATTGTTTGTGTGTGGGTTTTGAATGTTAATTTAGAACAGTCAGTCTGTGTACTGTGAAGTGTACTTTGGGGGAGGGGCATATATGTGGTGTAGGTAGATTAACTAGGAGAAAAAAGCAGTCTTTCTGTTTTGGTTATATTTTTCTTGTATGACTGCGTTAATGTACACACAGTAATATTTTCAGTAATTCTTGACACTTTTTTGCTGATTGTTGTGATGCAGCAGTGTATAATTTCAGTTTGTTTAAAACATTTGGTTATATTACTAAAGGTTTTCAATTTGCTACGTATTACTTGTCGGGTGTATGAGTGTGTGTGTGCGATGTGTGCCATTAAATCAGACACCTTTTATTGTGCCACAGAATAATTACAGCAGTGTGAACCTGCTATCCACCACACCTGCATGAATTTGTTATACTGCTTTGTGGTATCTTTACAGGTAGTGGACTGTTACTGCCATGCACTACCCAACCCCCCAACTAGCAAAAGGTATTCTTTTCCAGATTTGGATTTGTGACTTGTGAGCACTGGTTAGGTGTTGTGCCTTTACATCTGCATCTCTTGAGTGTGCAGCGCAATCTTAATCTGTCTGTGCATTTGTAGTACACCATTAATTCTGGGAGACTTTGCATTTCTTGTTATGCTCTCATTTCACTTCGTCAGCACTGGGTAATTTTTTGGACACAAGACAGTAGCATTTTGGGGGTGCAAATTAATTCTGGTGACTGTGTGTGACCACTGCACACATGACAGAGTGTGCCGTTAATTCTGGGAGACTTTGCATTTCTTGTTACACTCTCATTTCACTTTGTCAGCACTGGGGAATTTTCTGGACACAAGACAGTAGCATTTTGGGGATGCACATTAATTCTAGTGACTGTGTGTGACCACTGCACACATGACAGAGTGGACCATTAATTCTGGGAGACTTTGCATTTTTTGTTACCCTCTCCTTTCACTTTGTCAGCACTGGGGAATTTTCTGGACACACGACAGTAGCATTTTGGGGATGCAAATTAATTCTGGTGACTGTGTGTGACCACTGAGCACATGACTGAGTGCACCATTAATTCTGGGATACTTTGCATTTCTTGTTATGCTTTCATTTCACTTCGTCAGCATTGGGGAATTTTCTGGACACAAGACAGTAGCATTTTGGGGATGCACATTAATTCTGGTGACTGTGTGTGACTACTGCATGCATGACATCTGAGTGCACCATTAATTTTGGGAGACTGCATTTCTTGTACTCTCATTACACTTTGTCAGCACTGGGGAGTTTTCTGGACACAAGACATGAGCATTTTGGGGATGCATATTAATTCTGGTGACTGTGTGTGTGATGGGCTGCCAATATAATTGTCACTTCACCTTACTTCGCGTTAAAGCGGAATGACAATGCAATGTAATAATCACAAGGTGAAGTGAGCCTCTTGCATTGGTCACTTCGCATAGTGGAGTGACAACGCGAAGTGTCCACTTTGTGGGCACTTCGCCAGCGGAATTTAAATTCACTGCATCTCTAGTTCCCAGTCCCCTTAAAGGAGATGGTGGTAACACCTCTGTTGAAGAACTCCTCCCTCGACCCAGACTGTCTTGCAAACTACAGACCTGTCTCTAACCTGCCCTTTGTGGGCAAGGTAATTGAGAAGGTAGTTGTGCTGCAGCTTGAAGACTATCTTACCACCCACAAGGTCTATGATCCTCTCCAGTCCGATTTCTGGAAGAGGCACAGAACCAAGACGGCCCATGTGTGGATACTATATGATCTCCTAATAGTTAGAGATCAAAAGAGCCATTTGATCTTGGTTCTCCTTGATCTCTCAGTGGCATTTGACACCATGGACCATAGGGTATTATTGGAGATCCTGCAGTTGATCTGTGGACTGTTGGGAAAAGTCCTCAGATGGTTCCACTCTTTCCTCCCAGGCAAGTCTCAAAGAGTGGTGTCTGGGATTTTTTCCTCAGCCCCTCTTCCACTGTCTTGTGGGGTTCTGCAGGGCTCTGTTTTATCTCTCATGTTGTTCACAGTGTATATGCTACCATTGGGTGACATAAGGAACTATGGGCTGAGTTTTCACTGCTATGCAGATGATACTCAGCTGTACATGTCCTTTGTGCCCGAGAGAAAGATGATGCTATCTTATCTTGGTCTTCAACAACTGCCTGGCTGAGATTCAGGATTGGATGAGTGCTAGTTGATTGAGATTGAACCTGGAGAAGATTGAAGTGTTGGCAGTGGACCCAGGTCATCAGGCAGAGGGGCTACCTCTTGGATGTCCATCTGGTATTATACTGGGAGACAGCCAGTTGAGGGTCTCTGAACGAGTGAGTAACCTAGGCATCGTACTTGATTGCAAGCTAACACTGAAAGTTCAGGTGTCAGCCATTGTCAAAATCCCATTTTACCATCTGAAGAACATTGCCTGGGTGAAACACCTTGTTCCACCTGAGGATCTTCCAGTGATGGTCCATGCCTTTGTGTCCACCAGCCTTGATTATTGTAATGCTCTCCACCTAGGGCTCAGGGGGGTGGATATCTGCTGCCTGCAGCTGGTGCAGAATGTGACAGCCAGGCTATTGAGTGGCTTATCTAGAGCCAGTCATATTACACCTGTGCTCCGTGAACTGCACTGGCTGCCAGTATGGTGGAGAATCACCTTCAAGGTTGTGTTGCTGATTTATAAGGCCCTACATGAACATGAACTGCATTATCTGTAAGATCTCCTCTGTCCCTACCAACCCCTCTGCCCACTCCATTCCACTGATGAGGGATTGCTAGAGGTTTCCAGGGTCCGTTTGAAGACCTCAGGGCCAGAGCATTTGCATATGTGGCCCTGACCCTGTGGAACTCTCTACCTCGTAGGGTGAGAGAGTGCCAGTCCACTGAATCATTCAAGGCTGCTTTGAAGATTTATTCATTTCAACAAGCATTTTCTGACATTTGTTGATTTTAAATATTGAATTGTAATTTTAATACTGGATATTTTAATTTGAAATGTTTGTTATTGTATTGTACAGACACTTTGGTTTTGGAAAAGTGCTTTTTATAAATAAAACCTGACTTGACTTGACAAATCATCTGACGGGCCCCCCCAGGGCAAATGGGGCCATTGGATCACCATGTTTAAATAAATAAATCAAGGGCTATCTGGGGGAAGATATTTAATATCTACTAAGCTACTGTAAATTGTTGTTTGGGGGATAATGTTTACTATTTGTGGCTAGTGACTGCCATGTTAATTTTCCAGGCACATGGCCTCCAGTCAATCATAGCCAGCCACTGCCACCAACTGGGACCTAAGCTTGCAGCCTCTAGGGCATGGTGCATATGATTGACAGCCCTTTTCAGCCAATCGGAACCTGTAATTCCCTCTATGACATCAGAAGCTCTAAAAAGAGTAGGTAGTCTTCTTCAAAACATTGGAGGAGGCAGAGGCTGTCAGCCTTCCTTCTGCCCTGTGAGCTTCAGCCCTGCAACTCAGAGTCCAGTGTAGACTTGACCCTCCTTAGCTTCTTATGAGTTGCTACTGCTGCTTTGGCTAGCCATCCAGAGTGGCTTGAATTTTGTAATCTTAGGGGTAGCAGCTCCAGTTTAGCTGTAACATACTGTAGTTAAAGCTTGCTGGTGTTTTTTTGCTAAATATTTGCCATTGTTCATGTTTGTTGATTCCTGCTACGATGCGAAGACTTCAGCGTCATCCTGCTTATCTTGTGATGATCATCAGCCAGTGACTTCCAGAAGATCCTGCAAGAAGCTACACCCCTGCTACTTGTCCTGCTCGAGAGCAGTGGAGAACCATCTTGTCTACCTCTTGGGTTTCAGGATCTTTGAGTACTTTGCTGGGCTGAGACTTGTTCACCTTTCTGTGAATTAACATTTGGAATTACCTTTGGAATACCCTGCTGGCAGAATACAAATATGTGCCAGCACAGTAAAAAGTCATAGGGATTTTGGGTTTGAAATTTGTTTAAATTGTGCACAAGTTTCTACAGACCCTGGGAAATGCAAAATCAGGCCTGCAACAGTAACTTTAAACTGTAGTACCGAGTTAACTGGCTAGTTTAAATCTATTGCCACCCAGGTCTGCTGGCTTAGGCCACCTAAAGTGCACTCAAAGGGAGAGGGAGAAAGTGTGTTTGGGGTGGGGGGCCTCATGCCTGACTGTAACCACTGTTGTTATCTAACTTTCCCCTTTTTCTCTATAGGACCCATAAGTAGAGTCCTGTTGTCAGGTTTTTATATGTTGTATAAGTGCATGTTATTTTGCACTGTGTGTTGCTGGTACTATATTGCATTGTATATTTAGATCTGCTTCACAGGTGGGATCCAGTGTGGTCTTTGTGCCAGTGGGGAGGTGGGCAGGTACTGCACCAAAGGGGATTGTACCACACCTGTCACCAGGACCACTGATCTGTTCACTGGGAGGAGGCACCAGCTATTTTACTTTCTTTCTGGATATGACCCCCCCCCCAAGGAGTTCCAAATAACCCAGGCCTCTCAACCTTACAGGTCTATGGTTGTGTGTAAGGCAGGGGTTGTAACTGAAGTTTTCCAACTAAAGACAGAGTGATCTGGTTACACACGTTTGGCCATGGTTTGTCCATGGTCATAAAAACATGGACAGCAAACAAATGTGCATAATTTATTAGCATATCAGAATGCAAAATGTGAGACTTTAATACAACTAATCACAATAGTGAAACATTTCTGTAACATATGAAAGAAAGTAAGGTTTACACAACAACATTAATTATGTGGGCATAAACAAATATATATATATATTTATACATACTCACCATGCATTAACAAAGTTTCCCTTTATGGAATTAAGAATAGGAATTAGGCCATTCTATCAGCTATGAATGAAGAGAGATTCCTTTACAAAACGGTACAAGAGCAGCAATGGATAAGTAAATGAAAGGCACTTTGCAATAATTTGTGAATAATATAGTGTGTATTCATTACAGAATGTTAAGGTTGCTGGAAAAAATTAAGTTACCTGAGTGGTATAGGAATTTTTTAACACAGGAAACTTCTGAAATTAATAACCATGATGGCCATGGTCAACTTCAGTACTTCTCAAATTATATTGACCATGGTCATCAATGGTCTGTCAGTTGGCCATTTACAGTCAGTTGTTATCCATAATGCTTAAAGTGATGGATAAACCATGAATGACCATGGTTAATGACTGTGTATAACCATTCATTTGTAGTTCAGCTATGTACAGCCATGCTTTATCCATGATCCTAAGAGTGAAGCTGAAGTTGAAATTGATGTATATCTTAACAAGATATGGTACTAGGTATAGCCTGCTTCTAGGACCATCCTGTACACAAACAACTCAAGTTACAATAAAATTGACAGATAAATATATTGCATATAATAAACAGAGAATAATACCTGTGCAGATGTGAGTTATGAGGATTTTTCACTCACCCAAGGTGCATGAAAAATCCTAGTAAAACAAGCTTTGCACAGGCATTATTTTTTATAATAACTGGTGCAAAGTTTCAACAGAGAAAAAAATTAAACTGTATTTGTGCGAGCGAGCATGTACTTGAGCAGTTGCCATACTTGCATAAATATAGTGAAGTGAGAGCGCAAGGAGGAAAACACCATAATGACCTGCTATCAAGTTACTATGGAATTCAGTGGGTTATTACCATGTTTTAACAGGAATGCTTTTCCAGCCATTATAGGGGGTCACCAGTTATTATTATAAAATAAAGTGAAATGCAAGCCACAGTAGATAGAGGCACAACCAAACACACACCATTTTACCAAAGATGGTTTGAAACTATTATAAAAGGGTAGCTTACATAACTTAGTGGCTAAGACGTTCCATGCTGTGGTTGCTACATAGTTGAATAACACTGTACCATATCTTGAGTAGGGGTATATTTTCTATTACTATCAACTGTCAACCCTATCTCTTTACGAAAGCTGCTGTAGCAACAAGCAGGTTATCTTCCTATCCCCAGAACTGCAACATAATCCCTGGTCACCCACAGGTTAGCACAATGGGATTTCTCAAGTGTCACTAAGTCATCTTCTTTGTTTTAAAATCTACTTCTCTAGAAAGGTTGATTTAAAGAGTCACTGACGCCTCCATGAGAACTTTGGAAAACACAATGTTTAGAGGCAAAGCATCTAATATTTCTCATGACCTCTGTATGTCTTCTCACCATTATTTATTAGTGAGGGCAAATGCATGAAGACTGGATCTCTGTTCCTTGAGGTTTTAGCAGCTCCTATTGCTTATTTCCAACCTAATGTCATAATATTCTGCTTGTGACATCACAGTTATTCCCATGGAAAGCAGTTGTGATGTCACAATAGAGCATTATGATTTCAAGTAGAGGATAAGCTGTAGGGGAAGATGAACTCTAAGGGATACAAATCTTGATTTTGTGGGAAATTCCTCAATAATTAAGTAAAAGAGAGAAGAAACATATAGACAGCAAATGATGCACAAGCTGAACTGTATCTAAATATGATGTTTTCCAAAGTTTTCCAAGCGGTGTCAGCAGCTCTTTAATCATATACTCTTATTTTTGCAGGTCTTGATGGGTATCATACTAAGGATCATATTAAGGATAGTTAAGGAGAATGAAGGCAGGCAATGCCCATAAGCAGTCCTGGTAATCAGCAGGTATAATAATTCAAAAAGCCACCAGACAATATATAATTGTCCAGTTGCCTTTTAAATTCTGACTTAGTTTTGCTAACAATTAACTCTATAGGTAACCTATTCCAAGGGTTGATCACCCTAAGAGTAAAGAAATACTTTCTTTTATTGTGTTTAAATTGTTGACCAGTTAATTTTAGGGGATGATCTCTAATATTATAAGACAAATCCTTAAACTGGAGACCTAGTTTGAACAATAGATAAGGATCTTGAATAACATCATATAGTAATAGTAAGTCACCTCTTGATCGATGGGTTTGCAGGGATATTATGTTTAGGATCTCTAATCTGTCATCATAGGAGATGTCATGAAAGCCATAAATGTGCTTAGTGAAATTATGTTGGACAATTCAAGCTGTAGACAGTTTGATTTTTTGTAAGGACACCACAACTGAGAGGCGTACTCCAGATGTGGTCAAACATAGGCCCTGACTAAGAACATCAGAACTGTTTTACTCCTAGACTGAATGTTACAATGGATTGACCAAATGACTTTATTGGTTTTACTAATAGCCTCAGTAATATGTTTAGAGTTGTCAAAGTCATTAGCCATAATAACACCTAAATCTTTCTCATCAATTGTTGATAGTGGAGGAGAATCATTAAGTGGATGTAAAGTATGTGGATTGTGTCTACCTAAATACATAATTTTACATTTATTTGAATTAGGTTTCATTCCCCATTTATTTACCCATTCAGTGATTTTATCTAGATCATTTTGGAGAATCACGGCATGTTCAACATTGGAACTGATTTTACCTAATTTCATATCATCTGCATATTTTACAATAAATGACTTTATGTTGGAAGTCATATCAGAGATAAATGCCTGGAACAAGACTGGGCCCAAAACTGATCCTTGAGGCACCCCACTTGTGACATTACCGGATTCAGAGAGTTGGTCATTTATCAAAATTCATTGTGTTCTCTAAGTTAACCAGTTATTTATCCACATAATGATATTTTTATGAATGGCTAATTTAGACAGTTTTTTAACTAAGGCCCAATGTGGCATGATATCAAAAGTCTTACTTAAGTTTATAAATATGACGTCACAAGGTAAGTTGTTATCTAAATTATTGCTGATTTTTTTCATAAAAACAAAATCAGATTAGTGAGACAACTTCTACCCTGTTTGAACCCATGTTGCTCAGTATCAGAAATGTTAAGAATGGGGGTGATGATATCTTTAATAAGGCTTTTGAGGAATTTACAGATTGGTGAAGTAAGACTAATTGGCCTATAGTTATCCCAGTTTGTTTTGTGCCCTGTCTTATGTAGTGGGATGACATTCGCCATTTTCCATTCTTGTGCGGCAACATTTTCAGAAAGATGATTTTTAGTAGTAGAGCATGACTATCAGCTAGTAGATATAGCATATGGCCAGATATATTCACGTGACCTAGAGAAGTTTTTCCCGTTTCAGCAAGAAGTTTAGAAATAATCACATCTACATCAAGATTAGGGGGATTAACATAATTTTGTATATTAATGCAAGGGGTTTGATTTTGTGGACTGGAAATATTACAGAATCTAGTGTTGAAAATATTAACCATTTTCTTATGGTCATGAACAAGGTCACTAGGTCACACCTGACTTATCATCAGATAAGCATTTGCATTTTTTAATTTGATGATTTGCATGTAGTTTAAAACCCCTTTTAGTCATTTGTGACCTCTTAAATTAATAATTTATCTTTTTAGGTATCCCTTTGGATCACCTTCAAGGAGTAGCTCCCCAACTGGAGCATTCAGGTAAGAGACAATTCTGATTTTTAAAGGAATTATATTGGGGCGAGGCTTGACAACCAGCAAGATGGCTGCCTAATCCAAGTCCTCAGAAACCCTCTAATACAGTCTGTTACAATACACTCACTGAACCACTTCAGTCAGCATCTGGTACCAAACGTCCACTGAGTCATCTCATTCTGAATAGATTGTTACAGTGTCTTGTAAGGATTCAAGGATTCACCCTTTTCAGCCAGTACAATCATCGACATAGAATGAGGCCTACCCTCAGCTTTTGACCATGATACTTTCACAGCAGTATGGCATTCAGAGCCAAAGGGCCTAGCGGAAGTCCTCCCCAAGTCCTTTTTCAGCTTGAAGGAATCCTGCCTCCATAACAGCACACTGGAAAAGCTTGCCCTTTCAGATAATCATGCCAGCTGAACTACAGCACAACACTAAAGAGACTTAAAAAAGGCTTGTTTTACTTGTTAATTCAGACAGTGTCAACTGCAGTAGAGCAAAGAAAACCCAGGGACTCCTGGTAATTGAGATGCACAGCTCTCTTAAAAAGGGCATACATTCTCATTGAACTCAATCTGATGCAAGCATTGAGTGTCCCCTTTAAGTGATGAGGGACCTTTGCAGAATCTGTAAAACATGGGTCTCCTACATACACATCAGTGTTCACTTACATGTTTGGTTGTGCAACTGTTTTAACAGGCACAGAAAAAGGAAAGTTTACAGCTCTTGAGTTTAGAAAACCTTGACTCTGGTGGTACGGGCAACTACATGCCTTAGTATAGGGCAGCCACAACTAGCATGGCACTGGCTCTGTCTGTAATCAAAAAATCTGATACCTACCTGCAGACATGATTGGGAAATATGGTGGTGGTGGGGGGTTAAAACAGTGTCACACTCAACAGTTGATCTTCTCCACTTGGGCCAACCTCTGGGTTTGTGGTTGTTGTAAACTAAGTCTTCAGTACATTATTGCTAGGGAGTGGTTTCAATATCCATGGAGACATATACAATTTGTAGCTCTAAGCACCCAAAGCCTCACAGCAAGACCCTTATGCCTCTGTGAGAACTCTTGAAAGAGCATGCCCCTTTGGACATATGGGGCCTGCAGCATCCTAATACTAAGGATTACACATGCTACTGAGCAGTGCATGCCACCTTAAATAGAACTGATATGTGGTTCAACTCCTGTGGATTGCACAAAAGCTGCTGGACTCCAAAATCCACTAGCTTGTGATATCAGGCCATGCACTCATGGACCTTTACAGAATTTGGTGTTTACCATACCTTCCCCTCACTTTCCAACATGGATGCTAGATTCCTCAATCCTTGGGGATGGTAAATTTAAAATGTGATCAAAAGCAGAAACAGAGGCAAATGTGTCTATAAATGACACTGGAGAAGTGTTGTGCAGCACCATCTGGGAGGCATATAAAGCTACAATGTGAGGTAAAATCATCTGTTATGGCACACATACTGTATGTGCTGGGAGAAGCAGACTGAACAGCCTAGACTAGAATCTGCACTGAAATCAATAGAGGCAGAATATGAAGCACAAGGCACCCTTCTGTAGAAACTGCAGTTAAACTAACTAGAACTAGGATAAAACTTAATGAACATGTTATTAGAGAAGAAGAACTGGCTCTCCAGCACCTAAAACATACTTACTGGGGGATGCCAGCAAGTTATTGGCCTATCTGCTAAAAAAACCCAACTCAAGAAATATATCCCAGTGCCTAGGGATTTTCATGTGGTGGTGTGCCACTTACCAAATTAAATTAATAACATGTTGAAGCCTTTTATATGCAGCTATTGTATATTCACCCCCACCCCACCATCAGAAGAAGCTATTGCAAAGTTTCTGGATATCATTTTCTTTTTCCAAGATATCTCCTATCCAGACCACATCTCTGGATGCCCTAATTTCTCTGCAGGAGGTCTCTACAGCTATTTATACTATAAACAACTGTAAGGCACCTGAAGTATGGGATCTCAATAGACTTCTATCATGTTCTTTGCAAGAAGGTCAGCTCAAAATGCTTTAAAGTATGCCAAGAAGCTTTTTCCACACACTCCCTACCACCAGCAGTGCAGGAAGCCAAGATGCCACATGCTCCGTTAGTTACAGACCTATATCAATTATAAATGTGGATGCTAAGATTTTGTCAAATATCTTGGCGGGTTGACTGGAACTCATTTTGTAGAGTCTTATATAGGACATCCAGAACAGGTGGGCTTTGTGACCACCTTAGGTCAGATGGCCCAAGATCCATTGTGAATCTGATTTGGGTGCCACAATGTATCCCACTGCCATGGCTACTGTAGCCATCAACTTTGAAAAAGCTTCTGATTTGGACTGGGAGAGCCTGCTGTGCACCATGCAATGCATGGGTTAGGACCAACCTTCCTGCATTGGATTTGCACCATTTATAGTTCCCCTTTATCTAGTATACTAACGTGGCCTCTGTTCCTCACCCTTCCTTTTGCAAAACAACAGCAGGCAGGGATGCCCACTATCCTCACTCCTGTTTATCTTAGACATTGAGCCCCTATTGATAACACTTTGCGAGAATCTCAGGAGCATACATATGGGGAATGAAGAGTATAGGACAATGTCTTATGCAGATGACCTCCTAATTCTTTTCTCTGATGCACCCACAGCACTGCACACCTTTATGCACAAACTGCAGGAGTATATCAAAATATCAGTCTTGATGGTAAATCACAACAAGATTGAGGAGCTCTTCATTAAAAATAGATGTTCCCTGACCCCTTCCAGAGTCTTGGATTAAAATGTGTGGAGGACAGAATCATCACCTGGGGTTACACCTCCACAGGAACAATCCAAAAATGGTTGTTTTCAACCTTTATCCCATGTTGGACTTTGCCAGGGCTGAGACAGAACAATGAAAGTTTCATTCCTTCTCACTATCAAGAAAGATTGAGGAAGCTACAATTATCATTTTCCCCCTTCATTCAACTCCAATCACCCATGCCCAGTAGTATATCAAGGTATTGATTAATCAAGTCTGACAAATTGGTGGGTGGATTCCCATGGGAAGGCAAACATCCTGCTTTAACTGAGTCAAACTGAGGAGTCACCTGTCTAATGGGGTGTAGCTCCTGTGCTACTTGGCTAACACATAGCATTCTCAATGCCCAGACTATTCAGGTGTTTTCACCTCTGTCTTTGACATTGGCTGAATGACTTTACATGAAGAAGTATGCTGCAGTTGGCTCCTCAACTGCAGTGGTTCTATATGACCACACTAATGTAGCATATAAATGACACCCCATGCTAGCAACTGTCCAAGGAATACTAGTTAAGTGGCATGCCTAGTTGGGAAAACCTGACTCCAGTACAAGCTGCCCCCATATGGGGCAATGGCAAACTATATATATAGGGTTCCCCAGGTGGTTTGTCAGTGAAAAAGGGGCATTTCACTGGTGAGGGATATGCTCAGTCCTGATGAAAAACATATAGTCTCCATCTCTTCTGTCTCACAGAGGTACTCACTCTCTAAGCAGGGCTTCTGGAGGTTCCTGCAAATAAGAAGCCTCCAGTAACCCCAGATGGCTGTGAGGGCTGCACCCACTTGGGCTGCCTCTACTGACCTTTTCTCCAATTGGGGAGGGTGGAAAATGGTGGAGCAAGTCTTTTATACCAGTCATTTAGAGATGCTCAATCTGACCCTTCTGCATCCCTCTGCTGGTTGCAATAGCAGGTAGAACTACATACCACCATCTCAGAAGAAGAGTGGAAGCTTTGCTGGCTCCAAGACCATAAAACATACAGGGATGGTAGGAGCAAACTCATACAAAACAAAATGTTGCATAGGTGGTACAGAACACCAACTGCCCTAAAGTCTAGGACGCTGTTTGGTGAAGATTGTTTCTGCAGGTGTAAGGCTACAGGGACCAATCTCATTCATACCCTATGGGTCTGCCTTGCAATACAGGACTACTGGACTGGCATTAAACAATTTGGTACAGATATACTAGGCCCAGACATGAAATTAGATGCTCCTTGCTTTGTTTTGGTTGAAGTCCTCCACAGACCCCCAACCATTCCCAACAAGCACAGTGACTGGTCTCAGTAAGTGGGGCAGCCAAAAGACTACTCTTATTCTGCTGGAGGACAGCAGAACCCAATACTGTATGAATGGTTACAAGCCATAAGGTAACTAACCACATTTGAAAGGATGTTGCCCATTGCCCATTGTACCCTTTGAACTTACCACAGAGTTTGGGACCTATATATTTCTTATGCCTTGACACTAAACAATCAGAGGGTCAGAATGGATCATAGGTTACATCCTCTTGTAAGCCTACCAAGTTCAGAGGGCTCTACTGCGTGCATCCTAAGCTGTTATACATATTATCTTATAAGTCTGTGATACTATGTTTGGAAACTCATTTAGTGGTTTTTACTTGTATATTTGTATTTTCTCCTTTGTTGTTCTGAGTTGTATTTTCCTGAAGACATTCAATAAAAAGATTAGCTATGACATAGGGCAGCCTGGCTGGGGGCACATAATCACCATTGCAGAGTACTAACTCAGGTAGCATGTATCATGTCCACCAGCCCTCTACACTGTTGCGACTCAGCTGGGATCCCACAAATGTGTCCCCACCCAAATGCATGCCCCTGCCCTACCCAGAAGGTGGAAGTGGGTGTGGAGGGGTGTATAAAACCCCTGTGGGTGAGACAGAGTGCCATGCATGAGCAGCAGGCACATTCTGAATCTGTGCATGGGCTGCTGCACCTGCAGAGAGCTACCCATTTCTTTGGGTATTGAGCCTTTTGTTAACACTTCCATAACAAGGCTCCTGAGCAACCTGCTTAAGAGCAGAGCAGCACACAGATTTAATTGCCCAACTTGGGCTTTATTTCTTATGTCAGATACCACAGTTTCTATATAAACAAACTAACTAGATTTAGTTTGGATAATATTTAAAAAAATTAAAACAGTCTTTACAAAAAGAACCCCCAAATAATGAAAAGCAGCAAATTTGCACATTTCATTGTACATGAAACCAACAGTAAGTGAAATGGAATACATTTTGATTTATTTGCATTAAAATAGATTTTTTTTTCATTTTCGTAATCATCCAAAAATAATCATGGATTTTTCTAATACATATTTTAGTGTATACAAAGCCAAATGTAAATAAATCAGTACTTTGCGTCAGTATTTCAAAAATCTCAGACTAACACACTTAAGGTGCAGGTCACGGATATCACATCTGCTTGAACAGCAGACATTAATGAAAGGGAAGTATATGGAGCCTTTACAACCTTAAAGAAAAGACAATTCCAGGGGCTGGATGAACTTCACCCAATTTTATTATGTGAATTGACAGCAAAACTATATTTTGGAGATCTCTGGAAATAGGTGAGGTACCAGATGACTGGAGAAAGGCTATAGTGTGCCAATTTATAAGAAGGAAGCAAAGCTCTGAAGAAAACTATAGGCCAGTTAGCCTCCCATCTGTCTTGGGCAAAATTATTGAAGCGATCCTAAAGAAATTTACAGAGGATCACCTCAGTCTCATTGAGCTATGGGACATAAATCAACAGAGATTTAGAAGGGGTAGATTGTGTCAGACAAACTTTATGGACTTTTTTTGAAAAGGTGAGCAGGGCACTTGTTGATGGCAAACTGCTTGACGTGGTATACCTGGACTTTTCTAAGGCATTTGATACAGTCCCCCATGCAGAACTGATCAAATGCCTTGAAAAATATAGTTTTGACAGCAGGATTACAATATGGGTAAGAGAGTGGCTGAAGCACTAGTCTCAGGTAATTAGACTGACTGGTATTGATTCTTGCAATAGGGAGTGAACTAGCGGGGTTCACCAGGGGTCTGTGCTGGGGTCCACATTGTTCAACATTTAAGTCACTAGCATGTGATTTACAAAGGGGGTGTGGATTAGCAGATTTGCTGATGACACCAACATATGACATATAGTAGAATCGACTAAACAGGTTACTTAATTACAAGAGGAACTAAATGAACTATATGAGTAGGAAACAGTAAATAAGATGAGTTTCAACTTGGAAAAATGTGTACTTAAATATTTCAGCAAGAAAAACATGATGACAACCTACAAAATTGGTGACCACAAATTAAAAGTGACTGATAGTAAGAAAGACATGGGGGTGGGGATATCACATGATCTCAGAGCTGATTCATTGTAATGAGACAGTTTGCTAAATGTAACAGAATCTTGAGGTGTATGATGAGGAATATTACTAGTAGGGGTAGAGATGTGATGCTGCCTATATACAGAGCTCTGGTGAAAACACATATGGAGTACTGTGGTTAATTTTGGTCTCCGCAGGATATAGATGTCATTTCTAAACTTGAAAAGGTGCACAAGAGAGTTACTAAATTAATAACTGGATTGAGGAATATGAGCTACAAAGAGAGACTGGAATACCTGGGATTGTGCTCATTAGAGGTGAGAAGATTGAGAGGGACTTGATAACAGTCTATAAGTCTGTGCAGAATCCAGATCTTAGGGGCTATCTAGGTTTAGATTATAAGGTTAATACTTGTGATAACAGAGTCTCTATTCTTGAAACTCTGATTGTGACAAAACTTACCTGCATCAAACAGAACTGACAGAAGGGGCACCTTGCATCACAACTTGCAGAGTTTGCGATTCTGAAAGGAAAGCTGTGGCTAAAAGGGGACCCCTTACACCAGACTGGCTGTGTGCCAGGCTTGTGCCAAGGTCAGGAGAGCACCAAGGTGCTAGGGGACTTGCAGTGGATGCTGGCTATAACATCCCCTTAAATGGGATTGTGACAGCACACAGGACCTGCCAGGACTTAGATCATCTAAAAGGTGATCTAATGACCCATCTGCCACCCCTTGAGTCTTGGTGGGATGAGAGGAAGCCTGTGTCACTGCCCACCTGTGGTATCCTATGCCCCTGCAGCACCCAGAGCACTCACTCCCAGTAGTGTGGTGCTCCCCAGGTTTCCCACATGGTGCAAGTCATGTGGCAGCCCCTCCATGGACTGCACAGGCATAGCTGCATCTTACAATGTCCCCTTCAGGGACCTGTTGCCACCCCTCCTGCACCTATCTGTGCCATACCTGCCCTCCCTGACCCCTGTTCCTGACCAACCAACACTGCCAGCCTCCAGGCTGGTCCCCATTATTGGGTGTCAATGCCACCTGACCACTCAGCAGCTTGTGTCTAACCTCTCTTATTTTCCTTGCCTTTGGCACATGGCAACTTTTTTTTTTTTTTAATTCTACATCTTTATTAGATTATGTCAAACACACAAGATGTAACAAGCATAAGGATGAACAGGATTGCATTGACATCAGAATCCAATAGTTGTTAATATGGGATCAGACTTGCACATAGTCACATACTGAAAAAAATAACCTACTAACATATCTAACCCCCACTAGCACACACCCTCCCCCACCCCTGGAGTGTGCCTTATAAAACAAAAATAACATGACAAGAAAATATCAAAAATGAGACTGCATCACCAATGAATAAGTGACAGCGTAGAGTGATACATGCCAAAACAGACAGAGGTACGCATTACCTAAGCCTTAATTCAAATATAAAGCATATAGTTTGCCCCATTTCTGGTTGAAGGAGGCTATACAATTTCAGGAGCTAGCAATTAACCTTTCAGTATTAAAGCAAAGAGACATTTCTTTCACCCATTCAGCATTTGATATTACCAATTGGTCCATCCAATGCTTGAGAACCAACCTCTTGACTGCTATAGAATTTAGAGACATGTGATACCTGTGATCCCGGACCCTAATATTAGACAACCTCCCTAGGATGCATATTTCAATAGTAAACAGCTCTCCCAACCCCAGAAGGGGGTCCAGATTGGTTTGAATTGTGTTCCATAATGGAGCCACCTTGTCACAATGCCATAGAATGTGTATCAGGTTCCCATCAGCTGCACCACACCGTGTACAATTAGTCGAGGCTAATCTGCCTAATTTGGCTAATTTAACTGGAGTGTGGTAGAGATCAACGGCAACATTTTCTGCAAGCTGCGGAACTTTGGTGACAGGACTCCACCTATTCGTGAATCTGGTGCAGGGTCCCTGGTGTACCAATGTTTGGCACAAGCTACCACTGGTGCAGCTCGTGTCAATCTTTTGTGAATCAAGCCCCAGATGTCACAAGTTCCAATTAAAAGTTAGACATTTTAGGACTACCAAAAGGAAGCACTGGTTCAAACAGAGGGTGGTGATGCACATAAATTCACAAGTGGAAGAGACTGTGACCAGTGGTAACTTACATGTTTTTAAAAACTAAAGCAGCCCCCCATATGGATGGCACAGGCATGGCTGTGTCCTACAATGTGCCCTTTGGGGACCTGCTGCCACCCCCTGATACCAAGCTGTTCCCTACCTGCCCTCCCTGACACCTGATCCCTTGTTCTTGACACTGCCAGCCTCCAGGCTGTTCCCCATTAATGGGCATTGATGCCACCTGACTACCTCTCAGCTTGTGTCTAACCTCTGCCATTTGCCTTGCCTTTGGCATATGGCAACATTTTCTGCATGCTGTGGGACTTTGGCACTGGATCCCCACCCATTTTTGAATTGGGTGCAGGGTCCCTGGTGCACCAGTGTTTGGCACACATCGCCACTAGTGCAGTGTGTGTCAGTCTTTGTGAATTAAGCCCCAGATGTCACAAGTTCCAGTTAAATGGTAGACATTTTAGGACTACCAAAAGGAAGCACTAGTTCACACAGAGGGTGGTGATGCACTAAAATTCAATACCAAAAGAGATTGTGACCAGTGGTAACTTTAATGTTTTTAAAAACTAACTAGACAAGTGCTGTACCTTCTAAGGGCAAGGCATGTTGTCACCATCCTTTAAATAATGGTGAACAGGCTAGACTGTGTATTGCTCCCTCCTGTTTGTACAACTTATGTTCTTATGTAAGCCAAAAATAATCCATCCAGATTTATTTTGCTTTGAAATTTAATTTTTTTGTTCCAAAATAATAGATTTCTAACCTGCATATTTTACTTCGTATGCAGTCAAAAGTAAATCAAACTAATGCAAGTATTTTAATAGGAAATCTATTTAAATCAAATTTTCAAATTTCAAGCAAAAAGAAATCATTAGAAAAATGCAAAGACAGAGCATTTTAAACCAACACCTTTCTATAAGTGAATAATCTTTTTTTATTATTATTTTGGTACAGCTACCTAAGTATAATAACATAAATGTTCATAAGTCAACATCAGATACAGAGAAAAAATGTTTATACTGTATGAAATCTTTTTTCTCAAATTAGGAAACATACTAAAAAGACAATATGTGGCTCATATCTCTAAAACTAGCAGGGACTCAATATTTATACTGTAACTAATTACAAGATTGTCTAATTGTAGCTAATTATATTGTTGTGCAAGTGAGCCTTATTCTTTTGCTGTTTTGAGTAATGCATATGTCTTAAAATCTACCCTTGAGTCATAGACTTTCTTACTCTACAGTATACAGGCTCAATTGTTAATTCACTGCCATATATCATAATGTATAAACTGGTATTCACAAAATGTCAGAGGAATCATCGGCTCTAATGAATTAATTCAGTATGAAGAACCAAATGGAACTTTAATGGTATATCATCAGCATGTTTATGAAGTTATACCCATTGTCTCTTCCTTCCCTGTTCAGGCACACCTCTTATTGGATTGTGCTTTAAAAGCAATATATTGTTTGGAAATAGGCAATGTTTGCCTCATGCTGGCATCATTTTCAAGTGCTTTAAATATCCAAATGCTTTAAATATTCAGCTCTTCTTTGCTTACTTATAGAGGTGTACAACCATCAAGGTTTTGTTTTGATATGGGCTTTTTTTTTTGCTTTTGCACCAGCACTCCTGATTAATATGAGTATAGCTAAACCATCATTTTTATTATGCTCAAAAAAATGTCTCTAGAGGCAAGGATTATGCTGAAAAAGTATTCCTTTTCAGACTATGGCAAATGTTTTAGCTCTTTTCTTCTTGTGGAGAAAAAATACGTGTTATTCATTTACATTTTTTTCTCTTGGGGAGGCTGATTTACATAGAGAGAGCCTAGACAGAAGAAGAAGAAAAAAGTTTGTTATGAACAGGACAAACATACATATTTATTTATATATTGTTTTTATTGATTTCTCAGATTACAATACCTCTGAGTATAAAACAGCTCATTTACAAATGTTCCACATCAATGGGGAGGGTGACACATATACAAAAGGCAGATAGTTACATAGTTTCAACAATAACATTGGTTTTAAAATGAAAGGATTTTTATTTATTTAGTTTTTGTTGACCAGGCAAGTGCACTAGACAAATCCTGCCTATTTTCAGGCACAACCCGGGGGAGGGGGATACAGATGAACATCCAACTGACCTTGAACCAGATTAAGCTGTTAGTGGTATTTTTAGTGAATGAGGGAAATTCGGCCAGGACACCGGGGAAATTCCCCTACTCGGTTGCTGCATTGCTGCCAGTAGGGGGACAGGCCATTGCCAAGATGGCCACTTCGAAGTGAGACTATCGAAGGAGGGGCGTCTGCAGAGTGGGAGAGCTAGCCTCAGCTCCCACTCTGGATAACATGGAGGCTCCAGCCTTTGTTATGGCTGAAATTGATTCAGATATGGAATTTCATGACGCTGTAGTGCACTGGGAAGACTCGGTGCAAACAGCAAATAATCAAGAAAACGCTTCTCTTTTGCTACATGGAACAGTACTGCCTGATGTGGAAGTTAATTTACATGGAACAGACTCAGCACTGAATAAAGAAAATGTGAATTTACAACAGCACAGTGGTAGCCCAAGCCGCAAGAGTAACAGCTGTCTTACCTGCTTTCATGGAAGAGATAGCTCCTCGGGAGAGTCCTGAGGGTGCGATACGTGTTCATACAGTTGAAAGCATAGCGAGGGACAAGAAAACCTGAAAGAGCGTGGTGTTTCACGTACTGCGGCTCTGGAGCAGGAGAATTCAAGCCATACAAGTATAGTGACTTCCTTTTCTGTTAAAAGCAGGCTGCTTGGATTTAGAAGCAGAAAGAAACAGCCACGTATCAGAAACTACATCGCAGCACACAGTTTCGCAGCCTTGTTCTCGCCTCCCATTACAGTGATTTCTGCATTGACAGCTGTGCTAGGAGCATTGACAAATCCCTAGTAGACCTCAAAGTGCTGGAGGTCCCGTGGGTCATAGCACTGCACTGCATAACTCGATTTAAACCCTGGATGACTATGGGGTTTTTGGCTCCTTTACAGGCTGGCAATCTTATCGAAGGGGAAGCAGGTACCTACAGCCTGGTTCTGCTTCTGATAACACAATTCGGGAAGATATTTATGTCATGCGCTTAAGCACTGTTTTCTCTAAAAATGCCAGCTGCTACTTTTGCTCAGAATGAGCGTCCCTTGAACAAAATTGCCGATTTTGTGTTTAAACACAATATTCAGGAAGAAACATCAGCCCTAACTGAGGTGATTTATCAATCCTCAGCTAGCTCACAAATGGGGGTTACAGAATTTTATTTTCCTATTAAAACGGCTCCAAAACAGATATCTACCTTTGACATGCACTCCCGGAGGACCGAACCTCCTCGTTTTCAGGTGGATAGTCCTCAGGAATCCTGGTCTCCTTATAAAGCTCTGCGGGAGGCAGGCTGGAAGCAGGTGAAAATGGACATGTGGAAGCCTGACCCAGCATGGGATACTGATTTAACTTTTTCACAACACTCTCCAGAGTGGAAACCAGCTAGTCAGCAGCTTGAGAAAAAGAATAACCTGAACAACAACAAGGCTGTTACTGAGGGTTTACAGCTTCCCTTGGAAACTTTGGGGTCGGACAAACAATCACCCTTAACTCTGTTACCACATTCGAGCCTGGAAAAACAACCACAGGAGATTTTACATAAGGGACAAAATCCACTAATACTACACCCCCTCCCCCAACCCAGAAGCCGTTGATGTCAGAACTTTTCTCTAATTCCAACAGGGAAGCAGCTCCCAGACGTAATGCTGTGCGGCTGCGTTATAAAGGAGGGTTGGAGATCAGACCAGACAGGCACTACGTTGGGAAAACACTGCTGAGGGACTCATTGCATTTTACTCCCCATGATGTTTATGCCTTTATAAATATTTCGGGGGAGGATAATTTTGATATCAGTTTTTGAACACAACATGCTTTAGATCTATTTTGGGATAGGTATGGTCAGGTTAAGTTCTCTCCTGTGTGGACCCCTTTTTTTGTCATTCCTTTATCTAAACCTTTGATTAAATTTGTCACGGTTATGTTTCAGAATGAAGGGGTCTGCGTGGAGGACATCACCTTTTGGTTAACCCAAAAATGTGAGGTTCTGAGTGAGCCAGAACCCATTTTGGATTTGGAACAATTCTGGACAGGGGGCTGGAAGTACAAAATTAAACTGAGGCAGTCTGAGGCAGGGATTGAGCACATTCCTGACTCCTTTTTGCTAGGAAGGGATAGGGGTGTGTGTTTCTATAGTGGGCAACCCCAAGCATGTTACAAGTGTGGAGCCAGCACACATCTCTCAAGTGTATGTGATCAACCACGCTGTGACAGTTGGGGGGAAGTAGGGCATTTAACCATGTTCTGTAATAGCCAGTCTCAATGTGACCTGTGTGAAGCAAAAGGTCATGTTTTTAAGGTATGCCCTTGGGCGGCCAAAAACAAATCCTCCTGTTCTAATTCCGATTTGCTTATTCAGAAAGCTCAGGAAGCCATAGTTCTTACACCCCTCCCTCCCTCCTGTCCCCCTCCTCTTTCTTCTAGTATCCAGCCAATGCATCCTCCAGTTAGAAAACAAAATGGAATAGAAGGAGACAAAGACAAGGTCCTGCTAACAGTAAGCTTTCACGGTAACTGATAAGGATGGGCAAGGATTTGCTTCAGGCTTGGTTACACCTTCAAAGGTTAGCATAGGCCCCGATCCTTTAATTTCCCATTATGCTATATGGAAGAGGTCTCAGAGGTGGCAGGTATCGACTCTCGGTACTTGGCCCTGTGACAGTTTGCCAAAGAAGATCCTCTAGGAACCTGCATCCAACCCCGGTGCTTTGATTGAAGCAAGTAATTCCTATGCTGCTCTTTTGCCCCATGAGAGGTACAAGTGAGATATCGGGACTCAGATTCACAAAAATCCTCCCTATTGACTAGGTCACAGCCAGTGGATAACTATAAAGAGAAAAAAAAGAAAAAGAGGAAAAAATAAAGGTTTTTTGGTTTTAATATAAACAGGTATGCGGTTGGTTTGGGGCTCTTTAAATACACATAGTTTGTTGAATGTGACTAAGAGACAAGCCCATTTTCATTATATTCACGACCAACATTTTTCTGTATGTTTTTTACAGGAAACATGGATGCATTCCATAGATCAGCTTGCATCTTTCAAAAGGGATTGGGTGTGAGGCCCTTCTTTTTGGTCATTTGGTGAGGATACCGCAGATGGCATAGGCATTGTGTTTAACTCATATTCTTTTCAGCTACACAATTTGATTGACCTTATACCAGGAAGGGTATTGATAGTGGATGGGAAATGGCAAGGCTTATGTTTTCGGTTTATTAACATCTATAACCCTCAAACAAAAGCAGGCAGAGTAAATTGCCTAAAAGCTATTCAACCTTTTTTGTTAACGACAGCCAGGGTGTTGTGGGGAGGAGACTTTAATTGTACCATTCAGGACTCCTTTCAAAACAAGAAACTATATTGTGATTCTAAGCATTGGGTAAAATCATCAAAGTTGCTGGTCTACTGAATTGTAATATCTACTTACCTGCAGGACCTAGATTCTCATTTAAGAAGGAAAAAGTTTCACCCTGATTGATTATATGCTAGTTTCACCAAATATGCAAAGTGGAATCTTTTAAAATGTTTCCATGTGAATTCTCAGACCATTCTTTTTGCATTGTACTTTCGACATTGAGGTATACAAGAATACAAGCAAATTAGGTGGAAACTTATTAACTCCACATTAGAATTACTTATATACAATCTGGGGTTAAATACCTTTTAAAAGCAAGGTTATCAGTGGCCTTTTATATTGGATTTGGGGATTGGTGGTTAGAGACAAAGGCAGATTTAAGGAATTGGTTTAAGAAACAAGAAGTTAGAACAAAATTATAAATTTATGCATTATTTGGGTCTTAGGCAACAATTGCAGAGACTCATAACCATAGCTTATACCTCTAGATTAGATTACTCTGATCAAATTACTATACTAAAAGAGAAAATGAGAGTATTTCAATATAATAGAGGTAAAACTATGCAAGCCGTCCTTACTAATGGTATTAAAAAATCACGTATTGGTGATCCTTTTGAAATGTGCAAGCATCTAAGGGATTCCTCAAATATGGATGTGCTACAGAAATCAGACAATACATTGGCTACCTCTGTTGTACAACTTCGAGAGGTAATAGTGGAGCATTTTCAGTCTCTTGAACCCTCAGTTTTAATTTCGAACACATCTATGCTCTCCTATTTGAGTACGATTGCTGTCCCTGCCAAAGTAGCAGAAGCCTCAGAGCTGTGGGGTCTAATTTCTCAAGCAGAAATTTTAAGTACAATTGGGAAACTGAAATGAAACATTTTCCCCGGAACGGATGGCCTTTCTAATAATTTGTACAAAGGTTTTGCAGAAGAATTAAGCCAATGTTTGTATATTTTATTTCAGTTTTTTTTGGAAAACGTTATTTTTCCCTCTTTTTCTGAAGGGTTGTTAATCTATATATTTAAATCTGGGGACAGACACATTATTGTTAATTGGAGGCCAATTACCCTTTTAAACTCAGACTATAAAATCTTTACCACTATATTGAACAATCGGTTGAAAAACTATGCTAGATGGGTCATTTCACCTTATCAATTCAGCGGCCTACCTGATAGACGGGTTCAATCAGCTGTTATGTTGATACGAGATGTCATTGAACATCTCACTGACATAGGTGTGACAAATAGTTTGATAGCAGCAGATTTAGATAAAGCCTTTGACAGAGTGTATTTGCCCTTTCTTTTTTTAATTCTAGCACATTATGGGGTTCCTTCACAAATGGTGCAGATAATAGAGAGATTATATGACAACTATGTGGTGTTTCTGTTTTTGGAAGGTTGTAAGGCAGAAGGTTTTCATTTATATACAGGAGTTCACCAGGGGTGTCCTCTTAGCCCTCTTCTTTATAATTTTGCATTAGATCCCTTATTGCAAACCTTAATTTTCTCACATAAATGGAAGGGTATTTCAGATAATGCACTTATTGATTCCTATTTTTTGGTACAAGCCTATGCAGATGATTTAGTATTATACTTCAAAGACATAGCTTCTGTATCCAGCTTCGTGACAGCTTTTGATGCCTTCTCTAAGGTCTCAAATGCGAAACTAAATTTACATAAACTAAGGGATTATTCATTGGAGCAATAGGCCCTGAGGAGGTGTGGCAGGAAGGCATCCACTTTTCTGGAAATCCACTTAAAATTTTGGGGATTAAGTTTGGTCCCCAAAATATGCCAATAGAAAACTGGGAATCTGCTCTTCAAATGGTAGAATTAAAGGTGAATAGGTGGAAACAGTGGAAGTTGTCAAAATTAAAACGTGTACAGGTGATCAAACAGTTTCTTATCCCTTGTGTGCAGTATGTGGCTATGACTTTTCCACTTCCGGTCCCTCTGGAGACTAGAATGTACAGTTTATTTTTTCAGATGCTTTGGGGAAACCGGTTAAATCCTGTGAAGCGGGGTTATACGTATTTGCAAAAGAATTTGGGAGGTCTGGGAATGATAGACCCAGTAGTTTTTGTGCATTTTTTATTTATTATAAGCTCGATTAAAGGTGGATTAGTAGCTGATTTAAGGGCAGAAGATTCCTGGAATTTAAGGTCAATGGGTAAATATTTTAAGAATTGGCACAATTTTGCCCCAAAATTAAATCATCATATTTATATCCAGCTGTATTTTAGATCTGCAGCGCAAAAATTATTTAAATGGAAAATTCAGAAGCATACAATTCTGAGTAACGGTACAAAGGGACTTTATCAATATTTGATGTCACAGTTATTTCCCTCTGAGCCTTGTTTTAAAAATTGCCCTTCGGCTCTAAACTCTATAGTACTGGTTCAGTTAAACAATCTTAGGATGCCTCAAAATCAATGGGAAACTCAGTGGTTAATCTTTTATGGCCGCCTGAATGTATGGGGCAACGCTAAGTACAAGGCATTAGAAGAAAGAAAGTGTCCATATTTAGACTGTATAAATGTGGAAAGTCAATGGAACATTTTTCTTAGATGTTCTTATGCTAAGGGTTTATGAGGCTTATTTAAGCGAATTTGTGGGGTTTCAAGTGGTTAAATGGTATGTCATATGAAATTCTAATTCTAGGATGTTATCCAGTTAACCTGTCAGGTTTTCATGAAGGGACACTATCTTTATTTCTGGGTTGTTTGAGATATTACTTATGGCAAGCTCGGTGCCAATGGGTCATTTATCAAGGGAAAATGCCCTATTCCTGTGTTAGTATTTTGATGGTAAAGGAACTCTTAAGAATTTATTCTCAGGATGCACTAAGAGTAACTTCGGTGACACTACTTAAATGGTGGAAAGGATTTCTCCATTTTATTAAGTTTAAATAAGGTGCTATTAAACATTATTACTTACAGTAGTTTATTGCTTGCTTATTTTATATAATTTGCCTCTGGTTATTTTTTTTCTTTTTTATGATTAGTCATCACATGTGTAGTAGGTTTTCTTTTTCTATTTCTGTTCATTATTTGTAAGCTATTTACGCTTTTTATCTTTAGTTCTGTTTGTATGGATGATGCTTTTCTGAAATTGTTTTTCTATGTTAATTATGTCAATAAAAACTCCCCTACTATTTTCGATAAGTGCCATGGGATCTTTAACATCCACCTGAACTACCACCAATCCAGGCAGATGGGAAGTCGGTCTAACGTCTCATCCGAAAAACGCACCTCAGAAGTGTAGCACCCCTCTCATGCTGCACTACAGTGTCAGTACTGGGATATTAACCCAAGTGCCAGATGTGGGAACTGAACCCACAGCCCTCTGATCTCCCAGCCTCAGAGTCAAGTGTGCTATCTACTGAGCCACTGACACTGACAAATTAAGTTTTAAATTACAAAGAATCTAATTGGAGAGAGTATTAGGATTAATACCCATACAAAGTGCTGAGGTATACTTATTTGACAGAGGAAGGCAGGATGTGAAAAGTAAGTGGAAGACCCAAGGGAAGAGGCAGCTGAGTAAGCCTTGTCATAGCAGGAGGGGATTTGATGGGCGCTCAGATGGATTATAGCAAAGCCCTCCCCAGGTTCCCTTAGCTGCACACCCGGTCAGAAGTTCCCCAGCTGGCCAACGGAAGGGTCATGATGGCTAAGCTGAAAGAAGCCCTCCCCAGGTTCCTCTCGCTGCACACCTGGTCTGAAGTTCCCCAGCTGGCCATTGGAAGGTATGAGAGAGAGAACTGCATCAGTTTAAATCTTGATGCCTCTTTCCTACTCATCCTGGGCACTCTACTGAGAGACTGTGTGGTTTTTCTAGCTAATAGTACAGTCGCTGCAGCCTGCAAATTTGTTACTAAATCCTGGCTGGTTAATATCACTAAATGCAACTCTTGTTACAGCCTGTTAGTTTTTAAAGAAAATCCTGTCTGCTAAGTGTAATGTATTGAAGCAGATGCTGCAGCTTACTCGGACCTGCTGCTGCTTGCTGGATTTTTTTTTCGCCCACTGACCTATCCCTCACCGTATTAAATGCACCATCTGACTCCACCCATTGTGGCTCCCTGCCAGTGCACATTCTGTCTCCACCTTCTGCCGCTGTCTGCCTGATATTCATTGGGCTAGGCAAACCTGACACTCCTCTCACCATTCAAACCTATATGCCTCTGATTTTAGAACTGCACAAAACTTATGCCATAATCTCATTTCAAAAGGGTGTTTCTTGTTTCCCTTCCTATTCCTAGGTTGAACTTGAACCAGGACTCTGCGTTTCTTCTACTCTCTCCCATAAGAATTTTAAAACATACCTTCCCACTTATCCAGTCAGTCCCTTAATTTGTTTTTTTTTTTCCTTTTTACTTTCAGTCACTGGATACTTTAGGTACCTTTACAAAGTGATAGCCTGAATATTAACATGCAGAGCTGCTTTACTTGAGTACAGGCAGTACTGAGATTCTGTTTAACCTGCATATTTTGGCTTATTGTGCAGTACGTTGACCTGTGCCTGCTACTCATTTTGTCCTTAAGTGCACCTATATTGTTGCATGGGATCTAAGAAAGGTCATTAAGCTAGGTATTGTGTGGCTAGGTCCCAGTTTACACTCCTATAGCAACACCTTATCGATGCTGGCAACTGTGATCTTTTTCCCCTACTCTTCCACTAGGACAAGGCCGGTGGCCAGGGAAAACAACCACTAACATAAAACAAGAGGTTTCTCCCGCAGGCACCTACCCCAAATTTCCAAATTAATAAGTGATTCCACCAGGAGATATACTGGTCTTCCAACATGGACCCAGAATACTCTTTATACAACTATGGCACCACTTGCCTTAAGTCCTGCTGGACTAGTAACTCACCGGCCTCTCTCCCAAATAGGGGTGTACTCCTGGCCCTCGTATACATACTGTCTCTCCTCTGGGTGGACATGTGCTTAGGGGAAGGACTTCTAGACCCCATGAAGCAAAATTTCAGTGACCCTGAGCCTTGTGGTCATTACTACTGGACCTCTCCCACAACTAAAAATGAAAGCCTTATAGCACACAAGTTGGTAAAGCATGGCTCCTACTATGTGGTGATCCACTATGCATGCACAAGGCTCCACAGCCTCTTGAAACCTTCAATTAGGCAAGTGTTAGCTTGACTACTTGATCTTCTTCTGCTCCATGGAGGAGATGTTCAGCCTAACCAGGGGCCCCTTCTAGACAATTTCCTTGAATCCACCCCCCAGAATCCTCACTGGGCATCATCAGAAGGCTTAAGGATAGTGCACATGAACGTATGCAGCCTTAGACCTAAAATCCATGAGGTCCAAGCCTGGCTTAACCTCTACAAGCCAGGTGTCCTTGCAATCTCTGGGACCTGGCTCAAGGCCCATATTCATGACCACGAGATTATGATCCTTGGGTACAATACCTTCAGACAGGACAGGGCAGGAAAGAGAAAGGAAGGGGGTCCTAATCTATATGAAAGACACTCTAAATGTGAGTCTACTAAAGCCCAACCTTGGTAGCTGCCAAGACAGGGAGTCTAATTCATCCATCTAACCCTTGGTAATGCTAAGCATCTCACCATTGGCTGTGTCTATAACCCTCCTAAGAATGCCCAACTTGCTCTTGAGGGCATCACCAAATTGATTGGCAGTGAATTAACCAATGAACTCCTAATAATGGGAGATTTCAACCTGAACTAGGCCACTGGCCCCAACAAGGTCCTCAATGGTGTGATCCAAGATGCAAATCTGGAACAGGTCATCTCTCTACCTACCAGGCTAAATTATAAAATGGGGAACCATACTACTCTTGACTGGGCTCTGGTATCTAACTACCTCAACATACAGAAAGCAGGTATATTGGCTGACACCATTAGTGATCACTCCCAAATATTCTGTATTTGGAAGAACAGAGCACAAAATATTCCCCTGTGGATACTCACAGTATGTGACTTCTCCAATTGCATGCCAGCAAAATTTAATGACTACCTAAGTAGCCAGGACTGGAGCCTGATTAGGCTCCTCCCGACATTGGACGAGGCCCTTGCCTACTTCCAAAACTCACTCCTCAATGCAGCATCTCTCTTTGTCCCCTTCAAAAAACTTTGCACAAAAGGAGGCTGCAATAAATGGATCTCCCACTGTGAAATGTCAGATGAAAAGAAGGGACAAGGCTTGGAAGAAATTCCGGCTCTCCCACCTTCCCGCAGACCTGGTTACTTACAAAACCCTAAGAAATAAATGTAAGCTAGACATCAAACTTGCTAAAAAGGAGTATTTTTATTTATTTATTTTCTAAGAATCAGTTTACAACCTTTGAGCCAGAGGCTCGTTTCCAAAGGTACTTCGTCACATAAAGACATACATTGTGTTTTTGGTTACATAGCATAGATTTGCAAAACAATAGGCGTTCAACAGAGGCGCCACATCACACTGTGGTCAGACAAATACAATTAGGTTACAGGGTACATGTAATTGATAACAGGTGTTACACAAGTTGGTACCAAGTGAGCAATCTAGTTGGTAAACACTGAAACAGCTGGCACTGGCCAGGTTAAACATAGGCACGGTGTACAGGGAAGTGGTGGTGGGGATGGCTAGGTGGAGAGCTGCCCAGGGGGCGTTGTCAAGAGAAGCAGAGGTGGAGGCTATGTTCAGAGACAGGAGCAGTTATGAGTGCTGATGATGTGGTTCCAAAGGGTGGTTTTGAACTTGGAGATGGTGGTGGCATTGGTGATGGGGGCAGGGAGAGAGTTAAACCAGGTTGGGGCTCTATAGCAGAAGGACCTCTGGCAACGGCTGGTTCTTGATCTGGGGACCTTTAGAGTGGTCTTGTAGGAAGACCGTGTTGCAATAGTGGGAGGGCTCTGGTGGATGGATGCTGTTACCCCAGGGGGGGAGAGCCCGAGTAGGGTTTTTTGTGAGACACAGGTTTGGTATTGGAGCGTTCATCCAGAAAGCAGGTTAGCCTCGACATACAGCTGACAGGGTGTGTGTGAGCCTGGGGGCACCAGTAATCAATCTGCAGGCTTTATTCAGGGTTAAGTGAATTTTGTTGAGTGCAGTGGTGTCGGCAGCACCATATACTGGTAGACCATAGTCTACAAGGGACAGAACTGATGATGTAACAGCGAGTCGGAGAGCATTTGGGGGAAGGCAGGTTCTATGGCGGAAGAGGATGCCAAGCCGTGTGTTAGTGGCAGATGTTAGGGTGTCGATGTGGTTGTGAAATGTGAGGGCTGAGTCGAAGGTAACCCCAAGGTATTTGTAGGAGCAGACTTGTTCCAGTGGCTGATTGGTACTTGGAAGGATATAGAGTGGGTGGTTGCTAGCTTTGTTTTGGGGTGGGAAAGAGCATAGCTTTGGTTTTATTAAGATTGATGCGAGTCTGCGCTCCTTAAACCAAGCCTCGGCACTGTTGAAAGACTGCTGTAGGGAGTCCTGTAGGGAGATGGGATTGCGGTGGGTGGCAAAAAGGACAGCGTCGTCTGCATACAGTAGAATTTTGCCAGGGCATGCACTGGGCAGGGTGTTCAGATAGACCGAGAAGAGAAGGGGGCCCAGGATGGAGCCTTGGGCGACCCCAGAGAGAATGGGATGGGTATCGGCGAGTGTGCTATTAATTTTTACACACTGAGATCGAGTGTCAAGATAGCTAGTGCACCATGCTAGGGGGCTAGCTGAGAGACCAGTGTGGTGGTGTGCATTCAGCAGAAGTGGATGGGAGATGGTGTCGAAAGCCTTTGAGAGGTCGATGAACACTGCACCAGCTAGGGAGCTGGTATCCAAGGAGGAGTGTAGAAAGTTGGAGAATTCAATAAGGGCAGTGCTGGTACTGTGACCAGCATGGAAGCCATGTTGCTCTGGGCATAAAATGTTATGCTTAGCCAGATAATCAGTGATTTGAATAGCCACCACTTTCTCCAGGGCTTTAGAGAGGGAGGATGGAGATTGGCGGTAGTTGTTGTGTGACCTGTCGCCCCCTTTATGAATAGGTGTGATAATGGCTGTTTTCCAAGCTGGGGAAATTGCCCCAGGCAGAGTGACTGGTTAATTAGGCTGGTGAGTGGGGCAGGACTTCATCTAGCACCAGCCTGAGGATGCTGGGGTCGATGAGTCACTGCGGGATTATTGCTATTGAGAGCTTTGATTAGGATGGGTCTGGCTTCCGGTGGAAATCTTGTGCAGGTGGAAGCTGGGGTGCTGGAGGACAGGGGAGGTTGGTTGGGGGAGGGTCAAAGAATTACTAGGGAGGACTGAGCTAAGGTCAGTGAAAGTGGTGTTGAACCAGTTAGCTATGGTGGCAGGCTTGGTGGAGTAGTGCCATTTCTAGTGAGCTGGGATGGGGAAGGGAGCAAGCTTTGCCGTTAAGTTGCTTAATATTATCCCAGAAAGTCCGGGCTGAGCCCCAGGAGGAGGTAAGAGGAGGCCTGGTAATGGTCTGCCTTGGCTTTCCTGATGGCCCATGAGCACTTATTCCGGGCTGCATTGTAGCTTGCTATCAGACAGATGACCTGTTTCAGTGGCAAGGTGCAGAGGTTATCGGTTTCTAAGTAATTGTAGGAGGCTAGGCTAACCCAGAGTGCGTTCTATTTTTGGACGGATTTTGGTGAAGGGTGCAAAGATCACAGGCCATATTGAAGGTGTGAGTGAAGGCGAGGGCAGTGTCAATGTTGGTTGCATGCTGAATGGGGACCAGTTTATCTGGGTGAGAGTACTTTAAGTTTTTTCAGCCCACCAGGGTGGAGGCGCCTACGGAGGATGGTCTGGACTTTGGGTTTGGGATTGGGGACTACCCAATGAAATAGGATAGGGGAGTGGTCACTTAGGGAGTCTGGGAGGACCTGGATGTTTTGGATTTTATGGGGTCGGTTAGTTATAATAACATCCAGAAGGGTGCTGGTACCTCTCTTAGGGTTAAGTCTCGTGGGCTGGGTGACGAGTTGCATCAGATCTTGGGCGGCAAATGAGTCTCTGATCGCGGATGAGGAGGTGCTGAGCCAATTTACATTAAGGTCCCCCACTAGGATTTGTTCTGCCTTATGGTGGAGGGTGGCCAGGTAGTCCATTAAAGATACCAGGGCCGGGTGCTGGTTGTTTGGGGGAACGTAGGCTGTGGTGAGATAGAGAGGGCTCCTAGAGGGGTCTGGGGTGAGTTTGAGGGTAAGAGCCTGGGCCCCATTTATAAGGGCAGGGGTAGGGAATGCGTGTCCAGGTATTGTGTCCCTGGTGTAGATTGCACAGCCTCCCCCTCGTTTGCCTACTCGGTCCTCCCGGTATAAGGTATAGCCTGGGAGGAGACAAATGAGTCAGGGTGGATTTGGACAGCCAGGTTTCAACCAGGGCTATGATGTCTGGTTGATGAGCCAAGCCCAACACTGTAGGGTGTCAAATTTCTTCAGCAGGCTGCATATGTTCATGGAGGCTACTTGAAGACCAGTGTGCTGGGTGGGTGGGTGGGAGGGCAGGGGCCTGGGTTGGGATGTATGTTCCCTGTTAGGAGTAGAAGGAGGAGGAGTGCTCTGGTCAGAGGGAGGCAGATGGAGAGTTTACAGGGAGGCGATAGAATGAGGAAGGAGTTTAGTTGCACAAGGGTGGGTAGGGCAGCACAGGCAGAGAGGCCTGAGTGATCAGAGCGCAAGGGAGCTGGGGAGGAAGGTAATGTCTGGAAGGGGTGAGGTGGAAGGAGCATATGGGATGTGGAGGAGGAGGGAGGGGGAGGAGGAGGAGGAGGAGCAGTGGTAAAGGAGGAGGGGAGGACAGGAGGGTAGGTAGGAACACTGGAGTAGTGAGGCTGAGGGTTAATAGGGACACTAGGGTTGGTGGAAGGCAACAGAAGGAGGAGGAGAAGAGATAGGCTGGTGAGCAGGGGATGCATATGCATAGTTGGAAAGGGTGGGGAAGCTGAAGTGAGGAAAGAATGGGGGTACTAGGATGATAGAGGGGAGATAGTAGCGAGAGGTCACCTATGAGCCTAGTTGCTGCTATGGTGTAGTGGCGGTGCACAGAGTACCAGGTTCAAGTCTTGACCAGGGTAGCAGGAAAGAGCCTGACCAGTGGCTGTAGCAGCAGGGAGTTGGGTTCAAGGTCAGCAGAAGCACTTAGATAACACTTTAGTTGTGTCAGAGGGTTAGTGTGTTTTTAGAGTTTTGAAATCCTGCAGTAAAAATAGGCAGGTGTGCTAGCTGAGTGGTGGAACTGTGGACTTTGGAAATAAGGGTGCAGGGTTCAAATCCTGCAAGGCAGCAAGAGAGAAGTGGTAAACTTATATTTTTGCAGGTGGGGGGGGTAAGTGACTAAAAGGCTTAGAAAGTAGGAATAAAATAGGTAGGTAATGTGGTCCAGAGGTAGAGCAGCTGACTCTGACTGCAAGGGTACTGGGTTTGATCACAGCTCAGGGACAGAGTGTAGAAAGGTTTAATTTTTAATTCAGAAAAGGAGGTAGTGAGGGAGGGTTAAGAGTATGAAAGTAGAGGAAGTTGTTGGCCTGGTTCATTGGCTTAGTGGATAGCCAGTAGAATTTGGACAGAAGGGTACCAGGTTTGATGCTAGCAGGTGCTTAGAGATAGGCTGATGGAGGAGTGAGGAAAGTAGGTGGTAGAAGGATTCAAAGGGAACTGCAGTGACCTCTAGTGGGTCAGCTTTGAAATGGTAGCTAGGAGGGGTATAGAGTTGAAAGAGCAGCTAGAGTGGAGAGTGCAGTGACCCCTAGTGGTTGGTGTCTATAACCTGCAAATGGGAAAGTAGACACTTAGTAAAAAGGAGGGTAGGTCATGTGATGTGACACTTGACCTGCCAGCAGCAATATATGGAGCCCTGACCCTGGGTGGGAGGGTAGTTGGGGTGGGCGGGAAGTGCCTCACAACAGTCAGGCTGTAGTGCAGGACACTTTACCTCTTAGAGGCTCTGGCAATCCCCGAATTCAGTCTCCGCTGCTGGGCTGAGTTCAGTATGTAACCTGCCTCCAACGGTCCACACTGGGGAACCCTAAGCTTTTCTGGGCACAAATCAACAAACTGCTTAAGGGCAACTCCAAGGAGGCACAAGGTCAAATTGAGGTACAAGGACAGTGTATCAGTGATTGCCAGCTTTTAGCCTCAGCAATCAACCACCACTCCACCAACCTTGATGCAAACAAGGTAAGGCTACCAACACCCATGCCTGTGATGACCTTTGATGAATCCCCCTGTCTGAACAGACCCCAGTTTCACCTGAGAATGGTCAAGGTGAGAGAGGTCCATAAACTTCTGATAGCCCTCAGACACAAAGGCTCTGGTGGCCCAGATAGAATCAGCCTGAGGCTACTCCAGGAAGGTGCACTGTCCCTGGCCAAACCTCTGACCTGGATCATCAACAGGTCTTTACTTGAAGCGTACATTCTATACCAGTGGAAGGCTGCCAACGTGGTCCCCATTTACAAGTGTGGCTCTCGTGAACAAATTGGCAATTACAGGCCCATCTCCCTGCTGTGTACCCTGGCCAAATTGCAAGAAAGGCTAGTTTATCGGCAACTGAGAGACTACCTCAAGCCCCACCAAATCCTAGCCCTTTCACAGCATGGCTTTCAGGCAAACCATGGAACAGACACGGCACTCATCAAACTCACAGTGGACCTATTCAGGGCAGTGGATGAGGGCATGTAGACAGGTGCTATCTTCATAGACCTGTCCAAGGCATTTGACCTTGTGGACCATAGTCTTCTTCTAACTAAGCTTCAAGGTATTGGGCTTGATGCCCAGGCCCTAAACTGGTTCAAGAGCTACCTCTCACACTGTTCCAGAGGGTCATTTAGAATGGAGAGCTTTCCACTCCTTACCCATCAAGGAGGTTGTGCCTCAGGGCTCAATTCTTGGACCCCTCCTGTTCTCTCTCTTCACAAATGAACTAAACCAGCACTTTGGGGATAGCTTAGTAGTTCAATACGTAGACGATACTGTCATCTTCCGAGCCAGGTCCACACCACATGATCTGGGCCCTATCCTACAAGGGAACCTAAACACACTCGAGGCCTGGCTCACATCAAACAGAATGATCCTCAAAGAAGCAAAAACTAAAGCCTTGGTGTTTGGTCCTAGATCCCTTGGTCAGGATAAGACCAATTCCCTAAAACCTGCTATCCTTGGGGATAAATGAATAGACATAGTTGACAACATAAAATACCTATGGCTAACTATTGACCAGGGTCTCACCTTTAAGTCCCACATTAACCAGGTAAAAAGGTCTATCCACGTCAGACTTGGCACCATGTATAGGAAAAAAAAACAACTTATCCTAGAGGTTAGATGAGCAGTTGCCTTCAGTGTCTTCCTACCCACATTAACTTATGCTGCCCTGGTAATCCAGGGCATGGCAAAGGGTGAGGTTAGCAGGCTTCAGGTCCTGTACAACAAGGTTGCGAGGTTTGCCACAATGTGTCAACCAAGAAGCCACCCCTGCATCTCACTAGCCCAGCTGCAATGGCCTTCTTTTGAGGCTCGTCTACAGTATCCCCTGCTCTGCCATGCATACAAATTGCAGAGCCCGGTGGCCCCACCAAGCCTAACAGGAATAATCATGGCTAAACCTAACCCTCGAATGCTCAGGACCTTGGGTCAGTCTCTACTGGCAATCCCCAGAATCAAGACTCACAAGTGAGGCAATTGCTTCGCTCTCACAGACCCTAACTGTGGAACACTCTCCCAGCTGTAGTACAGGAAGCCCCCCTCACTACCAATCTTTCACACTAGGCTTAAGTCCCTTTTGCTTGGGACAAGCTCATGCCACTGTGAGGGTATAGGATAATCACCCCCGATCCTAATCACAACACCCATCCCCCCTCTCTTCTCACCATAGCCTACATTAAATCATGCCTTAAATCCTTAAATCTTTCAAGTGTTGCACTTATGGTCTACAATTTGAATAATTGCCTGTACTGTTGTCCTCATTATCTTGTCTACTTCTCGTAACCCTGTATCACCTGACTGTATGTGTTGTATTGCTTCTGGATCACCTGATTGTAAGTATTGTATTGCTTCTGTTCCCCGGGTCACCCCTGAAAAAGGGACCTTCAGGGCCCAGTAGGCCAACCTGGTCATCAAAATTCAATAAATAAATAAATAAAAATAAGAGGGGGTCAGTGAAGAGCAAGTGTGACAGGAACGGGGGAGGGGTAGAGATCAGAGGGGAGCACAGTGGATAAGAGGGGAGAAAAGGGGAAAAGGATATGCAAGAGGGGAGGATACAGGCCAAGTAAGGAGCAGAAAGAGCATTTAAAGGCAAAAGAGTGCAATAAGTAAGGGGAGGTCCAGTTAAGAGTAGCAGTCCCAGTTACTATTGGATGTGAGATGCTGCCAGAGCAACTGTTTGAAAGGGCCTAGTTGAGGGCAGACAGAATTTCTCTGTTCAGTGCATTATACCACAGTGGAGCTCTGTACACAAATGACCTCTGCCCCAAGGTGGTCTGACATCTGGGAACAAGGAAGGTTTGGTATAAAGAACTTCAGGTAAGCTAGGAGCTGCAGTGGGCAATGAACATTACATACTATTACATTCATCTCATAAAGTGTCACATAGGTAAAGTATGTATAAGTTTTTGTTAATTGTTAAAATGTACGTGAGGTCAGGACAGATAAATTGTTAATGCACCATTAGGGTTGAAGACTAAAAAAGTAGGGAAATAAGATCTTCGGTTTCTAAAGCCAAAGACCCCACTCCCACCCTTAGCTTCCAACCCAAATATCCCATCCCCAAACTCAGTTTACAACCCTAAGGCCCCACCTCCACTCTGTGTGCAGGAATAGGTGTGAGGGGTGTGCCTTGGGTTTGCAAACCCGAATGCTGACCCCATTCTTTTATTCTGTATCCATGTCAGGTTATTAACTGTTGAAATGGGGTGAGCATTAGGGTTCGCAACCTCAAGGCACACCCCTCACACCTATTTCTGCATGTCAGGTGGAAGTGGGGCATTAGGGTTGGATGTCGATTGTGGGGGTGGGGTGTTCAGGTTGGAAGCTGAGGGTGGGGGTTGGGTCTTAGGCTTGGGAAACCTAAGATCTAAGTTCCCTACTTTTTTGGCTTCAGCCCTAATGGTGCATTAACAAAGTTCTTTGCAGTGAATTTCCTTACTTTTTCAGATACTTTATTTGTATCCCTATTAAGTGCCAGTATTCATGAGGTGGTATGAAAAATGGCTATGTTGAAAATTTGGAGTGAAAATATTAAAAATTACCAAAGTTATGCACGTGACTTCACACAAATTCTGCACCATTCTTCGCCACAGGTGTGAAAAAACATTTCAGGCAGGATGTGAGGAATGACAGCTATACTATTCATGAGGTGGTGTGAAAAAAGTGTAATGTTGAAAATCTGCAGTCAAACTACTGTAAATTACCCAAGTTATGCGTCTGCTTAGATACTGTGCTGCACACACTCATAACATGGCAATTTTTAAGAATTTCTTTACCAAATTTGCAACATGGGCTTTTTGGGACCCAGCTCATGAAATTTGGCACTGTCATTTCATTAATCAGTACCGAAAGGTGATTCCGTGCAGCAACTGCAAAATCACCTTATGGTCTGATTAATGAAATAACAGTGACAGTGTTCATGAGGCAGGGTCCCAAGAACCCCATGTTGAAAATTTGGTGCAAAACTTTTTAAAAATGGCCAAGATATTAACATAAGTTGAAACCACCATTGACAGCCATTATACACTGCTTACCTGGATTCTTCAGTTCACGATTGGGCTTTGAAGAGGGCAGATGTGTCCTGGTCAAGAGAAGCTCGCAGCCACCAACCTCAGAGGGTAAGTATGGAGTAAGGGGGGGGTAAGGGAAGGTGGGTGCAAAGGGGGAGGGTGCAGGTGGGGGAGACAATGAGGGACCGTTTTCTTTTTTTCAGGGAAAAAAAAACAAAAAGACATTGAGGGACATTTTTCCTTTTTCAGATGGAAAAAGAAAAAATTATGTTAATTTGGGGAGACTGGGAGTGGGCTACCCAGTGTCCCATAGTTTTGGGGGGATAGTTCTGTGCCGACTCAAGGATTGGGCACCCCAATGTTGGCAGTTCAAAGAGATGATTTGGAAACACTGGGAGTGGATGGATATAATATGGTATTTGGGGACACTGTGAGTGGGGCTATCCAGTGTCCCACATTGGTTTGGAGGAGACGGCAGGTTAACTGCCAACACAGAGATTGGGCACCCCGATGTCGGCAATTATTACAACTGCAACAGGATCCACTAAAGAAAACAAAATTGAACTGGGGTCCTTTTGTGGTATTGAATCCATGACCCTGGCCATACAAGCCATGTGCCCTGTCCTCTGTACCACTTCAACAGCATGCAAAAGACTGTGCTGTTTGCCAATATGTTATAAGTTTTGTACAGAAAACTTTGTGTGACCTGATATGTGAAAAATACTTTTCTCCACACAAAACCTATATGTGACCCTACAAGCAGAAAAATGTGTGAAAAGAAAAACTTTTATTCCTGACATAGGAAATAATGGGAAACTTAACATTGTTATAACTTTTGAACTGATTAATATTTGTTCACTAAACATTCAAAAGGCGCATCTGTGACACAAAGGCTTTTTACCCTGAAAAGTTCAGACCACAGCATGAAGGCATTCCTGAGATATACAGTAGGCGGGCAAAGAAACATGCAAAAACTGGTAAATTTAGGATTGTTTTACAGTTTGTATATTTACAACCACACAACGGATTTACATGACATTTAGCAAGTTAAGGGACCTACCCCTAGAGATTATGCATGCCAAATCTGGAGTACATCCATTAAATGGTTTCAAAGTTATAAGGGTTCAAATTCTAGGGTTTAACATAGAAGTTTGCACTCAACCCTAATATACTGGGTACTACCGTGCCAGTGTAAGATATACATATATAGTGGCATTCCCACAGGATGCAACACACTTTTAAAGCACCCTGCAGTATGCTGCAGCAGACCTATTGAATAAATCAACGTAATTTCAATGGCAATTAGTCCCTTTTGTCATGCAGGAAACTGTGGCATTCACTTCATCCTGGCAGTGTCACATTTTCCTGAATGACAAAAGGGACTAATTGCCATTAAAACTGCATTTCTTTATTAAGTAGGTCTGCTGCAGCATTCTGCGGAGTGCTGCAAAATGCTGCAGAATTGGGTTCCATCCTGGGGATGCCACTGTATATATAAATACAGATATATATATATATATATATATATATATATATATATATACAAAATCACACATGCCCCCACAATGCAAAACATCATGGGCTGCATATGCAAATCACCACAGAAGATTATGCTGGTTCAACTTTAAGCAGAAATGTATGGTGCCGAAAGGCCTCTCACACAGTTTGCAAAGGTGGCACCTTTGCAAACTGTGTATGAAGTCTTTAAGTACCATCCATTTCTGCTTAAAGTTGAACCAGCATAATATTATGTGATGATTTGCATATGCAGCCCATGATGCTTTGCATTGTGGGGGCATGTGTGATTTTGTATTTCTTTGAAACTTGGCTTCTCAGCCAAATGCCCTTTGGGGTAACCACTGCCTCAGTGCTTGCACACAGAGGTTCCTTGACTTATATATATATATATCTACACACAGAGGCAGTCGGATGTTATAGATTTATACCATGCTTACAATTGTGCAGTCACATTTGCAGCCTGAGCATGCTGTAGTTCATGTTTCTGCCTATTTAAAGCTACTTATTCAGCAGTTTTGTAAAAATATTATTTGTGCCAGGAGCACAATAAGTTATTTTTACATCTTTTATGGGCTTTTATCAGTACTTTTTTCAAACTTCTACAAGCATTTTCATTTATTGGGGTCTGCAAGTACTTTTTTTCAAATATTTTCAAGTTTCAAGTTCATTGATTCAGAAACCAACTTTGAGCTGGAAGCTCATTTACAAAGGCTCCACATCTTGAGAGGCTATGCCATACAGAATAATAGCAATGTCACAAGAATCAACTACAAGGTCACTTGGCAAGGTTCTAAACAGCAATTTTGCTCAGTTACAGACTTTAGAGCTGTTCATACATTCTTGCATAAAGAGTGAAGAATTAATACATACAGGCCCAGATATTCAAAAGGGTTGTGCCATGTGCAACAGAGATGTGCCAGCACAAGTCTGAAAATGCGCCATTGTGCAATATTCAGCGGGAGGCAGTTGCGCCACCCCAAATCACAATGCACAAGAGTGCAATGGTAATGACTGCATGTGCAACTGAAGGGGGAGGAACCATTAATAAATGGCGCAGTGTGATATTCAACAGCATGCGCCATGCGCAATAGGGGAGCAAGCGGAAGTTGTGCGATAGCGGAAATGATCCAAAATAAAAAGAACAAGAGAGAGGCACAAGAACGCTACAGGGAAGCCAGAGGTGGGAGTGAGGTGACAGCAACAAGGCAGAGGGTAGCAGTGAGCAGGACTGGGCAGGAGCAGGACAGAGCACACCTGGAAACAACCAGGAACAGGACAGAAGTGGGGAGCCTGTGCCACTGTGCAGGAGTGAAAGGGAAGTGCCCATCAGCGGTATGCCCCCAACAGGCGGTACCGAGCCTGCACCAGCTTCGAGCACTACAGTGATACAGAGATAGTGGGCTGGTACCGCCTGAACCAGGCAATCCTGAAGTGGCTCTGTGAGCTGTGCAGTGATGAGATGCAGGCACCCACACGACGGAGCCATGCTCTGTCAGTGGAGACAAACGTAACAGCTGTCATGTGCCTGCTCACCACAGGCACCTTCCAGAGACCAACAGGGGACACAACAGGCATAACCCAGTCAGCCGCATCACGCCTACTCACACAATTCCTCAGCACACTGCTGCCACATGCTGTAGAGTATATCCATTTCCCCAGCACACAGGTGGAGCACACAGCACACATACAAGAGTTCCACAGGGTAGCACGTATGCCTGGTGTGCTCGGGGCCATTGACTGCACCCATGTGGACATCCGCACGCCACCTGGCCCAGCACAGACTGCATACATTAATAAGAAGGGCTTTGCAAGCACCAACTGCCAGGTGGTGTGCGATGCTAGGGGGTGCATAACCAACATCTGTGCAATGCACACTGGGGGAACACATGATGCCTTCATCTGGCACCAGTCTGCACTGTGCCACAGGTTTGAGAGTGTGGACATCCCCACTGGCCACCTAGTGGGTGAGCATGCAAATCATGCAGAAAGACATGGATCTTGGGAGGGGCATAGTCAGAGGTGACATGGATACTGGCCTAGATGACCCATGGCAGGGCGATGCTGATCATCAAACTAATGCCCACCCTCTACACACAGGTGACAGTGGATATCCACTCCGTCCCTGGCTGCTCACACCATACCGGTGGCCCGTGACCCCATCACAGCAACGGTACAATGAGGCACATGCCACCACACGCAATGTCATAGAGCGGGTGTTCGGGATGCTGAAGGCATGTTTCCATTGCCTGGACACATCTGGCAGTGCCCTACAGTACAGCCACTCGAAGGTCTGCGGGCTATTCCTGGCCTGTTGCATCCTGCACAACATGGCCAATGACTGTGGGATAGCTGTAGAGGTCAAAGAGGGGGACAGCGATGGGGACGATGAGGAAGCTGGTGCAGATGGTAATGGGCAGCCCCCTCTTGGTCGAAAGGACACCCGACTGATCCGGATGTCACAGCTACACCGGGACACCATCACAGAGGAGCACTTCAACCAACCCAGGTAAGTCATGGGGCCATGTGCAACCACCAATGGCAAGTGCAAAACCCATAAACAAGCATGGACAAACCCCAGGGGTACATGTCATAAAGGGAATTGGCTGAGCATGGAACCGCACACGCCGTCAGGGATGGGCAAGCCCTAACACGACACGCGGTCACGCACACACACACACACACACACACACACACACACACACACACACACACCACAAGACATGCAAAAAGGGTAGGAGGTACACCGACCCCAACCGCCACCCCTAGCCACACACATGTCCACAGACCACCACACCCAGTGCCTGTCATTATGCGTGTCTCAGACACTGGGCACCATTGCACAATGGCGGACAGCGCAATGCAGGCATCATCATGCACACGCCACAGCGGTCAGCAGCTGGGAGGGTGTGCACATGGAATGTGTGTGTGTGTGTGTGTGTGTGTGTGTGTGTGTGTGTGTGTGTGCTGGGCTGAGTACCCCACCCGTGCATTGCACGTTGAACAACACACTGCACACAGGGCAGCGTCAGACAGTAGCCATGGTGGGAGACAGGTCAGTTACATGGCACAGTGCCACGGCCACCACGGATGCATGGGTGGCCCCGCCGAGACCCGCCAGCAGTGACAGGCTGACCAATGGCCTCATGGGGTGGCACCGATGGTCCCCCAAGGGTGCCGCTGCAGGAACATGACCGTTCTCGAGCAGGGGTCTGCAGCTCACCTAACATGCCTGTGCCAGGTGTGCATGGGATACCCACAGCTGAACCCAGTATCTACAAGGAGGGTGTCACACGACGCCGGGAATGGGGGGTGGACATGGCACTGCGTGGTATCTGTGGTGCATGGGCAAATAACTGTGCTCCCATTGTGGCCATGACAGCTGTGAATGCCTGTGTCGGCCTGTCAATGGCGGCGGTCACATCCTCCCACAGCCGGTCCATCCCTGCCAGGAGCAGACCCATGTCCCTGCTGCACCACTCCTCTGCCTGGTGCAGGACTGCACTGAGTGCATCCACCGCCGTCACAAGCCACGACTGCTGATCCACTGATTCATGGAGTATGCGGGAGTGCTCATCTAAGAGGTCATCCGCCTGATCGGCATGCTGTCCATCATGTGTTCGTGGCCATGCTGGGCAGCACCCCTTGAGGTTGGGTACTGCACACCAGGGCCATGCCTGGGCATGTCCAGAGGTGGTGCACTGATGCCGGCCCCTGACACTGTCCCCCCATTGCCATTGGCTGACTGCTGACACTGCCCCTCCAGCCGCCACTCTCCAGGGCTCAACAGTGCCACCACAGTGGCTGCTACAGCCCCACTGTCCTGGACACACACCAGTGCTGCCCCACTGGTACAGACAGGCACAGGCTGGGACTGTGATGTCATGCAGGAGTCCACGGCTGCACCACCCATGGCTATGCCCGTGCTGTAACCTGCTGTGTGGCCATCCTGCAGCCCACACGTATCACTGTCCATGATGTGAGCTCCATCATCATCAGTGATGGATCCGGCACCAGTCCGAGTCTCAGCATGCTGGCATCCATGGACGCAGTCATGCTGGGACACGGGCAGGGCCTCCTCTGCACCTGCTCCACCAACATCAGTCTGGACAGCCAGGCGGGCCCACTGTTGTCCTGACCCTCAGACACCTGTGGAGGTGGATGGGCACTCCTCTGTGTCCAGGGTATCACCCTCAGTGGATGAGCCCACCACTGCTGACCCATGTAGACGCTCAGGAGCTGTAAGGAAACACAGTAGCATTAATGTATCTGCCCTACCCTATGGCATTCCCTCTCCCCACAGTGACAGATCAGGACCTACCATGCAGTGACAGGATACCACCCATCTGGAAGCCACCGCCTGGAACACCCTCGATAACACAACGCCATATGTTGTAAGCAACCCGCTCTTCCTGTGGCAGCAGGCATTGCACGGCCGGCTGTCCCCCACCAGTTGCAGCCCGTGCTGCCCAGATGGCAGCCACCTTATCTTTAATCCTCCTCCTGTCCGTGCCCACCTTCTTCTTGCACTCCTGCATGGACCGCTGGTGGCTGCCATGCTGGTTGATGACACATGCCACCTCACCCCATGCAGCAGCATGGGCCTGTGGTGTTCCCTGCTGTCTGCTGAGCAGTGGTTCCTGGTCATGGTAGGCCTCAAACTGGGCATCTGATTCTGCCTTGGTAAAGTTGGGCCTCCTCCACCTCCCACGTCGCTGTTCCTCCTCCTCCACCTCACGTTCAGTCATGATTGATCCTGTGGGAATGACAGGTGTCACCTCTGACTGTGCAGTCCCATGCATCTCCCACACACCACAGTCCACACTCCCAAACAGCATGCAACTCACTACAATAGACTGCAATACCAGACTATGGCCTTTGCAGCTCCATGTCACATTTATATAGTGCAACGCATGCAAATGAGGCAAGGCTCAATTTTAAGTGGATGCTAATGCAGTAGCTGTGCCATTGAATCGTTGATAAGCTGATTTGCCTATGCCAGCTGAATATCGCACTGTTGCACCCTGTGCAATTGTGTTGAACGTGCTCAGGCAAGGGCGCAGCTCTGTGACGTGTGCAGTAGACACTGAACGGCACAAGCCCGGGTTGCTGACGCCGATGCCTGCCGCACTACTGACGTGCTGTGCATGGGAGGCAGACCCTATGCCTGACCTTTGCCCCCTATGTGCCATGCATCCACATGGGTGCACCCCTATCGTGCTGTTCGGTGACAGCGTGATGGGGAATGGCAGTGCTGTACTGCGCAGCATCTGCACGTGGCGGACGTGTGCTACTGAGCACCATTTTGTGATCCTACCTGAAGCAGTGATGGCAAGGAGGAGAGCTGCTGTCTGGAGCCCAATGGAGCTGGCCAATTTGGTGGCCATGGTGGGGCCCCATGCTGGGGCCCTGTTTGGGGATGACCCCCTGGACAGGGCTAGGAGTGCAGTTTGGGAGGAGGTGGCAGTGGCACTAGAAAAGGCCACAGGGATTGGCCGAACAGCCGAGCAGTGTCGCCACCACTATAGGGACCTCCAGCGGAGGGACCCAGACAGGCTTGCCCATCTACGGGCATGTGCCAGGTGAGGCACAGTGCCACATCCAGATAGATGCTCCATCCATACACTAGTTGCATCCGTACAGGTATCGCAGTGGGCATGTGTCCACCACATGGGGGGGCAGTCCAGTGTGGACGGTGGTGGTGGTGGTACTGGTGGTGGGGTTGTGGCATGGCTGGGCTGTGCGGGATCGTACACACCCGGGGGGGGCCTTTGCTAGTGGTTTGTACTGATGTTCCCCTCTCCATGTTTGCACCCTAGGCCCTGAGGAGCGGCAAAGAGCCAGGGAGGCACGGCAACGCCGGGAGGCAGGGGATGCCAGGCAACAGCCATGGGCTGCCAGGCCCATCCAGCAACAGTGCCTGGATCCAGCCAACGCAGGTGAGTGCCTTTCTTCCAGGATATTCTGTGCATGCTGTGTTGCGGGGTAGGCGGCGGGGCATGGCCACCATCCATTGACACCACTGACGTGCACGCCACATGGTACACTCAGCACTGTCCTGTGGCACTGCATGTGTGGGTGTGCATTGCTGGTGGTCCATGCGTGCACCGGGTACATGGCTGTTCCACTGCCTTCGCACCGCATGGCCATGTCACTGTACAGCCAAGGTGGTGCTGTGCGGGACTTGGGCGGTGGGTGTGTGCAGTAGTCCACATGGCTGTGTGCGCATGGGCAGGCAGGTCTTGTGGACACGATCACTGTGGGTGGTCACACACCATAACAGGGATGTGGCCAATGGCTGTATGCCATGCACAATGGGTGGGCTGCAGGGGGATGGACATTCACACATATTGACTCTGCTCCCTTGTCCTAGGTGGACTGCAGCTGATGCAGCTAGAGAGGGCCACACAGGAGCTCCTGCAGATAGTGAGGGCATCCTTGGAGTTACTCAAGCGATTGGAGCAGCATGGTGTCTGGAGGTGGAGGACAAGGAGGCACCACAGGAGTGGGGAACGGGGCAGACGCTAAGCCCTCCATGCCCCCCGAATTCACCCTACCCCCCTGGACCCACCCTCACATCCCTTCTTCCCTCTCCCATTTGTTCACCCTGCCCCTTACCCACCCCACCTGGTATGTGGCCCTCACCCCTTATGTAAATATTTGCATATAGTTGTTTGGACCTTTATATAATACATTTGTTTTGTTATGCTTACTGTGGTGGTCTCCGATTTCCAGTGGGCTACAGGTGCTCAGCTACAGTGGTGTGCACAGCATCAGGGGTGGTGCAGGCATGGGTGTGTGTGTGTCTGGAGAGGAACCACCTATGGTGTGGGCATAAGTATTAGTCACTGTCTGTGGTTTGTGTGTTGTTCCCTGTGCACTGGATGACTGTGTGCCGTGGTCCACGGTGCATGCACTGTGTCCATGGTGCCCCTGTCAGACCGTCCATGGCCTGTACAGCTGACACCCTTGCATGTCTGTGATCTGCATGGTCTGCTGGCATGTCAGTGGTGGCTGTCCATGCTGGACAACCACTGTACCCAGCACAATGCCGGTTTGCCTCCTGTCACCAGTATGGTGCATGTCTGCCTTGGGTGGCACTGTGGCCTCCACTGTTGTTGTCCCCCCTCCATGCTGTCGCTTGTGTCTGTTGCAGGGGATGTGCTCCACTGTTTGTCACTTGTGCTCCAGCTGCATGCTGGTGGCGTACGGCTTCATGGTGCCTGCGCAGGGTGGCTGGCACACCTGTGCCATGGAGGGGTGCTGGCTGTGTGTACAAGGCTGCCGTGGCCATATGCCAGTGGCTTTATTGACCCGCTACTGTGTCCCTGTGTTGGTGTGCCCTTGGGTATGGGTAGGTGTTTGTCCATGCACTGTGTTGCATCCTGTGTGGTGCATGCTTCCATGCAACACAGTGGGTATCTGTGCTGGCTGTTGTGGCCAGTGCTGGTATGGGATGTGTCTTTGGGAGGGTGTGCAGGGTGCTGTACAGCTAGTGGTGGGCTCAGGGGCATGCCTGTTGCGTGTGGGGTACCTCGTGTGCCGACACATGGTCGGTGTCTCAGCTGTACCTCGGGGGGGACATGCAGGGCAGCACTGTGTATGCAGTTGTTGCATCGCTGTCTGCTGCCACCCACTGCAGGGTGCTCGCAGTGGGGCTGCCTTGCATGGCTCCATGGTGCACAGGGTTGCATTGTCACAGTGGGGGTGGTGTCATGCATGGGGTGTCCTGCGCTGTTGGGTGCTATTCCTGGGCAGGGTGTCTGAGGATCATGGTGCAGGGTGTGCTCTGCATTGGTGAGATGGTGTGGCATGGGGTGGCTGGACATCCTTGTATGCCGGTCACAGCTTGCCAGGGAGTGTGCTGAGGCACCATGCCCTGGCTGTGGGATTGTTGCTGGTGTCCATGGGCCGGTGGTTCTTTCAGCTCTCCTCAGGTTGTGCAGTGCATGGGGTGTGGGGGGCAATGTCTGTTCTGCTGTGTGCTCCTCTGCCCATATCTACCATGGGTGGTGGATCCCTGCATCCTGTCCCTGCGCATCGCTGGTTGTGCTGATGTGCTGCTACCCTGCTCTACTGCACATTCCCGGTTGTGCTATTGTGCATCAGACCTGTGCCACTGCGTATCCCTGGTTGCGCCATGGCACAGTTGGTGTGATATTCAGTTGTGTGGTGCAGGCACATCTTGACCTTCGCAGTGTTTGGATATCACACGTGTTGCACATGGGCGCACTGGACTTGTGCTTGCTCCTGCTGTTGCACACTTTTGTGGAGCAGTTTGAATATCTGGGCCACAGAGTTTAGAATACTAAATGATCTTAATTAAAGGAGAATTGGAAAGAATACAAAGGATTATAGAGATGGAAAGGAAAACCCTGTGCCTCCAGAGGAAGGCTTTGTCAGAGCTTAGTTAGTGATATAGCTAAGTGGGATTGGGGGGAAGGGGAGCCAGAGGTTTGATGAGAGGGGAAATGTTCAGGGAAAAGTGGCATGAATTGGAGGGAGAGGGTAGTGGGAGGTGCAGTCTCACAGACATAGATGGTAAGACCCTAGGCTGGACTGTGGGGGTCCTCAGATACACAATGGGATTGGGGCGGGGGGATTAGAGACTTACAAGGCAAATGCTGTAAGGGTTGCTACTATAGCTAGGGGTGGCTGGGGTAAGAGGCTAAGTGCTGCTCCTTAGTGATGGGATGGATCTCCCATAGGGAAGCAGGTATTACTTCAAGCAGTGGCAAGTGGATAAGTTGGTGAGGTGATGTTTAAGTTGTGTTTTAAAGATCCTCAGGCTCTATAAGCTAGTTGTGCAACTGGGAGATCATTCAACCATTGCGGAGCCTTGTAGGAGAAGAAACATTGCCCCAGGGATGTTCTTTCGAAAGGTACCTTGAAAGCGCAACATGAAGTCCCACATGTATTGTGCTGGGAACTAGTTGTCTGGAACATTTGTTGGATGCAAGGTGGTGCAAGAGCTAGCAGTGCTTTATTGCCTAGGATGCAGGTCTTGAATTTTATCCTGTCCCTAAGGTTGAACCAGTTTGTTTGATTATATAGCAGGCATGTGTGCAGTTGGTTGTCAGTCCCTAGGACAAGCCTGCAGGCCTTTTTAGTGCAGTGGAGATCCTTTTTAAGGCAGTGTCAGAGGCTGTGCTGTATATAACTAGGTCATAATCAACCACTGACAGTACAGAACTCATGACTGATAGTCGCAGGGCATCAGGCATGAGGTATTTCCTGTGTATATCCAGGATTCCAAGCTTAGTGTTGATGCTTTTTATTATGTGATTGATGTGCTAGGAAAAGGTGAAATATTCACTGATGTGAATACCAAGGTATTGGAATACCTGTACCTGCTCAAGTGGGGCGTTCTTGTTGTTGGTGATGGTCAATGTGAGATTCTTTTTCCTAAGGTGGGGGCTGGCTAGTAACATCACTTTGTTTTTTTTTTATAATTGAGAAGTTTATAGTTTGTAAACCAGTCCTCCAACAAGTTAAAGGTAGTTTGCAGTTTACTTGCCAGTTCACTTATATTTCAGCTTTGACTCAGAATTTCTGTATCATCTGCATAAAGGATGGCTCTACTGGGGCATGATGCAGAAAGCCTGTTTATGAAGAGACCTAGGATGGATCCCTAAGGGACACTTACAGAGACCTCTCTGGCAGTAGGTAACACTGCTCCAATCTTTACCCTTTGGTTCCTGGTGGCTAGATAGTCACTAAACCAACCCACAGATGCTGGTGACAGGCCCAGATCTGCCAGTTGTTGTAGGAGAATCATATGGTTAACTGTATCAAATGCCTTCATTAGGTCAATAAAAATGGACCCCACAAGGCTTCCATCATCCATGGCTTGGTGAACATAGTCCATGAATTTGACCAGGGCTGTGGTGGTGCTGTGGCCTTTCCTAAAGCTGTGCTGCTGCTGAGGACACTGTAGGTTGTATTTATCCAGGTATTTGGTAAGCTGGTCTGACACTATTCTCTCAATTGCTTTAGAGGGGGGACATTATGAATAAGGGCCTATAGTTGGCCATGGAAGCTCAGTCACCATTTTTGTACACTGGTGTGATGAGTGCCTGCTTCCACATGGTGGGGAATTTTCCCAAGGAGAGGGACTTGTTGAAACTTTTTGTGATTGGGATGATTACCTCATCAAGGGTGAGTCCCACCATTTTCATGTCAATTAAATTGCTACCTATTCTTGTTTTCCAAAGCACTCTTTCTATGTATTTCTTAGCGACCTTTACTGAGACATGACTGAAATAGAATTTTTGGTGGCTGTTACTTGAGGCAGTGTTATCTCATGGAGCCACTGAGTCTTTCAAGCAATTCTGAGGGACAACAAAGCTCAAATCCATGAAGGCAGCACTGAAGGAGTTGACAATGGCTAGAGGGTTCACCGTGGTGCCACCATTAAGTTTGAGCATAGAGGGAAAATTCTTAACAGCTTTACCTAGCAACTCTTTTACATTGTCCCAAAACCTTTTACCATTACCTCAAGTTTTATTGAGTTGCTCTTTGTAGTGTTTGGCCTTGGCTGCCCTGATGGTATAGGAGCACTTGTTCCTTGCTTCACAATACTGTTGCATGTCATGACCTATTCCTGAGGCTTTGGCCTTATGCCACAGGTTGTCTGTATGATGCATTATTTCCATTATTCTTCCAGTGAGCCACCCATTCCATGTGCCATGGACTTTGTGCCTTCTCAAGGGTGCAAAGGTGTTGCAAATGGTATAAAACTTGTCTGTAAAGAACTTTAACACCCTATCAATGTCCTGGATTTTATCCAGCACATTCCAGTCAACTCTGGCAAGAGTGGCTTTGAAGTCATTAAGCATGCCTTTCCTGAGTACTCTACTCTCAATTATTATAGGTGCGACCTTCTCTTGTTTGTTAGACCAGAGGTAGATGATCGGGAAATGGTTACTCAGAGAATCTGGTAAAACTGTGAACCCCTTCACCTGCTCCAGGCAGCTGCCCAGTACCCAGTCAATGAGGGTACTATTACCAGTCTTGTAATTATGGCAAGTTGGTTCTTGCACCAGCTGGGTAAGGTACGTGGTGTCAATGAGATCCTCGAGAGGCTTACTCTCTTTACAGAGCAAGTTGGTAGTAAAGTCCCCTGTAATCATGACTTCAGAGTTCTTTTTTATTTGGTTAATTAGTTTAATAACTTTAGGCAGTCCTAATTTAGCCTTCCCTGAGGGAATGTACACCAAGATCACTGTGAGTGCCTTTTTCTGGCTCCCTAGCAAGATTTAAGTGGCCAGTAATTTGTGCACAGGGGAGTTACTGGAGGAAGGGAGTGTACTGCCCTGCATTTTGTCCCAAACTTATGTGAGGCATCCCCCACCTCTCTTAGATGCTCTGTCCAACCTAAAAATACTCATCATGTATCTGTTCCATTGATGCTGGTTTGCTGGCTATCTCTCCTGCTAGGCTTAAATCATTGGGTGCCAGGGTCTTTGGAGTGGCAGCTCCTATTATTTGGAATTCACTCCCCTTCCATATCCACTCTGTTAGCACAGTGGAGGCCTTTAAAGCCTCACTGAAAATATTCTTGTTTGATCATGTTTATTCAGTGCAATGTTTTTACAAAATTTTACAGCCTTCTGATTCCATTTTAGGGGAAAGCATGCTCTGAGTTCTTGAGAAGGCATATAGTTTAAAGTCAGGATTTCCGTCTTCCCAGTATTCAATTTGTATCTGTCAAAGCTGTAAAACTGGTGGAACAATTCAAAAGCCTGGGGTATCAAGGCGAGGGGTCTGTTTGACACAGAAGCTGATCATCTGCATATAATGCAATACAAGGTTCTTGATCCTTAGATTGTATTCCCTGTATATTTGGGTGTGGAAGACCTGAGCTAATGGCTCAATATAGAGCACAAGCATTAAGGGGGACATTGGGCACCCCTGTTGGGTACCCCAATGCAGCTGAAAGGGAGAGGAGACATAGCTATTGGATTTCACATAGCAGGAAACTACAGACCTGTTAGTTTAACCTCAGTGATGGGGAAAATGATGGAATCACTTCTGAAGGAAAGAACTGTCGAGTATCTAGAGGCCAGAGGGGCACAGGACCCAAGGCAGCATGGATTCACAGCAGGAAGGTCATGCCAGATGAATCTGATAGATTTCTTTGACTGGGTGACCAAAGTAGTAGATCAGGGAGGGGCTGTGGACATGGCCTACCTAGACTTTAGCAAGGCATTTGACACAGTCCCACACAAAAGATTAATATACAAGTTAGCCAGCCTGGGAGTAGGTCCCAAGATGACAACCTGGGTAAAGAATTGGCTGGAGAATAGGACACAGAGAGTAATAGTAAATGGAGTCCAATCTGAAGAAAGGGGGGTTACTAGTGGGGTACCGCAGGGTTCAGTATTAGGACCGGTCCTCTTCAATGTCTTTATAAGCAACATTGGATAGGGACTGGAAGGAAAAGTATGTCTCTTTGCAGATGGCACAACAGAGTTGATGCGCAAGGTGGGGTGGAAAGGATGAGAAGGGACTTGGCAAGGTTAGAGGAATGGTCAAATGTATGGCAGCTTAGATTCAATGCTAAGAAGTGCAAGGTAATGCACCTGGGAAACAAAAACCCAGGGGAAGGTACACAATGGGGGGTGAGATACTAACAACAACAACAAGCATTTGGCAATGCCGAATGTTGGCTTGCTGGCATTGGCATTGGTAGTGCAGGAGTTAGACAGATGCATCATAGGAAAGGCAGTGAAGTATTGAACTGATGCCAACCCACCCCCACCCTGCAGAGAGTGACATGCATTAGGGTGTCCCTTTGGGTGTTTGGTAGTGCAGTGCGGGAAAACATGTCGAGCAGGATGTGAGAAATGACAGCTGCACAGTTCATAAGGAGGTGTAAAAATGCCAGTGTTGAAAATGTGGCATGTAAATATACAAATTTGCAAAGCTTCTAGGGTGTGTGGGAAATATGCAATGCACGCTTGCAACACCGCCATTTTATGGGCGTTCGGCACCAAATTTTCAACATAGGCATTTTAGCACCTCTGCACATGTACAGTGTCACTGTTATTTCCTCAAAGTGTCCCAAGAAGTGATTTCGCACAGCGACCACGCTATTCTGCGCCGGAAGTGCGAAAACACATTTTGGGCATGATATGTCAAATGACGGCTGCACTGTTCATCAAGAGGTGTGTAAAAATGGCAATGGTGAAAATCCAGACTGAAAATATCACAAAAGCACGACGGTATGCGCGTGCGTGCAATCTGCAAACGCATGCCCGTAACACAGTTATTTTATGGAGTATCATCACCAAATTTTCAACATAGGCATTTTAGGTCCTCTGCTCATGAGCTGTGTCACTGTCATTTTCATAATCTGACCCAAACACTGATTTCCCACAGCGACTGCACTATTGTGCGCTACCGGAACCGTGGAAACACATTTCGGCAGGATGCGGAAAATGACAGCTATACTGTTCACAAGGAGGTGTACAAAATGACAATGCTGAAAATCCGCAGTAAAATATTGTGAATGCACGAAGTTACTTAGCCTGGCGTAGCAACCGCGCAACGACGTCAGAAATGGCATTTGTTGGATTTTTTCCACCAAATCTTGGAACTTAGGCTTTTAAGAGGGCACCTCATGAAGCGCCGCCACTGTCATTTCATTAATGGGCCCCGAAGGTGATTTCATACAGTGACTGCGAAATCACCTTTCGGGAGACTAAAACACCATGACAGTGACAGAATTCATGAGGGGCCCCAAAACCCCATGTTGAAAATTTGGTGCAAAAATTCCAAAAATGCCTGAGATATGCAACAAAGTTGAAAATACCCTATCTAGCCCATTATACAGCTTACCGGCATTTCCTCAGTTCGCGGTCGGCTTTGAAGAGTGCAGACATGTTCCCGGTCTCGAAGATCGTCGCGCCATACTCCGGAGGTAAGTATGGGGTGAGGGGTGTGAGGAGGCAGGGTGCGTGAAAGGCAGGGTGCGGGTTGTGGGAGGGGCAGGGAGAAGCGCCAGGGGACCGCTTTTAATTTGCAGGTTTAAAAAAAAAAAAAAGATGATGCGGGACATTTGCCACACTGGGGTGGGCTCCCAGCATGGAAAGAAGGATGGCTGGGGGGGCATGGAGCCGATGGGGGATTGGGCACCCCCATCGGCCATGGCATCAGTTGCCACGCTGGGGTTGGCTCCCAGCGTGGCACCCTGTACTGGGATGGAGAGGACAGTGGAGCCGACGGGGGATTGAGCACCCCCATTGGCCATGGCATCAGTTGCCACGCTGGGGTGGGCTCCCAGCATGGCACTCCGTACTGGGGTGGGGGGACGGCACATAGTAAAGTGGACATAACGTCTAAACAAAGTGACGCTGCATGACGAGCTTGTCTCTGATTGCAGCGGCACTTTGTTTAGAAGTTTTGTCCACTTTACATAATGTTGGTGTCAGCGCTAGCATGCGGGCTTATTGGAGAATGAGGGACATACCTACTGATGCGTGCCCTGCATTCGCCCAACAGCAGCCGCGCCCCCAAAGCTTCACTCTCCCAATATGTTGACTGCCACGCAAGCGCGGCAAGCCAACATAAAAATGGAAAGGGACCTGGGGGTAGTCATATCAGATGACCTAAAGGTGGGCAAGCAATGTGAGAGGGCAGCAAGGAGGGCTGGGGGGATACTGGGATGCATAGGGAGAGGCATCACCAGTAGAAAACAGGAAGTTATTATCCCACTGTACAGACAGCTGGTGAGACCCCATCTGGAGTACTGTGCGCAGTTCTGGAGACCCAATCTCTGCAAAGACTTAGACAGGATGGAAGCTGTCCAGAGGAGGGCAACTAAAATGGTGCAGGGTCTGCACTGGAAGACATATGAAGAGAGACTAAAGGAGCTTAATATGTATAGCCTCGAGGAAAGGAGGGAGAGGGGGACATGATAGAAACTTTCAAGTACCTCAAGGGAATCAACAAAGTCCAAGAGGGTAGCATCTTCAAAAAGAGGTGTGCAAGAACAAGGGGGCACAATTTGAAGAAAGAGGAGGGGCGGCTCAGAGGTAATTTAAGGAAGTATTTTTTCACAGAGAGGGTTGTGGATGCATGGAACGGCCTTCTGGAGGAGGTTGTGGAGTCAAAAACAGTGGTGGAATTCAAGCATGCATGGGACAGTCATAAGGCAATTCTAAGGGGTGGGGGTAGGAAAAAGTAGGCTGCTGGTTAACTAGGATCTGCAGCTTATCCATTAGGTAGGGAAATGGGCAGACTGGGTGCGCCAAGTGGTCCTTATCTGCCGTCAAATTCTATGTTTCTATGTTTCATGCTTTGTACAGTATATCACCTGACAGAGATATAGAAATGGGTTAGGCAAATTAGTTAAGACTTCATAAAGAAAAGGCCAAGAGACCCAACTGAAGGGCTTTTTGGTATCTAAGCTAAGAACTACTGCCTCAAGAACTTCCCTGTGGATCTGATGGAGGACATGCATTGTCCTTCTGATATTGTCCATTGTTTGTCTAGATCTAACAAATCCAGTTTGTTCCCAGCCTGTAATCTGAGGGAGCAGTCCATCGAGGCATTTACCCAAAACATCCATTACAAATGTTGCTATCCATATGTAAAAATTATATGGGCAGGCAGGAACCACAGTGTGCTGGATTCCTACCAGGTTTAGGAATTACAGATATTGTTCCAAAGTCCCAGGAGGGTGGTGTGGTCTTACTTTTGAGGGTATGATTAAATGAATGAATTACATAAGGGAAAGTTTGTTCCCTGCTCATTTTATAAGTAGACAACAGGCCATGGTGCCCTTTGTGTTTTAGTGCACTCTAATACATCATATATATCCTCCTCTAATATTGATTTATGGAGAATTTAGCCCTGATCTGGGGCAAATATTAGAAGACAGTGGGGGCAGAGATGTTAGGAAGGAAGACATCTCTGCTGTGGTAGTTTTCCTTTCTGGGGTGTAGAGCAGAGCATAATAGGTGCGAAATGCATCTGCAATATCTCTCACTTCTGTTACTGGGACATTAGTCTCTAAATGTAAGATCTACACAACAGTGGAGTTGGTCTTTCACTGATGTAGTTGCTAAGCTAGGGTGCGGGCTGCACAGACCCCTATCCACATAGTATTTCTGATGCAAAAAATGTTAGCACTATTTCTGTTTGTACAGTTCCAGTCATCAAGTTCTTGCTTCACATTATCCAGCTATGCCTTCACAGAGGCAGCCCCCTGTTTTTGTACTTCTTGTAAGAACTGCAAGGAGTTTTCCAATTCCTGTAGGTGTTGCAAGTGTTCCATTTTTAGTCTGTCTGTCTGTGTTCCATCTTTAGTCTGTTTGTCTGTAATTCAGTGATCCTGCCCCGCAGAACTGCTTTAAATGTATCAGCAGAGTGATAGCTGAGGAATCATTCTGGTTCCATGGGATAACGGTGATCGCAGAAAGGCGATCGGCTTTAGGGAGAGTATACATCGCCGAAAATCAGTTTCAGTGATGTGCACTACCAGTGCACAGCAAAAGGGTGCTGGAGACCCCACACACCCCTACTTAAGGATTCTCAACTCCAGGAGGGTGCATGTCGGGTGGGGGGTTTCAAAACAAAAAAAAAGAAAATCCTGGACTGGTGAAAAAAATAGCCCGTGCCCAGAACTGAACCCGGCACTGTCCCTACCCTAGCCTGCCACCAACTCACCACACCACATGGTCAGCTCAACAGCTGACTGCTGCACTACACCCCACAAACCCTCCCTCCCCTTCCACCTATCACACAGCGTGGTCTCCTCATCCCCACTCATGTGTACATATAGCGGCAGGCATCCTGTCACTATATTCATGGACCCCCCCATCCGGTCACCCTCTCTGCCCAGTATCCCTGTGCCCAGGTGCCGTGATTGAGTTGCCCTTTTTGAAAGTGCTCAATCTCGGTCGCCATTATCACAGGCTACCATCATTCTCCAGCATTATCACTTAAATAGAATGCTGGAGGAATCCCTTAAATTCTTGTGACCTAAGATGGACTGGGTTTAATCTCCATAGCATAGTCAGGCATTCCTTGTGAAGAGTAAAGTAAATGAGGTTAGTGGCATGGTCTGTGACAGAAATGTCTCCCATCAGAGAATCTAGCACTAGATGCAACTATTCAGCTTTAATGACACTAAGGTCTATGCAGGTATAGGTGGTATGAACTGAAGAATAGATAATGAAATCCAATTAGTTTCTGGGGCTCACAGGTACACCCACACCTGCGATCTGTTTACCCAAACCTGCTGGATGAATCTTAGTGGCAGGATCATGTATCAGACCTGCCTACCAGGTAAGAAGATCTGTCTGGGTCTAACCCCTCCAACAACACAACATCTCCTTATCCCAGTAACCAATCCTCTAAGGACAAGAAGCGCAACTAGACCTACCTATCAGGCCCCATTCTGTCAGACTAATCAAGTGCAGTGGGCCTTTCTCTCTACAGAGCTCCCACCTGGCTATCTGATCTTTCTCTTGATGTACAAACTACCTCCAAGTTAGGGCAGTTTAAACGCAACCTCAGACAGTACCTTCTTTCTTTCAACTGCTGCGACTGCCCAGCCTAAGCTACTTCACCCTCATGTATCCCCTCATTTCTTGGCTAAACAGCTGCTACTCTCCCCACCCCTCCCCTGATCCTCTGACCCCCGCCATAGGTACCTATCTCTTGACATGTTTCTGCTCTACTTCACCTCATTCTGTAGCTCCTGAACTCTGATTTCCACCTATTCCCCCTCCTCCCTCTTTCATCTTTTGCACTGCTCCTTTTATTTGTCCTGGTCTGAACCATGTTAACCTACTGACTTCGACAAAGTTATTCTTGACTGCCTAATATCACATACTGATACGAACATACGAAATTTGCCAGCAGATGAAGGCCTAGAGGTCTATCAAGTCTGCTCGAATGTGCAGCTAGCACCCTTTATTCTGCAGCTTCCCCTCCCTTCCACCCTTCCCCTTCATTAACCCTCCCCCTTGTCTTGTCCCATCCCCTTTTGAAGCAGTCCACTGTTCTACTGCATACCACTTCTGCAGGTAACGCATTCCACCCAGCCACCACCCTCTCTGTAAAAAAGTGTCTCCTCATCTCCCTCCTGAACCTTCCTCCTCCAGTCTCATATCAGCTTCCCAGGCCCTCCCTCCCTTACTTTGAACAGCCCTTCTGTACCCATCTTGTTTATTCCTTTCATGTATTTAAAGGTTTCAATCATGTCACCCCTGTCCCTCCTCTCCTCCAGTGAGCACATGTTCAACTCCTTCAACCTCCTCTCATATGATAAGTCCCCCAGCCCCTTGATCATCTTTGTCGCCCTGTGCTGCACCGCCTCCAGTAACTTAATGTCCCTCTTCAGATACGGGTGCCAGTACTGCACACAGTACTCCAGGTGTGGTCTAATTATTGATACATTATCATATTTTATCTTAGCTTTTACCCTGGTATCTATTTTTGGTTCTTATTTGCCAACTTTGCCAAAGTCTGATATAATGATGGCTCTGATTGATTTTTGTTATATCCATGTCATGTTTTTGTTACACTGTTGTATTTAGCTAATTGTTATGATTTCTTTTGGATGTGGAACCTTTGTAAATGAGTTTCTGACTCAAAGTATGTCAAATTCCAAGACTGTAATAAATAAATAAATAAAATAAATCCTTCACCCCTTGATATTGGGCCCACCATATATTAACATATTTTGTGTCCCCTGTCTGCTTCACACAAAAATTTTGTGCTGCTGGACTATGGGGTTGGCAGGGATTGTTGGTGTCCCACCTGTTGGACATCAATAAGTTAATATCCCCAACTAAAAGTAACATGCCCTTGGTATTATCCACCACTGTGCCTAGAACCATCACCTAGGCTTGTGCCTGACTCCCTGTGTGCTGCTGCTCATCCCCCCACTACATCCACAAACCCAGCCCACATATACAGCTGTGCGCCCCAAAAGCACCTGTTGCAGTCGCACCTTTTCCTGACACTGCTCTTTATCCTCGCCCTCTGGATTAGGTCTGACCACGTCTGGGGTAGCACAACCTTCTGAAATATGCAAGCTTTGGGTAGCACAAGGAGAACCTCCTCGGGCAGGCTCCTGGTCATGGCCTTCAAACTCCTTCCATGCCAATACCTGCTGGTGCTATGATGGTACCTAGGACAGTATCCATTACTAACTTACTGTATGGCTGGGCCACTGCAACTACCAACCACTACCTCAGGAACTGCAAGCAACATCAAGCCTGCTTATCTTGGTTATTCTCTTCACGATTCCTCAAGAAACTGATCCTACTGCTGCTCCTAGTATCTGGTAATGTGCACCCCAACCCTGGTCCAGGACATCCCTTCACAGGTGCCACTTTGAGGCTCGGACATCTAAGAACCATATCTCTGAATATTGGAAGCTTCATGCCTAAGATCCCGTAATTCCAAGCATGGGCTGAACTGATCAAACTTGAAGTCATTGCTCTTACCAAAAAGTGGCTATCCCCTAAGATCCCCAATGTAGTGGTAGCCCTCGATGGCTATACCATATTCAGGCAGGAAAGGCAATCCAAGAGAGGAAGTGGCTGTATGGTCTACATCAAAAACAATATTATGGGTAAAGTACTACCTTGCAGTCTGCACACCAAGGAAGCACAAATCCTTAGTACTAAACTCACCATTGGTCAACAAAACAAGATTCTTGTGATCTCAATAGAATATATACTGCTTGGTAAGCAGGGGCCTGGACTGGAGCACTTCTTTAATTACCAAGGGCAGCTCAGCCAAAGTTGAGAATATTTATTTATTTATTTATTTAGCTTTTGTTTACCGGGTAAGTACACTAGACAAGTAGTATGCCTATTTTCAGGAACGACCCGGGAGAGCACAAAACATACAGTATACATACATGGCAACACTAGCCAAACAGCATGATACAGTAAAAAACAGCTATAACAACGCTTGTATAAGGGCAGAGATACTGCCACACATAGTACAAATTGTTACAGAACATAGATAGACATTAGAATCACTGAATACATATTTCATAGACCATCATGGACTCAGAGTGGACAATAGTGGACTGCAGAGTATTACATTACAGAGACTAGGAGCAGTCACATCTTGTCGTTTGTTTTAGGTGGGACCACAGGGAGGAGCAAAGGTCCCATGGGAAGGGGCAGGCAGACAGGGGTCTGGAATGGGTTCAGAGGCGTGGGCTAAAAGCTGACAAGTCACGATCCCCCACAAGGGTCGAGTGGGAGGAACTTTAAGCAACTCGGGTCTGTGACCTGAGCTGGAGGGGATGGCGCCCAGTTTTGGGAGGAGATGCGCCAGTCCCGACGGTATGCCCGTGGCAAGCACTTTCCTGGTGAAGTTTCCTACACCAAGGATCAGGAATTCCGCAGGGGGGAGCCAGTTGAGTTTGTCATAGAGCTCACATCGGTGGGTGAGTTTGGGAGCAGCAAGTGCAAACCGACAGATATCATTATATGCCGTGTTCCACCGATTAAGATGGATTTGAGGTGACCTGGCAAATAGGTGGTATCCATAACTAAGGGAGGGGAGAAGCACTCCCCTCACAAGTGCCAGCCTCGCTCCCAGAGTCAGGTTGTATTTGGCCCTGTAGGCAAGGCCAAGCTTAGCACCTGGTGGCTCTGCAGATGTTTTGATATGGCTTCCTCATGTCAAGTTGTGGGTCGAGGGTGACCCCAAGATATTTAATTGAGCCTCGCTGGTTGGCAACGGGCCTCCATCACAAGCTATTTTGAGCATAGCTGATGGGACTTTTAACTTGGCCGTGGAACCAAAGAGCATGGCCTGAGTTTTGTTAGGATTCAATACCAGTCTATGGTTGGTAATCCAGGCCGAGACTCTGCTGGAAGTCTTCAGATAGGCGCACTGGTTAAGGTCAGCAGCATTATGGCATTGGGCCCACTAGCGCAAGGTCATCTGCATACAGCGTGATCATAAACGAGAGGTCACCCGTGGGAGTTGATTAATAAAAGTGAGAATAGGAGAAGTCCAAGTACCGATCCCTGGGGAACTCCATGGTCACAGCCCTAGGCTCTGAGAGGACCTTGTTAAAGCAGGTGCGCTTATTTCACCTGTTAGGTAGCCCATCATCCAACCTCATGGCATGCGGAGAGACCCGAGAGCCCTGAGCTGCTCCCCCAGTAGGTCATGGTTGACAAGGTCAAAGCTTTTGACAAGTCATTCAAATAGCACCTGACAGTTTGCCCTGATCCATGGCGGATCTAATACTAGAGGTTACAGTAATCAGGGCAGTAGTGGTACTATGACCCTTCCGGAAACCATGTTGGGCCCCAGAAAGCAGCTCATGGGTATCCACGTACTCCGAGAGTTGCTCCACCACAACCTTTTCCAGGAGTTTACCAAGGGATGGGCGAATAGCAATAGGGCTATAGTTGTCAGGGAGTTTGGGATTTCCCTGCTTCAGAACAGGGACTATCCTTGCCTCCTTCCAGATGTCAGGGATTATCCCCGAGCTAAGGGATAGGTTAAAGATATGGGCAATCAGAGGGGCAATGTAGCTGCTCCCAGCTTGAGAAGCCTGGGCTCAAGGTTGTCAGGCCCTGCACTGGAGTGCTGGGAGGGCAGCCAAGCAGTTCCAACATCAAGGACAGACACGGCCTTAAGATTAAATACTCTCCGAGGGAGGATGTTCACTCTGCATCGGAGGGATATGAATGACGACCCCATCGGTCGTGAAGCGAGGAGGTGAGGCGAAAAGGTCAGAGAAGTGGAGATTGAGGTGGTCGGCTATAGTGTGGGATTATTTCATGAGACTCCATTAATAATCCTGTCCACGACACCCAGTGAGAGGGCCCACTGACGAGGGATTTAATGTTCTCCAGAACCTCCTGGGATCTCTGACAGAGCTAAGTAGTCCGATTTACAGAAGTTACTTGGCAGCCCTAATGGCTTTTCGATTCCTGAGTTGCCGATATCTCAGGAGATTAGCAGGATCTCTGGAACCCTTAGTACTTGCCCAGCATTTGTCTCTCTCCCGCATCTGGGCAAGTAAGTCACCATTCAGCCAGAAGGTGGCTGTTCCCCTCACCCTCCGGGTGACCCTGGGGGCGTGTCTATCTTGGAGAACACAAAAGGAATGTATGAAGCAGGAGGCTGCCACTGAGGGGTCAGAGGCTTCAAGCACCCTGGTCCAGTCAGTACATCCTAGATCGGCCAGGAAAGCCTCAGGGTCAAAACTGGAGTATTTTCTGACTTGAATGATTTTGTGTGGAATTCTAGGGAGAGATTTTCCAGACACAGTATACTGGGGAGTGGTCAGATATGGAGTCTGATAGCGTGCCTGATGAGGCAATCCTCTCCGGCCCGGTTGGTCAGGATCCAGTCCAGCAGGGAACTTGAGGAACCACTGGCTGCCTGTCTCGTCGGGTCATGGATTAGTTGGTTAAGGGATAGGCAGGCAAATTGTGATTCGCATTCCTAATATTGCCACACTCCCAGTTCATGTTGATAGCACCATAATAATGAGTTCATTGTCACCTATACTGGGCTAACTGCACCAAGAAGTAAGTGAGTCCTGTCAAACCCCCCAGGGGGTAGTTATACACACCAAGTGCAGCTTCTTACCATCGCCCAGCAGCAGGAGCACATGAAGAAACTCACAAGGTGGATGATCAGGTTTACTCTGTGCCACCAGGAGATTTTCAGATGGGATCTGTAGTAGATGAGGGTGCCACCCCTTCCTACCCCAGTCCTGTCTAGACGAATGAACTCGTATCCTGTTAGGAAGCAGGCAGAGTCAGGAATCGAGGGTTTGAGCCAGTCTCAGTTATCCCTAGGATGTCTGGCTTGATAGCTCAGTCCACGCTAGGAGATCGTCTCGGTTAGGAAGCAAGCTCCTAATATTCATATGCATATTTTTAGTCCCTTATTCCCATTCCAGGTGGCGGGAATATTAGAGATCAACTTAGATGGCCCGGATTGAGCTCAATATCTCCAGCCATGAGAGAAGTGAGTAGGTCTAGCCAGGGGAGGAACAATCATACAAGCGGCCTACCTCCAGGCCTGTGCATGCTTCGGACTTTCTTCACCCTGACCGTACACATAAGGCATCTAGTGTCAAGGCTAAGGACAGTACCGTAGTGCATTACCTTAGTTACAAGTAGGTTGGAAAAGGAGAAATCAGTATCATCATGGGAGGAGGGCCACAACCCTGGGTCAATAAATAGGCTAGGGAGTCGAGGTAGCACAATAAAGGAGGACTAGCCCCAGGGCCAGTATCATAATTATTAGTGTCGTAAAACCGACCTGCCGCCCCCTCCTGAACATAGGAGAGGTGGCTTCCAGTTCTTCCATGGTAAGGACAGTAGTAACCACCCCCACAGATTATAGGTGACTTGAGACCTAGAAAAGGAGCAAACCAGGGCTCCTGAAAACCTGTAAAAGGGGCAAACCAGGACACCCCGTATGGTAGGGCCCCAAAAGGAACAGATCACAACAACTAGCATGCTGGGGGGGCACCCTCAGTGTAGGTCACCCACGCCTCCCCCCTCCTCTTGTCAGCAGCTTGCAGTAGTTGAAGGCGTTGGGACAGCAGATAGCAGAGCAGGAACTAAACAATGCTGATAGGCAAGCAGGTGATGAAAATAGGAAAATGTCTTTAAAGGCAAGACAGAACAAGTGTTAGGCCTAATAGCAGCACTCTGTATCTTTAAGAGGAGTTGCAATATTAGAGAGAGGGGAGGATGAACATTTCTAGGGGTTGAATAGCTCGTAGTCTGTGATTTTAGTATCAACTGGCAATCCCAGGATGCAGTGGCACTTAGAGACAAAATATAAAGCCTCTACCTCACCCAAATGGTCACCCAAGCCACAAGGCTAAATTACAGGACAGGCTCAAGCACCCTAATTGATTGGCTCCTCTCCACTAGCCCCAACCATATCTCTGAGGTCTCAGTACTACCAGACTTCCTAAGTGACCATTCCCCGGTAGTGTGCCCCTGGTCTAATAAGTTTACAAAGCATACTTCCCAGCCCACCAGAACTCACTCATTGAGACCCGGGCTGCTGGAATACTTCAGACAGCACCTAAGGCAAATTGACTGGTCCGTGCTCGACAATGTCAATGATAGTAACCAAGCGCTTGATTATTTCTGCTCTATCTTTACAAATGCCTGCGATATCTTTGCCACCTACAAATGCAAAAAAGTAAGAGGGACCAGTGACCCCTGGCTCTCAGGCCACCTAATAGACCCCATGCGACTCAGGGACAACCTGTGGCATAGGGCCACAGAATCTGGGAATATGGCTAACCACATTGCTTAGAAGACAGCTAGAAATAAATGCATGAGACTGGTCTGGTTGGCCAAGGCCTCCTACTATAAAGATCTTTTTTTTTGTGTGTTATCTGTTTTTCCCTATACGTGCTCAGGGCACAACCACTCCTTCAGGCCACCAAGGACTCCCACGCCCCTCCAAATCCACCCAGAGACTCCTTACCTCACATAGCAGCCATCAGGGTAATCCAGCATATCCCTTCACTGGACGGGTCCCTCTGTTCCCAGGGGGAAGGCACCGGGGAAGGGGGCCAGCACACTCTCAATTGACCCTGTGCTGCTGAGGTGGACATGGCTAGCGGGAGGTTTGGATGAAGTGCAGGCAGTCCAGCAGCCATCATCCAACTGAGCCCCGAGTGATTTTCAGGTTTGTCTTAGTCCCACAGCTATTGACGTCCTCTTGCAGTGCTCCTGGTCTCCACTGGGGGCTGCTGCAGAGTGATGTGTGCCCAATACCCACCCCAGAAGAGGAGAGCAGTCCAACGGATGCTCAATCCTCATCCTCCCCTGCTGGCCTACAGCAACTCGAGTCCGTTCCCAAACTCGGGTTGCCGGCATGACACGAGCTGTGTCGTCCAGCGCCTCAGCCCTCTATGCCACAGGGCCATATAAAGATCTTTTAAACAGAAGTTGGGGATGCAGAAAGGAGTTCTGGAACTCAGTGAAATCCTTAACAGGCAGGATCTCCAAGGCACCACCCGACCCTATAGTCACCTCATCAGGGGCACTCCAGGAACATAGTGACATGGCAAATGCATTTAATACCGCTTTCACACACCTAAGTGCTGTGCTTCCTGGGGACTACCTCTCCACCCCACTGACCAGACAGCTCCCCCACTCGAGTCACCGACTTTCTACTTCAGACACCTATCCAGGGCTGAAACCCTAAGGTATGTTAAATGGGTATTGGGCAAGACCAGGATGGGGAGTGACTCTATTGACATGAAGTTAGTTGTCCTAACCTTAAACAACTTAGCTGAACCACTTACAAAAATCTTTAGCACATCCCTAAGAACGGGCATATTCCCAGACAAATGGAAGGCAGCACTCATTGCACTGGTTCACAAAAGCGGGGCTAGAACAAGCCTCTCAAACTATCGACCCATCTCCATTTTACCACCACTCTCCAAAGCATTGGAACATGTGGTATCTGACCAACTCACAGAATACTTAGAGAAACATAATCTACTAGGTGCACAGCAGCATTGCTTCTGTAAACACCACTCCCCCAAACTGCCTTGGAAAACTTTACCACACAGACCTATTAAGCAATAGACAATGGTTGGACAGTGGGGTCTATATTCATAGACCTCACCAAGGCATTCAACACTGTCAACCACCAGCTCCTACTACAATGTCTCCTATCCAATGGCCTCCCAATAAACACTGTTACCTGGTTTGAAAGCTACCTATCACACAGAACACAATGTGTGAAGATCTTCAACACACTCTCTGAGCCTAGAGAACTCAGCCTTGGGGTCCCTTAAGGTTCAATACTGGGACTGCTCTTATTTAGTCTATTTATAAACTCCCTACCATCTGTCTTCCCAGCACACATTGTGCTCTGTGCTGATGACGCGGTCATTTCAGCAACTGGTAGGGTTATCTCTGCAATCATCTCTGACCTGCAGAACAATTTCCAAAAGCTGGAATACTGGTTTTCCCAGCATAAACTTTTACTCAACTACAAAAAAATACAGTTTATGCTACTTACGGTGCCTCAGAATAAGAAAAAGCATGGCTTCCTACAAATAATGAGCCAAAAAGCTGAGATGCTGTAGCAGGTCAGCACCTTCAAATATCTAGGTGTATGCCTTGATGACATGCTCACCTTCTCAACACATATTGAACAGGTCATCAAAACAGCTAACACAAAATTGGGTGTTCTTTACCGACATAGACACTCTATGCCTCTGGAAGCACTGAAACTGATCACTTGCAGCTCTGTGCTATCTAACATAGATTATGGGCTGGTAATCTATTATGCAGCATCAGAAACTACTCTTAAGAGGATCACTACCCTTCTCAACAAGGCTTGTCGCCTGGTCCTAGGGGCCAACTATCTGACGCATACATGTACATTATATGCAGAGACTGGGTGGCTCCCCCTCCATCTCAGAATTAAATACCAGGCCTGCCTTTTGGAGAAAAAATCCTTGCTTGGCCTTATGCCTGAGTCCACTACAAGATTATTCAAAAACACTCAACCAACCATAAATCCCAGAAGTGTGACCAAAGGGGTGTTCCTAGTGCCCTTTACGTGCACTACGCTCACACAATGATCCCTTTCCCACCGGAGTCCTAGATGGCTTAATGACCTCCCTACTGAACTCCTTGGCTATAGCAAAATTAGTCAGTTTAAATCTGGACTCCACACTCTCCTAGCATGTGCAGCTATTTGCAATTGTTAACTATAACCCTGTCATCAATGGTCTCTCTACCTTTCTCAGCTCCCCCTACTGTCCTGTCTTACCCCCTTCCCCACCCTTACTTACCTACTTTCCCCCCCACTCGACAATGCCACCATGGATGCAATTCCTTTCTACTATAAAGTCCTAACCTTTGATCTGTCGCCAACCCCAAGTTCTCACAAGTGTAATTCCACGCTATTATGGTGTTGTTGCTGTAACCCAGAGCACTTTCAGTTTGCCCTTTTGTAACCATTTTTTCCCTTTTCTACCACCAACTGTTAATCTTTAGGTTTTTTGTGTTTACTCATAACCATTTTTTTTCTCTGTATATTGGTCACTTGACCTTGAACTTTGTCTCTGTATTTTGCTATTTGACTTGGAACCTTGGTAAACAAGCCTATGACTCAAAGGCATTTAATCTGAATCTAAATAAATAGATAAATTATCAAAGAGGAGATTAAATAAAGAATAGGATGCTGGAGCCAGGAGAGAAAGAGATAAATATTTGCTAGAGTAATATTGAACCTGTTATGGGAAGTCTATATGAGCCAGGCTGAAAAGGAAAACTACAGTAAACAAAGAAATTACCTCCTGACAGAGAAAACTATAGTTCTTGTCACAATGCACCAGCTTTTCTGGTGTTATATGCCTTATTAGCATCTACGACCAGGAGTAGAAGAGATGGATCCAGGCCATCCATCACAAGACAGAATCTTGAATGCGGCCCGGATTGCAGCTGGCCCACTGCAACTGCTTGAGTGAAAGAAGGTAAATTTCATGTGCAAATATCAGGTGCATGTGGGGTGCATTTAACACTGATCCAACCCCACAGGACCCCTGCATCAAAACAGTCTGAGAGCCAGAGAAAGCTGCAAGGGATTTAGCCTGGACAACATAAAGAAGGAACAGTGTAAGTCAGCGTGGGGAGAGACAAACTGCTCCAGTATCTCACTAATAATGTAGTACTGTTGTCAGTTGAGGCAGAGTGAGGTCCTGAAGAACTGCTACCAACAGCCTGCCTCAGCCCAGGACCAACCATGAAGTGCAGCGAGCCATTCACAAGGTTTATTGGAGCAAAGAAGGAACCCAGCTCAGCTGATTAACAAGGGTGGCAAAATGGGAAAAAAAAGTAAAGGCCAACCTCTGATGTGAGGATAAGAAATAACACAGTTCCTGCCTTTTCAGGACTTGGCAGGCTCCAGGAGATCCACTGAAGGTGTGCTGCTTCTGGATTGTAATTTTTGCAGATGATCAGTTATTTGGGACATGGTGTCTGCTGCATGTTGGCGTCATTTTTCCCTCTGTATGTATGTTGACCCTCATCCTTTGACGTGGAACCTTTGTAAACGAGCAGTTTCTGCTCAAAGGTATTTGTAATCCGAGAATTTAATAAATAAAAAAAAAAAAATGGTAAGTTGTTGCTCTGCTGAGCCCTGTTGGTTTTCTAGCTTTGTGATATCTGTGCCCAAGACCTTTGTTGTGCTGCACACTTCTTTCCTGAAATCATGTGTTTCCAATATCAGGAGGTGAAGCCAATTGGTTAGGACTCCTGTTGCTTGGAGTTTGTTTAGTCGTTTGGGTCCTATGAGATCTCATCTGTTGCCAAAGAGACTTGGAAGCACTCATTGTCCCACCCACCCTCCAGTTCAACCATTGCCATTCTGTGACTCAGACCTGCACCTGTTGCAACGTGACTCACATGCTCAGAAGTACATCTGTAGCAGTTTTTACATTGGAAATTGTTGTAGAAAGAGTACGTTTGGAGGCAATTTCCCAGATTTTGTTAGAGGAAGAAATGGATCCAGCTGGCATCTTGTTCTCGATGTCATCAGAAGTCCCACATGTGATGTTTACTGGGGAAATACTTTTCAGTAATTCACATTGGGAAACTGTAAACTGCAGAAACAGGGGGAAGTTCTAATCAGAAAGCTGTCCATCATAAAATCAGATGGAACCTCCTCTCAGGTATCTAAGGTCTGCCAGGAAGCAAGTGTGTGTATTGTTGATGCAGTTCACCCACTTGCTTCAACAGAATTCACATGCAGCATAATGATTGCTGAAACACGCAAGAAACAGTTCAGAACTGCAGGATCTAGGGTAAAATTATAGAATTTCAATTCATATTCCACAGCAAAATTCCACTATTCTGCTGCCAGTAGAATTTTGCAGAATTACTGTAGATCATTGCTGAAATTATGTGGAATTCCATTGTACCAGAATTTGAGAACTCCACACATCACTGTTTGGGCATGGATTGGATTTGGCCTCATGCAGTGGAAAGTGCAGTATGTTATCCCCAAAAATACACCCCACTGAGTCAAGCATGACTGTACAGTAGAACAAATCTGTGTTACGATCTAGCCACTTTCCTGCTCATTTCTAACCAGCCAGCTGATTAGGGCCAGTTTAGTCTCAATGCATTCATAGCATTACTCTGTGGTGCTATGTGAAGTCTTCTAAGTCCAATACTATTGATGCTGGCCAGATAACAGCTGAAGGTGAAGTACTATGGTCTCTGAGGTGGATCCAGGATGACCCAAGCAGCTGTTGATCTAGTGACAGACCTGGGCTGAGGTATGGAGTGGGATCTATTTATTACAAAGGAGACAAATTGGAGTAAATCATTTTGGTATACTGTGTTTTATACTATTTTATTAAAAAAGGGCAATGTTGATTGCCAAAAATTGATTACAGAATATCAGCTGACCTCAGCATGAATTGGCAAGGCAAGGCAAGTTTATTTATACAGCACCCAATCCAACATGGGCTATGAGTGCTTTACAGAGCTAGATCCTAGTTGTGACACACCACAATAAAACATTAAAACAATAACTGGCAGGTACAATCAAAAATGTCAAATGTCAAAAAGTCTATCTCATGAAAAATCCTGAGGATCTTTACAAAGCAAATTATACAACTCTGATGGCACAACTGGTAAAGAATTGGGTTGTCACATAGTATGGATTCTATCCAAATGGTCACTCTCCCAGGGTTCCTTTTCCTTAATCAAAACCTCTCTCAACTGGCACTACCCAGAATCTGTAAACACTGGTGGCAGCTTATTTCTAAACATACATGGGCAGGCAACAGACCAAGAATCAAATTCTCTGTCTTAACCCTATCCAAAAATAAGGGTGACCAAGCCCTCTCAGTTTTTAAAATTGTATTACTGGGCAATGGTGCTAATAATTACATGTCTGTGGCAAGTTGTGTAGCCACATGGTATTATCTGGCTTCAAATCAAAAAGGACTGCCTACTACTTTTAGAGGTGGTGGACTCCTTATTCTACTTGCAAATGACTGTGGAGGACATACAGTAGCTGCACTGCCACCTCTAAGGAAATTGGTGGTACTGGTGAGGCATGACATCCAGAAACACCTCCATCCCACCCCTTACTTGGCACATTCCTCTCTCTTATTAGCATTGTCGAAACCTTTCTCCCTGTGAGGCAAGACTTGGGTTACTATTGGTGGAGTTGTTACTCTAATACTTATAAAATTGATGTACAACAGCAGTGTCTTAACCTTTATTGAAGTATAGCAACAGTTTGGTATCCCATGCACAAACCTTTTTTATTACCTTGAGTTTAGGAAGTTTCTAGCCTCACTGCCACTAGCAGCGTGAGTTCTGATGCTTCTGCTTCCCTTGGTTCAGTTGTTCATACAATACTATAAGCAGGGGACTATGCAACATGTGGTGTCATATCTTTATGCTACCCTGCAGGCCTCACAACAGACAGGCACTGAACAAACAAGATGTGGATGGGCAGTAGAGCTGACTAGTGAATCAATTACAATGGAGGATTGGTCCACAGTTTTAGGGAGAGTCATAAGGTGACTAGTTCACATATATGGATGGAAAATAAGTGGAAGCACCTTCTTGGGTATTTCCAAACTTTGAGTATCACAGCTCATAATGCTCCTTCTTACACAGGGCACTGTTGAGGAAACTGTAGGGCGGCAATAAAAGGCACACACACATTGTGTGGGGTTCTCCTGACCTAACTCCCTGCATAGAGGCCTTGGAAAGGGAGAGTGGAGAAATTCTGCACCAGTCATTTCAACTGACTCCTAAAATATTTCTGCTGCTCCATTATTGTAGATGCTGCAGGGATTGCCACAAAAAGTACCTTCTGGGAATACTACTTGCAGTTGGAAAAAGTGTATTATGAAACTGCTTGGTAATCTATGCACCAACAATTGAGTCCTGGAGTGGATTAGTGACTCAGCTCTTTAAAGAAGAAAAGATAATATCTGCCCTGAATAACAGGCAAAAACAATTTATGGCTAGATGGACAAAATGGGTCCTGTATATTATGACCCATGATTCTACTTTTGTGCTCTGGCTTTCTATGTGTACAACCTATGTTTGTTGTGTGGTGGGATCCATGTTGTAGTTTTGTCTGGTTGCCACTAATAGATCTGTATGATGTTATTGGGTGGGCCTTGCCCTTCTTCCTAACCCTGTGCTGTCCTGACCCTGTTTTCCTTTACTCCCATGTGGGCCTGGACCCATCCATTTGCCTCCAGTATGGTATATAATGTATGATAACAGTTTTTTTTTTTCTGTTTACTAATGTTTCATAACAAAGACAAGGGCTAATGTATGTCTTGACATAAGCAATAATTTTTTTTTTGCACCTCTGCGGTTTGTTTTAATAAAAACAAAGTTAAAAAAAAAAGTCACCCACAGAAAAGAAACCTACCATTCAAATAAAAACCTGCAATTTCCTTTCAGAATTCTCTCGAATTTAGCCCAAAGTTTTGAAAAGCATTTTGGAAGCAGAACTTCCATTCTGACACATTTTGCACTGCCCTAATGTGCAACGGAGGAGGAGGGCATTTGTAGCCACCCCTTTTTACATCAGACTGCATAAGTGCTGCCTGTACATATGGTCGTTTCACACTCTTGAGGTACAGAAATGGAGAAGCAGATATGTATGAGCTGAGCTCTGTAGTCTGAGACCCCGGTTATCAAATAGCACTTTTTTTCCTACACAGGTATTTCTACTTGGTCAGACATTAGTTTGATTACATTCAGTAAGACCTGGACAGAGAATAATGCTCAGAGAAGCACCTTAGTGACTTTGGAGATGAGTTGCTATTGAGCTACGGTATATGCATGGTAAGAGAAAGAGACTAAAACTTAGTAAAAAACTCAAGAATCATACATGCTGTAAGGACAAGGGCAGTAAAAGCAAATGAAGAGGTCCTCCTCTGCTCAAGAAAACCAAGCAATCAAACCTCCCATCTTGTGCAGTTCTGCTGCCTTTAGTCTGACAATCTGAGCAAATTGGGGTATCAGTGCTTTCCAAGTCATCCATGTCCTGTGGTGCAAAGTGTGATGATCATGGCTATAGTCAATAAAACAGTACCATCTGTGGCAGTATAAGTGCAGTTTGGCTACAGTTCACAAAAACAATATCACAAAGTGTATTTGTTCAGCAAGCAAAATGCACTATATCCTGTGTGAAATGCCTCTCAAACATGAAAACCGTGTCAGTGATTATACAACTGAGGCTCAAACACCTAATGTTGTACAGACTTTCATCTGCTTCTGTGGTTTCCAGTGCTGTGTCTGCAAGTTACTACTCTCATTCTGCCTGAACAGTAAACATTAGTTGTGGAGGTGAAGGTATTTAGGAGCCCAACATTGTCAGTCCTTCCTCTTAAACTTCAGTGCTGCAAAGATACAAAAAGTGCAGTCCAGCAGTGAGTAACCAAGATCAAAGGCACTTATACCATCCTCTTCTCCCCCAGCATATGGTTGAAATAATGTTCCCCCTATCAGTGCTGCCCATAATAGAGGACTTCAGGCCAGCATCAAGAACAATACCCACCATTGAATAGCACATCAGATCAGTCAGTTGATTATTGAAATATATGGCATTGGATCTGCACCCATTCTCCCTGGAGTAAGACATCAGGGCTGCATTCTTGCCTCCACTGTTTTTTCAATCTATATAAATAATCTTTTGGAAAATATTTTGAATTTAACCTCAGATTCTCCAGAGATAGGTACTGAATCCTGTGGAATTCTTGCATACACAGATGATTTGCTTTTGCTTTCACTTTCACCTAGGTGTCTTCAATTAAAATTGAATGCGCTGGCAGATTATGCAGAAAGGAACTGTTTAAAGATCAACGTGAACAAATCTAAAGTCATTGTAATAGGCGGTAGAGTCCCTAAATGTTTTAATTTGTTTATTAAGTCTGCAAAAATGAATTGCAATTAATATTATCAATACTTTGGACTTATTATTTCTTGGATATTTAAGTGGAAAAAAACACTATGAGGTAACACTTAAGAAGAACACAAAAACTATTCTGGCTTTAAGAAGTTTTAATTATAAGTATGGTGGGGGTTCTCTCTGCCCCCTAATAAGAACAGTTGACACAAAATATAATGGACAGACTCCATATGGTGCTGAAATTTGGGATCATAAATATTTGATGAACTTAGATAAACCAGCAATTTAAGTTCTAAGGGGGGTGGGGCTACTGGATTCCCTAAGTCTACTCTAGCATCATTTGTTAGAGCTGAGTTGGGTCATCCAGACATTTATACTTCAGCTGAATCATGTACAGTTAATTTCTGGCTTAGTCTCAATGGGTTGTCAGATCAACATTTTGTAAAAAAATGTCTGATTGAAAAAATGTATTGGGACTCAGTCGACTGTAAAAAATCTGATTGGCTGTTGTCAGTTAAGTCATTACTGAGATCAGTGGGTCTTCTAACAATATTTTTTCTAACCTCATGGAGCATATTGATCTCAGAACAGTATGAATACTACATTAAAATTAACTTATTAAAAATATAAGCATATTTATTTGCAATGACCATTGTCCTCAAAATTTGCGCTTTGGTATTCTTATAATAAGAGCATAAGAATGGTGTCGGCAGATGGGAACCATTTGATCCATCTAGTCTGCCTAAGGTGGCTACCCCCTCCCCTTTAGTTGTTCAAGCCAAACTGTCTGCACTGTCTGTCCCAAGCTAATTTAAATTCTCTTACTGTCTGAGCTGCCACCACCATGGGTCTAGCACTCTCTCCATAAAGAAGTGCTTTCTTTAGTTGCTCCTGAACTTGCCTACCACCAGATACAAATTGTGCCCCCGTGTCTGAGTAACTTTGTTTACTTGGAAGAGATTATCCATCTTGTTTTCTTCCCTTGATGTATTTGAACATTTCTCTCATGTCTCCTCTTTTTCTTCCCTGTTTTAGAGAGTACAATTTTAGTATCTTGAGCCTAGTTTCATATGTCTCATGGTGCAGCCTTTGTACCATTTTAGTAGCCCTTCTCTGTACAGTCTCTAATCTGTCTATATCCTTTTTCAGAACAGTACTCCAGGTGTGGCCTTACCAAGGATCTGTACAGTGGCATGATTATCTCTTGCTTACTGCTTGTAATGCCCTTACTTATACATCCGAGGATGCCACTTGCTCTCTGCGCAGCTTTTTCACACTATTTTGTGACTTCGAAGTCATTAGTGATGAATATACCCAGGTCCCTTTCCATCTTTTTGCTTTCCCAGGTGCATGGACTTACATTTCTTGGTGCTAAATTTTAACTGCTAGTGTTTTGACCATTCCTCTAGTTTCCTGAGGTCAGCTATCATGCTTGTGGCCCCCTTCTGTGTACCCACCCTGTTGCAGAGCTTTGTATCATCTGCAAACAGGCCAACCCTCCCCTCTAATTCATCTGTGATGTCACTGATGAAGATGTCAAAAAGGACTGGACCTAGCATCTGTGGTACACCACTAGTCTCTTCCCCCTCTTGTGACAAAGCCCTGTTGACCAAGACTCTCTGCTTCCTATTTTGTAGCCAATTCCTAACCCAGGTAACTATCTTATGCCCTAACCCTGTGTGCTCTAGTTTGTGTCCCAGTTTCCTTTGGGGGATGGTGTCAAAGGCTTTGCTGAAGTCTAGGTACACTATGTCTACCGCACCACCCTGATCTATTGTTTTGGTAACCCAGTCAAAGAAATGAGTCACATTTGTTTGACATAATTGACCTGCCATGAAGTCATGTTGCTTGAGATATAGAAACATAGAAACATAGAAGTTGACGGCAGATAGGGACCGCAAGGCCCATCCAGTCTGCCCATTTCTTTTTCTACCTTATAAATGTGCCATCGGCCTTTGCTCTGTCAGTGGTCTATCTATTCATAGTCATTTGTATTGCTCCCTTATGCCTATCCCATGCCTGTTTGAAGCCCTGCACTGTATTCATAGCCACCACTTCTTGTGGTAAGCCATTCCATGCACCCACCACCCTTTCTGTGAAAAAAATTTCCTCACATTCCCCTTAATCCCCCTCTAATCTCATGCTGTGTCCTCTTGTCCTGATATTTTTCTTATATTTAAACATGTTAGACTCTTTCACCTTGTTAATGCCCTTAAGGTGTTTGAATGCCTCGATCATATCAACTCTCTCCTCCTTTGCTCAAGGATACATATTGAGCTCTGTTAATCTGTCCTCATATGTCTTCTGATGCAGTCCCTGCACCATTTTGTTGCCCTTCTCTGGACTGCCTCAATTTGGTTAATGTCCTTGTGAAGGTGTGGCCTCCAATACTGCGCGCAGTACTCCAGATGGGGCCTAAGTGTCTTGTAAAGAGGGATTATTACCTCCCTTTTACGACTTGTGATACCCCTACTAATACACCCTAACACCCCCCTAGCCTTACCTACTGCTTTAGAGGTCTGCTTGGATGATTTCAGGTCATCAGTGATGATGATGCCCAAGTCTCTTTCTTCCTTTGTGACTGCCAACAACTCTCCTCCCAGCCTATAGGTGGTTTCAGGGTTTCTCTTCCCTATGTGCATGATTTTGCACTTCTTTGCATTAAATCCCAGTTGCCACTCTTCTGACCATTTTGCTAGTTTATCCAGATCTCTTCTCATTCTGCCCACCCCATCTGGATCATCTACTCTGTTGCAGATCTTGGTGTCATCTGCAAACAGACAAGCCTTACCCTCTAGTCCATCTGCAAGGTCACCAAGAAGATGTTGAAGAGGACTGGCCCCAGGACTGATCCCTGAGGTACCCCACCTTGACTTACATCTCTTCTGACTGTATACCATTTTACCACCACTCTCTGTTTTCTGCCTGTCAACCAGTTTGCCACCCATTGACCAACTTCGGACCCCACCCCGAGCCTACCCAGCTTATTTATCAATCTTCTATGTGGAACAGTGTCAGAAGCTTTGCTGTGAAGTCAAGGTAAAGTGACATCAACTGCTCATCCCTTGGTCCACCACTCTGGTTGCCAGTCAAAGAAATCTATGAGATTAGTTTGACAGGACCTTCCTTTTGTAAACCCATGCTGTCTTGGATCCTGTGCCCCTATGGATTCCAGGTGTTGCACTATCCTTTCCTAAAGGAGTGCCTCCATAATCTTGCCCACTACTGAGGTAAGACTGACTGGTCTGTAGTTCCCCGCTTCCTCCCTGCTACCACTCTTATGGAGCGGGATCACATGAGCCCTTCTCCAGTCTTCTGGGACCTCTTCTGTGCTCAGAGACTCACTAAACAGTTCTGCTAATGGCTCTGCTAGTTCCACCTTTAGCTCCTTAAGTATCCTGGAATGTATGCCATCAGGTCCCATTGCCTTATCCACCCTGAGCTTAGCAAGCTCTTGTTGGACCCTTTCTTTTGTGAAGGGAGTAGTGCTCACCTCCCTCCCCCCTGTGTCCATGATGCTGAGCTGTGGGCCCTGCCCTACCTTCTCTTCAGTAAATACTGAGCAAAAGTAATAATTTAGGATAGATGCCTTTACAGGTCCTCCTCCTCACATGCTCCTTTTTCTCCATTAAACAGCAATACCCCTCTGGACTTTCTCCTTTCACTAATGTATCTATAGAAAGTCTTGTCACCTTCTTTTGCTGTTCGTAGTGTTTCCTCAGTTTGGGACTTTGCCTGCCCTCACTGCCTTCCCTGCTTCCCTTAGGCAGTTTGGTATGCCTCCTATCTTCATCCGCTGCTGTTCCTTATATTTCCTGAAGGCCAGTCTTTTGGCTGTGACCTTTTCTGCTACTGTATTTGAGAACCAAAGTGGTTTCCTTCTTCTTTTGCACTTCCTTTTCTGTTCTAACACAATGGGATGTTGTTTCAAGCATTGCATCCCTAATGCTTGCCCACTTTGCCTGTACCCCTCACCTGTGTTTTTTTTTGCCAGGGCTAGCTTAACTCTGTTGGCCATCTTATCAAAGTCAGCTCCTCTGAAAGTCCCATATTTTTGCCTTGGAAGGGATGATTTAGATGTAGCAGTCAAACTGAACCATACCATGTCATGGTCACTGGCCCCAGGTGACCTTTCTACCTGGAGATCTGTGATCCCTTCCTGTTAGTCAGTACTAGATCTAGGATAGCCCTGTCTCTTGTGGGTTGCTGTACCAGTTGTTTGAGGCCCTTCCCCTACAGGGAATCCACTATGTGTCTAGTTCTGGCAGTTGTTCCTGCTGGTATTGACCAATCTGTATCCGGAATGTTGAAGTCTCCCATTATCAGAACCTCCCTTTAGCTGTCATATTTTGTATATCTTCTAACAGTAATGTGTCTATGTCCTCCCTGGTCTGGGGGCCTGCAGACAACTCTCAGTTCTTATGGCTGTCCCATTTCCTGTTTCCAGGGTGACCCACAGTTCTTCTGGCTCCTATGTGTATTCTGAATTTCTGTAGCTTTGATATTTTCATTGACATACAGGGCCAATCCTCCCCCTTTTTGCACCCTCGGTCTCTTCTGAACAATACATAGCCAGGTACTAGAAGTCTCCATGGTAGGTTATTGGTAAACCACGCTCTCTAATTGCTACTATGTCCAGTTTAGCCTCTGACATTATTGCCTGCAGGTCTGGGATCTTATTTCCCAGGCTGTGAGCATTTGTGTCATGATTTTCCATTGGCCAGATTTTGGTGTGTTAGTTGTTGGGTGAGGTTTGGCATTACCCTGTGCTTCGGGATGGGAGAGACAAACCTTTTCTTACCTGGTGATGCAAATGAACTGCAAACATGCTGGATCCCTGTTTGACCACTAGCTGAGGGGGAGGTGTTCTTCCCATTCGACATATGGGGTGCTGCACCCCACTCCCCATTTGCTAGTTTAAATATTCTGCAAAGACGTCAAACTTCTGTCCCAATGCACTGACTCCCTCCTTAGTCAGATGCAGTCCATCAAATTTAAAGAACTTTCACTCCCAGAACTGTTGCTAGTTCCCTACAAATCCGTGTCCTTTTTCCTGGCACCAGCCCTTGAGCCACATGTTTAGCTCCTCTGTCTCCCCTTCTCTGACCTTCCGTCCATCTGCTCCCCTCTCCCAGACTGGCAGGATCTCAGAGAAGGAGATGCCGGACGAAATAGATGATAGTTTGTCACCCAGCCTGGTCAGGTGTTCCTTGGTCTCCACAACTGACCGGGTTGGCTTAGATCATTATCCCTTGTGTGTACAAGAACATCAATGTTTTCTCCTGCTTTAGAACAATTTTAGTAATGCAGTCAGTGCTCTCCATGCTGATGTACCTGGGAGACATCTGACCATTACCCTGGTTGAGATGGGTATCAACTCCCCGAATCATGGAGTCTCCTATGATCAGAAGTTTTTGGATTTCCTTTTGCTTTTTTGTTTTGGTTCTTGATTTGGATGAGTTTTGTTGTGCTAGCTCCTGTGCTTGCAGTGTCCTGCTCTGCAGTGTCTTCTGCCTCTTTGTTTGATTTCAGAAATAAAGGCAGATACCTGTTTGTAGTGTTTATATGGTTTTGGAGGTATATGTTGAGAGCAGAGAGTGATGGGGCACCTGATTTGCCCCTCCTAACCACCTGCCAACCTCCTGGACCAACTACCCTCTGCGGTCGAGATTTTTCTGTTGGATGGTGGGGAAATGGCGGGTGGTTCTTATAATGTATTTCCTCTTGAATATGAAATTTGAGGCATGCAATCTCTGCCCATGCTGCCCGGAGCTGAGCCCTAAGATCTCCAAAGTATAGTTTTCCATTTTCCATCAAGTATTCCAAGGATTGTTTCCATTATTATCTTGAAATATTAGAATGTCAAATTATTTGTAGAACTTATACAAAGTTTGAAATTAGCTTTATTGAGTCAAATGTGCTCATGTGCAGATTATATAAAAACAAGGATCTGATGTTTGCTTGGTGTTATTGCGGTGGAAATGAAAATGAGGATCTTGAGCACATGATATTTGGATGCTGCTGGTATAATTCAGCAAGGCATAAATGGCTAGGGCCTATTTTGGCATCTTTAATGCCCTGCTCCAATGATACTGTTTTAAAGATTCTATTTACAACTGAAGATGAATATATTATAAAAAGGACGGCACTTTATCTCTGCAATATACAAAAAAGCATTTGTCAGTGCCAGATGTTTGCCACTGGGATTGCTGTTTTACTGGATCTCTGGATCTAAGGTGCAGATCACCATGCTGGAAGACTAATATTGTCTAGGCTTGGGGGGGCACAATTATAGAATTGCACCAGCAGACATTGAAGGACATTTTTTCTTTTTACAACGTTTATTTAAAAAAATTAAACTACAAGTGGTTTTCTTTATTTCAGGTGGAGACACTGGGAGATTGAGCACCCCTATTGTTAGTGTTACGAGCAGCCCCCATAAGCTTTGGGGTTTTAGATGCTCTGAGTGCTTTTTAAGACTTACATGGAAGATCAAACAGAGTTCTGTTAGGTCTCCCCCCTCCCCTGACTCCAAGGAAAATGTAATTCTATGGCTGGCCTCAGATACCTAGAGACTGCAGCTGGGCCTGGCTGACAGCTGGACCATTTCCATGATTTTATCAGGGGATCTGTTTTTTTCCTTTAAACAGAGAATATGGGAGTCCTCCCTAAGAAATTGTTTAAATGGTAAATGTTCAAATTTGTAAGTTGTTGCACTTTGAAGGGGTAAATTAAACTCCAGTTTTACAGGTGATCATTATTTAAAAATCAATGCCAGACACAATTTATTTCATTGTTTGATCTACCCCATATTAATGTGAAATGATCACTAATTTACTACCCTAGTAACCAAGTGACCATTAATGTACTTAAATGTTCCATGTTCCACTCTATTGGCAGCCTACTAATGTGTGTGTGTGTGTGTGTTGGGGGCGGTGTAGTTTCAGGTTTCAGTTTTAATCCCTGGAATGTTACATGAAAGATAAAGCAAAGTTCTGTTATGTCTCACCACACTCCTGATTCCAAGGAAAAATATAATTCTATGTCTGGCCTCTGTTACCTAGAGACTGCAGCTGGACCTATATAACCAGACTGTCTGTGTGTGTGTGTGTGTGTGTGTGTGTGTGTGTGTGTGTGTGTGTGTCTGTGTCTGTGTCTGTTTGTGTGTGTAAAATGCTGGGGGGGAGCAGTCAGGCTGAGAGCACATGATGCAAACAGCTGTGCTTGCTGAAAGAACTGATTTATGAATGTGTCTGTTGGCACATTGTTTTGAAGTCCACACACTTTCATGCTTGAACATTGTCATATGAGACTTGCTGATTATTGGACAAGCTCCTTGTACAGTCTCCTGCATTGGACCACTATGAAACACACATCTCAAAACCTTGTATGTAGCAAAATGTTCAACTTGCGCTAGCGCACATGGTGAACATAAAAATAAGGAAAAGGATGGTTACTACTACTATGCAATCCTGATCAACTGTGGATAATATTTATATGCTCTCTTTTATTCTGAATATAGTTCTTTGCTCTGCAATTTAAATGTATTTCTTATGTACTGTGTTTTGTGTATTACGTATGTATCATATGTTTGTAAAAATCTTTTTACAAATTGAACAAATAAAATGAATACTATTAGTGGTGTAAGATACGGGTTTCCATAAACTGTTGTAGTATATGCTTCCTACTGGTATGGGTTGTTGGCAGTGTGTTCCATTGTACACAGGAAACCTTGACAAGCAACAATTTGATGCATTACCTTCTGTGCCTTTCCCTGACTGTGCACTAATGTGTGCACTGACAAGTTTTTGCTGGGGCTGCTAAACCATTTTTACCTTGTCACTGTCCCACTGGTGTCATATCCAGCTCTCACTGCAGTCCCACTTTGTTGAATATGGGTCTCACGCATAAATATCACACCACGGCTAACATAATGGAATTCACTGCACATGTAGGGCAACCTCAATGTCACTCTGCACTACTCTCCTTTGTAACCCTTCCCCTGAGTTTCACCTGAAGATAAGATTTGGATCAGTGCTCCTTTTCTAATCATGCAAATTCAAATAAATAAATTAACAATAAATAAATAATCGAGGCAGAATATGCTAATTACATGAACTGCTGGCACAAATTTGAATGTGTTGTTTGGACTGGACAATGGACAAGTCATCTGTTCAGCATCATTAATGCTGCTGACTGCTCTGTCCACTTCCTCTTCCAGTCATGCAGGCTTCTTGGAAACACAGTCGCATTGCTGTTTATTTTAAATGAAGTAGGAGCATTGTGTGTGTGGGGAGGAGGGGCTTCTGAGTTAGCCTGGAGAGTGAAGTACTGGTCCACAACGTCTTTGATCGGAGGTCAAGGTAGGCCACAATGCTAAACCAAGTTACCTTTGAGGACTGGGGGCTAATTAATAATCTGTTGGGTCTTGGCACAGTGCTTGAAGCTTGATTTTTTTTAAAGGAAGAGTCTAGGTGCTGTGGACAAGGAAAATGTGGTTGGGATGGGGATGAAGAGTAGGAGATGACTGGAGTGGGGGGGTAACCAAACAACTTGGAAAGGACTACAGTGGTTTTAACAAAGGTTTTCATAGAAGTAGTGAAGTTTGATTGAGCTTTAGAAACTGGTCCATTTTAGAACCTTTGGAACAGGTAGCAATGGGAAAATTTTCACCCACACTATTTCTGATTCCATTTGATTGGCACATCCATGACTTCAGTGCTGTATCTACATGTTCAAGTCAAGAGATCCCTGCAGTGCAGACTTTGGCAAGGTAATTGAAGAGATTTGTTGATATTACTAATAAAGAGTTTGGTCAGATTCCAAACAAAGTAGATGTTGCTGACAACCTTACAAGTGAGGTTAAGAGTCAGTGTTCCAAATGCAGGGAAAATAAAAAAAATATTTTCACAACAATGGTCAACTTTCATTTTGAAGTCCTGCACCTTGCAGTGGAGAACCACAGGGTTACTGAATTTCAGCAGCAGCAGTGTTCAGTGCTCAGGTTCCACATGCAGAGGATGGTGACAATGGTTGCAAAGCCAGCAAGGGATATCCAGCTGACAATGACATCTGGTAGTACTTATACTGGGGGAAGGGGCATTACACCTTATACTGCAAGGTTGGATACAACAGTAGCAAATCCTACCAGCACTGAGGAAAGTGAGTAGGCAGAGTTCAGTTTATCATTAGAAGCAGAGCAAAGGAAGATGACCAAGCTGCAACCTCCTTCAGCAGGGCATCTAATGACATGTTAATTCATTGAGTCTCTTAAGGCTTTCTTGGTAAACACTCTAATACTGGCCCAAAATATTAAGTCCATCTGTGCAATTGACACAATTAGCTATATCAATAAAGTACTGCACATCAGCTGCCCCACACCGCTAGTGTTCCCCCTGACAAGATATTAAGCAAAGCTGAGTATGTGATGGAGCCTCACTGGTCAATAACACTAGATACAGAATAATGTAGATCCAACAACTTGTGCTTGAGCACTCATGGGTCAAAATGTCTTCCACCAGATGTAGAGCCCCCCCCCCACTCTGGCCTGAAGTCAGTGTACAGCTAAGGTTTGGCTCAGTCCTCTTTCCCTCCACAGTCAGGCAGGACATTTTTGGTTTCACACCACCACAATGCCTCTTTTACAGCGAACACCACCACAGTGACAAATCTCGCCACCAAGATTGATCACTGTGGTGGAACCAGTGTCTGCCAACGAGTACCCCGTGTTGTGTTCTCTAAACCAACTCCAACTTGGAGTTGGTTATTTATAGATGGGGGGTATGGGAGGCAAAGCACCCCCCCCTGCAGAAAACCACTTTGTCCTGTTGGGAACAATGCTGACTGTCGGCATTGTTCCCATCACTGTTAGGGGTGTCGACATCAACACCATTGATGTATTAATGTAGAACCAATATTTTCTACCCTCCAGTATCTACTGCACATGAACCCTTAAGGGAAAATTCACAGTCCTCACACTGGCCACATCTGCTGCAACTTGACTGGTGCTGGACCACCTGCAGTACCTGAAGAGGTCTCATTCACAGTCATAGGAATGGCTGGATGGGGTTATTAACCATTCTAGGGAGGTAGCATTCACTACCGCTACTACTGCTAACTTACTGTAGCTTATTTCTCTTGGCTTCATTTGTAAAAGAGTGGGTTACTCTCAATTTTGCATACCAATAAACTGATTGATTAATTGATTGATTGATTGATACTACTGCCATCAACCACTACCACAACTACTACCTTTGGTCAGTTACCACCCAGTTATTCCAAGCTTGTGATTAGGGGTAAGTTTTTTTTTTTTTTTCATTCTCAGTGAGTATTTGTATTTGGTGCCCCAAATATCCTGTTATTTGTATTTGGCTTGAAAAAATTAAGTATAAATAAAGAACAGTATTCTCTTCCCAAGTAGATAGGGATTTTTCTCAGGCAACCCCATCCATTACCCACCTTCCCGCCCCTAATCCCAAGCCACATGAAAAATATATACTGGTTCCAGACCAGGAGCCAGCTAACTTCTTAAATTCATTGAAACCCTCATCCCTACAATAGTCCAAACCCTCAAATTGTTTCTTACATTTTTTGTCCCATCCTACAGTCCTCATGCTGGTTCAATGAATGAATCAGCAGGGAAATGGTGCAGTGTGGACAGAGGGAGTGGCCAAACCAGGCCATTCTGCTACTGTCCACCCCCCTAAATCATGGATCAGGGACCAAAATCATGGAGCAGGATGTAGGTAGTAAAGTGCAGACTCAGTGGACTCCAAGTATTCTTCAACTGACAAGATTTTGGTGTTTTTATGATAGGAGGAGGAAGGGCCACAGAAAGCTAGGCAACAACTGGTGATGGGGGAACCAGCTAGGGAGAGGGGTCTTATTCCATTCATGGTGTCAGATCCTGTAACATGTCAGGAGCCAGATTTTTTTTTCCTTGTGGCTTGGGAGGACAGGGGATAGGGTGGAGGGCAGCAATACCTGGGAGGGAGGGTTTCCATGGGAGAAGTCCATATCATCTGGGGACTGACTGAGGTTTATCTGACTTCTGTTATCTTTTCTTATTAAGTACCCTAATGGAACACTAAAATAGTAAAGACTATTCGTTATTTGGTCCTCAGGACTCAAGACCCTATTATTCATTGTATTAGGGACTTAATATTGAAATCATTCATACATCTACTTGTAATATGTGTATCTCCTTCTCAGATATTGCCACAGTAAGGAGGGGGTTTCCTCTGCATATGAATCTGTCTCAGACATAGAAAAGCCCTTTCCTAGTCTGAAGCCTATTTGTGATCAAGGATGCCAGGGCAGTTGACAGTTCCCACACTTCCTATGTAGCTGCACAATATTTGTTTTATTCTTCAGTGACTTCTACACATGTGGTCTCAGGTCAGCCTAACAGTCTTGACTCTGCCCATATCTTTTGCAGATATGTTGGTGATGGAACCCACAAGAGTACATAGGGAGGTCACTCTCAAAAATCCCTGAGGGGCTGATGTGACCTTTCATGCAAGACTGAGGCAGTTTGCTTGGCCCCTTGCTCTTGCTTCTTGCTATAGTACATTTCTTACTTCGTAGTGGCAGTGGTAAATGTAGTACTGAAATAAATCATGACTCAGTTGTACCCCAACCAGAACAATGAATCACATTGCCACATAACAACATCAGTTGCATGCTGCAGTTAATCTGTGGGTGGTGCTTTACTTCCCTGCCTATTTGACATATGGACAAGCATCAATTCAATGTGTAATGTAAGACAAGGCAAGGCATTTTATTTAGAAAGCATCCTACTTCAAGGCACAGTGCACTGTACATAATGCAGTGACATAAAGAAATTACAGACATTTAACAGTTACAGGCTGGAATATTCAGACTGCGCCAGGGTGTGGCGCCGGCCTGGGCACAGTGCAACTGGGATGTGCCAGGGCTGGTCGGGTGATATTCAACTGTGTTGCACTCAAGTGTGCAGTGCACCATTGAATATGGCATTGTGGCCACCTGCAGACAGGTATGGCACAGTGGCACTGCACCAGCACAAGTGGCTAGAGAGGAGCAGGGGGATGTACCAGCGTAAGTGCTCGAGGCACATGAACCATGATATTCAGTGCTGTATATGCAAATGGGGCCATAATGCAGTGTCAGTGGCTCAGTAGGTAGCACACTCGCCTCTGAAACTGGGAGATCAGAGGGCTGTGGGTTCAGTTCCCACATCTGGCACTTGGGTTAATATCCCAGTACTGACACTGTAATGCAGCATGAGAGGGGTGCTGCATTTCTGAGGTGCCGTCTTTAGGATGAGACGTCAAACCGAGGTCCCATCTGCCTGATTGGTGGTAGTTCAGGTGGATGTTAAAGATCCCATGGCACTTATCGAAAGAGTAGGGCAATTTTATTGAAATAAACACATGAAAATATAAATATGAATAACAGAGAAAAACAATAAAGGTCAAAACAAGATATTATACTCTAATTAATACAGTAGAGAAAACAAACACAAAAAACAAAAACAAAATCATACAACCCACCATCCCCTCGTTCTAGCCCCAAAATGAAGACTGTACGACGCTATAATATAATAACTAGTCTTAAATTAAATATCCACAGTTAAATATTGGTTTCCTATTCAATTATTAACGGGAAAAGGACAATAAAACAAACAACTCTATTATTTATATTTAATAATATGCGAAAAACCTTTCCACCAAATTCTAACTTTCTTCCCATTATACAACTGTGAATCTGAAATAAACACCTTATTCAAAATATTAGTTACATACTCTCTAAACCCTGAACTGAGGTTTCTTTTGATGTAAAACCCATTGGCATCTTGTTTGCCATAACAGTATCTTAAACTAGCAAAGAAACATAAGTCCTTTTAAGTACTTTGTAAAAATGGAGGAAAGGATCCAATTACAAGATATCATAATTAAGATTGGCCAACAAGGAAAATCCCATACTTTAGCCAAATATTCCCATAATTTAGATGACACTGAGCACTGTAGAAAGAAATGTTCCATTGTTTCCTCCTGGTTAATACATTCTGAATAAGGACATATTCTCTCTTCTTTAGCTTTATATTTTGCTGTTCCCCTAACGTTTAATTTTCCATATAATGTAAGCCATTGAGTTTCCCACATGTAATCTGGTAATCTTGGGTTATTTAGCTGTTCCAAAATGTCCTCATTCCGATTTATAGGACAGTTTTTAAAACAAGGTACTGCAGAGTAGTTCGAAGTCATTAATTCTTTATATAATGTCCTCGAAGAACTCCTTATAATTTGATTTTTAGTCACCTTCCACTTATATAATTTCTGTGCGGCCGGCTTAAAGTAATCTGGCAGAGATAGATGCAAGGATAGTTTTGGAGCACAATGCAACCAGGCTGTATAATAGCGCCTCATTAAACTTTTAAAAAAGGGGACCTCCTGACTACTTGTCCCACCTAAATCATTTTTTAAAGAGCAGGAAAAAAAAATCGAGAAACAAAAAAAAACTGGATCCACCATTCCCAACCCGCCTCATTTCTTTCCTAAGTAAGTAAAACTTCTTTTAACCGGGTTCAATCTATTCCCCCAAAGCAACTGAAAACAGATACTATAAAGCCTGGTTTCCAATTTTACTGGTAATGGGTAAACTGCCGCAATATACTGTAAACTTGGCAGGATAAATTGTTTCAAAACCTGAATTCTTTTCATTTTGGTAAATTTAAACCTTTTCCATCTGCTGACTTTCCCATCAATTTTATCCAAAACTATTTTCCAATTATCATCTGGACAATTCTGAGGACTAAACTTTACCCCCAGGATTGTCAAAGGCTCTGAAGTTATTTTAATAGAATTCCAGACAATCGGGTCTTGATGTGACATCCCTAATAATAAACCTTTAGTTTTGTTTAAGTTAATCTTTGCATTGGCTAAAAAGCATATTCCTCGAATTTTGCAAAAATTTTGAGTTGTGAAATTTTGAAAGAAGAGCATACATCATCTGCATAAGCTTGAACAGTGATCGAAGGTTAGTCAGGAATACTTACCCCATGCCACAGAGGGACTAAGCTACTGCTCTTAATAACGGTTCCAGTGAAAATTATACAAAAGAGGGCTTAAAGGGCAACCCTGTCTTACCCTACAATTTACCTTGAAACCCTCCCCACTTCTCCTTTAATATATGGAAATACTTGACCTAAACTATATAAACTTTTTATTAAATTTAATAAGCTCGATGGGACCTTAAAGAATTCTAAGGTAGAAAACAAAAATACATGACTAACTCTGTCAAAGGCCTTTTCTAAATCCAACGTTAGTAAAAAACCTTTCTCCCCTAATTCATTAATTTTCTCAATTATGTCTCTGATTAAACACAGGACTGACTGGATACTCCGATTAGGAATGCCGCAGTATTGCACTTGCGTAAAACTATTTTTTGCTAAATCTCTAAGTCTGTTATTAATCAGAGTCATAAGGATTTTATAGTCAGAGTTGAGTAACGTAATAGGTCTCCAATTTTGAAACACACCCTTATCCCCTGACTTAAAAATACAAATTTGTAGCCCGTCCGAAAAGGAATTTATGCTCACTCCTATTTTCAGAAAGTAATTAAAAACTAATGCTAAACAATTTATAATTTCTAACTGAAACGTTTTATAAAAAAGATTGGAAAGGCCATCTGGGCCTGGGGCCACATTAGGTTTCAGTGAATTAAGAACTCCTTTAATTTCCTCATGAGTGAATGGCTGTTTTAGTTTATTAAGGGTCTCTGGCTCTAGGACATTCTCTATAGGAGGGCCTAAAAATTTTTTAATCTGGATTAAAGAAGGAATCTCTAGTGCTTCTAAATTCCTAAAATGCTTATAAATTATTTCCCCTATATCCTGTACTGAAAAAACTTTCTCAGTTCCCTGATATAAAAAATTCAGAGACACATGCTCTTTAACCACTTTACATAACTCAAAAGGGTCACCAAACACCGATTTTCTCATGTGATTAGACATAATGGCTTGTAAAGTTTTTGCTCTGTCATATTGTAAAGCTTTCATTTTTGTTTTAATTTTGCTATTTGGGATGAAAAATCATCCCGAGAAGTATTACCCTTGTAAGCAAAAATTGTAACTGGTTTCTTAATTTTAAATAATTAAAAACCTATTTTTCTAACAAACCTTCCCATGTTTTTTCAACCACAGAATGCAGTCCTCTTTGGTTTCGTGCCACCATTTCCTAAATCCTGATATAGGAAACTCACTGATAACTAAGCTTGTAATATTAGCTTTATAGAATTCTGGACCAAATTATCCTGTAGAATAGTGGTGTTCAGTTTCCACCTAGATCTCTGTCTCCCACTGCCCTCTGTGAAACCTATATTGACCATTAACAAAGCGTGATCTGAAAATTCGAAGGATTATCTGAGGGACTATTGACGAAATATTTTTGAAATAAAAGATAATCTATAGTATATCCTTTCCCTTTTTATAAAATGTACCCTTTGGCCCAGTTGACCTTTTATCCATACAAGACATTAAATCTGCAGTTTTTATAATATCTTTTAAACATGATGTATCGCAGTATATTTTTTTTTCTTTCTCGGACCCTTTACTTGCTTCTCCTATACCGCAATTAAAATCCCCTCCCCAAAGGATGGGGATAGTTGTAACTAAAAAAGGTTGTATTTCTTTCATGCATATTACCCTTCCTGCCTTGGTTTGAGGGTTATAAATGTTAATTAGACGAAGGGTTTGAGAGTACCAATTTCCCTCTACAATTAACGTTCTCCCTGGACACAAATCTATTCATTTATGCAGGACAAAATTATACGAATTAAAAAGAATACCCACTCCGTCTGCCCTCTCCTCCCCGGAAGACCAAAAGGAAGGCCCCCATGGCCAATTTTTAGAAAAGGTAATACCCTGGTTTTTAGTAAACATCCATGTTTCTTGTAAAAAGATCACTGAGATTTTTAAATCATGAATTAAATGAAACACTGCCTGTCTCTTCTGAGCCTTTAATAGACTATGAGTGTTTAAAGTAGCCCATGAAAAAATCATTTCCATATTTAATCTTACTAGCACAAATGTTCATTATTTTTTCCTTCTTTTCTTTTTTTCCTTTATAATCCTCTCTAGGGGCTAGGCCCTCTTGAACTAGAAACCTGAGAGTCCATTATCTCCATATCTACTTCTGAATCTCCCAAAATAAGGCCTCATAAGAATTTTTGATTCGATAACTTCTGGTTCTGGGGGTAACTGTGGTTTAATGGTCCTACTTGATCTTCTAGGGGCCAATGGGGGCTTCAAAGGTGGGTCTGGCCTGCTTGTTGATTCCACATTTGATACTGAATAACAAACTGGCTGCAACAGCTCAGGAATTTTTTTTTCCAATTCCTTTCCCTTTAAATTAGCTGGTCCATTTTCCTTACCCTTAGTTTCTACCACACCCAGGGGATCTACAGTGCTCTGTAGTACCAAAAGGGATTTTGCCAACGTTTTCCCTGTCTCCTGACTTTCTCTAGCATCCTGTGCTTTTTGGATGATCAACTCTAAATTACCACAAACGTTCTTGTTCTGTGTAGCCCATGGGCAATCCAGAAGGCGTGATTTTGTTCCTCACACAAATGCATTTAATGGCATTTGTACAGAACATGGTCACATGCCCCACTTCTCCGACAGTTATCACATTTAGGCTGATCACATGAGCTAGATAAATGTGTTCTTGCACTCCCTATAACATACCCTAGGCTGTCCACTATAAAACACCACACCCTATCCTCCTAATAAAAAAGAGTTAGGAATGTGCTCAATTCCCATTGCTGTTTGATGTAATTTTACTTTAAATTTCCACCCTCCCGTCCAGAACTGTTCTGAATCTAGAATTGGTTCTGGGTCACTCTGTACCTCACACTTCGGGGACAACCAAAATACAATATCCTCAACATGTACCCCTTCATTTCTGAACATTACCGTTACATATTTCATTAAAGGTTTAGATAGAGGGATGACCAAAAAGGGGGTCCATAATGGGGAGAACTTAACTTGATTGTATCTTTCCCAAAAAAGTTCCAATAATGCAGGGGAACGAAAACTTACATCAAAATTATCCTCCCCTGAGATGTTAATGAAGGCAAAAACATCCCGAGGTGAAAACTTTAAAGATTCTTTTAATAATGTTTTACCTACAAAATATCTGTCAGGTCTTTCCTTTAAACCCCTTGTATCTAATGCGAAAGCATTCCTCCGAGTGCTGCTTCTCTTTACTCTAGGAAAATAAACTGGACATAAGGGTTTCTGACAGGCCTTCCCCATCTACATTGCACTCATCACTTGCCTTTTGAGATACAGTGCTATCTTCCTGCATAGTTTTCTTATCCCCTATTTCCCCTCTCAAATTCTCATTTATGACAGAAGACTTTACAGATTTTACATTAGACTTTTTACCACCAGGTTGCCACTCTGGCCCAGATTTATTTAAATCTAAAGATTTATCCCAAGCAGAGTCTGGTGTCCAGATCCCCTGGCCTAATTTTTTCCATCCTGCGGCTATTAAAGCTGCTTGTGGGGACCAGTTCACATCATGTTCCAAACGTTGAGGATTTGAAGAAACCGTGTCTTTGTCAGCCCTCTGTCTATCAACACACTCAGTCCCCAATGTCTCTTTAAGTTTATGTTGTTCCCTGTTGTTTGTAAAGAAAAAGTCTGTCACCCCCTCTTGTGAGCCAGTCCTAGTTTGAAAAACTACAGGGGCTTTAGGTTCTACTCACGTACTCCATATTGGAAGGTTTAAAACAAAACCTGAATCTTTGTTCAAGTGGAATGTGGGAAGGTTAATAAAGCGTTCCCAGTCCCCACAACCCTTTATTCGACTCACCTGTTCTTCCTAGAAGCATATTCGCTCGTTTTATATTCCACACTCGCAAGCCACGCTTTCCGATGACTTCTTGCCAGACTCTGTAAATTATTTTCCAATTCCAACAATTCTTTCCTCCTCCGATGATCTCCTGCTGCCTCCACCGACGCCCAAGCCAACTCCGATAAACGCGCCACCGTCTTCCGGATTCCACGATCTTCCGCCTTTCCATATGCCAGTTCACGCTCACCGGCCAGAATTAAAGGCGAAGATACTGAATTTGCACTGACCTTGGGATTCTCCGCTATGATAGCTCTTTGAGAACTTCCGACCTCACCCTCCGAACTGCAGTCTCTCCACGCTTGACCCGATGTTGCAGCCTCACAATAAACTGCATCCGAATCCATACTTGAAACGGTCTCTGACTCCATATTCTGCTGTCGACCATTCTCAGAGACATCAGCCAACACCACCTCCACCTTCCCCTCCATTGCTGAAGTGGCCATGTCTGACCCCCACACACCCCTACTGGCCGCCAAGCGCCAGCAGAGTAGGGGAATTTCCCCGGTGTCCTGGCCAAATTTCCCTCATTCACTAAAAATACCATCAACAGCTTAATCTGGTTCAAGGTCAGTTGGCATTCATCTGTATCCCCCTCCCCCGGGTCGTGCCTGAAAATAGGCAGGATTTGTCTAGTGCACTTACCCGGTCAACAAAAGCTAAATAAATAAATAAATAATGCGTGCAATACACAAATGGGGCCATTTGCATGTCATTATGGCCCCATTTACATGCGGGTGTGCCGATCTCTGGCAACTTGTGCCTGGCGCCCTGCCAGGTTGCAGCCTTCGGGGACCGATGCCCCCTGCCCCTCAGCAGCAATGCTCCCCAATGCCCGATCGTGGGCATTGTAAAATGATAAGTCTCCCTGGTGATCCAGTGGACCTGTCCTCCAGCCAGATTGCAGGCTTTGTAAAATGACAGGTTTCCCTGGTGGTCCAGTGGACCGACTCCCTGCCCAATCATGGGCATAAGTGAACACTTCCATTCCCTGGTGGTCCAGTGGACCAAATCCTACCTGATCGCGGACTTTGTGCAATTATATGTATCCCTGGTAGTCCAGTGGACCTGCTCCCAAGCCGATCAAGTAGGCAAGCTTAACTCTAACAATCCTGGTAGTCCAAGCGTGCAGCGCTCCCCACCCGCCCCTCAGTTCCACCACCCCGCTGCCTCCCCAGTCAGTGACGGGTGGCAGCTCTACCTGCAAGCCACCTGGGCGCCCGCCAACTGACAGCGTACAAGTACAGCTGTTAAGCAATGGTCCACAGCGTGGGCCAATGGGCGATGCATATCGTGCTGTACCACACAGTCCTGATATGTGAATGACTTTCACTCCTATATCGGGACTGTGTTGCCTAATATGGTCTGCATGCCCGGTGTGCTACCTGTGGTGATAAATGATGTACAACCGTACTATATACTGTCAGTAGAGTGAGCAACTGGGCTTGCGGGTGAAACTACCACCGCCGCTGACTGGAAAGGACGGTGGTGAAACGAAAAGGCGGTGGAAGAGGACGCTGGACCACAGGGATGTTAAGATTACAAAAGCCGATCGTCAGCTTAGTCCACTGAACTCGCAGGGATACATGTGCACAAACCATAATGATCGAGCAGGTGGTCACGGACCTGAAATGGAGAAGTCTTCATTATGCTTACGATCGGCAGGGGAGTCAGTCCACTGGACCGCCAGGGATACTATTATTCTCACTACACCCGCAATTGGGCTGGGGGGTGGGTCCACTGGACCACAAGGGTGTCTGTTATATTTACTAAGCCCTCGATCGGGCATGGGGGGGCCCGATGCCCAGACTATGCCTTGGGAGGTTGGTTGGCCACCCACAGCAGGTGGCTGCTGTATTGCGCCCAGCAATACGGCAGCCGGCCTGTGGGTGGCCAGTCCTTGCTCCTGTTATTTTCAGGCACATCTTTGTGCCCCCCTGTGTATGCAAGGTGGGTGTTATTGCCTGCATATGCCGCATCCCCGGGCTGAATATCGGGATGTGCCGCATATGCATTGGCACGCCCCCTGCACCTGCGCCACATACATTACTGGTGCGCCCCTCCACATCAGGATTTGCGTGGAGCAAATTCTCCTTTTGAATATTGCACTGGGGCTCATCAGTGGGTTGCGCATGGTGCAACACTGTTGCACCATGCGTAACCCTTTGAATATCCCAGCCACTGTGTATAAAATTATACCAAATGAATAATAAATAAAAATTAACAATTACATGTCAAATCCAGTATCCTAAGATGATCATATGTATATTCTGGATTTACCTGAGGAATTAGGTAACTAAGTTCCCTCTTTACATGCCTCCACAGAGGAGCAAGTCTGCAGTTGCCTATAAAGTGAATTCCAGATTGTTGGGGTGGCAAAAGGAAATGCCCAATCCCTGACAGCTTAAAACAGAAGTGGGACACGGAGAGAAAGCCAGACTCAGTGAAGCAGAATTGACAGTCCATGGTATTCGGCAATAGGAGATCCTTTAAGTTGCCAAGGACCTCTCCATGTAGGGACTTGTAAGTTTGCTGGCTAATCTTTAAGGTAATGTACCACCAAACAGGAAGCCAGTGCAGTTTGTGTATCACCTGGGTGATATGCTCATCATGACTTCTAGAGCCTGTCAATCATGATGTAACATTCTGTGCCAGCTGTAGGTGGTGCATCAAACCTCTAGAATGCCTGTGGCATAGAGCATTACAGTAAACTAAGTGGACTATCATGTAGGCATGCACCAGTGTAATCAGGTCCTAAAATATGAGATAAAGTTTCAACCTGGTAATGTTCTGTAGTTCAAAAAGTCACAGAAAACCACTGATATTCATATGTTAGCCTGTGGTCCACTGTCACTCCCAGCTTTTTTATCATATTCACAGCTCAAAGTGGAATGCCATTTAAATGAAAAAACATTGTTTACGTTCATCCCAACCAACCTATGTGAACCCAATGTAACACACTAACTCGATCTTTCCTGGTTGAGAACCAGCCAACTAGTGACCGTTCAGTCATTGATCCCAGACAGACATTGTTCTGAAGCAGCAACAGGGTCTGCAAGGTGCAGTGTAAAGGTCAGGCACAACTGAGTATTATCTGAACTCACCCAATGGCAGCTTGTACACTGTGAACTACACTGGGGACAATGTCAAGCCTTGAGACACCCCAAAACTGAGAGAAGCCAGTTCTGAGGAACATCTTTCGTGCTTCACTCTCTGCTCCTTGGCAGCCGGGTTCCATGTGATATGAGTGAGTCTTTAATAGCGACTTGCATAACAGTGAATGCTAAACGCTGAATACAAAATCATCAACAATACGAACAACAATAGGACCTGCTTTTTATGTGGGGGGTCAATGCCCCTCACACCCCCAGCTAAAGATTCTTAACTGCAGGGGAGTGGACATTGGGGGAGGGAGGCAAACACGACAGGGGGTGACCATTGTGGGAGGGATAACCCACGGGTGGGGGAACAACCTGACGGGAATGGGAGGACTGTCAAAAATATAAAAGTAAACCACAACACACAGAGGTAAAAAAATCATACACATACATGCAGTCCTGAACCTGGATCCATGCATACCATAGGTGGTGACTGTAACTGCCACACCAGGTGGCCAGCTCAGCAGCAACCTGTTAAATTCAACTACTTAACCTCCTACCTCTACACTCCCTAACACTCTCACCTTCACTATTCTGTCCTTCCTACCTTGCAATTCATGTACCCTTGCTATTCTTCCATAGTTGCTGTCGTTGTGGGCACACAAATTGAGTCGCTCATTTTGAGTCACTCAATTTGCTTCACCCATGTCACTGGATATTAGGAACAACCCTTCTAGTAAAGAACATTGGACAATCTCAGCACATATTGAACCCAGGGCATTCCTGTTGTCTACTAACAGCAATGTTAGTCTGTTTGTTTATTTATTGTTTGACAAATCCAATTGTCATTACAGAATAAAAACATCATTAAAAACAATATTCATCACAGTACAAAAATACAAGATAGTCATGGCATAACAACAGATATATACCCGTATACATACATAATTAGCCACTACATTTATCCTCTATCTATCTATCTATCTATCTATCTATCTATCTATCTATCTATCTATCTATCTATCTATCTATCCTACAACTATCCTCATACCTCTCTGACATTAATTTCTTCACCCAATACCAGTCTGGGTTCCATAAACATCACTCCACTATCACCTCGCTACTTCGAATCACAGATTCAATCCTGTCAGGCATGGACTGCGGTCACATTACCACTGCCATTTTTATTGATCTTGCCAAAGCTTTTGACACCATATCCTACTCCCTCCTGCTCTGCTCCCTCTCATCAGCCGGGCAGTCTGCACACGCCATTAAATGGTTCAACACCTACCTTAACGACCGCTCACAGTCAGTAAAAATATCCGACTACTTCTCCCCTCCTTTACCCATATGCTTTGGTGTCCCGCAAGGGTCCATACTAGGTCCGATTCTCTTCTCCATTTATTTAAATAACCTGCCATCCAGCTGTACCTCATCTTCTATACATATGTATGCTGAATATGGTTCTTTTCTCTTCAGGGTCCACACCCGGGGATGTCGCCTCCAGGCTTCAAAGTGATTTCAACAATGTCCAGAGCTGGTTTCAATCTCACCAACTCTTCCTTAACACCAAGAAAATGGTGTCCATGATATCTGGCATGTGCCAGAAACTGTCAAAACTCCAATCCCCCTCTTTCACTTCCCTCGACGGGGCAACCATAATTGCCACCGAGTCGTTCAGGTATTTGGGCGTTTGGTTGGATCAACATCTCACTTTCACGGCCCACATTGATGCCATTATAAAAAAGCTTCACCCCAAACTCAACGACTTATACAGAAACCGCTCCTGCCTTCCACCCCAGGCAAGATGTGAATTGTTCCAAAAAATTATCCTCCCGATTTTTGACTATTGCAATATTGTCTATTGCTCTGCTCCTGCCACCTCCTTAGCTAACATGGATACCGTCTTCAACTCCTTCTGTCGGTTTGCTCTAGATGCACCTCTCTTTACCCACCACTGTCACTTGTACCGAGCCTTAGCCTTCCCTTCCCTGACAAACAGGTGACTGCATCACTGCGTAAATTTCACCTCTGAGTACTGGTTTGGTACATTCCCTCCCTACTTAAATTCCCTAATCTCCCCCACCCACCCACCCCTCTCAACTTCTAAGATCCCACGACCACAGAACTCTCTCTGTTCCATGGAGATCCACCTGTAGTGGACAGACCTCCCCTCCTACCACCTCCCTCAACTGTGGAATTCTCTTCCTACTCAGATCCGATCCTCTTCCTCACCTGGCTCATTAAATCAAGCTCTACACAACTACTTCTCTGTAAATTGCACTTGCCCCTAGTCTCCCCCTCCTCTTTTCCTGTCTCACACCCTGCCTGCTGCCCTGGTTGCCTAACCCAAACAAATCATTGCACTTACAGTCTTGGAGCCAATCCCGGCTCCTATTATGCATGCATGCGTCATATCATCTCTCTCCCTCGACTCGTTTCTCTACCACCTTGTTATCTCACCATCACATGTCTGCTGTGTGCTACTTTAAGTCTGAAGTGGGCTAGTCCATTGGCCCCTCTTGCTGTTATGCTACTGGTGAGTCTGCCACTCCATGAGGGAATAGCTACTGGATTTTAATCTATGCCACCCTGCAGTTACTTGTTCTGCTTGCTAATGTGTTGATCACTCTTACTCTGTGTTCTCTATGCTATTGTGTAATTTATGTGTGCTCATTGTTACTATGTAAATCCCATCACCCTTTCCCCCAGGTCATACCAGTAGACGAGCAACTTGATGTTCAGTGTACCTTACCTGGTGAAACTTTTCAATAAATAAATATATAAATAAATACATACATCATATTGTTTTCCTAAAGACTAGAGAGCTTCCAAGAGTAGACCCACTCCCTCTAATGTTATCTTTAATAAAAAGAGCTTATGAGCACTATTTTATTTTCCATTACTTACATTTGATACCATAGTACAAAGGTCAGTGTCCTATCCTCTGGTTAGGGAGGGAGGTAATATTGCACACATTTCTTCCTAATATTAGCAGTTTTAATCAGAAACACTGCTAGATTATTCAAAACATCATCACTCTTTGAGTTAAATAATAAATCCAAGATATACCTGGCAGGAACATTCATCCCCCTCAGGTATTGCCCTAGATGCTTATGTCTCCTTAATATACCAAGGACACCAAAGTATGACATGTACAGGATCTTCTTCTTCTTTCAAGGTGCAATAACACTTCGTTTCCCTTATACTTTCTTTTTTATATCTATTTTCAAGCATATTGCTTGGAAAGACCTTGGGTCAGATTTTCAAAGGCCAGAGAATGATGCAGGGTGCTTACTTCAAAAACAACTGACGCAAGGAGCAGGATGCGTCAAACCTTGCACCAATTCTGAGTTTCAAATGCTGCTGGCATCAAAAAAGATCTGCATGTGCCAGAATGGCTTGCCCCATGCTTGCGCCAAATAAATGCCTGCGTCATTTCAGAAGGGATGCCTGTGTCACCAAAATGATTCACCATCCCCTTATTTGGGATTTTCAAAGAATGCCAGTCCTGTCCTTGTGCTTAAGATACAGTACATGTCACTGTTAGACCAGTCAGAGCTGGTCTAAGGAACACTGAAGCATATAAAGAGACCCACTGCAGGTGGTCAGACCTGACTATGCTAATATTAAGGGCCAGTATTCTCCTGCAGGACTAGTTTAGAACATTTTGGGGGCTTAGTCTTGGCCATTTCATCTGCCATTTTTTTTACTTAGCTTGCATCATTCTCATCCTTTGTGTCATTTTTTACTCAAATTGCATCATTTTTGACTCAGCTTGCAGCATTGTTTACTCAGTTTGCACCATTTTTTTCACTCAGTTTGTACCATTTTTTTACTCAGTCTGTGTCATTTTCGTTCCTTGCGTCATTTTTTTGACTCAGTGTGCACCATTTTTGACTCAACTTGCACCATTTATTTTGGTGCCGCTTGCGTCATTCTCATCCCTTACATAAGTCTGTAGATGCAGTGGACCTCTTGCATCAGTTTGGAGAACTTTGTCACAGAGAATGCTTTTCTTGCAAAATATGGTGCACAGTATTTGGCGTACCTACATCTGACTCAAGCTGGTTGTTTGCCACAGCTTGCGTGGATCTAAGGGCCATTTGAAAATCCTGCCCTCAAATCTAAACTTGGTCAGTATAAATCTAAGGTCAGATTGTTAGATTGAATTGAAATAATACTTCAAACAATGTTCAGTTGTATTTTTGACTAACCAGCTAGCTACCTTAAGCTTTTTATTTCCCTCCAAATCTCTTTCTTTTGCACATTTCTGTACTGTACATGTTTTGTAATTATTTTACAGTAAGTTAGGCTCAGTTGTATGTTGCTTTCCATCCATGTACTTAAATACTTTAAAGCATACATATCTAACAAACCACATACAAAAGGGAGCCATCCTTTGTTGCATAGGGACAACAATTTACACTTTTACTTTATAGTTTTCCCAATAATCAAGTCTTTGTTTTCTGTTGTTTATTTAACCCAGAAATTCATCATCTGAGCATGTATTATGTGTTCAAATTTTCTTTGTCCTATTTCTGTTCTCTGTAATGTATTTGGTGTAGCAAGGTTAGTCCAGGATTCAAAGCATAGAAAGTGGGTCACAGCTAGACTACTTCCTGGGACACCTCTTCATCTAAAGATGCCTGCAACCCTGCCATAGTCTTGGAGTGCCTGCAGAAACATAGCCTTGACTACTGCCAGCCAGAACTCTGCCAAATGGTGAGAGCTTTGGCTAGATTTTCAAAGCTGCAAAACCTGTTGCAAGCCCCAGTGCACCGACCATATGGTACACAAAACTTGCTGCATCCCCCTGTTGGCAATTGGGATTTTCCATCCCTTGTGCCATCCGCTGGTCCTTATACCACAAAATTGTGGTCTAGCCTGCGACACTCCCTGGGGCCACCAACATGGAGCTTGTGCCATATATGTGGCACAAGCTGCCGTAAAGCATGAAAAGTGTTGCAGCTATGCCAGGGAATAGAAAATAGGGTGTAGCTGAGGCAATGTGGTTCCGTGCACCGTCAGAACCTAAGTCTTATGGTGCAGGGCAGGACACAAGTCCTGCACCATGAATGGAAAATCCTGCCCCTTGTTCCTAATCATCACCACCCTGTGGAGGAAATCTTCTTGGGTTAATCACACCTTTACTTAGGAAAAATTCCCCTGAACCACAAACAGGAAGGATTATCAGGCTGTCCTTCACATGAATTTCCCTGTCAAAATCAACGATTGCAGGAACTTTGCCTTTCTCCAAGTGATTGCCCACTGTTAACTTATCACACTGAGTATGCAGTGCCAGTCTGTCTTCCATACACTGGGCTCTCTCCCAGGCCCTAACCATCTTCTGCCTCAGTGTCTTCCACTGTCTCAACTCATCATTGCACCACAGTGAGCTGCAGTTTGATATCAAATGGTGGCGTGGACCTGTGCAAGGATGTTTAAAGCAGTATGGGGACCCACATTGTAGCTTCCATAGCCTTTTCTACACCTTCCATGCATGCAGCTTTCATACCCAAACTAATCATTACTGACTTGAGTTTACTTGGCTCAAGGTTACCTTTAAGATGGTACAGGGTAATTTCCTCTGTGATGCAGTAAAATCCATGAGGCCCTGAAATTTATCTCTCCCTAACTATGCACTGGTTTGTGTGTGTGTGTGTGTGTGTGTGTATGTATGTGTCTGCGTGCACGCAAGTGCGTGCGTGCATGCATGCATGTGTGCACACATCTGTGTCTGTGCATATGTGTGTGTGTGTATATGTGTGTATCATATATTAAGTGGCAGCACTACTTGAGAGCAAGATGAAAACCAGAAAACCAGGAACATAGCAGGTTTGCTAGTGGGGCAAATGAAAAGAGACTCTGACAGTATGGAAACTACATTAGCAAGCACTGAGGATATTGACTGGATCAGAGTTCAACTTGCAACTCCTTTCTTGAAGAATAGTACAAGATGACACCTCTGCAGAGTTTGAATAGCATCTACTAAACTGTTATTTTTTACAGCTCTTGAACTTTGTTTCAGTGCATCTGATGGAGGTACTATGGTCTCACAGGATCATTACCTTATGTTGATGCTTCTGAAATTAGCACATCAGTTTCCTTCTTATTATGTGCCCTAATGGAGAATATTTGCCAGTATATAGAAACATAGAATTTGCAGATAGAAACTGGTTAGGCCACCAAGTCTTCCCATCAGTCCCTACCTATACTGTCACCACACACCCTCTTTGATCTTTGGTTTCCTTCCTCTCCATTTCCAACTAAGATTCCCTTGTGCCAGTCCCATGCATGCTTGAATCCCACCACTGTTTTCAACCCTGCTACCTCTGTTGGAAGACTGCTCTGAGCATTCACCACTCTTTCAGTGAAGAAGTACTTCCTCACATACCTCTTAAATTGTCCCCCTTCCAGCTTCATTGCATATCTCCTTGTTTTTCTGTATTTTTTCTACCAAAAAATCTCGTCTCCTGTATATTGTTCAACCCTGTGAGAGAGATATACTGTGTGAGTATATATATATATATATATATATATATATATATATTATACGCAGTCGAGCCACTATATGTAAGGTTATGAAGGCACTTCTGTGTTAAACTCGAAATTTTGTGTGCTAATAACTTTGGACCCATTCAACAGATTTGCATGAAATGTGGCATGCACAGTGCAGCATGGTAGATCTCTTGATCTGCCCAATTTCATTTTGGTCGGACTTACGGTCATTGCACACGAAAACGCTGAAAAATGCAAACTTATCCAGTTTTGGAGGTGGGTTTTGAGATTTTGTCCATGATCCTGTGCGGCAGTTGTGCAGTGTGTCACTCTGTGAGATGGCTCATCCGAATGAGCTTGGCAGGCCGAACATGCCGCTTTTTGTTTGGTGAAAAAAATATTAAGGCATTCAAAAGTTATGCCACTTTTAAGCTCCCATTATAAGTCAATGGGAAAATTTACATTGTTGTTTTGCGAACAAAGAATGGGGTTTGGGCCATCCTTTCCTGCCTGGCGTCGAAAGAATTTGTAGCCTTGCAGTTCAAGAATCTTTGTCCCCAAGAATTTTTGATCGCGAGGTCTGTCATCTTGTTTTTGCATTTCCGATCATAAAAAAACATATAGCTGGCTAAAGGGGTCACTCCTGAAGTAAAACTTGGATGGGTTTTACTCAGGGGGCTCTGCTCTATTGAGCCATGCCTTTAGCTTGACATAAAATGGTCTAAAAATAGAGTTACAGCATTTTAAAATCTTTGATCAAGGCTTGCTAACGATCTTTGATCGCGAGTCTGCAAATTGTTTGATCGCAAGATTATGTGATTGCGATCGTGCATCGTGAGCGAGGGATTCGATGGCTGAATTAAAAAATCTAATTTCTCAGCCCAGGGGTGCCCTACGAAGACAAATGAGGGTGGGTTCTGCTCATGGTGCTTCGTTCTATTGAGGCATGGTGGTGGTTTCATTTAGTTCTGCCTAAATCTCGAGTTTTGCCATTTTTTTTTCTTTGAACGCGAACCTGCAAATTCTTTGATTGCGAGATTCTTTGATCGCGATCTTGCATTGTGAGCGAAGGATGAGATGGCCTTTTGAAAAATACAAATTTCTCAGCTCAGGGGTGGCCTAGGAACACAAATAAAGGTGGGTTTTGCTCAGGGGGCTTTGTTCTGTCGAGGCATAGTGGTGGTTTCATCTAATTCTGCTTAAAACTCGAGTTTCATCATTTTTTATTCTTTGATTGTAAGCCTGCAAATTCTTTGATTGCGAGATTCTTTGATCACCATCTTTGATCGCGAGTTAGGGACAAGATGGCCAGATTTTATAATGCATTAGGTAGGCCAAATAGTTTGCTTATAGTAAAACTGGTTCAAGCAGAATATAAAGGTTGAAGCAACTACCCATACAGCCACAGAAAGTGACTGATATTTGAAATATTTATTACCAAAAAAAAAAATGCTGACAAAATCCTTTCTGACCCACTGAATAAACTGGGTAGTGAAGTGCTGTTGGTTGATGGATTGTACAGCCCCCCAGCAAGACACTAGGTTGGGGTGGTGAGTGCAGAATTTGCTCAAGGACACATCTATCACAGTTATAGTGTTTGTTTATTTGAAAATGTGTTGTTGACTGGATTAAAAATGTTGTTTCTAACCCAACACTTTTTAACATACCAACTAATAAAGTTTGATATTTTTTTTTTTTACTGTTGTTTGATTGTTCTCCATTTTTATTAGGTTCTGTTACTTCTTTTCACTTTTCTACACAGGACAAATTAGTTTTATTTCCTTTGTTTTCTCAACTGGTTACAGTCCTGTGTGCTATGCATTGTGGGCTGTGATACTAATTTGATTTTGTAAACGATCAATGGCTGTATCCTGCTAACGATTATGCCATGATCAACAGTAACATAACATTTTGATTTGCTTTTCCTGTTTCAGTGCTCCTATATCCTTTTTATATATCTGTCGGCCACCACATCTGAGCACTGTTTCTCATGTGCCATTTTTTGCAAGTTCATTCTCGTTGTCTTCTGTGCGTGGTTGAATTTCAGAAGGACCTGGTGCAAACCGACTTTTGTTGCCACTCGCTATGCCGTTCAGTAGAGGCACTAGAGTACGACATGCTGGTCTCCTGCAGATTGCTGTTATTTATGTTCTGTGAGGAAGTGGTAAGAATGTAGCGGACAGCATTTACAGGTAGGCAGTCTTAATATTGTTGCCAGTGAGAGACTTTCATTGCTGATTCCTGGCATACCAATGTTGGCAAATTGTGCAGTTACCTGGTAACAGACGGGAAGTTTGCTCAAACTGTGACACATATTGTTATCGGACTGTATTTGTGGCATGGCACATCCTCATTTACACTGCCTTCAGTTTGTAAAATAGCAATAATCAGGGGTGGGTATTACATACTAGTTGCCGTACAGACGTGAGACAACCATGATAATCAGTCAGCTAACAGTTGTGGAGAGTGTGCAGTGCTAAGAAAAACTGTGTTCTGTGCCCTGGTTCAGTGCCTCACCACTACTGCTGTAGATTTCTCAGAGATAGGTCCCTCTTTTGGGTATTCAGAGTATTGCGCCACCATGCATATCTAAGGAATTAATGCACGGCATTAATACTTGCATGTGATGTGTTGTGACCAATGATCTGTGTTTCTCAGTGTCATTACATTAATGTCATGTTACAAAATAAAAATCAGTGTACTACCAGAAAGTCATGACTAAAACACACATTCTGAAATAAGGGATAAGCCTGCAGCATAAATAGGTATGGGCTCTTTAATTTGGCTAATGCCATTAAGATGTGGCTGTTTTTTAGAGTGTATTCCTAGGTGCCTGATTTCATTGTCTGTGAGCTTGTCCACTGATTGTGGTCCTAGACTCGCACATACACGAGTTACGGATTTTGTATGCCCCCATATATTGTTATTGTTTTAGAAAATAGGTAACATTAATTCTAAGTTTAAATCTGCTGCCTAAGTCTAAAAATGAGCACTGTAACCCACTGAAAGAATGATTAAAAAACTGCTGACTCTTTGGCTTCAAGCATGCGCCATGTACTGTATACTCAATGTGCAGGCCAGGAGGCAAGGATTCATCGGATACTTATCTTTTTTACTACATGTCAGAGTCCTCATTTTTAGATATGTGGAGCATTTGTGTAATTTATTATTAATTGTTCCCTTTTTATTCCTGCTGGCCCTGTTTGCCCTGTATGCTGATCTTGCCACTTGCCACAACATAATGCACAGATGAGGAGAAGCTCACTCTGCCGCCAGCGCGAATGTCATACCTAACCGGTATCAGTCACGGATCGGTTTACTCCCCCCCATGTGAAACCTCAGCCACAGCAGTAAAATAAAAGCACTGGCCAGCTGCAAGCAAAATCTGTTTTTGTCCAGTCATCTCAGTTAAGTACAATAAAAGTGAAAGCCACCTGTAATTCAGAAACTGGCTTTCTGAAATGCAGGCGGCTTTCACTTTCACTGCACTTAACGTTTGTCTACTGTAGTTTCAGAATCAATAAACTATCGGAGCATAAAAATCCATAACTTGTGAATGTAAAAGTCTACTTTACCACCGTATTTTTTATGGCAAGTGTTCTCTAATGAAGCAAAAAATGGCTCCAGCGCAGTAGTTTAGTGTTTTCATTGGGTTACTTAATGTGTGCACTACAAATAGAATAATAGATGGATAAGTGTGTATTACAAGACAGTAATACCATCGAGTGGTTTTGGAGACATGGAACCTCAAGAGCAAAGCTCGAGAGGTCCTAATATCCCCAAAACCTCGAGATGGTATTACTGCCTTGTAAAACACTTATCTTTCTGTTATTTTTTGTAAAATATGGATCCATTGATAATATTACAGTTGGAGATGACCTTTGAACTGTAGTATTATAAGCAAAAACAATAGTATTATCACTTTACACAATAGTATTATTGAGAGTATCGATGTATTACTGGGACATTTTTGTATAACTTAGTATAGTATTATTGAGGCTTATCCATACATTACAGTACTGTATAATGAATTCATAAATCTTTCTGCAGACTGCAACATATCTGAAGTTGAATAGCAGCTTGATTCAAATCATTAGGAAACTTTTATTAATTAATTGCAGTGAGCAGTGCACATATTAAGCAACTCAGTGAGCACTGAGCCATATACTGGGTATGTTAATATCTGGTGTAATTTTCTGCACTGAGATCAATCCAGGGGAAAACATCTAACATCATTGCACATACGGAGGGTGCAGATGGATAGTCTGCACCACTGTTGCAATGATACAATCATGTGCACAAAAAAAATACCAACATTTCAAAACATATGTTTTGCTACAACACAGCCAAAAAATAACACTGGAATATTTATTATTTGGAGGGGGTGTGGGTGGGGGGAGCTGCAGTGTCACCTTGATGGTGATTTTTTTTATTAGCTCTCATGCATCATTTGCCAAAATGCTGAACAGGTATCATTGCCTTCCCCACTGAACAAGGCACTTTGTTTCAGAATTTATTGTTAATGCTGTGTACTAATTTTATTTTACAAGCGAAAACCACAATGCAGTCATCAGAAAACGGGGCAGCTCACTTCAATCCCTGTGAAAACAGCACTGCAGGATCGTTGAGAAGGTGCACATCGCATAGGTAAGCCTGGAACTGCGAATATAAAAGCAAAATGATTTCTGATCAAGTTTAATGCCATAGTAATGCACCACTCAGAGTTAGTCACCCATTTATATATACTTTTTTCTAAATCAGTCCACAAGTGAAATAACTCACTTCAGTTCAGATGCACTGTTGGCAGAAAGCACTGGTGCACTATACACCAGGGGTTGTGGTAGTTTATCAGTATAAAGGGTGAATTTAAAACATTTTTTTTAAAGTTGTGTGACATAAAGTGACCTTAAGTTAAACAGATACTTGTATTACATGTCTGTGGTGTGACTTTGGTAAAACAAGACTTGCCACTTAAGAGTAATGGGTCTTATTCTCAGGCGTGGATATGAAGAACATCACACAGAGTGTGTGGGGATTTTGTAATAGTTCTGGGTGGGTTGTAAGACAAGAGATGCAGTCGAACACCTTCGACCACTGGAGAAGTGCAATTGTCAAGCACACTGCACCCCCTAGAGTGAGGTATTGCATAAATAATATACATTACATGCTCAAATGTCTCTATGTTTGTTTCCAGTGTCCAGTATGCATGTATAATGCACTGTATATATATTTACATGCTTCTGTACTTGTGCCATGTGTATGAAAGGTAGTACAGCATATAAAGTCAAATATTACACACACGCACCCGCACACACACACACACACACACACACACACACACACACACACACACTTACTTCAAATCCTAAACATAAATAATAATCCCTACAGTTCCGTAGGTTGGTGGGAGCTCAGGGCTCGAAGGGCCCGCACCCCCACACAAGTTACACAAGTTCTTAGTTTTGTATTCTTTCTCAAAAAGTAAGGAAATTCTATGCAAAAAACTGTGTTAATGCATCATTTAGGGTTAAAGCACAAAAAGACAGGAAATGAAAAATCTTTAGAGTTGCCCCTCCCCCCATGGACCCACCAATCATCCCAAGATTGACAGATGACGGGATGTGTCATTGGGGTTGTGAGGCCTAAATGTTACCCCATTCTTGTTCACTGTTGCTGCTTAGTATGATTACACAAGGAATGGGGCTACATTTATGCTACATTTAGGCCTCACAACCCAGTAAGTAAGTAAAATGTAATTTTTTATTTTATAAGCGCTTTTCAAGAACCAAAGCGCTGTGCAAATAAAGCAACATTTAAAATGACAGACACAATAATAACAATAAAATCATTCTCCAAAAGCTTTTAAAAACCAAAAAAGTTTTAAGCTCTGATTTAAAACTCTCAACAGTCAAGCAGCCTTGTTTCCGGCGAGGTAGAGAACTCCACAGGGCAGGGGTAGTGTAGGAGAATGCACGTGTCCCAGATGTCTTTAAACGAACCCTGGGAATCTCTAGCAATCCCTCGCTGGTGGATTGGAGTGAATGAGAGGGACAGTGAGGAGTAAGGAGATCTTGTAGATACTGTGGTCCCTGTTCATGTAGGGCTTTTTAGGTCAGGAACCCGACCTTTAAGGTGATCCGCCACTGAACCAGCAGCCAGTGCAGTCCACACAACACAGGCATAATATGACTACTTCTAGATGTCCCAGTCAAAAGCCTGGCTGCTGCATTCTGCACCAGCTGCAAGCAGCGGATATCAACCCCCAGTAGCCCTAGGTACAGGGCATTGCAGTAATCAAGGTGGGTGGTAATGAAGGTGTGGACCCAGGTAGGGAGATCTGCCAGAGGAACCAGGTGTTTCACCTGGGTGATATTCCTAAGATGGTAAAAGGAGGACTTGGCAACGGCCGACACCTGAGATTTCAGTGTCAAGCAGTCGTCAATGATAACGCCCAGATTACGTACCTGGTCTGAGGTCGAGAGCTGGACACCATCAAGCCATACGCCCGATGGAACCTCAGCCCTACAACCCACCTCAAGGTGACCTGGGTCCACAGCCAACACCTTGGTCTTATCCAGGTTTAACCTCAGCCAGCTGGCACTCATCCAATCTTTGATTTCGGATAGACAGCTGTTAAGCATAGAGATCGCATCTTCCTGTCCAGGATTAAAGGACAAATACAGCTGGGTATCATCTGCATAGCAGTGAAAACCCAGACTGTATCGCCTAATGATGTCTCCCAATGGTAGAATATAAACTACGAATAACATGGGCGCTAAAATGGAGCCCTGCGGCACCCCTCAGGACAGAGAGATGGCGTCAGAGGAATAAATTCACTGACAACCCTCTGCCTCCGACCTGTGAAGAAAGATCGAAACCAGTGCAGAACTGTATCAGATGGTCCACAATAAAGCCACAGGTGCTCCAAAAGCACACATTGGTCCACCTTATCAAATGATGCAGAGAGATCAAGAAGAACTAGAAGAGTACGAGCCTTTCGATCTGTCACAATCAGGAGATCATTTAAAACCCAGACAAGGGCGGTCTCAGTGCTATGTCTTTTCCCAAACCCTGACTGGAGAGTATCATAGACATTGTGATTTGTAAGATGGTCATCCAGTTGTAGTGCAACCACCTTTTCAATAACCTTACCCACAAAGGGCAGGTTAGAGATAGGTCTGTAGTTAGCTAAGCAGTCTGGGTTCAGTGAAGGTTTTTTAAGGAGTGGTCGAATGACCGCCTTATTTAGGGGATCAGGAAAGACCCTTTTCTCCAAAGGCTTCCAGACAATTTCAGCAAGGATCGGGCAGATAGTATCTACGCAACCTAATAATAGTGACTTAGGGCCTGGATCCAAACTACAGCTGGTTGGTTGTACAGTCTGGACAATCCTCACAATATCCAGGAACTCCGGCCTACTTAAGTCAAACCAGGTAGTACAGGTGTTTGTTTCCTCCCGCTGATCACTGCAATCCCTTAAAAAGGGAGCTGGGTTGATGCCCGACCTAATGCTGGCAATCTTATCTGTGAAGAACCGAGCAAGCTCATCACATTTTATTTGTGAAAAATCTCTTCCAGACTGGAGACAGAGTGGATTGCACAATCTGTTGACAGTCTGAAAGAGTTGAGCTGGTCAGTTCCACGCAGCAGCAATCTCCCTGGACAGGAATTCTGCCTTCTTACGGATGATTGCTGATTGATAGATACCATAATGGTCCATCAACCTAAGTCTGTCAGCATTCAGGCCGGATTTCCGCCAAGCCCTCTCTAGCCTTTGCCCCACTCTCCTCAGTTCCTTTAAGGACCCATCAAACCATGGAGTTCTCGGGCACTGAGTGAGTGGGTTAACACGAACAGGAGCAACTAAGTCCAGGACCTCACCCACCGCCTTATTATAGGCAAGAATGAGATCCTATGGACCCATGCACTCACTTGAAATGCCCAATAGGTCCAGTACCACCAATAAGCAATCTGGGGTAACTCCCCTTAAAGGGCAATACTGGACCATCTGCGTAGGGGCAGGACTATTTAGGGGTGTTCTGAAGCTGAATCTTATGGTATGATGGTCCATCCACGCATTCGGTTCCACCCCCAAATGCGTGACCTCCAACTTCAGTAGAAACACTAGATCCAATGAGTGACCCCCTATATGGGTAGCAGAGGTAACTATCTGTGTAAGGCCCAACATAGTCATAAGTTGGAGGAGATTTTTCCCAAACTGAGAGAGTTCATCGTCGACCCAGGCATTGAAGTCACCCAGTATTAACCATCTGGGCGGCTCCAATGCCAAGTTGATGATGAAGTCCGCAAACTCCTTCAGGAATTCTCCACCATCACCGGGTGGACAGTAAATGAGGAGAATCCTGAACCCTACACCTGCTCCCAGGATACACTCAAAGGATCAAGTGCCACCCACTGGTATATCCACAAGACCCAGCTTCATTCTAAAAAAGATGGCTACTCACCCGCCCCTATGATCCAACCTCAGGTGTTGTATCACCGAGAACCCAGCTGAAGCAGCAGAGGCCAATATAGGGCCTGCATTCTCATCAAGTCAGGGCTTGGTGATACATGCCAGGTCAGATGATGCAACAAGAGCTGCAATAATTGCAGTCTTGTTCCCAACAGTCCTGGCATTACATAACACCACCCGGGCTGGATGGGTTTTCAAGGAGGAACGCAGTACCTACCCAAAATCTGTGGAGCCCTTGGGTATGGGAATCAGGCAGGGAGAACCCCTCTCCTGATCCCATTTCGCCCCAGGGCGTCTCCTAGTCCCAACTATCCCTATCCCTATCTGCCCACTCCTTTCCATACAAGTCAAAGGGACTGAAATTGCTTACTAAGGCCAGCTTGTTTGCCACTGGTAGCAGTTTTAATCTCATTTTCCCAGCACATCTCAATCCCCTCAACAGATAGAGATAAAATAAAAATTCAGAAAGTACAAACATTAGAGAGTTGTTAAAGTCCTAAAAATAGAGCTGCCTTAAATAAACAACAACAAAATATTAAATGTTATTTGTCTACATGTCCATGTCTTACACACATATTCACAAACTAAGAAATTAAGTATGACAGTACTTGAGTTTCTTTTCTGACCATTACAAATCCACCTCCTATCTATACCTGCTTACCAGAGAAATCTCTGTTGTTTACCCTGCTACAGATAAAACAGAAGCCAAGGCTCAGTCTGAGACCCTCTGTTGTGTGAGTGTAGGGGTGAGCATTCTGCCAGTGAAACTGAGCAGAGATTGAATTATTCTATTCCATCCATTGTAAAGTTTCCATTCAGTGAATGCAAGGAAGCTAAAAATGAAATAGGGTGGGGGAAAGGGAGGAAATAATACAAAAAGGAGAAGGAAAGTGAGAAAATATGTAAATGGGGATGAGTTGGGGAAAACTGAGAGTGTAAGGGTTCATTCAAAAAAATATACTGTAGAATACAAAAGTGCCACGTTACTTATATTTAGCGGTCTGAGCATTGTTAACTCATTAGCGTTACAAATTGTTCACGTTACTAACACTCTTTAGCTGATTTAATAATTGCATCATGAGGTTTAATGAAATTAAAACAAATTGCAAGGTCTAGCATGTTTACCGGATCACAGGAGTGCTTCAATTAGCACTGTAATTATTGCCATTAGCAGCTCTTTTAATAGCCGGTTGTATGTGAGCGAGCATACCTGCTTGCCTATATTGTGTTGCAGTGTTGTTCATCCACCAAAAATGTCTCTGGTTCAGTGGTTGCAGAGGAAGGGAGTTAAAAGAAACTTGTCAATCACGGAGGATATCACACCAGCTGTTCTTTCTGATTGCACCGGAGTTAACATCAGAACTGCAGACAGTGTGGTCAGTGAGCTGCAGAGAGCTTCCCCCATACTAAATGACAGAGAACAGATTACTCACACTACAGCCCTGAGATTCGATTTGAGTTGGGAAAGTACGCTGCAACCAGTGGTGTGATGAATGCTGTCAGCTTTTTTAAATCGAAATATAGACAAAGCATTAAAGAAAGTACAATATAGAACTTCAAAAAAGACTACGTTGATAAAAAAAAAAGATGTGAGAGACCCGTCTTTGATTGTGCCTTCATTGCCCACCAAACCCTGTGGCAGACCAACCCTCTTGTTAGAAGATGTAGAGACTGACATGAAAAAAATTATCCGTAGTCTCCGAAATGAGGGTGCTGTTATAAATGCAAGGGTAGTTGCTGCTGTAGCGATTGGGGTTGTAAAAGCAAAAGATCATAAAATGCTGACTGAATTTGGAGGGCCGATAGCAATCACTAGGCACTGGGCCTGGCAATTTCTCAACAGAATGGGATATGTGAAGCAAAAAGGCACTAAGGCAGGTCGCAAGACTCCAAGTGATTTTGGCAAGCTGAAAACCAACTTTCTCGCCCTCATCAGCAAGGCAGCAGGACAGGAGATAGTGCCACCAGACCTTGTAATTAACATAGACAAGACTGGAGTGCACCTAGTTCCCTGAAGCCAGTGGACCATGGCAGAGTGGGGAGCAAGGCAGGTTGATGTAACCGGTTTGGGCGATAAGAGACAAATTTCACTGGTGATGGGGTGCAGTCTTGGTGGCGTCTTTATACCACCTCAGGTAATTTATCAGGGAAAGACCAAATGGTGTCTGCCTAATTACAACTTCCCACTTGAATGGAGTATAGCATTCACAGAAAGTCATTGGGCAAACAGAGAATCCACTCTTTTGTACATTGAAAACATTATGACACCACGCATCAGAAATGTTTGAGAGAAAAACGGACTTCCCAAAGAACAGTGTTCCATTCAAATTATGGATTTGTATCGTGCCCATACCACAAAAGAAGTTCTTGAAAAGCTAGAATGCAAGCAAATAATACCAATATTTGTCCCCGCATCTTGCACTGACCTCTTGCAGCCACTAGATGTTGCCATAAACAACTCCTTAAGGATTACCTAAAGGAGGCTTTCACAGAATGGTACGCGGCGCTTATAACTGAACAACCGAATGCCTTTTCACAGTCTGAGGACATTACAGTTGATCTAAAAATGTCATCAGTTAAATCTAAACACGTTGAATGGCTTGTTCATGCCTTTAACTGCCTAAAAAACAGAAGTGAGGACTTTATCCATGGATTTCTGCAAGCGGGCATTGTTGACGCTCACAACACATGCCTGAATGTGTTAAGCAAACAACATTTTCATTCAGTATTCTTACTGTACCAGTTGTTGAAGTTATAGCCCTGATGTTACTTTTTTTTTGCATGTTATCCGCAGTGAATGTGAGACTGAGACTGTGTGAGACTGAAACAGAATGACCCCCCCCACATCCATCGCAGATGTCTCAGCAAAATAAGTTTTTGAAAAGAAGTCTCCCTTTTTTTCCCGTGAATATAGCAACATTTTTTTACAAGCTAATATTTTGTGTTCTACAGTATGTGTTTACTGCGTAAACAGTAATATTTAAAACGAGTGGCATGCTGGTGTTAGGATGTTCTGAGAGTATTTTGGTGGGGTATATGAATTAAAAAACATAATTACATTTTTAACATTTGTTGTTTTTGTGCATTCCCCCATCCCCCCAAAATAAATCTTGGACCCATTTTGTAATCACAATAAGAAACTGCAGGGAGGGCTTTGAGGTGGGATAATGGCACTTTTGGGTGGTTGAAGGAGCTCAGCAATGCCTCATGCCTCACAACGTGCCTCAGGTGTGCTGTTATCCCACCACAGTGCACATGCTGTCATGTCCTGTTGCTTAATTAACTATGTTCAGGCAGAGCATTAACTGCACTGTTCATGATACAGCAGATTCCTCAGTTATCCTAATGTTAAGCTTGTCCAGATTAGATCAGCTCTGGAGTAAATGTTGAGCCTATCTGGAATTAATTATCTCATATCCTAGTTTTTTCTCTGTCCAACACATGAACCACACCCACAAATAAGTTAAATTGATGTGTAGTGAGTCAAAAATGGCATGTAGCTGACGAATGCAATAATGGAGTAATGATCAGCAAAGTACTGTACAGTGTCACAGTGAAAAAAACTGAGTTGTTGCCACATGAATGTGTCCAATTAATTGACAATGACATGGCTGAAGAACAAAATCCTGGAGAAGGAGCTCAGTGAAATACAGTGGGCTAGATTCAGATTCCTTACCATGAGTGGTCATGGCAGGGTTGACACACCACCAGTAAGTAGACACCGCTTGATTCAGGTCTGGCTTGTCACCATTCACCATAACTGTATCACTGATGGGACATGGCTTGCGATGCAGGGCACCAGTATATGCGAGCTGCAGCTTGGTGAACTGCCAGCCATATTTGCATGTACAATATACTCCATGGGGCACGCAGGGTGGGATGGCTGTTGGCCTGGATGACAGTATTTGAGTTGGGAAGTCTTCCAATGTAATCCATGATGGGCACATTATACCCATGCATATAGAAACATAGAAACATAGAAGTTGACGGTAGATAAGGTCCGCAAGGCCCATCCAGTCTGCCAATTTCTTTTTCTACCTTATAAATGCGCCACGGGCATTTGTTCTGTCAGTGGCCTATCTATTCATACTCATCTGTATTGCTCCTTTATGCCTATCCCATGCCTGTTTGAAGCCCTGCACTGTATTCATAGCTACCACTTCCAGAGGTAGGCCATTCCATGCAACCACCACCCTTTCTGTGAAAAAGAATTTCCTCACATTCCCCCTTAATCGACCTCCCTCTAATCTCATGCTGTGTCCTCTTGTCCTGCTATTTTTCTTATATTTAAACATGTTAGACTCTTTCACCTTGTTAATGCCCTTAAGGTGTTTGAGTGTCTCGATCATATCACCTCCCTCCTTTGCTCAAGGGTATATATATTGAACTCCGTTAATCTGTCCTCATATGTCTTCTGATGCAGTCCCTGCACCATTTTGGTTGCCCTTCTCTGGACTGCCTCAATTTTGTTAATGTCCTTGTGAAGGTGTGGCCTCCAGTACTGCATGCAGTACTCCAGATGGGGCCTAACCAGAGTCTTGTAAAGAGGGACTATTACCTCCCTCTTACGACTTGTGATACCCCTACTAATACACCCTAACATCTCCCTAGCCTTACCTACTGCTTTAGAGGTCTGCTTGGATGATTTCAGGTCATCAGTGATAATGATGCCCAAGTCTCTTTCTTCCTTTGTGACTGCCAGCAACTCCCCTCCCAGCCACTAGGTGGCTTCAGGGTTTCTGTTCCCAATGTGCATGATTTTGCACTTCTTTGCATTAAATCCCAGTTGCCACTCTTCTGACCATTTTGCTAGTTTATCCAGATCTCTTCTCATTCTGCCCACCCCATCTGGATCATCTACTCTGTTGCAGATCTTGGTGTCATCTGCAAACAGACAAGCCTTACCCTCTAGTCCATCTGCAAGGTCACTAATGAAGATATTGAAGAGGACTGGCCCCAGGACTGATCCCTGAGGTACCCACTTGTGACTTGCATCTCTTCTGACTGTATACCATTTACCACCACTCTCTGTTTTCTGCCCGTCAACCAGTTTGCCACCCAGTTGACCAACTTCTGACCTACCCCGAGCCTACCCAGCTTATTTATCAATCTTCTATGTAGAACAGTGTCAAAAGCTTTGCTGAAGTCAAGGTAGGCGACATCAACTGCTCCCCCTTGGTCCACTACTCTGGTTACCCAGTCAAAGAAATCTATGAGATTAGTTTGACCGGACCTTCCTTTTGTAAATCCATGCTGTCTTGGATCCTGTGCCCCTATGGATTCCAGGTGTTGCACTATCCTTTCCTTAAGGAGTGCCTCCATAATTTTGCCCACTACTGAGGTAAGACTGACTGGTCTGTAGTTCCCTGCCTCCACCCTGCTACCACTCTTGTGGAGCAGGATCACATGAGCCCTTTTCCAGTCTTCTGGGACCTCTCCTGTGCTCAGAGACTCACTAAACAGTTCTGCTAATGGCTCTGCTAGTTCCACCCTTAGCTTCTTAAGTACCCTGGGATGTATGCCATCAGGTCCCATTGCCTTATCCACCTGAGCTTAGCTAGCTCTTGTAGGACCTTTCTTTTGTAAAGGGAGTAGTGCTCACCTCCCTCCCCCCTGTTTCCATGGTACTGAGCTGTGGGCCCTGCCGTACCTTCTCTTCAGTAAATACTGAGCAAAAGCATCTATTTAGGATAGATGATTTTACAGGGTCCTCCTCCTCACATGCCCCCTTTTCTCCATTGAACTGAGCAATACCCCCTCTAGACTTTCTGCTTTCACTAATGTATCTATAGAAAGTCTTGTCACCTTCTTTTACTGTTCATGCTAGTGTTTCCTCAGTTTGGGACTTTGCCTGCCTTACTGCCTTCCCTTAGGGCAGTTTGGTATGCTTCCCTATCTTCATCTCGCTGTGTTCCCTTATATTTCCTGAAGGCCAGCCTTTTGGCTCTGACCTTTTCTGCTACCGTATTTGAGAACCAAAGTGGTTTCCTTCTTCTTTTGCACTTCCTTTTCTGTCTAACACAATGGGATGTTGCTTCAAGTATTGCATCCCTAATGCTTGCCCACTTTGCCTGTACCCCCCTCACCTGTGTTTCTTTTTGCCAGGGCTAGCCTAACTCTGTTGGCCATCTCATCAAAGTCAGCTCCTCTGAAGTCCCATATTTTTGCCTTGGAATGGGATGATTTTGTTCTAGTGACCAAACTGATCCATACCATGTGATGGTCACTGGCCCCCAGGTGACCTTCTACCTGGAGATCCGTGATCCCTTCCCTGTTAGTCAGTACTAGATCTGGGATAGCCCTGCCTCTTGTGGGTTGTTGTACCAGTTGTTTGAGGCCCTCCCCCTGCAGGGGAATCCACCATGTGTCTAGTTCTGGCAGATGTTCCTGCTGGTATTGACCAATCTGTATCCGGCGTGTTGAAGTCTCCCATTATCAGAACCTCCCCTTTAGCTGTCATGTTTTGTATATCTTCTAACAGTAATGTGTCTATGTCCTCCCCATGGTCTGGGGGCCTGTAGACAACCCTGGTTCTTATGGCTGTCCCATTTCCTGTTTCCAGGGTGACCCACAGTTCTTCTGGCTCCTTATGTGTATTCTGAATTTCTGTAGCTTTGATATTTTCATTGACATATGGGGTCACTCCGCCCCCCCCCCCTTTGCACCTTGGTCTCTTCTGAACAATACATAGCCAGGTACTGAAGTCTCCCAAGTGTGGTTACTGGTACACCATGTCTCACTAATTGCTACTATGTCCAGTTTAGCCTCTGATATTATTGCCTGAAGGTCTGGGATCTTATTTCCCAGGCTGTGAGCATTTGTGTACATGATTTTCCATTGGCCAGATTTCGGTGTGTTAGTTGTTGGGTGTGGTTTGGCATTTCCCCTGTGTGTCGTATGGGGGAGATGGACCTTTTTTCTTACCTGGTGATGCAAATGAACTGCAAACATGCTGAATTCCTGTTTGACCACTAGCTGAGGGGGGAAGGGTGTTCTTCCCATTCGACGTATGGGGTGCTGCACACTCTCCCCATTTGCTAGTTTAAATATTCTGCAAAGACGTCAAACTTCTGCCTCAATGCACTGACTCCCTCCTTAGTCAGATGCAGTCCATCAAATTTAAAGAACTTTCGCTTCCAGAATTGTTGCCAGTTCTCTACAAATCTGTGTCCTTTTTCCTGGCACCAGCCCTTGAGCCACATGTTTAGCTCCCCTGTCTCCCCTTCTCTGACCTTCCGTCCATCTGCCCCCCTTTCCCAGACTGGCAGGATCTCAGAGAAGGAGATGCTGAATGAAATGGATGATAGTTTGTCACCCAGCCTGGTCAGGTGTTCCTTGGTCTCCACAACTGACCAGCTGGCGAGATCATTAGTCCCTATGTGTACCAGGACATCAATGTTTTCTCCTGCTTTGTGAACAATTTTAGCAATGCGGTCAGTGTCTCTCTACGCTGATGTACCTGGGAGACATCTGACCATTACCCCTGGCTGGAGATGGATATCAGCTCCCCGAATCATGGAGTCTCCTATGATCAGAAGTTTTTTGGATTTCCTTTTTGCTTTTTTTGTTTTGGTTCCTGATTTGGGTGAGTTTTGTTGTGCTAGCTCCTGTGCTGCAGTGTCCTGCTCTACAGTGTCCTCTGCCCCTTTGTTTGATTTCAGAGATAGAGGCAGATACCTGTTTGTAGTGTTTGTATGGTTTTTGGAGGTAATATGTTGGAGAGCAGAGAGTGATGGGGCACCCGATTTGCCCCTCCTAACCACCTGCCAACCTCCTGGACCAACTACCCTCTGCGGTCAAGGTTTTTCTGTTGGATGTTGGGAAAATGGCGGGTGGTTCTTATAATGTATTTCCTCTTGAATATGAAATTTGAGGTACACAATCTCTGCCCATGCAGCCCGGAGCTGAGCCCTAAGATGTCCAATGGCCCAGCATGTAGGACAGTGTCCTAAATCCTGTAAGACTGTCCTTTGAAAATTGTTCCACAGTACCTGCAGTTAATGATATCCATCCCTGATAAGTTGCTGGGTTTATAACCAAGTCAGAGTAATTAGAAGGAAGAAAATGCAAGTAATGGTTTGATTTTGTGTTTTGTTTTTGTGTAACTTGTTATAACAAGTTAAATTACTAGTGCCCCTGTAAATGAGCTCACCTTGTGGATGCCCCACTGGTCCGCCCCTTCCTGCTCTGCCACAGGAAATGTCACAACTGTGGTACCCTATAAAAGGAGTGTAGTATGGGGTGGTTGGGGATGGGGGTGGGTGGCTGGGCCTTCCCCTGCTGAAAAAGAACAACCACGGACGAAAGAACAAGGAGGTAAGAGCAGAAACAATCAGTCAACAACAAATGCAGTAACCCTGAAAGCTTATCCTAACATTAGATAAAACTGTAAAACCTGTAAAGCACCACCTGTAATAATTTCAGAGAAGATATACCCTGTAAGAAACACTTTGCTACAGAAGAAAATAAAGCAGTAACAGAAGATATACCTTGCAAAAGACAATTTGAATCAGAAGATTACAACAGTAATCTGTTAGCACACACCTGTAGGCACACCTTGTAATAATGCAGAAGAAGTTATACCAGCAACAACAATTTGAATCAGAGAAAAATAAAGCAATGAAATGTTAGCAACAAACAGTAGCAATCCCTGTGAGTACAAAATACAAATAACAACACACAGTAAATCTGCTTAGCCAAAAGAAGTCTTAATCCTTTTCCCTTGCTCTGGTAAGGTTCTCTACTCTGCCTTTCAAGCAGTCTTAGAAGGAAAGAGCTCAGGTGAAGCTAGGTGCCTTGGCCAGCAAACCAAGTCCCAGCCAACATGTAGCACAACAGGTAAATGGCCGTGTGGGGAAACCTAGGGGCCACAGGGATAGAGAGGGTGTCTAACTGTATAGATTCTAGGGATGGGCTACCCATCAGGTAGCTGGATCAAGTAGGTCAGGTATCAAGTGATTTTCTGATGGGTATGGTAGTTTGGGTAATTTACTACCTACCCGACATAACAGTGTACTTTTCAGGTTGAGTACTTTTGACATGGATAACAGGTAATTTATTTTCAAACTGGCATTACATGCAGCCTGTTGGGCCCTGGGACTCTTCTGATGTTGTAAACAGGCATGAAAGAGCAGTCCGTGGGGTCCTTAAAGCAGGTAGGACCACATGACACTGGGATGACAATCTGATTGGTCAGTACTGGTGTCTGTGCTCTGTGTCTGCTGTAAGGTTGCAGATAACTATGGAGTGGGAGAAGGAGAGGCAGGAATCGGCACTCTCTCTTTATTGCTGGTGAAGGAAATAAAAAATAACCTAACATATAAAAAGAAAACCAAAATATTTAGTATACGGAGGAGCAGGGGATTGGAGACTGAAGGAGGAACTGGGGTATCATCCAGTGTGGTGCTCAGGAGAGAAGGAGAAAGGGAGGAAGACACTCATCATGCAGCAGCTGCTTTCTCATAGTGAAAGCCATTTAGGCTTTATTACACACTCTGTTAGGTACCCCTAGCCCTGCCTGTGACATAGTTAGTACTCTGTGTCTCTGTGCAGTATAGTGACAGCCATTTAGGCTGTATTACACACTGTCTGTTAAATGCCAAGAGCACTGTTTGTGACATAGCTTCTCTGTGTCTCTCTGCAGTATAGTGAAAAACATTTAGGCTGTATTACAAATACACACTGTCTGTTATTAGGTGCCCCAAGCCCTGTCTGTGACATAGCTACTCTGTGTCTTTCTGTTTTATAGTGAAGGCCATTTAGGCTGTTACACACTGTCTGTTTTTAGGTTCCCTGAGCCCTGCTATGACACAGCTACTCAGTGTCTCTGTTTAGCACATGAAAGACATTTAGGCTGTTATTACACACTGTCTGTTAGGCACTCTAAGCCCTGTCTGTGACATAGTTACTCTGTGTCTCTCTGCAGTATAGTGAAAGCCATGAAGGCTGTATTACATGGTCTGTTTGGTGCCCAGTACCCTGTAGGTGTGACATTAGCTACACGGTGTGTGTGGGTCTCTCTGCTGCATGGTAAAAGCCATATAGCCTGTACTGCCAGAAATGGCAGCATAAGGTTTTCTCCAGGTCCCTTGACAGTTCACAAAATAGTGGCAGGCACTGTAGTACAAAGCACAAAAGGTAACTCTTTAGTGTGGAAAGTATTTTATATTGACCATGCAGACAACTCTCAAGCTGTATGTCAGTCATGGTGGCAAAGCAGAACATTTTGGAACATCAGTAATGATATGACATGCAAAGGCAAAACACCCAATTGAATGGGGCAGGACAAGGGACTGTGTGGTTGATATGGGCAGTAGTTGAGGTGGTGGTGGTAACCATAGTGACAATGAAATGGAAGCAGTAACTAACACTGAATTACTTGATGTGTCCTTGCAGTCTTCCCAGACAAACATAGACTGTTTTCTTCTGACACCATCAAGTATTGCAAAATCCCAAAGTAGTACTCCACATGAAAAAGGCATGAGAAATACAATACCCAAAAAATTAAAAACATCTCATCATTCTTGTCAACTAACATTAAAAGAAAGTGTTGTGAGGACATCAAAATTTACCTGCAAGCATGCAACATGCCAGCTGTTAAATAGAGCCATTGCAGAGCTGTTGGTCGACTGTCATCTCCCTTTTGCTTTTGTTGCCAAAAAGGTTTCCTCAAGTTCATGAACCAGACTGAACCATGGTACACTGTTATCTGTTGAACATATTACTCAAAAATGCTGTTCTACAGTTGTATGACTTGGGGTGTAGTGCAGTCACTAAGTAGTTAAAACTCTGTGAGGTGGGAGTCATGTGATGTATCCATCTGAGTAGCAGCATCTCTGCTCAGCTCCTGCTGCCTCCTTGATTTAAATCTGCTAAAAACTGATATTTTGGTAAATAAACCTAATTTTACTGCTGATAGTTATTATTTTCTATGGTCCCAGTCCAGCAGTGTTAAAATTTGTTTTGTTTAAGCCATCAAAATAGAGCTTGAAGGGCCCGGTGGTGCTGAGGGCTGAGGCGCTGGACGCCTTACCTCGTACCACGCCGGTGACCCGGGTTCGGGAATGGGCATGGGCCATCAGGGTTGGCCTGGGAGGAGAAGGATTGAGCGCTCAACAGCCGCTTTCCTTCTCCAGGGGGGTTACATGAATACTTCTGCTGCAATACCATCACCTAGGGGAGCCTGGGTGGAAGGTGCAGTAGGAAGGAGTAGCAGCACAGGGATAGGGCAGATGTCAGCAGAGGGGCGGAGCAGAAGGCATGTCTCAGCGTGCCTCCATGTTCATTGCCCTCATTGCACGCCGGCATCGAGAACGAACAGGGAAAATCACCCTCATCTCTCCTAGGTGATGGATCCTCGCTGTGTCCTCAAGCTCATTGGGCAGACTCCACTGTACCGGTCCACGTCGTAGCAAGCATGGTTCGGAGGAGGTAAGGGGGGAGTGCCTCCTCACCCTAGCTGGGGGTTATCCGGGCACCTAGGTTAGTGGACCGTGTACTCTAGGAGCAGACCCGGATGAGGGGAGGTTGCACAGGTTGAGGTAGTCTGAGAGAGTGGAGAGAGGAGGGCAGGAGGAGATACATACAAGGTTAAAAAAAAAATAGAGCTTGAAATGCGTCAAGTTCCTCCAAAACATATACCACCACCTTCCCCGGACAAGACGACTGAGCATTCCAAGGCCTAGGGGGCATCAGCCGGGCACTCAACTACCAGGGTAACAACCCACTGATGGAAAAGCATTTCCTCATCGAATTTAACCCCTTAAGAAATACCTTCAAAAACTTACCTAAGAGCTGAAATCTCTCCAGCTTGATCTTGGGGAGCTTGGACACCAGGTGAGTGATGTAGGGGCATGCACCTTCTCTCTGGAGCAATGAAGAGATAAATCAGAACAAGATACAATCTTCGTTAAGCAAAAGCTGGTACAGATGGAGAACAAAGTAGAGGATCTTGGGGGAAGGAACCAACGATACAACATCCTAATTTTTGTCCTCCCCAAGCCTGTTGAAGGATCGTCACCTGTTGCTTTTGCCTAGAAATGAATGGGAAAACTTGCTGGCCCATCACCTCATGGTTCCACCTATATCACTGAATGGGCTCACTGCTCCCTGTAGCCGATACACACTGAAGGATCACCCCCCCGAGATCTTTTAACTTGAAGTTCTTGAACTACCTCGACAAGCAGCATGTCCTTCACTAGGTCTGTGAATTAAAAGATGTATCCTGGGAGGGGGAGAAATTAAGAATTGTACAGGATCTCCCTACTTCAATTCGGCAAAAGTGGGCCTCTTATCACCCGATTATCACAAAATTAATTGCAACCAGGATTTGTTTTAAAGTCTTGTACCCAACTCACCTGCAAGTTTTAATTCTGGATGTATGGAGATCTTATGACTCAGCTGATAAAGCCACTTCAGGCTTGAAAGAGCATCTACCTAACCTCTTTAAGGATCATTAACAGAAATGAAGCTGAGGTATTGTCTTTTACAATAAGAAGTACGCTGTTGGCTGGATTTAGCCCTTGTTTTAATGTCTACTTTGAATGAAAATCCTGCATCCAATTAGGATCTCCCTTTGTTTAAGACTCATTTTATGTCTGATTGATCAACTCTTTAACCTTCCTATTCTTGTTTTTTGTGCTTGTGAGGAGCCAAGAATTTGCAACTGACTTACTGGGTCAGGAAGGCATTTTTCTTAATATGATTCACTCTGGAACTTTACGGATTGCTGTGGCGCCTGGCTCCAGCATTGATCTAGCTGTTTCTTTGGAGCCCCAGTATTAATTTTTTAAAGTTCTTTAGCCCTTACAGATGATCAGACTGGGCTATGCTATTAGTTGTAATGCATATTAATTTGAGTGATCGCTTTCATAGATGGAGATTTTCTTTTGCTCCTGAATAGAGGTGGACAAAGTGCCTCCACTGCGCTACGTGGAGTACTTTGCATATTATCCTCAAATCCATGTAGTGTTCCACAACACAAAGCGAATTATTCCACCTATGTATTTGAACATGAAGTGCATTGATTTCAATGGACTCTGTGTTACTTCGCCTTGTATTACAGCCTTCCCCTTAATTTTAACTTGAAGTGCCATTGATTTTAATGGACTTCACTTTCCTTCACCTGTTTATTGCTATTTGAGGTGAATTGTGCATTATTTCATGGCATGGCAGGTCACATGGGCTCTATATTGTCTTGCACACCCTCAGTTCTGCGTAGTGTGTGTAGTGGAAAGCTGGAGACATTTTGCTCTCAGAGCGCTGAGATTCAAACCATCGAAAAAGCTTTAAAAAAATCACTTTTGAACCAATTATTTTGTTCCAAATTTTGTATATCGACTATGGGAAATGCTTCTGTGTTTAGATTATCGAGTGTTGATTGTTGTTCTGCGCATTTTGAATGTTAATTTAGAATATCCAGCCTGTGTACTGACAGACACTGCTGAAGTGTGCTTTGAGGGAGGGGCATATCTGTGGTGGAGTGAGATTCACATGAGAAAGGCAGTCTTTCTAACTTTTTTTTACTAGTAGTGTGTGTTAGTATTTGTGTGTTTTTGTACACACAGTACTACTTGAAGTAATTTTTTATAATTATTTTCTGTTTGTTGTGGTGCAGTGCATATTTTCATTCTGTTTAAAAGATTTGTTTATATAGTGTACTGCACTGTTAAATTTTCTGTGCATTACCTGTAGTGTGTCAGTGTTTGTGAGTGCCACCAAATCAAACACAATTTATTGTGCCATACAGTAATCGCTGCACTTTGAATCGGTTATCCATTAGCAGTATTTTTTACTGTTTCCTTCTGTCTAGCTAGTGGACTGCTATTGCAGTGCCCCCCACCCCACCCCACAAAAGGTATAATTTATTTTTCCAGTTTTGGATTTGTGTGACCACTGATTAAGGTATTTTTGTGCCTGTGCGGCTGCATCTCTTTGTAGTGTGCAATCTGCGTCTGCGTTTGCATCTGTTAAGTGCCCAATCTGCATCCATAAGCCACAGCGCTTGTTTTTTGGCTTCCCATCCACCCCAAATTTCAGAAATCTCAATTTGTTGTTAATTTTCTGTGTTATCCCAAAAAATGCCTGCAAAGAGATGTGTATGCGAAGATGCTTCTGGCCATGGCACTGCTGCCAGTAGCAAGCGTGGCTGTGGGCATGGTAGTATGCAGCAGAAGTGCATAGTAGATGCCAGTAAAGGGATTTCTCTATGTTTTTCATAGCACAATCAGTAACTTCAATCATGGTTGGAGATGCTGTCGTCCCCACTGGTGGTAGTGAAGTTGCTAATAGCATGAATTTTTCCCCAATTTTAACCCATGATAACAAGTTAACCAGTTTCCCAAATATTGTTGAGTCTAAAGCTTAATATGTATACATTTAAGGAAAGGGGGTGGGGCATGATAGAAACTATCAAGTACCGAAAGGGAATTAACAACTTACAAGACAGTAGCATCTTTCAGAAAAAGAGATGTGCATGAACAAGGGGCAAAATTTGAAGATGGGGGGATGGATTAGGGGCAACATCAGGAACTACTTTTTCATGGAGATGGTGGTGGGTGCAAGGACAAACAAAAACTAATGATCAATGTTATGGTGTGAGAGCAGCTGCTGAAGCATGCCCATAATTTGGAGTTGGTGCACCTCCATGCACTCCAACCACTGCTCCACATTGTCAATCCAGTGGTTCACATCATCCAACTCATTCCACATCAGGCCTAAATCAGCATGTATGGCAGATATTCATGCAGGGTTGCCACCATCACCTGCAGGTTGTGAAGCAGCCGCTTGCTCCATGGCTCACACAAGCTTGACACCACATGCAGGTGGAGGCCATGCTGCCACCTGTTGCCCAGCATGGCCAGCAGGCACATTGCTTCCTTGTTCGCCAAGTTTGGCCTGCCAATCTGCATGGTGGTGGTTGTATAGGTGGGTGTGCTGATCACCTGTGCCCAGATGACATCATTTGGGGACACAGTGCACCACCTCACCACACAGATTGCACTTCACTACACTGGTGTCCGCAGGCAGTGTAGTGAAGAACTCCCACACTAATGAGCTGTAGGGAGGACTGGGCACAGGCAGGGTGGGGCCCAAGATGTTGTTGCTGGCTGCTTTTGGTGCTCAATTGAGGCCAGGGCTGGTGAAACCTGCTGCTGCAGCTGCGACTGCTGCAGCTCGTCCCTCACTTCCTGCTATGAGCTGCTGATGCAGGGGCAATGGCAGGTGGTGGCACTGGTGGAGAGGTGCTGGTAGGTGCCACCAGAGGTGGTGCTTCCATGGCACCACTACCTCCTGCTTCAGGGAGCGGACCACTAGCCTGAAAGGTGCTCTGTTTCAGATGCAGGGATTATATTTTTTGCTCTCTGTCTCCTCTCAAAGCAAGGTTTATACTTTTTGCTATCTCTCTGTTTCCTCTCAAACACAGCTCTTTCTCCCACGCTAGGTAAGGCGAAAGTGAAAGTCTTGCACTCTCTTGCATGATTAACTTCCTGCCTGAAAAGCATGTGACCTGCAGACTGTGAGCCATGTGATCTGTGGGCTGTAACAATGCTCACTCACTCCGCCTTTAAAAGAAAATGAAGTGAAGTAACTTGGAGTCATCATAACGTGAAGTTATTGTGATGTGACAAAGTACTGCATTTTAATGGGTATTTAACGTAGCTATATGTCGAGGCAGAGTGGGCAACATTGCCTCTACTATGCTAGTGAAGTTAACCTTCGCTGCATCTCTACTCCTGAAAGTGTTTCAACTTTGAATGATGCTAATTCTTGTGTGATTTAAGATTTTGCATTGATATTGGACTTTGCCTCACAATTACTTTGCGAGTGGAAGGCTTGTCCTACAGTACAGCTTCTCCCTGCTTAGTTCTTCAGCCTGTGGCAATTTATAGTTTAAGATTGACCCTGCCACACAGACTACCTGCTTTCAACTGGTGGAGTTCAAGTCTGGGTTTGGCATTTGTTTTCACAACATTTAGTGAACCGGACCTTCAGTTCTGTTTGTGCTTTCCGCAGTCTACCCTCTAGCTAAAATACCAGTGTTCCTGTAATTGGTTGAATGACGGGGGTCTGCTGGAAGATCTTACATCTTTGAACTCATTCTATTTAACTGTTATAAGGGCTGAAAGCTGCTTTTTTCTCTTGTTACATGTTGTAGTACTATTGAAATTATTGTCTGATTATTGTTGCCCCACTATCAGATGAAAACTACCTGGTCCGTCTTTCTAAGCAGATTTTTGCATTTTTATTTGGGCTCACTAGTATATTTTGTTTACCAAAGGTTTAAGAGTTTCCTTAACACACTCTAATTGATGTTTTTTGCAGATCTGTTAATTGAATGTAATCCTCAGTTCTAGGGGGAGGAGGGAGGGGGTTCAGAAGGTAAAAGCTACACAGTTTCGGGGTCATCATGCACTGGATGTCATGTGTGGGGGGGGGATTGTATGGCCTTGCCTTGAGGGGGATTGTCATGAGAGTTTGCCTGATGATGTATTCTATATACCTGTATCTTTGTTGGTTTGGGGAGGTTTCAATTCAAGTATATGTGTATGAGGTTCGTATGCAGATAGGTTGGATTTTTCTAACCCCCCTTGGTACAGATATGTTAATTCCTATGATAGTACATTGGGATTTTGGGAAGTTAGCTATAATTGCTTTTTGGGGGTTTCAGGGGCATAGTGGTGGGAGGGGGGTGATGGTGTGATGAGAATGTGAGCTAAGAGATCAGATGGGGGCATTGGACACTACAGGATATATGGAGAAAGGGGAGAGTATTACATAATTGACCTTGGAGGTGGGTTTTGGGGGAAGGATGGTACCGGAGGAATATATTTATAGCTTATGGGTCCAAGAGGTTTGACAGATGTGGTAAATTATTCTTTGACTATAATTACTGTATGAGAAAGAACTGGAAGGGGGAAGGATCAGTTGTGTTCCAGGATGGTAGCTGCTGCTGTTTTCACAGGGTTCTTGTGGATTTTACTTGGTAGGTTAGTTCTTTTCTTTCTTGCTTCTAAGGGGCTAGCAGGGTATTGTTCTGGGGGATCCTGGATGTTTGTAAACTGATTTAGTGGCTGTAAGTGGGGCTCTTTTTGTGGATGTTTCACTTTGTAACAGGCTGCGCTGGTGAGGCCTATTTCTTCTGATTTAAAACCTGTTTGGTGGGATTTGCTTGGGCCTGGTTCTTTAGCTGCAGGGCTTGGAGGGGAGACACAGGGCTGATACACTCTCTCTTGTCAGGTGTCTGCCCAAGACCCACCCCTCCCCCTCCCTCCCCAGAAGTCTGCAAATTTATAGGGGAAGACCTGCCCTGCAATTGGAGGAAAAGGCTGCTGGTGCAGCTCATGTAGTTCTAGCCACTGGGGTTGAATTTAAAGGCCGGGAGAGAGGAGCTTAGGGAGTTGTTTATTTTTCCTTACATGTTTAATGTGTTGTACTGCACCTAGTAACAGAGTTACTGGTGTACAGTGGGACTGTCTCTAGGATTAGTGGGTGACCTGATTAGCAGTAGGGTATCTTGGAATAGGGGGAACCTGGTGGCTCACCCAAGGAAACCTATTTGAAAGGGGCTGGAACCACACATCATTAGGGCCGCATCTTGGGAGGGTGGTGGGTGCACAGGTGTGGAGCAGCCCGATACTGGACTGGGCTTGGAAGTTTGGTGGTTGCCCAGTGTGCTACCAGCTAGCACAGCTTAGGAGGAGGTTAGGGGATGAGGGAGAAAGCTGGGGGAAGGGGGGTGTGGGGTTGGGGAAGGGCTGGAAATCTCCCACAGGGTTGCACCAAGCACTGGGGGTGGGGTATAGGAAAGAAGTGCAGGAGAATACTTAGGGTCACATAGGGACCCTGGCAGAGGGGGCCCAAAAGGACACTACCAAGGAAGCAGGCAGGTAACTGGGGACCCTCACAAAGGGGGGATGGAGGGACAACATTCTCAGGGAAGTAGGCGGATAGCCAGTGCTGGACAGAAGGAAGCAAGGCAGGGAGGTGGATCAGACCTTATACTTAGTAACCGCTTCAATTCTCTTCTTCTGCTCAAGGATGAGGGGGATGTAGCCACGACAGAGGTGGTCAGAGACGGAAGGGTGGGAGTGGGGGGCAGGAGGCAGGGGCCAGATAGCAGGAAGAACAGGGGACCTGGAATGCAGGAGAATGGGGGTAGCAGTGAATCGGAGCAGGAGGGGCCAGGGGAAGAGGGAGGAAAGCGCAAGGAGAAGGACCAGTTGGGAGGAAAGGTAAAGAAGGACCAGAAGTACAAGGAGGATTCAGTAAAGAGAGCTGAGGGGGTAGGCCAGGGGAGCACAACGAGCAAGGAGGAACTAAATGGAGACAGGAAGGAAGGGAGGATGAGCCAGGCTAGTTTAGCAGATGGGGGAGAAGGACCAGTTGTGAGCAGTGAGGGGGGAATTAACAAGGTACAGAAGGATACTCAGGAGGAGGAGAGGCATAGGATTGGAGGGGAGGGAGTGGCCATGGTAAATAAGGAGCGGGTGGCATGTGGCACACAGATAGGGGGAGGAACAAGGAGCCAGCTGGGTGGAAGGGCCGGTGAAAGGATGAGGGACATGGAAGGGGGAATGGAGGAAAAGGAGTGGTCAGAGTGCTCTGCTGGGGGATTCTATGATCAGGGGTATCAAATAGGATAGGGAGGAGAAGCCTGGCCAGTTAGAACAAGATGCTTCCTGGACTAATGGTGCACAGGGCTAAGCACGAGGTATATCAGCTGGCAAGGACTGTGGGGTTCCCCAGACATACTGGTCCACCTGGGCACAAATGACATTGAGGGAAATAGCGAGCTAGAGATACAGGCAAGATTCAGGAGCTCGCAGGGTCTGTCATGACATAGGATGCACAGTTTTCCTCTAGAAATCCTGCCAGGCCAAGGGCTAGTGGGGAACACAAAAGAAAAATTAGGAGATAAACCAGTGGCTCAGGGAGTGTGTGAGGCCAGAGGGGGTTGATGGGGATTGGGGAGACCTGGGAGGACATGAGCTGTATGCTGAGAGATAGACTACGTCTCAATTTGGAGGAGGGAATCCTTAGTTGAAAATAGAGGAGTTCATTGGTGAAAAGTGGGGTTTAAACCTTGTGAAGGGGGTGGATGGGAGAAAGGCAGTCAAGGGGATGCCGATAAAGGAGGGACTCTGTCTCCACCCCCCTGGGGACCAGGAGGATTGCAGGAAAAGACCAACTGGCAAAGTGCAGACCAGGAGAAAACAGAATCCCCAAGGGAACACGAGCAGGGGAAATGGAACTATAGGGAAAGGGTGGAAGGTAGTCCTGCTAAATGCCAGGAGCTTGGGCAATAAAATGCTTGAGCTCCAGGCGATGTTAACTGAGGGAGCAGTGGATGTGGCAGCAGTCACTGAGACTTGGGCCACTACAAGACATGACTGGGACCTGAACCTGGAGGGTTACACTATGTTCAGGAAGGACAGGGGGAGGGAAGGGGAGGAGGGGTAGCAATGATAGTAAAAACTGCATTGGCATAGGGGGAGTAGAGGAGGCGGAGGGAACCGTGGAGGCGATTTGGGTCACCTTGATAACAAGGGGGGGCAGGAGAGTAAAAATAGGAGTGGTGTATAGACCCCCTGCCCTGGAGGAGGAGCTGGAGGACAGTCTGGTGGCAGATGTTAGGAGACACTGCAGACTGGGCAGAGGAAAGGTGGTGGTGTTAGGGGACTTAAACATGCCAGGAACAGACTCGGAGATTATGACATCCTCTGTGACGAGGAACAGAGGTTGTTGGATGTCTTTCAAGATGCGCTCCTAACTTAGCAGGTGAGGAACCGACCAGGGAGGCATGGGTACTGGATGTGGTCCGGCAGACAGTGACCAGATTGGGGCCTGGAGGTAAGGGACGATTGACGGGAGTGACCATGCCACGGTCTGGTTCTGCCTGGACCTAGGAGGGTAGAAGGCTGCACAAAGACGGAAGTAACCGACTTCAGGGGGTGGATTTTAAGGAAATGGGAAGGATCCTAAGGAGCATTTAGATGGGATTGGGTCAGACATGGACACTGATAGTAGGTGGAAATCATCAGGAGAGGTGCAGGATGCTACCAGCACCTGTGCAAGAGTAAGATTAAAATGCGGTGAGGTCCAAAACTGTTGGTGGACCAGTGAGGTCCAGGAGGTGGTGCGGGAAGAAAGCAGCCTATAAGAAATTCAAGTGTCAAGGAGGAAAGGGATCGAGGGGAGTATGAGCTGATGGCTAGAAGGGCCACTAGAGTGGTGAGGGTGGCTAAGGCAAGGAAGGAGCAGAACCTGGCCAGGAAATTAGGAGAGGAAAAGGGTTCTTAGATACATTGGGGAAAGACGGTGAAGGGCAGATTAGCAGAATTAAATCAGGGAAGAGATGGGCACAAGACCCAGAGGAGCAGGCTGAGGTACTAAATGAGTACTTCACCTCCAGTTTCACCAGGGAAAATGGGGATGCTGCATCATACATGGGAGGAGACAGAGATAATGAGGAAGGGGGCCTTCAATCGGCAGGTCTGGGGAGGGGGGCATCACTGGCAGGTGGGGAGGGCTAAGCAGGAGAAGAGGTACTGGAAGTGGAATCACACGGAGAGAGAGTGAGGAAGCCCTCAGCTCCCTTAAGATCTAAGAAAGCACCGGGCCGATAAATTACATCCTAGAGTGCTGAAGGAACTTGCAGATGTCCTGGCTAAACCCCTGGCAGAGCTTTTCACCATCTCTGAGGACAGGGTGGTGCCCCAAGACTGGAAGGTGGCGATGTAGTGCCTATCCACAAGGGGGATCAAGGGAGGTGGCAGGGAACTACAGGCCTGTCAGCCTGACATCAGTGGTGGGCAAGGTGATGGAGGCATTGTCAATGAGAGGCTAGGGGGACCTGGATAAGTCAGGGTGCCTGGACGATAGACAGCATGGATTCATCCCAGGAAAATCGTGTCAGACAAACCTGGTGGAGTTCTATGACTGGGTGACAAGTGCCTTGGACCTGGGTAGACCAGTGGATGTCCTCTTTCTAGACTTCAGCAAGGCATTTGACTCTGTTCCTCACGTGGGCCTGTTGGATAAACTAGGAGAAATGGGGGTGGGAAACCAGATGATTTGATGGATAGGCAATTGGCTCCAGGACTGGACCCAGAGGGTCGTAGTTGGTGGGATAGTCTCTTCCCCAAGGAGGGTCATTAGTGGGGTCCCACAGGGATCAGTCCTTGGGCCCCTTCTGTTCAACTCCTACGTATCTGACATAAGGACAGGAATCAGAAGTGAGATGAGTCTCTTTGCAGATGACTCAAACTGGGGCGGTGGTGGATGGGGAGGAGGAGGGTGGCCCTGCAGGGGGACCTGGAGGCTCTGGAAAGATGGTTCTAGAAAGTGGAAGCTGAGGTTTAATGCAGGGAAATGCAAGGTACTCCACCTGGGGCAAGAAACCCAGGCCAAGTGTACACCTGGGGAATATCACAAGTCTCAATGGCTGAGAGGGACCTGGGGTGGTGGTGGATGTCAAGATGAACAACTCTGAGACTTGTAGGAGGGCAGCAGCTAAGGCCAACAGGATGCTGGGATGCATGCTAGGGGATCACCTCCAGAAGGGAGGTAGTGATACTCCTCTGTATAACTGCTGGTGAGGCCTCACCTGGAGTACTCGCGCAGTTTTGGAGGCTGCACTTAAAGAGGGACATTAACCTCCTGGAGAGAGTCCAGAGGAGGGCAACCAAAATGATTTGGGGCTTGGGGACAGGACCATGAGGAGAGGCTCAAGAGCCAAATATGTACACTTTGAAGAGAGAAGGACCGGGGACATGATAGAGGTCTTCAGGTACATGAAGAGGGTAAATAGGGAGGAACAGTGAGGGTGCTTGAAGGAAGGAGGAGGGGCCACTAGAGGCATGGGTGGAAGCTGGAGGAAGATTCAGGGAGAAAGGAGGAGGTGCTACTCACTGAGAGGGTGGTAGAGCCATGGAATGACTACCTAGGGGCTGGTGGAGGCAGAGACAGTGGAGGGGTTCAAGAGGGGTGGGACAGGTACATGGGAAGGGTTCAGGAAGCAAAATCCAATGCAGCAAGAATATCCGGAACTGGGAAGGGAGAAGCCACAGAAGGCGAGGGGGACAGCAAGGTCAGCACCCAGGGTTGGGGCTGACCAAACGAGCAGACATGAAAGACCATTAGGCCTATTCTGCTGGCATTTTAGTATGTTAGTATGTTAGAATTGATTTTGTTAAATAAATAAACATAGAATAATGCATAGGTAAGTGTGGTTTATACAGATTTTATGCACACCCTTGGTGTCTGATGCCTCATAAACCCCTAGGGTGAAGCCCTCAGGGTTTATATGGGCATCACACACCGAGGGTATGCACAAAATCCCCATTAAAACACATTTACCCATATTTTATTTTTTATATTTACTGGTTCTGACTTAATTAAGTTTAAAAAATTGCTTCGTGAGGTACTGTGGAGCCACCGAGAAGCTTGTACCTTCCGTTGACTGTGTGAAAAAACTAGTGCTACTGGGCGTGTGGCATGAGGACAGCTTCTTTGGCAGCTTTCTAAGGTGCTGCTTTCATTTTTGTGTGCCCATGGTTTATGAATCTCCGTAAACAGCTGGGCACTCGCTGGCAGTGATTTATAACCACTAAGCAGTAAATATCTATTGTTTTTGCTCTTGGAACATCAAAGGTGCTCAATTGCCAACAATGAGAGCTAAAGTACTGTTGCATTTACATAGACTACAGGTGAATATAGGCTTTCTTCAGGAAACTCATCTTCTCCCAACCCATATTTCGCTCTTTAGATGATCCTGGGTAGGACAGGTATTCAGAGCCAGATCGGACTCTCGTAAATGAGGTGTGGCCATTCTGGTGGCAAGAAAAGTCCCTTTTCATCTGCTCCAAGAAGTGGTGGACCCCCAAGGAAGATATCTACTCCTATGGGCTCTGCTAGGGCACCTGGAGGTGGTCCTGGGGGTAATCTATGGTTCCACTGTAGACAACTCTATTTTTTTCCTAACCTATTAAATTTACTGTTACAATGTATTTCCATCCACATGCTTCTGGCTGGGGACTAGAACACCATTTTTTTGTAATGAGATGGATCGGTTGGGTAGACTCCAACAAGCTCTCACCCTAGGTGAAGTAGCTGTACGTGAGCTCAGGGATTCCTTGGGACTGGCTGACCCATGGAGAATCCTCCACCTGAAACAACGAGAATATTTATTCCACCCTGTTCCTCATGATTCATTCTCCAGGGCAGACTTCTTTTTGTTGACTGTTAAGCACCTCTCAGGCATCTCCTTATGTCATTATAGTGCTAAAGTGGTCTCAGACCACCATCTATGCCTTATTCACTTGAGTCTCTTTGCCTCCATGGAGAAGGAGAAGACCTGGAGACTGCATAATCAACTGCTAAAGTCTCCTGATTTGGTGGAGCACATTTATACATTTGTTTCTTCTTTTCTAGAAATCAAGTCTCCCTCTATGGCTAAACTGGATATTCTATGGGGGCATTCAAATGTGCTCTTCGAGGTGAGTTGATTTGGTTAGCCTCTAAATGTAAAAAGCTAACATCACAAGAAATCTCATCTCTTTTAGAACAGATTAGGACCCTGGAGAAACAACTCTCCTCTAACTCCCTTCATTCGGATTGGGAATGCCTGGAAACTCTACAGGTGCAATACAATAAGTTATTGAGTGAGAAGGCTGAGCATTTATTACTGAGGTTCAAAGCAAAATATTTCAATCAAGGGGAAAAAGCAAGCAAACTCTTGGCCTTCCATCTCATATCTCAGACCGTGAATAGAATTGACTATTCTCTAGGTACTGAATTGGGTCAGTTTCTTACTCACTGCCCCCACCCCAACCCAGAAATATTGTGCCCCATTTTCAGTCCTTCTACCAGAATCTGTAGTCCCAAACATCAAACTCTTTTTGACCTATCCAATTCAAGGCTTTTCTCTGGGGTCTTGACCTACCTTACCTAAATGAGGCACAGGTAGAATTCTTGCAAGTCCCCTTGACCTTAATAGAAATGAGCAATGCTATTAATTCCCTGTCCCCAGACAAGTCCCCGGGTCAGATGTATACACTCCTAATTTTTATAAAAAATTCAAAACTCTTTTAGCCCATCTTTTACTGGATACCTTCAATTACATTTCAACTCAGCCTTTCGCATGTTTCCTTTACAGAAGCTGTGATTGTGGTTTTGCCAAAACCTGGGAAGGACCCTTTGCTTGTTTCTAACTATAGGCCAAGATCACTTATCAGTGTTGGCCTTAAGATATTTACTAAAATACTGGCCAATAGGTGGAACCAGGTGTGGGGACACCTTATTAGCAGAGAACAAGTAGGCTTCATGCCAGGGAGGCTCTCAGCTGATCATCTTCAGAAGGTTTCACGCCTTATCTCCGCATCCAGGGAGTCCACTACTCCTGTGGTGCAGACCTCCCTGGATGTGGAGAAAGCTTTTGACAGGGTCTTGTGGGATTTTTTGTTCCATCTCTTACCTAAATATCATATCCTCCCTGTTTTCATCCAGCGGATAAAGGTACACTACACTCATCCTTCGGCAAACATACTTTGTAATGAGGTACTTTCAGAAAGTTTCCATCTACAGCAAGGCACCAGGCAGGGTTGTCCACACTCTCCTTTTTTATTTAATCTATTCCTAGAACCTTTAACTAGGAAAATTAACGTTACCCCTCAAATTCTTGGAATCCCTTTGGGCCCATATCACTATAAACTCTTGGCATCTGCGGACAATGTTTTACTACACGTTACTTTTCCTGAAGCTTCCCTACCTGCTGCCTTGGAAGTAATAACACAATTTGGCTACTTTTTGAACTACAAACTGAACCTGTCTGGAACTGAAATCATGCCCCTAAATGTGACAGTGATGAAGGTGAGTGTACAGCACTTAGGGCTAATGTGGATTAAGGATAAGCTTAAATATCCAGGCATTTATATATGTGTCTCTTACTCTAAACTGAAACAATGCAACTTGGATCTGGTGATTAATCAAATTAAAATGGATCTGGATTGATGGTCTCTCCTGCCTATCTAGATGTGAGGTCATTTAAGCACAATAAAAATGAATGTATTCCCACATATTCTTTACCTCCTTTTAATGCTCACTCCAGCCTTGCCACAATCCTGGTTCACCCAGGTACATAGTATGATCTTTAAATTCTTATGGCTGGGAAACCCACCTCAAAGAGCACTGAACAAACTGATGCAATCCAAAAATAGCGGGAGTTTGAAAGTTCCTAATTTATTTTTATATTATTTTGCTAAACATTGCTCCAGATTTTTCCAATGGCACAGGCTGGAATTCAAAGACCAATCCCTGTTTTATATCCCATATTGGCTGGAAATAGAACAATATCAATGTATAGTAGTGGGGCTGAGCATTCCAGCTTTATTGTACATTTCTCATAAGAGACTCCCCAACCCCCTGTTAGGTACCCTTATAGATATATAGATATAGGCCCATAAACAATTGTGTTCTCTCCTTAAGGTAGACCCTCAAAGAGAAGTCACTCAGCCACTGTTGGGCCACCCAAATTTCAAAATTGTGGGTCAAGTTATTGACTAAATTCTTTTGGCCTCATCAAGAAGTGAGCACTGTGGACCACCTTTTACAAAATGGCTAATTGTTTTCATTTTTGGAGGCTCAAATGAAGTTTAGATGGCATTCCTCATCATGTTTTAAATATCTGCAGTTGAATCACATGCTGGTCCAACACTTTGGAACTGGTTTATGGCACAAATCACATGGAACACAGATTTTTAATCTTGCCTTAACAGCACCCACATCCCATACCATCTATTTTTATTATAACAAACTGCATGAAGCTCTCTCTTCTAGAGAGGTTGAACCATTCTATTACTGGGATGAAAACCTTCCCTCCACAAATGACCCATATAAATGGTTTAATATCTGGATGAATACTTATAGATATGTGAAGTGGGATAGATACCATTTTATGCAGTTTCATCTTCTTCATAATATTTATTTTACTCCAGTTAAACTGCATAAAATGGCCAATCTCACATCTGATATTTGTTCCAGATGCGACAAAGACCATGAAACCTTACTACATATACTTTGGACCTGTGAGAAAGTAAAGCCCCTTTGGTATGCTATACGGCAACATCTGGATCCACTGCTAGGCCTGAACTCAGCATTTCTACCTGACATATGTTTGTTGGGGCCTTTGAGAAGGTATTAATTGGCAATCAGAGACCCCATATGGCTCTGATATCAGCCTGTTCCAAAAACAATTCTCCAGCATTGGTGTGACCAAACAGTTCCTCAATGTATAGAATGGTATAGAGAAATATTGTTTGCACAGCAAGTGGAGCAGACTATTGCTAGTCTAGCAGACCACCTTGATGGGTATAGAAAAATCTGGGAGCCACTGTACATTTTCTTAACTCTCTTATTAGCTGTTGGACTGGTCTCTTAATTCTGTTATATGTTATCTCATATGGAGCCATAGTATTATTATAATTAGTGTTTGAGATCTATATTTAATGGCCAATGGTCATATATATGTTAACTACCGTGCACCCTGTCATATTAACTGGGAAACCTGTTTTAATGCTTTGACCTTTTTGGACCAATATGCACCTCTCTGGTGTACATTCCTTTTCTTATGCTACTTCTCTGCTCTTATCATCTATACAGCAGAGAAGTTTATATTTATATTTTTCCTCCAGGTCGGGTCATGGAGGGCTGGGTGGGAGTGGGAGTAGGGATAGGGAGAGGGAGGGAGGTAGTGGGATTTTTTTTGATAATTATTACTGTTTATAAAATCTTTAGTTTTGGTATTTGGTCTTATCTTTTATTGTATGGCAATATCTGTAGATGTGTGTATTTACCGTGAACTCAATAAAGTTTACTTAATTAGAAAAAAAAAGAAACTCTGTGAGTCGAAGCAGGTTCACATAACCACAGATATATGAACCAGCAACCAAACAATTGACTACATGACTGTTACAGCTCATTGGGCAAGTTTTCAATCAGAAAGTAATAATCCCTGCTCTTCTGTAAGCAGTAGGAAGCAGGCTGTATTATGTGTCATCAGTTCTGAGGGAAAATCAAACTGCTGTGAATGTTTTAGAGGAGCTGCAAAATCAGTTCAAGAAATGGCTCACTCCATATTCTTTATCTCCAGGGTTCATAATGTCAGATAATGGCACCACCATAGTCAAAGCTGTTAGAGATGACAACTACCAAGCACATACCCAGTTTTGCACATTGTTTAAATCTTCTCATCCATAGTTTCTTAAACGGAAACAGAAATGCTGAACACCTGTAAGGGCTTGCTAGGAAAATATGTGGGCATTCCAGCCACTCTGTGAAAGCAAACAAATTCCTGAAGGACCTGCAGAGGTCAAACTTACCATTGCATACATTAAAGCAGGAAGTTCCAGCCCACTGATATTCAACATTTTACATATTGGAAAGTATTCTTGAACAGAAAAAAGCTGTTCATGACTACAGCATGCATAATCAAATAAGTAAAGTAGACATTATGTCCATTTCCAGCGGCTGAACTCTACTTGAATCTTTGGTTGCCTCACTGAAGCCATTTGAGGCTGCCACATGTAACGTCAGTGTGGACAGCGCAACTCTGAGTCAAATTCTTCCTCAAGTCAGATTTCTTCACATTTTTCTTGAAGAAATGAAGAAAGACTTTCAATCAAAAGAAGACACCATTGCTGTTATGATGGCAGATGACTTGAGTCTCAGACTGTTGACTGATTAGGGACGAAATGCCAGGTTTAGGAATGACACAGAAGTGTTGGCTATGTTGCTAGACCCCAGCTTTAATAGGAACATTGAAGCCATCCTTTCTGCAGGAGAAGACATTAATTATTGGAAAGATCTTCTGCTAACCAAATGTGACATTGTCCTACCAACACCTTTAACTGATGTACAGCAGTCAAACCTTGTCAAACCATCTGAGTGCCCCTCTGGCACAGACAATAGCACATCTATCAATTCTTCACAATCTCCAGTGTCATCTGTAAGGTAAAGAACATCTACAGCTACTTCTTGGGCATGCTATGTTCAGGGTCAGAAAGGCAAATCACATCTGAGTCACCTGCAACAACATGGACTAGTATTCTGCAAAGAAAGTGCAGCAGGTTCATTTACCAGATGGGTAACTGTCTCACAGAGCACAATGATCCTGGATTACTTTGCAGATCATACTGTGTCCGGTCTTGAGGAAGATTCTATTATTCTATTGGAAACAAAAGGGAACAATATGGCCAGATCTAACAAATCTTGCAATAAAGTACCTCAGTTGTCCACTTTCAAGTGTATATTCGGAATGCATATTTAGTGAAGCTGGAGGAACAGTCACTGACCACAGAACACTGCTAAGTCCTGCAAATATGGAATGGCTTACATTTCTTAAAATGAATGCTGACAATTTCCAAATTGTCCCAAACACTGAATTATGCTAGTCTTATCCTGAACATGAACAACAGCCTGCAAACACTAATACTGAATATGACGATTAGGTTGTGTACAAGACAAATAAAGCTATCATCACTGTAACCATGCCAGCCACATGTGCTGGTATCATGTCAAAATGGTGATTTTATAAGGGCAACCAGTGAAGACGACGAGGGAACCACAGCACCGACACTTTTGGGTGACCAATGATTCTCCTCTTCCTGAGCAATACCCCTCCTTGGAGTTAGTTAATAAGTAAAGGGGTGTGTGGAAGGAGAAGCCCCCTCCCCCACAAGGGGAGGGCAAAGTCCCCTGCATGAAATAGTCTTTGTTACAATCCATCATGCTGCTGGAGTTGTACCCTCTTCAAGGGTCACCTTTATAAAATTGCCATTTTGACATGAAACCCATGTGCCACACTACTCTTTGTTTTATTTTGTCAGTCATCAGTTTATATTATGTAAGTTATTTTGATCGATGTCCACCATGGGTATATTTTTTGGAAACAGCAGCAGGCTCAGTTAGAGCAGCTTTGCTTCTCATACTGCACCTACCTCAGCAATACCTGCCATAGGTATAATTTTTGGAAGCAACAGCAGGCACAGTCACAGCAGCTGCACCTCTTGTACCTGCCTCAGCAATGCCCACCATGGGTATAATGTTTGGAACAGCAGCAGGTCCGCTAAGAGCTGCTGCACCCTCTCTTGCCTGCCTCAATAATGTCCACTATGGGTATAATTTTTGGAAACAGCAGCAGCCTCACTAACAGCAGCTGCACCTAACGTAACTGCCTCAGCAATGCCCACCATGGATATACTTTTTGGACATACAGTAGCAGCAGGGTCGCCAAGAGCAACTGCACCTCTTGTACCTGCCTCAGTAGTGCCTACCATGGGCATAATTTTTGGAAACAGCAGCTGTGCCTCTGTTACCTACCTTAGCAATGCCCACCAAGGGTATAATTTTTTGGAACCAGTAACAGGCTCAATCAGAGCACCTGTGCCTTCCATACCACCCTCAGAAATGCCTACCATGTGATACATTTTGGACACAGCAGCAGGCTTGCTAAATGCAGCTGTGCCTCTCATACCTACCTGAGCAGTACCCACCATGGGTTTAATTTTGGGAAAAAAACAGAAGGCCTGTTAAGAGCAACTACGCATCTCGTACCTACCTCAGTAATGCCCCCATGGGTATAATGGCTCAAGGCAAATAACAAATAGTGCAATAGTTCAAAATAAACAGTCTTTGACATATTGTTATGGTCAGGGTTGGGTAAGCAGGTAGTAGAATGGGTTGGGTAGTAACTACCCAACCCGACTACTCAGTTTTCATCTGGATATTTTTAGGGTACTTTGAGGTATCTGGGGGGTTGTCTTAAGGGTTGTGTATTTAAGTATCCATCCATTCCTAATAGATACCTGTGATGTCCAGTCCTGAGCTGTCCATTACCACTGATACAAGTATTCAGGATCCTGTTTCTCCAGCTACTGCATGCCCACAGCCAGGTGACATCCTGAAATGAGGACCTGGTGGAGGGCATTACAGCTGATGAATCATCATGGATGAGCTGGCCACCCAACACATGCACCAGGTAATGCTGCACCAGTGTCCTAAATTCAATGGTACAGCAGCAGCCCCACATATGCCTTCAATATCAGTGCTAACCAACGGATTCCTTAAGCTAGCCCAGTGTCTCTGTCCAGAATGCATGAATTTAGGTCATTTGAATGTGTCAAATTTATTGAAAATAACAGGTAGCTGAAAAACACATTAATAAGGTAAGGGCCCAGTACAGCTTGGTGTCACTCTAAAGAAGACATAAGTTATGGTCACATAAAGGTTTTCAACTAATTGATGATAACAGGTTCAGTAGTTGACTAATAATGCAATATTGGGTAGGGGCCCAGTGGAGTATGGTGTCACAGAAAAGAAGACATGGAGAAATAAATAAAAAAAATGCACTGATGGTGGCAGTGAAGATGCTTTAACTGATGATAGGAATGTGAATGCAACAAATAATATTTGGTAGAGCCCATAGGCTGGATGGAAAATGCAGAATATGATAAACTACAGTATCATATGATCTTCCATCCTGGGATAATGGGCAATGATATTGTTGTTAATTATACCCCCTCCCTCCCAACCACACACACACACACAAAGTTCACTGGAAAAAAAGAAGTGGATAACATAGATGATGAGCTACGGGACTTGGAACTGAATTGATAAATGATGAGGATACAATATGGTGGATTGCTTCCTCCCACCATGAGATAATGGTGATGTTGTTAATGATTCCCACACATTTTTTGCCCATTAAAGTGGGCAATGTGGATGAAGGAGTACAAATCTTGGAGTCAGAAGGGATAAATGGTGAGGATAACAACCATGTTTTTTTACTCAATGGCAATATTTAATCTAAAGAGAAACATTCTGGATGTGTGTGGAGGGGTCCCTTGTAGGACAGATGTAACACTGGGTTGCAGTGAAAAAGCATTAATTATAGCCTTCTGTGTTGTTAGTGAAAGGATAAAAGTGAAGGATTCATTTCCAGCTGTATCAGTCTCTCCAAGAGATTCAGATTATTGAAGAATTAAAAAAAAACATAGTCTAACAAATGAGTCAAATTCTTTGGAGATTACCACTAATGTAAGCAAAAAATCTTAATAGGAGTTTGGAAAGAATAATGAGGCAAGCTACTATTGAATAATTAGTATAATGATTTACACTTAACTAACTCTCAGAGTCTGAGAGTACATTTCAGAGTCTTACAGATTTATTAAATTATCCTACACTCAAAGTGAAAAAGTCTTAAAGAGTCTGTATCACCAAGTATAGATCTGCCACGTTAGAATGTCTCCAGTGCAGTATAGCACGTTTAGTATAGACCCCGGAGTGAGTTGAAAAACCAATTATGAATGACTTACCACATATTATGACTGATTTTTTCAACTAGTTTGAAATTTCTGACTTCAACTAACTGAAGAAAATCTAACCAATTATTTCAACTTCCACCATCGTTGAATTTTATTATGTAGTAGTTTTGTCCTACTTTTTTAATGTTGTATCTTTTTTTTTATTAAAATTTTGACTATAAAAGTTAATAAAATGTATGGAAAAGTCCCCCCCCTTGAAATCAATGAGGGGTGTGTGCACACACTGCCTTCTCCTTCTGACATCACAAAACGGGGCTGCATGTGCCTACGTGGGGGTGTGCTGGTGGGTTAAGGTCAGAAAGCAGCTCCATTTTTAGCATTTGGGATTAGCAGCATTATAACTTCATAAATGTACAGAAAAAAAGGAATTATTTATGCCCCTCAGCTCTGGGGCAGGTGAGGTATTGCATATGTTGGAGGGAGCAGCAACTAGTCAGCAGCAGCTAAGAAGCTGGCTGCTCTTTAAAATGCAAATACAAAGTGCAGTGAAACAAATCTACACACAGTGGGGACCCACTAAAGCACAATAACCAGTCAAAACAAAAACAAAATATGGCAGAAAAAGGGGAGATATTGCTGATGGGTGATCTGAATATGCCAGATGTTAACTGGAGTACAGTTGCAGCAGCCACTTCGAAGAGTGGGGTTATTCTAGATGCCCTACAGGGGGCATGCCTTAGACAACTAGTATTGGAGCCCACTCGAGAGGGAGCAATCTTAGACCTGGTTCTCTCAAATGGAGATGGAGAGAGGATCACAGATGTAGAAGTGGGCAGCCATCTGGGAACTAGAGACCATCGAACAGTATGGTTCCAATAAACACAGCAATAAGGGTCAAGCCATACAAAGGCAAAGTACTGGACTTTAGGAGGGCTGACTTTGCCAAAATAAGGTGAGTGCCTAAGGAATGCACTAGCAAATGGGCAGGAAGGAGGGTGGAAGAACAATGGGAATAATAAAAACTGCCATCACAGAAGTAACAAGCCTTTGTGTGAAGCAAATAAACAAAACAAAACGATGTAAAAACCACTATGGTTCTCAAAGGAAGTGGCAGTGAAGGTTCAAGAGAAAAGAAAGCATTCAGGAAGTACAAGGAATGTGAAGGAGCAGGACAGGAACTGTATCAGTTAAAGCAAAGGAGGCTGGGAAGGCAGTCAGAACAGCAAAGGCCCAAACCGAGGAAAGATAGCCAACTCAGTTAAGAAGGGGGATAAAACCTTTTATAGGTACATCAGGAAGGAAGGAAGACCAAGGGAGGATAGTGAGGCTTAATAAAGGGGATGGAGGGTGGGCAGAGGAGACTGTGAAAAGGCAGAGATACTAAACAAATATTTTTGCTCAGTATTTACAAATGAAGAGGGGGAGGTACCTAAAACAAACAGTAGAAACACTCTGGATACAGAAGTTGATATCAACCCATTTACAGAAGAAAGGGTTCTGAAAGAACTCTTAAAACTGAAGGTGGACAAAGCAATGGGGCCTGATGGGATTCATCCCAGAATTCTAAAAGAACTAAGGGTAGAACTAGTGACACCACTGACTACCCTTTTTAACAAATCATGGGAGGATGGGGTGGTACCGAGGACTGGAGGAGAGCAGATGTGATTCCCTTCACATAGAGTGGGAGCAAGGCAGAAGCAGGAAACTACAGACCTGTTAGTTTAACCCTCAGTGATAGGGAAAATGATGGAATCACTTCTGAAGGAAAGAATTGTCAGTATCTAGAGGCCAGAGGGGCACAGGACCCTAGGCAGCATGGATTCACAGTGGGAAGGTCATGCCAGATGAATCTGATAGATTTTTTTGACTGGGTGACCAAAGTAGTAGATCAGGGAGGGCTGTGGACATGGCCTACCTAGAACTTTAGCAAGGCATTTGACACAGTCCACACAAAGATTAATATACAAGTTAGCCAGCCTGGGAGTGGGTCCCAAGATGACAGCCTGGGTAAAAATTGGCTGGAGAATAGGACACAGAGAGTAATAGTAAGTAGGTCCACTCCAGAGAAAGGAGGGTTACTAGTGGGGTACATGAGGTTCAGTATGGGACGGTCCTCTTCAATGTCTTTATAAGCGACATTGCAGAGGGACTGGAAGGAAAAGTATGTCTCTTTGCAGATGACACAAAGATCTGCAACAGAGTTGATGCACAGGGTGGGTGGAAAGGATGAGAAGGGACTTGGCAAGGTTAGAGGAATGGTCAAATGTATGGCAGCTTAGATTCAATGCTAAGAAGTGCAGCGTAATGCACCTGGAAACAAAACCCAGGAGAAGAGTACACAATGGGGGTGAGATACTAACAATAACAAAAATGGAAAGGGACCTGGGGGTAGTCATATCAGATGACCTAAAGGTGGGCAAGCAATGTGAGAGGGGAGCAAGGAGGGCTGGGGGGATACTGGGATGCATAGGGAGAGGCATCACCAGTAGAAAACAGGAAGTTATTATCCCTCTGTACAGACAGCTGGTGAGACCCCATCTGGAGTACTGTGTGCAGTTCTGGAGACCCAATCTCCACTAAGACATAGACAGGATGGAAGCTGTCCAGAGGAGGGCAACTAAAATGGTGCAGGATCTGCACTGGAAGACATATGAAGAGAGACGAAAGGAGCTTAATATGTATAGCCTCGAGGAAAGGAGGGAGAGGGGGGACATGATAGAAATGTTCAAGTACCTCAAGGGAATCAACAAAGTCCAAGAGGGTAGCATCTTTCAAAAAAGTGTGCAAGAACAAGGGCACAATTTGAAGATAGAGGTGGGGGCGGCTCAGAGGTAATTTAAGGAAGTATTTTTTCACAGAGAGGGTTGTGGATGCATGGAACGGCCTTCCGGAGGAGGTTGTGGAGTCAAAATCAGTGGTGGAATTCAAGCATGCATGGGACAGTCATAAGGCCATTCTAGGGGGTGGGGGTAGGAAGAAGTAGGCTGCTGGTTAACTAGGATCTGCAGCTTATCCAGTAGGTAGGGAAATGGGCAGACTGGGTGGGCCAAGCGGTCCTTATCTGCAGTCAAATTCTATGTTTCCATATACCAGGTCCCTGAAAATAACAAGTTGAAGCAGGTCACTAAAACAGTGTATGGTATAGAAAATTTAGCAGCAGTAATACTAGTTACTTAGAAAAAAACTGTGAGTCTAAAATACAGTATAGGTAGAGTCTCTGAAACACCCCACAGAAGGTAGAAGGTACCCTTTTGCAAACAGAGCTAACCGTTAATATATATTAGTTTACTAGTAGTCGTAGAATCTGAGACTAAAAACAGTTTAAAGGAGGACCCATAGAAATACCTCCTGTATGGTATGCCAGAACTGAGATGTATCCATAGTTTAAATTTAAAGCTAAACAAAACTCATGCATATTAAAAAAAAGTATTTTCTGAAACAGTTTCTGAACTTGTTTTGGCTTTCAGCATGAACATTAATGTGTTTTTTGAAATGTTATTCATCTTGTCGTGAGGATGAGGACTTTAATATTTAGTCTATCTGATTCCTACAGTGGCAAACAACAAACATTTTGTCCATTAGACCTGACCAACCATGCTCCATGCTCCAGCCTCCCATGGGTCAGTGAACTCACCAAATGACCACCTGCGTCTGACTTGCTCCACGACCGAGTGGGGAGTCTGACTTACTCACAATGCCACCACAGTCAGAGAGAGGCCAGCCAGGCCACCAGCAGTAGACTGATGATCGATTACTTTGGCTTTTCAGGTTCAGCTCCCCGGGCTCCACAGCCCTCAACCAGCCAGACAAGCCAGTCCTGCTTGCAACAGACATACAGACAGACTGAGTAGTCTGTGAGAGACCATCCTCCTCCTTCTTCCTACTGCCCACTGCCCAGCCCTGGCGGGCCTTACATACACATCTCATACAACACTTTGCTCACTGCAGTAGCCTGTTGCCAGTTCGGTCGGGTGTCAAGTGATAATTCGGTCAGTGTCAGCAGGTGGCTCCAATCAATCAATCAATCAAACTTTATTTAACCAGGCGATTACATCATTGAGCAAGCTCTTTTGTAAGATGGTCCTGGACATAAAGGACAAATTTAATTACAATACACAACAGTACATAATACAGCATATAATTACACAAGGAGTAACAGGATTCACAATCAGCACAAACAATAATAAAATATATAGTGCGGGTAAAAAACATAACATTTAGAATGTGGCCTATACTAGTACAGATTTGTAGAATACAAAGGGGAAGAGGAAGGAGAGAAAGGGAGGTGGGCAAGTGAGGACAGGTGACATACATATAGGGGAGAGGGGAGGGGGCAAGCTACTTGACAAAGTCCCCCAAGCAAGTTACCAAGGGGAATGATGAAGGAAAAAAGGGGGGTTACCATGGAAGATTGCTGGCCAACACTGGGAATGAGAAGGCCAAGGATCTGAAAGATTTGGGGACTACCCAGATGGGAGGAAGTGCTTACCTGAAGCAGTCACACACTCTTTTCAGACATCAGTTAAGCAATTGTCTGAATGTATAGGGGCTAGGCAGAAAGGAGAGTTTAAGTACATTTTGCAAGTTATTCCAAAGCACTGGTAGGAAGCAGCTAATGGCAGAAGAGCTGAGACATGTCCTTGTCCGTGGAACCTTGAAAAGGAGAAGGGAGGAGTTCCTTGGTCCATCGGCACATTTTGAAGGTTCAAACAGGTCACCGATATACTAACATACTAACATACTAACATACCAAAATGCCAGCAGAATAGGCCTAACGGTCTTTCGTGTCTGCTCTTTTGGTCAGCCCCCACCCTGGGTGCTGACCTTGCTGTCCCCCTTGCCTTCTCTAGCTTCTCCCTTCCCAGTTCAGGATATTCTTGCTGCATTGGATTTTGCTTCCAGAACCCTTCCCCTGTACCTGTCCCACCCCCTCTTGAACCCCTCCACTGTCTCGGCCTCCACCAGCCCCCTAGGCAGTGCATTCCATGGCTCCACCACCCTCTCAGTGAAGTAGCACCTCCTCCTTTCTCCCCTGAATCTTCCCCCCTCCAGCTTCCACCCATGCCCTCTAGTGGCCCCTCCTCCTTCCTTCGAAGCACCCTGACTGTTCCTCCCCTATTTACCCTCTTCATGTACCTGAAGACCTCTATCATGTCCCCCCGGTCCCTTCTCTTCCAATGTTACATATTTAGCTCTTGAGCCCTCCTCATAGGTCCTGTCCCCAAGCCCCAAATCATTTTGGTTGCCCTCCCTGGACCCTCTCCAGGAGGTTAATGTCCCTCTTTAAGTGTGGCCTCCAAAACTGCACGCAGTACTCAAGGTGCGGCCTCACCATGCAGTTATACAGAGGGAGTATCACTTCCTTCCTTCTGGAGGTGATCCCCCTAGCGATGCATCCTAACATCCTGTTAGCCTTGGCTGCTGCCCTCCTACAAGTCTCAGAGTTGTTCATCTTGACATCCACCACCACCCCCAGGTCCCTCTCAGCCATCGAGACTTGTAGCATTTCCCCCCCCAGGGTGTACACTTGGCCTGGGTTTCTGGCCCACAGGTGGAGTACCTTGCATTTCCCTGCATTGAAGCTCAGCTTCCACTTTCTAGACCATCTTTCCAGAGCCTCCAGGTCCCCCTGTAGGGCCACCCTCCCCTCCTCCCCATCCACCACCGCCCCCAGTTTCGAGTCATCTGCAAAGAGACTCATCTCACTCCTGATTCCTGTCCTTATGTCAGATACGTAGGCGTTGAATATAGGGAGGTAGTTTGTTAGTCACAGCTAGGTAGAGCCATATAAGGGCATTTTTTTGCCTACTCAAGGAGAGGGACAGCCAGTCTAATGCTTGATACAACAAGCAGTGGTGAGCCTGCAATGGTAAGCCAAGAACAAATCTCAAATCATGATGATAGAGTGTATCAAGCTTTTGAAGTTCATACTGGGGGAAATGACTGTATAGGAAGTCGGAGTAGTGAATCAGGGGAAGGAAGGTTGCTTGAACCAACCGCTTTCTGGCTTCTAGCGTGAGTAGGTGCCTTATGCGGTAAAATTCACAGAGATGTTGCCTTAGCTTATTTGTTAACTCATTAAGATGAGCACCATAATTTAGTTTATTATCCGGCCAGACTCTCAAGTATTTCAAATTATCCACTAATTCTAATTGTTCACCAAGGAGGGTGATAATATGCAGGGTACCAAGTGAGCCCCTATTGAAGGAGGAGGGTGGAGAGATAATCATGGCTTTTGTTTTTTTTTTGGCATTTAATAAGAGCTTCAGATTCAGCAGGTTATGTTGTAGGATGATAAAGTCCTGCTGCAGCTCTTTCTGTGCAAGGTTGGTTGTGTGGATGATTGTGTCATCTACAAAGAGGTGAACATTTCCTGCAAGCAGTCCAGCATCAATTCGGTTGATATAAAGTGCGAAGAGAATAGGACCCAGGATAGAACCTTGAGGGACTCCTCAGAACAGTATTTTTAGTGGGGAAAATTCACTTTGTATATTAACTTGTTGTTTACGGTTTGTGAGGTAGGAGTGGAACCACTTTACTGCGGTGGGGGCGAGACCAAGTCCACCCAGGGTACTGAGTAATATGGAATGATTAACTGTGTCAAATGCTTTGCTGAGATCAAGGAAGAATGCATAGATATGTTGTTTGCTGTCCAGGTCTTTTAGCCAGTCATTCAATACTTTGGCTAGAGTCGACATGGTGCTGTGCTTGGGTCTGAAACCTGATTGGACTGGGTTAAGGATGTTTCATGATCCAGATACTCCCTTAATTGAGCGTTGACAATTTTCTCAAATGACTTGGATAATACAGGAAGCAGCGAGATTGGCCTGTAATTATTCAAATCTGTGGGGTCTCCTGATTTGAACAGAAGGATAATGTGTGCAATTTTCCAGATAGGCGGCAACTCCCCTTGGATTAGTGAACTATTAAATAGATGGACAATTGGTGCTGTCAGGTAAAGATAGCCTGCTTTTAGGAAGAAGGGTTCTAATGAGTCAGTGCCAGCACTTTTTTTGGTATCCAATGAGAAGAGTAGGTCCTCCAGTTGTTTATAGGATACAGGTTGGAATTTAAAGAGGGGGTGGTCGATACTGGGGGTATAAGTAGGGCTAGTGGGTATGTTGGTGGTACTTGTGTTCCTAAGTTTACTAACAGGCGATGCATCAAATGCAAGGACTGCAGTGGTGAAATGGTTATTGAGCTGGTCAAGAATCTTGGACCTGTCTATGTGGGAGGTATTTTTTGCTACAATTTTGGCTGGGACTGGGGTGGCAGGAGAATGTCCCTCAACCTCTCTCAAGATCTGCAAGAATTTGGCAGAGCAGTTTTTGTTTACCTCCAGGGCAGTCTGGAAGAACAGTGATTTTTCTGTCCTGACCAGTTTGGTACAGGCATGCCTAGCTACCTGGAAGGAGAGCCAGTCTGAAACTGACTGTGACTTCCTAGCCCTTTTCCATAGGATGTCTCTATATTGCAAGGCCTTTTTTGTTCAGGGCTGAACCAAGGAGGAGTATGTTTCCTAGATTTGACTTTTGTTAATGGTGCGTGTTTGTTGATAACTTCTAATAACAGATCCTGGAATATAATGAATGCTTCAGACACAGAGGATGCAAGATAAAAATCCTGCCAGGCAATATTCCCAAGATCTGTCATGAAGGCAGGAAGGCAGAAATATTTTAAGCTGCGCTTGAACTTGAAGATAAAGGTGGAAGGAAGGTGTGGAGAGTGCCTGACACAGGCGACCATGCAGTGATCACTCAGTTCATTATGGAAGACCCCTACATGCGAGATATTGTGTGGTTTGTTGACAAGCATAAGGTCCAATAGGGAGCTTCAGTTGGGGTTCTTCAAGTTTGGGTGGGTAACTTCAGGGGTACACTGAGTTAGCCCATGCTCGTCATAGAAGTCCTTAAGTCTGTTGGCACTGGCATTGTTCCAATTAAGATTGAGGTCCCCCATGATGATGCATTCTGTGTTCGCTTTTTCTAAAAGGGAGTGAAGATGGGACAGTATACACAGGCCAGCTGCTTGCAGACTATAACATACAGCTACCAGTAGGGCTATTCCAGGTGATAGGGTAATTTTGAGGGCAAGACATTCAAATTCTTTTGGCAATGAAGTACGGACAATATCGGCCATTAGGAATTTATCTTTAATGTATATGGCAACACCACCACCTCTTGACGACCTGTTGCACCTGAACAGGTTGTACCCAGGGATGTTGACCATTTTGTCAGGTGTAGAATTCTTCAGTCAGGTTTCAGAGAACAAGGCTACATCAGGCGTGGCATGTATCACCCATGTTTGGACCTGGTCAAATTTGTTGGCCAGGCTGCAAATGTTCATATACAGAAAGCTCAGACCCTTTAACTGAGGGAGTTTCCCAGGAGCAGCTAGCAGATGGGGAGGGCCTGGGCTCAGTTCCACACTACCTGTGCAAAGTAGCAGCAGTACTAGTAGTTTCCTAAGCCATCTTACCAGAAATCTTAGGAAGGCTTTGTAAGGTCACTTAGTCTGTTCACTGATTCGGACAGCAAAGCAAGAGTTACAGGGATAGTGGAAGTTGGTCAGAGCGGATAATATTGCCCTAACAGAGAGGGTAAGAGGGATCTGCTTTGTGAGAGTTGGGTAGTAGAGGATGTTAAACATTGTAGATGTGCATGGGTTACTTCCTTTGGCAGGATTTAACTGGGTGGCAGACACCGTTGGGCTTATTTCCTGGCCTAAGTGAGTGTTAAAGCAGGTTGAGTCTTTCATCAAGTCCCTGCCTGGCTCCACTGCTAGAAGGAGAATGCAGCCAAGGAGGAAAAAGTGGTCTGAGAAAGCCATCGCTGGGTTACTGTGAGGAGGGTGGGCAGCACCTTGTGGATGTTGTAGCATAGTTGATAGCAGTGCTGGGGATTCCCAGGCTTTAAGGGGCCGAAGGTTAAGAAAGTTTAAACAAAAAGGAGTGAATATTATCAGCTACAGCAGGTGATGTAATGCCAGTCAGATCAGCAGCCAATAATCAAGGGTAAGGGAAGAAATTAAGTAGCCAAGAAAGTAGCAGAGCACCTCTGAAGGGTGAATAAGGAAAGGAGAAAGAGGAGAAATGAAGTGGGATCCGAGAAAAAGTATTCAAGGACTAAATTGGGATTAGCAAGGACAGGGTCAAGTAATGGTGTTACAGTATCGCATAGGGGAAGTTATAGAAGGAGTTGAGGATACATAGGTAGGAGGGAAAAAGAATATGGCTTTATAGAGGGGACTACTTTAGGGGGAAGGCAGGGGGAAAAAAAGGAGCATGGCTTTAAGGGAAGGATGACTTCAGGGAGGGGGCAGGAATAGAGAGTGCCAGACTCCATGGCTCAGGCTGCTGCTGCTGCTCTACTCGGTGGTGGTGCCGGTGTTTTCTTGGAGCTGTGTGCTCCCTCCTCCTGACCCACACAGTGGATCCCCAACCCAGACCCATGTCACCACTCCACTAATCCATTCAGTGGAACTAGTGCACCTACCAATCCTCCTCCTCACCGACTCTGAAGATCTGACCAAGACTGAGTGAGAGTCGCCTGATGGGCTCAGCCGATGGGGTCACGGGCTGATCCAGACCACTGACTTGCTGCCTTCACATGAATGCTGCCTGTCTTTTGCTGGAGGACTGACTGGGTCCTGCACAGCCACACACTAGTCTCTCTCCGGGAAATGGACACGTCAGGACAGTGGACACAATGAACTTCTTTTTAAATTAAAGACCGAACCACCAAACTTCATCCCTGCAGAAAAACGCTGCTCGCTCCATTGCCCACATACCAACACAGATGCCTCCTCTTCTGACAGTCTCCTCTCCTACCTAGGCACGCTCTCCCTGCCACCTTGTGTAGCTAGTCACAGACACTCTCAAGCTCCTGGCTCCTTTTTCTATCTCTTCTAATTGATGGATGCTTCTGTGACAGGGTTACAGAGCTTTATAGAGACCCCTCCTTCTGCTATCAAAGTCTGTTGCAACAGCAGTACTATCCTTTGACTGTTTTCTTTTGCTTCTGTTTTCCTACACTTTGTTCCCCATTAGACAGGAAGGCCACCTATCTAATGTTCTCTCTGTCCCTAATCTCTGGTAAAATGGAGGTCTCTATTTAAAAGTTTGTAACTCCCATTCTTTTCACTCCTCGACAGTGCGCATACTCGCCTACATGAATATTCACACAAAATCCTGAGCGAATGTGCAAATGTTGTGGTAGCGAGTCCATGTCTCCATATAAATAAAAGCCTTCTAAATTAATCAAGAACCTAGAGAGAAAAGTGCTGAATTTTGGAGATAAGTATCGCTCAAGACTCCTTTTTGTGGTGAGCATTCTCTTCTCTTGAAGGGCAAGTGAAGCCTGTCAAGATTGAAAACGAACTTTAGAATTAGACTGTAAAGTGAAGCCTCAGCTGAGCTGAATTGACTTACTGTTGCTACAGAGCATAAAATAAGGTCACACTGAGCTGGTTCCTAAAATAGCTTCCCCACTGAGAATGTTTGTCAAAATAAAATAAAGAAGAGAAATGAAATGAAATAGGGAACAGTGAATGATTAGACTATAGCGAATGATTTTCAACAGACACTGTATAGCGCTCCAGCCCTGTGTAAACCCTGTTCAAATGCTCCGTTTGGGAATGAAAATAGTTTGTTCATGTTTAGACATTTAGGAACTATCCAGGAGATATGTAAAATTTCAAAACAGATTGTGGAGAGTTTTCCTTTTACCTGTACAGCTTGAAATACTAATTGTAAGATGTGTGACGTTCTATCCCATGGCCACAGGACTCCCTCAGACTTCTCCTTGTTCTCTTTAGAGCCGGCCGGACGAAATTATGGTAATCTTATACAGAGAACTTGTGGGAGGAGCTTGTGGTTCGTGGAGGGAAGGCTTTAATTCAGTTAAAAACTGTCTAAATCAACATAATAATGATTAAAGGTGGTCAACAGATCTTATGTACTGAGGAAATGTATATGGGTATGAGAGAGTAAAATAAATCTCAGTCAGTAAAATGTTTTGCGTTACATAATGAAAAAGGGGAGGGGCTTCCCTCATCACATGTGAATACACCACTATAAATGAAAGGAAAATGCTGTTTCTAGTCAGTTCACTGCAGGACTCAGCAGGGAGCTGACCCTAGTATCACCCTAATGTTTTCTAGTGGTTGAAAATTGATTTGTCTTTGTTGATTTATGGTTTAGATATTTGTTTTTTGGATGAAAATTATCCTCTTTTATTTTCTTTGTCGATACAGTTCACTTATATTATCTTGTTTTGCTGAATAAAAGCAGATTTATTTTGGTTCCTCAAATCTGTTGTCCGAGTCTGAATCCCACAATCCTACCACAGCTTCGTGTCCAGGAGCCAGGGGTGCATTTTATTGGTTGTAAGGCTCGGTGCTGGCGGTTGAGGACCGTTAGATATTTGCAGCCCCTTGGCCCCCCTCCTTCCCCTCCAGGAAAGAAAAAAAGAGAAAACACACTGCAGTGCACCAGAAAAACAATATGGATGGGTCACAGAATTGTCAACTGCAGTGGATTTCAACTCCACTATTTTATGACTGCAATCCAGTGCAATTGCAACTGATTGCAAACTGCATTGTGAATTGTAATTGACTATTTCAACTGCCGATGACTACTCTGGGGTCTAGTTCAGTACCTTCAGCATAGGATACAAATCTCTGACATGGTGCAACCTGACTGATATTTTGCATTTGTGCATCACTTTTGCCTACTTTACATTTTTATGAGGTGATGGTTTTAAAACATACTATTACACATACATTTTTAAAGTGCATTGATGCTGCAGTTCAAAGTACTGAAATCATTGCAAAACAACTGCAGTGTTTGCTTTTCAGTACTCAGAGCCAGGTATTACTTTTTGTCCTACCATTTTATTCCAAAGCTTTTTAACAGAATCTGGTTATAACCACAGGATGAATCAAATCAGCATGGTAGAAATGGTGAATTTAGACATTGTGGCACAGTAGTTATATAAGCAATAAGACAGGACAGGGTGTGCATTGAACAGATCTGACTGCACAACCAGTGACATAGTAAGGTGCAAAGACACAGCACGAATGCCTTCAGCCTCTGGAAGTGCAGTCAGCTCTGTTCAATGTACACCCCGGAGTGTCTTACTGTGATTACAAAATGTGTTTAACTTTTTTAATACATTTTTGAAATTAGAGAAATATGTGTATCTATGTACAAAAGCTATAATTTGATGAATGCATGCTAAAATAGTACTTCTGCCGGATACAAAACGTCATTTTCTTATTTGCAGTTGGACTTTTGTCCTATTGCAGTATTCACACGCACACATACACACAGTACTCTGGTAACATAGGAAAGCACAACATTTTAATGTATTGTGAATGTGGCTATGAACACATTGTCATTTAAATTATTAGTGAGTATTGGAAGAGAGAGTGAGAGGGCAATGTTTTCTGCAGGCAAGGAATGGTATCAGTGGGGGAGAGAGATTGGCAGACAGAACACTACTGATGAAGTTGGGTCCAGTAAGATACAGTTAAAGAAAAGTAAAGTGACAGAGCCGGACTAACTTTATTTAGACTTCACTGTTTGTGGACATAAAGTGGAAACAACTGAAGGGCAAGCAACACCAGAGTTTCCATGAGTGGCTGGGAACTTCAAAATGAGCCATGTTAGCGAGAAAATAAAATGGAGCCATTTTTAAAACTGAACCTTTAAAGTGGTACAGTGATTTATGTTGTGCATCCTGCTTTGGAGCACTTGTTATTCCCTTTGCATCAGAGGGATCAGATGCACAGGTAACAGCCAAACAGGATGCAAGATTACCTGTACCCATTTTACAACATGCAATATCCTGTTGCATAATAAATTTCTAAGCCATTGCAAGTGTCTCTGATTCCACAGTTTTAAACTGAATCAAATAGTTAAGCACAGCACTCCATCAAGGCATTTACCAGCAGCTGAGACCTAATACTCCCTAAGATTGTTCTGCTCAGATAAAAAACACAAATACTTTGTTCCGTGTGACAAGATGGCCAATGGCTAGGAATGGTGTGAAGCAGATTCCAGAACAACTCTCTGATATTGCATTACATTTCAGCTTCCTGTAGATATTTAATGTTGAAACTAGAATCCATCAAGGCCAAGATCAATTTTAAGAAGAAACAAATAAAAAACTTTGTCTGCATTTTGAATAATGACACCAAAGAAGAAGCATAAGATTAAACAACCTGCTAATAAAATTACTAGTAAACCAGTTAAAACACCCACAGTAATGACAAGATGAAAGACCTCTCAAACATTCAAACTTAAAGCAGTATCTGCCAGTTTTGGAAGTACTGATATGAGCATCCCTAGTTTGCAGTCTGAAGGAGATAATGCGAATGGAGTTAAAATCAATTTACCGGTCAAACCTAATCTGCCCTCAGAAGCATCCATCTTGGGTAAGAAAGAGAATGAGCCACAATCAATTAACTCTGCGCATGCAAAACGTGTAAATGGCAAGCCCCTAATCAGAGTTAACTTTGATGCCCCACCAAAAGGAGGAACTGTCAAATTGTTTAAAATACCTTTTTATGCAGAAAAAATAGCTGAATATGATGACAGCATTAGAAGGAGGCAGCATGATGGCAAAACTGCAAACGGAGGTGGGCCGCTGTAAGTCAGTTGTGGTAGAAGCTGTGGTTCATAGATACTTTAACTAGCAACATGTTTGTTTTGCTGTACCCCCTCAAAAACTATTACTATTGTTGTGGTGGGAAAGGATTTACTGGGAAAATCTGATGGTGTAAAGATGGTCCTTCTCCTGTCTTTGTTTCTGGCATAGTAACTGAAGCATCTTCACCTATGTTGACTCTGACTCTGACTTCTGAAACAATAAGCATAAGCAATGTAATAACTGATACTAAAACCTTTTGTGCTATGAGAAATCTGCATGTTGAAAAACGTCTCTGACAAAATGATCACAGTAAAGTCAAGGGGAGAAAATAAGAATTTCAATTGTGGGGGGCAAATACAAACAGAAGAGAAAAAGAAGTAAGTGTCCCAGGTCACCCAGAATACCATTCTGGTTGTGCTACCAGCTGGGCAACCAAGGCAGCTCGAAACTGGGCCTTCTCAGAGCACATTACTCTTTCTCTGATGCACAGCCTTGTGCTGCACAGATAATTACAGATGAGGCACTTACTTCTTTCTCTCTTCTGTTTGTATGTGTTCCATAAACATGCACACTGCACTCTTGTGATTGAAAATTCAGGGGAAACTATTAAAGTTGTCCCAGTGCAAGCCTCAGATGAAGATTTTGGTTTTGAGGCAACATCCAATGTAACCTGTTCAAAACAGGTTAGTGTTCTCAGTACGTTTCCTGCCACTTTAAAATGGGGCATTAGTATTGCTTCACAGACACCAACCCCAAAATTTGAATCAACATTAGCAATCACAAAAATCTTTGCATGGGTCACAGCAAATTCAAACAGCAGAACTAGATCTACAAAAAGTAATAATGTCTGGGAGCTCATCTGCTCAAAAATATTTTTCATTTTGTGAGCACTTTGGATTCAGCAGCATTGATGATGTCTGGAGGTACTGTTCATCTCGACAGACAGCAATATAAGTGACTAATACCCAAAGGAAAAATCATCTTGAGTTGCAAGGATCAGTCATGTAGAAGCAAGGATATTAAGGAGGCTAAAGCCACCGTTAATTCAGATGTCTCAATTGGACTCTTCCTTCTTCTTTTTGGTTTTGCCATTAATGGTGTTTTTTCCCCTAGCTACGGTGCAGGCTAACTATCCACTGCTGCCCCCAACCCCGTTACCCAGCATCCAGGGAAATTACCTCTTTCCCGTTGCTTTCCCTATGGCTACCGCCTCCATGGTGGGGTTGATGGTTGGCACCTTACCACAGAAGATGGATCCAACTCTGGATCCTGAGTGGAGCCTGTGAGGGGTCGGTGTCATCTCGCACAGCACCTGGACATTTTCCCTGTTCTTTCCTCTGGAGGAATAGCTGTGCAATGCTGTCCTGACATACCCATACATGTTACTGTGTGTGGGACATTGATGGCTGCTGTTCCCCTATTTCTCAAGTTACTAGCTCTGACTGCCTGACTCCTAGCCTCTGCTAGAGGTGAGACAGATGCTGGGAAACCTCAACCCTCACTCTCCAGAGAAGGAGAGCAGACAACCAGACACTCAGTCCTCCTTTCCCCATCAAGCCCCTCATGACCCAAGTCATTCCCCAAACCTGAGTCGATGGAGTGGTGGCAGGTGAGGCATGGTGCCTCTACCCTCCATGCCATAGGGCTGGCTCCCCATATTTTCTAATGTAGAAAATACATGCGAGTTGATTGAAAAAATAGAGTCCACCAGTAACATATTGGTAGGTATTATTTCACAGGTTGAGGGTATAACCACTTTCTCAGACTGTGAGACTGTTGGGGCTATTCCTATCGATCATGAAGTGATGCCTACCATGGAGGTTAATCAGAAGGAAACTACCGAAAGGGATGAATATTTGCACAGCTCCAAGTTAAAAACATTTCACAAGAAATGTGTGCAACAAATCTCATATTATACATGGTGAGAACAAGGAAAATCTGTCTCTGGAATCAAGGAACTCAATTCTTGTTCAAACAGAGGTCCTAACCTCGCTAAGGGTCAACCGGAGAACACTAGCTAATCAGTAAGACACAGAAGAAAATGACAGATGAACAAGGTGAGGAACCTTATGAAGAAGGATCAAATGAATATGAAAGTCCAGACATGCCAGCATGGGTGAGGAGGCTATTCAAGGAATTGCTCAAGCTTAACAAGAAACTTTCTTCTATCCATTGCCTAGAGCAGAGAAGTAGCCCAACTACAAACCTATGTGAATGCCATGTTATTGGAAAATAGGCAGATTAAAATAGATGTAGAAAAAGCACAGCAAAGGATATCCAAGCTCTAAGAGTAACATTATTGTGACAAATTAACCATCTTGAAAACTTTATAAGAGTCACAGAATAAACTGCTTGGTTTTGAATCGCAAGCACGAAGCAAGAATAATCAGATATTCGGAGTGCTGGAAGCCTAGGACAGCAATTCCAAATTATGTTTTACATTACAGAAGATTGCAGTGGCTTATCTGGTCACTTATCCCGGAGACATTAAAACTGAAGTTGACTGAAATGACAGAGCCTTTTCTTTCAGTAGAGATTTTTTATTATTTTTTTTCCAAAAGCAGAAAATAAAAATCAATTTCCATCAGTCATACAGCAAATATACAGATCTTCTAATGAAATACAGAGGTTCACAATTCATATAAAAGATTGTTAAAAATTCTGTTTCATCTAGTCTTTGTGCATAAAATAAACACTTTCCTGAAATTCAATTAATATATAATTAGATAATCAATATAGTTAAGGTAAAATCAAATCATTTCAATTTCCTGAGTGCATTCACGTTTCATACATCTGGACAGTCCAGTTCTAAAGATAGTCCCTTGCTGAAACATGCTGCAGTTGAAACATCTCATAGCCACATTGTTATTGTCCAATAGTCCACTTTCAGACATTTTCCAGTAGGTCTAAAATTGGAGATCGATGACAGCCAGACGGCGCTGTGCTGAAGATGGCTGCTTGATTCTTCATCTCCCTGGATTCACCAAATATCATCATCCATCCTACAGATTCCAGACTTCCTACCTTCACCAACATCTGAGATCTTACTATATGTACATCGCAGAACAGCTCTGGTACAGTAATTTTATTGCCTCATAATTACTGAACGAGTTATCTACAGCTTTTCAATTTCTCTATTAAGGCCTACAATAATGGCAGACCAATCTCCACATAACAGTTCTCTTAATAGAGTGGAGGCAATGTTTCAGCAACTAATAAGTGAAATCAATGTATTAAAATTGCATCTCAACAAAATATCAATAATATGCAGGCACTTGATCAAAAAATCAGCTACTAATGTTAAAGCATCTCAAAATGAAGATTCCATTAACACATTACAGACTACCATCAGGGAGCAGGACAGAGTTATTAGGAACCTTCAGGACAAAATAGATGATATTGAAACTAGAAACAGACGTAACAACCTTAGATTTCTCGGATTTCCTGAAAGTGTCGAACGAGGAGACACCAGTGCTCTTCTAACTCATGTACTTCCTTCTTTGCTTAAATTACCAGCCGGCCAAGACCTAATCATCGAGAGATCTCACCTCACCTTTAATCCAAGGCCTGGACCCGACCAGAAACCCAGGCCCATCATTGCCAGATTTCTAAACCACGCACATACTGAACTGATTCTTCAAAAAGCGAGGCAATTAGGTGCACTTACTTGGCAAGAAAACAGAATCCTAATTTTCAGAGACTATTCTAAAGAATTATCTAACAAATGAAAAGCTTACAACCCCATTAAAACAATCCTTCATCAGCGTGGAATTAAGTTTGCACTGCGTTACCCTGCAACAATGCGTCTTTTTTTGAATGATTCTACCAGAGATTTCAGTACCCCAGAATCTCTCTCTGAATTTCTGAATTGGACACAGCCCGCACTTACATTGCCTTGCGATGCAAGCACGCAGCTCGCTCCTGCTCCAGCACAAGCACTTCAGAATTACAATGTCTTGCCCTTCCTGCTGAAACTGTCCTTCAGGTCCCTGAGAAATCTGCAGCCATCATATCTGCCACTGTAGCTCCTGCCAGAAGCTCCGCACGCATACAAGAAAAAAAAGCATCTGGTTCTTCTCTAAATAATAATACCTGCTGTTTAAATAATATTTGCACCTCTCCAGCTCCCCATGTGGAACGTTACATCAGTGTTTCTACTCCTCTTACCTTGTCTAACAAATTCTCCCCACTCCAAGAAGATCTGCTCCAAGAAGATCTGCACTCATCTACGGAGGATCTGAGACAGACTGTATCCGACCCCTTTACTCAAGACCAGAAAAAGCTCTCAATGGGGTAATGACTCTCCCGATTCTTCCTGGGCTGATCTTGTGTCCAGCTCTCCCTTTAAATCATCTGAACCACCCAAAAAGAAAAGGAGAAGAAAATCGAAGAGCAAGGCTACCTGAGGCTTTTCCCACTAAAAAAAAAAAAAAAAATTGTAATAAATACTATGGCCCATAATTAGATGTGATATAGCAGTTTCTCACCAGAATCCCTCCTCTTCACACCACCTCACTCGATTCCTTTGGTACATTTACCGCAAAGCGCAGTCTCTATTGCACCCAACAGGTTTGGAGCACTTAAATGCAGTAAATCACTATCACTGCTGAGAAGCCTGTATCTGTCTGTGGGAGGTGAGCCAATTGACACTGAAGGTATTTAATCCATGCGGGAGTTACTCTCAATGTTATTCAATGGAAAAAAAAAATAAATGAGAGAAAGAATAAATATTACAATGTTTGTAAGATCTCTTCTAATTAATCCTTGTGTGGTGCCAGACATTAGTATATATAATTGCTATTTACACTCTAATTTTTCATAAGCTTTAGTGCCACCATGTGGTCAGGCGCATACATACATATATAGAGTTCTGTATTTCATATCAGTATGTCCTTAACCCCTACTATTATAGCATTTTTCCACATAAATCCTATCATTTGGAATGTGGAGGATGATTAGACAAATACTCTAAAATCATTTACTTATTTAATATTTATTTTGCATCACTTCTAGTATGTAGTGCATCAGGTGCATTCCCATTATGTCTCACAGATTTTGCACCAAAGTATGCTTCCAATTGTATTTCTATACATTGAGTTTTTCCGCCTTTTCACATTATTCTTCATCCCATTTTCTTCCAAATCATTGGAACTTATAAAAATGATTCCACAATACACTGATGCACTATGAACATATAGTATATACTGTATTCCCTAACCTAGCTTATGTAGATTAATACACTTCGGGCATCCTTTTATCTTGCTCACACTGTTTCAGCATTATCTGCCATCATGTTGGTATACTTTATTTAATATTGGACTTATTGCTAGGTCCAAGCTAATTCATTATGTTTGGAATTTAACACTATTACATAATTATCCTTTTTTATTTGGTAGAATGATGTTTTGTTTTTTTCCAGGGTAATGCTTTAATTACCTCAGCACAAATCTCAATTACACTTCTTTAATATACTGCTATATAAAGTTTAGTATCTTAAGATTATAGGGTAAACCGTATCTTGAGATTCACTAATTACTCTACACACGCCTAGTAGTGTAGAGTGAGAGTCCTGGTATATTTACCGACTCTTATTGCTCTGCATTTCATAAAAGTTTCAAATTAATATTCTTGTTACTGAGTTTATACTAACGTTTGTTGGTTCTAATGTTTAATTACTTGATATTCCTATCTCTATACTCTCCCTCTGCGAGACAAAATGAATACAAATACTCAATCATCTCGAACCCATACAAGTTAAGGGCCCTGCATACATTTGTTTATTATATATATTTACCTTTTGAATCTGTGACATCCTCCAAATTAATGGTATTGAGTCCCTCATTCCTATTTGTAACTAATTACCTTATATCCTAGTACCATGAGTGATCTAATCTTACATTCATGGAATGTTAAGGGACTCAACTCACCTTGTAAACATAAGCAAGTACTTAACTATCTTAAAAAGCATAAAACACATATTGCTTTCTTACAAGAAACTAAACTTTTATCAGAGGATGTCTACAGACTTAAAAGGGACTGGGTCGGTCAAGTATATACGTCATCTTCTCCATCCAAAAAACATGGGGTTGCTATCTTAATACATAAATCTCTTAATTGGCCCCCCATAAAATCATTAGAGACCAGATGGTAGGTGGATTATAACCCTATTAAACACCACAGCAGGTCCGCTTATGTTTGTGAATGTATATGCACCCAACTTTGATTCACCCATTTTCTTCCATAATCTATCTCAACAAATTATGATTAATAATAAAAATAATTCACCTTATTCTTATTGGTGGTGACTTTAACCTAGCACTACAAGCATATTTAGACAGAAGTAACTCATCACATGATGCCCACCCTGTAGTATTAATGCTCTATCAATGCTTATGAAGGATTTAGGTCTCTCTGACATTTGGAGACTACATCATCCCAGACAACGAGATTACACCTTTTATTCCTCTTTACATAAATCATATAGTAGGATTGATTATTGGTTCTCTTCTCCCCTCATTACTGAAAAAAATATTGATACATCGATTCTCCCTATTGTTATATCTGATCATTCCCCTATCAGTTTGCATTAACTCTGGGGTCCACCTTCTTCTAAATCCCCATCTTGGCGTTTAGACTCACTTTTACTCAGAGACTCTGAATTCACTCCTTGGATTAAAACCCAGATTCAAGATTTTCTTTCTATTAACGATACTCCAGATATGTCTCAAGGTACTATCTGGGAAGCAATAAAGCCACTATTAGAGGTAAAATTATTAGTTATGCAGCGCATAGAAAGAAATTAAGAGAACAACAATTAGCTAATTTAGAAAAATCCCTTAAAGAAAAAGAAACCCAATACTATAAATTAAATAAACCCAATCATAATTCACAGCTTCATCTGGAAATTCTACAATTAAGAATTAAAATTAACGAGTTGATATCCAGGAAAGCTGAACTTGACCTTTTTAGGATTAAACAAGGTTATTGGGAACAAGGGGCTAAATGCAGAAAGTTGCTCTCTTACCAGCTAAAAACTCAACAGATGCAGAGACATATAGCAGGTCTAAAAGATCCATCAGGACAGACAACCTTTCAATCAATCGTATTATGCAATCCTTTTACCATCAACTATACTCACAACCTAATACTACAAATCCCAACCTGATACAACAGTTTCTGGAAAAATTGAATCTACCCCACCTATCCCCTCAGGACAAAGCTGTGCTTGATAAACCAATCACTTTACAGGAAATCCAAACTGCTTTATCATCATTAAAAAACGGTAAAGCACCTGGCAGTGATGGGTTCCCTATTGATTTTTATAAAACCCTATCTGACACTCTTTGTCCTGTATTAGTCAATGTATTCCAAGAAGCAACCTTAATAAAGAAACTCCCATGCACAATGACCGAAGCCATCATAACAGTCTTACCAAAAAAGACAAAGACCCTTTACTTCCTTCAAACTATAGACCGATGTCACTTCTTAATACTGTTGGAAAAATCTTTGCCAAATTATTAACTCTCCGCTTAGAATCTTTAATACTAAACTCATCCATACTTCTCAATCAGAATTTATCAAAATAGAAACAGTTCCGATCATCTTCGCTCATTACTCAATTTAATTCACAAAGCAAAAACTCTTAAAACCCCTGCAGCTGCAATAGCCATTGACTTTGAGAAAGCATTTGACTCTCTCAATTGGGAATATCTATATCAGGTGCTATCTCATTTTGGCTTTACAAATAATTTTTGTGCTTGGATTCAATTATTGTATACCTCCCCTTCAGCTCAAGTTCTCATGAACTCTATTTTGTCCCCCACCTTTTACTTAGCAAGAGGCACCAGACAAGGATGCCCCTTATCGCCTTCATTGTTTATACTTGCCATGGGACCTCTTTCTGCATCCCTACGTCAATCCGGTACAATTAAAGGCATTACTATTGGTAACTCTCACTATACTTCACTCTCATATGCAGATGATCTCCTTATTTTACTTGAAAACCTCGAAAGTTCTGGGCAACCTTTAGTTAAACTACTGAATGACTTCACTTCCCACTCCGGACTAGCTCTAAACCTTAACAAATCCGAAATACTACCACTGAATACCCTTTGTAGTCCCCTCATGAACAACTCATTAGGCTTTCGTTGGGCCCCCCCAAGGTATATCTTATCTTGGCATTTGGATCACCCCGACATTGAATAAATTATGGGATGCTAATCTTTCCCCTCTGTTAACCAGTATCCATACAACACTTGATAGATGGAAGCTACTTAAACTTTCTTTTAATGGTAAAATTTCCGCCATTAAAATGTCAATAACTCCTAAAATATTATACTTATTTTCCAATATCCCTTTGATACTTCCCTCTAGTTTTCTTACCAAAATAGACAAAATTATTGGCAGCTTCATTTGGGAAGGCAAAATACCTAGATTTAGTCGTAATAAACTTAGATCCCATTGGTCAAAAGGTGGCTTTGGCCTTCCTTGGTTCCAAGCCTACTTATGGGCTTTCCCTACATTTCAAACAATTAAATGGTTTAACAAACCTAACATCCAGTCTACTTTATGGGTCAATATGGAAACATCTTTATGTCCTGGTAATGTGGTGACTTCTTTCCTTTATAACATCCTTACCTCTTCTTTAAAGTCTCACCCTACCATAGCTGCTTCTATATGCTATTGGAAAATCATTCACAAGCATATTAAATCTAACCCCAAACCCTTAGCTTACACCCCCATCTGGGGTAACCACCATATATCTCTTGATAATCACCCCATTTTTTTGTTGTACCTGGAAAATAGGGTATTCTCTTTGCAGGATATACTTGAACCCAAGTCATTAAAGTTAAAATCTTACACCGACCTACAGAGGCATGTGAAATCTTCCCCATCAGGATTTTTGGAAATATCTACAGCTTTGTACTGCATGCAACTCTTACCTCACACCCTTCTCTATCAATTCTCTGTATGATAAGCACATCTCTAAATGGATAAAAACAACATCCAATTTAAATAGCACTGTTTACAAAGATATTTGTGATATCCTTCCTGACTACTCTGTCAGTGCTAAAACAGATGGAGTACTTTGCTACAATATAATATCACCAAATCACAATGGTCCAGATGTTGGCTCTCCTGTCACAAATCTTTTAATGATAAAAGCAGTTCCCTCATTCAAACCAAGATCCTTCATTTGTGGTACAGAACTCCTGTTGTATTACAAAAAATGGGTTTATTGAACAATAACAATTGCTGGCACTGCAGTTCCCCCAATAGGGATTTATTGCATATCTTATGGCACTGTCCCCTCATACAAAAGATTTGGCACTGTACTCACAGATTTGCAATGAAAGTGGTAGTCAGCCTTTACATAGACCCTAAACATTGCATTCTTGGTATTTTTAATCACTGCTCTTATAAAATTTCATATTCACAGAGCAGATGGTTAAATATACTCTTCCTTCAAGTTAAACGCACAATCCTCATGCATTGGAGATCCAACATAATCCCTACCCTTCCCGGTATCATTAACCAACTATTGTAATATGCCTCTCTGGACCATATGACATATATCTTGTCTGACCGACTCATGTTATATAACAATTGTTGGCAGGGCTTTTTTAATTTTTTGGAATCAACTAAATCTTCCAACACCAATGTATGGACTTAATATATATGGATTTCCCCTTTTACTGATACATCATTGTAGTCTCTTTTTCCCCGTTTCCGCTCTCTCTTCTTAACTTTCTTATATATCTTTTCTTTCCTATACTCTATTCTCAATCGTTCTTTATTACTCCACAATCCTTTTACGAATGTACTTTTTTCCCTTTTGCAACATCATATATAATTATGTAACATTTTAATATAAACCGTATCTAATCATATTATCCACTTTAAGTTCACTACAAATGTCAAGTATATGCTAATTACATGACCTGTATTGTTTACTATATTTTAAACCAAAAGCTCCTTGTATTATTGTAGCAATGTTCTTATTATATGCTGCCTCAATTTCCTTAAAAAAAAAAATCCTCACATTGTACTGTACTGTAAGAGGTTTGTCTGTATATCTTATGAAAAATTAATAAAAAAGTTTAACTGCAAAAAATAAAATTGGAGATCAAATGGCATCAGAAATGTGACGCTTCCCAATTAGGGTATGAGCAAGATGCTCATTGTTAAAGGTTTTCCCTAGCTTATTGTACCATTCTAGAGTGGCAGGTGCATCATGTTGTTCCCAATTTGATAACAGAGTTCTTTTTAGAGTTAGTGCCACTGTCCAGATTCTGTTCTCTGGTGTATGTTGATGGATGAGAGGCCAGAGTCAATACCTGAGACCAAGAATTTTGGATTAAATGGTATATTAATGTTATAGGCTGCTTCACATAACCTGTGAACCAGTTTCCAAAGATGTGAAACACACGGACAATCTCATAGCATATGTAGCAAAATGGCATTTTTAGGATGGCACTTCTAGTAAGGCCCCTCTGGGAGGTAGCCTATCTGCTGCAGTTTCACGGGGGGATAGTAGTAATAATGTAAGACCTTAAATTGCACAGTTCTGCCTAGAACTTCCCCACTAGCTAAACATGAGCTATTCCATGAGGAGACCCATTCTGACTCTGAAATATCTATTCCCATATCACATTAGCATTTTCGCTTAGCCAGTAGTGTTAGCATTTTCTGATCAGATGTCTCACTGAGTTGCTTGAATCCTAAACTCACCCCTCTCTTAAGACTTACCACTTTCACTGTTTGATTTCACTGTGCAGTTTCTGTGCAGTCAAGACTAAGACTGGGGCCTAAAATGGCATCTAACAGGGCTTTCCTTAATTGCAAGTATATGGCAAACTGGATAGTGTTGTGCAAAATTGGAATATTTTGCCCAGCAAAGTATTTCACATAATTTTCACATTTCACAAAATATTTTGCCCACGGTTGTGAGCAAAAGTTTGTCCCTTAGTCAGTGAAATTTCGCTCATGGGTGAAATTTTGCCACTGTGGTTGAAATTTCACCACCCGCGGGTGAAATTTCACCACCCACAAGTGAAATTTTGTTATTGGTGGTGGGCTGTTGAGCTGGTGGAATTGTAGGTGAAATTGCAAAATTTTGCCACAATTTCGTGAAACATTTCATGTGGCAAAATTGCCGTTTTCGCCGCAGTTTCGTCAGTAAAATTTCATTTCACTGCATCTGTAAAACTGGAATCTATGAAGCTTGAATTCCTGTTTCAATGCTTCAAATGACAACAGAATATCTGACTTGTCTAGCAGATGTCTCAGGTTTGTAATGCCTAGTACCCCCCCATTCCGGATCCTGCAGAGATCCACCATTATAGAGCAAATTAGGGTTATTTTAGATTGCTGTTAACTCTAATGGGGGATCCTCAATATTTAAAATCCCTTGCAACTTCTGAATAGTGGATATCAAGTCAGAAATACAGCTAAATGCCTTCACCTTTGGGGTTAGCTTAGTACAGTAAACAGAAAATCCGACAACTTGTAGGGTTGGCGTGCTGGGGAACTGGAAAGGAGTTTGGGAGGATAAGGGACTGTATGCCAAAGACATGCTTCATCTTGCCCTGTTAGGGAAGGAAGTCCTTAAACAGGGGGTGGCTGACTACATTCAGGAAAGGTGGGGTTTAAACTTGTGAGGGGGATAAGAGAGGGGCTGACAAGAAACCCTCTCCTCCAGATGAGGGGAGTAGCCTTCAAACCCAAGGGGAAGAGGGGGGAACAGACTGGGGGAGGAGGTTTCAGGAGGAGCAGAGGGAGGATGGAAGTATAAGGAACCTGGGAGGGGTTCAACAAAGGGGATCAGGGATAAGGAGTGGGGGTAGTGTTAGTAAATGCCAGGGGCTTCGGAAACAAGTTGCCAGAGTTCCAGACTATGCTGTTTGAGGGGGGGTGGATGTGGCGGCGGTCACGGAAACGTGGGCCAACAAAAGCCATGACTGGGACCTAAACGTGCGGAGGTACACTATGCTTTGGAAGGATAGAAAGGAGGGCAGAGAGGGTGGAGTAGCTATGTTCATTAGAGATGACATAGAAATTGCTAGGGTAGAAGAGGCAGATGGAAACATGGAGGCCTTATGGATCACCTTACAAACCCCAGCAGGAGGTAAGGTCAAGCTGGGTGTAGTATATAGGCCCCCCGGGATGGGTGATATTCTGGAGTATGGTTTGCTGGACAACATCATTGCCCAGTGTGGATCAAAAGGGGAAGGAGTAGTGTTGATGGGGAGCCTTAATATGCCAGGTACAAACTGGGGAACCATGTCCTCTAAGGTGGCCAAGGAACAGAGGCTGCTGGATGGCTTCCAGGATGTATTCTTAACACAGCATGTGATAGAGCCCACAAGGGATGGGCATATCCAGGATGTGGTTCTGGCAGATGGGGATCTGATAAGGGACCTGGTTGTAGAGGATCCCCTGACTGGGAGCAACCACACTACTGTCTGTTTTCAAATAAGCATGGGTGAGGGGGGAGAGATCTAGGACACTGGCAGTGGACTTCAGTGGGGCAGACTTTGTGGGCATGGGAAATATTCTCAAGGATCACTTGAAGGGGATTACATCAATGACACATGTGGAAAAGAGATGGGAGGTTATAAAATTGGGATTTCATGAGGCAGTCAAGACCTGCACTAAGGTGAAACGTAAGGGAGCAAGGTCGCATAAACCATGCTGGTGGTTCAGTGAGGTTCAGGAAGTGGTTAGAGAAAAGAAGGTGGCCTACAAAAAATATAAAACAAGAAGAGGGATAGGGAAAAGGAAATGTGCCATCTTGCATCTAGAAAAGTCACCCGGATGGTGAGGGGGGCAAAGTCCAGTAAAGAGCAGTGGCTGGCACAGGGGATACATGGAGGGGAAAAGGGGCTCTTCTAGTACATAGGGGAGCAGAGAAAAACTAAGGGTCATCTCGGCAGATTGAGATCAGAAGGAGGGTGGGTGGAAGAGGCAAGGGACCAGGCAGAGTTATTAAATGAGTACTTCGCCTCTGTGTTCACTAGGGAGGAGGATGGGATATCTACAAAGCAAGGCACAATGGGGATAGAAGCGGTAGTGAGTGGGATCAGGGGAGCAACAGAAATGGAGCAAGAGGGAGGGAGAGGTACCCCAGGGGTACCTTATCCATTAGGATAAGGATAAAAAGACCAGTAAGGTGGAGGGGACAGATGATGCTATCTCCACCGAAAGGGTGTGGTTAGCGCTCAAGGCCCTAAAGAAAGATAAATCTCCTGGGCCAAATGGCATTCATCCAAGAGTACTATGGGAATTGGCGGACATACTGGCTGCACCCCTGGCAGAGCTCTTCAACAGGTCTCTTGAGACAGGGAGGGTACCTAGGGATTGGCGAGAGACACATGTGGTGCCTATCCATAAAGGGGGGTTGAGGGAAGTACTAGGTAACTATAGACCCATCAGTTTGACCTTGGTGGTGGGAAAATTAATGGACAGTATACTAAAGGAATGATTGGGGATGTACTTGGAGGAGGTGGGAGGTCTGGATAGTCGGCAACATGGGTTTGTGCCAGGTAGATCATGTCAAACCAACCTTGTAGAGTTCTACGAATGGGTAACATCAGAACTGGACGGGGGGAAAGCCTGTGGATGTATTATTCTTGGACTTCAACAAGGCATTTGACTCTGTCCCCCACAATGGTCTGGTGGAGAAACTGACAGGGTTGGAAGTAGGCCCTTTGATGGTCACATGGATTGAAAACTAGCTAGCTGGACGCACCCAGAGAGTAGTGGTCGGTGGGGAGCTCTCGAACCCTATAGAGGTCAATAGTGAGGTACCGCAGGGCTCAGTCCTGGGTCCGACCCTATTTATTGCATACATATCGGACATCAGGGAGGGTATAGGGTGTGAAATGAGTCTCTTTGCTGATGGCTGCAAGATGGGAGCAGTAGTTGAGGGGGAAGAGGGGAGGTTGGCACTGCAAGGGGACCTGGACACCCTGGAAAGCTGGGCTCACACATGGAAATTAAGTTTCAAGTATCACCAAGTGCAAGGTGTTACATCTTGGGTGGGGAAACCCCAAACACAGGTACACCCTGGGAGGGGAGGCGCTGGAGGCCTCAACAGGGGAAAAAGACCTAGGGGTCATGGTGGATGCATGTATGAATAACTCTGAGCAGTGCAGGAGAGTGGCTAGCAAGGCAAACAGGATGTTGGGATGCATCATAAGGGGGATCACCTCTAGGAGCAGGGAAGTGATTCTGCCACTGTACAATGGACAGGTTAGACCACACCTTGAGTACTGTGTACAGTACTGGAAACACACTTGAAGAGGGACATACAGCTCCTGGAGAGGGTACAGAGGAGGGCAACTAAGATGATACGAGGACTAGGGGATTTGATGTATGAGGACAGACTTGAGGAGCTCTGCCTGTTTTCATTGGAGGAGAGGAGAGGTGGGGGGACATGACTGAGGTCTTCAAGTACCTCAAGGGAATAAATAGGGTAAACATGGAGGGGATCTTCAGACTAAAGAAGGGAGGTATCACCAGAGGGCATGGTTTGAAGTTGGAAGATGGAAGGGTGAGGGGGGGAAGAGGAGGAGGTTTTTCACTGAGAGGGTGGTGAACCCTTGTAATGCGCTGCCTGGCGAGCTGGTTCAGAGATCCACAGTGGAGGGCTTCAAGAGAGGGTGGGACAGACACAAAAAGCAAATGCATCAGAAGATGGCTTGGCCCAGAGTGGTGGGGATGGATGATAGGGGTTTCTGGAACACAAGGGAGGAGGGCCTCGGCACCCAACTAGGGATCTGAGGTTCTAGCAGACTCGATAGACCAAGGCCTAATCTGCTGGCAATTAGTATGTTAGTATGTTGTACAGGTGGGCTGTTTCTCCACCGTAAACCATAAGGGACCTGGTGAGTCAATATCAGGCACAATATACCATGCTGCTTGTTTAAAACCTAAAGGCAGTTAAATACTTTTTAACATGAGATAGTCCAAATCCCTCATCTGACTTAGGCCCTGTCCACACAACACCAGAAAAATATCTCTGTAATGTTACAGAGGGCCCAAATCATTACTGTAATGGTTTGCATTTACACTGGTAACGTTACAGCAGGCATTTTTGTAACTGTTACAGAAACCTGTTGTGAGGTGGCTTCAACAATGGTTTCTGTAATGGTTTAAAAACTCTGTTTGGCCCTATCCACACTACACCAGTAAAATCCTGTAACGTTTTCAAAACAGTTTCAGTGGTAGTGTCGATGCATTGTAACGTTTTCAGTCTGTAACACTTTCAAAACAATACAGATTTTCAGTGCAGTATGGACAGGGCCTTACTGGATCTTAGCTTGCTCAGGGATAGCCTTGCTGGAAAGTCTCCCAGAGGAACTCCCTAACCATTGCATATACCCTCTTAAAACATATTCTGTTCTTTAGGACTGGGATATTCTGGAAGAACAAAAAAAAAACAGCCTAGGTGCCACCATCATTTTAATAGTAATAATTTTTCCCCAAATAGAAAGATTTAGTTTCATCCATTTTTTTTAATCTTCTTCAATTTCTAGTGAAAGAGGCTTTTGATTTAGATCCAATATTTTTTGTGGATCTTGTGGGATCTTAATTCCTAAGTATGTTAGAGATTCCATGCACCATGATTTGTTTCCTAACTTACCAAGTGCTATATCTGAATTCATATTCTTATTCGGTGGCATGACCTGCATTTTCTTCCAGCTGATCTCTAGTCCTGCCATTCTGGCAAACCTATTTAAAATATTTTCTAGTACGGGTTTGGAGATCGTGAGCAGAATGTCATCCGCAAAGGCAAATACCTTTTTCTTTATTTTCCCTGACTTTATACCTCTTAACAGATCACTAGCTGCTAATTTCTGTAATAAGGGTTCTAGTGCTAAAATGAATAGATACCTGGATAGTGGGCACCCCTGTCTTGTCCCACATTGTAGAGTAAAGGGGTTAGATATATAACCGTTTTATATCATCTGCATCATAGGATTAGTGTACAGGGTTTTAATGCCTGAAATGAACTCTTTCCCTATGTTAATGTTCTCCAGGATTGTATAAAGGAATTGCCACTCTAGAGAATCAAAGACCTTGAAAAAATCTAAGGCTATAGTTATGGTGGGGTCTTTATGCTTACTTGCTAGATATTGACAGCTTTGCAATCTCCTCATATTCTCAAACCCATTCTGGTTTGGAACAAACCCAACCTGTTCATTTCCCAGCAGTTTGGTTACAAAGCCCTTGAGCCTATTGGCCAGTATCTTTGCCAGAATTGTGTAGTCCACATTTGACAATGATATGGCCAGCAACTCTCACACTGCTGTGGGTCTTTGTCTTTTTCGGGGATCAGGGAGATGTAGGCTTGTCTCATGGATTCTGGTAGAGATCCTATCGCAAGCACAGTCTTGATGGTTTGAAAGAAGTATGTCTGGATGTCAGGATCTAGGGATCTGCAGAACTCTCCCAACTGTGCCAGGAGCTTTGTTAGGTGAAAGTTCCTTAATGGCTCGATTTGCTTCCTCTGCAGGCAGGGGCCCATCTAAGTATTCTTTGTCCTTGTCAGACAGCTTGGGCAGACAATTAGAGGGCAAAAAAGGTCTCAAAATCTGCCAATCCACCCTCAGTTTTACTCCTGTAAAGTTTCCAGTAGAATTCTTCAAATTCATTTGAAATTTTACTGTTCATTACCAGTAATTTCCTTGTGCATCTTTGATTCCTGCAATATTATTTTGGAGCAACTTTTTTAAGCCTATGGGCCAGGAGTTCCCCCGCTTTTTCTCCTAATTCCCAGTAAGACTATCTGACTCCGAAAAGGGCATAGTCCACCTTAGCTGAGTGTATCTTGCTGATCTTATATTTTAGATTAGTGATCTGATTTAAAAGGTACATGTACACTTGTAGTACCCCTTAAATTGCTGTTCGAGAGCAGACACGCTACTTTCCTTCTTTGAGAGATCCTTCAATGATTTTTTTTTCTTTTTCGCTACAGCAAAGCTGATAATTCTTCCTCTCATAAAGGCTTTGAAGGTGTCTCACAAGCAATTAAAATCCACCTCTCCGTTATTTATATCAAAGAAATCCTTGGCCTCCTTGTTTACCCACTCAGTGAAATTTGGATCGTGTAGATATGATATGTTAAATCTCCATCTAGAGGTCTTGTTTTTCTCCCCCCCCCCCACCAATTGAGAAGACTGTTTTTGAAAGTGTGTGGTCTGATAAAACAAGGTCTCCAATTCTGGCTAACATCAAATCTGGAATAAGTGTTTTAGAGACTAAGATCATGTCTAATCTGCTATACAGATAGTGTCTATGTGAAGAAAAAGAGTAGTTCCTTCCCTGGGGATTTAGGAGCCACCAAGGATCCACCATGTCTAAATCCTCTAACAGAGAGTGTAGTGCTCTCTGTGAGTCAGTGTTTCTAATTACATTGAGACACCACTTCTAACTACTACAGGATCCAAGATTTCATTGAAGTGCCCCCCCCCCCCGAATGATGTCCTTAATCACAATATTACTTAATCTGAGGTTAATGTCTCCAGAAAATGCCTGTCCTGAATTAGGGGCATATACATTGCAGATTGCCACTTCTCTACTCTTTATTACCCCTGTTAATACCTGGATTTTATGATCCAGGCCAGCATAGTGCAATGTTTTGGAGAAGTTTAACCCTCTCGTTATTACTATTGCAGTATCCCTTTTTTACATTTGCTTGCGCGCATGCGCAAGGAAAGTCTTGGGAGAATGGGACACTTTGGAGGTGTGCCCCTCCTCTGCAATTCCCTGATCCATTGAGCAGGCATGGCAGTCCTGCACCAATCGGACGCGGTGCTGTGTATGACAGCGGTGGTCTTCTCTTCAAAGAAAACCACCGCTGTGTGCTTGCACCGAGTCACGCCGCCCCCCCAAATCTTTGCTGTGCCACGCTGGGAGCTCCACCTCAGCGTGGAAAACATCCCACGTTGTCTGCTGACGGGGGTGCCCAATCCCATCGGCTCCACAGCCCCCAGCCATCCTTCTGCAATGCTGGGAGCCCACCCCAGCATGGTAAACGTCCCACATCGTCTTTTTTTTTTTTAAACCTGTAAATTGAAATGGTCCCACAGTGCCTTCTCCCAGCCCCCTCCCACAACCCGTTCCCCCCACCGCGCACCCTGCCTCCCCCACACCCCTCACCCCATACTTACCTCCGAGCTTGGTGCGACGATCTTCAGTGGACCGGGAACACGCTGCACTCTTCAAAGCCGACCGCGAACTGAGGAAATGCCGTAAGCTGTAAAAAGGGCTAGATAGGGGGTTTCAACTTTATTGCATATCTCAGGCATTTTTGGATTTTGACCAAATTTTCAACATGGGTTTTGGGACCCCTTCTCATGAATGATGTCACTGTCATTGCGTTATTCGGCCGAAGGGTGATTTGAGTCACTGCACAGTCACTGTGAAATCACCCTTGGGCTAAATAACACCATGACAGTGACATCTTTCATGAGAAGGTCCAAAACTCATGTTGAAAAATTGGTCAAAATTCCAAAAATTACTGTTTAAGAGCGTGCTATGCGCAGTTCCTCACGCACGTCGTACATTTGCGAATTTTCAATATTTTCACTCCAGATTTTCAACATTGCCATTTTACCACACCTCCTCATGAGCAGTACAGCTGTCATTTTTCACATCCTGCCCAAAACGTGTTTCGCCCATGTAGCGCACAATGGCGCAGTCGGTGTGTGAACTCAATGTATGGGACACATTAAGAAAATCACAGTGACACTGTTCATGAGCAGAGGTCTTAAAATGGCTGTGTTGAAAATGTGGTGAAAAAATTCCTAAAAATGACTGTTTTACGAGTGTGCGTTGCGCAGTTCCTATGCCGCCCGTAAGTTCGTGAATTTTCAATATTTTCACTCCAGATTTTCAACATTGCCATTTTACCACACCTCCTTATGAGCAGTATGGCTGTCATTTTTCACATCCTGCCCAAAATGTGTTTCCACCCATGTAGCGCACAATGGCGCAGTTGGTGTGCGAAATCAATGTATGGGACACATTAAGAAAATCACAGTGACACTGTTCATGAGCAGAGGTATTAAAATGGGTATGTTGAAAATTAGGTGAAAAAATTCCTAAAAATGACTGTTTTACAAGCGTGCATTGCGTAGTTCCTACGCACGTTCGTAAGTTCGCTAATTTTCTATATTTGCACTCCAATGACTTCCAAATACCTAAACAGCACATAGAAGCAAGCAACATTCGGCATTGACAAATGCTTGTACTTCTTTGTCACTGATTTTTTTAAGCCATGTTCAAGTGCCAAATACCACTGCAAATACCTGCAAGCGAACATTCGGCATTGACAAATGCTTGTTTAGAATTGAAAGCATTGAATTCCACCTGCGCTACCCACACCCTACCTAGTTTTTCAACTTTTTCTCTTAACAGATGGGTTTCTTGTAAAAGTGGTATAGCCACCTTTTCCTTATGTAAAAAGCTAAGTATTTTTTCCTTTTAACTGGGGCACCCAACTCCTTAACATTCCAGGTTTCAAAAGTCAGATTAATTATATTCATGCTCACAGTGACTTGTAGCAATATTACATAGCTCAGTATTTATGCTTGATGTAGAAATCATTGAACACAATAATAAAAAAAAACTATAGTAAGCCAAAATAGGAAAGGAGACCACAGAAAGGAAAAGTAAAGCTTACACCTTTAAACACCAAACAGTGATTAACAATTACACAACAACAAATAGCCCGGAGGCTAGAAACTGTTAAACACCAAAGCCCTCTCTTCTCTTCCAGAGACAAAGAAAGGAACTCCAAGGTGCCCACAGATTAAACTAGACTTTAACCAGCTAATTAAGCCTGCATGACTACTACTCTAAGAACCAAAATACCAGCAAAATCAGCAGAACACCTTGTTCTAGAGCCTTTCCCACAATGAAGGACACCAGAACCAGTATTGTGTTGGTTGCTCAGTCAGTACACCATTTATTCAAATTTTAACAATTTATTTCTTCACATCATATCATACAAATTGTATTTATTTATTTATTTAGTTTTTGTTGCCTGGGTAAGTGCATTAGACAAATTGTTGCCTATGTTCAGGCATGACTCAGGGAGCGGGATACAGATGAATACCAACTGACCTTGAACCAGACTAAGCTGTTAATGGTATTTTAGTGAGTTCTACAATAACAATAACTATAACAATAATTAAATATAACAATACTTACTTCCTTTATTTCACCAACATATAAACAACATTGTATTCCATTTAATTTATGTCACATCACTACTGTACCTTTATTTACATTTTTACACACTTATCATAATTTCAATATCATATCCTTTTTCTTCACCTCAGGTGTAAACCTGAGGGGGTCTTTCTTAATTATTCAATTTATCTTTTCACCCCCAGATGTAATTCTGAGGGGGTCATTTCTTTAATTGGGGGCCAGGTGTCCATTACTACCTTCATTTTCCTTATCCTGGGTGTCCATACCCTCTTCTTATACCCCTACCTTGATGTAAATCAAAGTTTGGTTCCTCCCTCCTCCCCTACTAAGGACTTCATTCTTTTCCTTTCCTTCTTTCTCATTTTACCAGTCTCTGTCCTATCATTTTATTAACAGCCCTTCATGTCCCCATTCAATTAGGACCCATTTTGTCCTTCCTTATACCTTCTTTCTAATTTTTTTGGATGGTGGGTGGGAAACAAAAATTCTTCTTAGCAAAACTGAGGACAGCCCTCTGTGCAGTCCTGCATCCCGCTCTTGTAGCTCACTCTCCTCTCTCTCTTCTCTTTCCCCAATCCCTATCCTCCTTATCTACTCCTAGCCCCACCCCCTTTCCTGAGGTTGTAATCCCTCAGCCGAACCCACTTTCTTTTCTACCTAATTCCTGCACCTCCTCTTTTCTGACGTCATTAAGCCCACCTCCCTCCCTCCCTCCCTCCTACCTGCCTTCTGCCCCTTCTTCAAGCCTCCAGGCCTAGAAAAATAGGGCCTGTCCTTTAAGGAACAAACCTTCTTTTTATTTATACTATCTGTTATTTAACTCATTCAGGTGCAGGTAAAAAATAAAAAAAAAATCTAAGCAGTTAGTCATCTCAAGAGGTTTAATCACTTGATCTTTTAACACAAGCATCCTGAGAAGGAGCTATAATCAAGTTCTAAATGCATGTGACAGCAGAACAAGCTGAAAGCTCCCTCTTAAATTTGTCAACTAAGTTTATGGCAGGATAATTAAATAACTGAAAAATAAATAAGTTAATACAAGAAAAATAAGAGACCTCTGACCTGTGAAGGCCTGGTTTCAAAATTATTGACACCCCCAAGCCATGTGGTTGCCATTCTCCATCAGATCCACTAATTAGATCTGTGCTGGTGGGATCCATCATAATATGCTGAGAAGAACATCCTTCCTCTGCAAAACCCCTTATCTGAAGTGAATCCTACTTACTCAAATCAGGGATTCTTCTACTGGAATAGATCCAGACTCTAAACCTGGGATATACATATTTAGCAAGGTGCTGTTCCAGAACGTCAGTGCTTGTAATGTGAAACAAAAAATACAGCACAGTCACACAGACTAGCATAACTAAAATATATCCTTGTGATAGACCCTGGAAGGATTGAAACAGTACAAATACAACCACTTGACAGTTACACACCATAAGGACTTAATCTGTGGGATGGCTGCACTTTACACAAGTAAAGTTCAGACCCAGATCTGATTTTGATTGTGGATTTGCTTGCTTTCCTCTATAAGGTGTGGTTTGTATGCCAGGAAAAAAAAAACACCGTGGATGGCTAGACTAGAGCAACACATAGTCCTTGTTTACCAGTCATATGTTTATAACCAGCTTCTGGAAAGGAGGTGGGTTGCTGATAACCCTTAGTGCCAATCTACAATTTTATCTAGGCTAAGAATGAGGGATGCATACTGGCGTTATCACACAGTACTCACCTCCATAGTGAGAGAGAAGTCCAACATAAAGAAACAGACTGAAGTCATGATTGTCCACGCTATGGATATTGAGATGTGAGTGATGGCACAGTTCCCCCGAACATCAGATTACCTCTCAATTGCCCCACACACCTTATATCCACAGCTTCACAAAAAGGCTTAAGAACATGAGTGCAGTCTTACCATATCTCCCTCCTTATTTGGTCCATGGTTCTCCATATTCTTCACGTACAAGTATGGGATGTATATTAGCCCTGCTGAATCCACATTCAGTGCATGATTACTTCCTATGATCTGGAGGTCACAATCTCCTAAAAAAAATAGCTGATTGGATGGAAACCTCTGGAGGTGGAGGCTCCCAATCCCCTCTCAGGAAGGTAACATTTCTTCTTCCTGTTGATACTCTGCAGTTATTGGTGTCAGCAATTCACTGGAGGGGGACAGTGTGCTGGAGGATTCCCTGTGATTTCTGCGTTGGCTCTGTGCCCGTTTTCTGACTCCTGCTTTTGGTTTGGCTGCAGAACTCTTGGTCTCTTTTGCCACTGGAAGGCTCTTCCTCTTGATGGCTGGAGTTATCCTCTCACTGGTAGTGGACCGGATACATTAATATAAGTTGGAGAGTGAGGATGAATTGGAGGGGCAGCTGGAAGTGCAGTGATATCAGGGCTTTGTTGGAAATCCTCTTGACTGCACAATTAGCAAGGGAGTTCATGCAGATGAGTCAGAACTCAAGGGTACATTCTATTTCAGTTGAGCTCTCATGGTTAGACTTTTTTGACTGGGTGTCATTCTGTATTTTACCCACAAAGTGCCTTTTGGTGCCCATTTGTGAGTTTTTCTAGTTGAAAGAGTCCAGAAAGTCCCAAGCCATATCTGTTGTGGTGCAGATCACACTAGGTCCAGTGTTAGACTGTATCACCAACGTTGCAGGGTATGTCATGAGATAATGTGTACCCTTCCTCTGCACGACTTGTTTGACTTCATTAAACTTTTTCCTGTGTTGAACAATTATAGAGGAGAAGTCTTGATAAAGAGATATTTTAGTCCATTTCCAAGTAAGATTATATTTCTCCCTTGCCATTCATAATAAATCCTCCTTTAGTGAATATCTTAAAAAATAGGCAATAATCAGCTTGGGGTAAGCCCCTTTTTGTGGCTTCAGTGCTAGAGAGCGATGTGCTCTCTCAATTTCTAATGGCCAGTCCCAGTTCTTTTGGAAGACCTTAGACAAGAAATTCTGGAGAAAAAAATAGATGCCAGCACAGGCTACTCACAGTCCATGGTTCATCTATTTCTTTACTTATTTACTTGTCACAAGTGTAGCATGGCACGGAACCCAGGTTCAGGCCCAAATCTTCCTGTACTTTGCATTTACTTGTCTAACGGGAATACTGCATGGACCTTAAAAAAAACAGTTGATGCATGGTTCAAAATACAGGCACATTTAACAGTGCATATAGTGACTGGAAAATTTCTCGATTTTGTGAACCACTAGCCTTACCAGAAGAAGTGAGTAGGTAGAATGGCATCCGTCACAAACAGAGATGCGAATGAGAGGACTCATGGCTTGGGCACAAAGGAATCCCCCTCTTTCACTGATTTAATTTTTAACAATACCGAAACAAAAACAGGCACATTTACGGAGCTACTGAATAAAATGCATGATAGAGAGGTGAGACCTACTAATATCAAACAAGCATTTCACCAATTTGAAAGGGTGGCTTTCAGAGTGAAAAGACTCCTTTGGAAAAGAATTTCATTAAGGGCTTACTTAGAAGTAGAGTGAGCACCGAGAGGTCTAAAGATCTTAAAGAAACCTTTGTTTGGATTACAACATGAGGGTTTCTTGGGAACTGGCAAAAAATACATCATGCAGCCAGTAAATAGTACATTGAGCTCATATTAAAAGAAAATGAAGTAATACAGAGAGAAACTAAAGAAGAAATAAAAGTAAACGAAACAGCTCTGAAAAAGTATAGTGACCACCCACTATATGAGAAACTGTGGCAGAATTTTAAAGTGAATTTAGCAAGATATGACAAAAAAATCCAGGACATCAACACAGACAAAATTTGAAAGAGATGCCATTTTTCAATGGTTGAAAAAAGTGAAATTTAGCCCTAAATACAACACACAGGGCAGTACACCAACAAGATCTATCCTGGGGAATACTACAGCAAATTCAGACAGCACATATGGAGAGGAACTGAGCAGTATTGAAGAAACATACTTAGGAGAGGAAGAAACAGACCCAAGAAGGACTTCAGAAGGCCCGAGATGAAGCCAGTGCATAAACTTTAATTAGACATCAAAAAACAAACTAGGAGGGGGGAAGGAAGAGGAGGATGTGGCAGAAATCACAGCAGGGGAAGAAGAGGGTGGAACCCATGGGGCAACATAACAGTAAGACAGTGATGGACAACGTGATCAATATTTCATCAAGAACTTTATCTGAAATGGAGAGGGGATTAATGAACAAAGATTTATCTTTTGTCTCAAGCCAAAGATTTAATTTGAGACCATAGTGGACTGCCACAAACTCACAAGAAACTTGGGATTACATTCTTTTTTTGCTAGAAAAAAAGAAGAGAACATGGAGAATAATGTGATGTGGGTAAGTGACAATATAGAAATGTTAAATAATGATGAAATAGTCATACAAAAATTCAATGCCCCATCAACCTTTTGTCCACCACTCACACCAATATTACAGACATTTGTGAAGAGTTGTGACAGAGACTTAATAGAACTGGACAAAAGTTTATGCACTAGGGATAATCATGCAATGTATTCTAACTTGAGTAAAACAAAGAAAATGGTTATTGATGAATTAGGGTGTAATAAAGATTTAACCATCAAACCAGCCAATGAAGGTGGCTTGATTGTTGTAATGGACACCGAAAAATACAGTCTAGAGGTCCACAGACAGTTAGAAAATAAAGAGTTCTATGAGAGGGTACCCACAGATCCAACACCTTCTTTTAAAACAGAGATAGATAATTATTTATCAGAAACTAAACAGAAATGTTGGATCAGTGAGGATATACTCTCATTTCTGACAGCCAACAACCTGTGAGAGCTTGTTTTTATATCTTCCCAAAAATATACAAATGCCTCATAAATCTGCCAGGTTGCCCAACTGTATCAGGTAACAGCTCCCTGGTTGAACCGTTGTCCCAGTACATTGATTACTATATTAAACCCATAGCCCAGGAGATACCTTCATATATTAAGGACACAGGAGATATTATTTCTGTATTAGAAGATATAGAAATAGAGGAAAACCGCTAATTTGTCACACTGGATGTGGAATCTCTGTACTGTAACATGCCACATGAGGGGGGATTAGCAACATTGGAATATTATGTAAGCAAGAGAAGAAGCAATGATCCACCCACAGAGATGCTTGTTGACTTAGCTGAATTTGTTTTGAAGTGTAACACCTTTTTTCTTTACAGATGAACAGTACATCCAAAAAAGGTTAAAGCAATGGGAGCAACATTTGCACCAAATTTTGCAAATACGTACTTAGGTAAAAAGGAAGCAGAAGTAATCAGACCAACAGAAATAATCCATACATGGACAAGATAGATCTTTATCAATGCTTTATGAATGACATTTTTATCATCTGGAAAGGGAGAGAGAGAGAGAGTGGCCTTTTTGATTTTGTTAAAAATCTAGAGAACAGCAAGTCAAACCTGCGCTTCTCACTTTCCTTTAGCACCACACAGATCAATTTCCTGGATTTATTCATCAGGAAGGATGGTGCAGGGGGATAAAAACAGATCTATACAGGAAAGATACTAATAGAAACACACTGTTACAGGCCAATAGCAGTCATCCCTACCACACCATTGCTGGCATCCTGAAGGGCAATTTATTACATTGAAAAGAAACTGTAGTAAGACAGAAACGTATGAGAAAAGGGCAAAGGAACTAGAGGTCGGACTCCAGGAAAGGGAATACCTAGAAAGAATTATCACTGAAGCCAGAGGAGAAGTAGACAAGATGGAAAGGTCAGAGATCATGAGAAAAAAAAACAGACAAAAAGAAAAAGGAGACCTCAGAACCAATTTTGTTAGCATATATAATGCTCAATCAAATGAAATAATCAAAACAGTAAAAAAACATTGGCATCTGTTTAGTTTAGACCCAGGTCTGCAGGATCTAGACAAAATGGTGCCTAGAATGGTACATAGGAAAGACAAAAGCCTTAAGGACAGTTTAGTACACTCAGTACAACCCAGAAAAGAGCATGAGAGATTGTGGCTGCCCAGAAGACAAGATGGTTGTTTCATATGCGGAAATTGTAAATTCTGCACATCCATCAGACATTCAAAAACTTTAAGAATCCAAAAACAAAAAGGGAAATCAAAGTAAGAGGGTTCATAACATGTTCGACTGAAGGGGTGATATTTATGGCCACTTGTTCATGTGGAAGTTTCTACATAGGCAAGACAAAAAGGAAACTGAGAGAAAGAATGGGGGAACAGCTAAGGGCCATAAGTGGCAAAGATTCAAAGAATGCACTTGCTGTGCATATGGGGATGGTGACAAATCAGAAAGATCACACCTGGTCTTTTATGGGTATTGAGAAACCCATTAAGAGCCCCAGAGGTGGAGATTATGACAGTGTCCTGTTGAAAAGAGAATAATATTGGATTTTTGCAACAGGAGGATCTAAAAAACAGGTTTGAATGAAAGGATAGACTTGAAACTTTTCCTAAAGAAACAGCTGTATCCCCCCAAGAGAAAAAAAGTATAAAGGAAAATATACCCCCCATCCAGAGTGTATATTTGTGTAGATAAGAACAAGGAAATATAATGGGTCATTTATGAATGTACCAAAATGGTTTCTTTACAGTTATTGGCATACTAATTAAATATTGCATCTTTTTTTCATTGATGTTCCTTCCGATATTTGCCCATAGTAAATCCTCGTGGGAAACCATGTTTATACATATAAAAAAGAGGAAAACACTGGTGCATAACAGAAGTGGTAACAAATACAAGTAAAAGTAAAACATAAATAAGATAATATCACAATAAAGATTAATGGACAGTAATATGAGTTTTTAGTCATTTTTATACACGTATGGATGAGTAACCTGCCATTAAAGTATGGCCAATCTTTGAGTCTTGTGATAACCAGTACCTATCTGGTAAAAAGATAAATGATTGTTTTTAATTGATTTTAAATATGTTCACATGCACTGTCACTTTAAAAAATGATGTATTTAATGGTATTGATAGTATTAGAATGCAATCCTATGACTAAGCACTGGGGGGTGTGAAACTCGTTAGGAGGTCTATGCATTGCTGTATGAGAGGGCAGCAGGCATTCATGGAGCGTTGTGCACTTGAAATAAAATTGTAGCACTGTTTTTGCACCTTACTAAAGGATTGGGTCTGAATTCTTTGGTGCACTGTGAGACTGAGTTAGCGTGAACTGTGGACTGTGAGTAGCCTGTGATGGCATCTATTTCTTTACTTTTTTTACTTGTCACAAGCCTAGCACGGCACGGCACCCAAGTGCAGGCCCGAATCTTCCTGTACTTCACAACATTTCTAGTAGTCATTGTTTATGAAGACTTGTTTTTGTACTCCCATGAAAGCACTGAAGGACCTAAACACAGGCTACCTTTAGACCTTGAAACTGCATTTCACACCGCTTTAGAGTACTACATTGCACAATACTGTAAATTTGTAATTCGTAATTTTCAGGTTGTTTCTGGTAAACAAACAACATTTTATTAGTAAAGAGTACAATATGTTTATATTTACAAGATGCAAGCAAAGTAGAGAACTAAGGTGTCATTATAATATAGCCAATATGCAAAAGTGTGTTACCCTACTATGGTGTTTTACAATTTCAGTACACTGTATAAAAAAAGTAAATTTTTTTATTGTTGCAGGGATGTCAGGATGTAAGAAGCATACTGATAAGGTAGCAGGATGACCTAGTGCTTCATCATGGCTTCCAGTCACTTGGGGGATGGTGCCTTTCCCTGCAACCTTCATGAAGAGTGGCACTAACCTCTATATGGATGAAGCACTAGACGACCTGTTGAGGGTAACCCACCCCAAAGGAATAAGTTCTGCAAATTCATGACAATTTACTTTTGGCACTGTACTGTACGTATAGTTGTTTTTATTTGGCATGTGAATGATGACAAATACTGTTAAAATGCTAAACACCACATTCTTTTCAGCTAATAGTAACAAACCCCATACTGGGCAAAATGTTATTTGTATTTATTTCCTTGCAGGAGGAGGTTTGAGTCTTGTGCCTTCAGCTGGTCAACTCAGGGTTATGTGACCCTGGCATCCATCAAGAGGCAGGGGCTACTCAAGTGATGATAGGGACAGACACAGTCAAGAAGAAGGAGGAGGTGGAACAGCATCTTCTTGAGAAGGAGTGTGAGTAGAAATAGATATCAAAATATTTGAAATAGGATTAAAGTGTGACCGAATGTCAATGGGACCCAAAGGCACCATAATGCCTCACACCACAAAAAAGTAAACTGAAAAGTAATGTAAAATAAAGTAAGGTAAAGTAAAAAAAAAACAAGGAAAGTAAGAAGTAAAGTATACTACAGTAAAGTCAAATAAAGAAATAATTAGATAATATTTATTGTCAGACTACTTTTTTACATATTTTAAGTTAATGTGTTCAAAAAGGCAAAAATGGTTTCTGAGAGGTGCATCTATGTGGTAAAGTAAGTAAGTAAAAGTTTATTTTTTAAGCTTCCAATCCCGGTGGCTCTGGGTGCTGCACAGAAAGGCAAAGAAAAATAACATACAACAGTTCAAATGACAGCCATCACAGGCACCAACAAACAATATAAAATCCTCAATAAAATAGTTTAGTAGCCAGGCAATTGTTAAATTCAGAAATAGGTCTCAAAAACTTTGCTAAAGAGATGCATCTTCAGATCCTGCTAAAAAGCCTCCACTGAGGGGTCTACCTCAAAGATCTTGGAATTGAATACCATAGGGCCAGGCCCTAGGAACTGCTAGGATGGCCACGGTAGAGGTGCAGAGTGAGTGACCAGGACAGACAGGAATCAAAAGGTCAATCAGATAGCCAAGTTCTGAGTCATCTAGGGCTTTATAGGTGAGCAAGCCCACCTTGAAGGTGATTCTCCATCTCACCGGCAGCCAGAGCAAATCATGCAGGATTGGGGTCACATGGAAAGACCTCAATAGGCCCATTAGCAATCTGGCTGCTGCATTCTGCACTAGCTGTAGGTGGTGGAAAATCCCTCCACTGACCCCAAGATTTAGAGCATTAAAGTAGTTGAGCCTAGATATTACAAAATTATGAACCAGTGAGAGCTGGTTGCCAGGCAGAATTAAGACTTTAATCTGGGTGACATGCTTTAAGTGGTAAAAATCACTCTGGATGATGGATTACACCTGAGACTCAAGTTTCAACCCTTTGACAAGGATGGCACCCAGATTCTTCACCTTAGTAGAAGCTGGCAAAGGGATAGGGCTGAAGAATAACCCTATTCCCACCCTAGCAGCACCCACATCATGCAGGTGACCATCCTCAACCACTAGCACCTCTGTCTTGTTGGGGTTCAGTCTCAGCCAGCTAGAGGACATCCAGTCTTGGATCTCAGTCAGGCATTCATTTAGCACCTCCATAGTGTCACCCATCCTGGGAGAAAATGAGATATACAGCTGGGCATCATCTGCACAACACTGAAACCCAAGCTGTGCAGTCTAATGATTTCACCTAGGGGAAGCATGTCCACTGCAAACAACATATGTGACAAAATTGAGCACTGGGGAACTTCACAGGGCAGGGGTTTGGAGCAGAAGGAGAAATTCTCCATCACTACCTTCTGCATCCTGGCTGTGAGAAAGGACTCAAGCCTGTTTATAACAGTACTGGTGAGTCCCCAGAGCTCCCTTTGATGATTCAGCAACACTATGTGGTCCACAGTGTCAAACTCTGAGAAGAGATTGAGGACAATGAGTATTGATTGGTCCCCTCTATTTCTCACACTGAGGAGATCATTTTGCACCCTGACTAACACTGTTTTGGTGCTATGCCTGGACCTAAACCCAGACTGGAACAGCTTATATATGTCATAGGGTGCGAGGTGTGCCTAGAGCAACAGAGCCACTACTTTCTCAACAACCTTACAGAGAAATAGGAGGTTGGAGATTGGTCTATAATTTTCTAGGACTGGTCAATAAATGGTTTCTTTAGGAGGGGACCTCTTTCAGTGTACTGGGGAAAAGTCCCTCCTAAAGGGAACACTGGATGATCTCAGCAAACACTGGCACAACAGATTGTGTGTGTGTGTATATATATATATATATTCTTTGTAACAAATCTTTGTTAATTTACCAGTTAGAGTTTAAGTTAATGCCATAAAACTAGAGAAATATGGAGTTCAGGTTTCCAACTCTAACTCCCTACCCATTCCCTATCAAGGGGCCCGGGGGGGGGTGTGATGGAGTTACGGTTTGAAACCCTAATGCCACATTTCCCTACTTTTGTTAAACTGAACCCTAACTGGTGCATAAATGAAGATTTTTGCAAAGAATTTCCTTTCTTTTTGAGATAGTGGAATTGTATCCTCATATGCACAGGTCCCTTTGGAACCTGTGTGAAGACATACAGATGTACAGGGACCAAGCTAAGAAAGGGAAGACTCCATCTGCCTAAGAAAGTGCAGGGTCCTTGCATACCCTGCAGTTCCATGTAGCAACAGATGTCAAGAATTCATGGGGGGGCAGCTTGGCTGCAGAAGCACAGGCCTTTGTATTCTTTGCAATTTCATGTAGCTGCCGATACTTATGCATAGGGTAAAGAGTCCATCTGTCAGCCAATGCACAGGTCACTCTTCCACCCATAGGTGCAGATGTGCAGGGCCCTATGCACATTCAAATTTCATAGTGAGAAACCAATTTAAGTCATAAAATTAAAACTTATGCTGCTCAATCAAATTTCAACCAATTTTCTGATGCAAAACAAATTATAATGTGCAATCAAATTTCATGCTGAAACAATTTTCTGCTGTGAAACAAAATATTTGGATGTTCAATCAAATTTCATGCTGAGAAACCAATTTTCTGCAATGAAATGAAAAATTGTGATGTGCAATCAAACTTCATGTTTAAAAAACAATTTTCTGCTGTGAAATGAAAACTCACAGTGTGCAGTCAAATGTCATACTGAGAAATCAATGTTCTGCTGTGAAACAAAAAATTGTGATATGAAATCAAATTTCATGCTGAGAAACCAATTTCTGTTGCAAAATGAAAAATCATGGTGCAAAATCAAACTTCATGCTGAGACACAAATGTTCTGCTGTGAAATGAAAAATCATGGTGCAAAGTCAAATTTCATGCTTAGAAACCATTTTTTCTGCAACCCCCCCAACAAAATATGTTACAAAACAAAAAAATATGGTGTGCAATTGCATTTCATGCCGAGAAACCAATTTTCTGCTGCAAAACTAAAAATTATGCTGGGCAATCAAAATGTGTTTACAACAGACTTTTTTATATAGTGATTAAAAAACAGTTTTGCAAGTCAAATTTAGTTACGTACCACCTTAAAGGTGCAACACAAAAAAGAGTTACAATTCAAAAAATGGGAAAGACATTTATATGGCCTGGAGAAATACATAAATGATATGTTAATCATTATTGACTTGAAACAAGCTTCAGAATCTGAAACAGCATGTTCTGATGAGATTGATTCATTTTTATTATAGTTTATTATAGTTTTATTATGGCTGCTGTAGTAAAAGTTTGAATTAGTATTAGTGATATGAGAAATAAGTGGGCAGCTGTCACGAAACAAAAAAAATAGTACTATGAGTACAACATCTCATGAAATCAAAAATGTCCCTGTGGCACCAAATGTTTGGCGTCTTATCAGAACGTTATCCCAAAACCCCTACTGAGCATGCTCAGAACAGAAAAACACAAAACTTGAAATCCTTGTAACTCTGGAACCATTCAATATTTTTTTCATGAAATCTTCCAAAGGCAACCCCTTGCCATAGCACACTTCTAACCTGAACCTTTTGGGAAAAAATTCCATCCCATGTATATTTTAGGTGACAGCAAAAAACAAAACAAAAGAAAAAGAAAAAAAATCCAGTGTTAAGTATAGAAATAAAATTAGATGTCTACAGGAAAATGACATATACTTATCTCAGAAACCACACAAACTGTTGTCACTAAACTTTCCAAAGATCTAGATCTTGCCTTCTTGACAACACATGCTAACATTCAGTAAATTTCATCAAATGCTGAAAAACCTATTTAGGTGCAATGTTAGGGCTTTAACATTGAACACCACTACTCAACCCTAACTAAAGCTGAGATGGACACAGTATAGGAGCATGAGGTAAGTTGAAAACCCAAACACCACATTTACCTACTTTTGTGGTTTTATCACTAGCTAGAGAATTAACTCAGTTTTTTGCTAATTATTTCTTTACTTTTTGAGATAATATTATCATATCCTTATTTGCCTGTGGGAGTGCAGGTCTCTCTGGGCCCTGCACCCCATCCCTCCATAGAGGCGTAGATGTGAGAAGCCCTGCACTTCCATTTATAAGACAACAGTGACCAAATTGTTAACATAGCCATCTTATTACCGCACTTTATCTACCTAGTACAGAAATTCTCAAATCTTAGCCAGAAGGTAGTTCTGAGCAACTGCAATGCCATTCCTCAACAAAGGTGAAAAAACACATTTTGGCCAGGATTTGAAAACTGACAGCTGTGCCATACATGAGGTGGGGTAATAAGATGGCTATATTGAAAATCTGGGGTTAGAATACTAAAAATCTCCAAAGTTATGAGCGTGTGTAGCAAAATTACAGTAACTGGTCATAACATTGGAATTTTTTCATATTTTGATCACAAATTTTCAACAGTCTTCTTATGACTTCACCTCATAAACCCCCATAGCTGAAAATGTTCAAATCCATGGCAAAATGCCACTCTGCACCACAGGTGTGAAAACACATTTTGGACAAGATGTGAAAAATGATAGCAGTACTCTTCATGAGGTGGTGTGAAAAATGGGCTAAGTTGGAAATTTGGAGTCAAAATATTGAAAATTACGAACGTTATGTGCATGTGTAGAAAAATGTCAATGAACATGCATAACTCAGACATTTATAGGACTTTTGTCACCAAAAATTCAACATGGCCTTTTTGGGAACCCACCTCATGAACACTAGTGGTAAACATTTTATTATTCAGTCCCAAAAGGTGATTTCACACAGTGACCGCAAAATCATCTCCTGGACCTGATTAACAAAATGACAGTGACAGTGTTCATGAGGTGGGGGGTCCCAAAAACACTATGTTGAAAATTTATAGAAAATAGTCCTAAAAAATGGCAGTTATGAACACATGTTCAAAGTGCAATCAAAATATATATACATTATACCACACTTACCTTGATTCCCAATTCACAGTTTCACTTTGATGAGTGCAGATGAGTCTCAGTCCAAAGAAGATGACAGCATATGAGCTCTGGAGGTACATATGGGGTAAGGGGGTGTGGGGTGATGGGTGCTCAGTGTGAGGGTCAGGATGGGTAAGAATGACAGTGAAGATGACGAGGGACCATTTTCTTTTTTTCAGGTTTAAAAAAACAAGTCAGGGGCTGTTTTCTTTTTAGAGGGCCTTTCTCTTTCTGGTTGGCATTAATTCTGTGTGCAGTTCGGAATGGTAGTTTAATGTGTGGTGGAAATTTGAATTCAGAATGGCATGAGTGCCTTTTTTTTGTGCAGTCAGGAGCTGCAGTATGTGGAGTGGAATGGCTTTCAGCATGTAGTCTGGAATGGTGATATGTGGAGTGAAGATGAACAATCAGGAATGGCGGTCTTGGATGAGGAGCATCATGCATTGAAGAAGATAGCAGTATGGTGGCTTTGCAGTCAGCATGCAGGAGAATGAACCAGCAGCAGTATGGAGAGCGGGTACTATGGGTTCTGGCTGACTGGGGATATGACGTTGTAGTGGGAATGTGGGAGGGAGCTGCAGTAGTGTGGTGTAGGTTAGGGCTATGTGGATTGTTGAATTTCCAATGGAACAGAATTCTGTGAATTTTTTTTTACTTATATTTTATCTCCGCTGCTGAACTGCCCCAGTCCACCAGCCCCCCCCAAGCCTCATCATCCCGATGTGCATCAGAACTCACCTCATGGCTTTGAGGTGCCAGCTGGCCGGGTGCAGAGTCTGAGGGGGACCAGCTTCATCTCACCGGCCGGTGTGATTTTCTGCCTTTGTTTTTTTTCCCTTTCTGAGTGTGGTGTGTAGAGATGTGTGAAACTGCCAAATTTTATTATGCAAAATATTTCACACAATTTTTCACAGAAGCAAAACTCAGAATTTCACTTGCGTAATGTGAAATTTCACCTTTCACAGGTGAAATTTTGACTTTTGCAGGTGAAATTTTACATTACACAGGTGAAATTCCAAATTTCACACCCTGTGAAATATTTCACGTAATGGGCAAATTTTGTGAACTATTTCACAAAGCAAAATTGCTGATTTCACCAGAATTTCACCGGTGAAATATAATTTCACAACATCTCTAGTGGCATGGCAACGTGCAATTATGTCAATGGCTGAGCCAAGCGCGTTGCCGCATGTGGCACAACAGGCATCTGCTCTGCCTCCCCCTCTGCATCTATGGAACCAGTGTGCCAGTCCCCAGCTACTGCTAGGGGCCAGGCATGAACAGGTCTCCAGGCCCACTCCTCCCCAGGAGAGGAGAGTTGTACCCTGGATGCTCAGTCCTTCCCTTTCCCGCCCAACCACTGTCAGCCTGCTCGTATCATGAACACAGGTGAGAGAGTGATGCCTTAGCACTCCATGCCACTGGGCTGGCCTGGAATTCTGTGGAATTTTAGAAAATTCCACTAATTTCTTTGTTTTGTGGAATTCTGATGTTCTGTACGCAAAATGCTTTTTGTGAAATAATAATCTGCAGTTCTCATAAACCCCTGATTCTTTTTCTGCAATCCACAGAAAAGTATTCTATGGTTTATATTATCCATGGAAAATTGTCCCACAGTTTGTACAGAAAAACTTTTTGAAATTCCAAAAAATTTAAAAAGAAACGCCACAAAACATTTCAGAAGAGGAATTGTCAGTACAGAGTAATTCCAACAGTGGAATGTTGCATTCTGCACAGCTCTATTGTAGGTCCTTGTGTTTTTCTAGATTGTGAGCACCTGTTTTGGGTGCTGCCTGTTAGTTCTGTGACTTGATTTGTGTGAGGGATTTCTAAAGTGGCTGTTATATGGTATATTATATGCCATTAAGGTGCTTGCTACATATGTTATTAATGTGCTTATGTGCTAAGATGTTTGTTATATATGTTATTATGTGTGTAATATAGTGGTTTGTAGTGTGTTAGGTATTAATGTTTTATTGAGGTGTTAATAACATGTTAATATAGTATAACCAGCTGATTGGTGTCATATATACAGTTGTTTTTTTTCTTCATGTATCCTATTTTTTTTCATATACCCTAACTGGCTGTGGTAGTATACTGGGAAATGTACTGTACAATAGCTTTTTCTATGGGAAGAGGGATGAAACATGCATTATATATATATATATATATATATATATATATATATATATATAATAAATTATGGCAAAGTGTGGTATATTAGGAAATAATATACTTGAAGAGTCAAACAAGCCATAAAGCTGCTAGCCAGATGGGCAAGTGGTCTTTATGAGCTTGTTTATTTATTTTATTTATTTATGTATTGAAAAGTTTCACCAGGTAAGGTACACTGAACAACAAGATGCTCATCTCCTGGTATGACCTGGGGAAAAGGGTGATAGGAGTTACATAGTAACAATGAGCACACATAAATTACACAATAGCATAGAGAACATAGGGTATGAGTGAAGCAGCACAAGTAATTGCAGGGTGACATAGGTAAAAGTCTAGTATCTATACCCTCATGTAGTGGCAGTCACACCAGTAGCCTAACAGCAGGAGGGACCAATGGACTGGCCCACTACAGACTTGTAGTAGCAAAAAGCAGACAAGTGATGTGAGATAACAAGGTGGTTGAGGAATGAGTCTATGCCCAGGGCTTGGAGAGCAGAACTATAGAGAAAAAGAAAGAGAGAGAGAGATGATAAGAAGCAAGCATGCAAGATAGGAGCCAGGGTTGGCTCCGAGACTGTAAGTGCATTGATTGGTTGGGTTAGGCAACAAGAGCAACAGGCAGGGTGTGAGATAGATCTAGGAGCATGTGCAGTTTACAGAGAGTAAGTTGTGTAGAGATTGATTTAATGAGCCAGGCGAGGAGGAGGATCTCATCTGAGTAGGAAGAGAATTCCACAGTTGAGGGAGGTGGTAGGAGGGGGAGACCTGCCCACTAAAGGTGGATCTCCATGGAACATAGAGAGTTCTGTGGTCATGGGATCTTAGAAGTTGGGAAGGGGTGGGAGGGGGGAGATTAGGAAATTTAAGTAGGAAGGGAGTGTACCAAACCAGCATTTGGAGGTGAAATTTATGCAGTGATGCAGTCTCCTGTTTGTTAGGGAAGAGAAGGCTAAGGCTCGGTACAAGTGAGAGTGGTGGGTGAGAGGAGGTGCATCTAGAACAAACCAACAGAAGGAGTTGAAGAGGGTATCCAAGTTTGCTAAGGAGGTGGCAGGAGCAGAGCAATAGACAATATCGCCATAGTCAAAAATTGGGAGGATCATTATTTGGATCAGTTCACATACAGTCTGGGGATGGAGGCAGGAGCGGTTTCTGTATTAAGCGCCAAGTTTGGGGTGAAGCTTTTTTATAATGCCATCAATGTGGGCCAAGAAAGTGAGATGTTGATCCAACCAAACACCCAAGTACCTGAACGACTCAGTGGCAATTATGGTTGCCCCATCGAGGGTAGTGAAAGGGGCAGACTGGAGTTTTGACAGTTTCTGGTACATGCCAAATGTCATGGACACAGTTTTTTTGGTGTTAAGGAAGAGGTGGTGAGATTGGAACCACCGATGGACATTATTGAAGTCACTTTGGAGCCTGGAGGCGACAACCCTGGGTGAGGACCCAGAAGTGAAAAGAATCATATCATCAGCATACATATGTATAAAAGATGAGGTACAGATGGATGACAAGTTGTTTAGAAAGATGGAGAAGAGAATTGGACCTAGTATGGACCCTTGAGGGACACCAGAGCATGTGGGTAGAGGAGGGGAGATGTAGTCAGATATTTTTACCGACTGTGAGCAGTCATTGAGATAGGGGCTGAACCATTTAATAGTATGTTCAGACAGCCTGCCTGATGAGAGGAAGCAGAGCAGAAGGGAGTGGGATACCGTGTCAAAAGCTTTGGCAAGATCAATAAAAATGGCAGTGGTGATGTGGCCGCAGTCCATGCCTGTCAGGATTACATCTGTGATTCAGAGTAGCGAGGTGGTAGTGGAGTGATGTTTGTGGAACCCAGATTGGTATTGGGTGAGGAAGTTTGTGTCAGAGAGGTACAAGGATAGTTGATGTAGGAATAATTGATCTTGTAGTTTGGTTAGTGTCGGGAGGAGAGATATAGGGTGGTAGTTTCTGGAAGAGGAGAAGTCGCTGCCCTTTGGGAGGGGGAGGACGATTGCATGTTTTCAATCAGGGGGGATTTCTGCCAATTGAAATGAGAGAGTGAGAAGGGCAGTCAACGGGTGAGCAATGGCCGAGGCAGACAGGTTTAATAACTTTGGGTCCAACCCATCAGGGGAGTTAATTTTGCATGGGTTGTGGGCCTCCAATGCCATCAGCATATCAGTAGTCAAGATTTTGGAGAAAGAAAAAATAGTCGGTGGAGCTGGTGGACTCCTAGTAGATGCGGAGGATGAATTGTTTATGGTTGGGAGGGAGCCAAGCAGGGCAGTGGCTCAAGAGGTAAAGTGTGAATTGAAAGCTGCGGCGACACTTGGGTGGTCGGAGATAACAGTATTATTTAGTTGGGGGGAGAGCCTGAGGGGAAAAAAGAGAGTGGATTACCTTCCAGAATTTGGATGGGTTGCTTATGTTGGAGTTAAAGGTATTGCTGAAGTACTCAGCTTTGGCCAACCGAGTGGCTTTTGTGCATTTGTTTCTAAAGGCACAGTAGGCCTTATAGTCTTTAAGAAGCATAGTACTTTTATAAATCTTCCAGGCAGCATCACAAGCTCTTTGGCAAGCAATAAGTTCTGAGAAGATCCAGAGGAGTTGGTTACAACATACACAAATCCGGCGTAATGGAGCATGTTGATTCCAGACTTCAAGAAATCGGTCACGGAAATATTTAGCTGCATCGTTTAGATTACTGGCAGCAGATATGGGTACCCAGTTAGTGGTAACCAAGCTGTAAAGAAGTGGGGTGATGTTCAGGGATTTGTAAGAACGGATTTGTAAAGTTTTGTAGGGGACTTTGACTTTGTGAACTCTGCGCACCAGGAAAGTCATGCAATGGTCGTTGAAAGCATCAGCTAAGGTGCCTGATTTGATAACCCTATGGGTGTGAGTGGTAAGGGCCCAGTCAATGATGGAGTGTTTACCCGTATTATGGATTAGCCTAGTTGGGTCTTTGATAATTTGGGTTAGTTGAGTGCATGTATAGCATTTAGCACTTTGCTTGGAATGGTAGACCAGTTTATGTTGAAGTCTCTCATTATATATAATTCACGGTGGAAGAGTGGCTAGCTAAAGTGGCTATGAGGTCAGTAGCAATTTTGGGTTTTGAGCCAGGTCGGCAGTAGGCACCTGCTACAAAGATAGGTTTGGAGAAGGAGAGAGAGATTTGCAGCAACACAGTCTCATAGGCTTTAGGTACCACCCTAGAAAAGACGGAAGTCCTCCAAGCCTTTATCTGCTGGCAAATTTCATATGTTCATATAATGAAGGGGAAGGGTGGAAGGGAGGGGCAGCTGCAGAATAAGGGGTGCTAGCTGCACATTCAAGCAGACTTGATAGACCTCTAGGCCTTTATCTGCTGGCAAATTTTGTATGTTTGTCTGTTCTAAGTGAAATGGATAGAAGAGGAGACATAGATGGCTACACCGCCGGCTCGCCCAAGACTGTCCTGACATGAAATGGTGAAGCCAGGGAGAGTCAGAGATGAGTTGCAGATTTTGTTTTTTAGCCAGGATTCAGAAATTATAATTATATTCGGGTTGAGCGTAGCCACCAGTGGCTGTAGCAATTCAACTTTAGGCAGGAGGCTACGTATATTGATATGTAGTAGCTTAAGGCCACTTGGAAGAGCTGTGAGGTGTGGTTCAGGTCTATCCACAGGAGATGGTTGGGCTGGGCCAGGGTTAGGGTTTATGTCACCAGACAATAACAGTAGAAGGGCAATAATAATATAATGTAGTTTTGCACTCTTGAACCAGGAGGGGTTACGTGAGTGACAGCAGCTGGGGCACAGACTGGTAGCAGGGGGCCAGGAGCTAAGCAGCCATATAAAAGTGATGTAAATGGGCAGCGAGGCAAGGGAGGGGCAGGGGCAAATGGGTGAGTGAGTCCAGGAAGTAATAATGGGAGAGGAGGAGTTAGCCTGAGGGTATGCAGGAAGAGGGGTGGCGTTAGTTTTTTGCAGATGGTATGGGGAATTTAGGGGTGGGGGGAGAGTGAGCGCTGTGAATATCAGAGTACTAAGGTAAAGATTCAAGGGCAGCATCCTGGTTAAGTTAAGTGATCCCTTTTATTTCTGTGCTGGAGAGTTACAGTCTCCAGGGCAAACCAAGGTAGCAGGTTGGCTAGCCAAAACAGAGTAAGCCTAAGAGCGCCGGAGTGGAGAAGGGGCAGAAGAGGCTAAAGCAGAAAAAATTTGCTTTGTTGACACAAATAGCTGAACAGTGGGTTGCTGAGAGAGCCAATGAAAAAATAGGGCCAGTAAGAGGAAGAAGGGGCCTATGAGTATTTAAAGGAGACCTGGGAGGGTGTGGGGGGAGGGAGGGCCAAAAATTACAGCACAAAATATGGAAGCTGGCTAAGGTTCTGGGCTGTTTGCCCAATCTTGAAAAGGTGCACCAATCAGGAGAGCCGTGCTGGCCGGCCGACCAATCAGGAGCCAGTGCCAAGGAGTTTGACCCTGAGATGGCATTATTTCAAAGGTGCATTAATAACACATGTTGTGAGTACTTTAATAACATACATAACTAACACCTTAGAAAACCCTCACACAAATCCAATAACAGAACTAACATCACCCAAAACAGCAGCTCACAACCTCAAATACCACAAGGGCCTACATCACATTACTGCAGCTTCCTTCTGGGCCTGTACTTCGGTGACCACAGATACAAATCCACAAAGGTAGCACATTAGTGCTATTGCATTTGTGTTATCTGGAAACTGTTGTATTTTGTTTATCTTATCTGATGATGATTGTCTGTGGTTGCTTGTGTGGCATTATCCTTCTGCTGCCTGGAAGGTTGGAAATCCTAATGGCACATTTACCTACTATTGATGCATTAAGTTGAACCCTAACTGGTGCACTAAAGCAGAATTTATTTTCTTTTTGAGATAGCAAAGTCATATCCTCATTAATGCAGGTCCCTTTGGGACCTGCATGAACAGCTACAGATGCACAGGGCTGTCTAGGCCCTGCACCAAAGGAAGACTTAATCCACCTATGGAAGTGCAGGGCCCTGCTGGTCCTGTATGTCTAAATAAGGATGGATGTCAAGAATTCAAGGTACTGTCAGGTGAGCTGTGGAATTTCAGGGATCTCTGATCCCTGCAAGTAACATAGCCACAGATACCAACACACAGGGAATAAAGTCAATCTATCAACCAATGTACAGGGCCTTCTGCCATCTCCAGGTGCAGATGTGCAGAGTCCTATGACAAAAGAAGAGTTTTCTTCACTATATGTACCTGGGCCCATACAGGTAACCCTGCATCTTTCCTTCCTTTGCTGGAACAGGTGTTGCATAACAACACTACCCCACTGTCACCCTATCCAGCTGACTCACTGTGTTCCTCCCTGAAATCAGCTCATTGATACAGAATCACAAAGAACTATCAATTGGGTTAATAGCTGGTACTACATGTGTTTCTTAATAGTTATTCAATATTTTTAATTTTGTCCCTAAATTTTCCAGATACTCATTTTATGACTCCCCTTAAAATCATGACACATGGCATTTATAGTGTACTGGCCAAAACACCATTTTGCCTCAGAAGTACAAAAACACATCGTATGCAGGACTGAAAAGATGACAGCCATTATGTTCATGTGGTGGTGTAAAAATATGGCTATCTTGAAAGTTTGGAGTCAAAATATTAAAAATTAGCAAACTTATGAGAACATTGAAATGTTTCAATGTTCATTAATAACTTAGTTATTTTACCATATTTTTACACCAAATTTTTAATATAGCCTTCTTGTGACCCCACCTCATGAACCCGGAAGGTAAATATTTTCAAATCCCCGCTGAAAGTCATTTTGTGCCACAGAAGCAAAAACACATTTTGACCAGGATTTGAGAAAAGACAGCTGTCATGTTCATGAGGTGGTGTGAAAAAATGGCTATGCTGAAAATTTGAGATCAAAATATAAAAAATTTCCAATGTTATAAGTGAATGTAGAAAAATGTAAATGTACGCTCGTAACTAGTTTTTTTTTTTTAATATGTTGACCACAGATTTTCATCATAGCATTCCTATGATCACACCTCATGAACCTGTGAGGAGAACATTTTCAAATCAACCCAAAAGATAATTTCACTCAGTGACCATGAAATTGCCTTAAGGGCCAGATTTGAAAAATTCTACCACTCATGTTAATGAAGTGGGGTCCCAAAAAAGGTCTTGTTGAAAATTTGGTGAAAAAATTTAAAAATGACAAAGTTATGAATAATATCTCAAACCCCACTGAAATATATTAAAAAAAATTTACCTTGTTTTTTCATAGCACAGTTGCTGGTTCCAGCAGCAAGATATGTCTTCGATTAGATAGTGCATCTTTGTTGTCAGACATATTCAGGTAAGTGAGGGTGGGTTTGATGATGAATGCTGAATAGGAGTTAGGGTGGAGTGGGGAGGTCTGGTGGGTCAGATTGGCAAGGGACTTTTTTTTTTTTGCAGCTAAGCAAAAAAAAAAAGATCACGAAGTACTGTTTTCTTTATTTCAGGAGAAACAAGCTGACACTAGGGACTGGGTGTCCCAGTGTTGGTATGATCATTGGCAGCACAGGGGGTGGCAGCCCGGTGCCACCAACCAAACACTGGGGAAAGATAAGTGGTGACCAGGAAAGGAATGGTGTCAAGACAAGCAGTAGTGGTTATGGGCACTCTGGTCTGCTTATTATATAAAGTCCATAAAATAAACATTGGGATTTGAGAGTGGGTGACCGGGAAGGAAGGGGGTGAAAGAAGTGATACCAGGGGTGGGCATTCAATCTGCATCAGAAATATCAGATGGATGGATAGATAGATAGATAGATAGATAGATAGATAGATAGATAAAGTGAGAGAGAGAGAGATCAAGGGATTGCTGGATCCTTGCTCGAACTGAGGTCAACAGTACATCTCCAGCAGCAGCTTCACAATTCAAGAAAAATCCTGCTGTTCTCAAGAAAGAATAATAGTTATTTTGTATGAGCCTTCACTAAGCCTTCCAACTAGAATTTGAAAAATGTCCTAAAATTATATTTTGGGGTCTTTTTCTTTTTTTAAATAAAACTCCAGAATTGAGTTAAACAAGTCCCATTTAGATAGATTCTGGTGTTTTCTTAACCCAGGGCATCATTTTAATGGGTTTTCATTTTTTTTTTAAAAGATGGCAGCTATGTGAAAAAATATTTTTTCTTATAAAAGAAAACATTTGGCTCACAAAAGAAGATTCTTCTTCATTAGCCAAAAATTCTTCTTTCACATTGGACAATTAATTGAAAGACCCCACTGAGCATGCTCAGAACTGAAATTTAAAATCCTTATAACTCAGGAACCAATTAATTGAACTGTGCTGATACTACGTAATTGCACTTAATTGTGTACTGTGTCTATACTATGTATTTGCTCTCCTTTTACATTCCCTCGAGTTGCAGCTGAAAATGAGCCTTGGCGAACTGTGCCTTTCCCAGGCACCAGTTTTCAAATAAATAATATTTTTTCACCAAACAGAAAAAAAAAAGCCTCTTTCTCGGGCAGGTGCCTACTATCCTGAAAATTTCAGAACAAAATCATCACAGCTATAGATGAGAGCTAAAAAAGTGCAAAAACCCTGATGTTTCCACTCTATGGATTATCTGGATCTCAGAATCTGGACATACAACTGTCACAAAACTTGCCAATAAAGAGACCTTGCCCCCCAGACCACGCATGCAAAATTTCATGTAATTCCATTGAATGTTGGTAAAGTTATTAAGCTACTCAACTCTAACTATACAGGTGCTGCCGCACCCCTATAATATATGATAGATAGATAGATAGATAGATAGATAGATAGATAGATAGATAGATAGACAGACAGACAGACAGACAGACAGACAGACATATAGTATAGATATACAAATGCTGATTGGAGTCAAGGGCTATAGTAGGAACATATTGACCTATTGCATGACAATTGTTACATTTCCCAAAGTCAAAGACTAACTGAATAATGGCTATTGGAAGGCAATAGTTCATCCTGAGGGGTCAAGATTTTCCCTCTGTATCCCCAAATGACTCTGGTTAATATCTGTTTATAAAACATTTGTCAGTAAAATTGTCCCTCCCCCAGAAAATAATCTCCCGAGCTTCTCTAACTATTAAGTAATTTGCAAACATTTGAAAAAACAGTAACATTTAAGACTAATCTAGTTTGGTATCTTGTATATGGTTTATTTCTTTGCAAGCCTGTAATCCATTGGTGAAGTTTCAGCTTCTGAAAGCTTTGCCAGATTGTTCTCCTCAACCACCTTGCATCTTCTGGAGAGTTGCCAGGTCACCCCTGATTAGATGTTGGAGCATGATGGATAGAGACAGTCCTCTTGGTGTGGTCATCCTGCCCCCCACAAACTTGTAGATGGGACCAAGACGAGGCAGAAACTGGACTTACAAATGGGATCCAAGAACACTATAGTCATGCACCAGTTTTGCTTACTTGAACTGAAGTGCTCACCAAGCCCACAAATGTGTATGAGGTTTAGGAATCAAAGAGCATTGTTGTTTCCCCCAGTGGCTCATCTGACCCTCAGGAACTTGCAAATGGACTGGGGACTACAGAAATGGTGAGTTTTTTTTTAGCTAGGAGGTTAATTTAGCCATGTCATTGAGGTGAGTGCTACATGCTTGTGTATTTGAGGAATTAATTCTTCATGACCAAGCCACACTTACTGTTTGATTCTACAACACACAGGTACATGAGCCCTCCAGTTCCAAGGAGTTTCAAACAAGACCACAGACAAAACCAGAAGTCTGCAGCTCAGCCTGGAGAAGTCACTATCTGTAAATGCTCCTCCACCCACAAGGGCCCTGCCTAGGTGACAAGGAGTAATAATTAAAAAAAAACAGAAAACAGTTGTTATAGTGCATGAGCGCTAGCTGCAGCAGTTATGGTTATTGGAGGAGGGTAGTGGGAGATTCTGGAAAGAAGGTGGGTGACTGGCAGTGGTGCAGTTGGAGGGCACTAGCACCAGACAATGCGGTATATTTAAAAATTGTAGAAAAATGGAAGTGTGTCCTATAAGATAATTAAGTAGTATATATAGTAGGTGCGAGGGAGCATGGTGAGGCAGTGACTGAAGATAGAGTGGTCAATAGTTCAAAAGGCTGTTGCCCTTTCTACTGAATTACTGACCAGTTTCAAATTGAACTATTGACCAGTTTAAGTTTGTAAGTAAATAGTTTCCCTCATTCAATATTTAGTAGTCAAAACTTTTTAACATCCTCAACAATGATGCCTTTGAGGCATGCATCAGTTATATAGCCATCAATCACTTTCTTAAAGGAGGCAGTGGAGTCCCCTTGCAATTTACAATTATATTTGTGGTTAGACAATTGTCTATACACTTCTGACAAAAAGCCAGTAGTGTTAAGCATGACCAAACTGCCTCCCTTATCAGCACTTTTAATAATAATACTTTTATTGAATTCCAAACTATGAAATGCTTCAAAATCTGTGCTGAACACAAATTGGGGAACACAATTCTCACTTCGTAAAGCCTCTAAGTCTCTTTCACATGATTTCTAAAATGTGTTTTTAACTTGATTTGATGCTGGCATGAAAGTGGACTTAGGCTTGAATTTGTTACCCAATGTAACTAAATCTGTTTGTGTGGCACCCATGATGCTTTCCTTGTGGATCTTGAGTCCTCCATGGTCTGTTGATCTGACTCTGGTACTTAAAAAATTATTTTAAATTCAAGTTACATGCTAGTCTTTGAAAATCAACAGTTGTTTCTTTCCAGTAAATAGTGTTAGTAGGTACAAACTTTAAACCATTTTCAGGAACAGATAGTTATCTCTTGTTAAGGAGTAACTTGAAAGGTTGATAACATTAGACAAAGTTAATTCCTGTAGTACTATTACCTCCCTCACTTCTGGCTGTTCCAGTATCCCCTGCTGTGTTCACTGAAATTGCCTCTGCCTCTTGCCCATATGCTGCTTTCCCCCTCATCTTGTTCTCTTAAATTTGGGGGTTCCACAAATCAGGTTATGTGCAGACCATGTCTTGAAAGCTTGGGGGGGGGGTGCAACTGGAGACATTGAGTCAGGATCTTCTAAAAATATTTATGAAGCGTCAGAGTCAGTGACTGTGTTACGTTCAGAGTTACTAGCCATTTCTGTTGCATTCTTTTTTTTAAATTGACTTAGAGTTTTCTGGCTTGCTGCTTAATTCTTATGTTTTCTCAAGTCAAAAATATACCCTAACATGTAGTTAGAGATGAGCTAAGTGACCCCAATGTGATCTGTGAAGTGATTCACAGAGTGAAGGCTAATTCGCAGAGTGCTCTGCAATGCGAAGCGGAGTACTTCGCGTTATAATGGGTAACGTGAAGTCCATTGAAAACAATGACTTTGCATTACTCCGTCTTCCCAAACCACTACTCCACCACTTCTTTTTTTTTATTTATTATGCTTTTTGTCTGGCAGAGCCACCTGTTAGGATCGGCCCAGGTAATGGCCCCCGGGACTTCCACCTACCGTTGATTGCCATTGCTCTCACGATCACCCCCCCCCGGCTTACCCCCCGAAGGGCAGGGCCACGTCACTGCTCCCCTGTAGTTCCAGCACCGTGGGACAGTATCTGTTTGGGAGAGCTATTTTGGCGACGAAGGCTAATTGAAGCCCTGGGAAGGGCTTCATGTAGACGGAGGCTCCACCATGTTTTTTTTTTCTCGCTATAGGCTGGGGTGGAGACGTACAATGATGTCCAGTGTCTGCCCTGCCCCAGCGTGACTCGATTTTGCATTGCTGAGGGGTACCACCCAGCCTCTGCCAGGTGTCACTCCTGTGTGAGCACAGGCCCTCCCTTCCCCCGGAGAAGGAAAGCAGTCCTAGGGATGCTCAATCCTTCTCCCCCCGGCTGGCCCTCCAATGACTCAGATCCATTTCCGATCCCGGGTCACCAGTGTCAAAAGCGGAAATCCAACCACTGTGCCGATGGGCCAGCTACTCCACCAATTCTTAAGGCAAAGTACATTGAAAACAATGTACTGCGCCTTACTTTGCCTTGTTTTTAAACTCCAAAGGCGAATTTTGCAGTGATTCATGGGATTTTAGGTCACATGGGCTCTAGATTGTTCTGCACAGCCTCAGTTTGGGGTAGTGTGTGTAGGAAGCTGCAGGAGGAGACAATCTGTTCCTGGAGCTTTCTGCAATTCAAACCTTCTAAAAGCTGTTAAAAAAGCCTTTTTGAGTCATTTCTTTAGCTGAAACTTTAGTTCTTCGATTATAGGAAACCCTCCTGTGCTCATATCATTGAGCGTTTATTGTTTGTGTGTGGATTTTTAATGTTTTTGTACAACATTCAGTCTGTGTACTGAGAGACAGTGGAGTGGAAGTGTGTTTTGGGGGAGGGGCATACAGTATCTGCATTGCAGGTACATTAACTTGGAGAAAAAGTCAGTGCTTTCTGTTTTGGTGATATTTTTCTTATATAACTGTGTTAATTACACACAGTAATATTTTCAATAATTCTTGCCATTTTTTTGCTGATTGTTGTGGTGCAGCAGTGCATCATTTTAGTTTGTTAAAATATGTGGTTATATTACTGAAGTTTTCAATTTGCTACGCATTACTTAAAGTGTGTGTGTGAGTATGTGTGTGACACGTGTCATCAAATCAGACACCTTTTATTGTGCCACATAATAATTTCAGCAATGTGAACCTGCAATTCACTGCAGCTGTGTGATTTTTGTACTTCTTTGTGGTATCTTTACTGGTACTAGTACTAGTGACTGTTACTACAGTAGTGCAGCACACTGCCCCCACATGGTCCACCCCAACCGGCAAAGGTATTCTTTTCCAGATTTGAATTTCTGATGGTGATCACTGCTTAGGTGTTGTGCCCTTGCATCTGCATCTCTTCAGTGTACAGCACAATCTTAATCTGTCTGTGCATTTGCATCTCTTTAGGGTCCAATCTCCATCTGTAACTTAAAATACAGTTATTTCTTTGGCTTCCCTTCAGAGTACTGGACAGGTGTGATGCATAATTCTGCATGAACATTGTACTCATTAATATGTGTTTTTAAGTCAGGACCATCATCACGAGTCATTCGTGATACAAATCACGTTCTTCATCATCACAGTCACAAATGCAGTCGCAAATCACGATTCACGATCACGTCACGAATCACAACACTAATTTTTTGACAAGTTACTTGGATGTATTGTAAGCATGTTTTGTAGTATCTCTCCAGGCTTCACCACCCTGCCATTGTACTCATTAATGAATGTTTTTAAGTCAGGGAGTTTGTGCTACATCTCATCAGGGAAGTATAGCCATAGGCATTCGCATTCCCAATGTAGTTCCATAGTGTTTATCTTACACCGTTGACACTGAATCGTGTTCATCATCATGGTCACAAATGCAGTCACAAATCATGATTCATGATCACATCACGAATCACAACATTAATTTTTTTAATAGTTACTTGGATGTATTGTAAGTATGTTTTGTAGTATCTGTCCAGGCTTTACCACTCCACCATTGAACTCATTAATATGCATTTTTAAGTAGGGGAGTTTTGTGTTACAGCTCATCGGGGAAGTACAGCCTTGGGCATTCACGTTCCTTCCCGTACAGCATGTGAGTTACAGTACTGTAAGTAGTGGTGGGTGAAGTGGCCCCAATTTTCTCTGTGAAGTGATTCACTGAGTAATCCAGAATCCACAGAGAACTCCACAATGTGAAGCAGAGTACTTTGCTTCAATAATGAGGAATGCAAAGTCCATTGAATCCAATGACTTTGCGTTATTCCGCCTTCCCCAAACCACTTCTCCACCAATTTTAAAGCAAAGTACATTGAAATCAATGTAATTCACCTCACTTCGCCTTGTAATTGAGCTCCAAATGAACTTCAGCAGTTATTCATGGGATTGCAGGTCACATGGGCTCTAGATTGTTCGTCACAGCATCAGTTCTGTCCTTGGTAGTGCGTGTGCAGTGGTAGCTAGAGACAGTTTGCTCTCAGAGCTCTGCAATTGAAAACCTCTAAAAGCTGTTTAAAATACCTTTTTGAGTAATATTTTTTGGTCAAAATTTAGTACATCGATTGTAGGAAACCCTTCTGTGCTCATATCATTGAGTGGTTATTGCTGTGTGTGGATTTTGAATGTTAATTTAGAACAGTCAGTCTGTGTACTGTGAAGTGTGCTTTGGGGGAGGGGCGTATTTGTGGAGTAGGTAGATTAACTGGGAGAAAAAGGCAGTCTTTCTGTTTTAGTTATATTTTTCTTGTATAACTGTGTTAATGTACACACAGTAATATTTTCAGTTATTCTTGACATTTTTTTGCTGATTGTTGTGGTGCAGCAGTGTACAATTTGTTTAAAACATGTGGTTATATTACTAAAGGTTTTCAATTTGCTACGCATTACTTGAGTGTGTGTGTGAGTGTGTATGCGATGCCTGCCATTAAATCAGACACCTTTTATTGTGTTACAGAGCAATTGCAGCAGTGTGAACCTGCTATAGACCGCACCTGCATGAATTTTTTATACTGCTTTGTGGTATCTTTACTATATTGTTACTGCTGTGCACTAATCCCCCAACTGGCAAAATGTATTCCTTTCCAGATTTGGATTTGTGACTTGTGAGCACTGGTTAGGTGGTGTTGTACCTTTTCGTATGCTTCCCTTCAGTGTGCAGCGCAATCTTAATCTGTCTGTGTGTTTGCATGGCACATTAATTCTGGGAGACTGCATTTCTTGTTACGCTCTCATTTCACTTCATCAGCACTGTGGAATTTTCTGAACACAAGACAGTAGCATTTTAGGGATGCACATTAATTGTGGTGACTCTTTGTGTGATCTGACCGCTGTGCGCATGACTGAGTGCGCCATTAATTCTGGGAGACTTTGCATTTCTTGTTACAATCTCATTTCACTTCGTTAGCACTGGGGAGTTTTCTGGACACAGGACAGTAGCACTTTGGGGATGCTCATTCATTCTGGTGACTGTGTTAGTGGGATGCTGCCAATATTGTTGTCACTCCACCTTACTTCATGTTTAAGGTGGAATAACAATGCCAAGTAATAATAACAAGGCAAAGTGAGCATTTCCTATGGGGTGCTCTGCATAGCGAAGTGCCAAGGCCAAGTGGCCACTTTGCATTCAATTCACTGGTGGATTTCAGATTCACTACATCCCTACATGTAGTCTCTTTCGTCTTTCAGAAGCTTATTTTCTTTGTAATTTTCTCAATTTTTCATCTAATTTCTCAACAGTAATACGTATTTTATCTTTTAAAGTTTTGAACTCTGCAGAATTTTGAAAATCAAGTTAAAGTTTTTCCTTTTCTTCTAGTTCAACAGCTAGTATTTCTTGTATGAGCTCAGAGTCTTCAATGATTAAGTTCATCAGTCGTAAGGAGAAGTTATAACTCTCAGTGTTCCAGGGACCAAAAAATGATCACGGTCTCTTCCATATGAAGGGAATTTTAAAATTCTTCATCCCCTTGAGACACGATTCACATTAATGTATCTTTGTTTTGTTACTTGCTACCAAACTACCCTTTGTGCTTTACATGCCATCCTCTCATAGTCAATGAATGCCTGTTTTATTATGAGTGGTCTTGCAATTGCCACTTAATTTGTCATTTCAGTCTCTTGCACCACTGGAGCTGTATTTACTATGGGTGCAAATGTTGGCTTGGTAAAAAGCTGGGCTGTAAAAAATTACCTTGAGCTGGAGCTAAAGATGTAGATGCTAGCTCCATCTCAGTGCTGTGTCAGACTCATTCTTTAATGATTGAAGAATCTCACACTTTCCTCAAGCGTATCCAGAATCAAATTTAAATGAGAGGGGAAAGGCAGCTCTGAGGTTGAGGTACATCTCAGTAAAAATAAATAAAACAGACATTCATTGGCTGCTAGTTCAGACTGCATTCCCTTCCAGATAATTTGAAAATTGTCTATGAATCTCCTGTAGAGGACAATCCTTTTGAAAAAGGTGTTAGTTGTCTCGAACAGGACTGAACTCTCTTCCCACATATTCAGGTACATATTGGGATAGTTGGGTGTGAAGGATGCACTCATGACCTTGTCTTTTATTTGTCTGTAAAAGATGTTCTTAAAGACAAACATTTTAACAGTCCATGAAAAGATGGTAGAACTTGCCAACAGGGCACCAAAGACCTATAGCCTGTGACTGGAGCAGCATCAGAAACAGAATGGGTGAGAGCAGCAGAGAGCAGGACTCAGAGGGCTAAGTATACTGCATTTATCTGAGCATTCAGTTATGTGGTACTGGGTTAGGGATAGACTGTGCTGACAAGGAGCAAGGAATAAGGGTCTGAGTGTATTTCATGTAAACTTGCACTAATGGGCTGAAAGGATTTTCTTTTGTTGGGGCTGATTGTTTCTATGGGGTACTAATGCACTGTATTGGGCCGTCAGTTCAGGCAGGGCTGACTTTTAGCTGATTGCTTTTTGTGGGACCAAAGACATGGCATAGACCCACCCTCACTCCCCCAATCCCAGATGCCCCGGGGTCACTGGCCTTTATAGACATCTAGACATCCAACAAGAAGCAAAGATTACATGGCCTAAACACAGTTAAAGGGGAACAGCTGGCATAATACAGACAAGAGAAAGGGGATAACACATCAATAGTACAGGACCAAGGGTACAAAATTAAAAAGGGGAGAAGGGAAAAGAAGGAGGGGTAAATAGGCAAAGAGAGAGAAAATATATACAGCAGAAAGGCTTACCTAGGATTAAAAGCATGGTCTATAGTAGAGAAAATAAAGAAAATGCAGGGAGTAGTGAAGTGCAGTGGCTGTGGAGCTGAAGTCTTCAGGAGGACATTCTGGGTCCTGCGGTGTTGCCCCATATGCAGGCACCTCTCTGGACTGAGGGCAGAGGTTGCCAGTCTCTGGGCTAAGCTGGCAGGTGTACTGGCAGCCTTTTCACCCAACCAGAGGCCACCACATCTGGAGCCACTGCCATAGCAGATACCCAGGCAGAGGGCTAGCTAGACTATGCTGGGCTCAGGCAGGTTGAATGAGGGAGGGTAGAGGCACATCCCCCAACTGGTCCAACTCACAAACTCTTTTGCTGTCCTGGAGGAGCAGGAAAACTCTATAAGAAAACCCAAGGTTGAGACCAGGAAGGATGAGCAGGTTCTCCACAAGGGAGACCCAGGGGTTGGAGGTAGAGGATCCCAGAGGAAAAGGAAGCTTCTCCTGGTGGGGGACTCGATAGTCTGAGGAATGGATCTAGGTACAAGCAATGGGGAGGAAAGGAATGTTGAGTGCCTTCCAGGAGACACTGTTCAGAAGCCGGTGGGGTTGGATCCACAGGAAAGCCTCAGCAGGAGCAAGGAGGGGGGAACTTAAGGTCACAGTTCATCTGGGGACAAATGACCTAGCCAGAAAGGAGGTGAGCATACAGCAGGTACAGGTAAACTTCAAGGGGGTTGGATAGGTGCCTTGGAAAGGTGGCGAGCTCTTTAACATTTTCAGAGGTGCTACCAGTCCATGGCAGGGAGGAGGCACACAATCTCTGAATCAGCAAGTTCAATAATTGGTTGAGGGGCTGGTACAGAGAAAATGGTTTGGGATTTATTGGGTCTGGGGACACACCTGGAGGGATGGGGGCCTGTAGGGGAGGGATGGTCTGCATCCATCCCTGCAGGGGACTGCGGTCCTCAATGAAAAGTTTGGATACTTCCTTCACAAGCTTTTAAACTTGCCAGAGGAGGCAGACAGCAGCAGGGAGGCTAAGGCAGCCCACCTCCACAGGTCAGATTAACTAACAGGGTGGGACAGGAGGAAATGTTGGGGACGAAAATTACTGAGCTCACTACAAGGGATAGGACAGAGGAAGAGAGTCAACAAAAGAAAGATACCAGGTTGGAAAGGGGTGACACATAGCTAACATACAACAGGGGCAGGCAGGGAAACATGGACAGATATTCTTGGGCTCATTATAAGAAAAAATGCAGAGATAGAGATAGAGAAGCAACAAAAGAAAAAGAAAACAGGGCAGGAATGAGGGAGAAGAAAGGCAAAGTTAGAAATGCAAAGGGCACAGGCTGCGACACATTGACACCCATGTATACAAATGCCCATAGTCTGGGAAACAAAATCCTAGACCTGATAGCCTTGATGGCTGAGGTGAACTTGGACATAGTGGTGATCACTGAGACATGATGATACACTGGAGTCCATGACTGGGAGGTAAATGTACCAGGCTACACTCTACACAGGAGGGGTAGGGAGGGTAAAAAGGGGGGAGGGGGTTGTCCTCTACGTCAAGAAGGTATTAAAGCAATGGCAGTGCAAGGTAGACAGGGGAAGGTCAAGGCACTGTGTCACACTTGAACCAGGAAATTGCACAGCAATTCACACAGGAGTGATCTACAGTCCTCCAGCACAGAGGTAAGAGACAGGGCAATAATAGAGGAAATACATGGAATGGCAGCAAAGGGGGAGGTACTGCTACTGGGCAATTTTAACATACCAGAAATGGAGTAGATCATCATGGCAGCTGCCTCAGACAGGAGCTGGGACATCATAGAATCCTTGCAGGGGCAGGCCTCAGGCAGTTGGTTCAGGAGCTCACCAGGAATAAGGCAATTTTAGATCTTGTGCTGACCAATGGAGACAGGATCAAGGAAGTTAGGGTGGATGGACACCTAGGCTCCAGTAACCACCATACAGTGTGGTTCAACATCAGTACAGTGTCATGGGACAGCCACACAAAGACAAGGGTACTGGATTTCAGGAGGGCAGACTTTGCCGGTATGGGGAGAGGGACCAAAGAAGCCCTTACAAGAAGAGATCCAGGGGGAAGGATTGAGGAACAGTGGGCACACCTCAAAGAAGCCATAGTGGAGGTGACAAATCAGTGCATTAGGCTGAATGACAAGGGAAAATTAAGTAGCACACCGCTATGGTTCACAAAGGAGGAGTCAGAGAAAGTGAGGGGCAAAAAAGGGGCCATCAGAAAATACAAGGAGACTCAGGAAGAGGAAGTTAGGACAGTATATCTAGAGAAACAGAGGGATACGGAGAAAGCTGTAAGGAGTGGAAAGGCACAAACAGAAGAGAGATTAACACAGACTGTAAAGAGGGAGAAATACATTTTATATACATTAGTGACAAAAGGAAGGCCAGGGGAGGAATTGGAGGGCTCATATGGGAGGAAGGGGTATGTGTGGAGCATTGATACTGAATGAATACTTCTGTTCGGTATTCATGGTAGAGGGGAAGGACAGGGACCACAACTAGGCAGCAGAAACAATGACGGGAGAGAGGTAAATGCCAGTCCTGTTACAGAAGAGAGGGTCCTGGAGGAACTTGCTAAACTGAGGGAGGACAAAGCGATGAGTCCAGATGATATACATCCTAGGATATTAAAGGAATTACAGACAGTGCTGACAGCACCACTAACATTCCTGTTTTGTGAGTCACTCAATACTAGAGAGGTTCCTGAAGACTGGAATGGGGCAAATGTAGTCCCTCTTCACAAGAGTGGTAGCATGAAGGAGGCAGTAAACTACAGACCAGTCAGCCTCACCTCAGTAGTGGGTAAGGTCATGGAGGTGCTGCTTAAGGAAAGGATTGTGCATCACCTGGAATCGATGGGAGCACAGGATCCAAGGCAGCATGGATTCACAGCAAGAAGGTCGTGTCAAACTAACCTGATTGACTTTTTTGACTGGGTGATGAAGGAGGTGGATCAGGGATGAGTGGTAGAGATCATCTACCTTGATTTCAGCAAGGCTTTCAACACTGTGACACACAAAAGACTGGTGAACAAGCTAGGTAGCCTTGGAGTGTGCCACAAACTGGAAAACAGGGCTAGAAACTGGTTGAGGGACAGGAAGCAGAGAGTGGTAGTAAATGGGATTAAATCAGAGGAAAGGAGGGTGACCAGTGGGGTGCCTCAAGGATCAGTCCTGGGGCCAGTCATTTTTAATATCTTCATCAATGACAGTGCTGAAGGGCTGGAGGGGAATGTCTGCCTATTTGCAGATGATACTAAGATCTGTAAAAGAGAAGACAATCCAGAGTGGGTCAAAAGAAAAAGGAGGGATCTGGGAAGACTGGAAGAGTGGTCCAGATTGTGGCAATTAAAACTTAATGCAAAGAAGTGCAAAATCATGCACCTAAGGTGAATAAACCCTGCTGAGAGTTACAGAATGGGGGGTGTGCTTACATTCAGCAGGTTAGATTTAGGGAGCATCATCTCAGATGACCTTAAAAAGCCACTGATGCCTCAAGAAGAGCTTTGCAAAACATAATATTTGGACATAAAGCAGCTTTAAATTTCTCATTAACTTTGTATTTCTTATCCCCATTATTTTTAACTGAGGTCATATTCATGACAACATTATTGTTGTTCCTTGAGGGTTCATCAGCTCCTATTGCTTCATCCCAACCTGATGTCATAATACTCTGTTTGTGACATCACAGTTGTTTCCATGGCAACAGACTGTGATGTCACAACAGAGCATATGATTTCAAGTAGGGAATAAGCTACAGAGGCAGGTGAACGCTAAGGGATACAGATCTTGTTTTTTGTGGGAATTGCTTCAATAATAAATATTGAAGAAGAAAAATCTGTAGAAATATTTAGAAAATATATGAAATAACAGCTGAACTGTCTGAACATTATATTTTTTAAAGTTTTCCTAAAGGTGTCAGCTGCCCTAAAGGTGGCCAAACAGTGTAACAAGACTGTGGGGAGGGCGAGTGGGATGTTGGGGTGCATAGGAAGGGGTAACACTAACAGAAGAAGAGATATGTTGATACCTCTATACAAAATGCTGGTGAGGCCTCATCTACAGTATGGTGTTAAGTTCTGGAGACCAAATCTTCACAAGGATGTAGACAGGGCGGATGCAGTCCAGAGAAGGGCAACCAGGATGATGCGGGGCTTACATCACAAGACATATGAGGACAGATTAAAAGACCTCAATATGTATTCACTAGAAGTTAGACGGGAATGGGGGGATATAATAGAGACCTTCAAGCATCTTAAAGGCTTAAACAAAGTGCAGGTGGGCAATATCTTTCAATACAAGAGTTGCAAAAGGATGAGGGGGCACAATATGAGATTGGAGGGGCAGGATAAGGGGAAATGTGAGGGAGTTTTTTTCACGGAAGGTGGTAGATGCTTGGAATAGCCTGGCCCAGGAGGTGGTGAGGGTTAACACACTGGGGGGGATTCAAACATGCATGGGATAGACATAAAGGAATCCTAGATGTGGAAAAGAGAAAAGAAAGCCAATGACCAAGTAGGGTTAGAGACCGCTGATGTAGGCAGGGAATACAGGCAGACTAGGTGGGCAGAGCGGTCTTTATCTTCTGTCAACTACTATGTTACTATGTCAACTACTATGTCAGGACCAGTTCAGTGACGATGGCCAAAATATTCAACCATAGAGGAAGACATGTAATTTTTTTATTGTCTGCCATATACTAGAATTATATTTATTTTATCTACAGTATGTATAGCCATGATGTACACCGGTCATGTTTTGAATTCTGTGTCCTCCCCTTTTATACTGTTCCTTTTCAGCTCAATCCTTAGCTTCCACTGTCCGTGTCCTTTTCTCCCTTTTCTCTTGTGACGCACACTATACATAGCTGTTTTAGGTCCTGCTACTGTACATAAGACTTTGGTAAAATTACTCTATTTTGATTAATAAGAGTTGGTCTGTGTTTTATTAATATCATGACACATTATTGATACGTATGTCACTTAAAAAAATTATTATAATTTAGTCCATGACTTAGAATATTATTAATGTTGCATGTGGGGACTGCAGTCATGTGATATAACGTAAGGATGATAGGTGCCGTGGTTGCATTGAAAAAAAAACATGTGTGAGCATGAACATGTTGGGCAATATTTTGTCGTAGGGTTGAATGCTACATTTTTTTACTTATTAATAAATTGAACATTCTGGATTATCTTATGGCCACAGGTGGTCTTTTTTATTCTGTACCAGTGTTTGTGAGCCACCTATTGTTTGTCTTCACTTACTGCTGTCCTGGGTTGGCTCTATATGGGCATCTACTTAGCAGCCTCCATATATATTTATATACACTGGCGTCCCCCAGGATGAAACCCAATTCTGCAGCATTTTGTAGCACTCTGCAGAATGCTGCAGCAGACCTACTGAATATAGCAATGTAATTTGCCCTCTTGTCATTTGTACCTTGTTTGAACCTGTATTTGTCACTGTACTCTCCTGGGTCATACCTGAACATAGGCATACAGCTTCTCTAGTGTACCTACCTGGTCAACAAAAGCTAAATAAATAAATAAATAAATTTCAATGGCAGTTAATCTCTTTTGTCATTCAGGAAAATTTGACACTGCCTGGAAGCAGTGAATGCCACAGTTTCCTGCATGACAAAAGGGACTAATTGCAATTGAAATTACTCTGCCTTATTCAGTAGGTCTGCTGCAGCATACTGCAGAGTGTTTCAAAAGTGGGTTTCATCTTGAGGGACACCACTGTGTGTATATGTATATATATATATATATATATATATATATATATATATATATATATATATATACTGTATATATTAGAGGCAAAAGCTCCATTTAATGCATCAGTTAAGGTTCTTCCACAGTGACAAAAGCGAGGAAATTGGTGTTAGGGCTGAAGCCCCCTTGGACCCCCCAGCCCACCCCCAACCGGTATCGGGTACATTGAGGTCATCGGTCCTAACTCTCACCCCATTCTCCTATACCTATGCTACTTTTACATACGTGATGGGTGAGAGTTAGCCGATGACCCCACCAAGCAAGACTTCGACAAGCTGGCTGGTTGATCCAGTTATCTTAACATCGATTCCTTGCTTTTATCACTGTGGAAGAACCCAACTGATGCATTAAATGGAGTTTTTTCTCTAATCTATATATATATATATACATATATATAGTTATATATATATATATATATATATATAGAGAGAGAGAGAGAGAGAGATTAGAGGCAAAAACTCTGTTTAATGCATTAGTTAGGGTTGTTCCACACCGACAAAAGCGAGGAAATTCGGTGTTAGGGTTGAATGCCCCCCTTGGCCCCCCTGCCCACACCCCCAACCGACAGGAACCATACGACGTAGAAAAAAAATTTGAAAGTCATATGATTTATGACTTTTCTGGCTAGTTTTGTACATAGCCCTGAGTAGTCCGTATTTCACACTGTTTTCAAGTTACGGGCCCTGAAAGGCGCGGCAAATGCCGTAATGTTATCCTATGGGAAAAAAAGAGAAGTTCGGAGTGCCATAACTTTGGCTCCCTGTAATATTTTTTCACCAAACCACAAAAAGGCACATCTGTGGGATGTTGGCTGTGTTCTCTCCAAATTTCAGCCTAAAAGACCAAACCGTTATTTTGCAGCAAGGCGCCAAAGAATTGCTGTCATTTTCCCACAGCCTAGAAAAGTACTGTCGAAGTTTGAGAAAGCTTTCACAAAATCATTCGACAGTGTCGCAAGTGCAACAGTACTTTGTGAAAGTACTTTTTCCAGAAATTTGAAAAACATGTTTCTGGGGTGTTTTACCCCAAAATAAAGACATGGCTAGCATCCTCAGAGTCCGACAAGGTGAATACAAAAAGAATTAGGTTGCCAGAGGGTCCCAATTTTAAATGCCAAGCATTTTTCTGGTCACTAACTGAAAACAAAATGGCAGATTTGCGACAGTAAAAGGGCCGTTTGCGAAAGTAAAAACTGCATTTGCGACACTGTTGAACTTTTTGTTAACTTTTCCCATTGACTTATAATGGGAACTTGTTTTCTGAATAACTTTCGAACCATTTAATAGTTTTTCATGAAATCTTCAAAAGGCACATCAGGGACCCTGGCTGCATATTCCCTGAAGTTTTCGGACCAGTCGTGCAAACCATTCGACCTGTACACATGACAGTAAAATTCCAGAAAAGCGTAAACACGTGCGCAGATCATGCTTAATAACTCCACAGCTGTATATGCGACCAGTACAAAACTTGGCAGGTCCCAAGGCATATGTGTCTTGATTGTGTATTCCAAATTTCAGGCAAATCCATGAAACGGTTGCAAAGTTATTAAGGTGCAAACTTTGGGGTTTAACGAGTAAATGGCTCTTCAACCCTAACTATAGTGGCACTATCATATATATATATATATATATATATATATATATATATATATATATATATATATTTATTCTTTGCAAACAGCTTTGTTAATGTATCAGCAGTTAGGGTTGATAGCACAATGACAAAGCATGGAAATGTGGTGTTAGGGTTACACCTACCCTCCCCTCCACACACCAATAGATGTCGGGGTGCCATGGGGTCATCAGGCCCAACTCTCACCCCATTCCATGTGTAAACAAGCTGACATGCTACAGTATAGGAGAATGGGGTGAGAGTTAAGCCTAATGACTCCATGGCACACCCCAATATGTGTTGGTGTGTGGAGGGGGTGGGGTAGTGTGGGTGGTAACCCTAACACCACATTTCCATGCTTTTGTCACTGTTCTATCAACCCTAACTGATGCATTATTGAAGTTTTTGGAAATGAATTTCCCTTATTTTTGAAGAAATGTAAAGTAACTGATAAGTGGTATGTGTTAGTGGGAGCCTGTGCTCCCTTCACATTGCCCATTTTTTGTGTAATGGTATGCATGTGTGGGAGCCCAGGCCCTCTGAGCCCTGCACTCCCATTTACACATAACTACAGAGCCATACAGCAGCTCTATAGGGCAAGGAACACCTGAAACACTAATTTGCCAATATCTCAGCAACCGTAGCAGCTCTATGAAAAAAATTCAAGTGCCATTGTAATCATGACAGTGAATCCTCCATGCAAGATACACTAAATTGGTATCTTGCATTGTTTCCAAGATACAGGCACCGAAAAGCACTAAGAGCGCTACAGTGTTAGCCTATGGGAAACATCTCAGCTTTGTTATGGCATATCTATGGAAGCAGTGGAATTTTTTACACCTAAAGAGCATAATTCACATCTCTGGGACACCCCCTTTATACCCTGCAAATTTCAAGCCAAAAGACCAAACTGTTTATTTACAGTGTAATGTACCTGATAACTGGTATGTGTTGGTGGAAGCACGGACCCCACCACCAAACTGCCCATTTGTGCATAATGATATGCATCTTTTGGAGTTTGGGCCCTCTGAGCCCTGCGCTCCCACTTACACATAACAATGGAGCCATACCATAGCCCTATAGGCCTGAAAAGGAACCCTTGTAACACTAATCTGCCAATATCTCAGTAACCCTACAATCTAAGAAAAAATTCCACTGCATGTGTAATCTATGACATTGACACTTCCTTGCACGCTTAGTCCACCTAAAGGTCTGTATCTCACACCGTTTCCGAGATATGGGCATTGAAAGTCTCTGCAGGTGCCACAGTGTTAGCCTATGGGAAATTTCTCAAATTCAGAGCACTGTAGCTATGGGCCCATTGAATGTTTTGGGATCAACCCACCAGAAGGCACATCTGTGTGATGAGGGCTTGCCACTCTGCAAATTTCAGCCCAACATCCCTAACCATTTTGGTGCAGTGTAGTGGCAAAGATTTGCTTTTTTTGGCTGAAGTTCTGTCGCAAATTGCGACAGTTTTGCAAAAATAGGCATGACACTGTCATGATTTGTGATAGTGTCGTGGCCGTTTCTGTCACAATTTGTGACATGGGGGCCTCTATCTTTAAAAAGGCATTTTTGAGGGAGGGTTCCCCCCAAAACTGATAGTGCTGTGATCCTCAGGATCCGACTGAGAAAACATAACAGTCAGTGTTTACCTAGGGGGTCCCAAATATGAATGCCAAGCATTTTTCTCTCTCGCTAACTAAAAACAAGATGGCCACTGCACGACAGTAAAAGGGCCATTTGCAACAGTGAATTGTAGGGGTGGCAGCTTTCAAGAGACACATATATTTTCTATCATTGACTGTAATGAGAAACTTGTTTTTTTAATAACGCTTGAACTGTTTAATATTTTTTCACCAAATCTTTGAAAGGCACATCAGTGACCAAGACTGCATCTTCCCGAATGGTATTGTGCACACAATAGGAGTAATGTGTGCACAATAACATCTTCTTTGCAAAATGAAGCCTGGTATTGTGCACACTGATCACAGAGGTTCAACCGCTTGAACTGTGTTGCATCTGCCATTTTGTTTGCCGCTAAGCGAGAATGTTGAAGTGCCGAACGTTTAAAACGCAAAATAAAAATCAGAAAACAGTTAATGAAGACCCCTTAAGATGTAGTCTGATGTTTTGGGGGGATTTTAAGCTGCACCTAAACAAGTTTATGTCTCAGGTGCTAGCTTATACAGAGAATGGCTTGTAAGCAGTTCTCTGCATGAGGAAAGTGGTATTTCCTTGACTTCTGCAGCCGCAGCTGGAACTTGTGCTGCCAGCTTCTGAGACAAGGAATACCTGCTTGTTTCCACTGACATGGGTTGCCCAATCCCCGTGTCAGTCTGTATGCTCCCACACACACACACACATACACACATTTGGCACTTTCTGGGAACCCACCCCAGTGTGCCTGACATTATTTAAAATTAAAAGACTGTGGAAAAAGAAAACTGTCCCCGATGTCTTTTCTTTGATGCAGAATCCTGCCTCAAAATTTGTGAACATTTTGATGCAGGATTCTGCACTGAACTAGTCTGCCCCATCCACTGACATATGGGTGCCAAATACCAGTGCTGACGTGTATTCCGACCCCCCAGTAATGAGGCACACTGGGAGCCTACCTCAGTGTGCCAATATATACTTAACCCTTTTAAACACTGGGATGCCCACTCCCGGTGTTGGATGACCCCCACCCTCCCTTGGGCAATTTTCACTGCTGACAGGGGTACCCAAGACCCCTGTTGGCATTATGCATCCCCCCCAGACTCATCTGGCACACTGGGAGCCAACCCCAGTGTGCCCATATTTTTTTATGACACTTCTCCTGTAAATGCAGAAAACTGTCCCAGGGTCTTTTTTTTAAACTTGAAAAAAAACAGTCCATCATCGTCCCCCCACTCCACCTCCCCCATCCTCACCCCTCCCTCTGTGCCCCAATTCCCTGCATCCCCCTCACCCATACTTACCCTCTGGAGGTCGGGATCGGCAATCTTCTCTAGACCGGGACATGTCTACAATTTTCAAAGCTGAACTGCAATCTGAAAAATCAAGGTAAGCCATATAATGGGAGTCAATGGGGAGGGTCAACTTATGTTGATATCTCAGTCAATTTTAGGAATTTGTGCACCAAAATTCAACATGGGGTTCTTGGAACACCACCTCGTGAACACTGGCACTGTTATTTTGTTTCTCAGTCCCAAAAGGTGATTTTGGGATCGCTACACGGAATCACCTTTCAGGACTGATTCAGGAAACAACAGTGCCACTGTTCATGAGGTAGGGTCCTAAAAAGCCCATGTTGAAAATCTGGTAAAAACAAACAACAAAAATGACTGCATTATAAGCATGCATTGTACAGTTTCTATGCACGCTCATAACTTCGCCAATTTTTTATATTTTCACTTCAGATTTTCAACATTAACATTTTTTCATACCTCTTTATGAACAGTATAGCTGTTATTTAGCACATTCTGCCCAGAATGTGTTTTCACACCTCTGGCACACAATGGCGCAGTCACAGTGCGAAAACAACTTTTGGAATGGATTAACAAAATCACAGTTGCACTGTTCATGAGGAGAGGTCCCATAATGCCAATGTTGAAAATTTGGTGAAAAACATTCAAAAAAATTACCATGTTATGAATGTGCATTGCGCAGTTTCTACACACACTCGTAACAAGGCCAATTTGTCCTGTTGTCACTCCAGATTTTTGACATTGTCATTTTTCCACACCACCTCATGAATAGTACAGCTGTAATTTTTCAAATCCTACTGAAAATATTTTTCCACAACTGTGGCACAAAAACAGTGTTACAGTTGCACAGAATTACATTTTGATGGGGATTTGAAATTTTGTTGTACTGGGTACATGTGTTGAGGTGATAAGAAGGTTTGGTTGAACACTTGGGGTGAAAATTATTTGAGATGACACAGTTATGACTATTTGTTGCAATTTCGTTACGCCTGTTCATAACTTACTGTGTGGAAGTGCAGGGGCTTGAGACCCCTGTATTTCCACAGCTAGATACATATCTGCACGGTGACATATGGACACTGTTGTATTATCTGGATGGAGAAATGGGAGCGCAGGGTCCAAAGAACCCTATGCTCTCATTGTGACATATCGACAGTATCGTACTATCTCAATGGAGGAATGGGAGCGCAGTGTCTGAAGTGACATATGGATATTGTTGTACTATGTTGAACTATCTGGATGGAGGGATGGGACCCAACCTGACATATGGATACTATTGTACTATCTCAATGGAGGGATGCTCCCACCATGACATATGGACATTGTTGTACTATCTCAATGGAGGGCTCGGACCCTGCGTTCTGACCGTGACATATGGATACTGTTGTGCTATGTTGTACTCTCTGGATGGAGGGATGGGAATGCAGGGTCCAAAGGACCCTGCACTCCCACCGTGACATTTGGACACTGTTGTACTATCTGGATGTTTGGACCCTGTGCTCCTACAGTAAAATGAGGATACAATTATACTATCTGTAAAAGAAGGAAAATTCTTTGCAAAGAACTTCATTAATGAATCAGTTAGGGTGAATACTACAGCAACAACAGCAGAGAAATGAGGCGTTGGGGTTTCCAACCCTAACGCCCCACCCTCAGGGTTCCCACCCCATCCCCCCAACCTCCACACACCAACAGGTGTTTGGAGTGTGCCATTGGGTCATCGAGTCTAACTCGCCCCACTGTCCTATACTTAGCGTGTAAGCTTGTTTACATGTGGAATGGAGTGAGAGTTGGGCCTGATGTCCAATGGCACACTGTGATGCCTGTTGATGTTTGGAGTTTGGGGGTATGGGGTGGGAATCCTTGGGGTGGGGCATTAGGGTTGGAACCTAATGTCTCATTTCTCTATTTTTGTCACTGTGGTATTCACCTAACTGAGGCATTAACAAATATATATATATATATATATATATATATATATATATATATATATATATATATATACACTGTAGATTGAGGCATTAGGTTTAAAATCCTACCACATCCCCTCTCTCTCTCTCTCTCTCTATATATATATATATATATATATATATATACATACACACACATATATATACACATATATATAGAAACATAGAATTTGATGGCAGATAAGGACCACTTGGCCCACCAGTCTGCCCATTTTCCTACCTACTGGATAAGCTGCAGATCCTAGTTAACCAGCAGCCTACTTCTTCCTACCCCACCCCCTAGAATGGCCTTATGACTGTCCCATGCATGCTTGAATTCCACCACTGTTTTTGACTCCACAACCTCCTCAGGAGGCCGTTCCATGCATCCACAACCCTCTGTGAAAAATACTTCCTTAAATTAACCTCCTGAGCCACCCCCATCTTCAAATTGTGCCCCTTGTTCTTGCACATCTTTTTTGAAAGATGCTACCCTCTTGGACTTTGTTGATTCCATGAGGTGACAAGTTTCTATCATGTCCCCTCTCCTCCTCTTTCCTTGAGGCTATACATATTAAGCTCCTTAAGTCTCTCTTCATATGTCTTCCGGTGCAGACCCTGCACCATTTTAGTTGCCCTCCTCTGGACAGCTTCCATCCTGTCTATGTCTTTGTGGAGACTGGGTCTCCAGAACTGCACGCAGTACTCAGATGGGGTCTCACCAGCTGTCTGTACAGAGGGATAATAACTTCCTGTTTTCTACTGGTGATGCCTCTCCTATGCATCCCAATATCCCCCAGCCCTCCTTGCTGCCCTCTCACATTGCTTGCCCACCTTTAGGTCATCTGATATGACTACCCCCAGGTCCCTTTCCATTTTGTTGTTGTTAGTATCTCACCCCCCATTGTGTACTCTTCCCCTGGGTTTTTGCTTCCCAGGTGCATTACCTTGCACTTCTTAGCATTGAATCTAAGCTGCCATACATTTGACCATTCCTATAACCTTGCCAAGTCCCTTCTCATCCTTTCCACCCCACCTTGTGCATCAACTCTGTTGCAGATCTTTGCGTCATCTGCAAAGAGAGACATACTTTTCCTTCCAGTCCCTCTGCAATGTCGCTTATAAAGACATTGAAGAGGACCGGTCCCAATACTGAACCCTGCGGTACCCCACTAGTAACACCCCTTTCTTCAGAGTATATACTGTATATTATGCACACTGGTCCTGGAGTTGGCCATACAGATGGGGAGGGGGAGGGACCTGTTGCAGTTTTCAGCAGGCATCCAACCACTTATGGATTATCTCCTAGAGCTGCTGACTCCCTCTCACATCTCACTTTGGTGAGTAGACCAAACATAATTTAAATTACAAGCTCACTACTTAGTGCTTTCCACCCAATGTGCCAGGATAGCTTAGTCAGCCAAGTTAGGGGGTGAGGTGTGGTAGTCTCCCAGTTTCAGGCCTGCTCCCACCCTCACCATGTGCCTGACCATTTGAGAGTTCCTTCCTCTAGCCAAGTAATCCTTCTAGTGGACCATCCCAGGACTCTCCCTTTTACTGTTCCAAATCCCCGTTCAGGGGTTATACCTCCACCTTCAGTTGTACTCCTGCTAGCTGTGTGAAACACTTTCATAACTGCTACTGTTTCATTGCCCCCTTCTAATATACATTCATTACACTTTTTTTTTTTAAAACATGTACTCAAGGAGCAGATCCCCACTGCCTGATTGAGAGGGTACAGGAGCTGTTTGCAACATACTCACACAACTCCTTACTTTGTACAGTAGTTCTCACAATAGGAATCTCTACTTGCTGCACCAGCTAGATCTATCCCCTATCTACAGTACTTTGACAAGACCAGGCCAGGTCACCTAGTATCCTACTGGTCTCTGCTGCTGCTGCCACTTGACGCAGAATTTTGTATAGAGGGAAGAAACAGACACCTAGATTCAGTACCCTGGCCTTTTTATATGATCCTTGATCCTCCCTTCTGGCCCAAGCTTCCCCCATCCCCCGGGTGGCCTTAAGCTCTTATTCTGACTCCTGCCCTATTTACCATCACCCTGCCAACATCCTACTAACCACCTCTGCCAAGCATTAGGGGAAGGGCCCACTGTGGAGGGGTTGTGGGATAACAGATGGACCAGATACTGAACTTCAAGTTCAACACACAATCTCTGTGTGATGTTAATTCAGAATGCAGTAGATTAACTTCAGCAATGGCATATCCCTTCTTCAGTACATCAGTTTATAGCAACAGACTACACAAGTCTTTCCTCTACACTTAGCCAGTACCTACTGACTCACTGATCTCTGATCTAATTTATCTGTTGAGATTCAGCCTCCCCTATGTGGGCCTTGTTTGCTTGGGTGGTGGGGGCTCAAATAGAAACAAAACATGCTAAAGACAAAGAACCTTAGTGCAGAAGCACTGAAACAAGGTTACCCCAAAGGGCACTGGCAATAAGTCAAGTTTCAAAGAAATAAAACATCACACATACTTCCATAATGCAAAGCATCATGGGATATATGCAAATCACCATGACATTTCAGACTTGTTCAGTTTACAGCAATTTACATGCATTTTAAATAGCACAAATAACTTATTTTTTATCTTACAGTCCCCTAGCAACTTTTTACCATTATCAAAAACACTTAGTGCCATGGTATTTTCAGCATTTACAGGTTTTATACACATAAGATATATACATTAAAATATTTTATGATATAGTGCCATTGCATGCTAAATCCAACAATGAAGAACACAGCCTGTTGTTTTATATCAGCTCGGCGGTCACAACAATAACCTCCCTGTTTGAAGACATGAGAGGGAAAAGGAAAATTAATGAGGACACTATGGCATAGTCAAAAAAGGGAAGCGGCTGCCCACAGATGGCCAACCTTATGGACTAGAAATTGTAAAGGATAGATTAGGCCAAGAAACAGAAGAACTGTTGCAACAGATTCAAGAAAAGGACAATCATCAAGAGTGGCAGGAGCTCCCTTTCACATCCACTGACAAATACTCACCTTCTTCAAGGGGGTCGCCTCCTTGGCTATCTAATCACTTTCTGTATCCCAGGATGCAACCCTTCCATACCCATAGACTAGTTCGTCTTCACTGCATTCAGTCTTTTCAGGATCATTTCCCTTAAGACTGAATCCTCACCGATACCCTCTCCCTCTTTCTTCTTGCCGTGACCACACTAGCTGAAAATGGTCTTTTTTCGTCTACCACTGTATAAACACTGAACAGAAAAACTGATTTGGTATATCTGCCTTCCCCTTTATCCTCCTTGTCCCATCCATCCTCTTTCTTTAGCATTGTAATTGCTTGGCATTTCTTGTGTTTGTAGCAAAAAAAATATTTTATTCTCCTTCTTCATCCTGTCTGCTATCTCAACCCCACATCAGACTTATCCCCCCTCACAGCATTGCTGGTTTTCTTCATCTGCTCCACCCTATCTCACTCATCCTGAGGTGTTCAGGTGTGTTCCGTGCTTATGTATCGATCCACATGGCCATCTTCAGAGCTCTGAGCTCCACAGTTTAATGGCATGTCGGATGGGCATTCTTGGGCCACCAGTTTGTTATTTCTTTCCGTAGTAAGCCTCCTTTTGTATATTTATTAACCTACTGTCTCATGGAGCTAGAACTACAAAGTTATAGTACTTCTTGTGTTTTGTGCTCTTCTGAGGTTAGTCTCAAAATTATTTAAACAATCCCATCTAGAGGGATTAAGGGTTGGGGATGAATCAGCAACATCAATAGCTTGGTATATCTGTGTGCTGAAGCAACAGATGAAAAAAGTAACCATGAGGACATAACATGTTTAATGGCATGCACAGATGCTACTTTGTACAGTCTTGGCAAAGCTGTAAGGAAATGAAGAGGTATTAGTATTAAAGAGCTAGCTAGTGTACTGCCTAAATCTAATATTAGATTTTAAAAGCAGCCAACCTTTACCTTTTATATCTGAGGTACATTTTATTTTCCCTTTGTTTAATTAGAAGATTGTTTACCTGAGGTTAGTAGATGTGATGTGTGGAACAGCTCATAGCTTGGCAGCTGACATGTCTTGCTCTACTGCCCCATACGGCATCATCAGCATTGTGACCTCACTGACTGTGACATCACTGCTACTTAGAAACAGCAAGTGAGTGACAGCCAGGTCATACACCTGTGATGTCACAGTCAGTGAGATCATAATGCAGATGATATAGTGAGGGGCAGTAGAGTTAGATATGTCAACTGCCAGGCTAGGAGCTGTTCCACACATCCAGCACAATATTATCACATGTAATACTTTCTGATGAGCAAAAGGAAAAAGAAAATTAATTCAAAAATAAAAAATTATAATTGAGTGCTACTTAAAATTTGTATTATTTTCCTGTCTGCCTGTTTTGGTTCCAATAGCTTTTTGTTATAAAACACAGAGGCTTGTCTATGGTTCTCTACACACAACAAGCCTGTGCTGAATTGAGAGGTTCCATGAAAACAAGAGACCTTGAGGGCACAGCTTGAGAGGTGTATGGTTGTCATAGCAACCTCAAGATTCAGACTCAGCCTTGTTTGTATATGACAACCACACACAATCTTTTATCATGCATGATTCTCTCTACACACTATGGGGATAAATTTGATTAGTAAACTGCAGCATTCTGTTTATTTAAGGCCACTGTTTCAGTGGTGAAACAGAAAAACAGCACTTTCATAAAACTGAATACATTCAAAAAACAATCAGTTTGGGATCAACATTCATGCTGGTCTCTGACTTGGCTCCCTTACTGTACTCACTCAGCGGTGCCTTCATTCACTTCTGTGTTCTTATCACTTGGACTGCAATCTAAAAAGAATGAAAAAAAAAGAAAAATCGAGGTTATCACTGCACTTTGGATAAAATGTGGAACCAGTGGAATCAGTGATTGGAGCAACAACTGCAGCAAGTTAAGCATGTGCTGTGCATTTAATGTTATTATATTGCAGTAGTGCTGTATCTAGTGCAATGCAATAAGGTAATTCCACTAATGAATTTCCATCACCAACAATGTTCCACCATGCACTGTATCAGGTATACAACATTCAGTGGTGGTAGCAGTAGCCTTGTATTGATATAAAATGTTGCCCTGAACAAAACACCAATCCAGTCAGAAGGCTGCATGGTTGTGATATCAAGGGCTAGATATTCAAAACTTAGCCTAGGAGCTAAAGGGAGTTTACCCACACTAACCGGGTTTTGCATTCAATTTGTGTGTGGGGGGGGGGGCTATACTCAGGCACCTTGACAACATGGGCAAAACCCATTTGTGTCCAAGTGCTAAGTTATCACTGCACCCAAGCAAATGAGGGAGTCTCCCCCTGCATACAGGCACATCAGTATATTGAGAGGTTTGCATGGGTGGTAAATGCCACCCAAATGGGTGCAAGTTACTACCTTTAAAAGCCCCGACTTAATGAGGAGCAGGGCCCTGGTGGTAGGTAAAGATAGTGCAGGGAGCTGCCCCCACCCCCAACACCAGCCTGTTGCATCTATGCATGCACAGGTGTCTAGTGGCACCTCTCACTCTCTGATCTTCACCTCTGTGACTGTAGCATCATGCCTTGGTGTCTAGTTGACCCCCCCACAATCCCATCACCAGATGCCATACTGGTAAAGACAGCCCTGGTGTCCAGTGTACCCACACACCCCTCCAGTCCCCATTTCCCTAATAGTATAGATATTACTAGCCAGTCAGTGGGCACAGTGATAGAGCTAATGCTCATGATTCTGGCAACCAAGCTTTAGAAGTGAGCCTAGGTTGTTGGAGGCTGACTGAGGGGGGGAAGGATTCAATGTCCTTTGGATGCTTTCCTCAGCAAGGAGGGAGGGTCCTGTCTGTCAATGCCATACTGCTCCCTGGATCCAGGGGCTGATCAGGCTTGTTATGACTAGGGAGTGGGAGGAGTCATGCTGGCTGAGTGTGACACCACATGATGACATACACTTTTGCAACCCTTGTCCACAGAACTCTTGAGAGCTGGGAGAAAAGAAAAGTAGTAGCCCTGCCCAAAGATGACAGTTCCCTGAGCCCCAGCATGGTCCCCTGCCTGCTGTCAAAGTGGCATCCCAATGAGACAGAGAAAGCTTGAGGGTTAGCCCCTCACCTCATCCCTATCTGGGGGCTAAGCAAAGACTCCCCCACCCTCCGATCCCTGTCCCCATAAGAGTATAGTTATATCCTGTTGTCTAGTGGCATCATCCACCCCCTGAGCACCCATCCCAGCTGAGATCCCACATTCTCTGGGGTCTAGCAGCCCCCATACTGCCCACACAGAGCAAACCAACCAGTCACCCCCCCTTCCCTCTGTCGCTGGCTCCTCATGTATCCGATACAGCAACTGGCAAAGCCTTCCTCTCACCACCTCAGTCAACCACATGCATATGCAATGACAGTGAATTCACATCCTGTCTGCATGCTTCCCCTTTGCATACAGGTGTCAGCCAAGGTAATGAGAGGAAGGCCATGCCAGTTGCTGTATCAGATCTGCATGGCACCGGTGACAGAGAAAGGTGGTGGTAGGGTAGTTTACTTGATACAGGCAGTGGGGGGCCACTAGACACCAGTGAATATAGAATCTCAGCTGGGGCAGGTACTTGGGGGCAAGTGGGTGCCACTAGACACCATGGAATAACTATACTGCTATAGGGATCAGGGTGGTTCCACTAGACACCAGGGCATAACTATACTACTACAGGGACAGGGACTGGAGGTTGGAGGGTGCCACTAGGCACCAGTGATAATTATACAATTATGGGGACAGGAATTGGATGGCAGGGGGTGCCACTAGACACCAGAGAATAGCTATACTATAAAGGGGATGGGGATCGGAGAGTGGGGGGTGCCACATGACACCAGGGACTTACTATACTATTACGGGGATGGGGAAGGGGTGGTGGGGGGTGTCACTAGACACCAGGGAATAATTATACTATTACAGCAATGGAGATGGGAGATTGGAAGATGCCAGTGGACACCAAGGAATAACTATACTATTATTGCAATGGGGGTTGGAGGGGGGGTGCCACTAGATGCTAGGGAATAATTAATCTGGTAAGGCAATGGGGTGGGGGTGCTACTAGACAGATGGAGGTTGCATAGCTTGTGGGGATGGGCATTCAGGGTGTGGTGGGGACCACTCGCAACCCTGCCTGAAGTGATGGGAAATATCTGTAGAGGTGCAACCTTCATACACTCGTAGTCAAATGTGCCTATAACGGGCATGCATATGGCCATGTAGCATCATGCATGCCCAATGGGCTCATTTGCTGTTGCCTTCTGAATGTCACACCGGGAACTCCCAGCGCTAGTTTGTCTGGGGGCAGTGTTCTCTGCTCATCCTTATGGGCTAACTACAGTTTTATCCCTGTTAGGGTAATATTTGTCACGCTGAATTGACATGCCGTTATAGTCAGTCTTCTTTTTTAATTTTGACAAGCAAATTTTCAAGATAGTCATTTTACAACTGCCCTTATAACATGACATGTAGCATTTATAGCATATTGGCTGAAATATCATTTTGCACCACAAGTGTAAGAAGACGTCTCATCCAGGATTTCAGAAAAATGACACCTGTCACATTTATGACTTGGCGTGGAAAAATGGGTATGTTGAAAATGTACCACATCTGTCCAGCACATTTTCAGCATAGTCTTCTTATTACCCACCTCATGAAGCCTGTAGGTTACAGTTTTTAAATCCGGCCAAAATGTAATTTCACAACACCGAAATGACTTTCCGTGCTACAGGTACCAAAACACATTTATGTCAGGATTTGAAAAATGACAGCTGTCACCTTCATGGGGTGGTGTGAAAAATAGATATGTTGAAAATTTGGGGTCCAAATATTTAAAATTACCGAGTTTATGAGTGAGCATAAAAAAATGTAAACATACACTAATAACCTTGAGATTTTTATATATTTTGACCCCAAATTTTCAACATAGCTTTCTTATGTTGTATGTTATGTTGAGTTGCGTTGCGTTACGTTATGTTATGTCTTCTATTCTCCACAAAGACATAGACAGAGTAGAGGCTGTTCAGAGGAGGGCAACCAAAATGGTGCAAGGTCTGCAACAGAAGACATACGAGGAGAGACTAAAGCAGCTTACTATGTATACCCTTGAGGAAAGGAGGGAGAGGAGGAACATGATAGAAACTTTCAAGTATCTCAAGGGAATTAACAAGGTACAAGAGGGTAGTATCTTTCAGAAGAAGAGATGTGCAAGAAGAAGGGGGAACACAATTTGAAGATAGAGGGGGGACAGCTCAGAGGGAGTGTTAGAAAGTATTTTTTCATAGAGAGAGTTGTGGATGCATTGAACAGCTTTCCTGAGGCAGTTGTGGAATCCGGAACAGTGGAAGAATTCAAGAATTCATGGGACAAGTATAAGGCAATTCTAGTGGGGGGGCAGGAGGAAGTAAGCTGTTGATTAACTAGAATCTGCAGCTTATCCATCAGGTAGGGAAATGGGCAGACTGGGTGGGCCAAGCCGTCCTTATCTGCCATCAAATTACATGTTTCTATGTTTCTATGACCCCACCTCATGAACAATGGTGGTGAAAATGTTCAAATCCTGCTGAAAAGGTGATTTCACCAAATGACCACGAAATTACCTTTTGGACATGATGCGCATAAGCCCACCACTGCTGGTCATGAGGTGAGGTCCCAAAAAGGCCATGTTGAAAATTTGGGGTCAAGATATGTGAAAATGATAAAGTTATGCATTAAGGTTCAAAAGGGAGAATAATGGAGGCAGAGCACCCTCTGTGGAAAACTGGTATTGTTGAAGCCAAACAGATTTTGGCAGTGCAAAGGGGGTCTGAAAGAGTGCCCATGATATCCTTTTTCTATTTTTATTTATTTATTTAGTTTTTGTTGACTGGGTAAGTGCACTAGACAAATTCTGCCTAATTTCAGGTACGACCCAGGGGAGGGAGATACAGATGGATGCCAACTGACCTTGAACCAGATTAACCTGTTGGTGCTATTTTTAGTGACTGGGGGGAAATTTTGGCCAGGGCACCGGGGAAATTCCCCTGCTCTCCAGTGGGGGACCCTTGCTGATGGACATTCTGTCAGTTGAGTCAGCTGCTGTACCTGTAGGAGGATGCATCTCTGCTCCTGCAGGTACGGCACCTGAGATACACTCTACGTTAGATGGAAGGAATACTGAGGTTATATCGCCAGTTTTGGACATGTCTGTCCTTCTAGAATTGGATGAAGCTGAGCAAATTCTACAAGATACCCCCTTTGCTCTGAATTACCTCTCCTATGCCCCCTATCAACCACCACTGTGTGCCAAATACACGTGCCCACCCACATATGGTCTATAAGCTCTTCTGTCATCCCCCCCCTCTTTCCCCCTGCACCTATCTGCCCTACACAAGCTAGTTGCCTCGGTCTCCCTCCACACCTCATAATCCACCCGTCCCAAGCTTAAATCCATAAACACATGGTACACCTCCATACACTACTTCATCCTGCTGCTCCTCTTGGCAGGCGATGTGGAAACCAACCCTGGCCCACCGTCCCACTCCACCCCCCAAACCCTCCCCAAGGGCCTTAGTCTAATTCACCTTAACATCCGCAGCCTCCTGAACAAAGTACCGGAGCTGCAAATCACTGCCCAAACCCTCTGGCCCAAAATTTGTATAATACCTGAGATATGATTGAAACCACACCAAGCTGACTTAGAAATAGCCATCCCTGGCTACACAGTAATTAGGCAGGACCGACACGGCAAAAAGAAAGGTGGAGGAATCGCCATGTACATATCAAATAGTTTCCAGTTCACCCCGTCCAGCTCCCTGGACATACTTCCCAAATGGAATCTATGATGATTAAGCTTGCTCTGCTGCACTCCTCCCCGGCATACGTTGCAGGGATATACTGTGCCCCTGCTACCCCTGTGCCTATCGTCATAGACCACTTAGCCACTATTAAAGCTGTGGCTGTCACTGTAGCCGGAGAGCTCTACATCCTCGGGGATTTCAACTACAACTGGCTAGTAAAAGACTGCTCCAAACTACGAAGCTAGACTCAATCCCTAAACCTCTCCCAACAAATTGAGCAACCCACCTGCATGAACACAAAAACACAAAACCCCTCTCTCCTGGACTGGGCCCTCACAACACACCCCTACAGGATAATTAAAGCCGGTCTCCTCCTTGACTCCTTGAGTGATCACCATATGGTTTATATGATCAGAAAGGTGCATAGACCTACTAACCACCACCCCCCAGGACACTCCTCACAAGAGCCTATAAATCCCTCTGCCTACATTCCCTACTAAATGACCTCGCCCTTGTCAACTGGTCATTCATTCAGCTGGCACCCTCTATTGACCATGCTTTCAACATGTTCAGAAACAGTGTTGTTGCTGTATGGGACTATCACACTCTCCCAAAGAAGCAATAGGGTCAGGGGAACCCATATCCAATGAGTCTCTTCCAACATCATCTGCAGATGGTGTGCTAGGGACCAGGCCTGGAAAAAACACAGGCAAACATGCTCCCCTGAATCCCTGCAGCATTACGGAACACTCCGCAATACTTGCACAAAAGCCATAAGGCAGGCAAAAAAGAACTATTTCCGGGCAGCTCTCTCCTCTAACCTTAGCCACCCTTCTAAATTCTGGAAATCCATCAAAACCCTGTTTTTTCACCTGCCCAGCCACCCACCCCTACCCTAACCATACAGGCCAACACTGTATCAGACCCTAGCGAAGTTGCCTTAGCCTTCTGCACCTTTTTTACCAACTGTGCTACATCTCTCCTAACAAACCACCAGAACACCACACCTACACCCAGCCCTTACAGGAAACCCCAGCACACCCCCCACACCACCACATTCTCTTTCCATCCAGTCTCCACAGCAGAAGTTCTAGATGCCCTAAGTTCCCTTAACCCCAAAAAAGGAAAATGCCCTTTAGGACTGAATGCCAAACTTCTCTAGCTATCAGCCCCTGCCATTGCCACCCTCTAGCTGACCTCTGGAACCTCTCTTTCTTGACAGCACAAATTCCAGCAGCTTGGAAGGAGGCAGTTGTCATCCCGCTACCAAAGGGTGGTGACCCATATGCGCCTGGTAACTATCACCCTATCTCTCTTCTCCCAATTCTGGCCAAACTCCAGGAACACCTAGCCCTCACCCAACTCACACAATTTCTCGACTCTACCTCCTTCTTCACCCCTTATCAGTCAGGGTTTTGCAAATCTCACTCCACCATCACAGTGCTCCTAAGACTCTCAAACAACATTTCCTCAGGGATGGACAAGGGGCATATCACCTCGGCCATATTCATAGACCTGGCCAAAGCTTTTGATACAGTATCCCACCCTAAGCTAATCACAAAACTACATGAAGCAGGCCTCTCCTATCTAGCCACCAGCTGGTTCCAAGCCTATCTGACTGGCAGAAAACAGGCAGTAAAAATTGGCTTACACATATCCCCCCTGCTCCCAGTCACCATGGGGGTCCTCCAAGGCTCTGTTCTGAGCCCCCTACTTTTTTCCATATTTTTAAATGATCTACCACTGACCTGCTCTAACTTAGCTATACAAATGTATGCAAATGACACCGTACTGTATGCCTCCAGCCCCTCCACTGGGAACGTAAACTCAGCCTTTCAACAGGATTTTGATGGCGTTCAAAAATGGCTCAGGTCCAACCAACTTGCCCTAAACTCCAAGAAAACTGTCTCCCTAACCTTCGGCATGCAACCTAGACTCTCCCGTCTAGCTGCTTCCCCCACCTTCCATACCCTGGAGGGGTCCACCTTGGAGTCCTGCACCTCCTTTAGATACCTGGGTGTATGGATTGATCAACACCTAGATTTCTCTGTCCACATTGACTCTCTACACAAAAAACTCCACCCTAAACTAGGTGCACTATATTGCAATAAAGGCTATCTACCAACCACGGTCAGGAGGGATTTAGTGTACAAAATGATTCTCCCTATCTTTGACTACGGTGACGTGGTCTACAGCACAGCCTCCTCATCCACCCTGGCCAGCTTGGACTCCCTCTTTCACTCTTTCTGTCGGTTCATCCTGGCATGCCCCTCTACCACCCATCATTGCGACCTATATAGCTCCTTAGCTCTTCGCTCGCTGGAGTCTCGATGTCAGCTACATTGCGCTAATCTCATAGCTAAATACTGGACCAGTTCCCTCCCCCCATCTCAGCTCCGTCCTGTCAGCACAACACCCCCCCAGCATGCTCTCTCAGATGCTCAGACTCAAAGCTACTCTGAGTCCCTTTCATGCACACATCGCAGGGCCAATCTGCCTTCAAATATTGCCTGCCCAAACTCTGGAATGACCTCCCTGTAGATATTAGGCACTCCCCCACCCCAAGGCTCCTTAAACAGCTCCTCCTTTCCCACTTCTCAGACATATGCAACTGCAACCTACTACCCAGACCTGCTACCAAGGGGCATCTAAATGTGCCTTGACAGTATCAATGGACCAGAAAACTTACAGTATATCTACTGCCTCTGCCTGTTTATACCCTGTGGTCATAGGACCTAACTATGGAATAGCAAACTGTGTAATCTGTGGTCTTAGGACTAAACCTTGTATTCGCTAACTGAATCTAATGTGTAGTCCAGCCTGTACCTATTCTGGATCTGTTGTCACCCCCTGTATGTATCTATTCTGACCTGTTGTTGCACCATGTATTTGTACTTGCTTTGTATTCTATGTAACTCTCCAGGTCGCATCTGGAAACGAGCGGTCCCCGCTCAACATGCTTATCTGGTTAATCTCTTAAATAAATAAATAAAAAGATAACCTGCTTACTGAGAAAAAAAGATTGGCTGACTGTTGTCTTCAGCAGAATTGAATTTTACTCACCAGAAGCATTTACTCGAGGAGGAAAAGAAAAAAAGGAAACGGTTAAGTATGAGCCCTGTGTCTACAAAAGGGAGGAAATTTCCTTTAACAGACTCTGAAGTGAGTTCTGTTTCAGGGGCAAAAAGTCTAAAGATTCTCATCTTGGTTTTGAAAAAGAAAACTGGTCACTGAACCGCGCATTAGAACAAGCTGGCTGGGTTCCGAATGATGCTGGAGGATGGCCGCCCGGCCCTAATTTTCCCTTGCCTGGTTCTTCAGTCCCTTGTTTACATCCCGCTCCTGAACTTCAAGATGGTTGCCACAACAAAATCCCAGATTCAAACTCACTGGCCCTTACAGCGAATGCACAGCCTAGTTCACCTCTGGTCTCTGTAGAGCAAACTTCACTTCTACCTGACATTTCGGACAGTCAAATCATTCTGGGGGCAGATGATACTCCCTTGAAAACATCCGAAAGTCCTGTTAGACCTATGACAGCAACCACCGAGCAAACTCCTAGTTTTGCAAGCCTCTTCCACAAGCTGCCAGTCAATGCTAAACATCGACATGCTGTTCACATCAGATACACCAGTGGCCTAGAGTCTCCACCTGACAGAGCTTTCGTCGGTCATTTTTTGATCAAACAATCTCTAGGATTTTCTCCCTCTGAGGAATTTGCATTCATTCATGCTTCAGGAGAACACAGTTCTCATGTTAGTTTTCGATCTGCAGCTTTATTAGACAAATTTTGGCAAACTTATTCAGTAGTAAAGGACTCTGAGATCTGGACACATTGTTTTGTACTACCTTTAACTGCTCCTACTTTGAAAACTATTACTATTCTTTTTAGAAATGAGGGGGTTAATGTGAAAGTTATCATTTATTGGTTGGAGCAAAAATGCAAAAAAGGTCTCCCAGATCCTATCATTAATACTGAAGGGTTTTGGACAGGCGGGTGGTGCTTTAAGGTACAATTATGAATGTCTACTGCTGGACTTGTACATTTACCTAGTAGTTTCTTTTTAGGCAGGCATAGGGGTATTCTATTTTATCCTGGGATGCCTAGAACCTGTTTTAAATTTGGCTCCCCTCGTCATATTAGCTGCAGCTGTGATAAAATTTGTTGCTCCATGTGTGGTATGCTGGGTCATTCGGGAGCTCACTGTACTATTATCCCAAAATGTAGCCTTTGTGATACCGAGGGCCACACTTCCACTGCATGTTTCTGGGCCTCCCATAATACTTCAGATGCTGATTTTGCTGACCATGACTTCTAAGTCAATTCAGTGTCCACAAGTCTTCTAGACCACATTCTACTCCTACTCGACAACCCCCCTTCTGTTCCCATTACAGATCTCATTTTATCTGAAGACCCCGTACTCTTAGCTCCCTCCTCCATTTCTGACCAGATACCTGCCCTCTCAGTGACAGAACCTCTTTTCCACACCAGTAAGTCCAACCGTGCCTCCCCCAGACCTTCAGTCCTTTCACCTTGTGAAACAAGGATGAGGTAAACAGTCACTGAAGCTGCAAGGCGCTGAACCTTTGCGGTTACAAAATCAGTATGCATCACTCAGATGGGGAGACACTGAAATGGATAATGTTTCCGATGCATCCTCTATACTAGAAGTTTCCTCAGGAACAGATGATTTGGACCCTGTAAAGCCCAAAGTTAAAAAGAAATGATGGGGTACTAGATCTAAGGCTAAATAGATTTCTGTTCCTACTACCTGATTTTTTTTTTGATGCCTGATTTGTCTGTAGCATCCTTGAACACCAACAGTATTAGGAATGGGTTGCGACACAGGGCAACTTTTGCCATGTTTGAAGCTAGTCCTTTAGATGTGTTAATTCTTCAGGATACTAGACTCTATACTAGCGCAGAAGCTATTGTAGCTCAGACCGACTGGAAGTAGGGAACAAGTTATTGGTCCTTAGGTTCAGATTTATGTAGCGGTCTTGCCATTTGCTTTTTCTCTCATGATGTTTCAATTTTGAAGTTAGTGGAAGTCCAGCCTGGAAGGATTTTTTTATTGGATGTGATACTTTATAATTCCTTTTTTAGACTTCTTAATTGTTATGCTCCTCAGTCTAAAACTGGACGTATTACTTTGTGGAAGGAATTTCAGCCTTTTCTTTTTACTTCCAAAACGGTAATACCGGGAGGAGATTTTAATTGCAGTTTATTACGATCAGATAGGGGAAGGAAGACAGAAAATGTGTTTTGCGATGTGGTTGCATTAAAATCTGTTCTTGCCCAATCTAATCTAAAATATGCTTATCATTCCATCCTTCCAAAGCCCCTCCACACGTTTCATAAAGGAATATTATCTTCCTATATTGATTCTTTTTTTTATTTCTGCTGGGGTACATATTCAATCATGTATTACAGAAGTTACAGCTACTTCAGATCATTGTTTGCTTTCTTTATCTGACGTAGCTGAGATTTCTTATGGGAAAGGGTCTTGGAGACTAAATACTGCATTGTTTTATAAAATCCTCCAATTTCCTATGCTTGACTTACTGGATACTAGAAAATCAGTTTTTTTGCCTGTATGATGATGCTGTTTGTTGGTGGTTAAATTCCAAACGGGATTTCATTATACAGTTGAAAACTAACTCCAGGCTTTACCATACTGATAGACATAAGCGATACCGAGAATTATACCATCGATTACAAACCCTTCAGACTCAAGAGCCCCTTTCATGCCATACATCCCAACATATTAAGGTGATTAAAACTGAGCTAATTAAACTTCACTGTAACAGATTCCAATCACTAGAGCAAGAACAAAAATTTGGAACCCAAGGAAAATCTTATTTGATTAATCCATATGAAAATTGTAATTTTAGAAGAAAACAAAAACATATTGACTGACTTGAACTGCCCGATGGGTCTTATGTTCATACTAGGTCAGATTTGTTATCTGAAATAGATCGTTATATCATAAAAAAATTAGGTACTGCTTTTACAATACCTGCTACTTTTTCAAAATAGCTTAAAGTGTTACAGTTACCTCAAATTTCACAGGCACAACAAAAGCTTTTAGTACAGCCTAGCTCTGCCCTGGAAATACAAGCTGTTATTTCTTCCCTATCTTTAAATACGGTTCCTGGATGTGATTGGTTACCTTCTGAATTTTATAAATGGCTTTGGTCACACTGCCCAACAGAACTGGTCCAAGTTTATAATGCTTTACTACAGGCACATGCAATTCCGGAACAACTGAATATCGGTACCCTCTTTTTTGTTTATAAAAAAGGTAATAAGTTGAGCCTTGACAATTGGAGACCACTTACATTGTTAAACGTAGATTTAAAAATCCTTGCTAAAATCTTAAACAGTAGACTAACTAATGCACTTAGTGATGTTATCCATCCCTCACAAACTTGTTCTGTACCAGGACGTAAAATTACGGGCACTTTACTTCTCTTACGTCACTTGATGGATCACTGTTATACCTGTAATATCCCTGCATTTGTGCTGGGTTTAGATCAAGATCAAGCATTCAATAAGGTAGCCCATGATTTTTATGGACTTGTTTATTAGAATATGGCATTCCTCAGTCCTTTGTATCTATTTTACAAAAATATTATGCCTCTGCGCTAGTTTGCCCCTTACTGCATGGACATTTTGGGACCACACATAAGATTTTGAGAGGCATACGCCAAGGTTGTCCATAAAGTCTGCTGTTATATATCCTAACCCTCGACCCAGTACTACGTGCAATATATTCGGACCCCTTGATTTTAGGTATTCATCATTTTCAACTCCCTCCTCTTAAGGCCTGCACATATGCTGATGATTTAGTAGTAATGGTATCTACCCAAAGCTCTGTTCTATATGTTTTACAGTTTTTATAAACCCCCACTAATAGTTTTGAAGCACAACTTAATTTGAATAAAAGTTTTTGTCTGTCAATTACATTTTTAGATAGTTCCTTAACCTGTTTCGGAGACCTTCCTGTTGTTTACTCTCCTCAACAATTTTAAGGGGTTTATTTTGGATCAGGAGATATGTCCCTTTTTAATTGGTCTTTAAAACTTGAAGCAGCTACCCATAGGGTATGGCTCTGGAACTCATGGATAATGCACAAAAGTAAACGTGTTTATATGATTAAGTCCTACCTTCTTTCATTTTTTTTTATATATTGATCATATTTTTTCCATCCCCAAATCTCTAGAGTGCAAGGTCTTTAGTTGTTTTTTTCAGCCCTATGGGGATCACAATTGAATTCAGTTAAATGAGGAATCACTTATTGTACAAAAAAGGAGGGTGGTTTAGGGATGCCTAACCCTTTAGTGTTTTTTTTTTAGTATTTTCTTTTACACCAATTTTGTTCGTGTTTTGTTTCATAATTCCCAGCCTTGGTGTCAATGGCTTTGTCACACCTTACATGTTGTTTTTTTCTGGTTGGAATGTTGCAGCAGGTCTCTCGAAAAATCTGAAAACTTTTTCCTTTCCTTTGCATATTAAATATGGATTGGACAAATTGAAAGCTTGGTCATTCCCCAAACAACATTTTTTACTCTATCTCATAAACAATTTTATTCTTCTATTATGGATATACACCTTATATTAGAACCTTTTTTAGATAGATCTTTAACTAAGAGACAAAATATTTGCAAAATGCTAAATGATTCTCGATTACCACATAAAACTAGGGATGTCATTTGGCTTAGTGCGCATGATAAATTAACTGTGACCTAAAACATAAGGAGCTGAAAGAACGCATTTATCCTAAACCTGAATGTGAACATCTTTTGGAACCTATTTCACATTTATTTTTTGAGTGTCCCTATGTAGTGAGTCTCTGGGATTTAATTAAACAAGTTTGGTTTTGTTTACCTTTTCAATTTTTGAATTAAAATATTTTTGTATTAGGGTTTCTGTCGAATCAATGGAGCCTCTTTTTCCCCAGCAGTGTTCTTGTATTATTTGCATATTTGAAATATTGAATTTGGCAAAGCAGATGTCGCTACTCTATACAGAAAACCTATATACTACATTCAGTATTATTTTCCTTAATTTCAGAGGATTTGAAATGTTATACTGAAAAATAATTTTTGAACTTGACTCCTGCCATTTATCAACAGTACTGGTGTAATTTTCCTCAATTCTGACTTTTTTACACTGTAGGTAGTTTGTCAGAGTTATTATTCATGTTGTATAACTCAGTTGTGGGATTTAACACTGTCTGAATTTATTTCTGATGTTATAAAAAAACAACAACATTCTTCTACTCCTGGAGTGGGGGCTTTTATATATATATTTACTTTTTTTTTGAATTTGCATTATTTTATGTGAATTTTCACTATTTGTACTTATTTTGGTTAGTATCAAAGGATTAATAAAAAATTCCCTACTCTTTAGTGGGGGACATTTATACATTTTTCTTTTTGCACTTATCTATTAATGTATGACTATAATTTTTTTTGGTTTTATTTACCATATGTTTGGTATATTATTTTCTTTCGTGACTTAACAATGTTTGTACTTATTTTGTTTTGATGATATGCTGATTAACATTCCCCCACTCTTAGTGTGGGGGGGAACTTTTATACATAGTTCTCTTTGTGTTTATCTAATAATGTATGACTGAAATATTTTGTTTTTGTTTTTTTTATGATTTGTATATTATTTTGTGTGACTTAACACTGTTTGTATTATTTTGTTTTTGATGTTATAATAATAAAAATTCCCCTACTTTTTTAGTGGGGGGGGGGCATTTATACATAGCTCTTTTTGCAATTATCTAATAATATATGACTGTAATACTTTTTTGCTTTTGTTTCATTATATGATTTGTGTATTATTTGTGTGACTTAACACTGTTTGTATTATTTTGTTTTGTTGATGCTATAATAATAAAAATTCACCTACTCTTTTCGAGAAATGCCACGGGATCGTTAACATCCACCTGAACTACCACCAGAACAGGCAGATGGGACCTTGGTTTAATGTCTCATCTGAAAGACGGCACCTCAAGAGTGCAGCACCCCCTCATGCTGCACTACAGTGTCAGTATTGGGTTATTAACCCAAGTGCCTGGTGTGTGGACAGTACCCACAGCCTTCTGATCTCCCAGCCTCAGAGGTGAGTGTGCTATCTGCTGAGCCACTGACACTAATTGATTCAGTAATTTTTACAATGTGTGACATTAGCGCAAATAGTGTACACAGTCAATAACTGGAAAAGAAATATAATTCAATATGGGGTAGCCTTGAAGAAGCCTTGGCCACCCCATGGTTCATGACCTTCTGAACCCAGAGGTATGGTGAACCCATTGCATTCCTTTGCTTTTCCACTCTTTTATCTATCCCCTTTTCAGACGATTTGGCTTATGGGTAACAACTGCAACTGAGGTGCTCACTGTTTTGACATTCCAACTAAAACATATTAGTCATTGGGCTTTGCTACCTTTCATTATGATATTTGCTGCAAGTAAAAGTGGTCATAATCACAGAATGCAAGGGTTTTATCTGGCTCCAGCAAGAATGAAGTGCTTTAATTTATTTTATTTCAAAGCAATACAAATACTGACATTTATACTTGCATCCACTCAAGAAGTGATGTATTGGCTCTTTGGCGCTGAGAGTTGAGGTGCTGGACACCACACCTCACAGCCCACTGAAGACCCAAGTTTGGAAGCGAGCTCGGGCACTGGAGGTCAGCAGGGGAGGGATTGGATTGAGCACCTGTAAGACTGCTCTCTGATCCCAGGGGGAGGGCAAGGGGTGCCCGCACTCCAGTGACCCCTGGTGGAGATCGAGGTGCTGCAGAAGTGTGGGTGACAAGTAATGCCTTGCCCGATGCTGGCTGGGTTGCCATGCACCATGCCTTGGGGGTGTGCACATGCAGGGGAGGGGGTTGGAAGAACAAGGTAAACCAGGCTCAGAGGGATAGGTGATGGCACCTATCCTCCATGCCCAGCACCAGGGTTCATCTCAGCCAGCTTCATTGATCCTCCACCCTGGCCCCACCTGCATGTCAGAGTCTATCTTGCAAGGAGCCCAATGTAAGGAGTCAGGCTACCCTCCCCAGGTGGATTAAACTGGGGGTGCTGGCTACAGGGGAGGAGAGAGAGAGAGAGAGAGAAAGCACAGGTCATAGAGACCCTCAGGCAGGGTGGCACAGGGATGGGCTGCCTGAGAGAGTTCCCTCAAGCTGTGAAGGAGTAAAAGAAAGTTGAAAAAAAAAGAAGCGATGTATTGTCTGAATTCTATGCAGATGTTGTAATGCTGGAACTGGAAAAGCTGACTTAAATAAAGTTTAGAAAAAAAATACATTGAAATGCACTTACCTTAGTTTGTCATATCACAGTCTCTGGTTCCAATAGGAAAGCATGTCTTCAATCAGAGAATGGATCTTCACTGTGGAACATGTTCAGGTGAGAGAGGGTGTGTGGTGGTGGTGTGGATGTGGTGACTCCTGAATTGGAGTTTGGGGTGGCAGGGGTCAGATCAGTGAGGGACCATCTTCTTTTTTACAGGTTTAAAGAGGAAAGAAAACATTGAGGGATGGTTTTCATTTTTACAGCTGATGGGAAAATTAATAGGTGGACTGTGATTGTAGGGTGGGGGGTGTGCCACTAGACATCAGGGAAACAATAATATATAATGGGAATGGTGATCAGAGGGTGGAGGTGCCACTAGACACCAGGGAAGCATTACTATATACTGAGGACGCAGTGATTGGAGCATAAGTGGTGACACTAGACACCAGGGAAAGTGAACTATAAAAGGAACAACAATTGAAGGGCAGGGGGTGCCTTTACATGCCAGTGAAACATTACTTTATAAGGGGGACAGCGATTGGAGGGTGTGGGTTGCCACTGGACAACAGGGAAGCAGTACAATATAACAAGGGCAGTGATTGGAAGGTAAGGGTGTCCCAGTTGACACCAGGGAAACATTACTATATAACAGGGATAGTGGTCAAAGAGTGGAGGGTGCCACTAGATACCAGGAAAACAGTACTATATAATGAGTACAGTGAATGGCCGGTGAGGGTGCCACAAGAAATCAGGGAAACAGTGCTATATAATGGGGACAATGATTGGAAGTTGGGGTGGGTGCCACAATACACCAGGGAAACAGTACTATATAACAGGGACATTGGATGGAGGGCTAGGGGTGCCACTAGACACCAGGGAAATATCACTATGTAATGGGAACAGAGACTGAAGGGTTGAGGGTGCCACTAGACGCTGGGGAAATATTATATTTATAACAAGAATAGGGACTGGAGGGTTGGTGGTGCCATGAGACACAAGACAAACATTATTACCTATATAATGGGGAGGAAAGCAAGTGCTATCTCAGAACCTGGAAGGGAACCAGAAGGGAGCACAGAGCAGGAAAATAGTGCACCTGGTGGGGGGTGGGAGGAACAGCACTGTAGTCAATGTAGAGGACCACATGTGCTTCAATTCCACTGTGGAAGAACACAGTCTGAGTATCCAGTCATATGCTTCCACAGTCCCATCTCTCTACTATGTCATAGCAATGCATTGCATAACTCTGCTATGCAGCCATACGAAAAGACACAACTGAGACCAAAAAGGAGGTCAAATGGGAACAGAACTGCAGAATCCAAGCAAGGCAGACACAGGAGGTTTAGAACTTTTAATTGTATTTAAATTAAAACCTATTAAGAAAAGTTTGGTTTCCCTGTCAACCTAGCCGATTAGGAAATGATGCTGCTTCATGGTGGGAAAACACCAAAGAGGACAGGCTCAAATTACAAAGTTATGACAGCTTGCAGCAAAAGCCCCAGTCACAAGGTTGGCACAACATCTTTAATCATCCATTGAAACCTAACCCAAGTTGCTGTAAATGACATGGTGAGTCTATGTAAGGAATAAGACATGACAAGGTATGGTTTCTGGGCTGATAAGAGCATGCCCCAGGTGCATAATGAGGCACGAGGCACTTGCACTGAGTACCTTTAGTACCTGGGAAGTGCTCTTACCAGCCAATAAACCACACCTCAAAGTGTCTTATTCCACTCATAAACTGGGTCCCTGAGTAAAAAAAAAATTACAAAATTCACTTATCCAAATAAAAAGCATTAAAAAGTGTGAAATATGCAGTATGGTAACAGAAAAGAGTCCTTGACACTGGAAGGTGTTAATGTATATATGTCCTCTTCCCCTTCCACACACACAAAAAATCTTCAATATTGTATTTCTTTGATGCCTCTCCATCCCCACACAAACACCTTCCAAACTGTATTTCTTTTCAACATTTTAGTTTTTTTTTCAATGTGAGACAGTTTTGATGGGAGTGTGTGCCCTTACTGTCCACTGTAATTAGTGCTTTTCTACAAGTGCTTTCATTAGATCATGGTGGTATCATGAAGTGACTGCTAGGTCAGTGTAACATACAGCACAACCTGCTATGTTTCAGATGTTGTACAATTTGTTTAACAAACAGTTTGAAACAACTGCTTTATTTACAAAAGCTGATGGAGGAGATGGTTTTAGCTATGATTTAAAAGCCTCATCCTGGAGGCACATGCTCTACTCTCACTGGATTGGTGGCAGCTTTGTGAACAGGAGCAGAAGAGGTGACACTTATATTTTAAATGAGGGAAAAGGCATAAAAAAATGCAAAATGGGACAACACGCTATAGTAAGAGAAAGTGTGTTGCCGGGAGGGGAGGAGGGTTCAGCTCAGCTAATGGCTCAATGTGAGGGTCCAGTTCTGTACCACATTGCTTTTCTTCTTTAAAAGCATTAGTTATCCAACAGTCCAACAGAGGAAGCAAGTTGAGGTAGTGTGCCATTATCTTATGGATGCTAACATAACTCACTTTTTTATTTCCTCTTGCCAGGCATTACATCATTTTCAAATGGAAATATTCCAGTTTAATGATCTTTTTGATACAGGGAAATTGGCTACAAAATTTGAAGCAGCACACCACCGTTAGAATGTGGTGGAGGCTTTGGATAGGAAGTGCCTACAGTATGTGGTAAAACAATTTAAGATGGACAGTGTCCTACTATATGTGGATTTGTAGCCTCTCTCAAAATTAATGTTTTTTTTTTACTTTATACAGTACTGCTTAAAATACCGTATGTATGTGTTCCCCTTTGATAGAGAGGCACATACTAATTGTACTATCAATTAAGAGACTTTGGGTCAGATATTCAAAACTTTGCGCCAGGCACAAACCATTTGCACAGTGTTAGCACCGGGTTAACGTGTGTCCACTCTATTCAAAAGGTCAAATAACGCATGCAGACTGTATTAGTGCTGGGCAAAATTATAATGTTTGCAGGGGACAAACTGAGGGTTCATGTACATAAATACTGGCACAATGCTATATTCAGCGAATAGCGGTGCTCAAAGTGCTTTTGCGTGACTTAGTGCAACACTTTGCATGGTACAAAGTACCGCCCAGGAAAAGGTAGTCTTAACTCTGGGCAAACCAGCTTTGCATGAGTTTGTGGCTTTGCGTGGCTTTGCATGACTTTTGCGCAGCTTTGTGTGACCTTAACCAGTAAGTATAACACATATATAAATAAGCCAGACAGAGAGGAAACATACTGCTCACTGAAGGCATCCCTATGATTCCATCATCTGCCACCAGTCCCAGCCATGCCAGGCAGTAAGTAGTGACCCAGCTCCCAGTGGACACCATGGCAGTGCAGCCATACAGCACACACCTGCAGACCACCCTTTGGTGGACACCAACAGATGCCAGCACACACATGCAGCACTGTGGGCATGGATGGTGTTGAGAGAGGGTGTAAAAGTGGCCAGGCTGCACCACAGACAGGGTATGGCCACATGGCTGGGACAAGCCACGCAGTGCATAAGAGCCAGTGTTGGGAAAACCCCACCAGTGTACCTGTCTGATGGTATGTGCCACCCCCAGCCACATACTGCCCATCTGTAGAGACACCACAGCACACACATCCAGCCATGTATATGTCACAGTGAGCATCCCATGCCAGCGTTGCAGTGTCTGTAGGTCACACAATAGCATAATAGTAATGTCCACAGTCAGTAAACACCTGCAAGTTGGGCCTGTCAATGTATACAGTGCAGTGATCATCACTGCCCTACACACTATAGGCTTTGTTGTGTCCCTCACACTACTGGCCCCATTGCTACTGTAGTGTCTGCTGTGCACTGTAGCACAAACTACAGTTTGACAATTACATGCAGCACCACCACCTGTGCCTGTGTTGTGTAGTCCCCTGGGGCACAATATTGTATGCTGTACTGTACAAATGTAGCCTGCAGCTACCACCATGCACTGCCAGACTGACCTACAGGTGGAGCTATGTGCAGACCCAGCCTGCCCCTGTACTTCCAGACTGACTTACAGGTGGAGCTGTGGAACCCTGCAATAGCACTGGGCAAACTGCATACAACTCAGGTCATGGTGAGATGCTAATCTGGATGTTTGCCCACATACTACTTAAGTAGGCTCATTTGCATGTCACTTTTGAATATAGCAAAGTTTTGCCCCTGCAAATATGATTGCACCAGGCAAAAGGCTTACCTCAACGCTAAACCTGTGCAAATGTGTTTGCGCCATGCAAGCATTTCAGAATCATTGTAAATTTCTGCAAAATGTAATTTCACATGTGCTGCTGCTTGCAGCTTTACTGAAGCCACTCCTTTGCTAGCACACGCATTGACCACATAGTTCACCTCTACCTTCCTTCACGTCGCTGTGGACTGGGATGCTGCTGTGGTTTGCACTTCTGGGTTGCCATATTCAGAGCTGTCTTATTCCCGGGGTATTTTTGCACTGCACTCCCAGCCCAGTTTGCCCGGGTTCCTTAGCATGCTATATTCAGTAGGTTTAGCACCGGGGCTGTCCCTTTTGAATATAGCAGGCTATTGGTTCCGGGCTTATTTAGCATGCATATATACAGCAGTGCTAATTTAGTCCCAGGGTAAAGTTTTGAATATCTAGCCCTTTGGCTATTGAACTATTAACAAGGACTTTTAATATAATTAATGATTAATATGTGCATTTCATGACCTGCCAGCTAATTGATATTCATGCTCCCATTTTTAGGTTTTGTAATTCTCAAGAGTTTGCATTTCAAAGTCGGTTGCTGCTGCTGTATTTCGTGAATGGCTTTTGTCCTCTTGTTCTCAGTTGGTGTTTTTTTATATTCCTTTATGTTAATACAACCTTCCTGTCTGTCACTTCTGAACTCCAGACTGGGCTTTTTAGGTTTCACACAGGGTACCTTGTGACCCAACAGATAATCAGGGAAGGAATTCTGGGACATTTTAATACTGTACAGCTCTTAGGCTTGCAAAATGTACCATGTGTTTTTCATTTTGGATCATTTACTTTGCTACAGTTATATTCTAAACATGATGTATCACTATTTTGGGGATGTATTTTATCCTAGATGTAATGAGATTATTATGTTTTTCCTTTTTTGTCTGTTCCTTGAACAGAATTTACACTGCAACACATTTCTTGACAAAAGGAATAAAATACAGGCTTTAAAAGGGTTGAGGCAGCTGGGCACTATAACAGTAATTACAAAGAACAAATGGGTTGAGAAAACATGCAGGAGAAAGCAGAACAAAATCATGAGGCTGGCAATTGTAGGTTGCACCAATTTATGCACCTGATTGATCCAATATGCTACCATTACCTAATCTCCTGCAGTACATCTACATGAAAACTATTTATCATCTAAATCCATTTTCCAGCTTCAACTTTGGGATTATACCAACAGTTTACAATGGAATAACAGTATTATTATAATCCCTTTTCACCATGGTTTCATGACAGTACTACATACTGTAGTATGCACAGTATGGGAATAGGTCATTTGTCTTCTCTGCCCCCTCTCACTGGAATGCTCTTCCTGAGGTTCTAAAAAACCCTAACTCACTTTCTTGCTTCAGAAAGGGGATAAAGACATCTATACGATACATGAAGCCTGTTTGTGTACCTTTTATCAGTGATTGTCCCTACTTAATTGATCTATGCATTATTACACATGACAATGCATTCCATATGCTTGAAAACTGTATAGCTCAACCCTTTACTATAATCTACTCTCACTGCCTTATTTAATACAGTTTACTCCATATTTAATAAATACTTCTTAACCTTATATAATGCACTGTATGCTGTATTTCTTTAGGTGCTTTGTAACATTTTTCTGTAATTAACCCCTGGTCACCCCTAAAAAAGGGACCTCTGGTCTCAGTGGGCTTACCTGGGTAAGGAAATGCAATAAATAAATATATAAAAGTGTCCTGAGGCATTCCAATGTGCTGTGCAATAAAAAAGCAAAAAAAAAAAAATACTTTTATGTTTTAAATTAGTCATGATATTGCAAAAGAATTAATTTTTAAAGGTGGATTGGGTCATCTTGAACACTGAGTACAGGAATATGTTAAATAATTCAGCATTTCAATAATGTGTCTTCCATACAATAGAAGTACTGAAATTTATAGTCATTAAAAGCTTACAGTAGAATTATATTACTATTTAGACTTTTAGTGCTGATGCTTCAGTTCAAAAATATTAAAATTTTGTTGGCAGCATGGATTTGCTCCCCTAGAGGATCTATATATATATTAATTTAAATTATATTAACAATATGAATTATTCCAATCCAGCTATGACCAAATAAGATTTTAACTTAATAAAGGACTGCCAACATATTCAGTGTACATTATTTTTCAAAAAAATGCCCTTTCCCATTCCAGACACTTAAAGAGCCACTGATAACCTCAAAGCAGGAAGCTCAAGTCAAGGAACTGACTGTCTGAGGAGCTAAATGAATGTTAGTTTGAAGTTGTTGAGCAAAAGCAAATTGCTCTCATTAATCATATTGTGAATTATGATCTCACTTCTGATATCATACTAGTCAGCCAAGGACCACTGCAGCCCAGCCCCAAAAATCTACATTTTGATGATGTAAAGTAGGGAACGGAGCTGTACTGCTTTTCTTTTAACTTTCTAGTTTGATGCCTCTGCTGGCTTCTGGACCCTCTTTCAGGACTATGAATCACTCCAACCCCATCACCCAGCCATCTCCTGAGACTTATCATATCCCCAACTTTTCACCTGTGGCCTGCCCCCATGATGGGGCCTTCAGCATGGGCCAGGTTTCTCAGCAACTTCAGGTTGTATCACCTGGGAAGTGCCCAGGTCAGCAATGTCTGTGGATGATGCAGAAACATCATACTAATGCAGCCAAGGGTTCTATTTGTTGTGTTCCTCCTTTCTGCACAGATGTTATCTGATAACAGGCATGCACACATCATGCATGAATAACCCCTCCAGTCAATGGGTGTTTCCCATCAGTTGTGTCTACTCCAGCCTTCATTGACATCTGTGGTCACTCAGGTGGTTGTCGTCTGGCAGTGATGTACCTCCCTCCATCCCTAGAGCTAAACATCATACGACTGGATACTCAATCATCCTCTCCCTCACTGATCTTCCAGTGACCCAGGCTCATTCTAAACCTGGGTTGCTAGCGTCATGAGCTGTAGCACTGACACTGCACTGAGGGGCCAGCTCAGAACTGCACTGATAATAATGGTGTGCAAGTGGAATTGGAGATAGTGCCAGCCATTACATTCATCTCTAACTTTGTAGGCAATTTTAAGAGTAGCTAAACATTATAAGAGAATATATAAAATCTGTTCACTTTTCCTATACATGCAGTCAGCTCACTCATTCAAACAGCAACTAGCTGAGGTGGTGAGAGTAGGACTGGGCAGAAAACTGAGGTTGGGGAGGTTTTAAAAAAATAAAATGGACTAGACGAGAACAGAGGGTGGGAGTACAAGAGCATGCAAAGGGAGACCGGAGATTTTTTTTAAGAAACCAGAACAAGGAAGAGAAGGTGAGAATGTGAAAGCACATAGAGGGAGAAGGAAAGTTGTTTTTAAAGAAACTGAGAATGAAGAGTAGTATGGGAAAGCTCAAAGGAGGATAGCATTTAAAAAAAAGAGCTGGGACCAGGAATGGATCTTGGGGAGCTGGAAAGCATGCAGAGGGAAAGAAGCTTTTATAAAGGCACCAGGACTGGGATCAGAGGGTGGGAGAGGGAAAGGCCTGCTGTAGCAAGAATTTGTTTAATATGCCCCTCAAGGGTTGGATTTGAGAAATGAAGCCCCCCCAGGGCTGGAGACCTTCTGAGACAGATATTTCAGTAAAAAAGTTCTTCAGTGGCTAGAGACCGGCCGTTGCATGCATTTGAAAAAAGAAGTCTCTCAGGGGCTGGAGATCTACCAAAGCAGGTATTTGAGAGACCAATCCCCTCTAGAGCAGGCTGGAGATCTGCTGCTGTGACCATTTGAGAAAAGAAACCCCTTGGGGACTGTAGACCTGTCATGGCAGGCATGAGGAAAGAATAACAAAATTATTATAATTGGACTAGTTTTCCTCACTAGCAAGAAAGTCTGCTCTCCCAAGGAAGAAATAAAAAAGTTCTGTAATCAGACTGCTTTTTCTCAGAAGTAGGGCATTCTCCTGAGGAAAGAAACTGAACAAGAAAACATTAAGCAACAAGGAACTGCATGGAGGGAGGGAAAAGACAATGAGTGACAGTAAAGAAAACTGGTGTAACAGAGGGAAAAATAATCAATGAAGGACATCAATGCACAGAAAGTGACAAGAAAAGGCCTAAAAAAATAATCAACAAAGGACATCGGTGCACAGAAAGTGACATCAAAGTGCCTAAATTCAGTGCAGGGACAGGCATGGAGGACCCTTTGAAAATTGTGCATGCAAATGTAAACCTGCATTATTGAGTACGTCCAGCACAATTTGCTGTAGGCTCATTTCCAAATGCATCATTAGCCTACTGCCGGCACACCTCCAACATCCTCTTTTTGCTACACAATACCAATATGTTTGACTTATTTTGCAACAAAGGTAATCAAATCTGCCAAATTATCTCCTGTAGGGTCAAGCCTCTGACAACATTAGTATAAATATAATTTTATTTGTAATGCCCAAATCCTCAGTCCTATCAATATCATCAAGTGGTGTAAAGCTATGTTAAAATTGTAGGTGCATTTTACCACTGCATCTACAAGTGCAATACAGTAACTGTGCTATATTCCTTTGTTTAATTAGTTATTGATTGATTGATTGATTTCTAAAGTTTTGTCAGGAAAGACATGCTGAGCTGACAGCAGCTTGTTTTGAGACGTGTCCAGAGGGAGAGGGGAAAAGGAGGGCAATGAAGGCAGTAAAGTCAAGCAATTACATAGTTTAAACAGGTAACATATACAGTACAAGCATCATATAAAAAGCAAATAGATGAAACATTTATACAAGATAAAGCACAGCATGAACTCCAATGGATGTCAAGGCGCATGTTCCTATGCTACAAAGTGCAATTATGCAGGGGGAAAAAGGCAGGGAGCACTAATTAGTGAGAGTTACAGGAAACTAAATTAGAGTAAGGAGGTAATGGAGGGAGTGATGATGTAAGCTAAGGCAGGAAGCATAGAGTTGGGGGAGAGGGAGAATAGTGAGTGGGTAGAAAGTAGAGGGTAGTGGAGCAGAGTAAGGTATGGCATCTGGTGCAATTGCAGGAGTGCAGGGTGAAATTATGGAGAAGGGAGGATAGAAAGTGTTGAGAAGTGGCAGAGCAGATAGATACGGGGAGGGAATTCAAAAGTTTGGGGAAACGGTAGGAGAAAGCAAGCTGGTGAGCTGAGGATTTCCTAGAAGGGAGCACAAGGAGTGACAGCCAGAGCCACAAAGGGCATACGTGGAAGGCTGGAAGGAGGAAAGGAGAGAGGTAATGTTTTGGGGGAGGATCTAAGCCAGTATTCAGAAATAAAGGCGGTGCAGTGAGTGAGCCATCTGATTCAAGGGAGAAGGCCTTTAATTAAAAGCATTCAGTATTCTTAAACTGCGTGAAGAAGAGTTCATTTTATTCATATCTATTTAAATAATATACTTGCAAATGCAATATTCTTACTCTATTTTTATTTAATTATATGATATAATTAAAATTAGAGATGCCTGGATACACTGTTAGTGTTCCAGGATACCTTCGGATTACAAGGTGTAATAGGGCTAAAGAGGGTAACCGAGTAGTGCTGTGCAAAATTTTCAAATTCCAGTGAAATGAAATTCTGTGAAATATTCAAAATTCCATTGAAATTCCACTGAATTCCACTGGAAACATAATGGTGGAATTCCACAGCATAAAATAGTTGTGGAATGATTTTCCGAAGAAAAATCATATTCTGCGGATCTCAATATTTTCTGCAGAAATTGTTGTGGAATAATTTTCCACAGAAAAAAAACTGTTCTGAGGAATATTATTCTGTACATCACAGTAGGCAGAATTCTGCAGGTGAACAAGCAAAATTTTCAGCACAAATTCCACTGGCAGAATGGTCATTCTGCACTAATTCTGCTGGTGGAATTCCACATTTTGCACAGCACTGTAACAGAGACATAGACATTGATGACAGATAAAGGCCCACTGGCCCATCTATTCTGCCAACACTACCTGACCACTCTGCTCTGGCACCAGTGGCAGTTTTTTTCCCTTTAGATTCTTCTTCCCCTACTCTGGTTTAGCCCATTTGCCTCTCCCTGACCTCCATCCCTGAAACTACTCATTGATTTCTCCATTTCCACTAGTGCTGGTAGTTTGTTCCATTTGTTCACCACTCCTGTGAAAAAGTGTTTACAGACACTTCCTTGAATCTCTCTCCTGCTAGTTTGAATGGATTTCCACTTGTCTTTATCTTTGTATTTGAGTTTAAGGAGAATATGGCCTTGACATCAGTGCTGTTTAACCCAAGCAGCTACTTGTCCTGTAAGGTTCTTTCATGTCATCATTTTCCCTAACCTTGTCAGAGTGTACATATTCAGGTCCTGCAGCCTCTCCTCCTGTGTCATACCCACTAGACCTGTGCCAACTTTTTCACCCTGGGCTGTACCACCTCCGCTTTATCACAATCTTTCCTCTTGTGTAGATTTAAGTATTTTGTGCAGTACTCCAAATAAGTTCTCACTAATAACCTGTGCATTGGAATGATTACCCCCTTGCTTCTGCTGTTAATCCCCCTCTCAACATCCCAACATCCTGTTCACCCTTTTCCATACCTCTGTTATAGTGTGCTGTGGATTTTAGGTTTTCTGGTATTATGACCCTTAAGTCATTTTCCTCCATTGTACATTACATACTACCCCCCCCACCCATTTCAGACTGCACCCTTTTCCAATGTACATCACCTTGCATAGTTTTTTCCATTGAAGCATAGCTGCCAGATCTTTGACCTGTTCTCCAGCTTTCCCAGATTTTACCTCAGTGCTCTTATCCCCTCCTCTGTGTCTACTCTTCCTCAGACTTTCAGCTCTCATGCAAAGAGGTAGACCGTGCCCTTTATGCCTTTCCCCTATATCACATGTGAACACATTGAAAATAGCAAGTCCTAGCACTACTCCCTGTGGTACTCTGCTAATAACTTCTACTACCTCCAACTTCCCTTGCTCTACTACCCTTTGCAACTTTCTACTCAGCTAGCTTTCTACCCAAGTCTCCAACTTTTCCTTTAACCCTAACTCCCTTAGCTTCTTGACCCATCTCCTAAGAGAGACTGAATTAAAGTTCTCTCTACAATCTAAGTATATTATATAGACTGCCCACTCTTTGTCAACCTCCCTGGTCACTCAGTCAAAGAAGTCAATAAGAGTTATCTGGCAAGGCCTCTCCTCATGAAACCATGCTACCTTGTTGACAATAGCCCTGGAATTCCACCAGTTCCTCCCTTAGTATGGATTCCATTACATTCAGCACTATAGATATCATATTGACTGGTCCTACTGGCTCATCTTTCTATCTATTTTTGTACAGAAGGACCATATCTTCTGTCATCCAGTCCCTAGGAATCCCACCCCACCTGTGGCCAGCAAGCTGTTAAATCAGTCTGCAAGTGGAACCACTATTACTTTGCAACCTCCTTGATCATCATAGGATGCATTCAGTCATTTCCTTTTGATTTTTCCCATTTTAGACAATTTAACTTTTCCATTAACCTTTTCTGTTACACTATTTTGCCGATGTCTTTTGTGCATCTACCCCACTTCTTTCATCCTTACCCCACATTCTGACAGCAGTCCTCTTTATCGTGACTAAATACATAACAAAAAGTGTTGGCTGAGTATCTCTAGCTTGCCTTTGCCCCCATCCTCCCAGCCTTCCTTCCTTTCAAGCTTTTTTGTGTCCTATTTGAACATTCAGTTCTCCCTAATGTATCCGAAGAATGCTTTTTCTCCCTGCTTTAGTCTTTGCTAGCCTAAGTTCTGTCTCTTCCTTTACCTAACTGGCCCTCCTGCTAGTAATTCTGGCTATATTTATATGCACTTAATTATCTTTCTCCCTTTGACTTTCCATTTACTTTATGGATACCTTGCCCTGGCTCTTAATGCATCCCTCACATATGACATAAACCACATTAAGCCTCTTAATCTCATGCTGTTTGTACATTCCCAAGTGAGCCTGCTGTGGCATTTAGCCTTCTAGAGACTGCATTAGTGGGCAACCTGTCACAAAAGGGCATAACAACTTTCCAGAGTGCTCCTTGGTAGATGTGTAATTAAGGAAGGCTGCTTGCCTTGTAAGGAGACTGAAAGATGAGTAGGAGTTTTTCCCTAGTGCATAAAGATATTCTGAACTGTTTCTGGATACCATGTGTCTTTTTCAGATTTTCTTGTCTGTTCTATAGCAGATGCTGACAATCGAAAGATTATCTTATGACTTCTTGAAAACATCTCATGACTAGGGATATTCACATTTTTGGAAACACAAACTTCCCAACCTTCTGCAGCAATACAAGGCTCTTTGTAACAGTTGTAAATCAGCAGTCCATGCAGCCAAGAAAAACAAATCAGAGACTGGGACAACCCTAAACTCACCTGGAACAAAGTTAATTAATTACTTGGCAGGACCAAAAGGGAGGAGCAAATTGCCCTTTCCAAAAAAGGTAATCTCATCAAGGAGCCAATGGATATTGTCAACCTCTTCAACATCCACTTTGGGGGCCTTGACAAGTATCTATCCACCGTCTATCCACACAATGAACCAAGCCCTGTTTCACCCCCCCACACCCTGCCACCCCATACCCAGTTTTCACTTCCACTATCTTCTTCCCTTTCAGGTAATTAACTAGATAAAAAGGAATTACCCCAGGCCCCAACATCAGTGCCGATTGCATTGACTACTGCATTCTCAAGCTCGTATGAGAACACCTCGTAGTTCCCCTCACAAACATTCTCAATCACTCACTCTGCACTGGCACATTTCTTGATAAATGAAAAAGTGACACCATCAAACTACTTCACAAATCTGGCCCTAAAACAGATGTGAGAAACTTCAGACCAATCTCCCTGCTCACTCCCCTTTCCAAAATTCTCATAACTGTACTGGACCAAACCATGGAATTCCTGGAAAGTTATAATCTATTCTCAGACTCGCAACATGGCTTTAAGTCAGGCCATAACACAGAAACTGCTCTATGTAGGCTCATTAACTTCATTGACAAGGCCAACTACAAAGGTCTCTACAGCAGCCCTGTTTTCTTGGACCTCACCAAGGCCTTTGATTTCATTGATCACTGCATACTCCTCAAAACTCATTTCCAACTCAACTTCTCTAAGGAACAGCAGAAGGTAACTAGAACATGACATGGGTTTCAAAGGAGAACATTACAAAAGAATGCAAGAGGAGCATGGATTAACCAAAGGGTCATATTAACCCAGAATATTTTGCCAAGAGATGTAGTCACAACCAATAATATGAACCACTCTAAGACCTCCCCTAGACTCATTCCTAATAGGTTGGAGACTATCTGGCTATACATAATAAACCAAGTCACAATGGCTGCTTGTTGTCTGACTTGTATTTTTCTATAATTCTGTGACGTCTTAATTTGGTTTCAGAACTGCTTCAGAACCAGATCACACTCGACCAAAACCGAAGTACAGTACTCTGATGTCCATCACATTAAATACAGTGGCAGCAGGGCTCCATACTGCACTTGTTGCTTTTCTCCCTCACCAATAACTCCCTCCCCATGATCTGCACTCACACTGAGCTAATCCTTTAAACTGATGATGCAGCTCTGTTCTGTAAAGATAGGTGCCAAACAACTCTCCTCAACAAACTCCAGCACAAGTTGAGTGAGCTACACACCTGGTTCTCTACTCATGGTTTGGTCCTCAATGCTAAAAAACAAAAGCCATGGTCTTCTCTGACTCCAGAAAAGCTGCAGACTTTGACTTCACACTCAAGGATGACAACAGCATATACATTGAGCTAGTTAATGAATTCAAGTACCTGGGCATCCGCCTAGACTGCTACCTGTCCTATGAATACCACATCACCCAACTTATTAAGAAAATTCACCAGAGGCTTGGAATGTTATATAGAATCAATCAGTTTCTTATCCCTAAAACTCATGCACTTGCAGTAAATAGTTTCCTGCTTCCAATTCTGGACTATGGTTTCCTTATCTACTTCTCCAACCCATCTTTTAAGACTCTCAGTAGGTTTATCATTGGACTCCCCAGAAGCATTCACCACTGCTACCTCTACAAGGCAGCAAACTGGCTGCCATAGAAGACAGAAATAACTTCAAACTCCTGATCCTTTTCTGTAAGTTTCTCCATTGACTGATCCCCAACAGCATCACTTCCTGCTTCCAGAAGCCCAACTATGGTTCACAGCACCAGAACCTCCTCCCATCACCACTCCTTCTTGGCTCATTTCTTCCATACCACCTACAGACTGCACTCCCTCACCTCCAGGGGTACTAGATGCTTTAGCAGCCTCCCCTCTTCCGTTGTTCAATTCTCAACCCTACAAGCCTTCAAGAAAAAACCTTAAACATCACTTCCTTGAGACGTTTGTCTGTTCCTGCACCTAGTACTGTCCTCAACTCACTTCATACCTTTTCTGTGACCCTCTTTGATGAAGTTGCATATACTATTATTTATACTCTTATTATCTCCATTGTTAACTTTTGTGCTCCATGCTATGTATTATGTAGACTGGATGCTTGTGAAAATGGGCAGTTATGCTCACATGACTTCCGGTATAAAAAATAGAAACAAAATGAAATTGGTCAGTCTCAGCATACTTAAGCAATCTGATTACTAAATTTCATTTTTTTGTTTCAACGCTGGAGATCTTTTAACATTTCAGCCATTCCTCTTAGGAAGGCAGAATACAAGGAGTAATCATCCATTATCATCATAAATCTCCTCCTCCTCAGTGTGACAGGGTCAGATCCTCTGTCTGATTTTGTGCTGCATTTTTCTTTACACTGTCATGTTCTTGTGAGTTTACTGTTCTAGCTAAAGTCTGAAATCTGGCCACGTTCAGTCTTGTAGTCTCTTTCCCTTCTCCTAAGTACTGTATAAGGAACATATAAGTAAAACAAGAGGCTGTAAGTTGCTTGCCTTCTCCTGTGCTGTACTGCAGGCAGACACAGAGGAAATGTGAGTAATGAAAAAGAATTGAAACAAAGAGTCTTGCACCTTGTGTTTTATTCAGTGTAAACTGCTTTGGGTTTGAAAGAAGCCAAAAACAAAACATTCTTTCCTAGGTGAAGCAGAGGTGTGTAAAGGTCAGATAAGTCAGTCAGTCTGTTTATTTAGCCCTTCTGAATCCACCACTAAACCAACACACCACCAGAAATTCCAGTAATCAGATCTTCAGAACACCTTAGTGTTGCACTGCACTTGGTCAGCGAGCTTTTGCCTACAGAGCCCCACACTAGTTCAACTCACTTCAACCAGATGTGTCCAACGCAACTACACTGGGACACATCAAACACAAGCTATGGCAGCTTCTAGTTCTTGAGGCTACCTGTGGCTGCTACCACTAAAATTGAACTCATCCAACTCCATACCTGCTCCATGTATTGGCCACTCTACCCATGCTCCACAGTGATAGCCTCTGAATCCCTTATTCCCTAACTGCGATATCAGTGCTATAGCATTTATTGTTGTTATCCCACCTTACCCCTTCATTCTTCCCCACCCACCCCTTTCCTCCATGCCCCCTCCGTCCCCCTCACCTCCCATGACCCTCCCTCCCCCACTCCCTCACCTCCCTCCTCATCTTCACCCTACCCCCTCTACACTTCTCCACCTCTGGCCTCCTTACCTCTCTATATGATGCCTGACTCAGGCATACATTGTACTCTGCCTCCAATGCTTGTAAGAAGTACCCTGTCACCCTTGTTTTTGTCCTCTTGTCACCTTTAGCCCCATCATTTATGTGCCCTACTGTGCCAAGTGTTATGTCAATCTCTGACTATATTTGTTGCCTTGTTCATGCATCTATTGTTGTAACATGTCCCTTCTACTCAATGTATTTTGCCTGGAGACACTTGCATTGCAACTGTAATAATTTGTAATTGTTGTCCTGACTGTACTATCTTCTGATGTGGAACCTATGAAAAGAGCTTCTGCTCAAAGGTGTCAATTGAAGGTTGCAATAAATAAATAAGTATATAAGGATGAGTCAGCCTGCATGTGTTTACTTAGGGAAATGCATTTATTCAGGATGAGTCAGCCTGCCTGTGTGTACATAGAGAATTGTGAGTCAGACAGTTCACATGGTGCTGCCATCATCAGTAGGCAGGGATAAAAGCCTACTTCTTGAGATGCAAAACAGATGAGTCAGATGAGTCAGTCAGTGAAGATCTGACTGTTGTGGAGGAAGCAGCTCATAGTACATGCAAGTGTGTATGTGCTAGGAATCTATTTGATTGGAACAAAGCCTGGAAGTTGTGCACTGAGGGAATTGTGCACTGTACCTCATAGTACATGCGAGTTTACATGTGCTAGGAATCTATTTGGCTGGAATGAAGCCTGGAAGTTGTGCACTGAGGAAATGGTGCACTGTGTCTCATAGTACGTGCAAGTTTTCATGTGCTAGGAATCTATTTGGCTGGAAGAAAGCCTGGAAGTTGTGCATTGAGGGAATCATGCACTGTTTTTGCAGAACTAAAGGACTAATCATCCATTTCTTTACTATATGTTTATTTATTTATGACTTTGAAAACCAGGTAAGTACACTGGTTCCAGGAACCATTTTCAGGCATGACCCAGGCCAAGACAATGGCACAGGAGTAAAATGAAAGCATTGCACATATAACATGTAAGGCCAGTTTACACAAGGATGTCAAAAGTGATAAGAAAGGATACAGCAATGGTTAATTACAATAATTGGGAACAGAAACATAATACATACCAAGTACATTCAAGGAACAGCAAATACAAGATGTAGGTAACCAATGGTAGACAAACATGGAGAGTGAGGTGTAAGTGCTAAGGGGGGAGACAAGGGAGGATAACTAGAACAGACTCAAGGGGATAACAGCATTCAAGTGGAAAGGAAAAACTACCCAGGGAAGTTCAGGCAGCAGGATTCCAATAGGAGCCAGTTCTTGAAGAATGATTTAACCAGGTAGTGGGTGACCAGAGTGCAGAGGTCAGAGGGCAGCCAATTCCATAGCAAGTGGGCTGCTGCAGACAGGCTCTTGTACCCATGATGGTTGATATGCTGGGAACATGGCGGGGTTTAGTGTTAGAGCATAGACAGTGACTCATGGCTCTGACCTTGAAGATCCCTGCTAGAGGGATTTCTTGGTCGATGTGGATGGAATTATCAATCAAGTAGTAGAGGGAGAAAGCAAAGTGTCCTTGCAGAGGGAGCCATCCCAGTGACTGATAAAGGCCACAGTGGTGGGTTGAAAAAGGTGTCAGAAGGGTGAAGTAACAGGCATTATTGTAAGCAGAGCACAATTTTGCTGTGAGGGTGGAGGATGACCTGGCACAGATGGTGGAACAGTAAGTATGGGGAGTAGGTTACCCTGGATTATAGCTAGTCAGGCCACAGGGGTGAGTTAGTGCCTGAATCTGTAGGTCACACCCAGCTTTTGGTGTATCCTGCAGACAACTGAGTTGATGTGCTTGGAGAAGGAGAGGGAGGGGTCAAGCTGGACACCAAGATACTTGAAGGTCTGAACATCTTCGAGAACCTGGCCATCTGGGAAGACTATGCTGAGGGAGGAGGGAGATTTGAGTTTAGCAAGAAGTGCTTTTTTACAAACAGCATGGACTTGGTTTTCTTGACATTGACCAGGAGGAAGCTAGATGCAAACCAGCTGTGGGCAGTGCTATAGTCATGGGTGAGAACAGAGGAAATGCAGGAAAGGGATTTGTCATTTATTATTATTATTTTTATTTATTATTGTTTTTGTGGGGGAAATAAATACCACAAAGTGTGTTCTACAACTTTTACCTGAGCCTGTGCATGTATCTCACCCACTAACCTTCACATCTGGTGCTATAAGTGGGATACTTGTGCATCTAGGCTGGGAGAGAGATGTTAACAGGGATATCACCTTGATATCCAGGCAGATGTCACAGGAAGAACCACAGCAGAAAGGTAAATGTGTGGAATACAAGTCATCTATCTTGACCAGAGCAATGGCAGGGAAGACAAGTGAAAATCCTCTTCCAGGACTGGACATAGGGGCCAGGTACAAAGCCAAACCTGAAGTCAAGGGTGGCATACCAGAGGCCAAAGAGGACATTGCAGCTGCTTCAGCAGAAGAGGTCAGTGAGCTCCTAAAGTGTCTGTGCATTAAGCAGAATGAAATGAAGAGGCAAAGAGGAACAGAGCCAGCCATGAGTACTTGTCAGGACTTCAGCCCAGGTGTCCAGAAGGTGCATGGAAGTTCTTCAGGAGGCAGCACTGAAGAGGTCTACTCAAGACCAGAAGAGACTAAATCATTGTTTCATGGGGTGATTCTCTGTGATGAGGTGGACTTGGCTAAGATGCAGACTAATGAGATGAAAATCAGGAAACTGTATGCCTACGTCTAAACAATTGATAATGTTCCTGTCTGTAATGACAGTGAAATGGAGAATTCTTGCTAATGTTAGGTCTGTATGCTTACTGAAACATATGAATACTCCTGAAAGATTTAGGGGATGTGAGTTAAAAGTAAATCAGAAAATGTATGGCAGTGGAAATTTAAACAAATCCTGAGTCAGGTATGATTTTCATAGAAATAAGTAAAATGGTTTGAAACCACTCTCACTAAGCAAGAAACAAATAGTGAAGACTGGTTCCTTTTTAAGAGGAGGGTAGGTGACAGGGTCAGAGCCCCTGTCTGAATCTGTGCTGCATTTTCTTTTACATGGTTCAGTTCTTGTAAGTTTACTGTTCTAGCTACAACCTGAAATCTGGCCATTTTCAGTCTTGCAGTCCCCCCCCCCCAAATACTGTATAAGGAACATATAAGTAAGACAAAAGGCAGTACGTTGCTTGCCTTTTCATGTGCTATACTGCAGGCATACACAGAGGGAATGAAAGTAATTAAAAATAACTGAAACACAGAGCCTTACACTTTGTGATTTATTCTATGCAAATTACTTTGGGTTTGCAAGAAGCCCAAAACAAAACATTCTTTCCTAGGTGAAGCAGTGGTGTGAAAAGATCAGATGACTCAGCCTACATTTGTTTATTTAGAAAAATGTGTTTATTCAGGATGAGTCAGCCTGCCTGTGTTTTCTTAGAGAACTGTGAGTCAGACAGCTCACATGTTGCTGACACCATCATTAGGCAGGGATTTATTTATTTAAGAGATTTACCAGATAAGCATACTGAGCGGGGTAGGCTCATTTCCAGATGCGATCTGGGGGTTACATAGGTCGAAATAGGTACAGAATGCACAGCACTTCAGTAGTTAGACAACAGGTTCAGTAGACAACACAATACAGTGGTATGTCAACAGCTGAGAGTGGATACAAACAGGGAGAGATTACAACAGTGGTATGTCAACAGCTGAGAGTGGATACATACAGGGAGAGATTACAACAGGTACGGAGTAGGTACGGGCTAGGTTGAGCAGTAATTGTCAGTTACGAGGTTTGGTCCACAGGTCAGAGCGCATAGTTTGTTGTGACATGGTTAGGCCTAGACTGCTGGGTAAAACAGTAAAGCAGTATAAATATAGTGACACAGTAGCAATTCTAGGCTTGTTACTTTAGCTATAATTTAAGATCCGTTTGGATGCCCCTGGTGGCAGGTCTAGGCTGTAGGTAGCAGTTGCATACATCTGAGAAGTGGGCTAGTAGAAGCAGTTTGAGAAGCCAAGGGGAGGTGGAGAGCCTAATATCTGTAGGTAAATCATTCCAGAGTTTGGGCAGCTGATATTTGAAGGCCAACTGGCCCTTCGAAGTGCGCATGAAAGGGACTTGGAGTTGTTTTGAATCCGAGCCTCTGAGGGAGTATGCTGGTGGGGGTTGAGTTGCTAGTACACAGCTGAGATGGGGAGGAGGGCATTGGTCCAGTATTTGGCTATGAGATTAGTGCAATGCAGTTTACGCCGAGACTTCAGCGATGGGAGGGCAAGGGTGCTGTACAGGTCGCAGTGATGGGTGGATGGTGGGCAGTCTTGGATGAACCGGCAGAAAGAATGAAAGAAGGGGTCCAGGCTGACCAAGGTGGATGGGGGGGGCTGTGCTGTAGACCATAGTCAAAAATGGGGAGGATCATTTTGAGCACTAATTCTCTCTTGACCGAGGTTAGAAGATTGCCTTTATTGCAGTATAGTGTGCCTAATTTAGGGTGTAGTTTTTTCTGTAGCGAGTCAATGTGGGTGTAGAAGTCTAGGTGTTGATCGAGCCATACCCCCAGGTACCTAAAGGAGGTGCAGGATTCCAGGATGGATCCGTCCAGAGTGTGGAAGACGGGGGGTGGGCTTCTAGACGGGATAGTCTCGGATGAGTGCCGAAAGTTAGGGAGACGGTTTTCTTTGCATTTAGGACATGTTAGTTGGACCTGAGCCAAGCTTGAATGGCATCAAAATCCCGTTGAAGAGTAGAGTTTGTGTCCCCGATGGAGGGGCCAGAGGCGTACAGTACGGTATCATCTGCGTACATTTGTATGGCTGAGTTGGAGCAGACCTGAGGTAGAGCATTTAAAAATATGGAGAAAAGCAGGGGGCCCAGGACCGAACCCTGGGGGACCCCCATGTTGACTGGGAGTGAGATGGAGACATGAGGGCCAATTTTAACTGCCTGCTTCCTGCCTGTCAGGTAGGCTTGGAACCAGCTGGTGGCGAGATAAGAGAGGCCTGCATCTTGCAATTTTGTGATTAGCTTTGGGTGGGATACAGTATCAAAAGCTTTGGCCAAGTCAATGAATATGGCTGAGGTGATATGGCCCTTGTCCATTCCCGAGGAAATGTCATTTGTGAGCCTTAGTAGTGCTGTGATGGTGGAGTGTGTTTTATGAAAGCCCGACTGAAATGGGGTAAAGAGGGAGGTGGAGTCGAGGAAATGTGTGAGTTAGGAGAGGGCTAGGTGTTCTTGTAGCTTGGCCAGAACCAGTAGGAAAGAGTTTGGGCGATAATTGCCAGGCGCAGATGGATCACCTCCCTTAGGTAGCGGGATGATTACTGCTTCCTTCCAGGCTGCAGGAATTTTTGCCATGGAGAAAGAGCGGTTCAAGAGGTTGGCTAGGGTGGTGGCTATTGCAGGGGCTGATAAGAAGAGGAATTTGGCATCCAGTTCTAGAGGGCACTTGCCTTTGTTGGGGTCAAGGGAGCGTAGGGTGGCTAGAACTTCAGCTGAGGAGACAGGACGAAAAGAGAATGAGATTACATGGGGGGTAGGCTGGAGTATTGCTAGAGGGTTGTTTGTGGGTGTGTGGAATTGTTGGCTATCTAGAAGAGATTTGGTGCAACTGGTAAAGAGGATAGAAGTCTACCTCTTGAGATGCAAAACAGATGAGTCAGATGAGTCAGTCAGTGAAGCCTTGACTGTTGTAGAGGGAGCAGCTCATAGTACATGCAAGGTTTCATGTGCTAGGAATCTATTTGGCTGGAATGAAACCTGGAAGTTGTGCACTGAGGGAATTGTGCACTGTTTCTCATAGTACATGCAAGGTTTCATGTGCTAGGAATCTATTTGGCTGGAATGAAGCCTGGAAGTTGTGCACTGAAGATATTATGCACTGTTTTTACAGAACTAAAGGTCTAATCACCTATTTCCTTTCCAGAAGCAAATGGTTTGGTACTTATTATTGGACCAAAATAGATGTTATAACAAAAGAACAAAGTCTTCTAGCTTTCGGGCCATGTCCTTCTTCAGAAGCTTTATGACAGGTATTTAGAAAATCCCATACTATTAACACACAGATAATGTTTAAAAACTTTCAGGGGCTTCTCAGCTAAAAGCATACTGGTGTTAATTAGCTTCTCTGATGTAATTTCCTGTTATGTTTCGAATGAGTATGTTAAACCAATGAGAGTAATTTCTGTTTTTTATGCATTATCTGGGTGTTAACAGTATGGGATTTTCTAAATAACTGCCATAAAACTTCTGAAGAAGGACTTGGTTAATCCAAAAGCTAAACACTTTGTTCTTATGTTGTAACATCTATGTTGGTCCAATAAAAGGTGTCAAACCATTTGTTTCTGGATCTGTTCTTACTAGGACCAATACAACAACTACACTATTTGTCTATTTCATTTCTGTGGACCTGATTCTATAAGCACCCCATGCATGTTGCAAGTTGCTACATGCAAGAGGTGCAGTTGCACCAAGGACCCTGTGCCAGATTCTACAATGGGCAGGGTCCTGGCAGCTAAGTCCTGTGACTTTTTGCAAACCCACAGGTATGCAAAACAAAGGGTGTACCTGAAGGGTTTGCCATAAGCCACAACCCTGGGTGCAAAGGGTGCAAGTGCCCCCCATGCCCAGATCCCCTCTGTCCTTATAGCCCCACAGGATGAAGCATGCCCCTGGCCCCCAATACCTATAAAATAGCCCCACAGGGCTGCTGCATGCCTCCAACCCCCAGTACCATAAGGGAAACCCCACACTCTGCAAGCTGCAAAAATCCACCCTCGATTTCTGATCCCCAAAAGTGTGGCCATTCACCCACGTCCTGAGTATCCCTAGTGACCCACCCCTCACACCTGGCAGCACTTGACCACCCTGCCCCCCCACAACCCATTTTAGACCGGCAACTGGCACAGCCCAACTCTCACCACTGCGGCCAGCCACTAACTGAACACTGCAGGAGCATGTACAGTATGCACTCCTGCAGTGTTCAGTTGTTGTCTGGCCATGGTGGTGAGAGGTGGGATGTGCCAGTCTCTGGCCTAAACCGGTTGTAAGGGGGAAGCGGGGTGGCCAGGTGCTGCCGGGTGGCAGGGGTGGGCCACCAGTCTACCAGTGATATTCGGGACATGGGAGAATGGCCAATTTTGGGATAGGGGATTTTCAGCTTATGGGATGCGGGTTTCTGACGGGTACTGGGACGGGACATGCACCAGCCCTGTGGGGCTATTTTACAGGTACTGGGGGTCAAGAACATGCTCCAGCCCTATGGGGCTATTTTACAAGTACTGGAAGTTAGAGGCATGCAGCAGTCCTGCAGGGCTATTTTACAAGTATGGGAGGATGGGGGAATGTTCCAGCCCTGCAGGGCTTTTTGGTATTTGTAGGCATGGATAGCCCTATGGGGCATTACTGTGCTGTTTCTGGCTCAGTGGCTCAGGGCATGGGGGAACAGAATTAGCCCTGTGGGGCTTTTGTCTTTTGGGGTCAGGGCAGTGTTGGGGGGAGGATGGCATACCATCGGGGGGATGGGCAGGCTGCACATGGTGGCAACCACCAGGGGCATAACTGTAGTTACACCAGCAATATGCTGGTGTAACTTACGTTGATGGTTTTCTCCTGTGGGTTATTGGAGAATAGTTCCCTGGGGGACTTTGTTGCTGCCGTTTCAGAATAGGGTGCAGCTGTTGCCATAAACCCCTTAGCACCATGTTGCAGGGGGTTTAAGGTGTAACTGGTGGCGTAAGTCCACTTTTATGCAAGCAGCCTGCAACATGTCACAGGCTGCTTTGCAGAACACCGTATGTTGCAACTGCTGGCATAACTTGCTACTTCCACCATGTTTTTGGGTGAAAGTCAAGTTACGCCAGATGTAACCTTTTGAGAATTGTCCCTGTATGTTTATTATTTTTGGATGGAAATAAATACAGCAAAGTGCATTCTACACCTCTTACCCGATTTTATGCATCTGTCTCACCCACTTCACATTCAGCAAGTGGAGTAAGTTATGGACACTTTAGATTTCTTTCAAAGTTTGGGAGAATTGTTTGTTTAAAGTTGTCCATCGTGGGCATTTGAGCATTACACCAACTGACTATATAATAGGCTCATTCATCTCTTTTCAGGCTCCAAATAATTTTATTTTAAAAAACTAGTGGATTGCTCTGTTTTTTTTTTCATTTTGTTAAATACCGTACCACACATATGTCAATTTTTTTTTCTATTAATAGAGACAAGTGGATTGTTACAGTTAAGCTGAGTTAACAGTAAAATCCATTCTTTTTTTAACTTTGTTTTCATTGCGGTATCAAAAAAGCAAATACAGCAATGTGCATTCATGAAGGGGCAGACTACTTTATAAACCATTACATACAGTCAATAAAGGATAATTGCCATGCACTCCCAGTTGGTACCACTAATACAGGGCACTCACCACAACTGATGTATGAAAAGCAAACAAAAGGAGTCCTAGTGTAGCCAATGCTTGGTTAAAGAAATCAGCATACTGTACATAATAAAATAACACCAGGCTCTTATACCTGCCTAATAAGGTCCTTGATATGTAACTCATAGAATTAGAAACATACAAACATACAAACATAGAATCTGATGGCAGATAAGCACTGCTTGGCCCACCTAGACTGCCCATATCCCTACTTAACGGATAAGCTGCAGATCCTAGTTAACCTACAGCATACTTCCTCCTACCCCCCCACTAGACTTGCTTTATGTCTGTCTCATGCATTCTTGAATTCCCCCACAGTTTTTGACTCTGCGACCTCCTCAGGAAGACCGTTCCATGCATCTACAACCCTCTCTGTGAAGAAATACTTCCTCACATTACCTCTGAGCTGTCCCTACATTATCTTCAAATTGTGCCACCTTATCCTTTCACATCTCTTCTTCTGAAAGATGTTACCCTCTTGGACTTTGTTGATTCCCTTGAGGTATTTGAAAGTTTCTATCATGTCCCCCCTCTCCCTCCTTTCCACGAGGCTATACATCTTAAGCTCCTTTAATCTTTCTTTATATGTCTTCTGGTGCAGACCCTGCACCATTTTGGTTGCCCTCCTCTGGACAGCCTCCACCGTTTCTATGTCTCTGCAGAGATGGGGTTTCCAGAGCTGTACACAGTACTCCCAGATGTGGTCTTACCAACTGTCTGTACAGAGGGCAAACAACTTCCTGTTTTCTACTGGTGATGCCTCTCCCTGTGCAACTCAGTATCCCACCAGCCCTCCTTATTGCCTTCTCACATTGCTTGCTCACCTTTAGGTCATCTGATATGACTACCCCCGGGTCTCTTTCTATTTTTGTTATTGTCAGTATCTCACCCCCCACGGTGTACTCGTCCCCTGGGTTTTTGTTTACGAGGTGCATTACTTTGCACTTTTTTGCATTTAATCTAAGCTGCTATACATTTGACCATTCTTCCAACCTTGCCAAGTCCCTTTTCATCCTTTCCTTCCCACCTTGCGTATCAACGCTGTTGCAGATCTTTGTGTAATCTGCAAAGAGACATACTTTTCCTTCCAGTCCCTCTGCAACGTCACTTATAAAGACATTAAAATGGACCGGCCCCAATAATGAACCCTGCAGTACCCCCACTAGTATCCCCCCTTTCTTCACTGTGGACTCCATTTACTATTACCCTTTGTATTCTGTTGTTCAGCCAGTGTTTTACCCAGGCTACCACCCTGGGACCCACTCCCAGGCTGGCTAATTTGTTTACTAATCTTTTGTGCGGGACTGTGTCAAATGCCTTGCTAACGTCTAGGTAGGCCATGTCCGCAGTCCCTCCCTGGTCTACTAATTTGGTCACCCAGTCAAAGAAATCAATTAGATTTGTCTGACATGACCTTCATGCTGTGAATCCATGCTGCCATTGGGTCATGTGCCCCACTGGCCTCTAGGTACTCAACAGTTCTTTCCTGCAGAAGTGAATCCATCATTTTCCCTACCATTGAGGTCAAACTGACAGGTCTGTGGTTTCCTGCCTCTGTCTTGCTCCCATGTTTGTGAAGGGGAATCACATCCACCCTCCTCCAGTCCTCAGGTACCACACCATCCTCCCATGATTTATTGAAAAGGGTAGTCAGTGGTGTAACTAGTTCTTCCCTTAGTTCTTTTAGAATTCTGGGGTGAATCTCGACAGGCCCCATTGCTTTATCCACCTTCAGTTTTAAGAGTTCTTTCAAAATCCTTTCTTCTGTGAAAGGACTAATATCAACCCCCCTATACAGAGTGCTTCTATTGACTGGATTAGGTATCTCCCCCTGCTCCTCCATTGTGAATACTGAGCAGAAGTATTCATTCAGTATCCCTGCTTTTTCACTGTCTCTCTCTGCCCACCCACCCTCCTCTTTATTCAACCTCAGTATCCCTGCCTTTAGTCTTTCTTTGCTCCCTAATGTACCTATAAAAGGTTTTATCCCCCTTCTTAACTGGGCTGGCTATCTTTTCCTCAGTTTGGGCCTTTGCTATTCTAACTGCCTTCCCCGGCTCCTTTGGCTTTAACTGGTACAGTTCTCTGTCATGCTTCTTCTGTGTTTCCTTATATTACCGAATGCTATCTTTTTCCTCCCTAACTTTCCCACCACTTCTTTTGAGATCATAGTGGTTTTTATGTTGCTTGCATGCATGTGCAAGAAACATAGTGCCATCATCGGAGATTTCGGAGGTGTGTCACCTCCTCCTCCTCCAATTCAGGCAGTGTCCTGGCAGGCACGGCCCCTGTAAGCCAATGCATTTTGGAGCTGTCACAGTACACTCCAAAATGCAGTGGCCTGATTGAAAGGGAGCTCCGCTTGAGTGAGCAGTGATAAGAAGCTGCTCACGTGCAGCTCCCCCCCACCCACAGGTGTGCGCGCCCCTGCATGCACTGTATAGATGACGAGGTGCCCAATCCCCATCATCTGAGCTGCATCGTCTCCCCCCCTCCCAGTAGTTTGTGCCACTCTGGGAGCCCACCCCAGCGTGGTAATCATTCCTTTTGCCGATGGGGGTGCCCAATCCCCCATCGGCTGAACGCCCCCCCAAAGTCCTTGTGCCATGCTGGGCCCACCCCAGCATGGCAAACAATCCCATGACGTCTTTTTTTTGTACCTGTAAGACAAAAACAGTCCTGTGGTGCATCTCCGACCCCCTCCCACAACCCGCACCACCACTGTGCACCCAGCCTCCCCACCCCCTCACCCAATACTTACCTCCGGACTCCATGCGCAGCGATCTTGGTGGACCCGGGAACACGTCTGCACTCTTCAAAGCCGACCATGAACTGAGGAAATGCCGGTAAGCTGTGTAATGGCTAGATAGGGGTTTCAACTTGTGCATATCTCAGCCATTTTGAGGAATTTTTGCCAAATATTCAACATGGGTTTTAGCACCTTCTCATGAATGATGTCACTGTCATGGCGTTATTTGGGCCGAAGGGTGATTTCCCGCAGTGACTGTGCAGTGACTGCGAAATCACCCTGGGCTGAATACCACCATGACAGTGAATCATTCATGAAAAGGGGCCCAAAACCCCCATGTTGAAAATTTAGTGCCAAAATTCCAAAAGTGACTGTTTTACTGGCATAGCAGTAGTTCCCACGCAGGCTCGTAAGTTCACGAAATTTCAATATTTTCACTCCAGATTTTCAACATTGCAATTTTACCACACCTTCTTATGAGTAGTACAGCTGTCATTTTCACATCTCACCTAAAATGTGTTTCCACCCATGTATGCAGAATGGCGCAGTCGGTGTCGTGAGGAAATCAATGTACGGACAAATTAAGAAAATCAAAGTGACACTGTTCATGAGCAGAGATCTTAAAATGGCAATGCTGAAAATTTGGTGAAAGAATTCCTAAAAATGACTGTTTTACAGTGTCGTTGCACAGTTCCCACATGCAGCTCATAGGTTGCAAATTTTCAATATTTCTACTCAGATTTTCAACATTGCCATTTTACCACACCTCCTTATGAGCAGTACAGCTGTCATTTTTCACATCCTGCCCAAAATGTGTTTCCGCCCATGTAGCGCACAATGGCGCAGTCAGTGTGCAAACTCAATGTATGGGACACATTAACAAAATCACAGTGACACTGTTCATGACCAGTCTTAAAATGGCTATTTTGAAAATTTGGTGAAAAAAATCCTAAAAATGACTGTTTTACGAGCGTGGGTTGCGCAGCTCCTAAGCACGCTCGTAAGTTCGCAAATTTTCAATATTTACACTCCAATGACTTCCAAATACCTAAACAGCACATAGAAGCAAGCAACATTCAGCATTGACAAATGCTTGTTTATTTCATTTTGATTCGTTTATTTGCTTCACACAAAGGCTTGTTGCCTCTGTGATTGTGGTTTTGATGTTTCTCCATTGTTGTTCCACCCCACCTTGTTGCCTGTTTGCTAGTGCTTTTCTGAGGCACTCTCCCATTTTGACAAAATCAGCCCTTCTGAAATCCAGTTCCTTCATTTTTGTATGGCTTGACTCTACAGCTAAGATTATCATGAACCACACTGTTTGGTGATCCCTTGTTCCCAGATGGCTACCCACTTTAAGTATGGAGATCCTCTCTCCATCCTCATTTGAGAGTACCAGATCTAAGATTGCTCCCTTCCAAATGGGTTCCAAAACTAGCTTTCTGAGGCATGCCCCTATAGGGCATCGAGAATGGCCCTGCTCTTGGATGTGGCTGCAGCAAAGGTGTATCAGTTAACATCTGGCATATTCAGGTCCCCCATCAGCAATATCTCCCCTTTCTCTGCCATCCAAGGATGCCTTCTATCATTTCCTTGTCCATTTCCTCCCCAATACGGGGGTCTGTATATAACCTCTGTGCAGATTGTGGTGCCATTTCCAGTCTCTAGGGTGACCCATAGTGCCTCCTCTCCTCCCTGTTTACCCTTTAGTTCTGTTGTTTGATCCCTTCCCTTACATACTGAGCTACTCCTCCTCCTCTTCTTCCCTCCCTGTCCCTCCTTTAGATTGTGTACCCTGGTATGTTGACACCCCAGTCACAGTTCTCTGTGTACCATATTTCTGTGACTGCCATGATATCCAGGCATCCCTCTTCCATCAAGGCCACCATTTCGGGGAGCCTTTTACCTAGACTACGGGCATTGGTACTCATTACCCTCCATTTCCTTATGGCTTTATTTCTTTTTACTCCATCCCTGTCCTTACTGCCTTTGTCTTTTTCTCTATTTACCCCCTGTTCTTCTCCCTATTGACTGCTCTATCTTGGTGTTTACCTCACTAACTACCCTGATTTTTTGGAGGGAGGGCTAGGATTTCCCTTGTCCTTTTCAGTGCATCCCCCCTTGGCTAGTTTAAATGCTTGTCAATGAAGCATTTAAACCTATCACCTAGGATCCTGGTTCCCCTCCTGGATAGATGTAGCCATCACACCAGTATAGGCCTGCATCCCTCCAGGTGGTGCCCCAGTCCCCAATTAAGCCAAATCCCTGAGCTCTGCATCAGTTTTTCAAGCAGTCATTGAATCCCATGGTGTGGAGTACCCTAGTCTCATTCATGCCATGAACAGGTAGCACTTCCAAGAAAGTTACCATATGTGCTACTTGTCTAAGGTCCCTCCCCAACTCCACAAACTCCTGTTGCACTGCTCTGATCCCATTCTCAGCCAGGTCATTTGTCCCTAGGTGGATAATGACATCCAGCTCACTCCCCCTTGCAGCTGCTCCCAAGATTCTGAGGAGTCATTTCCTGTTCCTCCAAGCCATAGAAGTGGACAGGCACCTTACTTCCCTTTCCCCTCCCTCACCCAGTTCTACCCCCCTAACAATTGAGTCCCCCTCCAGGAGTTGTTTCCTTCCCCTGTGGGGTCCTGTGCCACCCTCCTGTGGGTCTCCATTGTGGAGGTTCCCAGCATCTTCCTTGGTCTCTACTGTGGGTGCCTCCATAGAGGAACCATGCTCCTCCAGAATGGCAAATGAATTGTGGAGAGGCACAACTGGAGGGATGCATCTCTCTTCCACCGCTCTCACCCTCCCAGAGCCCACCATGGTCCAACTACTCCTCTTTCTTGCAACCTCTGAGGTAGTGGTGGTGGCCTGGGTGGTCCCTGGGTGGGGGAGCAGGTTTCCTGAATCCTTGCCAGGTCAGCATGGAGATGAACAACCTCCTCCCTCAGACCAGAGAGGTGCCTGCAAATAGGGCAGCAACACAGTCTCCAGAATGTCTCCCGGAAGACTGCTGCTCCACAGCCAGTGCATTGCACCATTCCCCACATGTCTGTGTCTCTTCCTGTTACAGATGCTTTTCTTTGTTTGTTTTTTGTTCTTGCTTTAGTGTCTCTACCCCCATTCAGTGTGCTGTGCCTTTAAGGATAAGAACAGGTGTATGTTGTTAGCAGTTTTGGGGAAGTGATCTTAGAACCCCTGCTATAAAGGAGGTTATACGCGTGGGGTGGGTGGGAGAAAACCTGTGCCCTCCAGAAACAATTAACTGCAACTCTGACTCTCCATCCTGGGGAGTGCCTTCCTTCCTTTCAGACACCTATTTCACAGAGGTTAAGTAACAGGTCTAGTCACAAATGACTGAAAATATCTCCCAGCTACAGTTTCTCCCTGGCAAATAAAAGTTAAACTAAGAAAATTAGCTTAGGACTGGTCTTCCTGCAAAGTTTCCATGTAGAACTGAAATATTTGCAATCGAAGTAAGAATCATTATGAAAGAAAGATTCAAACTTATTCTTTCTGTACCTAAAAGTTAGAGGATGAATGTTTGTATCGTACCTGTGAACTGGAGAAGTCAGTGGGAACAAATTTCAGAAGAAGTGCCCACAACACTGCACCAGGGTTCCATGTGATAATGGTGATCATGGAAAGGCAATCGCGTTAGGACAAGTGTACTGTACATCACCAAAAATCAGTTTTGGCAATGTACACTAGTGGCGCACAGCAAAAAGGTGCTGGAGACTTAGATTTTTTTATTTATGTGGGAAGCTGCAGCCCCCACACACCCCTACTAAAGGATTCTCAACTCCAGGGGGGTGCATATCGAGGGATGCAAAACAAACAAATCAAAAAATCCCAGACCGGCACAAAAAAAATGTGTCCAAAATCAAACCCAGCACCTTCCCAACCCTAGCCTGCCACCAACCCACTACATCACAAGGCTAGCTCGGCAGCTAACCACTGCACTACACCCCACAAACCCTCCCTCTCCTTCCACTCATCATATGGCATGGGCCCTCCCCCCCATGCGCATGTATATATACAGTAGTGACATCCTGTTGTTATATTCACCAACCCCCCTGTCTGGTCACCCTTCCTGACTGGTAGCCCTGGGCACAGGTGCCATGGTTGAGTCACCTTTTTTGAAGGCGCTCAATCATGGTCGCCATTATCACAGGCTACCCTGCATCAGTGTGAGCCCTACCGGCCATGATTGTTCCCAATTGTTGAGGCAGAGAGAAGTGCTGGGAGGATATACCTCCACCATCTTTACCATGCAGCACCTCACTGTCATTTGGCTGTCATTTTCAAAGGAATCATAAGAAAGTTTCAAGTCAGTGAGCATTAGCTCTTTTAGACTTCCAAGTTTTCAAATTTTATATCTCAATATTCCCTTTTGAATAAAGTGTTTATGCAGGTTCACATTGAGCAGTTCATGGTTTTACATGTAACTACATTCTCAGGTAGTCCATTACTGAGTGTGATAACTTTCTGGTTTATCCATGCTCCCCTCTTACTATTTTGGTACAGTTCTTGATTAAGTTGTTTATTGGTGGTTCTGCTGCCATATTCTGTTACTCATAGATCTGGTCCAATATATTCCCATAAGTTACTTTACTAGAATGTTTTATATATTATGCTTAGGTCCCCCTTAGACTTCTGTACTCAAGTGAGTAGGTGTTTAAGCTTTCCATTCGTTGCTCGTATGTTAGATCCTCATACCCTTTCGTTACCTTTGATGCCCTTCACTGCACTCCCTCTAATCTTCTCATGCTTCCCTTTTTATATAGGGCGAAAACTGCAGTAGTACTCCAGATGAGGACTTACAAGTGCTCCATACAATGTCATGATAACCTCACTTGATCTACTTAATATATTTCTGCTTAGTCACTGCAGAATTCTGTTGCATTTCTTAATGATTTCCTCACAATGTTTATCGAAGGTTAGGTCACTTGATATTAACACTCCTAGAGCCCTTTCCAAGTCAGCTTCTAGCAGTTTATTGCTCATTAGTGTGTAGGTTGCTGTCCTGTTTTTTTTTTATTCCAAAGGGCATTGTCCTATACTTTTCAACATTAAATTTCAGATTGCTTTTGGGGGTCCACCTTTCCAGTTCAGTTAATTCACTTTGGAAGTTGTTCATTGTTTCATTGGAATCTGCCACTGCCCCAGCTTCATGTCATGTGCACATTTGCACAACCAAGCTTTATTTGTGCATGTCATTGACAACACATGAATGTTGAAAATTGTAGCAGCACTGACCCCTGCAGTACCTCACTGGTTGCCCTGCCCCAATCTAACATGGAACATCCTATGCTCACCGTTTGCTTCCTGTCAAGCAGCCAGGATATTATCCACATCAATATGTTCTTATTTATTTCTTTTCCAGTAGTCTGCTTACTAGTTCTTGGTGGGTAATGTTGTCAAATGCATTAGAATGATCTATGTACACTACATCCACTGGTAGACCACAGTCTACTGCCCTACTAATGGGTTTAAAGAAGCATAACAGATTAGTCTGGCATGATCTTCTCCTCTTAAAACCATGCAGGATAACATCCTCCAGTCCCTTGTCCTCTAGATGGCACTCTATTTCCTTATTAATAAAGCTTTTCAAAATCTTCCCAGGTACAGAAGTCAGACTAACTGGTATATAGTTCTTGTAAATAGATTGAGACCCTTTGTTAAAGATCGGCGTTATTATTGCTTCCTTCCAAGATGATGCTACTCTCCCTCGTCTAAAGATTTTTGAAACATCATAGTTATAGGTCCTAATAATTAACTGGATAATTACTTTATGAGCCTCAGATGAGTGCCATCTTTGCCTGTTGATTTATTTAGGTTTAAGTTTCTCAGATTTTCCTCCACATCATATCCCTTTATGTCAATTTTGTAATTTTCCCAGGGAATTTCACTAATGGTACTAATCTTCTTTTTTTATGTTTGCTTGCACACATGTGCAATTTGAGTTTTTGTAGGTGTGGCACCCTGTCTTCCAGTTCAGTCAGTGTGTTTGCAGGTGAGGCCACAGTTCACCAATGAATGCTGCAGCTGACCATGACAGCAGTTGAAAATGCTGTGCCATACAGTTGAAAGAGAGAGCTCCGCTTCCGTGAACAGTGATAAGATAGTGCTGATTAGCACACTGCGTGCTCATGTGCTTCCCCACATGCACACACACACTGTATGGCCGACGGGGGTGCCCAATCCCCCCGTCTGATCTGCTGCACTCTCTCCCCCCAACAGAGTTCCAGGTGCCATGCTGGGAGCCCAGCATGGCAATGGTCCATAAGGCCGATGGGGGGTGTCCACTCCCTGTCGGCTCCACTGTGCTCCCCCAACAGAATACTGAGTGTCACACTGAGAGCCCACCCCAGCATGGCAACAGTCTGTATGGCTGATGGGGGTGCCCAATCCCCCGTTGGCTCCACTGCCCCCAAAGAGCCTTCCAGCTGCCACACTGGAAGCCCACCCCAGTGTGGCACAAGTCCCACGTCATCTATGAAAAAAAATAACTTGCAAGAAAAAACATTCCCTTGCTGACTATCCTGACCCCTCCCCCCCACGCCCACCTTCTGCACACCTGCCTCCCCACACCCCCATCTCACCCCGTACTTACCTCCAGAGTCTGGCGCGATGATCTTCGGTGGACCGGGAACACATCTGCACTCTTTAAAGCTGACCACGAAGTGAGGAAATGCCGGTAAGCTGTATAATGGAATAAATAGGGTTTTTTCAACATTGATGCATATCTCAGGCATTTTGGGGAATGTTTTCACCAAATTTTCAACATGGGGTTTTTGGGACCCCACCTCATGACTTCTGGCACTGTCATTTTGTTAATCGGCCCCAAGAGGTGATTTTGCGGTTACTGCACAGAACCACCTTTTGGGACTGATTTACAAAATGACAATGTCACAGTTCATGAGGTAGGTCTAAAAACCCTATGTTAATTTGGTAACATTCCCAAAATGACTGTTTCTGACTTATCGTTGCACTGTTCTCACATGCGCTTGTAAGTCTGCAAATTTTCAATATTTTCACTCCAGATTTTCAACATTGCCATTTTACCACACCTCCTTATGAGCAGTACAGCTGTTATTTTTCACATCTCACCTAAAATGTGTTTCCATGCATGTAGTGCACAATGGCGCAGTTGGTATGCAAAATCAATATTCGGGACTGATTAAGAAAATCACAGTGACACTGTTCATGAGCAGAGGTGTTAAAATGGCTATGTTAAAAATTTGGTGAAAAAAGTCCATAAAATTACTGTGTTATGAGCGACCATTGCATAGTTTCCAGGCACCCTCATAAGTTCATGCATTTCTAATATTTTCAGTCCAGATTTTCACCACTGGCATTTTTCCACACTTTCTTATGAACAGTACAGCTGTCATTTTTCACACCATGGCCAAAATGTGTTTTCACACTTCCAGCACAGAAATGCGTGGTCATTGTGGAAAATCACTGTTCAGGACAGATTAAGAAAATCACAGTGACACTGTTCATGATCAGAGGTTCCAAAATAACTGTGTTGACAATCCGCTGTAAAAAAATTCCCAAACTAACTGAATTATGGGTGTGCATTGTGCAGTTTCTACACACACTCATGACTTCACCAGTTTTTTTTTTATATTTTCACTGCAGATTTTCAACATTGCCATTTTTGCACCTCCCCATGAACAGTACAGATGTCATTTTTCATATCCTGTTCGAAATGTGTTTTTGCACCTGTGGTGCCAAATGACATAGTCGCTGTGCAAAATCAGCTTTCAACTAATGAACTGATATTGCCACTGTTCATATGGTGGGGGTCACAAAAAACCCATGCTGAAAATTTGGAGTGAAAATGCCAATGAACGCCTGAGGCGTTAGGGTTTCTGACCATAATGCCCCACCTTGTATAGATTGGCAGGCATCAGGGGTGTGACTTGGGATTCTCACCTGTAATGCTCATATTATTCCACACCCTGCAGCCAGTGAGAGGTATCAAGGTGTGCCTTGGACTCTTCGACCCCAAAGTTCACCCCATTCTTCTATACAGCACCCATCTCACCATATTTCCTGATGGAATGGGGTGAGCATAAGGGCCAAAGACCCCAAGACACACAGTGACACTTGTCGGTGTCTGCAGGGTAGGTTGTAGTGAAACAGCATGGCCGTTATGCCTGATGACCCAGAAGCACACCCCTATGCCTGTCAGTCTCTGTAGGGTGGTGGTGGGGTTGGCTTCAGTTCAATACTTCACTGCCATTCCTATTATGCAGCTCTCTAACTCCTACGCTATCAATGCCAATGCCAGCAAGCAAACATTCATCATTGACAAATGCTTTTTGATAAACACTACAGAAACAGTTGTTATGAACTAGATTTGAGTAAAAATGCTCAATAAACTCTCTCAGCCACTTCAGTAAAGATTTGTTCAAGAGCCATAGATGGGGGAAATAATCAACATTAATAGCGTGCATCACCTCTAAAACATTAGGGCAAACAGCAATAATACATTGAGAATGTATAAAAAACTAACCAGGATCAAATAGAACATCTAAACCTTGAACCCTCCTCCTTTTTCCATGGTACAGTAACAAAAAGGAATTTCCCTTGTGCAGACTGTGAGTCAGTGTAAATGAATATGGAATAACCCTCATAATAGTACAATTGTTTCATAGGTTTCATAGGTTTATTCAAGCCGAGGATAGAATTACCGTCCTTTAAGGCTCGCCTTCCAATTATTATTAACATAAAGATTTACTGTCTCCAAAAAACAAATCTAGTCTATTTTTAAATACATTCATAGTTGTGCTATTTACCACCTCCTTGGGCAAATCATTCCAAGATCGTACCACTCTTAAACTGTACCAGTATTTCTGAAAATTGTGTTCCCAAGTTTGTTGGTACAATTGTTTATTATGTTTCCTTAAACTAGTTCTCCCTATTTTATAAGTGAAGCCCAAATCTTTTAATAGCTTGTCATCGTCCATACTCTTGAATAGGAAACATAGGTCTCCTCTTGTTCTACGATAATGTAATGAATAAAGATTTAGGCTGACCAGTCTATTATAATATGTTTTATTTTCTAGTCCTTGTGCTCTTTTAGTAAATCTTTTCTGGATTCCCTCGATGATTGATATGTCCTCCTTATTACAGGGTGACCAAACCCTTGCACAGTACTCCAGGTGGGGCCTAACCAACGCAATGTACAGCGGCATCATTACATTCCTTTTTCTACAAACTATATGCTTAAATATGCAATTTAGAATCTGGTTAGCCTTTCTCAACTGGTTTCTACAGTGCACTCTGAATTTCAGGTCATTCGTTACTGTAATTCCCAAATCTTTTTCCTCAGTTACAACACCTAAAATAATATTATCTGTTTGGTATGTTGCTTCAGTGTTGCTTTTCCCCATGTGCATAACCTCACACTTAGTTTTATTTAGCTCTTACTTATTGCTGATCGTCCATTCATATATTGAATCCAGTGTGTACTGTAAGGCTACTATGTGCTCATCTTTATTTTTAACAGCACCCAATCTGCAGTCGTCGGCAAATTTTTGCATCCATATAATATTATTCCTGATCTTTAAAGAGGAAATATATATATTAAACAAGGTGGGGCCCAACACCGATCCCTGAGGTACTCCACTGGTCACCTCGGCCCAATCAGAGTATTCCCCGTTAACAACCACTCTCTGTCTTCTACCCCACAACCAATCGGAAATCCAACTACATATATTTCTGGGAAATTTTGCATTTTCCAAAACCAACAGTAATTCCTTATGTGGCAATTTATCAAAAGCCTTAGCAAAATCGAGAAAAACCACATCCACAGGGCTTCCAATGTCCAGTTCTCTATTGACCTTTTCATAAAAGGACAATAGATTGGTCTGACATGATCTATTCTCCACAAACCCGTGCTGTACGGGATCCAGCACAACCTGTGTCTCCAGGTGTTCTTTTAAAATGTCCTTAATTATATTCTCCATAAGTTTTCCCGGTATTGATGTCAAACTTATGGGCTGAAAGTTTTCTGGTCGGGTAGTGGGGCCTTTTTTTAGGATGGGCACTACATTTGCTAACTTCCAGTCATAAGGGACAGAACCAGTAATTAGGGATGCTTGGAGTATGTGTGTCAAGGGATGGAACAATTCATGTGCCAATTCCTTTAAAATTTTTGGGTGCAAACCGTCAGGGCCTGGGGATTTATTCGGGTTAAGTCCATCTAACTGTTTAAAGGTGTTATCAGGGTTCAGTCTTATCATCTCTAAATCAAGTGGTTGCTTTATGTTATATATATCGTTATCATTTAAATTATAAACTGAGCAAAAATATTTATTTTGAATATTTGTTGATTAGAAACTGGGGATCCGTCATCAATAGTGAATGGACCTATACTATTTGAAGTCTTTCTCCAGTTATTTATATAGGAAAAGAAGGCTTTTTTATTATCCTGAACTTTTTTAACAAGATTATACTCTTGCATTTTTTTAGCCTTCCTAATATTAATTTTGACTTTTTTTGACAATCCTTATACTCTAAAAATAATTTAGCCGTTTAAAAACTTTCAACTTCTTAAACAATCTATTCTTTTTATTTATTAGCTTTTTAATTTTTGAAGTGAGCCAGACAGGTCTTCTAGCTCTATCCATAGGGTATTTGATGATTACAGGGAGAAATTCTGTAGTTAGTTCATCCATTTTTGCTTTGAGTGTATCCCACATTTTTTGGCTAGGTTTATTATCAGACTCGGAGTTCCAATCCCAACAATTCAATTTAATTTTCATTTTATGAAAGTCTGATTTCTCCATATTTAATATTACAGTAGTTCCCATAGGTTTCCTAAATTCAGATTCCTTTATACTAAATGTTACTATGTTATGGTCACTGCTGCCTAATGGGGCACCAACTACCACAGAATTGACTACATCTCCCATGTTAGAAAAAATGTAATCTAGAATATTATTGCCCCAAATATTATCTTGGACCATTTGGACAAGGCCCCTATGATCCATAGTATCGATGTATTGCCTTTCAAGGGGACAGGTGCTCATGCCTTTACCCAGTCTATATTTGGTAAATTGAAATCTCCGGTAAGCAATAATCTTATATTTGGGTCCAATTTCTCAAAAATATTCAATAAGATCTGATCGTCCTCACGCGACATAGATGGTGGCCTATATAATAGTCCCAAAATGATTTTGGGTCTATTAATCAGAGTTATTTGGACCCACAGAAGTTCGATTTGGCCTACGTCCCATTTTAGTTCTTCTGAGGCAATATCTTTATGTATATAAATTGCCAATCCACCCCCTTTTCTGTACTTTCTGCAGTGTGAAAAGAGTTTATACCCCTCAATTTCCTTATTCCGCTCATTATTTACAACCCACCATGTTTCAGTGGCCAAGGTTATATGCACTTTATTACTATGTAGAATTAGTATTAGCTCATCAATTTTATTCTGTAAACTTCGAGCATTAATTAGAATAGCATTCCACCCCACAATGTCTCCATTGGGATCTGGGTTGTCGTTTAGGTTTTTGTTTTCTGACCCTGCGTTCCTATCCAGTTTAAATGAAATTTAACAACCTCTTGAACCTTTTTTCCCACAATCCTAACTCCAGCATAGTTTAGATGAACACTATCATTTCTGTATAAGGATGCTGTACTAAAAGTTTTTTCCTTATCCATAAAACCAATCCCTTCTTCCTGACAGTATTGCCTGAGTTTACCATTAATTATTGATATCTGTGTGTTTTTATATGATTTATTTCCCTGCATTGGGATTATTCCGGAAATAATAATTTCCCCACTGTGGTTTCTTAAGACATCAATTATAATCTTACAGTCTCTTATCATAGAGTTCCAGTGTGTTTTACCTACGTCATTAGTCCCCACATGTAAAATGACTAGGGGGGGGGTGATTGTATTTTCAAATAGACCTTGTAGCATACCAACAATGTCATGTAATTTGACACCAGGTAAGGAACTTACTGTAGTATGTTCATTACGGTTATAACATATATAGGTATCTATGCCCCTAATAATTGAATCCCCTATAACCAAAATGTCCCTTCCTATCAGATTATTTTCATTGGATTTTTGTTTTCCAGCAAAATGAATGGGGTTGTCCATAGTTATGCTACTTCCTAATGCCTCATTTGGAACCTGTACGCATTCTATATTGTTAAATGTTTTATTTTCATTTGATACACTATTCCTAGTATCAACAGGATTGTTTTTTGTGAGGCATTCAAATCTATTTTGTACATCTACTGTGATAAATGTTTGAGATACCCCATTAGTCTCAATTGTTCAGTTTACAAAAGTCTGCCGTCCCTAGGTATCACCAATAACGTCAAGACCTGCACAAAGTTAAAATTCAAAATAAAAGCATCCTATCTTGTGCACCTACAGATAGTAGAAAAGAATCAGATTCATCCAGTTTTACTTCCTGCCCCTTATAATCTTTGCTGCTGCCAAACCAGTCCACGTGAACAGTTAAATTAGCCAATTATGAATTGCAATCTTCTGTACACTACTCTGCTTGCTGAGTTGCTTGTATTTTCTTTAGCTTCTTGACAAAGGAAACTGCCAACTTAAGAGTGGTAAAAAAGTACAGTTTCCCACATACAGAAAGCTGCAACCTCACTGGGAAGCTCATTTGATACTGAATTCCAGCATCTCTTTTGCTGTCACACCTTCAAAGGCCTTCCTCTTGAGGTACAAAGTGAAGGTATAACTTGGAAACAATATAATATGTGCATCTTCTATGTCAGGTGCTGGTTTCTGCACTGCCTGAGGCAACTGGTGTCTTTCACCTGCTGAGCCCATTTCCATTAGTATAGTTTGTGGATCTTCAGACTGTGGATAGGCACTCTTTGGATTTATCCTGCATGCTTTGCAATATGTGAAGCATGGTCCAGTCTCAAAGCCTTCAATGACCAGTGTTTTAGGCAAGTGGCTTTGTCATGCCTTTCAGTGCCCTAAGAGACCCCCAATGTTTGCAGATTAGAGACCTGGGTGGCATTTTCCAATTGCACAATGTGCATCTTTATGAGCTGCTGTTCTTTCACAGATAACACAACCACCAATGCTTTCTCTACTGTGTTGGTGGATTCATTCACTGCTTCTGCCATGCAAGCCAATTAATTTTTTTAATATTACAAGGCACTCAGTGTACAACTCTAGCTTTTTTCAATCCATAAATTAGTGTAGGTGACAACCATGATGGGGCCTTGTATAGTTTCAGGAGTGGATGGGTGTTCACTGTTGGGTGAAAGCTGGGGTGACTGCTGACTTCCGTGTTTTGAAGGCCCAGGTGTATTTAAGTCTGTTCCCATTTTTGGGTATCTGCTCTTCTCTAAAAAGTTAATACAGTGATACAGGCTGAGAAACTCTGATGGATTATCCATTTCTTAAAGCAGCAGTACTACGAAATCAGGAAGTGAGCTATCAAAATTCTGTTTTTGGCTGTAAGCATGCGTCCAAAGTTCCAGTTTCCATACCTGTAAATTTTTTTTTCAGTCATCTTTAGTTTTTTAGATATTTGCAATTTATTTGAATTGTTCTAGTGCTACAACAAATATGGTGGCAAACTAATTTTCAGCTGCGCTTTTTCTACCAGTCACATCATGTCTTTTGACAACAGCTGAGGGACCCTCTTGCTGACCATTCCCGATGTCCCTGCAAGTTGTACACAAGTGCAGTTGGCAGCAGAGGGGGTTCCAGTGCAACATTCTTAGTGGCAGAAATGTAAACAAAAGCAGAGAATAACAGCAAATTACTCAGCGACAGTGCAATGCCGGCAAGAAAGAGTACCAGATGTATGATCAGCAGGGCACAGAGAATAAACTGTCAAAAAAGCACAATTTATTTTTTCATAGTACTGCTGCTTTAAACACCAGCATTGTCAAAAATTAAAGCAACAGTGCAACAATCTGGTGAAAATTTTGACCTATACTTTTTTACGCTATTTTACATTGGCACTTACCTTCTGACTTGTATGATACCATTCTTTCCACTATTTGAGTCTGCTTTACTACAGTACTTTTTTTCATGTCTGAAATAATAAAAGGAGTGCTTCTTTTAATAGGGTGCGGACCAGGTCTTCATCAGTATTTTCAACTGGTTTTGTCCATCCGTTGTTTATACATCACTTCTGTTATGCCTAAAATTAACAGTTATGCAACAGGCATTGTACGCTGACCTTACAGAACAATATTTGTTCAAAAACAACTGCAAATATGAATGAAAACCTGGTCTGAGCCAAATTAAAAGGAGTGTTCCTTTTGTTATTTCAGACATGACAAAAAAGTGCTAAAGAAGACACAAATTGTGAAAAGTAGATTAACATACAAGTCAGGAGGTAAGTGACAATCTAAAATAGCATAAAACAGTATAGGTAAAAATTTTCACCAGATTGTTGCACTGCTGCTTTAAGTTAAAAATCAGATTCTGTATTCCTTTATTGAGGAGCTCTACAAAAATTGCCTTGCCTGCTAGGCTGCTAGGCTCCACCCCCCCCCCATAAAATATATTCTTAAGATGCAACTGATGGATCTGGCTTTTGCCTCTGACCACAGTGGGATGCATTCATCCAGACTGGAAGTGACATCCTGGTGAAAAGAGTCATCATTTAGAACTGACTTCTGAAGGACTGTGCAGAACGCTGCTCCACCTCACTCCCCAGGCATGCTACCACAAACCTAAATACTAAAAATGTTACTGAAGTGGTTTTTTGCTCCTACAACTGCAATATAAAATTTAGTATGCTCATCATACCATATATTGAATTCTTCTTTTATCTTTATTCAAGAAGTCCATTCATTTATTTAAAATCAGCAAATACCAATGCAGAATACAAAATGCACTATAGTTTCTAAAGGTGCTGGGAAGCTCGCTATTAGAGTCACATTTAGGTAGAAGAATTCAATATATGGTTTGTTGAGTATACTCTATTTTATATTGATGTTGTAGGAGGGTGCACAACTTTGTGAATATTTTTAGTATCTAGAAATGACTTCAGGGGCTAGATTCACAAAACATTGCCCTATCACAAAGCCATTTTGCACCATGCAAACTGGGTTTTGCCCCAATGTGGTATTCACAAAAGCCCAGTTTGCACCCACAAACTGGGTTTGCCATGGGCAAATGTATGAGGGGTCCACAATGCAAGTGAGGAGGAGGGGACCTGCATATTGGGGCAGTCCCATTCACAAAGCATTTTCTCTATGTGGTGGCATTTTGTGGGATCCCTTGCTTGGAGAAAATACCACTGAGGAAAACCTACTCTTAACTCCACACAACCCTAGTGGTTGTTGGAGATAGTGCAAGGTGGCCCCCCAATAAACAACACCATGTCCCTGGAAGTCCAGTGGACTGCCTCCCAATCGTTGATCATCATCACCTTATAAAATGAAAAAAGTCTGCCCTGACAGTCCAGTGGTCTCTCCCCCATCCCTAATATCTGGTCACTCTCCCGATATGAACAAAATAATTCACTGGTAGTCCAGTGGCCCCTCCCTACTCCCCATTCTCAGATCACCATACTGATATGGTTGACAAGAGTGTATAGTGTATTCTGTACTCACGCATCACAGCTCAGTCAATGGCCAGCCATGGTCATGGAAGGAGGCTGTGCTAGTCGACGGCAAAGTTTCGGGATGAGGGAGCAGAGTGCTAGGTCACTGTCTGCCAGGGTGGGAGGGGGGTCCACTAGACCACAAAGGAAATGGGACACTTTCATTGTTTGCAGGGTAGCAACATGGGGGGAGGTACAAAGCAAAAAAAGTCAGGAAATGTGACATTAGGGTTTAACCCCTAGACCCCCCACACATGCTGCACCCCCATCCTCCACAGACTGACAGATGCCAGGGTGTGTCATTGGAGTTGTGAGGCCCAAATCTCACCCCATTCTACATGTAAGCAAGTTGACATGCTGCAGTAAAGGAGAATGGGGTGAGATTTAGGCCTCATGACCCCAATGACACACCCAGGCATCTGTCAGTCTGTGGAAGATGGGGGTGTAGCTTGTGTGGGAGGGGTCTAGAGGTTCAACACTAATGTCCCATTTCATGGCTTTTTTTGTTTTAACTCTAAATGATGCATTAACGTAGTTTTTTGCATAGAATTTTCTTACTTTTTGAAAAAGTGTAATATAAGTAGTAAAAAATACATACTGGTGGGAGCGCCCACCAGATTGCCAAGTGGTATTGCACAATACTGCATAACAATATACATCTGGCATATCTGTACAAGATCCCTATCGAGCAATGAACCCTTGGTACACAAATGTAATAATATGTCATGAACCATGCAACCTATTAAAAAAATTCCACTGCAGGCTGACCAGTAGCAAAAAGTCTGTATCTCACTTTGTTTCTGAGATAACGGCCACAAAGGTGATTTAAGTCACTGGTAGCAAAAACTCTGTATCTCGCTTTGTTTCTGAGATAATAGCGGAAAGGTGATCTAAGCCACCAGTAGCGAAAAGTCAGTATCTCGCTTCATTTCCAAGATAACAGCACAAAGGTAATCTAAGATGCCAGTACTGAAAAATCTGTATCTCACTTCATTTCCGAGATAACGGCGTGACACTGATCTAAGCTACCAGTAGCGATAAGTCTGTATGTCGCTTAGTTTCCAAGATAACGGTGCAAAGGTGCTCTAAGCTACCAGTAGTGAAAGTCTGTATCTCTCTTCATTTCCAAGATAACGGTGCAACACTGATCTAAGCTGCCAGTAGCAAAAAGTCTGATCTTGCCTAGCTTCCGAGATAACAGCGCAAAGGTGACATAAGCCGCCAGTAGGGAAAATTCTGTATCTCGCTTCATTTTCGAGGTAACAGCGCCAAAAGTCATGAGACAGACCGCAATGTAATCCTATGGGCAAAACATCAAGTATGTCATTTAAAAGTTCAACACCAATTAATTTCCCAACACCTAAACAGGATAATTCACATCTCTACGACATCTCAGCACCTTACAAATTTCAAGTAAAAAGACCAAACCGATATTGAGATATGCAATTTTAAAGTTTTTAAACCTTTAAAAATGTTTCTTTCATGAGAAAATCTTCAACAACGAGCTAGCAAAATCTTCAGTTGTGAGTGGCCATCTGGTCAGCCCAATTTGGGACACCTGGTCATCCCTAGGATCATCTGGTCTTCCCCATGGACATTTGGTAGTGAAAATCTGGCTATCTGGTCTTTCCCTCGCAGAGGAAGCTCGCGAACGAAAATCATCTAACGGCCGATGAATTTGCAGGCGCGAGAATGAAGATCATTAGCGAGCCATGAAAGAAGAATTATAATTCTTAAAAGTCTATTTTTTGACTAAACTGAAGCAAACCAAAGGCATGGTTCGATAGGTGGGGTCCTCCTGAGCAAAACCCATGTCTCATTTGCCCCAGAAGTCACCCATGGAGAAAAATACAACATTTATTTCTAACCTAAAACTGAAAACAAGATGGTGGCTCTTGTGGCTGATAAATTTCTCATGGCGGAAGATTTTTCCACCGCGAGCATGCAAAATCTTCAGCTGCAAGGGAAGACCAGATAACAAGATTGCCATTCTTCTTTTGCAAAATAGACATATACATTTTCACATAGAATGTAATGGGAACTTCAAACTTTAAAAACCTTTGAATAGATTAATATTTTTTCACCAACAAAAAGTGACATATACCTTGACCATGTGCTTTCTATGTTCCAAGTTTTGGTCCAATAAAGCACACTGTGGCTGTACAACACCACAGACAAGAAATGTGCAAAAGTGGCGAAAAGTGCATTTTTTGGTGCTTCGCTGAGCAAAAACCATATGTTCAACTGAACCACAACTTGGTAAATCAAGAGATCTACCACACCAGACCAAAAATTACAAATTTCGTGCAAATCCGTTGAATGATTGCAAAGTTATTAACATGCACAATTTGAGGTTTAACATTAAAGTGCCTACTCAACCCTAAATATAGGGGCACAACTGTGCAGTAAATAAATTTATATAACTTAGAACACCATTTATACAACTTGGAACATATTATTTCCACTTAGAATCTGGAAATGATGCACAGAGAACAATAGGCCAAATAGGGAACTTACCATGTAAAGAAAGGCAGTTTTAAGCTAAAACAAAGTAGAACACCAGTAAAAACATTACAAATGGTGTGGTATATATCAAATACATAATGGATTGCAGTAGAACAACACATTTATTTCCACACATGAGTGGTAAGACCTTTATAACTAACTCGTGTCTTCTCCACTTGTGATTTATGAGTCTTACCACTCATTAGTGGAGATAAATGTGTTATTCCAGTGCAGTCCATTATGTATTCCATATATATTATACTGGTGCAGTCGTGCCAGTATAGTTAGGGTGAAAAGGCACTTCTACGTTAAAGTCCACAGTTGAGCCTTAATAACTTTGGAGCCCTTAAGTGGATTTGCATGACATTTGGCATTTATAATCTCTAAGGGTAGGTCTCCTGACCTGCAAAATTTCATGGGAATGTGTCAAGTAGTTTCTGAGATGTAAAGTGTTGAAAAAACAGAAAAATCCATTTTTTAACATTTCTTTGCTCACGTGTATCCCGGGAATGCCTTTATGTTGTGGCCAGAAATTTTCAGCAATGAAAGCCTTTGGGTCACAGGTGTGCCTTTTGAAGGTTTGGTGAAAAAATATTCAACTGTTCAAAAGTCATGACAGTTTTAATTTTCTAATTGTTTCCTATGGGAAAATTTATATGTGAGGCATGAAAAATATATTTTATACACAATAGGAGTATTGTGCGAAAAATATCAGCTTATTTTCGAATGATAGGAGTACTATACGAAAAACATCAGCTTCATTTCGTAAAGTTTGCTGGTATTTTCCACACAGTTCACAGTCCTGCAATTGATTGAGCTATCTTGCGGCTGCCATCTTTATTTTGCCGCTTAGTTAGGATGTTGCAGGACCAAAGGTTTTAAACACAAAAAAAAAATCAAAAACAGATAAAGATAACCTCTTTAGATGTTTTCTGATGGTTTTTTATTGTGTTTTACACTGGACCCAAAGAAGTTTTTCTTCACGGGTGCCAGCTTATACAGAGAACGGCTAGGAGTCCATTCTCTCTATGAGAAGAGTGGTATTTTCTTGACTTCTGCAGCTGCAGCTGGAACTCGTGCTGCCAGCTGCAGAGCCTAGGAAGACCTGCTTTGTGTGTACAATACATAGTATGTACTGGGCATACTGGGAGCCCACCCGAGTGTGCCCAAATGCATTATTTATTTATAAAAACCTGTAAAAAGAAGAAAACTATCCCCTGAGGTCTTTTGTTTGATGCAGAATACTGCATCGAAATTTTCAATAATTTTGATGCAGGATCCTGCATTGAAGTACTGTGTCGCACAATGCTTTCCAAACAGAGGGTGCCCAATCTGCATGTCGGTATTGTGCGCACATTACTACCATATTCCCACTCTCACTATTCTGGCACACTGGGAGCCCACCTACAGTAAGTGTGCCCTGATAACTTTTCATTTCCAACACTAGGATACCCACTCCTGGTGTCGGATGTCTTCCCCCCCATCTTTCATTGCTGATGGGGGTGTCCAATCCCCCTGTTGGTATTATGTATGCCCTCCACCTCCCCAACTCAAATGGAACACTGGGAGCCCACCCCAGTGTGCCCAAATAGTTATTTAAATGTTTTCTTCCAGTAAATGAAGAAAACTATCCCTCAAAGTCTGTTTTATTCTTTTTTTACCTGTAGTGAAGAAAATGGTCCATTGTTGTCTTCTCCATCCCCCTCCCCATCTTCATCCTTCTTCTGTGCACCCACCCCCGTGCACTCCCCACCCATACTTATTCTCCAGATTTCGGGAGCCATGATTTTCTCTGGACCGGCACACATCTGCACTCTTCAAAGCCAAACTGCTAAATGAGGAATCGGGTAAGCGCTGTATAAAGGGACTCACTGGGGTTTCTACTTAGGTTGCTACCTTAGCCAGTTTTAGGAATTTTAGCCCCAAATTTTCAGCATGGGATTCTTGGGACCTCTCCTTATGAACACTTTCACTATCATTTTGTTTCTCAATCCCAAAAGGTGATTTTGCAGTCGCTGCACTGAATCATCTTTTGGGACAGATTTCATGAAGTGAGAGTGCCACTGTTCATGGCGTGGGGTTCCAAAAAGCCCAAGTTGCAATTTAGGTGAAAAAATTCCCAAAAAAGACTGCTTTACGAGTGTGCATTGTTCAGTTCCTATGCACGCTTGTACCTTCACCAATTTTTAATATTTTCACTCCAGATTTTCAACTTTGACATTTTTTAACACCTCCTTATGAACAGTACAGTTGTCATTTTTCATATCCTGCCCAAAATGTGTTTTCACACTTTTGGCACAGAATGGCATGGTAGCGGTAAGAAATCAACTTTTGGGACAGAGTAACAAAATAACAGTGCCACTGTTAATGAGGGGAGGACCCGTAAAGCCCATGAAGAAAATTTGGTGAAAAAATTCCAAAACATTACTGCTTTAAGGGCATGCGTTGTGCACTTTCTACGCACGCTCATAACTTTGTCAATTTTTCATATTTTCATTCCAGATTTTCAACATTGCCATTTTTTTACACCACCTTATAAACAGAACAGCTGTCATTTTGAACATCCTGTCCAGAATGTGATTTTGCACCTGTGACACAGAATGGCACAGTTGCTGTGCAAAATCAACTTTTGGGATCAATTAACAAAATCACATATGCACTGTTCATCAAGGGAGATCCTATAATGCTGATGCTGAAAGTCTGGTGAAAAAATTACAAAAAATGAGAATGTTGTGAGCGTGTCACCAGGGGGCAGTCATGTCAGACCAACCTCGTTGACATGGTTTCACCAGGAGGCGGTCATGTCAGACCAACCTCGTTGAATTTTTTGACTGGGTGACTAGGGAGGTGGATCAGGGGAAGGGAGGGCAGTGGACATGGCCTATCTGGACTTCAGCAAGGCCTTTGACACTGTGCCACATAGAAGACTATTACACAAACTGAGGAATATGGGTGTGGGCAGGACAGTAGTGTGGTGGGTAGGTAACTGGCTGGGTGGTAGGACACAGAGGGTGGTAATAAATGGCTGTCACTCCACAGAGGGAAGAGTGACCAGTGGGGTACCACAGGGATCAGTGCTGGGACAGGTCCTATTCAACATCTTCATCAGTGACATTGCGCAGGACCTAGAAGGCAGAATTTCACTGTTCGCTGAAGACACAAAGCTCTGTAACAGAGTAGACACACCAGAGTGTAGACTGAATGAGAAGGGACCTGCAGAAACTTGAAGAATGGTCAGGGGTTTGGCACTTGAAATTCAATGCAAAGAAGTGCAAGATAATGCATATGGGGCACAAAAACCCTGGCACAATATATCATTTGGGGGGTGAGGATATAGCATGCACCAAGCAGGAAAGGGATCTTGGGGTTATCATCTCTAATGACCTCAAGGTAGGCAAACAATGTGACAAGGCAGCAGGTAAAGCAAATAGGATGCTGGGATCCATAGGCAGGGGCATCACCAGCAGGAAAAGGGAGGTCATAATTCCACTATACAAGACACTAGTGAGGCCCCACCTGGAGTACAGTGTACAGTTCTGGAGACCTTACCTACGTAAGGACATAGACAGGGTAGAGAAAGGTTCAGAGAAGGGCAACAAAGATGGTACATGGATTGCATCACAAGTCCTATGAGGACAGGTTGAAGGAACTGAATATGTACTCCCTGAAGGAGAGTAGGGAGATAGGGGATATGGTACAGACATACAAGTATCTTACAGGGAGGAACAGGGTGCAGGAATACACTATTATTAAGTGAAAAAAGATGTTCCAGGACTAGAGGGCATGGGATGAAGTTGGAGGGAGGATGATTCAGAGGAAATGTGAGGAAGAATTTCTTCACAGAATGGGTGGTGGACAAGTGGAACACCCTGCCAGAGGAAGTGGTGGGGGCTGAAACAATCACAGGATTTAAGAATGCATGGGATAGACATAAAGGAATTCTGGAGGTCAGGGTTAAGGGGCAACAGACTTCTAGGAAAACATAAACTGAACTTACAAGCTCAAATGGGCAGACTGGGTAGGCCACAGGCCCTTATCTGCCGACACTGTCTATGTATCTATGTATCTATGTATTGTGCAGATTCTGCGCACACTCGCATCTTTGCCAGTGTTTCCCATTTTTCATGCAGTTGTATATCTGGATGGAGGGATTGGAGTACAGGGTCTGAAATACCCTGGCACCCACCGTAACATATGGAAACTGTGGTACTCCTGTGCTCCCACTGTGCCATTTGGATACTGTTGTACTATTCTGATGAAGGGATGGGAGCAGACCCTGAGCTCCAACCATGACATATGGATACTGTTGTACTATTTCAATGGAGGGATGGGAGCACAGGGTCCAAAGGACACTGCGCTCCCACCATGACATATGGATACTGTTGTACTTTCTCAGTGGATGAACCCTGCACTCCCCATCATGAATGTGGTCACTGTTTTACTATATGGATGGAGGGATTGGAATGCAGGGTCCAAAGAACCCTGTGCTCTCACCATGACATATGGACACTGTTTTGCTCTCTGGATGGAGGGTGAATCCTGTGCTTCCACAGTAAAATGAGGATACAATAATACTATCTGAAAAACAAGGGAAATTCTTTGTAAAAAACTTTGTTAATGCATCAATTTGGGGTGGTGTCCACAGTGACAAAAGTAGGGAAAAGAGGTTTTAGGGATTCCAACCATAATGCCTCACCCCCCAAGGTTCCCAACCCTACTACCCCAACCCATTCCCCCATCCTCTAGACACCAACAGGCATTGGGTGTGCCATGGGGTCATAAGGCCTAACTCTTACTCCATTGTCCTATACTATAGCATGTAAGCATGTGTTTACATGGAATGGGGTGAGGTTGGGCCTATGACCTCAGTATATTGATGTCTGGAGGTGGGATGGAGGTGAGGTGGGAACCCTGGTGTGGGGCGTTAGGGTTGTAAACCCTAACACCACATTTCCCTGCTTTTTTTGCTGTGGTGCCCACCCTAACTGATTCATTAATGATGTTCTTTTGCAAAGAAAAAAAAATATTTATGTGTGTGTATATATGTCATGAATGGGCTGTGATACAGATGAGGCACACTGATGAATCCTGGTAGGATGACACACGTGTCTGTGTCTTCTGCTGGCACCCTTTTCAGACTGTGTGAGAGGTCTTTCGGTACCATGCATTTCTGATTAAAATTGAACCAGCATAATATTCTGTGGTGATTTGCATATACAGCCTATGATGCTTTGCATTATGGGGGTATGTGTGATTTTGTATTTCTTTGAAACTTGGCTTCCCAGCCAGTGCCCATTGGGGTAACTATAGCTTTCTTTGTCTTTTAACTTGTTTTTATTGAGTTCACCACAACATAACCCAGATAGACAATCTTAGGGTAGCTACTTCATTCCATTGGGGTGTCATACAGATGAGACACACTGATGAGTCCTGGTAGGATGAAACACATGTCTGTGTCTTCTTCTGGCATCCTTTTCAGACTGTGTGAGAGGCCTTTCGGTACCATGCATTTCTGATTAAAGTTGAACCAGCATAATAGTCTATGGTGATTTGCATATACAGCCCATGATGCTTTGCATTATGGGGGTATGTGTGATTTATATAAATACATATATATACATAAATTTTCATGGCAAAAAAATACATTTAATGCATCAGTCAGGGTTAAAGCAACAATAGTGAGTAAATGAGATGTTACGGTTGAGCCTCCAACACCTCACCCCCCCTCCTCCACAGACTGACAGGCACCAGGGTGTGCCAAGGGGTTGTGTGGCCCAACTCTTACCCCATTCAATGTGTAAACAGGTTGACATGCTACAGTAAAGGAGAATGGAGTTAGAATTAGGTCTCACGACCCCATGGCACACCCCAGCACCTGTCAGTCTGTGGAGGAGGGGGTGGGGTGTTGAGAGGGTTTGGAGCTCAACCCTAATGTCCAGTTTCCTCACTTTCATTGCTTTAACCCTAACTGATGCATTAAACATAGTTTTTTGCAATGTCTTTCCTTACTGTTTGAAAAAGTATAATATAACTAGGAAAAAACATCTATTGGTGGTCCCGCGCTCCCACCAAGCTACCCATTTGTGCATAATGATATGCATGTGTGGGAGCATGGGCCCTTCAGGCCCTGCACTCCCATGTACACATAGGTACAGAGCCATACTGCATTCCTATATGGCAAGGAAGCCTTGTAACACTAATTTGTCAATATCTCACGAATCGTACAAGCAACGGGAAAAATTCCACTGCAGGTGTAGTCTATGATCTTCAATCTTGTACCAGTGGGTTAGATAAGGTGCCAGTACTGAAAAGTCTGTATCTCACTTCATGTCAAGATATGGGCATCAAGAAGCCCAATGGGCACTACAATGTTATCCTATGGGGAAAATCTCAACTTTGTGATGGCATAGCTATGGAACCGCTTAATTCCCCAACACCTAAACAGCATAATTCACACCTGTAGGGCATCCCCTCAGTACCCTGAAAATTGCAAGTAAAAAGACCAAACCATTGATTAACACTGCATTGGTAAACTTTTTACATCTTTAAAAATTCCTAGTGCGTGAGGTAGTAAATTTCTTGGCTGTCAGATCAATCTCCATCTGCAAGGCAGCAAAATCACGGTCCATGAGAAATCCTTAGCCATCAGATTTTGCCCATCTGGTCCCTAAGTGATGGGGAAGGACTTTGCTACTTCGCAAAAAAGGATTGCCTGGCGGAGTAGGATTCTGACAGCTCATGGACCATGATTTGGACATCTGATGAAAGAGGATATGAAAAACTAATCCTGGTCTGTGAGCTGATAAAATCCTAGTCCACCAGCTGATCCTCTTTCGTGAGGTAGCAAAATCCTAGTCTGCCAGCTTAATCCTCGTCCATGAGAAGAGCCATCTGGTCACAAAGTGACAGACAAGGATTTTGCAGCCTCACAAAAGAGGATTGGCTGGCGGACTGGGATGTTGACATCTCGTGGACTGTGATTTAGTCACCTCCCGAAAGAGAATTCAAAAACCCAATCCTGGTCCACAGGCGGACAAAATCCTAGTCCGCCAGCTGATCCTCGTTTCACAAGGTAGCAAAATCCTTGACCATCAGCTTGATCCTGGTCCAAGAGAAGGGACATCTGGTTACAAAATGATGGACAAGGATTTTGTAGGCTCACGAAAGAGAATTGTCTCACGGACTAGGATTTTGATAGCTCGCAGACTAGGATCATTAGCGAGTCATGGTCACATACTTTTTTAATTTTAAAAAGCTATTTTTTGACTGAAACAAGCCAAACCAAAGGCATGGCTTTGTAGAGAGCATCACCCTGAACAAAACCAATGCCTTATTTGGCCCAAAAGTCAATCGTGGAGAAAACTACATTTTGCTTGGGAGAAATACTGAAAGCAAGATGGCAGCTCACAGACAAGGAATTTTTCTGATGGACTAGGATTTTTTTAAATCCTAGTCCATGAGATAACAAAATTCTTGACCATGAGACCAATCCTAGTTTGTCAAATATACATATACATTTTGGAGTGAACAAACCATGCTCAGAACTAGAAAATTACAAATTAAATAACTTTTGAACAGATAAATATTTTTTTACTGAACCAATGCTTTGATTGTTCCTTGACCAAAACTCTTTCTACATTCCAAATTTCAGACCTAAAGACCACACGGTGTGGTCGCAGCGCCATGGACAAAATGCACGTCAAAAGTGGCGAAAACACGTTTTTTAGCATTTTGCTGAGCAGAAACCGTAAGTCCAATCAAAACACAACTTGGTAAATCAAGAGATATGCCATAACCAACCAAACATTCCAAATTATGTGCAAACCTGTTGAACGGTTGCCAAGTTATTAATGTGCAAAAATTGAAGTTTAACATTAAATTGCCTACTCAACCCTAACTATAGGGGCGCGACTGCACCCTTATAACATATATATATATATATATTAGTGGCACGGTAGTGCCAGTATAGTTAGGGTTGAGGAGCCATTTACATGTTAAACCCCAAATTTAGCACCTTAATAACTTTGCAACCGTTTGACAGATTTGCCTGAAATTTGGAATACATGATCAAGACCCATATGCCTTGGGATCTGCCAAGTTTTGCACCAGACGCATATACGGCTGCGGGGTTATTAAGCATGATCTGCCAGCACGTTTACACTTTCTGGAATTATACTGTCATCTCTACAGGTCGCACGATTTGCGCGACCGGTCTGAAATCTTCAGGGAATGTGTGGCTGGGGTCCCTGATGTGCCTTTTGAAGATTTTGTGAAAAAATATTAAATGGTTCAAAAGTTCTTCAAAAAACAAATTCCCATTATAAGTCAATGGGAAAAGTTAACAAAAAGTTCGACAGTGTCGCAAATGCTGTTTTTACTTTCACAAATGGCCCTTTTACTGTCACAAATCTGCCATTTTGTTTTCAGTTAGCGATCAGAAAAATGCTTGGCATTTAAAATTGGGACCCTCTAGCAACCTAATTATTTTTGTATTCACCTAGTCAGACCCTGAGGATGCTAGCCATGTCTTTATTTTGGGGTAAAACACCCCAGAAATATGTTTTTCAAATTTCTGGAAAAAGCACTTTCGCAAAGTACTGTCGCACTTGCTACACTGTTGAATGAATTTGCAAAAGCTTTCGCAAACTTCCACAGTACTTTTCTAGGCTGTGGGAAAATGACAGCAATTATCTGGCACCCTGCTGCAAAGGAACGGTTTGGTGTTTTGGCCTGAAATTTGGAGGGAATGCAGCCAACATCACACAGATGTGTCTTTCAGTATTTTGTTGAAAAAATAATACATGGCAGCAAAGTTACGCACTCCAAAGTTGACGCTTTTTCCCATAGGATAACATTACGGCATCTGACGTATTACAGGAATCCTTTGGCACCCTGCTGCAAAATAATGGTTTGGTCTTTTGGGCTGAAATTTGGAGGGAACACAGCCAACATCCCACAGATGTGCCTTTTTGTGGTTTGGTGAAAAAATATTACAGGAAGCCAAAGTTATGGCACTCTGAACTTCTCTTTTTTTCCCATAGGATAACATTACGGTGTTTGCCGTGCCATTCTGGGCCCGTATCTCAGAAATGGTGCAAGATACGGACCTTTTATCAGAAAAATGCTTAGCTCCCTGCCAGGGGCTAAGTACAAAACTAGCCAGGAAAGTCATAAATCATATGACTTTTAAATTATTTTTCCACGTCGTACAGTTCCTGAGATATAAGCAATTTAGTATTCCAACTCCTCATTTTCTGCTCCGAGAACCATTATTATGCATACATTCTTTGTACTCACTGTCTTTCTTTATGCAGCTTTTGGGGAAAACCAGCCTGTGCACTTGCATTACTGTTACCATTACCATTTTCACTTGTGGTTCTGTTCCCGTTTCACTTATTATTCATGTCTACGCCACCATGTGCATTACCCTTTGTGTTTTCATTTGAGCTTGCTTTTGCATTGTTTTTAACATTTCTGTCTATACTACTGTTTCTCTTTCTGTTTTGCTTTGCGTCACCATGCACATTACTATTTGCGTTTGCAGGCACAATGTTACTATGTGACAACAAATCATGTGGCAGGAGTTCGGAGCCCCCGCCGCCACTTTACGTTCACTATTTCTCATTATCATTCTTAAAAAGAAGAGAAATTAGAGGCAAAAAACTCCATTTAATGCATTAGTTAGGGTTGTTCCACACCGACAAAAGCGAGGAAGTCCAGTGTTAGGGTTGAAAGCCCCCCTTGGCCCCCCTGCCCACACCCCCAACCACCATCGGGGTGCGCAGTAGGGTTGTCAGTCCTAACTCTCTGAGAAGTCCATCTTCTTCCAAGTTGTGTAACTGGGTGTGCTTTGAAACAACTGATAAGCTGCATGGGATATACTATATTGGACTAGATATCTGCAACGAATCTCTCTCTCTCTTGCTTACATCTGAGGGAAGTTTTCCTTACTTTTACATTGGTATTGCTTTGTGTTTAATTATTTTAGTTTTTAATTCAGGAAGGGGGTTTTTAAAACTGCTTATCTTGCCAGCATCTTCAGAAGGACTGAAATAACTGCATATTTGATTTTCCTTTGTGGCTAACTGGACTGATTACTAGAATTCTGTGACAATCTGCATCAATATATTTTGCAATATTTGCTGGTGGTGGTTGTGTGATTTAAAATAGAAAAGGCTGCAGTTTGTAATTGGATGCCAGACATAGCCTGAGGTGGGGGGAATTGTCTTCACAAGTCAGGGAGACCAGCATCACAGCCAATTGTTCTAGCTTGAATATTTCAGCATTGATCATTTACTATAAACTACTGGTGTGATCCTATTTCAGACAGAAGTCCATCTTCTTCCAAGTTGTGTAACTGGGTGTGCTTTAAAACAACTGAGAAGCTGCATGGGATATACTATATTGGACTAGATATCTGCAACGAATCTCTCTCTCTCTTCCTTACGTCTGAAGGAAGTTTTCCTTACTTTTACATTGGTATTGCTTTGTGTTTAATTATTTTAGTTTTTAATTCAGGAAGGGGGTTTTCAAAACTGCTTATCTTGTCAGCATCTTTAGAAGGGCTGAAATAACTGCATATTTGATTTTCCTATGTGGCTAACAAACTGCCAGGCTGTTTTGGGGCTGGGGAGGTTTACCTGTGTCTGACTTGGATGTCTGGATTTTTCTCTGTTTGATTAGCAGGGTATTTTCTATATCAAATTGTTGTGTAGGGCATCTTGCTGACAGGAAGGCACTCATCACAGCGGTGGGTGAGAGCTTTTAGCTGATTGTTTTGTGAGGGCACAGTTTAGGCCCAACCCCTTCCCACCCCTCACCCCTGGAAATAGTTCCTTTATACCTGAGGCTCTGACATCATCTCCTCAAGAGTGCAAGGTGCATATCACTGTCATATCCTCTCTAGCACACTGCACTGACAATATAAGCATACGCATTTTATAATATATATATTTATATATAACAAACCAATCACACATTCGCACATGCACACACACACACACACACACAAAAACAAACAAACAAAAAAAAGTAGATAAACATGTGGGGAGTAGTGCAATGTAATGGCTGTGGGGCAGCAGTCTTCCGAGAGTCTTTCTGGAGGCTGAGATGCTGCCCTATTTTCAGACAACTCTCTGCCCTGAGGGAGGAAGTTGCCTGTCTTCAGGCCTCACTGGACAGTAGTAAGGGAGCCTTACCCCAAGCCACACTGGACAGTAGGAAGGGAACCTCCTCCATCCAGGGAGCACAAGAGCCACCACCACTACCTCAGAGGATGCAAAGAAAGCACAGCAGTTGGACCACAGTGGGCTCAGGAAGGGTGAGGATGGTGGAACAGAGGCACACGCAGCCAATTGTTCTACTCCACAATCCATACACCATTCTGGGGGAGCATAGCTCCCCTATGGATGCACCCGCAGAGAAGACTGATGACAACTGTCACAAGGGAGGCCCACAGGAAGGAGACAGAGGACACCACAGGGAAAGGAAGCAGCTCCTGGTGGGGGACTCAATTATTAGGGGGATACAACTGCGGGGAGCAGGGAAAACTGAAGTAAGGTGCCTGCCTGGTGCCATGGCTTGGAAGGACAGGAAGCGCATCCTCAGGATCACGAGAACAGCTGCAAGGGAGTCTAAGCTGGATGTCATTGTCCACCTAGGGACAAATGACTTGGCTCATCATGAGATCAGAGCAGTGCAGGAGGACATTATAGAGTTGGGGAGGAGCCTAAGACAAGTAGCACACACAGTATCCTTCTCAGAGGTGCTGCCTGTCAATGGCATGGGGGAGGTGATGGTAATTAGCACCATGCAGTTTAATGAATGGTTGAAAAAATGGTGTGGAGCACAGGGGTTTGGCTTCAATGGGGACTGGGGTTCCACCTGGAGGGACACCAGCCTATACTGGCAGGATGGTCTGCATCTGTCCAGGAGGGAACAAGTCTTTTGAGCAATCGGTTTAAATGCTTCATTGGCAAGCTTTTAAACTAGTCGAGGAGAGCACTGATAAGCAGCAGGAAAATCCCAGCCTCCCTACAAACAGGATACTAAATGAGAAAAAGACCGAGGTAGAAAGGTCAGTGGGGATGCTGCAACAGAAGGTAAAGCCATCAAAAAATGGAGAGCAATGAGTACCAATGCCCGTAGTCTGAGTAACAAGCTTCCTGAATTAGTGGCCTTGATGGAGGAGGAACATCTGGATATCGTGGCAGTCACAGAAACATGGTACACAGAAAACCATGACAGGGATGTAAACATACCAAAATACACTATCTACAGGAGGGACGGGGGGGTTAAAGAGGAGGAGGAGTAGCTCTTTACATAAGGGAAGGAATAAAAGCAACAGAACAAAAGGGTAAACAGGGAGGAGAAGCAGCACTGTGGGTAAATTTGGAAACAGGCAATGGCATCACAATCCACACAGGGGTTGTATACAGACCCCTTCTCAGGGGGAGGAAATGGACAAGGAAATGATAGAAAGTATACTTATAATGGCATAAAAAAGGGAGATATTGCTGATGGGTGATCTGAATATACCATATGTTAACTGGAGTGCAGTTGCAGCAGCCACTTCGAAGAGTGGGGTTTTTCTAGATGCCCTACAGGGGGCATGCCTTAGACAACTAGTATTGGAGCCCACTCGAGAGGGAGCAATCTTAGACCTGGTTCTCTCAAATGGAGATGAAGAGAGGATCACAGATGTAGAAGTGGGTAGCCATCTGGGAACTAGCGACCATCGAACAGTATGGTTCACAATACACACAGCAATAGAGTCAAGCCATACAAAGGCAAAAGTACTGGACTTTAGGAGGGCTGACTTTGCCAAAATGGGTGAGTGCCTAAGGAATGCACTAGCAAATGGGCAGGAAGGAGGGGTGGAAGAACAATGGGGAATAATAAAAACTGCCATCACAGCGGTAACGAGCCTTTGTGTGAAGCAAATAAACAAAACAAAATGATGTAAGAAACCACTATGGTTCTCAAAGGAAGTGGCAGTGAAGGTTCAAGAGAAAAAAAGCATTCAGGAAGTACAAGGAATCGCGGAAGGAGCAGGACAGAGAACTGTATCAGTTAAAGCAAAAGGAGGCTGGAAGGCAATCAGAACAGCAAAGGCCCAAACCGAGGAAAAGATAGCCAACTCAGTTAAGAAGGGGATAAAACCTTTATAGGTACATCAGGGAGTGAAAGAAGACCAAGGAGGGATAGTGAGGCTTAATAAAAGGGAGGGAGGGTGGGCAGAGGGGACTGTGAAAAGGCAGAGATACTAAACAAATATTTTTGCTCAGTATTTACAAATGAAGAGGAGGTACCTAAAACAAACAGTAGAAACACTCTGGATACAGAAGTTGATACCAGCCCATTTACAGAAGAAAGGGTTCTGAAAGAACTCTTAAAACTGAAGATGGACAAAGCAATGGGACCCGATGGGATTCATCCCAGAATTCTAAAAGAACTAAGGGTAGAACTAGTGACACCACTGACTACCCTTTTAACAAATCATGGGAGGATGGGGTGGTACCCGAGGACTGGAGGAGGGCAGATGTGATTCCCCTGCACAAAAGTGGGAGCAAGGCAGAAGCAGGAAACTACAGACCTGTTAGTTTAACCTCAGTGATAGGGAAAATGATGGAATCACTTCTGAAGGAAAGAATTGTCTAGTATCTAGAGGCCAGAGGGGCACAGGACCCTAGGCAGCATGGATTCACAGCGGGAAGGTCATGCCAGACGAATCTGATAGATTTCTTTGACTGGGTGACCAAAGTAGTAGATCAGGGAGGGGCTGTGGACATGGCCTACCTAGACTTTAGGAAGGCATTTGACACAGTCCCACACAAAAGATTAATATGCCAGTTAGCCAGCCTGGGAGTGGATCCCAAGATGACAGCCTGGGTAAAGAATTGGCTGGAGAATAGGACACAGAGAGTAATAGTAAATGGAGTCCACTCAGAAGAAAGGGGGGTTACTAGTGGGGTACTGCAGGGTTCAGTATTAGGACCGGTCTTCTTCAATGTCTTTATAAGTGACATTGCAGAGGGACTGGAAGGAAAAGTATGTCTCTTTGCAGATGACACAAAGATCTGCAACAGACGTGATGCACAGGGTTGGGTGTAAAGGATGAGAAGGGACTTGGCAAGGTTAGAGGAATGGTCAAATGTACGGCAGCTTAGATTCAATGCTTAGAAGTGCAAGGTAATGCACCTGGGAAACAAAAACCCAGGGGAAGAGTACACAATGGGGGGTGAGATACTAACAACAAAAATGGAAAGGGACCTGGGGGTAGTCATATCAGATGATCTAAAGGTGGGCAAGCAATGTGAGAGGGCAGCAAGGAGGGCTGGGGGATACTGGGATGCATAGGAGAGGCATCACCAGTAGAAAACAGGAAGTTATTATCCTCTATACAGACAGCTGGTGAGACCCCATCTGGAGTACTCGTGCAGTTCTGGAGACCCAATCTCCATAAAGACATAGACAGGATGGAAGCTATCAGAGGAGGCAACTAAAATGGTGCAGGGTCTGCACGGAAGACATACTGAAGAGATGAAAGGAGCTTAATATGTATAGCCTTGAGGAAAGGAGGGAGAGGGGGACATGATAGAAATGTTCAAGTACCTCAAGGAATCAACAAAGTCCAAGAGAGTAGCATCTTTCAAAAAGAGGTGTGCAAGAACAAGAGGTCACAATTTGAAGATAGAGTGGGGCGGCTCAGAGGTAATTTAAGGAAGTATTTTTTCACAGAGAGGTTGTGGATGCATGAAACAGCCTTCCGGAGGAGGTTGTGGAGTCAAAAACAGTGGTGAAATTCAAGCATGCATGGGACAGTCATAAGGCCATTCTAGGGGGTGGGGATAGAAAGAAGTAGGCTGCTGGTTAACTAGGATCTGCAGCTTATCCAGTAGGTAGGGAAATGGGCAGACTGGGTGGGCCAAGCTGTCCTTATCTGCCGTCAAATTCTATGTTTCTATGTTTCTATGTTTCTCTCACCCCATTCTCCTACACCTCTGCTTCTTTACACATGTGACGAGGTGAGAGTTATGGCTGACAACCGTAATGTGCACCCCGATGCTGGTTGAGGGTGTGGGCATGGGGGGCCAAGGGGGGCTTTCAACCCTAACACCGAATTTCCTCGCTTTTGTCAGCGTGGAACAACCCTAACTAATGCATTAAATGGAGTTTTTTGCCTCTAATATATATATTTTTTTTTTTTTGGGGGGGTGGATGTTCAGAGGTACCACTGGACTACTATGGAGGAACTGTTTCCTTTCATTCAGTATGGTGATCAGTGACAGGGGAGGGACCATTGGACTACCAGGGAATAATGTTTTTTTTACTACAAGGATGGCGATCGGAGAACAGGGAAGGGAAGGGACCATTGAACTACCAGGGAATAATGTTTTTTTTAATATCAGGATGGTGATCAGAGAATGAGGAGGGGGGAAGGACCACTAGACTACCATGGATATATGTGTCAACCGCATTGGGCTGGTGATTGGCAAAGGGGGGGCTTGCTGCACTCACTGCAGGCCATGCAAAGTGGCCCATATTGGGCATGCAAATGGCCACCTAGCACCTTGCATGCAGAATGGGCTCATTTGCATGCCTTCTTCTGTGAATGGCAAACAGTGCACTTGCGCTACTCATTGTGGGACTGTTTTCCTGACAGGCTGTGTAGCAGTGCTACTGGGCTTAGCAGTGGTTTCCCAGGGTTAGTGCTGCCCCCTCCAGCCCCATTTCACAGTTGGACAGCGCACTATGCTATCTGACTGAATAGCAACATTTTGAACCTGCACAACCGCAAGGCATAGCACAAATGTTTGCGCTGCATTTTGTGGTTATTTGTGAATCTAGCCCCAGATTATTCAATGACATAAAACTAGTACCGTGGTGCTGCCTGTTCAGTATTGTAAGTGTGTTACTCTGTAGATAATTATGTTCTAGCAACAGTAAAATAAATAAATAAATAATATGGTTTTATCAACTCACTAGTTATCCAAATCATTTTTCTTATAAATCTACTTGATGACCTGTTTCAGATTACTTTGTTCACTCTTGTGTGGAAATTAGCAGGTCCTGTTACAGAAAATGAATTGAGTGCATTGATGTATTTCTAAAATTATTACATTTACTTATTTTTCCCCAAATGTGAAACATAATTTGTGGGTAGTAGTGTTTATCAGACCATAATCTGTAAAATAACTCATCTTGCATTTTGATATGTAAATGTTGTGTCTCCATATTTCAAGGAGAACAGTGATCAGACATTCATATATTTTTCATGCCGTTTCTCTCTAATTACCCAGAAGTATGAACATTTAAATACCTATTTATCTTATTATAATACAGGTATATGGCTATGGCCAAATAATACCATCCTGTCCCATAAAAAAAATCCCTGTAATACAACACTATCCAAAGTGATAACACCATTGTTGCTCCCTAATAATACTGTCGTCCCGAGGTGATAATACTATTGTTTCACCTCTGAACGATAGTATAAGCACAGAAGTGATACAGCACATGTGCAACTCTGTCTGCTACACATACCCAGTAGCCAAGGTGCCACATTTGTTCCTGTACCATCAAAGTGATTGTGTGCATTCTAATTGGCAGCTTTCCTCTGTGGGGCGGGCAGAACAACTTTAAAAAAATGGCTGCCGTTTATCCTCGCTTAGCGGACGTTCACATTATTTCTTCGCTTTTCTGTTGTTTTTTTTTTTTATCACCGTATTATCTGCTTCTTCCTCCATTCACTGAAGGACAACAAAAGCCAAAAATAGGAGTTATTGCCACAGAACATGCCAAATTTAAATGTGTCAGATGCAAGAGGGGGGCCGGGGAGTGAGTGAGCAAGTGAGCGAGCTTTCAGCCTGTCAGCACAGCGCACAGTCAGAAGCCCCACAGAAAAACACATAATTTTTAAAATGGATCCATATATTATAAAAAATAACAAATAGATGAGGGTGTATTTCTCGGCAGTAAGACCATCTTGAGGTTTTGGGGACTTTGGGAACCTCTCGAACTTCACTCTCAGGTTCCAAGTCCCCAAAACCTCTCGATGGTCTTATTGCCTTGTAATACACCCTCATCTATCTATTATTCTATTTGTAATCAGACAGTGGTGCAGTTTATGTTTATATGACAAGTGATGAACCTTATTAATAACTATTTGGATGGAGTGTTTTTCATGCTGCCCCCCCACCTCAATCAATATTACACCCAATGAACACACATATCAGATGCTGATAAATTATGATGTGTTCAAATTTGTCTTTCATTTTGTAATTTGTAAAAAGTAACCTACATCAGTCATGACTCAGAAGAGTATTCTCTTGAAACTATCATTTCAATAGGCTGATGCCTCAGAAATGTACAATTCATAAATCTGTAACTTTGCCACACTGAGGACTTCTGGTGACACCACCTAGTGGAACTGTGGCTTTTTTCTTTCATTTAATATACTTTATTATATCAACAAGTACACATAGGAAAAGCCAAAAAACTACAAAAACTTAGTACAATACACAACTAATCAAAACATATACAACAAAATTTCTCTCCAGAAAAACAACAAACAACCATCCCACAACCCCCCACACCCCACATCCACAGTGCTGCACATCCCACTAGATACTTAAGTCTAGGAGCAATAAAACTCTTATATTCATAAAAAATCTTTCTAATCTTCTCAGGGAATTACACATGAGAAAGCAGGAGTCAACCAACCAATGAATTAGCTAATGTAGTAGTTAATCACACTAACGGTGACCCACCACCATTCATAAAAAACCTTATACCTACAGTATGTTGCATATTTGCAATGTGCTATTCTATATTTAAGGAGCTCAGGAGTTTATTATGCCATTTCATCAATGACCGCACCTTGTCATCCAACCAACATCACAACATAACTAGTCTGGCAACTGCCAAGATTATGGTGATATGCCCTTTATGGTAGCCAAGACCCTTGCCCCGATAATTACCAATAATAAATACATCTGGGGTGAAGGCATCTGCCAATTCAAATGCAAAACCTAAATGACCTTTGATTTCATCCCAGAAGGGAGTGACTTTTTCACAAAACCATAACATACGACAAAGGGTACCCTCCCATTTATCACACCTTGAACAGGTTGAGTGAACCAGCTGGCCCACCCTAGTAAGTTTCTGAGGAGTGAAATACAAATTATGTGAAGTTTAAACTACAAAAAACAAAACTTGCCTTGTTTTATGTATTTGTTAAGCTTCCTCCAAACTTTTTGCCAATTTGTCAGTGTCCGATCTAAATGTAGCACCTCCTGCCAGTAAAAAAATATGCCTGATAGTTTACCTGGGTTTGAGGATTGGGGAGTACGGTAGAGTGAGGAAACTGCTCCAGGAATTCCTTTGCCCATAATAGCTGCTCAAGAAAATCATCACCAGGCTCATTCCACAGAGTGGGACCCATAAAGGCCAAAATAGCATGAGGAAGTTGCATATACATAAAAACAACACATGGGAATAGATGAAATTAGAGTTGGAAAGTAAGGAAATCAAGAATCGACGTTACTGAGGAAATCTGAGCTGAGTTGAAGTGCCCAATGGTAGGAAGCCCTCAGGAATCAGTTGGTGGGCGACTTGAAAATGTGGGTTATAAAAGAGTGGTTGAGAGAGGTGTTTGACCAGTAATATATGTAAAAACCCACATAGTTGATCATGGGTAGGAAGAGACCAATAAATATGAGTCAACTGAAGGCATTGGGGAAGGTTAATTAACGAAATAGAAAGGAGACAATTTAAACTTATGCCCTCCCTCCTAAATAAATGCCCCTCAAGCTCCAGCCATTGTGGAATCTATGACTCTGTTTCAGTCCCCAAAACTCCTTTACCCCAGCTAAAGTATTTATTGCCATGAAGAGCGAAACAAAACAGAAGAACTTTAGGAAGACGAATCCCTCCTTGCTGCTTTGGGTAACTTAGTTTGATAGGATTTCTGAATTGCTTTGCATTGCCATAAAAAAGTGGCAATAGTTCTTTGGAGAAGGGTATACCACAATCTAGGTAAAGTTACTGTATATTTAGCAACCCTAATGGGTATAAACATCGAGGCAGTATGTTCATTTTCACAACCTTGACCGTACTCCAAAGGTAAGAGGTAAGGCAGCCCATCACTGTAAATCCAGTTGGGTGGTATGAAGTAAAGTATCAAAATTATTTTTCTTGAGATTCAACAAATGACGGGAGATCACAATACCTAAATAGCATAATGAGCATGGTTCCCAATGCAGTCCCAAGTCAACCATCTTTTGCTTACTCATAAGGAAATTTAAGGGCATCACACTAACTTTCCCAAAATGTGGTTTGTAGGTAGCAACATCACTGAAACTGGCAAACACAAACAGGGCAATGGGAATAGAAGTGGTCAGGTGTACTACATGAAGAAGAATATTGTCGGCATATTCCAAACATTGATATTCCACCGAGCCAATTCGGATTCCCTGAACCTGTGCATTATCTTTCAATCTGAGCACAAGTGGCTTCAAATACAAATTAAACAATAGGGGTGATAAGGGACAACCTTGTCTCATGCTATAGTAAGTCTAATGACCCAGAGAGCAGGCCATTACAAAGAACTCTAATGGAAGGGCTACAGTACAAAGGTTTAACCCCTGAAACAAAGCTCTTCCAGATTGTTGTATTCTAGAAATGCCTCAAATAAAAATTGCCATGAAACCCACTCAAAGACTTTCTCAGAGTCCGGAGAAACCAGAGCTGCTGGGATGCCACTCTCTTCAGAGGCTGAGATATTATGACATAGTTTATATCAATGGGCACTTGAGATTCGACCCTTCATAAACGTAACCTACTCTACCTCTACCATGGAGTGAACCTCAGACCGTGTTCTTCCCCAGCAACTCCTCACATACAGAGGCACTCATTCATCCATTGGAAGGGTCATGAGGGCAACTACTGCTCAGAGCCCTCCCTGCTCAGCCCATGGAAGGAACCTCAGACTATGTTCTTCTCCCAGCTACTTCTCACATACAGAGGTGCTCATTCAGCCATCAGGAGGATCACAAGGACAACTGCTGCTTAGAGCCCTCCACACACAGCCCATGGAAGGAACAGAGAACAGTGTTCTTAACTCAGTTACTCCTCACATAGGAAGGCACTCATTCAGTCATCAGAAGGGTTGTAAGAGCAACTGCAGCTTGGAACCTGTCCTCCTCAGTCTACAGAAGGAACCTCAGACCATGTTTTTCCCCTAGGTATGCAGTAGGCAACCTGCTGCCTACACCACTACACTTGGTGTGTGGCACCATTTGGACTTGTGCCTCCTGGCTAGAATTACCTCATGATCCCCTCTAGCATCGGCAAAATTAATTTATTTTTTTGCAACATGTAACTTGCACTTGAAGTTGCACAGCCTCTCAAGTTAATGTAAGACCTCTGCTGTTTATTGTTGGTTACTGTTTACCAGTAATTTCACTTGATTTAATACATGTTGCCTGACTAGTAAATGAAAATGGTCCTTTGTTAGCACCCTAGTTTAGCTTGGCTTTCTTACCATCATTTCACTACTGAGCCTGGATGTCTGCTGATTTCATTTAGAAGTTGAAGTTTATTGCTTATTGTTGTGTGCTTCTCCAGACCTGCATCCCCAGCCTGTTTCTCCCTCCCTCCATTAGCTAGCATCCCCCTCCACATCAGAGTACACCATACCCCTTCTGCTCAGCCAGCCCACTCACCTTGTATTTTTATTTTCCTCACATACGGAGGCAGTCATTCACCCATCAGAAGGATTTGAGGGTAACTGCTTCTTGGATCCCTCACCACTCATCCCATGGAAGAAACCTTGAACCGTGTTCTTCCCCCAGGTATGCAGTAGATGCCCTGCTGCCTACACTACTACAATTGGCATGCGGTGCCTTCTTGGATTTCCTCCTTCTGGCTTGACTAACCTCATGGTCCTCTTTAGCATCAGCAGACTGAATTGATTTTTTTTTTGCAACATGCAACCTGCACCTGAAGTACTAGAAGTTGCTCTGCCTCTCGAGTTGCTTTAAGAGTGCCACTGTTTATTGTTAGTTACTGTTTACTAGTGATTTCACTTGATTTATTACATGTTGCCTGACAAGTTGCTGAAAATCCTCCTTTGCTAGCACCCTAGTTTTGCTTGGCTTTGTTACCATAATTTTGTTACTGAGTCTGGATGTCTGCTGATTTTATTTAGAAGTTTAAATCATAGCAGTGGTGGATGGAGAGGAGGGATGGAAGCAGCTGCAGGGGGACCTATACAAGCTAGAGGAGTGGTCAGAAAGGTGGCAGCTGGGGTTCAATGCAAAGAAGTGTAAGGTTATGCACTTTGGGGTGAAGAACCCAAGGAGACAATATTGGCTGGGGGGGTTAAGCTGGGGATCACTGAGGAGGAGGAGAAGGAGAATAACCTAGGGGTAATGATAACAGGGACCATGAACAACACTGCCCAGTGCAGGAGAGTGGCTGCAAAAGTGAACAAAATGCTGGGGTGCATAGCGAGGGGGCTTTTGTCCAGTTGAAGAGAGGTGATCTTGCCCCTCTACAGGTCACTGGTAAGGCTGCACTTAGAGTATTGTGTGCAGTTTTGGATGCCATACCTAAAGCCTGATATCAGGCTACTTCAGGGGGTGCAGAGGAGGGCAACAAAGATGATATGTGGAATGGAGGGGAGAGATTATGACAGCAGGCTGGGAGACCTGAATACAGTATGTACACCCTGGAGGATAGAAGGGACAGGTGAGACATAGAAACATAGATGTTGACAGCAGATAAGGACTGCAAGGCCCATCCAGTCTGCCCATTTATTTTTCTACCTTATAAATGTGCCATCAGCCTTTGCTCTGTCAATGGCCTTTCTATTCATACTTGTCTGTATTGCTCCCTTCTGCCTATCCCATGCCTGTTTGAAGCCCTGCACTGTATTCATATCCACCACTTCCTGAGGTAGACCATTCCATGCATCCACCACCCTTTCTGTGAAAAAGAACTTCCTCACATTACCCCTTAATTGGTCTCCCTCTAATCTCAGATGATAGAGACATTCAGGCATCTGAGGGGAATCAATAAGTATGGGGAAGATGGGGTCTTTAAGTTAAGGAGAAGGAGGGTCACCAGGGGGCACAGGCTAAGAATAGAGGGATGAAGATATAGGAAGGAAATGAGCAGATACTATTTCACAGAGAGGGTGGTAGCAAAATAGAATGCCCTACCAGAATAGGTGGTATCATGTAAATATGTGAACAGCTTCAAAATGGCATAGGACAGTGAACAGGGGAGAGTGAGGGTGGGGGAGGTGGGGGTGGCAGTGGGATGACAAAGGGGAGGGGTGGGGCAACTGCAAACTAGGGGTGTTGGCTGCACACTCAAGCAGACTTAGATAGACCGGGTGGTCTGTTTCAGCTGGCATATTCGTATGTTCATATGTTCATATTGCTTATTGTTGTGTACCACTCCAGATCTACATCTTCACCCTGTTTCTCGCTCCTGCAATTAGCTAGCTGCCCCTTCCAGATCAGATTGCACTTCTACCCCTTCTGCTCAGCCAGTCCACACACTTTGCATTGTGATTTTTCCTCCCCAGATACTCCTTGCATACAGAGGCACTCATTCAGCCAACAGAAGGGTCATGAGGGTAACTGCTGCTCAAAGTCCTTCCCTATCAGCCCACGGAGAGAACCTCAGACTGTGTTCTTCCCCCAGGTAAGCAGTAGGTGTCCCACTGCCTACACCACTACACTTGGTGTGGCACAATCTTGGACCTGCTGCTTTTGGGATGTGGCTCAGCACAGCAGCGCTCTGAAGGAACAGCCCACCCTCCCACCCAGGGTCTATATAATCATTTTAAAATTTATACTCTACTGTTATCTCATTCCCATCTACTGCAGAGACTAACACATGTCAAAATTAACTAGACCATCAATTAACTACATACCAAGCCCTACCTTCACTATTATCATTCAGTCTCTCTTGTTTCTGTAGTCTGCAATGACTAACACCTGTTCAAAAGAATTAGGGTCCCAGTTTTACATCCGCTGTTACTCAATTCCCCTTGTCCCCATCTACTGCATTAATTAACACCTGTCCAAATTAATTAGACTACATGCCTTACATTCCCTGTTACCACTCAATTTACTTCTGATCCAAAAAACTCAAATCCAAAAAACGTTAAAACTGGTTATCCAAATTAATCTTGTGGAGTTCAAATCACTTTACTTGATATCTTTCTCTGAGCACTGTAAATGTTTTCCCTGTCGCTAATTGCACTGCTGCCATTACTGTGATATTTATAGTCCTCATCCTTCCTCCTACCTTCATCCCCCCTTCCCCTTATTTTTTGTGCCCCCTTACACTTCTATCATTCTTCCTAGCAGGCTGACTCCTATATTGCCACATTGCATATATTAAGAACTGTCATTTTACATGCATAATTCTTTATTTTGTTGCACTCAGAGTTGTTGTATTACCCTTTGCCTTAATATGTTTCAGGTTGCCTGTGTTATCCTGTTGTGCTGACTTGTGTTATTGTTGTTCTATTGAATCGTTTATGTGTAGTATGCAGGCCCACCTTGCAAATCAGCTTGCTCAATGGTGTTCCACTTGGTTAAATAAAAATTGATTGATTGATTGATTCAGTCCTGTTCTCCGCTTTTATTATCTGAGTTCCTACATCCATTGTGCAACACATTGCCCCTCCTGTTTCTACTTATCTTCCCTGTCAAGCCACTAATTTTAAACACAATGGAAAGAATATGAACTTTTAGCACTGACATTTCCCCTGGCACTAGTCACTTCAAGCCTACGCATTTCCTGTGGACATCAGATGACATTAAACAGGCCTATTATTTGATTAGCCACAGACCCATGGGTTTCAGTCCCCTTACATTAGTTGCTGACCAATCCCTTATATGTTGTAGCATTACCATAGCATATATAACAACTCAGTACCATACCACCTCTAGATATAATAAGCAGAAGTTCCAAAATGTTACTGTCTTAAATAATTATTTGATAATGCTGCAGTTGTTTTGCTCGGGTAATGTAGAACTAAACCCTGGACCATTTCTCACAGTAGTAATAGCTACTAATTTTGCTAGTTGAGAGAGCTTGAAATTCATGTCTGTAAATATACGTAGCATGATCAACAAAATGAACTTACTCATCTTGTGGGTAGAGATGCACCGAATTTAAATTCCACCAGCAAAGTGCCGGCGAAGTGGCCAAATTCGCCTGGTGGAGCAATTCACAAAATGTTTCCGCCTAAGGTGGAGTTTCACCTAAAGAGAAATTTCACCTTCCGTGGTGAAATTTCATCTTCTGTGGTGAAATTTCTGCCTTCTGCGGGTGAAATTTCACCTTCCACAGGCAAGATTTTTGCCTGTGGAAGGTGGAATTTCGCTGTTCCACTGGGCAAAATTTTGCCACTCTGCCAGGGGAAATTTCGTAATTTGCTCCACTAAATGGGTGGAATTTTGTGGATTACTTCATGAAGCAAATTTTGCTCACTTCGCCCATCACTGCTTGTGGGTTGCCCATTTAAACCCAGATGTGCTGCTGCTAGCTGAAACATGGCTTAGTCCTTCTACCCCTACCAGTACAATATCCTTACATAGCTATTATGTAATACAGATTGGATCAGCAAACATGGGATGGAGTATAGTCCTTTATGTTAAAAACAAATTCACATCTACCCTAGTTACCTCCCAGTTCATGCAGTCAGATTCTGAATGCATTACAATATCATTAACCCTTTCAAAAGCAGAGTTGGTCAACATTATTGGTTGCTACAGGCCCCCTACCGGTGGCTTGGATTTATTACTATTTTTGCACAAATTTACTTCAAAACATAATTGTCAAACAATCATTTTGGGTGACTTAACTATGATTGGCTGTCATCAAAATCATTTGATCTGGAACAGTTCTGCAATAATTTTGGATTTCATTAACACAGTAGAAGCTACACAATCCACCAGGCGTAATCTCCAAAATTCCTTTATCCTGGATCTCATTCTTACCAATAGACCACAGAAAATTACCTCTTCAGCTGTCCTTGACAATGTCCTCAGTGATCATAATGTTGTTGCCTGCTCTAGGGGAGTACCAAAGATCAGAGGTAAACAATCCATTATTTGAAAATGCTCATTCTCCCATTTTACTGTCCATGAATACCTTCATCAACTAGTTATTATCAAATGACAGGTTTCTATTTATCCCCTTCAGTCTAAGCAGCCTATGAATATTTCACACAGCAAATTACTGGAGTTATTAATCAGCTAGCTCTTTATGTAAATTGTAGAGCCAAGAAAAAAAACTCCCCATGGTTCACCAAGGAAGTAAAAGCCCTTAAAGAGCCACCGATGCCTCAAGAAGAACTTTGAAAAACATAATATTTGGACAAAAAGCTGCTTATTTTTCTTATTAACTCTGTGTTTCTTATCCCCATAATTTATTACTGGGCTCATATACTTGAAAACAGGATAGCTGTTCCTTGTGGGTTCATCAGCTCCCATTTCTTCTTCCCAACCTGATACAATAATACTCTGTTTGTGACATCACAGTTATTCCAATGGCATCTGACTGTGATTTCACAACAAAACATTATTATTTCAAGCAGGGAATAAACTGTAGAGGCCGACTGGACAAATTTAAAGCAAAAAAGGAAGTGGTGTACAAAGCTAATCCCTACGACCAAATCAGCATGCTACAAGACTGTCTTGAACAACAACAAACATAATCCCTGTAGTTTCTGGCAAACCATTAAGAATTGTGAAGGGGGAAGATCCTCCATTCCTGCCAAAATGACTCCAAATACTGTAGGCAACCATTTTTTTCACAGATAATCAGCTGATTTTACAAGAAATAAACTTCCATTTTTCCTCAGCAGGTAATGCCTTTGACAACTCTGCCACTGCCAATATTCCTTTGCTGTTTCAAAACCCATAGAGTATATTACTAAATAAAGTACCTCAAATCTCTTCAATTTATATCAGGTTACTTATAAGGAGATGGAGCACCTACTCCAAACCCTTAACCCTAAAAATAGTGCAGGGTCGGACAATATCGAACTGGTCTTCCCAAAAATAGGATACCCAATCCTTACTGCACCTAGCACACATCTTTTTTAACTTTCAATTTCAACCTGCAAGATCCCCTCATCATGGAGAATTGTACATATTTATTTAATTTTATTTTTATTTAAACATTTGTTGACCATGATAGACACACTGATCCTGTGCTCATTTCCAGGTGTGACCCAGGGAAGAGGGGGAGCAGGAGTACAAACAGAATAATACAAAAACTGTGGTTGCATACAAGGTAATAAAAAACTGTAGTTACAGGCAGTAGTGCAAGCAACATTCAGCGGGAGTACAACAATATTATGGGTCAACAGAGAACTAAAAACCTTGGATAGATACGATAGCTAGATCGGAATTAAATAGAGAAGAAAAGCAATCTTGATGCCATTTCCAGGACAGGAGGCATGAGACTGGAGTCGCAGCTTTGAAGCATCGGCATTGGCTGTGATTTGTAGGTGTTGTGGATTAGTTTTAGATCACCTGGGACAGTGGCTTAGGAGGGCTGGTAGGAGATGAAGTTGAGTCTGGCAAGTGAGGTAAGAGGATGTGCCTCTTACAGAGGTGATAAGTTTGTTCCATAAGCAGGGGAGTCAATAGGAGAAAGCAGCTTTGCCAGATGATGAGGATGGGTGAGGTATAAGAAAAGAGCTATCATTTCTGTGTATCAATACATAGGGGGTGACTGGGGCCAAGGAGAGACTGTTTGCCAAATAGGAGGGTAGCACATTGAACCAGAATTTTGCTATGAGGTTGAGAGAGCGGATGTAGTGCCAGTGGGACAATGGGTTAATGTCTAGGAGGGAGTATAAATTGCAGTGGTGAGTTCTAAAGGGTGGGTTGGTGGTGAAATGGCAAAAAGAGTTTAGGAGTGTGTCTATCTTGGTTAGGGTGGTATCTGGGGCTGTGCTGTAGACCACATCAGCATAATAGAAGATGGGGAGGATCACCTTTGTTAGGATTTAAAGTCTGGCAGGAAGAGGGAGGGAGGGAGTCTTTGTGATGGTAGAGCATGCCCAGTTTGGGGCACAGTTTAGAGATGATAGCAACTATGTGAGGTGAGAAAGATAAGTGGGGGGTTGAGCCAGACACCTAGGTACTTGTATTTACTGACCTGGTCAAGTGAGGTACCATCTAGGGAAACGAAGGGGGGGGGGGGTCGTCTACTGATTTTCTGGGCTGTGCCAAATAGCATGGATACAGTTTTGGATGTGTTTAATTTTAGTTGGTTTTGGTTAAACCAGTGTTGAATATTGTTGAAGTCATTTTGGAGGGTAGTTTGGACTTTGTTTGTAGAAGAGCCTCAGGGAAAGAGGATAGTGTCATCTGCATACATGTGTATTCTGGATTTAGAGCTGGTGGAGGGGAGGTCATTTATCAAGAGGGAAAAGGGGATGGGACCAAGGACAGAACCTTGTGGAATGCCCGCAAGGATAGGAAGGGGTGGGGATGAGAGGTCCATGATTCTGACAGACTGTGACCTGTTTGAGAGGTAGGAATTAAACCACTGTATGGTGATAAGGGCAAGTTCTGCAGCTTTGAGTTTTGCCAAGAGGAAGGGGTGGGATACAGAATCAAAGGTCTTGGCCAAGTTGACAAAGACTGCTGCAATAAGGAGGCCTTGATCAGAGGCATTGTGGATATGGTTGGCGATGTGCAGGAGGAAGTCTATAGTGGAATGCTGTTTCCTGAAGCCTGACTGGTGTGGAGATAAGAGGTTGTTTGTGTTGAGATAATCCACCAATCTGGAGTGAGCCAGGGATTCCTGTAGCTTAGCGAGAGCTGGGAGCAGTGAGATCGGCCTTACATTAGGCGAGAATGGGAGTAGAGATCCATTTGTGGCAATGCTTTTTACCCTGAGCTTTTTCAGGGAGGCATGGGAGTTCCATATACTTGTGAATGTGTGCAGGAAGGTGGAGAGGGCAACATCGATGTTTGGGGCGAAGTACACCTGATTCCAGTCAGCTTGACTAAGGTTGGGTAGAAGGGCTTCAGTGTCCAAGGTGTTTAGGGAGCAAGTGTTTATGTACTTTGGAGAGGACTTAGGTAGGCAAGATTTTCTGATGCAGTAAGTAATGCAGTGATCACTTAGTGCATTTGCAAGAATGCCAGATGAAGCTACCCTGTGGGGATGGGTCGTAAGGATCCAACTGAGTACAGAATGGTTTCGTGAGTGGGGGTTATAGTGAGTGGGTTCATGGAGCAGTCACATAAGATTAAGGGATTCGATTTTGGAAGTGTGTGTCATTGAGGATGGTGTGAGCCAGTCCAGACTGAAATCGCCGAGCAGAATCAGTTCCCCATTTGCTGTCAGGTCAGGGAGGGTGCTTAGGGTGGAGACTAGGGTTTCACATGCTAGATGGGGGGGAGGAATAAGCACCCCAATGTATAAAGGGGTGGAGGCAGTTAGGGTAAGTGGTGAGAGCAACTTCATCCCACTCTTCAAGTCCAGTAATGAAACCTCGGTGGTCAATTATTGACCTATCTCCATTCTGTCTGTGCTAGCTAAACTGTTCGAGAAACTGATCCATGGACAGGTAAACGGTCACTTTGAGATGCATACTCTCATCAACCAACTCAGTTTTGTTTTCGAGATAAACATAGCACAACCTCTGCCTTCATAAAAGCTACAAATGATTGATTTACAGCCCTCGATCGCAAGCATTCTACCGCAGCACTCTTCTTAGGTCAGAGCAAGGCTTTCGACGCCACCATAGATCACAACATCTGTTTGCCTAAACTTTCAAGTGTCAGGCTAAGTCCAAACATAGTAAATTGGTTCTGATGCTGTCTTACTGGTAGACAACAGCAACTGAAGGTTAAAGGCCTAACCTCAACCTGTGTGCTTATCAGTAAAGGTGAACCACAAGTTTCCATATTGGGCATGTTGTTGTTTACAATTTACATCAACAATGACCTGGGCCAGAACATCACTAATGCCAACCTTCATTGTTATGCAGATAACATTGTACTTTATACTGTAACCCAGACCCAGATTTAGCACTGCAGTCCTTAAAAGATGCATTCTATCTATTATAAATTAATCTCAATGTGTCTAAGCTTCTCCTAAATGCAGACAAAACCAAATACATGGTCTTTGTGCACAAATCTAACTTCACTACCCCCACTTCATCAGGCATTACTATCTTTTCTAACAAAACACCTAAACTGGTAGGCTCTTTCAAATACCTAGGCATGTGGATGGATTACAAGCTGACATTCAATGTACACATAGAAACTCTCTGTAAGAAGCTACAACAAAGGCTGGAGTTTTATTTCCATAATAAATCTTGCCTTAACCTTGAAGCTAAGAAAGCACTGGTTCAGGTTATGTTCCTCCCCTGCTAGATTATGGTGACATTATTGATAGAAGCACCACAGTTTCAAATCTGTCTGGATTAGTTTTTGCTGTATCACAGAGCACTTCACTTTATCTGTGAGCTCCCTGCAATTATACACCATTTATTTATTTATTTAAAATTGATTACTGGGAAAGGCACACTGAGCCGAGGCTCATTTCCAGGTGCGACCCGGGTACAGAGTGCACAGTGAAGAGAAAAGAATAACAAATGGTGTAGAATATAATCAACATGTACAGACATTTTTACAAAGAGTGCAATACATTTTCAATAATATACAATTAATTAACATGCAGTGTAAATGAACGGGATGAGGCAAGATTATTGTTGGGGTTTAGGGTAGGTAAGAAGAGACTGTGAGGGGTTTCTGCTGCATGTGGGAACCATCTGAGTATTTAGGGCAGTGTGGAGTAGGTAGGAGCCTGAGGAGTTGTGTAAAGGCAGACTGAGAAGGGGCAAGGCGAAGGTTGGAGGGAAGGTTGTTACAGAGAAGGGGGAGATGGTATGAAAAGGCAAGTTGATCGGTGAGAGTATTACAGCGGGGCAGGTGGAAAATGTGTGGGTCCCTTTGGCAAACAGGATAGTTTAGGGAGGCAGCTAAGGTAAGGTGGGAAGTGAGGTGGGTGGAAGGGAACCAAGCCAATATTTTGCTATGAAGGAGGTGCTGCAGATGGTTCTCCTGTCTGAGAGTGGAGCAAGGGAGAGAGTAGCATAAAGTAGGCAGCGGTGAGTGAGTGAGTTGGGGGGAGGCAGCGGTGAAGTGGCAGAAAGAGTTGAGAAGGCTGTCTAGTCTGGAGAGGAGGAGGTTAGGGCCATTCCGTAGATTGTCAGCATAGTCTATGATGGGCAAGATTGTTTTACATATGAACTTGCAATGGGTGGGAATAGGTAGACTGGCTTTGTGGCGATAGAGGATGGTGAGTTTGGGCCAGAGTTTAGAGAAGATTGCCTCGACATGAGTGGAGAAGTTGAGGTGGCTGTCTAGTTATACTCCCAGGTACTTGAAAGCAGGGACTAGCTCCAGAGGTGAGCCATCCAGGGTGGTGATCACACGGGGGGCTGAGAGGGTAGCAAGTTTCTGCCTGGAACCAAAGACCATGGTGACAGTTTTTTTAGCATTGAGTGTAAGCAGATTCTCAAGGAACCAAGACTGGACTCTGTTGAAGTCATTTTGGAGAGTGGGGAGGACACTGTCATAGGAGGGGCCTGAGGCAAAGATTATAGTGTCATCTGTATATAGATGCATATTGGGGGAGAGGCAGGTGGAGGGAAGGTCATTTATGAAGAGAAAGAAGAGGATGGGACCAAGTATAGACCCTTGGGGGACACCTGATAAGATAGGGAGAGGAGTGGTGAGAGTGTTGCCTACTTGAACAGAGTGTTGTCTATTATGGAGGTACGAGTGAAACCAGGCAATGGCAGTTTGGGCGATACCAAAAGAACTAAGTTTGTGGAGTAGCAGTGGGTGGGAGACAAAGTCAAAGGCTTTAGTCAGGTCTATGATAATGGCAGCTGTGGTTTGGCTGTTGTACATGGCAGAAAGGATGGAGTCAGTTACGCATAGAAAAGTGGTGATGGTGAAGTGGTGTTTCCTGAAACCTGACTGTACGGGTGAGAGGGAGCTTTTGGAAGAGAGAAAGTCTGACAATTTGGACAGTGTGAGGGATTCCTGGACTTTGGCAATGGAGGGGAGGAACGAAATAGGCCTGTAATTTCCTGGTAGGAAGGGATCACCGCCTTTGTGCTCAGGAGTGGCGGAGGGATGATTTTGACCATTTCTCAGGCTTTGGGGTTAGTGCCTGTGGATAGAGAGAGGTTTAGTATGTGAGTCAAGGGGGCCACAATAGCGGAGGCAGAGATATGGAGCAATTTGGGGTGAAAAGTGTCGGGGCTGGATTTGGACAAGTTAAGGGAGGAGAGTGCATTATATACTTCCAGTGGTGTGAGGTGTGGAAAGAGGAAGCTGAAGGATGGGGAGGGTGGTTCAGCCGAGTTGGGGGAGGGGGGAGTTGGGTAGGGCACAGAAGATGAAGAACTTATTGAAGAGCTCAGCCACAGAGGCAGGATCCAAGATGGTACTGCCATCTATGTTAAGGGCTAGGCATGCCTGTTTAGTAGGGGGGTCAAGAAGGGAGCTGATCATCTTCCAGAAGGATGCAGTGGGGGTTTTGGTTCTGCATGACTTGCACTTTAAAGTAAGAAGATTTAGATTGTCGAATGGCCTTAGTGCATTTATTTCTAAGATGTTTGTAAGATTGTAGATCCCATGAGGCATGGGAGACTTTGTACAGCCTCCATGCCTTGTCCCTGGAATGACACAGAGTGATATGGTTGGGTGAGATCCATGGGTGATGGAAGCATTTTACCCTGACTTTCCTGAAGGGAGCATGTAGGTCCCAGATACACCAGAAGATACCGCAGAACTGGGACAGGGCGATGTCTACATCAGACTTGGAAAAGTCTGGTGGCCAGGTCTTGTTACAGGTCATATTCATTTAGGAGGTGTAGAGGGTGAGACCAGATGAATCTGGGATGGGAGAGCGGGGAGTGGATTTTGTGGATGCAATAAGTAACACAGTGGTCACTAAGGGCATTGGAGAAAATGCCAGAGGCAGAGATGCGATAGGGATGGGTGGATAAAATCCAATCAATAAAGGTGTGGTTTTGGGACCTATGGTTTAGGCAGGTGGGATCCCAGATTAGCTGGGAGAGATTCAGGGCTTCAATCCTTAGAGTAGTGGGTATGGTGGAGGAGGAGAGCCAGTCAATTTTGAAGTCACCTAGAATCACAAGTTAGCAGTTAGATGTGCTGGAGGAGATTGAAGAGATGGCCTTGACAATGGAGTTGGGCAAGGTCTTTGGTGGGGTATATACAGCTCCAATGAAGGGGGGGTGGAGGAGGGAAAGGACTGGTGCACAACAATGGATTTGTGGGAAGAAGGGCAAGATTCATTGAAAATGCTAGAGCACTAGAAGAATTGCCTGACATATAGTGCCACGCCCCCTCTTCGCTTGCCTCAGTCCTGGCGAAATAAGTTGCCTCATCTGTAAGGAAATAGGCTGGCCATTGCTCAATACCAGAAGACTAAAACATCTAAATCTTCAGTCCTTCAAAACTCTGAGTAACTCATTACCCACATACATTTCTTCACTCCTCTGTAGGACCCAAGGTCTATACACACTTGGACTACAGAATGTCATTATGTTTGATGTTCCCTGGCATTTCTAAAAATATGAGAAGGTGCTTTTTAGTTGGGCTGCCCCTAAAGCCAGGAATGCCATCCAGAAACTACTCAAGTTATGTACATTGATCAGTACCCGGCTCTTTCAAACTGTTCTTAACCAACATTGCACTGATATATGTGCTTGCCACTGGCACTGTATTTGTATGCTGTATCATGAATAGTTCTCTCTGCTATAGCTTATCCTATACTGCTTTTTATTGCAGATTAGTTGCATGTCACTGTACTCACTCATTACATTTGTATAATGTACTTATAATCAGCCTTCTCTGCTCCCCCTTCCTATGTTTTGTCTTTTTTTTTTATTCTATTTTTGCACTGCAGCCCCAGGGCATCCTTACAGAGTACCCTCATGACACTTGCCTCTACTCCCTTGCCTGAAAACCCTGCTCCAGCCTCTGCCCAATCCCCATGGCACATACAGCCCCCTGGATCACCCCACAGTGGAGGGCCCTCCCCTCCCTTGGTGACATGTCTGAAATTAGAGGGACTGACTGTGGGGATGGGTCAGGCATGGGAGATACCAGTGCAGGCGGGTCTGACACTTGGGATGTGGGCAGGTCCCTGGGGTCTCCATCATCTTTGCTGTGGCTGCAGGGTTTTTCTGTGTTTTCCCCAAGGAGCTTGGACATGCACTGACGTCTGGGGCACACACGTCCTGACATCTACCACAGCACTGCAACTTCTCCTGTAGCGCTATGTGCACCTGGCCATCCCCTTACCACTGTCAGGGGCTGCTCGGGAGTGGCACTTCTCCTGGAACCCTCCCCAGGAAGGGAAAGCAGTCCTCTGGATACTCAATCCCTTCCCTCCCCTGCCGACCCCAGGTGGCCCAACCTCATTGCCAAACCAGGGTTGCTGGGGTGGAGTGAGGTGTGGCGTCCAGTGCATCAACCCCCAGCACCACTGGGCCAACATGTATACTTTGTCTTAAACTAGTCTGTTATTCCCAGGCCATATTTACTGTTTTGAATATCACCTTCTTAGGTAATATCAGTTGATACTGTGTCTTAAATTTGTTATCCCTTCTGTAGTATTTGTTTCTATTTTTCTTTTTTGTATATCGTCTTTATCATGTATTATGCACTACTAGCTGATAATGCACCTTGAAATTGTAATTTCTAGTTTGTATGGATGACTTTTATTTTTTCCTTTCTGTCCTACTCAGGACCTCCTTGCAAATGAGCTTTGTTCAATGGAGTTGTTCCTGGTGAAAGAAAAACAAATATTGTAAATACTAGGGATGTGCTACCCATCTGGCAGTTGGAGTGGGTAGGTCAGGTCTCAGGTTTTTTTTTTGGTTGGGTTGGGTAGTTCAGGTAATTTACTACCCTACCCAACCTAGCAGTGTACTTCGCAGTTCGGAAAATGTGGATACAGATAATTGTGTGAGTAATGGGTAATTAAAAAAACTGCATTTTTTAGACAGCCTGTGGGGTTGTGGGACTCTTCCTGATCTCTAATCAGGCATTACAGGCAGCATGTGGGGTCCTCACCACAGACAGGATCTCATGACACCAGCCTGACAATCTGATTGGTTATTGATGGTGTCTAAGCTCCCTGTCTGCTGTGTGAGTGCAGACCAGCTCTGGAGCTTGGTGGGAGAGAGATCAAGATATGGCACTTGCAGCAACTGCAGCAAAAAGCTGCAAAAACTAACAAAATTGATATCCATACAATTTAGGCTGTATACACGCTGTCTGTTGATGGGTGCCCTGAGAACTGTCTGTGACATATATTCTGTGTCTTTCTGCAGTATAGTGAAAGTCATTTAGACTGTGTACATGCCGTCTGTTGTTAGGTGTCCTGAGCCCTGTCTGTGATATAACCTAGGTGTCTCTCTGCTGTATAGTAAAGCCATTTAAGCTGTATTATACAATGACAATAAAATTTCTTGTTCCCTGATTGGTCAGTGTGTGCCTTGGACAGTGATGTTATTGAACAATAACATCACTGTATGAAGTCCAGGCACACAAGTGACTGTAGAACACTGACAGAAATCCCCCCTTCCTCCCCACGCAAGCCACCGGGAAAGTGACAGTACCTTGAAGTGTCACACCTCACTCATAATTGTGGCTGTTTTAGCGCATGTACACTACAGCCGACGCTCATTCCTTGACTGTGATGGTGCACATCTGTGTTTTACACAGCATTAGAAATTAAAAAAATTAAAAATAAAACAAATGCAAAGCTGTACCTGCAATCGGCTTTTTTCACACACAGCAGAGCCCCAAGTAGCTGCATTCCCGAATGTGCTGGAGATCCGCTGCATTCGCTGATCGGCTCGGCATCCATGCTTTCTACTCAACAAAATAAATGCCCCCACTGTAAAATGCTTCATTTCCAACAGATTTTAAAAATGTTAAAAGTGGCAAGGTGACAAGCTGGAGCCACAATTTGCCACTGTGACAACACAATGGTGTGTGTGATAACAGAAAGAAACCTGTAGACAGGCAAACTGAAGGCAGCATATGCTCACAGCACCATCTAGTGGGCAAAACAGAAACTGTGGATTTTTTTTTTAAAACATGTGCTTCCACACACGAAAAATGATCAAAAAAGCCCCAAAAATATATATTTTTCTTTTTTTTCTTCTATCATAAAAAAATGAGCCATTGTATAATAGCAATAAGGCACTCCAGGGATGTGTGTTAGTGTGTAATAACGTCACTCCTGGGGTGGTGGAAGCACTCGGCTTCGCAACGTGCTTCAACCCAACCCAGAAGTGACGTTATTACATGATAACACACACCCTTTCATGCCTTATTGCTTAATTACACACTGTCCGTTGTTGGTGCCCTGAACCCTGTTTGTGATTAGAGCTGGGAGAACTTGGTGAAGTTCTGACCCTTATTAAACAAGAATCATAACACAGTGAAGTTCTGATTTGTTCTGATTATTTCTGATTTACTGACAGATATTTAAAAAAAATGTGAAACAATGCATAAAAGTGGTCAAAGTTGGTCACATTTAACACAGAGGCCCAAAGGAAGCAATTTAATGGATTATTTTCTATAAAGATTAATGTTAAACTGATAAATAAAAAAGCAATCACTCACTACTAACCCCTTCATGGCTGGCATATAATGGTGGCATAGCCTGCTCAAGTCTGTGACATAAGTGTGCTGGGAGATACAGAAGCAGATGGAGTGAGAGAGAGAGAGAGAGAGAGAGAGAGAGAGAGAGAGAGAGAGAGAGAGAGACAGATGCAAATATCTATATGATAGCACCACCAAGCACTACCAGGCAGTTAAGATTTTTTTTAATAATGGTGCTGTGGGTATTATTTTGATAGATGTTCCAGTCAGAGCTGAACAGGCCAAAGAAATGGATATGAATTATCAAATGAGCAGCACTTTGTGGTTTGCTTTGTGTGTTCTTTTATTGTATCTCACCTGTAATGTTCTCCATTGTTGTACTTCATCACCAATTGTTGTCTACCTTCCCTGCAATGAGGTGCCTTTGTAAATCAGTCTTTGACTCAAAGGTTGTAAATCTGAATTATGAAATAAATAAATAAAACTAAGAGAGCTCACCCACCCTACCCATATGAATGGTGCAACTGCTTTGCATACTGTGTACTGTGGTATATGGTACACTACTTGGTCCAAGAGGTGGCAATTTTTTCTAGTACTATGGCTACTTCTACTGAATCTGATCAACATGCTGAATATTTATAGAAGAAAAACTAAAGACATAGTAATCACCACCACCCAGACAGGCAGCCAGTCACACGTTGTATCGATTAAGTGCAATGCAGTCATAAAAAAGTTTGCCGCTACCACCTGAAGACCTGATGACACACAACACAATTTCATCCTCCCTAGTTCCACAATTGCTGCCAACCACTGCTAAGTAATTTAGTATCAAAAATAAAATACAGTAATATCAGTTGTTTATTTTCAGTTCAAAGATTTATTTGTTGGCATTAGTCATTACAAAGCAGACAAACATACAGACACATACTTAAAAATAAAAGTATTCCATAAATATTTATAGCAGCAGTTGAAGTGGCCAGTAATAAAAATCCTCTCATCCTAAAATAGATAGTATTCCTATCCGAACACTAAGAGGTAAACAAGTACACAGATGATTAGTAGAGTGTTTAAGCAAGCATACAGGCTTAAATATAACTTAAAATATTTGAAATCTGTTACAATTAGAGCAATCTTTAGTTTACATAAACTGGAGTCCATTTACTGGAAGTCAGTGTTCAGGCTCCATTTACTCAGCGGTCCATCAGTTGACAAAGGATCTAATCATATTACTGGAGTCCAACAGCTGTAAAGTAAAACAGGCATTTGCATATTATATTATTAGAACAGGAGCCTTTCAGAAATCCAAACTATAAAATCACTATTTATCAACAATGTTCTCCCTCACACTACCTCAAGTAAACAAGCAAGCAAAAGTTTCTTAAATAAGATCCTGGAATCCATTTAATGAATATTTAAAATATTTGATAAAATCTAATTTAAAATGCATTCAAAGGAAACATTTTTATTTGAGAGGCTCATTTTACTTCTGACAGTCCAAATGGATTGCAGGCTAGAAAATTTGAATACATTGAATGTATGGCTCCTCATTTTAGGCAAAGCAAAGTGCAAGGAATTCAGTTATCCAAGCCAGTCAGTTAGCATGTGGAGCAGTTTTGTTCAGGAGTCCATATACAAAAAGCAAATAACTTTGAACTTTAAGACACTTTCTAGGCTACTTACACCAGAAAATGTGAGGTACATTTGAGGGAGAGAGGAGGAACAAAATATCTCCAACTTATTTCCACAAAATGTTTCGATATAAACCAAATGAAATCATGCCTCGGAACTATTTCCACAAAGCGTAAAACTTACAATTTACTCCTTTGCCTCAGAAAGTCCCATCAGCAGCAAGAAGGATAAAAGCAACGTTGGCTACCCAAAGTTCTGCTTTCATTCATCAATTTTATAATTCATTAAATTCCTGTTACATTAGCATCCATTTTTCACTCGGGCATATCAGGCAAATCTTTATTTGTTGCCAAAATCTGTTCCATTCTTGAAACTATAAACTTTCAACACTTTCTCAAGTATAAAATGAAAAATTGTTATCTCAAACCTGGGAAATGACTTTGCAAATAGTAGCTGAAAAAAGTGCCAGGCTTATTTCCTTTCTACAGTTTAAAAATCTGAATACTGTCTATCTGAGTTTCTGGAAAACTACATCTCATGGATGTTAATAACCCTCAGTGGATGCCAGGGACTGTTTCCATAAAATTTCCCGGTACTGGCATCCTCCTAGATCTCCATTATAAACAGGCTAGCCTGGGGGAAAAAAGAAGAAATAATGCTCCACTGAGCGCAGTAAATTTAGCACATTGAATATGCCACAATACCCCTTAGGCAACAATGCCATACCTTTTATAAATGCATGCAAGCCTTTCTGCACCTATAGTGAAACTGCTGACCTCCATCTTCATCCTTGTTGCAAGTCGTTTATTTCAAAATCAGGTCTCCAAACTCTGCCTTCAGCTGCCCTCGCAAGGCATGACTCAGGGCAAAAGCCACTCCAAAAATCAAAATCACTGAGCAATCTGTCGTATGTTTGATTTGAGGAGGTCCAACCTAGCACCAGGAAGACGTCGGGCACCATCAGCCGATTAAACTAGCACAGCAAGACAGTAATACAAAACCCTATTTTAAAGTGGCTTCCATTTTATGAAAACACAATGCTGAAGGCTAAAGACCAAAATAATTTAGGTTTCATTCATAAATTTTTTCAGAACAATTCTGTCATATATCTTTTATTCTGGTTGAAGTAATGTTCATTAACATGCCAAACCGTGTATAGGCAGAACCAATGCTCAGAGGAAAGCCACTATATGCCTTTCCTGGTTAAAAGAGGAAACCCATTTCCAAACTATAAGTTAAAATGTATAAAACTAAAATGGGTTTCTTTAAAAAAAAAATCAGAATTACTATTTACAGTTGGCGAACAGAGAGCGAAAACATCATGCAGTGTGGAGCATAGCAGCATTGCCGCCATCTTGCTACTAAGCCTCCACCTCATATAGTTATATGATAATCTCAACCCAGTTGTAACAGGCTAGTTATACCATGTACACATAAACGATAAAAAAATATATGAATTTCCAATTTATTAGCATTTTCTTCTGTGACGTAACTGCAGCCAAATATAGAGGATATGAGAAATATACAAATAGTATTTAGTTTCTGGGTTTCAGGCATATGCTAAGCCATGCGCTGTATGAAAATTAAAACAGTACAGTCAGGATCAGTTGCTGAGGGCAAATAAAAGTGACAAGTAGCAGCAGTAAGGACTGGAGTAAGGACAAAAAGTGATAAGTAGTAGTTGTGACTTGTGAGCACAAAAAGTGATAGTAGTAGTAGTAGTAGACAGCAGTACCCTACCTTTCAGATCAGATGCTGGTATCAGGTACCACCAAGTAAGTTTGTGACATGGAATGCAATTGCTTGCTCTATTTGGACTCTGAACCCACTGATGTTATTATTTTTTTTCTGTGCTGCTCATGTGATCATTCATGTAATAGTGACTTTGCCTAGTCTGTCCTGACCTGACTTGTTACAATTAATTGCTACCTCATGTAGCAGACCCTATTCATAAAAGATTTTCACCACAGTCACAAATTCTTTTATTTTATTTTACTTTATTGAAATCTAGGATTACAAATACCTTTGAGCAGGAACTGCTTATTTACAAAGGTTCCACGTTGAAGGAATGGGGGGTATATATACATACAAAGGTCAACATAATAATACATAGTTACACAATAAAAGAAGTAAGAGACTGAGGCTTAGGAAATTCCAGTAATTCAAAATGTGCCAAATGTTAGGTAGCATGACATACCAGCCGAGGGCAATCTTAGAAATAAGCGCTGCAGGTGAGAGGGAAGGGGTATGCAGGCAGGAAGGCCATTGTCGGACGGTGAGGGTGAGGGTAAGAGCTCTAAAGGGAGGGAGGGAGGGAGGGATAACAGTCAAGAAAATGCCAGGGGAGAAGGGAGAGGGCAAAGGTAGGCAGGTAAAGGGGGCAAGGTGGGGAGGTAGCTGTCAAGACTGAAGTGGAGGGCAGTGAGCAGTGGGCCCCTGATTAGGCAAGGCAGTCACAACAATTAGTTGAAATGAAATGAAGTCAGAGTTGTCTCTTAAAAGGGCCAAGAGCAGCAGCAGTAAGAGTTTCTTTGTTGAGAGTATTGTACCACTGTGGTGCTCTGTGGGCAAAGGCCTTCCAGCCCATGGTAGTCCAGCATATGGGGACAAGGAAGGTTAGTTGTTGTGAACTTCTAGTTTGCTGGGTGCTGTGGTGGTCAATGAGGAGCTTTTCAATGCCCGGGGGCATGACCCCGAGGAGGAGGACTTTTTTGGCTAAGAGGCAGGTTTGATACTGTATCCAGCTGATGAGAGGAAGCCATCCTGCCTGAGTGTACAGGTCACAAGTGTGTGTAAGTCGGTCAGCCCCAGTTAGCAGCCTGCATGTTTTGTTGAGTGCAACTGTAATTCTGTGGAGAGCAAAGGCGGAGGCAGAGCCATAAATTGCTAGCCCATAATCGATGATGGAGGTGACAGAGCTGTTGATAGCCAACCGGAGAGTGTCAGGAGTCATGCAGTGTTTGTGCCTGTAGAGCAGGCCTATACAGATGTTGGTGGCTTTGGTGACAGAATCTATGTGCCGATGGTAGGAGAGTGAGCTGTCCAGTGTGACACCTAGGTATTTAAAATCAGGAACGTGTTCAAGTAAGGTCCCTGTTTCGTTTAGGATGGTGAGGTTATGGGATTTGTACTTGCTCCTGGCATTGTAGAAGGTCATAACCTTTGTTTTGCTGTAGTTCATGACCAGTTTGTGTGACTTTAACCATTCTTCTATGCACATGAGTTCAAGCTGTAATTGTTTCTCAAGGAGCTCTGCATTTTGGTGGTTGGTGAACATGACTGCATCATCGGCGTAGAGCAGTAATTTCTGGTGGCAGACACTGGGAAGGTCATTGAGGAAGAAACTGAAGAGTAGTGGCCCCAGGATGGACCCCTGTGGGCCCCCTGAAAGGACTGGCTTTTCTTCCGAGGTGACACTGGCAATCCTAACCCACTGGACCCTCTCCCCGAGGTAGCTTGAAAACCAGAGCAGCACTTCATTGGAGAGCCCAATGTTTAATAATTGCTTGAGTAGGAGTGGGTGGTTCACAGTATCAAAGGCTTTTGTAAGGTCGATGAATACTGCCCCTACACAGTTTCCTTGATCGAGCGTGGTATGGATGAAGCCAGTGAATTCTAATAGTGCAGTGGGATTACTGTGCCCTTTTCAGAAACCATGTTGCTCAGGACACTGGATGCTGTATTTTTCCAGGTACTTGACTAGTTGGTCTGAGGTGATGCGCTCCAGGGCCTTAGACAATGGAGGGAGGATGGAGATAGGTCTGTAGTTGGTGTGCAGTGATTTGTCTCCACTTTTGTGTACCAGTGTGATGGTCACCTGTTTTCGGCAAGATGGGAACTGGGACATCCTTAGTGAAAGGTTAAGGACCTTTTTCAGGGGTTCAAGGACTTCTTCAAGGACAAGTGCTAACAACTTCAGGTCAAGGGAGTCACCGCTGTAACCTGCATTATGAATGGCCTTCCAAATATAGATTCTGGCTTCATGCACTGGAATCTCCTTGAAGTAGAATTGTGGGGCAGGATGTAGGAGAAGAGTATTTGCAGGAGGGTTACTACCAGAGGGGGCATCAAAGAAATTAGAAGGGAGGACACTATCCAAGTTGGAGAATGCATTGTTAAAGGTGTTGGTGATTGTGTACAGGTCAGATGTTGGTGTTCCATTTATGTTGAGCATGGTGGGTGGTGACTTAGGGTCCTTTCCTGTAAGGTCTTTCAAGTTACTCCAAATTTTTTTTCCATCACCCCAGGAGTTGGAAAGAGCTTCCTTGAAGTATTTGCATTTGGCACTCCTCACTGCCCATGTGCACTCATTTCTGGCAGCTTTATATTTATGAATATCCCCAGATTTGGATGTTGCACGGGCACAGTGCCAGAGATGATCCCTATGCTTGAGTAAAGTGATTAGATCAGGGGTTATCCAAGGGTTCGTACTGCCCCTGAGCTTCAGCTTTTTGAGAGGTGCAAAGATATTGCAGGCCACAGTGAAGTGGCTGATGAAAAGGTCTAAGGCTTGGTTTACATCAATGGCAGAGTTGATTGGTGTCCAGTCCAGGTGGCTTAGGTGTATCTTTAGTAGCTCAAGGTACCCCTGCTTTAACACTCTGGTGTGGATTATTTTAGGAGGGGGCTTAATGAATTTGTTTGTCCAGGTACATGTGACCGGTGAGAGGCCACTGATCCCATCAGGGAGCACTGAGACTTTTGAGATTCATTCAGGGTGATTAGTAAGGATCCAGTCCAGAAATGTGTGTGACCCTGTCCTATAGTTGCATCTGGTGGGGGTGGTAACAAGCTGGGTGAGGTTCTGTGACATGACAGCATCCTTGTAGTTTCTGGCCTCCAGCGATAACCAATTTATGTTGAAGTCGCCTAGTACTATGAGTTCAGAGTTATGGTGTAATCCCTGTAGGCTTTCAAATATACTCATAAATCCATTGGACTGATCTTTAGGGGGTAGGTACACAGAGGCAATGGTGTGCTCCTTGTTGTGTGCCCCGAGTAGAACTTTAATAGTGAGAACCTGCGAGGGTGGTTTAGGGTTTGAGAACGGGAAGACTTGACCCAAATAGGAATTCCTCAGATAGATGGCACAGCCCCCACCTCATTTGGAAACCCTGACTGCCTGAATATAGAGTATCCAGGGATGGTGACTGCAGCATCTGGTATCTTGGGGTTAAGACACGTTTCGACAACAGAGAGTACATCAGGGCTATGTTGCTGGACCCAGGTTTGCAAGATGTCAAGTTTGTTAAGGAGGCTGCAGACACTGATTGAGGCTAATGTGAGGGACCCCTTCCACCTTTTTGTGGCATGGGATGCTAGGCCAGTAGGCCCCGGGTTAGGATGAACAGATATCAGAAGTAGCATAAGTAGTATCCTAAGAAGGTACGCTTTAATCATTTTGCAGACTAGTTTTGTTGTAGGGCATCTAGTCCTCTTGACCTTGCTGGTCTGCATTTACCCCATGATACTGCAGAGCACAATATATAAAACCATGTTCTCAGAGGTGCCACATGATTGATGAAAAGTAATCAAATCCACAGGAAATGGTGAACTACCGGGGACCAGAAAACTGTTATTGTAGCTCAAAGACCCAGATTGTGATAAATTCCTGAAGGGGTTAAATTCCTGAAGGTGATGAGCATTGGCCTGATGCATATGCAGGATGTAAAATACTTTGTTGGTATCTTCCCTTTGTTCTCCAAAATGGTTTTGAAGAGACCTCAAAGACAAGTACACATCCTTTAAGAACAAGTCAGATGGAAATGTGGATTCAATGCAGCATTCCACAACTCAGTGCTTGTATAACAGATTTACTGACCTTACTTTTGGCTTTGATGGCTTCCAAAAAAGTTGATTTATGATGAGAATGCCAATACCTGGTGGTGATGTTTTGCAGTTTCTTAGTCCAGGAAATGTTCATAGATGTTATATCCAAGAATGGTCCAGTTCCTCCAAGCAGAAACACACGAAAATCCACAAAAACTAAACTACTGACAGAGACAAACACAAACAGCCAGCCACACAAGTCTGCTCTGCACTTCCTCAACAAAGCCTGCCATCTTGAAAGTGTTTTGTGGATAGGGCCTGCTCTAAGCAGTCAATGTATGTTTTATTCAGGTATCATATTTGAAATTAAAGTGAGAAATGTTGATTTTGAGAAATGTGAGGCACTCAGCATTTTCTGATGTCTAACAAGATCACATGTCAGTAATGACGTTACCAGCTGAACTAAATAATCATTCTGAATGGACACTAGTCAGAGGATTATTCATGTACTTCATTGTAATGTTTACTAAAGCAGGCCACATATTTTGTTTGTATTTCCAGTATTGCAAAGGATCAACATTCCAGCTGATATTGGGCTCTGCCAGGTACATTTCAACAATGGTCTGTGCTGAGGCTGTGTTACAAGAGGCAGATTAAGAAGATGTTACAATTACATCTTCTAAGTGATTCCAGAGACATGAAGCTGAACCAAGTGACTGAGGGATAGTGCTATGTTTGGCTGGAGGTGAAGAAGAAGATTTAGTTGCAGTGGCTGAGGAGGAAGAGGGAGAAAATGCCATAACAGTAGAGGATGGGCCACCTGATGCTATGCTGTGTCATGAAAAAAATTCTGAATGTGGTGCTGCTGTTGTATTCTGTTCCATGACAGCATGCACCTCATCAATTATTTCTTGTTTGTCTATCTTGAAAATTCAAGTGTCATCATCATCATCATCATCATCATCACTCAATAGTTGCTTCAGTTTGTATTATGGGTCCAAGATTGTTGCTTTAATGTAGTACTCAGGGCTCTACGATGCTGGTTCAACAACAAACAAGTCGACTGACATCACAGTGCCAGGCTCCATGTCGACCACGAGTTGCAGTCGGCATGGAGTTGCACACATTGGTGTGTATGTTTTCATTGGGGGGCTTCACCCCCGAACCACCCACGTAGGGGGGCTCTGTCCCCTGCACCTTCCATACTATTGGATTCTAACTCCAGGTCAGAGTTAGTTCGGGGTGGGGGTGCAAGTTAGGGGAAGGGGTTGCCCGATCCCAGCGGCACTTCTACGGTGACATGGGGCTGTTGTCGATTTTGATGCACGTCGTCATAGAAATGTCACCGTTTGGGGGCATACCAGTACTCAGAATAAAGCATTTTACATAGTTTGTCATCTTCTTCAACTTTTTTGATCATGCGTTTCATTAGATCTTGTTGTATTCTGGGGGGCAACTTGCATGTGTCAGCAGCACCACTGGTAGCCCTCTGTGATCACGGAACTGCCTTGCTTCTTTAACTTTTACAGTACCTAATTTGTTGCAATCTGAATTTTGACATTTTATTAGAGGTATCACCTTGCTGAGAGTTGCTGTGTTTGCACTAACCTCCCTGGTGATTTCCTCAAATGGGTGGAGCACGAAAATTAGAAACTCCAGCATGGCCCACTGTGGTGGAATAATATAGACATCTGCATTACCAATTTTATTTTCCAAAGTGTATTGCCTGACAGCTTTTTTTTTGTTCCTGCAGCCTTTAGAACATATAAAAGGTTGAATTCCATCGAGTAGAAATGTATTGGATCAGTCTGTGCAAAGGTAAACTGTGCTCCTGCTGTATTTTTCAAAGAAGTGATGGGCTTTGCTTGAGTGACTGAAATGAATGCATATTCTTTTAGCAGTGCTAATGAGAGCCTTAGTCGCCCTGTCGTCTTCAAGAAAACTGTGAACTATTCAATTTAAGCAATGCACAAAGCAGTGGATGTGAACAAAGCCCCACTTCTCCAAGGCCTTCCTTATGTTGGATCCATTATTTGCAACTATAAAGTCAACTGATAGTCCTTGTGAAGTGAACCATTGCTGTACTGGTTTTTGGAGCTCTTCATTGATGTTGTATGAGTTATGTTCTGAGTAAGGAATAAGACACTCCGAGGTGTGGTTATGGCTGATAAGAGCACACCCCAGGTGTATAATTTAGCACCTGGGAAGTGCTCTTATCAGGCCATAAATCACACCTCAGAGTGTCTTATTCTGCTTATAAAATGAGTACTCCTATAAAAAATTTTAATAAATAATTTCAAATATGTTTTAAAAAGTAAATAAAAAATAAGAACAATAGTTCCTCTCTTTGTGCAGTATTGGTAATGACAGCATATACAGAAGGATGCCACTAGGGGGGCATTGGTATCCGAGTCCCTCCCCCCACACACACACGTTGTATTTTATTTTTTCCATTTTGTTTCATTTATGTGATTTGCACGGAGCATGAGACAACAGGATTTTTGAAGAAGCAGTGGAAAGGGAGCACGTCTGTTGGCATCTGCTGAATGTGGTTAAGTGCCAAGAGAGATGGCCGCTTGGGGAATATTTCATGGAGTGAGGTGTAGTTGGCAATTTTGGTCAACATTTTGTTTAAAATGAACAAAGAAGAGGGCACCTGGTTTTCAGTGGGTGCAGGTGAAAAGCAGGCATGTCCCTTCAGAGCCACCAGTCTCATTCCCCATGTTTTTTTTCAAACTAGTGTAGTTGAATCTGTGTTGTCTTAATAGCGTGCGTACACCTCTTCAAATTTAACGGCAGACTCCTCTAACTAATCATGACTACAGATACAAGAAACTGTGAAGTCTGAGATGGGGAAACTTTTTATTTATTTTAGTAACACCCAATTCAAAGCAGACTGACTCCGGTAACCAATCTCATCAGAATACGAGGGTGTCCCAATGAAGCAGCTTTTACTGTAGCACGTAACTGAGAGATGGCTGCGCTGATGGTCACTGACGGTGCAGTAGGTAGAGGGCATTTGCGGTTAAGGATAATTTTCGATGGTGCGACACATAGAGGGTATTTGCAGTTAAGGATAATTTTCAAACTAATAGCAAGGTACTGTTTTTCTTTTAGCATCTGCCTCAGTGAGCTTGATCGTACTTCAGCAAAACAGGAGGGAGCAGACCGATGAGCATTACAAGGATGTAGAGGGAAATTTTTTCAAAAGGTTTGTGGGAGGCATGAACCTCAGCCTGCATTGTGTCCTGCTTGGCTGAAGAGGTACCAGTTGGCACAATATGTCCTGATAAGGACACGGCCAAAGGTACCTCTCAGCCAATCAGGAAGCAGAAAAATCCCAACCCATTTTTTATAATGGAAAATAAAACATTCTTAGAACAGCAAACTGCAATGCTTCACTGTCCCCAGTCCCATGTGAATTACTGAAACATGTCAAATGTGCCATGACAGACATGAAGGGTTCAGGCTGACAGCTTGTCCAGATATCTGTTGTGAGATGCATCACCCTCACAACGGCATTGCACAACACGCATCTTAATTTTTTACATACAACATCATAACGATCTGGAATCCCTGTTGTTAAGTATTTCCACCATGGTATATTATATCGAGGTTCAAGGTACTCAAGCAGCCACCTGAATCCTATATGTAACAAATCAACAGCTATCATTTCAAAAAATAATTTGGTTATTGTAACAGCAACAGGGTGAGTCAAGGCATATTTGGCTTTATGCTCATACGTTCTGAGATGGTAAGCTGTCTAATTGAAGGAGGCAGGCTTTTGAACACATAGTCACTTTCAGTAACAGTAGGAGGAGTCCTTCAAATGGGAGGAAGTGGAGCTGGAGGTGTATCAGTAGTGCTGCATGGGCTGCCACTGCTTTCATCTATGGAAGTTACCCCTGAGTGTAGTGAGCTATCACTGTCACTTTCTATTTGAGACTGACAACTGGAGTTCTCAGTAATGTTAGGACATCTGTCTAAGTGCCTTTTCAGTGCTGAAATTCCCAATGCTTCTTTCTTTTTAACCCCTGCTGATTGGCCATTTACAAATAGCGCATGTTGCTACCAGCTCACTGGAAGCACTAATGGTGAAGTATGACCAAACAAAAGTTTATATTTTTTAAATTTTTTTCTGAGGAAGGTATGGCATCTCAATCAACTTTTATGGGTTCCCACACCCTGGATTTTTCTTGGGACTGTTCCTCTTGTGGTTTATTCTCACTGCCCCCCTCCGCAACCAAATATTTCTGCCTGTTTCTTCCTCATCTGAAATTTCCATCCTCTCCAGTAAATCTTGTGCTGCCTGATCATTCTCTTCATTTTTATTATTACCCTCATTGGGTTCAACCTGAGAAGAATCAGATGAGGGTGAGGGACTGGCAGTAGTACAATATGCAATTGTTTCATACTGTTAGTTGCCTCTATGGATGGTACTCATCAAACCTTTAGTTTTTTTAACTACATGACTTTTTTATGTTTGCTTGCATGCAAGAAACATAATGTGGCAGCTTAGGAGAGAAGCAGGTTGTGGAGCTGCGGCACTGTGGCAGCCAACGGCAGCACTGTATTTGGGGGCTTGGCACTGGTGGACCAATGCAGGCACACTGCGCTGATGACATTGGTTTCCAAAAGTGCCACCAAGTTGAAACGATTTTGCTACTGCAATGAGGGGCCACCTCGTCATTGCAGTGTCATCCATTCTGCTGCAATGAAGAAGCGACCCATCATTACAGGATGGTACCTGGCCTAGTGTAACATTTTTTGTAAACATGGCAGCGGCTTGCCACCACCTCACAGCCCCATGAAAGCTGACATGGGTGGCCAATCCCCCTATTGGCATGCCCCTGACCCAGTTCATTTGCCGATGGGGGAGCCCACTTCCCGTTGGCATAATGTCACCCCCTCCTCCATTTGTTGTGTGCCATGGCGGTTCCCAATCCCCCTCAGCTTCATGCCCCCAAACAGTGTTTTTTTGCTTACAGGGGACCCAATCCCCATCAGCTTATGTCCCCCACCCCAAAAAAGTCAGGTGGCACACTGAGAGCCCACCCCAGTGTGCTGAAAGCAAGCCTGAAAAAAAATCCAGCAACGTTGTTTTTTTTTTTCTCCCTGAAAGAAAGGAAACGGTACCACGCCAGTCACTGTCCCCTCCCCAACCCGCACCTACCCGCTGCCCACTCTACCTCCCCACACTCCCCTCACCCTATACTCACCTCTGGAGCTAGTGCAATGATCTTTGGTGGACTTGGAACATGTCTGCACTCTTCAAAACTGACCACAAACTGAAGAAATGCCGGTAAGCTGTATAATGGTATAAATAGGGTTTTTTCAACTTTGGTACATGTCTCAGGCATTTTGGGGAATTTTGGCACCAAATTTTCAACATGGGGTTATTGGAACCCCTCTTCATGAATTCAGCCACTGTCATGGCATTATTCAGTCCTGAAAGGTAATTTCACCGTCACTGCACGGAATCATCTTTTGGGAACAATTAACGAAACGACAGTGCCAGTGTTCATGAGGTGGGCTCTCAAAATCCTATGTTGCAAATTAGGTGAAAAAATCCCCAAAATGACTGTTTTACGAATGTGCATTGTGCATTTTCCATGCACGCTCGTAACTTCATGAATTTGTAATATTTTCACTCCAGATTTTCAACATTGGCATTTTTCCACACCTCTGTATGAAGCTGTCATTTTTCACATCATGACCGAAATGTGTTTTTGCGCTTCCAGCGCAGAATAGTGCTGTTGTTGTGGGAAATCAGTGTTTGGGACACATTAAGAAAATCACAGTGACACTGTTCATGAGCAGAGGTCCTAAAATGCCTATGTTGAAAATTTGGTGAATAAAGTCCATAAAATGCCTGTCTTATGAGCATGCATTGTGCAGTTGCCATGCAGGCTCATAACTTCGTGAATTTGTAATATTTTCACTCCAGATTTTCAGCATTGGCATTTTTCCACACCTCCTTATGAACAGTACAGCTGTCATTTTTCACATCCTGGCCAAAATGTGTTTTTGCGCTTCCGGCGCAGAACAGCACGGTCACTGTGGGAAGTCAGTGTTTGGGACAGATTAAAAAAAAATCACAGTGACACTGTTCATGAGCAGAGGTGCTAAAATGCCTGTGTTGAAAATTTAGTGACAATAGTCAATGAAATGACTGTGTTATGAGCGTAGACTGCGCAGTTTCCATGCACCCTCGTAAGTTCGTGCATTTGTAATATTTTCACTCCAGATTTTTAACATTGACATTTTTTCACACCTCCTTATGAACAATTCAGCTGTCATTTTTCATATCCTGCCTGAATTATGCATTTACACATCTGGCACAGAATAAGATGGTCGCTGTGGGAAATCAATGTCTGGGACAGATTAGGAAAATCATAGTAACACTGTTCTTGAGCAGAGGTCACAAAATGCCTATGTTGAAAATTTGGTGAAAAAATTCTACTAAATAACTGTTATGCATATGAGTTGTGCAGTTTCCATGTAAGCCCGGAAGTTCAAGTAGTTTTAATATTTTCACTACAGATTTTCAACATTGCCATCTCTTCACACCTCCCTATGAATGGTACAGCTGTCATTCTTCACATCATGCCTGATCTGTGTTTTCATACATCTGGCACAGAATGGCACGGTCGCTATGGGAACTCAAAGTTCGGGACACATTAACAAAATCACAGTGCCACTGTTCATGAGAAGAGGTCCCAAATGCTTTTATGAGGTGGGGGTCTCAAAAAGGCCATGTTGAAAATTTGTAGTGCAAATACTAACAAACGCCTTGGGCGTTAGGGTTTCTAACCATAACTTCCCACCTTGTGCAGACTGACAGGCATCATGGGTGTGCCTTTGGATTGGCGACTGTAATGTTCATGCCATTCCATCCCTACCCTATTACCCTGCAGCCAGTGACAGGCATTGAGGTGTGCCTTGGACTCTTCAACCCCAAAGTTCACCCCCTTCTCCTATCCTGCACCCATTTCAGTGCATGTCCTTATGGAATGGGGTGACCGTAAAGCCGAACACCCCAAGGCACACCTCAACATGTGTCAGTGTCTGCAGGATAAGGTGAAGAGAAATGGCATGAATGTTATGGGCAATGACCCAAATGCATACTTCAATGCCTGTCCTTCTCTGTAGGGTGGAGGTGGGGTTGGCGTGAAGTTCAATACTTCACTGTCAATCCTATTCTGCATCTCTCCAACTCCTGCATTTCCAATGCTAATACCAGCAAGCAAACATTCAGCATTGACAAATGCTTGTTTTTTACTTGGGACAGATGATGATCCGAGACATTCACCTTTTTTGGATTCAAGCATTCGCTTGGGAGACAAACCTTAGTCATGAAAAAATCACTTTTTGAGGTTTGATTTTGTTTTCCCTTTTCAGACTGATTGCTGTCTTTTGTAGTGCTACTGCCTACCTGAGAAATAGAATGTGCCTCATCAACACTTTAATCCATTTTTTCTTAGTATTCTAACCTGTAAAAAATGATCCCTTTAACTAACATGATGTCCTTCTGATGACTACCATACACAGGCCAGGGGACAAAATTACTGTCATGACTCGTGACTGTACACAGCACATGGACAGTATAGCAGTCCACCACCACTTCCTTCCAAGACTGCCTGATTGACTCCTACAGTACAGTTAGTTACTGTTAAGTAACCAAATTCAGCAGCTATTTAGTGTGCCTCAGAATTTGAATTGGAGGGGGCACTGTGGAGCCCGAGCAATATGGCCACAGGGAAGTGAAGCTCCTCGAAATGATCAAATAAAACACTGCTTTATACCTCTTACCAGTGCATAGAAATGGCCACAAACCACTTCAGTGAACTTTGGAACATCTCTGGAATCCAAATGGGGAATCAGAAAAAGGACAGACAAAAAGCAAAAGTTCCTAAGCTATACCAGCCACGTGGTTGGTGCAAGGCCACATTCTTCTGGAGTTGAATAGTGAAGGACAGGAGACCCTACAGACATTAGGGCATAAGATGAACTGAATGCTAGCCTAAATGGCTGGACTCTCTGACCGCTTTGATGCCCTAACAAATAGGGTCACTATGCTGGAGACAGAAGCCGGATCGACGAAAATGGAGGCACATAAGGTGAAGAAGCAATTGGAGGAAGCTCTAGGCACCACAGTGAACTTGATGAAGGGGAACATGCATTTGTGGGCCTAGCTCAAAAATCTAGAAAATCAAGCTAGAGCCACTAACCTAAGGGTCATCGGGAGGGATGCCGAAAGTAACAGAGGGGGACCACCTCATCTTGTTTTTAAAAGAATGGTTCGAACACCATCTGAGTAAGCCTCTATCGGACAGAAACTAGGCAATTCAGAAGGCATACAGGGTGGCCTTTTGGAGTAGGCCCTCCAACACTGAGGCACAATGAGCGATAGTCACAGTGCTGGACAATATGGGGACTAGAGACTTCATTCTATCAGTAGCCAGACAAAAATGTACACTGCTGCAGGATGGTCAGAGGGTCTCTTTCATTCCTGATCTAAGTTACGCTACCTGCCAGAAAAAGAAACAATTTGATGGCATTCAGGTGATACTCCATGAAGCTGGTATTGTGCACAACATGCTATTTCCTACTAGGCACTGACTAGTGTTCGAGCAGAAGATCTACATTTTCTCGGACATTGCTAAGGCCCTGAAATGAACTCAAAAACATGTCCAGTCATCAAGAAGGAGACATGAGCCCTCACAATCTTCATCTGAGGATGAGGAAGGAGATGATACATAATGAGAGACATTGGGTTTATGGGGGTTACAATAATAATATGTGCAGGCAAAGCTATATGTTTAGTCTCCTTTACTGTTTAAAAATTCTTACTATAGTTCCCCTTTTCATTTTTCTGAAGGAGGCATAGTAGGCTTGGTGAGTATACAGGAGATAGCTGGTAATAATAAGGACCAAGATTGGGGCAAGCTTCTAATACTATTCCAGGCCCAGACCGGATGTTTTGTAGTGGTGGTATAATCTACCTTACTGTTGGACATTAAGCTAAGTCTAGAAATCAAGTTATAAAGCAGTGTTTATTAACATAGACCTTATATATAGGTTCTAACTTTAATCCCATTTATATAGTACCTATTTAGTACTTCTATATTGGTTAAGCATGCAATTTTAGATTTTCCCTTTATAGGAAGAGGAACCAGGGAACAATTCAAGTTAAAATTGTCTTACTATGCATGCAGCACATGGGCTTTAAATACACAGCATGTGTTGGATTTAAAATGTGAAAGTTAATAGTAATTGGGATTCCTCCTATTGATGTATCTTATGGATGTCAATCGAATCTTATAAAGCATGTATTAAGAGGGGTGGCGCCCTCATATGGCTTTTTTCTTTATCCTAATGTACTGCAGGAAAAAAACTATGTGTTTAATATGAAACAAATAAATACAAAGTTTAAAAAAAGAATTTGAATTGGAGATGCATAGCCGCACACAGCACAGTCCCACACTGGAGGTTGGTTAATGTTTATATGTAATGTAATGCAATATACTATAAAACTAATGATAATAAGGAAGAATAATGGGAAATGAGTGATGATGACACTTGTGTGTACGGTAGTTGTAATGTACTTGTGTTGTAGTGTAAACAGCCTGCTATGAGTCACAAGTCAGATTACCCCCGTAGCCACCCACAGCCAGCAGCACAGGCGTATCAACTTGAATGTTTGTTTGAAAAGTATATTTTTTAATACATGAAATCTCAGATGAACATTAACAAGTGATCATGATTCATAATTGCATGGCACAAGGCAAACAACTTTCATATGGGATTTCTATAACAGTAAAATGTCTCTTGGGCCCCCAGTAATCTCTCTGTCTCTCTTCTGGATCTGGAATGGCACAAATAAAGATTTTGCCATCCTGCCCTTGTTCGTGTACACACAGCTTCACTGTCTGAGGCCAAGAAAAAAAACTTTCATTTGGGATTTTCTGTAACTGTAAAATTTCTCTTGGGCCTCCAGCAGTCTCTCCTTCTCTCCTCTGGATCTTCTATAATGGCACAAGTCAAAGATTTTGCTAGGCTGCCCTTGCTCATGTACACAGTCACACTGCCTGCCTTTTGCAACCCCACCCCCGGCAGCCACCCATGCCACCACTATCTCCCCAGTCTCTCTGGATTTCTTCTTTCTCCTGTCCTGACCCATCACACTCCGCTGATGATCAGCCATGACGGTCTTGACCCTCTCATACTTAAGGTCTCTGCCTCAGCCATCATTCATCCCGTCCCAACTGCTCAATCTCTCTTTCTCCCTTGGCACGGTACTCGAGGCATGGAAATCTGAAAAAGTGATCCCCCTTCACAAAGGTGGTGATCACTTGCAACCTGTTAATTATTCTCCCATCTCCATCCTCCCTACTTTAACCAATCTCCAAGAATCCCATGTCCTAACCAAACTCACTTCCTCACTTTCACAAATTTTCTTTCCCCATATCAATCAGGCTTCAGGAAAACACTTGACCTTCTCCTCCCTACTCAAGGTGACCTCCTTCTCATATGGTCTTTCTCCCACATACACCTCTATGTCGACGAAACCGTCCTCTAAAATTCCGGCACCTCAGCCTCTGAGGTGACTTCTCAGCTGCAGTCTGATTCCACTAGTGTCCTGAACTGGTTCCAGGCAAATCAACTAAAGGTTAATACCTCAAAAACAGTCTCAATGAACTTTTGCACATCCCAGAAACTAATCAAACTCCTCACACCCTCGCCTTCTCCACCCTTGATGGCAAAACCTTGGACATAGTCCCAGCCTACAAATACTTAGAGTCTGGCTGGACTGCTGCCTGGATTTCACAACACGTTATCTATAATGGAGAGACTGATAGGAATGTACTGTTAGAAGAGTGTAATCAGTAATGTGTGTTACCTGCATGGGGGGTAGTAGAGAGGGTGGGGGAAGAGATGTGGATGGGAAGGGGACAAGGGATAGATGGTTTTGGTCCTAATCCTGTAAATCAGTTCTCAGGTATACAAGTGTGTGTGATATTTATTTAGATTTTATCTGTATGTTCCTTGCTCTGTGCTGGGTGTTAAAAAGAAAATGAATAAACTAGAATTTCAAAAAAAACAAAAAAATGCGAACTACATTAATTCCAAGCTCTCCCAAAACTTGGGGCCCTCTACAGAAACAAGGAGGCCCTCTCCCTCCCTCCTTGTTCGCTGAATACTCCTCACAAGGAAAATCCTGCCACTTTATGATTATGCCAATGTCATGTACAGGTTTGCCTCCACATCCACCCTTTCCAGGCTGGACATCCTTTTCAATGCCTTTTGTCAGTTCACCAAAAATGCCCCCAGGACCCATTACTGAGCCCTCTACTCTTCTCAATCACACCCTTCCTTACCTCCCACTGCAACCACCATACCTCCATTATCGCTGCCAAATACTGGTTCAGCTCACTTCCCTCCACCTTGCCTCCCTCCTATCTCCCCACACTTCCTATAATCTCCATTCACATGACCATCACTCCTTTAACCTATCCCACCCTCACTCGGACTCTGGCAAGGCTGCTTTTTCCTTCCACTTACCCCATGTGTGGAACTCCCTTCCCTCCCCACTCCATATGCTGCTATCACAAAGTCTCTTTAAACATACCCTCTACCACACCCCTCCTCTGCCTTGCTCATGCCTTCAGCTTGATTAACCCCTTGCAGGGCCCACCATTACTAATGCCCCACCATCACTTAAAGTTTTTGCTGTCCCCTCCAAATAGGGCAATAAGTTGGCACCAGGGTATATGTTATTATACCCTCCAAATCTCAGGCTTGCCTGTTACCTTCATCCATATTGTTGTACCTTGCTCACTGCCTTGTCTATTTGTTCTGTTATTTACCATGCCTATTCTAGCCTGGGTTCTAGCATTGTATACATGCCATGTCTATGCATATTGAAATTGCTGTTACCTAAGCTACCTTGTTACCTGTACCCATATATCTTGCCACCTACCCAGGCAACCATTGTAACCTGGCTGATGCTATGTTCCTACGTTCCCCTGCTTATGTGCTATTTTTTGTCTGCCTAACACTATGTGCTTATGTACTTCTTGTAACCTGCCTGTAACCATGTACTTATGTGTTATATATTTTACCCCATTGCCCCACTCCCCTGGGTTGTACCTGGAAACGAGCAATGGCTCAGTGAGATTCTCCCGGTTATCAAACTTTAAATAAATGATTAAATACATTACAGTATATCTGTCCTGAGATTTCTCGGTCTCTGTCTTTTTGTTTCTATCTTGATCCATTTGCCTCTCTAGTCTTGCACTGTCTGTCTCTCTTTGTCTATTCTCTCTTGTATAGGTTTTGATTCTTCTGCCTCCCTCTCTTTCAGTCACGATCCTGCTTAAACATTTTTAAAATCCCACTTTCCCTCAATCTTGCTCACTCTCCCAGTCACTCCTTATCTCTCTCTCTCTCTCTGCCTATCTCTTAACTCATCTCTGCAAAGCAAGCCAGCATCTTGAGGCAGATCACATGAAGACTCACTGACAAATGCCAATAGAGACGAATGGATCACAAGACTTGAGATACTGCAGACTTAGCTGTATCTTCAACAACGAGATGCCACCCATGCATGGCCAGACGCAGCAGCAAAACGTCACATCAGGTAACCTCCTCCAGTTTCCACCACCAACCAACCAATCACATAAAGCATTCATGAAGAGTGTGAGAGGGAATAAGACAGCAAAGCTAGAGTTGATTTTTTTTGGTTGTTTTAGTTATAAATCTATTTTTTCCTCTGGGCTATCTCCTTTAACTGATTTGATCTCTCTTCATCCAAGTCTTCCCAATCTTAGATCTGTTAATGGTATATTATTGAATATAGTTCTTCATAAATATGGGTTTGGTTTATGTTCTTTTTCAATTGCAGCACCCTCATTACGAAATGCCTTGCTTGTATCACTCTGCTCTGCATCTTAATTTCTTTAAGTTTATTTTTATGCCAATTTGTATTACAAAATATTGTGTGTCAATGTTTTTATTAATTTCATACTGTCTGTGCTGTTATAAGTTGTTGTTGCTCATTGTCTCCAAGTCAGACCTGAAAAAGGACATGTTAGGTGTGCCCACTTGGTTAACAAATAAATAAACAAACAAACAAACAAGCAAACAAATAAATAAATAAAGAACATAAAAAAGTACTGAGCATGAAAACTGCAGTTAACTCACAGACTGGGAGCCGAACTCTGGCACCTGAGTCCCTATTGATCAAAGTCCATGAGTGAGTTCTGGATCCAAGGCAGTGGGGGGTAGGGGTTCAGTTTGTCATGGAAAAGTCCACCCACCCCTAATGAGTGCTACCACCAATGCGATCTTCATAGATTGTCATCGTGCTTGACCTAAGAAGTCAGTTCTAATAGCTGCTCCATCACTTATTGCAGTCAATCACTCACACTATATATTTGAGTCACAAATCACTTCTAGCCATTGCCAAAAATATTAGTGACAGTGGACCATGAAATGCTGACCTACATTAAAGACCACATGGTTAATCTACTGCCAGTGTCTAATTCATAGATTTAAAGGGTTCTCTTCTCTTCTCTTCTTTTGGGGAACTGTCCTAGGTTACCTGTTTAAAAAACAGCTTTATTTCAAATGGCAATCAGTCCTGCCTTCATGGCTGTCATTCTGCTCTGCTTTACATCTGTTTCACCACCTCAGCCTTAACCCCCCCCCATGTAGAAATGTCCTGGCTGCTTATTACAGCTGTGTAGAATATACAAATCTACCCACAGAATGACCATTCTGATTGCATGGAATTCTGTGAAATCTGTGCAAAAATTTAGTAGAATTTTGCAACATTTTAAATTTCAGTTCTTTCACTATACTTGTAAAAGTTCATGTCCAAATAACACCAAATCTGTAATGTACAAATGTCAGAGTTCTAAATTAAAAGGGGGCGGAGTTTTGCATTGCCAAACATTTAATCAAAATTTAATTTTCAGTTATTTTGATATCATTTTAAGATTTATTCTCCAAATGTCTCCACAATATCAGGATTTAGAGAAGCCCATAGAATGCATATATGCATCATGTTTTAAGTCACAAGCTTTAATGGAAGCTGAGTTATAAGTAGTCAAATATTTTGCCAAAATGTGGATTTATGTAATTTTAGTATAACTTTGATAGCATTCATTGAAATATTACAACAATTGCCAGGTATACTGGTTAGCACTACATTTGTATATGCACATAGTTTCAGATGTCTAGCTTTAAATGGGACTGTGTTATAGCTTACCAAACATGTTGCCAAAATTGAATTTTTGGTTAGTTCCCTCTAATTTTAAAACAACATATCCAAATTTAACCAGAGTTGTAACATTTAAACTATTATACCACATGGTCATTTCTGAAAAAAAGTTCACATTTTCAGCTTTAAATGGGATTAAATGGAAAGCAGTCAAACTTTCACAACAATTAAAAATGTTATATTGTAAGAACGTAAACTACAAATTTATAAACCCCTGAAACTTTGAAACTAGAGAATGCAATACCATAAAATCTGGTAGGTTTGTAGACCTTACAAGGGGACTGTGTGTGCCAATTTTATTAATTGCTTGCTGAGAGAAATTGTAAAATAACAGCTCTACTTAAAGTCAAATCCCATAAGTCTTTGTGAAAATTGCATCATTTCATAAAAAAATCCATAAAACTGGAATTTTCTAATTTCACATCACCTTTCTGGGGATTCTAATTAAAGGATAGTGGTATCAAAGGCAGGTAGAGCAGGGGGTCACCAGGTTCAGGAGTTAGATGCATAGTTTCACCAAGAAATGGACAGCTGAGCTGGGTATCTCAACAGTGGTAGACCCCCAGGTTGCAGCAAGAAAGCAGTGTTAACAATTCCAACCTGAATGTATGATATTTAAGGATCACATCCAGTAAATTTATGATCCAGGGAGCGTGGTGTACATGCAAGCCTAGGACTTAGAGGTACTCAAAAGCATGTGGTAGGGGGAGACAATGTATTGGGCAACAGGAAGAAAGAATTATGGCTGTTCCAACAGGGTAGGTTCATAGGAAAGGGAGAAGGTGACTCATGTTTTAAGGAGATGTCACTGTAAAGAACAAAAAGGATATCAGTGGGATCAGTAGTTTTAGTGAGTCAATCTGGCTATGCCAAAAGAGAAGGGGGGGAGTCACCCAGTGAGGAACAACAGGAGTGCAAAAAGCTCAGCCAAGCTTTTCAAATGAAGTAGTGATATGTGCATTGTTAATATTAAATTCCACACAAAAAAATTATGGATGCTTTCTCTACAGAATATGCAGTATAAAAGGCAGGTAGATCAGGGGGTCACCAGGTTCAGGAGTTAGATGCATAGTTTCACCAAGAAATGGACAGCAGAGCTGAGTATTTCAACAGCAGTAGACCCCCAGGTTGGAGCAAGAAAGCACAGAGTGTCAACAATTCCAACCTGAATGCATGATATTTAAGGATCACATCCAGTAAATGTATGATCCAGGGAGCCTGATGTACATGCAAGTCTAGGACTTAGAGGTACTCAAAAGCATGTGGTAGGGGAAGACAATGTATTGGGCAACAGGAAGAAAGAATTATGGCTGTTTCAACAGGGTAGGTTCATAGAAAAGGGGGTAGGTGACTCATGTTTTAAGGAGGTGTCACTGTAAAGAACAAAAAAGATATCAGTGGGATCAGTAGTTCTAGTGAGTCAATCTGGCTATGCCAAAAGAGAAGGGGGGTGGTAGTCACCCAGTGAGGAACAACAGGAGTGCAAAAAGCTCAGCCCAGCTTTTCAAATGAAGTAGTGATATGTGCATTGTGATTGGTTGAGCATCCATGGCACTCCAGACATTACCTCATGGGTTTTAGCCCACCTGATAGGCTAGTGATGCACATGACTCTTGGATCAAATTTCTAGTATATCCAGGTCCCAGAAACCCCTGCTCTCCAGTTTCGAATCATGCATCTGATCAAGCAACAAGCACACCAGGGATCCCTGTCTGCTCCACTCAGAAAGGTAGGCCTCTGAGCTTATAATTATCTGAATGTGTATGTTGTGTTGAGATATCACTGTTTTCACAATTGCAGCTTACAGGGCAGAAAGCCAGTGATGTGTTTTTTTTTACTTGCTCAGTATTGAGCTATGTATGAAAATATGTTTAGTTGGAGTGCAGGGATTCTGAACCCTGCAGATTCAACAGATAAATATATTCCTAACTGTTTAAATCAGTGTCCTAACCTTATTATTCTCAGTGCAATCTCTAAGGTTTGTACTCGTTGCACAATTTAATGTCTATCATATGGATGTCGCAAATGTTGTGATAGTGCGTTTTTTAAAATTGTTCAAATTCGTTTTTAAGATTGTGTCCATCTGTTTAAATGTTGTTTTCTCTGTTGTTGCATCGCTGCATTCCTGTAATCTAGAGGAGAGTGACCTCTTTTTCAGGCCTTCTGGCCTACAGGGACATTTTGGGCCACCATGCCTCCCGTATGGCCTACCCAGTCCTCCTCCCGGTTCTTATCCTGCCGCAATTAGCCAGTCGTGGCTTCCCCCCAACCCCCGCCGCCCAGAGGCTTCTCCTGGCGATGCCTCACCCCCTTCCCTAGCAGAACAGATGCCTCCTGCTTGATGCTGCTTGGATTTCGAGCACTGGCTGCCTCCATTGGGTCCATGATTCTGGACCGCGCGTTGGCGCGTTTGCAGGCCTTTTGGCCTACCATTCCACGTGGCTCCATGCCCCTCCCCCTTGAGTTCCTGAACTGGCTACTGCCTCCAGACCTTCCCCAAGGCCACTCCTGCTTTCTCTCGGCCTGGGAAGGCAGCCCCCCCACCTCGTGGGACCAAGGCCTCCATTGGGGGGGCGGGCCGACCGCGTCTTCAACAAGGAGGGATGGTGTCTACTTCCGCCGGCTCGGGCCATGCACGTGCTCCTCTGGGGCCCAGTTTCTCTGCATGGCTGCCTACTCTTCTTGGAGCAGCCTCTGACCTCTGGCTTGCACTCATGTTGCTATAGTGGGGAGAGGGGGCAGGAGCCACTGGTGTTCCCTCCTGAGGCTCCATCCGGCTGAGTAACCCTTAGGGAGAAGTTCCTTCATCTGGCTCTGCATTGCAAGGCTCTTCTAAGTGGCTCAGCACTGCGGGTCGTTCCCTACGCTACTCAGTGGGAATCTGGATCCCCCAGGTTTTACCACTCCTTTCTCAGCCCTGGAGACAAGGGAATATTCTAGTAAAGGGCAAGACTCACCAAGCCCGCACCTGAGGGGTCCCTCCCACAGTGACCCCCTTTTTTTCCACAACCAAAAACAGGTCCTTGTCTCCTTCCTTACACTTGGGTCCCTCCCACAGTCACCCTGGTGTTAAAATGCACTACTTTTTTCAGGACCATCAATTCCACTGCACCATGGATCCCTCCCTATAGTGAACCATGTGCTCTCATATATGCAGGAGGTCCCTCCCGAGAGAGACAACTGTCTCATACCACCCATGCGGGGTCCCTCCCACAGCACCCCCACATGCTGTCATAGCCTCCAGGAAATAAGACACAGACGACGGGCAAAGTTTGCCTTAGATACTAAATCAATAGGGGATGAAAAGATCCCAGCAGTGCATTGCACTAGCACTAATCTAAGGCTTGCTTTCTTCTCTCTCACCAGATGGTCAAGGCCAAGAAGTGTTCTTCTTGCAACGCTACTCTCTTACCCCAAACCCTGGGGCCCCTCTGTTCCACCTGTCTACTTGACGATGATGACTTGGAGCAAACTCCAACCATGGGACCCAGTAATCCGGGACCCAGCGGCACTACATGGATGAACCCTGGCTTCCTCCTGATTCAAAATCAGCAGGCCACGGTCGCAATGATGGAAAGCCAGTAGAATTTCATGCTGAAAATAATGGAAAAACTTGAATCCCTCACACAACACAGAATAATACCGGCACTTCTGGAACCAGACAAGGTGGGGGGGCAACGTGAGAAGCATCTGGATCACGAGGATACCGTACCAGAGAACCCTCACCCAGACTCCAGAGGAGATAAGGACATCCCAGAGGAAGAGGATGGGTTAGAATCAGATGAAGAGGACATGGAACCTCAGACTACACCATCACTCACTTCAAAGTTGTGTTCGTTCGACACAGTCCCAGGTCTCATGAAGATTATCAAGGCCACTATGGGGTTCGACATCGAGGAGAGTAAGCCCGAGTCCAAACTTGACCCCATGATACAGTAGAAAGTGTCAAACCCAGAGACCTTCCCAGTATGCCCGGCTATTGAGGATGTTTTCAACAAAGAGTGGCAATCCACAGAACCAGGCAGAATGCCGAACAGGAAGAACCTGGACAGAATGTATCTAGTTCAAGAGGAAAAATCTGATATCTGGTGCAGAGCCCCACCATCAACCCCCAAGTTGTGGCCTTCAGTAAGAAAACAGTCTTACCATGTGGAACAATAGCTCTCAAAGATCCAATGGATAAGAAAGTGGAGCACATGCTAAAGAGGGCATTCGAGATCGAGGGCACCACAGCAAAAGCAGCCATGACTGCCATCTACACAGCTCGAGCACAAATCCACTGGCTCAAAGAACTCCAAGAGCAAGCCAACCCTAAGTCCAGAGAGGCAGAGCTCTTACAGTGCACCTTAGATGCGGCAAAATACCTGGCTGACATGGCAGTAGACACCCTGCGTCTACACGCCAGGGCCACAGCTATCACCAATCGTGCTAGGAGAGCATTGTGGCTGAAGTTATGGGACGCTGACAATGAATCTAAGACTCTATTGCAAAATTTACCTATGAAGGGGAAGCATGTGTTTGGGGAAGGGCTACAGGACTACCTAAAACAAAAGGAGGAGGGAAGAGACCTCCTTAAGATCAAAACCAGATACAACTATCTCCCCTCCTCGAGGCAGAGGTTTTGGGGTGGGAACAGGCTATACCAACCCCGAAGGGACTCACCACCTCAAAACAGCTCCTTTCGAGGCAGATGTGCATCCCACAGTTACCATAGCCCATACTCACAAGCCTACCAACCGTCCTCCTTCAGAGCCCGTGGCCACAAATTCAGGGGAAGAGGTAGAGGATACAGGGGGAAGCAGCAATGACTAAGTCCCCATGACCTTTCACAATCAGGGTTCATACCCCCCGGTGGGGCAAAGGCTGTCATTATTCACACACCAATGGATCAACACAACCTCGGACAGGTGGGTCCAAGAAGTGATCGCAAGGGGGTACTCCATAGAGCTGTCCCATGCCCGAATCTCCCACAGATTTATCTCCTCCCCAATAGCCAAAAGAAAGACAACCCCTCATCAGGTCCAATGTATCTTGTTGGAACTACTGCTGAACAGAGCCATCCAGCCCGTCCTCATGCACGAACAGAAGCTAGGGGTCTACTCAATCTTCTTCCTCGTGCCCAAGAAGTCGGGAGTACTCCAGCCCATTCTAGATCTAAAACACCTCAACCAACATGTGGTGTGCCACAGATTCAAAATGGAGACCATACAATCAACTCTACGCAGCCTCCAAGTAGGCGACTACCTGACATACATAGACTTAAAGGACGCATATCTCCACATCCCTATCATCCAAAGACACAGGCAATTTCTCTGATTCCACATCTTGGGCCACCATTACCAGTATCAGGCCTTACCTTTCGGTCTCACCTCAGCACTGAGAGTGTTCACCAAAGTCTCCATAGTCCTCGTGGCCAAGCTCAGGGAACAGGGGCTGGACATCATACCCTACTTGGACGACTGGCTCATTTGAGCTCGTTCCAAGGAGCAGGCACTACAGGACACTGCGACTGCCTTACAGGCACTCGAGGTACACAGCTAGGTAGTCAACTGGGCAAAGAGCCATCTTGTTCCCACCCAGCAGATCGAGCACCTGGGAACACTGATCAACTCATCCCAGGGATGGGAAAAACCATCTCACACAAGGGTTATCAACCTGATAGCACTGGCCCGTCACATGAAAGCCCACCATCAGACAACCATGGGATGCATAACCCAGTTGTTAGGGTGCATGGCATCATGCATAGATCTCATACCCTGGGCCAGGTGGCATATGCGACCACTTCAGACATACTTCCTCACTCGGGTTGCACCAAATGAGTACAACCTGCAGGTCACTGTCCCACTACCACCATCAGTGAGACTCTCACTAGCATGGTGGACGGTAGAATTGAACCTCACCAGGGGGGTTCCCCTGGAGGCCTCCTACATGGCCACAATAACATCTGCCTGGATTGGTGGTAGTTCAGGTGGATGTTAAAGATCCCATAGCACTTATCGAAAAGAGTAGGGGAATTTCCCCGGTGTCCTGGCCAAATTTCCCTCATTCACTAAAAATACCACCAGCAGCTTAATCTGGTTCAAGGTCAGTTGGCATTAATCTGTATCCCCCCCTCCCCCGGGTCGTGCCTGAAAATAGGCAGGATTTGTCTAGTGCACTTACCAGGTCAACAAAAGCTAAATAAATAAAATAGAGATGGACGCGAGCCTGTCTGGCTGGGGAGCGTGCCTGGGCAACTCAACAGCTCAGGGCCTATGGTCTCCGATGGAATCCAATTTAGCCATCAACATCCTGTAGATGAGAGCCATATTCCATGCTCTCGAAGCCTTTAAACCCCTCATACATGGCCAGTCAGTTCTGATACACTCCGACAATCAGGTAACAGTGGCATATATCGCAAAACAGGGCGGCACCAGGAGCAGAGCCATGCTGAGGGAGGTGACGTCAGTCCTCAATTGGGCTCAGACCAACCTCAGCCATCTTGGCACAGTACACCTTGCAGGAAAACTCAACATACGCATGGATTGGCTCAGCAGACAACAGGTTCACCCAGGAGAATGGCGGTTACACCCCAATCTCTTCCAGATGATTCAAAGAACATGGGGACCCATATCCATGGATCTCATGGCAATGCTGGAGAACACACAGGTCAAGGACTTTTACTCATGGTTCAGGGAAGGTTGTTCCCAGGGAACTGACGCTCTATCTCAACCATGGTCTCGGGAACATGGATACGTGTTCCCACCCCTCCACCTAATTCCCCAGGTACTAGCCAAGATCCGGGCATCATGTTGTACCATCATACTAGTGGCCCCCCTACTGGCCACGAAGGACATGGTTTGCCACAGTACACGAGATATCCTTAGCCAGCCTCAGGTTGCCTCACCAAGTGGACATGCTCTCACAGGGCCCAGTAGTTCACACGGCACCGCAGACACTGAAGCTCATGGCCTGGCTCCTGAAAGGAGGAGACTAATGGAGGCAGGCTACCATGACTCTGTCATTTCTACCATATTACAGTCTAGATGGGCATCCACCACTTCCACTTACGGTAGACAAGGTTCTATATTCTCGAAGTGGTGTTGGGAAAGAGATAAGGTACCCAAACAGACAGACATGTCTACCATCTTGCTGTTTCTACAACAGGGAGTAGACAAGGGCCTGGCCCACTCTTCTCTCAGAGTACAACTATCTGCAATAGAGGCGGCCACGGGGCCCATCGGAGGGTACAGCCCAGGAGCACACCCTGATGCCCTGCGCTTCCTGAAAGCTGTGGAGATACTCTGACCTAAAATGCGACCAACCGTCACACCATGGGGTCTCCCACTGGTCCTCGACTCCCTCAGTTCAGCTCCTTATGAGCCACTTCACAAGGTGGACCTGTTCTGGGTCAGCCTCAAGATGTGTTTCCTGGTTGCCGTTTGTTCAGCCAGATGGATCGGAGAGCTAGGGGCACTATCGTGCAGAGAACCCTATACTGTTTTCACTCCTCAGGGAGTCCGCTTACAAACAGTCCTGGCTTTCCAACCTAAGGTGACCACTGCCTTCCACAGGGAACAGCCCATCAAGCTGCCCACCTTCCTGGCAGACACACAACAGGGCAGTCGGTTGGTACCACATCACCTGGATGTTGGATTCACCCTCTCCGTCTACATAGCCAGGACGCTGCCGCTCCGTAAAACAGAAAGATTGTTTGTCGTCACAAGGGGACAAAGGCAAGACAAGGCAGCCTCCAAGTCCACGATCACCGGATGGCTAAAGAGAACCATTCAAGAAGCTTACCTAGCGAAACAAATGATACCACCTCAGGATATCAAGGCTCAATCCACCAGGGCAGTCGTCGCATCCTGGGCAGAAAGGGCTAATGTGTCCTCTGAGGACATATGCAAGGCGGCTACAAGGAGCTCCCTGCATACGTTCACCAGACACTACAGGCTCGAGCACCTGCATGCCATACAGCCCACTTTCACCACCCAGATCCTCCTAGCAGCGACTTCATCTTCTCACTCATAGACCACTCTGCTCCCTCCCTTGGGTACTACACTGCTTCTTATCTACCCATGAGGTAATGTCTGGAGTGCCATGTATGCTCAACCAATCACAATGGGTGTTTACTCACCTGGTAAAGGTGATTGTGTTGGTTGACATCCATGGCACTCCAAGGCCCTCCCTACAGAGTGCTCAGAGTGACCGAGACTGAAGGTCCATACAATCAACACCAGGCTTAGGAGGGGATATGCTACATTGAGAGTTGACAGTCGATCTCGATGGGATCGAGATTAGATTGTAAATAATAGGGATAATAAAATCCGGCCTGTTGGCTACTGAGATTACGTTGTTACTAGCATCATTTCACATACTATCATTGTTTGTCTTCCTTTGCATTGTTTCTTTGCACTCTACTAACCTTGATTTCAGCTATGGAAGATTTGAACTGAAGAGCAGGGGTTTCTGGGACCTGGATATACTAGAAATTTGATCCTAGAGTCATGTGCATCACTAGCCTATCAGGTGGGCTAAAACCCATGAGGTAATGTCTGGAGTGCCATGGATGTCAACCAACACAATCACCTTTACCAGGTGAGTGAACACCCATTGTTAATGTTAAATTCCACACAAAAAAATTATGGATACTTTCTCTACAGAATATGCTATCATAAATATGTGAGAAAATTTTACTAACCATTTTTTTTCTTCTTTAAAATTAAAACTGCTTTACCAAATTATCCAGTTGTGTTAGACACTAGCATGCATGGACTATGGATATGCATGTCAAATGTTAACTCTATGCATGCAAGAGCAGAGAAGTTACAGTACACAATTTCACATTTTTGATAGTTTTCAGAAAGTTTTGCAAACATTTATATAGTAAGGTTTTGAACCACTGTAACTTACAAAAAACTCATCTAATTCACTCCATATTTAGAACATTCTATAAGCATTACAAACAGGTTATCCATACTAATTTACACATGTCTAGCTTTAAAGGTGCCTGACTTACATGTAGATGAACTTTGTTGATGAAATTTCCTGAAAAAAATAAAAGTACAGATTTTGAGCATATATAATTTTGAGATAATGCATCATATTTTCATGAAATCTAGCACATTGTTAGAACACCTGTCATAAAGAAATCGTGCCAAATTTTAGATCCCTGACCCAATAGATGATTAAGGTGTATGCAGATAAAAAATGTTCATGACATTTCACACAAACAATAAAATGGCAACATCTTTGCCCCTATAAGTTTGAAACTGTTAAACCAAATTACATGATATTTGGCACCTGCATGGCCATTGTCCTAAGAAATATATATTCCATATTTCAGATATCTAGGTTGAACAGTTATTGAGTTATTACCAAATTACTAAATTGTTAAAATTCCACAACATTTTTGATGAAATTCCAGGGAATTGCATGAACTTTTGTGAAATGTCACTGAAATTCAGTGGATTCAGAATTTTCCAATTCCACACAGCTCTACTGCTTATGCAACAGAAGCATTCCCAGAGGAAATGTGGAAATGCAGGACTGCTGCACCCTTGAATCATACATGCCAACAGTGGAGGCTGTTGCTAGCCTTGCTTGTAGAGTAGAAAGCAGCTAACTAAAAGAAGCTACATTTTCTTCTTAATTTAAAACTTATATCTCAGTAGGAGTCAGTGTCAGCTAAGATTAAGCAGACAGATAACTTTATTAGAAGTAGAGGGGGTCTTATTTAAGGTTAAAAAAAAGAAAGAAAAGAAAAGAAAGGAAGGTGTGTGTTCTGTGCAGGGAAAGGTACTGTATCAGGTGACTTTGCTAAACCAGTAGGAGGAAAGAGAGCTTACCTGGGGTGTGGTTTAGACACTAGAAAAGCAGGTGAGTCAAATTACAACTTCCTGTTGCTAGCCTTGCTTGTAGAACAGAAAGCAGCTAACTAAAAGAAGCTACATTTTCTTCTTAATTTAAAACTTATATCTCAGTAGGAGTCAGTGTCAGTTAAGATTAAGTAGACAGATAACTTTATCAGAAGTAGAAGGGGTCTTATTTAAGGTTAAAAAGAAAGAAAAGAAAAGAAAGAAAGGCAGTGTGTGTGTTCTGTGCCGGGAAAGGTACTGTAATAGGTGACTTTGCTAAGCCAGTAGGAGGAAAGACAGCTTACCTGGGTGTGTGGTTTAGACACTAGAAAAGCAGGTGAGTCAAATTACAACTTCCTGTTGCTAGCCTTGCTTGTAGAGCAGAAAGCAGCTAACTAAAAGAAGCTACATTTTCTTCTTAATTTAAAACTTATATCTCAGTAGGAGTCAGTGTCAGTTAAGATTAAGTAAACAGATAACTTCATTAGAATTAGAAGGGGTTTTATTTAAGGTTAAAAAAAGAAAGAAAAGAAAAGAAAGAAAGGCAGTGTGTGTTCTGTGCAGGAAAGGTACTGTATCAGGTGACTTAAGCTAGTCAGTGGAGGAAAGAGAGCTACCTGGGGTGTGGTTTAGACACTAGAAAAGCAGGTGAGTCAAATTACAACTTCCTGCTAGTCTTGCTTGTAGAGCAGAAAGCAGCTAACTAAAAGAAGCTACATTTCTTCTTAATTTAAAACTTATATCTCAGTAGGGTCAGTGTCAGTTAAGATTAAGTAAACAGATAACTTTATTAGAAGTAGAAGGGGTCTTATTTAAGGTTAAAAAAAGAAAAGAAAGAAAGAAAGGCAGTGTGTGTTCTGTGCAGGGAAAGGTACTGTATCAGGTGACTTTGCTAAACCAGTAGGAGGAAAGAGAGCTTACCTGGGGTGTGGTTTAGACACTAGAAAAGCAGGTGAGTCAAATTACAACTTCCTGTTGTTAGCCTTGCTTGTAGAGTAGAAAGCAGCTAACTAAAAGAAGCTACATTTTCTTCTTAATTTAAAACTTATATCTCAGTAGGAGTCAGTGTCAGTTAAGATTAAGTAGACAGATAACTTTATTAGAAGTAGAAGGGGTCTTATTTAAGGTTAAAAAAAGAAAGAAAAGAAAGAAAGAAAGGCAGTGTGTGTTCTGTGCAGGGAAAGGTACTGTATCAGGTGACTTTGCTAAACCAGTAGGAGGAAAGAGAGCACTGGGGTGTGGTTTAGACACTAGAAAAGCAGGTGAGTCAAATTACAACTTCCTGTTGCTAGCCTTGCTTGTAGAGCAGAAAGCAGCTAACTAAAAGAAGCTACATTTTCTTCTTAATTTAAAACTTATATCTCAGTAGGAGTCAGTGTCAGTTAAGATTAAGTAGACAGATAACTTTATTGGAAGTAGAAGGGGTCTTATTTAAGGTTAAAAAAAGAAAGAAAAGAAAGAAAGGCAGTGTGTGTTCTGTGCAGGGAAAGGTACTGTATCAGGTGACTTTGCTAAACCAGTAGGAGGAAAGAGAGCTTACCTGGGGGTGTGGTTTAGACACTAGAAAAGCAGGTGAGTCAAATTACAACTTTCTGTTGCTAGCCTTTTTTCTTACCAATTGCGCTCCATCCCACCCACCCAAAGCCAGTTCTACTTTTATAGCCACTGGATTTAACTGTCAACAGGAACTTCCTGTTTGGCAGTAGGAAGAAAAGGATCATAGAGAAACATTGGTTTTGTCAACCCTGAAGTAGAAAAAGTAGCTCACTCTCCCCCCCTAGCTGCTGGTAGTTTGATATTGAGCAAGGAGGAAGGAGACTACTGAAAAAGATAGGAAGTTGCTGTCCCAGAACAAGAAGGGTGAGAGCTGTAAGGAGAGGAGAGAGAAAGCATCCAAAGAAACAGTAGAGGGGACACAAAATAAGACATGATAGGAGTGGTGCAGTGCAATGGCTGTGGGGCGGCAGTGTTCTGGGAGACATTCTGGAGGCTGCGATGCTGCCCTATTTGCAGGCACCTCTCTGGTCTGAGAGAGGAGGCTGCCCATCTCCAGGCTGACCTGGCTAGGATTCGTGAAACCTCCTCCCCCACCCAGGGACCACCAGGGCCAATGCCACTACCCCAGAGGTTGCCAAGAAAGAGGAGTGGCTGGACCAGGGTGGCTCAAGGAGGAGAGGGTGGTGGAACAGAGTTGCATCCCTCCAGATGTACCTCTTCACAATTCATTCACTCTTCTGGTGGATAGTGGTTCCTCTATGGAGGCACCTGCAGTGGAGACCAAGGAGGATGCTGGGAACCTTCACAAAGGAGACCCACAGGAGGGTGACATAGGACCCCACAGGGGAAGGAAACAACTTCTGGTGGGGGATTCAATCATTAGGGGGTAGAATTGGGGGAGAATGGGAGAGGTAAGTAAGGTGCCTCCTGCGCCACAGCTTGAGGAACAGGAAGCTGAATCCTCAGGATCAGTGGGAGGAGCTGTATGAGGGAGGGAGTTGATGTCATTGTCCACCTGGGACAAATGACCTGGCTAGAATGGGATCAGAGCAGTGCAGAGGAGTTTGTAGAGTTGGGAAGGGCCTTAGAACAAATAGCGCCTCTGGAATCCTTCTCGGAGGTGCTGCCTGTCTATGGCAAGGGAGATGCTAGGCACTCTCTCCAGGGAATTCAATGAGTGGTTGAAAACTGTGTGAGCTCAGGGTTTTGGCTTCATTGGGACTGAGGAGCCACCTGGAGGAATGCAGACCTATACTGGTGCGATGGTCTGCATCTGTCCAGGGGGGGAACCAGGATCCTAGATGAGAGGTTTAAATGCTTCATTGGCAAGCATTTAAACTAGCCAAGGGGGGGGGGGCACTGAAAAGAAGCTGGGAAATCCAAGCCTCTCCCCACAAAACATGGTGATTAGTGAAGTAAACACCAAGGTACAAAAGTTATTAGGGAGCAGAACAGATTTAAATGTAAAAAAAGGCAAAGGCAGTAAGGACAGAAATGGGGCTAAAAGGGGTAAAGCTATCAAAAAGTGGAGGGTGATGAGTACCAATGCCCATAGTCTGTGTAACAAGCTCCCTGAACTAGTGGCCTTGATGGAAGAGGGTTGCCTGGATATTGTGGCAATCACAGAAACATGGTACACAGAGAACCATGACTGGGATGTCAACATACCAGGATACACAATCTACAGGAGGGATAGGGAGGGTAAAAGAGGAGGAGGAGTAGCTCTCTATGTAAAGGAAGGGATCAAAGCAACAGAACTAAGGAGTAAACAGGGAGCAGATGAGGCACTTTGGGTCACCCTGAGACAGGAAATGACACCAACCTGCATGGGGTTAGAGACCCCCATCTCAGGGGAGGGAATGGACAAGGAAATGATAGAAGGCTTTCTTAGAATGGCAGAAAAAGGGGAGATATTGTTGATGGGGGACCTGAATATGCCAGATGTTAACTGGAGCACCTTTGCTGCAGGCACATCCAAGAGCAGGGTCATTCTTTATGCCCTACAGGGGGCATGTCTCAGACAGCTAGTATAGGAACCGACTCGGGAGGGAGCAATCTTAGACCTGGTACTTTGAAATGGGGATGGAGAAAGAATCTCAGATTTAGAAGTGTAGCCTATCTGGGAACAAGTGACCACCAAACAGTGTGGTTCACTATAAACACAGCCATACAATCAAGCCTACAAAAGCAAGAGTACTAGACTTTAGGAGGGCTGACTTTGGGAAAATGAGAGAGTGCCTCAGAAAAACACTAGCAAACAGGCAAGAAGGAGGGGTGGAGGAACAATGGGGAGTGATCAAAACAGCCATCACAGAGGCAACAAGCCTCTGCGTAAAAAATCAATAAAACACTAGGAAGAAAACGCTATGGTTCACAAAAGAGGTGGCAGGGAAGGTTAAGAGAAAAGGGCAGCATTCAGGAAATATAAGGAAACACAGAAGGAGCAGGACAGAGAACTTTATCAGTTAAAGCAGAAAGAGTCTGGGAAGGTAGTCAGAATAGCAAAGGCCCAAACCGAAGAAAGGATAGCCAATTCTGTTAAGAAGGGGATAAGACCTCTATAGGTACATTAGGGAGTGAAGAAAGACCAAAGGAGGATACTGAAGCTTAATAAAGGGAGGGAATCTGGGTAGAGGGTGACAGTGAAAAAGCAGGGTTACTGAACGAAATATTTCTGCTCAGTATTCACAAAAGGAAGAGAGGAGAGTTACCTAAACCAAACAAGAGAAATACTAGAAGATGGCGGTCAATACCAGTCCATTTACAGAAGAAAGGGTTCTGAAAGAACTAATAAAATTGAACGTGGACAAAGCAATGGGGCCTGATGGATTCACCCAAGAATTCTAAAAGAACTAAGGGTAGAACTAGTGACATCCTTGACTACTCTCTTTAACAAATCATGGGAGGATGGGGTGGTACCCAAGGACTGGAGGAGGGCAGATATAATTCCTCTTCACAAAAGTGGGAGCAGGACAGAGGCAGGAAACTACAGACCAGTTAGTTTGACCTCAGTGGTAGGAAAATGATGGAATCCCTTCTGAAGGAAAAGAATTGTTAGTACCTAGAGGCCATTGGGGCACAGGACCGGTAACATGGATTCACGATGGGAAGGTCGTGTCAGGCAGAATCTAATAGATTTCTTTGACTGGGTGACCAAAGTAGTAGATCAGGGAGGGCTGTGGACATGGCCTACCTAGATTTTAAAAAGGCATTTGATACAGTCCCCACAAAGATTAATACATAAGATAGCCAGCCTTGGAATGGGTCCCAAGGTGGTAGCCTGGATAAAAATTGTCTAGACAACAGGACACAAAGGGCAGTAGTAAATGGAGTACACAGTGAAGAAAGGAGGGTTACTAGTGGAGTACCGCAGGGTTCAGTACTGGGACTGGTCCTTTTTAATGTCTTTATAAGTGACATTGCAGAGGAACTGGAAGGAAAAGTATGTCTCTTTGCAGATGACACAAAGGTCTGCAACAGGGTTGATACACAGGATGGCGTGGAAAGGATGAGAAGGGACTTGGCAAGGTTGGAGGAATGGTCAAATGTATGGCAGCTCAGATTTAATGCAAAGAAGTGCAAGATAATGCACATGGGAAACAAAAACCCAAGGGAAGCGTACACAATGGGGGGTGAGATACTGACAACAGTAAAAATAGAAAGGGACCTGGGGGTAATTATATCAGATGTCCTAAAGGTGGGCAAGCAATGTGAGAAGGCAGTAAGGAAAGCTGGAGGGATACTGGGATGCATAGGAAGAGGCATCAATAGTAGAAAACAGGAAGTTGTTATTCCTCTGTACAGACAGTTGGTGAGACCCCATCTGGAGTACTGTGTGCAGTTCTGGAGACCCCATCTCCGCAAAGACATAGACAGAGTGGAGGCTGTCCAGAGGAGGGCAACCAAAATGGTGCAGGGTCTGCACCAGAAGACATATGAAGAAAGACTAAAGGAGCTTAATATGTATACTCTTGAGGAAAGAAGGGAGAGAGGGGACATGATAGAAATGTTCAAGTACCTCAAGGGAATTAACAAAGTCCAAGAGGGTAGCATCTTCCAGAAAAAGAGATGTGCAAGAACAAGGTGGTAGAATTTGAAGATAGAGGGGGGACGGCTCAGGGGTAATGTGCGGAAGTATTTTTTCACTGAGAGGGTTGTGGATGCATGGAACAGCCTCCCTGAGGAGGTCGTGGAGTCAAGAACAGTGGGGGACTTCAAGAATGCATGGGACAGGCATAAGGCAGTCCTAGGGGTGGGTAAGAGGAAATAAGCTGTTGACTAACTAGGATCTGCAGCTTATCTGTTAGGTAGGAAAATGGGCAGACTAGGTGGGCCAAGCGGTCCTTATCTGCCATCAAATTCTATGTTTCTATGTTTCTATGAGGCAGGAAGTGAAAGTAAGCCTCCAGTCCCTAACTCCTTAATCCTGGTTACAATTGTTTTGTGCTCTCATTAAAGTACGCCTTGAGAAACCTGAAGACATGAGTTTTAATCCCACAGTCACCATTTGTGTCCTGTGTGACCCTAAGCAGGTCATTTAATACCCCAGTGCTCCCAGGATGCACCTTGAAATGAGTTTCATCTCAATGTGCCATTCCTGGCCAAAAATTGTAAAATAAATAAAGATTTGGAATTGGACTTCTACAGTTGATTTTTTATTTATCTGAGTTCTGGAATGAGGGCTTGATTGGGGGGGGGGGTCTGATTTAAATAAGAACTATCTGTCTACTTCTGTGTGTGACATAGCTACTCTGGGTGTCTGCAGTTTAGTGAAAGCCATTTAGGCTGTATACACATACACTGTCTGCTAGGTGCCCTGAACCCTGTCTGTGATATAGCTGCTCTGTGTTCCTCAGCATTATACTGAAAGTCATTTAGGCTGCATTACATGCTGTCTGTTGGGTGCACGAGCCCTATTTGTGCCATAGCTACTCAGTGTATCTTTGCAGCATAGCAAAAAACATTTAGGCTATATTACACAGTGTCTGTTAGGTGCCCCAAGCCCTGCCTGTGACATAATACTCTGCGTCTCTCTGCAATATAGTGAAATTCATTTAGGCTGTATTACACACAGTCTATTAGGTGTTCTGAGCCCTGTCTGTGATGTAACTAGCTTGAGCCTCTCTGCAGCATAATGAAAGCCATTTAGACTGTTTCATAAATTGGGCCCTATGCATGAATGGGCAGGAAATGCACACCAGAGGCACATATCCCACCCACGGAGCCCTGCACCTGCAGACAGGTGTGCACCAGCCATTATTCACTAATGGTCACCACCTGTCTGCGGCTCCACCCCCACATCATGCAGGTTGGTAATGGGAAGAGTTGCAGACCCAGCCAGTTATCCAATTGGGTGCCCAGTATGGGTCTCACAGTGGCTCTCTTGCATGTGACAGCATGGGTCTGGGTGCGTGAATGCCTACTGCAGGCACCCAGACCTGTGCAGCATGTCACCACTTGCAGATAACAGGTGGTAACCCCTACCCATCACACATCACTGCCCCTGCCCCAGTGCAGCACAATACAGTCTCCCACAGGTAAGCCAGCCCACTCATCACACTGCACACCCCCACCACCCCACTCCCATACATGGTAGCCCTGATCCCGCAAGTGCCTGGTATGCCTGGTCTCCAAGGTGGTACACTCATCACACACACACACACACACACACACACACCCAGTGGCACCATAACCTCCACCCCAGCTCCTCACCACCCACAGTGGCATCCATTTGCTAGTGACCCCTCGCAGCACCGACAACCCACACCCCATATGACCATAGTCACTGCCACAGCCCAGATGGCCTATGGCACAGCCCTCTGCACACTTACTTGGCCAACAGATGTCCTGGCAATGCTGGGAAAGCAACCTCTAAATATATGGGTGTGTTCCCATCATCACTTGGATGGCCGGTGGACAAGGAGGTGTGTGGAGGGCTGTGCCATTGGCTGTCCAGGCTGCAGCACTGACAGTGGAGGTACAGGGTGTGGGTTGTCAGTGACTGGGGTGGTGAGAGAAACTGTACAGTTATGATGGGTGGGGGGATATGATCAGTGCCATGGGTTATGCTGGGTGTACCATTTTGTGCCCTGCTCGAGTGGCATGGTGGTGGTCATACACCAGCAAGGGGTGTCCATCAATACCTGGCTCCTGGTGTGTGTGTCTGTGTGTGCGAATAGTGCCAGTGTTGAGTGGGTATGCCACGGGCACCAGTGCAAGGTGCACCTACAAGTGGCTGATGGGGACTATGTGGACATGGACAGGGCATGAGTGTGAGGGGAGTCTGCATTCATGGGCCAATGGTCCCTTGCATGAGAACAGCACAGTACTGGGGATCTCCATGAGAGTGTGCTTGGATGGGTCAAAAGACATGATGGATGGGTGGGTGCTGAGGTGCAGTATTCATTGGACTGGGTATGTCCTTCCATTCCAGGAGGGTGCATATTTGTGCAGCCATCCATAAAGTGGTTATGGCAGGGTCCATCCTGCCATAACCTGCACACAGGTACACCCCCCCGGAAGAAGGCATTATGCATCTTTGTGCATGGTGTATAGTGCCGGCATGCCCTCCGCCTGCTCCCAGTGTGTTGCTCTCCGCTCTGGTGGGGAATCAGGTGGGTATGTGCTGCACACCCAGTTCATGCATCCCATCATGGGGGCACAATGAGTGAAGAGCAGCTATGCACCACTGATGTGTGGCATGTAGCCACTCCACTGATTAGTGCATATGGCCCATTGTCTGTAAGGTGCCCCAATTCTTGTATCTGACATAGTTACTTGTGTCTCTCTTCAGTATAGTGAAAGCCATTTAGGCTCTATCACACACTGTCTGGTAGGTGCCCCAAGCCCTGTCTTGTGACATAGCTACTCTGTATCTCTCTGCAGCATAGCAAAAGCCATATAGGCTGAGCACACACTGTCCTTTAGGTGCCCCAAGCCATGTCTTGAGACATAGCTACTCTGTGTTTCTCTGCAGCATAGCAAAAGCCATTTAGGCTGTGTTACACACTGTCTATTAGATGCCCTGAACCCTATATGTTACATACCTACTATGTGTCCCTCTGCTTTGCAGTGAAAGCCATTTAGGCTGCATTACACATTGTCTTGTAGGGTCCCTATTTGCCCTCTCTATGAAATAGCTACTGTACTCTGTGTCTCTTTGCAGTATCACATAAGCCAGTTAGGCTGTATCACACTGTCTGTCAGCCTGTTAGGTGCCCTGAGCCCAGTCTTAGCTACACTGTGTGTGACATCTCTCTGTGGCATAGTGAAGGCCATGACTTGTATACTATGTCTCATATTTTCCAGACTAAGTCTTCTAAAAGGAAGCATAGTGCTGGTGTATGTGCAAAAAATGATATGGACAATATCAATCCTAGCACTAAGGAAGAACATAACATGAGTAATAGCAGCAACATCCCCAGAACTTGCACCAAATGTTCTCCTGAACCAAAAAAGTGTGTTACCAATGAAATACTAGAGTTTTGGAAAGAACTGACAGGAGTTACTTATAGAGGTAATGAACAGTTTGCCACATGTGTCAGGAGTCTTCCAGCTGCTGAAGCATCATGCAAGCAGGGGAAGGCATCCTCCTCAGATATAACCTCAGATGCTGAGGCTGCAAATGCTAATAAAGATGGTGGTGCTAGTGGGAACTGGGAATGGGATAACTGAGGCTGACAGCACTTCCAGTTCTTCAGAATCTTTTGGCAATGAGGTCAGTACTATTTTCAATGAAAGGTTTGGAGAGGTTGCTGCTGTAGGGAATGAGAGGCAAGTACTGAAAAAAAATCATATGTTAAACATAGGAATAAGAAGATGACCATGAATGGAAAAACAATCTTCTGAACAAGGAAATGGCGGTATAGGGTTTCCTCCAGAACCTTTGACTGCAGAAGAAGTTGTGCCAGGCACCATAGTACAAAGCACAAAGGGAAAATCTTTAGTGTGACATTTATTTTATATTAACTCTGCAGACAGTTCTCAAGCTGTGTGCAGTCTGTGCAACAAGAGTGTCAATTATGGTGGCAAAGTGGGACATTTTGGAATATCAGTAATGATACAACTTGCAAAGACAAAACACCCAGTTGAGTGGAGCAGGGGACAGTGTGGTTGGTATGGGCAGTAGTGGAGATGGGGGTGACGGTGACCATAGAGACAATGAACTGGAAGCAGGAACTGACATTGAATTACTTGATGTGTCCTTTCAGTCTTCCCAGAAAGAACAGATTGTTTTCTTATGACACCTTCAAGTGATGCAGAATCCCACAGTAGTACTCCACGTGAAAAAGGTGTGAAAAGTACAGTCTGTCCAAAATTAAAACTATCTCATCACTCTCTTCAACTAACATAAAAAAAGTGCTGTGAGGACAACAAAATATACCCACAAGCATCCAAAATACCAGCTGTTAACCCTTTATGAGTGGATGCCAAGTATACTCATTGCACCTCCGCTGTAGCACTAACGCCAATGCCAAGTATACTCAGCTTTAAAGGGAAAGAATAATTTGTGGTAAAAAAGAGCATGTTTCAGTAGTGACAGCTTCACTGCTACACATGGCTACATGTGATCAGCCAAGGGATGACATGTGGCCATGTGTCATGAGACGTAGCCTTTGCAGGTACATCAGTAAAAGGCAACGGTATCAGGTTGCCACTTTAGTCTTCAGTGGGATTTCTTGCAGTGAGTATCTTTCAGTCAGTGCTCTGAACATCAGCTTCGATCATGGTCTGGCTTCCAGAAGTGTACATTCCCTACCAGGATACCAGGTGAAGTAAATATAAAAGAATGTATGGATTAATGTAAAGAGCCACATAAATGGAAAAAAAAAAGTTCTGTGGTGTTTTTGTCAGTGAGCTTTCAGAAGCATGAAGATTCAACAGTTCTTTTTTATTTGAGAGCTCAAATCTTCCATTTTTTTTGAAAGACTGCTAAAAAATACATACATTTCTACTGCAGTATTGAATAAGTAACAAAACAAGAAAAAAAAAGTTTTGTGTTTGTTGTTGTCAACCCTCAATCATGAGCATGAGAAGTAAACAGGCGTTTGTCCCTGACAGCTCAAATTTTTAATTTAGTTTGCTGGCATTATTCAAAAAACACATAATTTCATATTGCAGTATTGAATAAATAAAAAAGAAGTTTTGTGTTTTTTTTCAGCCCTCCATCACCTACACAAGGAGTCAGCAGTCCTTTGCCCCTGACTGCTGAAATATTTCATTTGCTTAACAATACATATAAAAATACAACAAGTCATATTATAGCATTGAAGAAGAAAACAATGTTGTTTTGCTATTTCTCTCTGCTTATGATGGAGTAGGAGAAATCAGCAGTTTTTTGATCCTAGCAGCTGAAATCTGTGGTTTACTTGCATATATATATATATATATAATATTATTATATATATATATATATATATATATATTGCAAAACTGCATTAATGCACCATTAGGGTTTCAAAATTAAAAGCAGGGAAATTCATGCAGGAACAGGCATGACGGATGTGTTTTGATGTTTTGAACCCCAGTGCTCACCCCATTGTCCTATACTATACCTATCTTAAGTTACTCATGGAATGTGGAAAGTATTAGGGTTCATAAAACCAAAACACATCAGTCATGCCTGTCCCTGCATACACAGTGGGGGTGTGGTGTTACCCTTATCAACCCTAATGTTGAATTTCCCTACTTTTGATGTTACAACCCCAATGGTTCATTACCACAGCTTTTTGCAATGATTTTCTCTTCTTTTTGAGAAAGAGTAATGTAAGTGGTATGCAGGGCTCTCTTGGCCTTGTGCTCCCTTCACGCTGCCATAAATATGTAATGTTATCTGGGCCCTGCCCTACCAAATATCCATAACTGTAGAGACATTGTAATGAACCCTCACGTCCCTGTGGGAGCGCAATGCCCTTTGGACCCTGTAGTCCCAGCACTGCTTAATGGCATTCCCATATATATAATGGTATGCATATGTGGGACTGTGGGCCCTCTGGGCCCTGTGCTCACATTCACACAGAAGTACAGAGACATATCAAAGGCATAAATACATGAAAAGGAACTCTTGTAACACAAATTTGGCAATATGTCATTAACAAAGCAAGTGTGTGAAAAATTCCACTGCTGTTGTAATCATGACTTGGAAATCTCCACACATGCTTAGTCCACCTAAAGGTGGACTAGGCAATGAGCAGCAAAAAATTTGTATCTTGAACCATTTTCAAGATATGGGTGCTGAAAGGCAGTGCAGTGTTATACTATAGGAAATTGCACAACTTTGGAGTTCCATAACCATGAAACCATTGTAATTATTTTTCACCAAACCAGCAAAAGGCACAACTATGGGGCAAGTGCTTGCCACCCTGCAAATTTCAGCCAAAAAGCCCAAACTGTTTTTTTTTTGCTATGATGTGGCAAAGAAATGTGTGGTTTGGGGCTGGTTCTCAGCTGTACTTTAATGAAAGCACCGGTATTTTTGAGAAAGTACCATTGGTTTGAATGAGGGAACTTTCATGAAAGTACTGAGGGACCTTTTCGAAAGCTCCCCCATGTCAACCAGTACTTTCATGAAACTACCTGATACTTTCACGAAAATACCATTACTTTCAGGAAACTACCTCGTACTTTGTGAAACTACCGGCTACTTTTGTGAAAGTACCAGTAATTTTGTGAAATTGCCTTGCACTTTTCACAAAACTACAAGGTAATTTTACAAAAGTGCCAGTACTTTTGCAAATCGACCTGGTGTTTTCATGACACTAGCTGGTACTTTCACAAAAGTACCAGTACTTTTGTGAAACTACCTGGTACTTTTGCAAAACTGCCAGATACATTCGTGAAAGTACCAGTACTTTTGCAAAACTACCTGGTACTTTCATGAAACTAATATGCATATGTGGGAGTGTGGGCCCTCTGGGCCCTGTGCTCCCATTTACTCATAAGTACAGAGACATACTGCAGGCCTGAAGACATGTAAAGGAACCCTTGTAATGCAAATTTGGCAATATCTCAGTAATCGTAGCAACTATGAAAAAAATTCCACTGAAGTCATAATCATGGCTTGGAAACCTCCATGCATGCAAGTAGTGAAAAATCCATATCTCGAACCATTTTGGAGATACGGGCATCAAAAGACGCCATGGGCAGCATAATGTTATCCTATGGGAAACTGCACATTTTCAGAGATCAATAAATATGGAACCGGAGTAAATTTCTTCATCAAATCACCAAAAGGCACCTAGTTAGGGCAAGGGCTTGCCACCCTGCAAATGTCATCCCAAAAAGCCCTGTCTGTTCTTTTGCTATGAAGTGGCAAAGAAACATGGGTGCACATATATTTTTCCCATAGGATAAAATGGGAACTTTAATCAATCAGTCAATCAATCAAAATCTTTATTTAACCAGGTGAACATCATTAAGCAAGCTCATTTTTGAGATGGACCTGGGAAGGAGAGGTAAACAAAACATAACACAGGAATACTCACTTACATCATAATTGGGTAAACAATACATAAAGAATGAATTCACAGTAACACAGTAAATGCATAGAGCAGTAATTATACATAGGAGGTTTATAATACACACAAAATAGAGTACTAGAACAAGCATTAAACTAAAACCATGAAGAGTAAGTAGATAAACGTATAGCCACTGTACTACTGTATATACATATTAATCCTTCACAACTATAATTACATTGTGTAAATTAAGCATCCTTGAATGATATTGAGTGAAAGGAGCTTGGGGAGGCTGGGGAGGGGATAGGAGGGGGCTGCAAGAGGTTGAGTAGTGAGAGGTACATATGGTGCCCATAAGGACCAGTGATTACAGGGGGAAGGTGGCAACAATGAGGGAGTGGAATGCAAAACACACAGAATGGTGTCAGAAAGGGGTAAACAACGGATGTAGGTGGGAGCCAGGCAGACCTGGAAAGGGAACCAATGACAAGAGAAAACACAGTGTACTGTAGGGATAGAAAGAACAATCAGAAAAGGTTCTTATGGGCTCTATCATAGCCCAATGAGGGGTAGGACAGAGGTACCAGTAGAGGGATGCACTGGAGAAGAAAGAACTGAGGCGAGGGGAAGTGACATCAGTGGAAGCAGTTACAGGATTTCTTAATCAAGTGAGAAGTGCTTTGAAGGCTGATAATTTGATTGGATAGGCCAACTTTAGGTTTTTTTGCAAACTGTTCCAGAGAGAGGGTAAAGCATAAGATATGGCAGACCTGACAAAGCATGACTTGAACTTTGGTACTGTAAAAGAGATAAAGGCAGAACTCCTTAGGGTATATTTATCTACCATACCTAGAGGAAGACAATCTGAGATGTACTGAGGCAGCATCTTTGTGATAGCCCTAAATGTCAAGAGCTGCATTTCTGTGTCTTCTGTAGTTAAGGGATGACCAACCTACTGCAGTGTAAAGGGAACAGTGATGTGTGAAGTATGGGAGACCAGTTATGAACTTCAAGGCCCTATGGTACAGTGTGTCTAATTTGGCCAGAGCAGATGAGGGGTCTTGGCTGTAAAGGTAATCTGCATAGTCCAATAAGGTGAGGAATGTGGTTTGGACCAGTCACTTCCTGGCATCCAGTGTCAGAAAATTTTTGATTCTATGAAAGAGGCCAAGCCTCTGCCTAAGCTTCTTTAACAGATCCTCAATGTGATCACAAAAGGAAAGCTTTTGGTCTATCCACACCCCTAGGTATTTGAATTTTGTTACATATTCCAGCGGTTCACAAAGAAGAGTATGGATCTGGGGTATATTACCTTGAGTTGCGGAGTTATTAACATAAGAAAAGGGAGAAAAAAGCATTGCCTTTGGTTTTTTGGCATTAAGGAGCAGTTTCTGGTGCAATAGTGGTAGTTGTAAATGATTAAATTCCAGTTGCAGGTCCCTACAAGCTGTTTCCGGACTAGGTCTTTCTATATAAAGTACTGTGTCATCTGCAGAGAGGTGGATGTTAGCAAATTTGATGTCAATGTCAATATTGTTAATATAAATTGCAAAAAGTAAAGTAACCAATATAAAGCCTTGCAGTACACCACTCGGTAGAGGTTTCAGAGATGAGAATTCCCCTTCAGCTTTGACCTGCTGCTGGTGTCCTGTTAGATAGTTTGAGAACCACCTCAGCGATAGGGAGTCACAGCTGATATTTGTGAGGGAGACAAGGAGCAGCTCATGGTTGACTGTATCAAATGCCTTTTCTTAAGTCCAGAAATACTACGCAAATGAAATTCCTGGAATCCAGAGCACACTGTCAGTCATTGGTGACCTTTGAAAGGGCTGAAATAGTACTGTGTTGAGGCATGAATCCAGACTGAAAGGGATTGAGCAAGTTCTCACTTTTGAGGTAGCTTCTGAGCTGTACACTAACTATTTTCTCCAGTAGTTTGGATAGGGTGAGAAGTAAGGAGATTGGTCTATAGTTATGCAGGTTGCTGGTGTCTCTAGATTTAAAAAGGGGGATTACATGAGCTGTTTTCCATGGGGGGGGGAGTATCACCCTGTGAAAGGGAGAGGTTAAAAAGGTGCATGATAGGCACAGCTAGGACATGAAGACTAAGCTTCAGGAAAAATGGGTCCAGTTGGTCTGCCCCAGCACTCTTCCTAGTGTTCAATTGTAGGAGGAGATTCTCAGTTTCTTTCAGGGTAGCAGGCTGGAGGGAGAAGGTTATGCTTGAGACCTGATCTGATATGCCCAGTGATCCAAGACTAGAGAGGAGGTTATTGGCAGGGGAGGCATCGAAAGCAAGACCTAAAGTAGCAAAATGGTTATTAAAGGAGTCAAGGATAGTCAATTTATCTGACATTGAAGTTGCTCTGTTGGAGGTTTTTGTGGTGCTTGGTGCTGCATGACCTTGAATATCATTGATGGTTTTCCAAAAGTTTGCTGAGCACTTGGTGGACATGTCCAGTTCTTTGCAAAAAATAGCTAGCCTTGGCCTCCCTAACCACACTGGTACATTGGTTTCTAGCCTTCCTGAATTATGTCCAGTCAGCTGGATGTTTTGATTTCTGAGCTTTTTTCCAAAGCCAGTCTTTATGCCACAGTGAGACCTTTACAGTAGTAGCAACAGACATTGCCAGCTATTTCCAGATATTTTGCAAAATTTCTAAAGAGTTTCTTTCTGCTGCCCCTCCTGTGGAAATGCAGAAAGCAGGAGATTTCTCTAGAAATATCACAGAAATTTTGGGAAATAGCTGGCAATGTCTGTGTCTACTACTGTAATTGGACCATAAACCAAGGACATGATTTTTTCTTTGAACGAATCTGGACCAAGGGTGTATACTTGTCTAGTGCCCCTAGCACAGTTTCTTGGAAGATATCATATGCTGTGAGCACTGAGTTGGCCAGGTAGAAGTCCTGCCATCTCAGGGAGTCTTGCAAGTCAGAGAGGAATGCCGAGAAGTCAAAATTATGCCGTTTCCTCTTGAGTGAGAATTTGGAAATGGATGATAGTTTAGGGGTGGATCTTACACCTGCAATGATGCAGTGGTCACTGAAATCTAAGAAGAACACTCCAGCATGCGAAAACAGATGGGGTTTGCTTACTAACATAAGATCTAGAAGAGTGCTATTTTTAGGGCACTTTTTATTTGGCTGTGTTGCTTCAGAAATAAGTTGGGAAAGACTAAAAGAGTTGCAAACAGTCTTTAGGGGTAAGGAAATGTTGAAGTACCAGTCCAAATTAAAGACCTCTAGTATAATCATCTCAGACTGAAGGGATCCTATCATATTGTTTAGATGGTCCAGAAATTTTAGATCCGCAGATGGAGGTCTATAGTAACCTAGGATGCATATTGAGGCTGAGAAGATAGCTTGACCTTGAGTCAGGCGCTCAAATTCCTTTGGAAGTGAGGATGACTCTGTAACTGAAGCAGACAATTTCTCCTTGACATAGATGGCAACTACTCCTCCTCCTACTCTGGTGAGCCTATCCAATCTGATCAGAGTATAAGATGGGATATTCACTTCACTATCTAGGGTACTAGGTCTGAGCCAAGTCTCAGTGACCTCTAGCACATCAGGCACTGTATGGGAAGTCAATGCTTGTATAGAGGCAAACTTTTTTAGTAGGCTGCACACATTAATATGCATAAAGCTTAACCCTTTGATGCTAGCTAGGTCAGCAGGCGATGAGATGGCTGCGGGAGGACCAGGGTTAATTTTGACACTACCAGAACATAACAATAAGAGCAGCAATATTTTCTTGATAGCTTCAAGCAGAAATCTGTGAGCTTTGGGTCTAACTCACTTATGTTTGCAATTACATAGCTTCAGAGGGTCCCTGAGCTGCAAGCCTTTGGGGGCCAAGCAATGTAGAAAGAAGAACCCTGGCTGTAAATAGCAAGGCATGTTGGGTGGTCAAAGCAGAGGTAAGCTGTATCCTGCACTCTGTTACCCTCGTGGAAGAAGTATCAAATTGCCACTGGGGTTGGAAAGCAGGATCTAATTTAGGTAACATGAAAGCCAATATGTGAGAATCTGCAGTGTTGAAGGAAACCAGGCAGTCCAGAGTGGTGCTGTAACTGTCCATGCTGCAGGGAGACCGATGTGGACTAACATGGGAATCCAGGGTGCAGAAGAGAATAAGATTGAGGCAAGGAAAAAAGTAATAAAACCTCATTATGTTGGATGTACCCAAACTTGACTAGTGTTTTGCAACTTCCTGCATGCAGGAAGTGGGTGGCAATGGCTAAGGACCTCAGGTCATATCTAGAGCAGACATGAGAGAGATGACCTTGCAATGAAGACCAGAAGATGGCAGTATAAGTATTTTTCACAGGGTCAACAGGGTTGTTGCCAAGGCAAAAGGGTTGGCTTTACACATAGAACACAAAAAAAGGTATAGCCAATCAAAGAGTTGTCCTTGACAGTGGGAGTGATCAAAGCATATTTAACGGTGGCCTCAGAGGGGCCAGGGTTGGGCCAAAAAAGCAGCACAGAGAAGAAACTTAGGAATTAGTGCCCTTTTGGCCAAAAGCCTTACGGAAGCCTTGGAGGATAGCCCAAGACAGTCAGTGAGCACTGCAGCCAATCAGCGCCTGGCTGCTGCAACACTGTCCAGTGGGCTTAGGACTTCTGAGGTTGTGCACCAATAGAATTCGAGGCATAAGAGCCGGTGCTTGCTGCCATACCTGGGGTTTTATTCTGATGAATTTCTTTGAAGATGACACTGGCGTTTGTGAGCCAGCCAGTGTCTTCATCCCACTGGTCACTGGTGTGGAGATGGCCCAGAGGGGCTTCCCTGGGGAGAGAGAGAGGGCAGCTTACAGATATAGTCCTAGGACAATGAGCTTAGCTGAGATGCTAAATGGCAGGGCATGGAAAAAGGGATTAGTGAAAGTATCTGGCAAAGATAGGGGAAGGTGTTAGGAACTTATTAACACAATGGAAGGCCAGAGGCTGGTGTCTGAATCAAATTACAGGGCATCAGTAGTCCGTCTACAGCCACAGGAGGGGAGCTGGAATGAGGGGGATAGGAATAAAATTCAAAAAACTTTGCAGAGGTGAGAGGAATCAAGACATGACGAGGCAAGGGATGGCTGAAGGTATGGTGCCCTAAGATAGACCTGTTAGTGGCCACGGAAAGGGTCAGGAAGCAAAAACTAAAATTCAAACACGGCAGTTAGATGGAAAGCAGGCTTAGGGACATCAGAATAGCTTTTTGGGCTAAAAGAAAACTAGATTAAGGAGCAAGGCTGGGTACTGGGGGAATCCAGTCCAAGTGTTTAAGGCACACTAGCGATTCTAAGCCAGATGAATTTTCCTTAACAATGTATTCTTAATTTGGTTGCTATGATACATGTCTGGACATTCCCACAGAAACAGTCAGTCCCCACAAATTGCAATCCTCTAACATATAAGTTGCAGTGGCCCAGAGTTACAGAGCTGGCTTAAGGTACTCTAGCAAATCTATGCCAGATCAGATTTTCCTTAACAACGTTTTCCTAATTCAGCTGCTAGCATACATGTCTAGGCATTCCCACAGACACACTCCCCACAATTTGCAGTCCTCTAACACAGAAGATGCAGTGGCCCAAAATTAGGAAAGGGTCCCATGCACTGTCCCAATAAGTTAACAGATCTCAGTTCTTTTCATCACACAAAAAATCAGCACAGAAAAGAAACTTAGGAATTAGTACCCTTTTGGCCAAAAGCTGTAAAGAAGCCATGAAGAATGGCCCAAGACAGTCAGTGAGTGGCACAGCCAGTCAGCACCTGGCTGCTGCAATACTGTCCAGTGGGCTTAGGGCTTCCAAGGCTGTATGCCAATGGAATTCACGGCATAAGAACCGGTGCTTACTGCCATACCAGGGGCTTCATTCTGGGGAATTCCTTGGAGGATACTGTTGGCACTTACGATCCAGCCGGTGGCATCCTTCTGCCGGTCACTGGTGTGGAGATGACCCAGGGGGCTTTCACCTGGGGGGAGAGAGAGAGAGAGAGAAGGTTGCAGATATAGCCGAAGGACAAAGGGCTTAGCTGAGGTGCTAAATGGCAGGGCATGGAAAAAGGGATTAGTGAGAGTAGCTGGCAAGGAGGGGGTGTTAGGAACTTACTAAGACAATGGGAGGCCAGAGGTTGGCACCTGAATTAAATTACAGGGCACCAGCAGTCTGTCTACAGCCATGGGAGGGGAGCTGGAATGGAGGGGAGAGATAGGGATACAATTGAATAGCAATACCAGACAATTGATTATTTGCATACCCATGATGCAGTGCTTTCACATGGGAAGTGTTTCCTCAAGAAAAAAAAATAAAACTGTTAAACTAGTACTATAAAAGAGATGTTCCCACAGTATAAAAGAGATGTGACACTTGTTCTCTGCCTATGAAATGCTTTAGCCATGTATATGTGTTAATTTGTTTCCCACAATATTCATAAATAAGAGCCATTGTATAAAAGCAATAATGCCCTCCAGGGTGTGTGCCATGCTGAGATAAGGTCACTTCTCAGGTGTTGGATGCACTCAGCCTACAGCCTCATGCCCAACCAACTGAGGTGCGACATTATCCCAGCATGACACAGACTGTTGGGCATTATTGCTTAAATATACATAGCTAACTTCATTGCAAAAAAAACTCTGTTAATGCATCAGTTAGGGTTCCTATTACAGTGACAAAAGCATGGAAATTCAGTGTTAGGGTTTCCACTCCTACCACACCATCCCACCCTCCACACACCATTAGGTATACAGCACTTACCTTGATTCTTCAGTTTGCAGTTCAGCTTTGAAGAGTGCAGATATGTCCCGGTCAACATAAGATGGCAGAAGAGAATCTCTGGTGGTAAGTATAGGGCAAGAGGGTGTGTGCAGTAGTGGGTTGTTTAGTAAGAGGGTCAGGATGGGGTGAGGGGATGGGGAGATGAGGAGAGACTGTTTTATTTTTTACAGGATAAAAAAAAAGATGTCAGGGGATTTTTTTTCCTTTTTTCATGTATATAGAAATAAACACACACACATATACTGTATATTATTCTGACTTGGTAGCACCAGTATAGCTAAGGTGGAAGGTAACTTCTATGTTAAACATGAATTTTTGAACCTTAATAAGTCTGGAACTGTTCAATGAATTTGTAAGAAATTTGGCACGAATAATCTTTCGGTAACAGTCTCTTGGTGTTCCAAATGTTGTGTGAATCTGTTGTTTGGTTTCTGAGATACAGAGTGTTGAACAAATAGAATAATAGATAGGTTCCTGTGCATTACAAGGTAATAATTCCATCGAGAGGTTCTGGGGACATTGGGAACCTCGAGAGTGAAGCTCGAGAGGTTCCATGTCCCCAGAACCTCAAGATGGAATTACTGCCTTTGTGATGCACAGGCACCTATTTTTATTTTTTTAATATATGGATGCGATTTTCTGATTTTTGTTCTTTTCTCTCAGGAGGTTGGCCGCTACAGCGAACAAGTCTCTCTCCGTCCTGGCCACGCCACACTGTCTCACTGCTCCGTTTTTTTTGTTTGTTTGTTTTACTATGGACAGCCTACCATTTCCATGTCTGGGGAATGCAGGATCAACTAGACATCTTTATTGTTCACCTTTTTAAAACAACAAAGCTCCAAAATGTTCGAGTTCAGAAACACTCTCGGTAAGCGAGACAGTTGCCGCCATGTTTTTTGAACTGTTCTGCCTGCCCTAACAGGAAAAGCGGCCAATTGGAATGCATGTTTTGAAAGACGTTGGGAGCTAGACTAGTGCATGTGCTGTTGTGTTTTGGTGATAATAATATCGTTCAGGTCCCGAACGATAGTATTACGGCACCTGAACGATGGTATTATCACTTCTGAAGTGCAGTATTATCACTTTGGGAGTGATACTATTATGGAGAATTTTTGTATGCATTTCTACTATATTATTTTCATGATCCATATATTAAAAGCAAAAAAAATCTGTGTTATTTGTCTTTCTTTGTCCACCTGGATCTCAGAAATGGCTTTAGGTTGTGGTCTGAAATTTTCAGGGTAGAAAGCCTTAGGCTCGCAGATGTGCCTTTTAAAAATTAATCTATTCAAAAGTTATTAACTTTTACTTTTTCCCATTATTTCCTATGGGAAAATTTATGTCAGGCATGAAAGATTAAATTTTTTGCAAAAATGATACTTTGCGAAAAATACAGTCCACTTGTTTTCTAAAAGAAGAGAGGTATTTTGTGCAAAGTATCTAGTTTGATCGCAGGGGCTCTGTAGCATGCACCATTTTGTTTTCCTCTTAGTGAGCACCAACAAGTGTTATATGTATGCCAAAAAAGAATGTAATACAAAAAAAATCAGAACTTTTATTTATTTATTTATTTATTTATTAGAGTCTAGGATTACAATTATCTTTGAGCCAAGGTTCTTTTACAAAGGTTCCATGTCAGGATAAGAACAAACAAGCAGGACATTAATTATTACAGGATAACAGGTTACAGTTGTTTATCATCACGAGTCCATACAGATTAGGTGGTACTAGGGGCATGCACAGGACAGGGATAACATTGATAACAAGAACTTGGTGAGACACGAGAAGAAGATGCTGCCAGAGGCAGTTGTCAAAACACACAGGAAGTGCAAGTGGAAAGAGTAGAGGGGTGGATGAGAAGAGACAACTGCCAAAAAGGGAACTTAGTTAATGGGCACCCATTTAACTACATTCTGATTTTTTTTTGTGTCCCAATACAAGTTTATTGAGCAACCGAAATCTCAGGTGATAGCTTAGCAAGGGGACTGCTTGTCTCCTGTTCTCTACATGAGAACAGTGGTATTTTTCATGACTTTTGCAACTGCAGCTGGAACTTATGCTGCCAGCTGCACAGTCAAGTTTGATCTGCTAATTTTCAGCACTTCCCAATTTAGTTGCCATGGTGTCTAGTGGCACCCCCACCCTTCCATTACTGTTTTTCTAGTTTGTCCCCCCCAGCAGTGTGGGACACTAGGGAGCCCACTCCCAGTGTCTTGAACATCTGTGTCCTACTTCAGTGTTGTGAGACACTGGGGAGCCCAATCCCAGTGTCCCAAACATGTGTCTATCCCGTCCATTGGTGTGGAACACTGGGGGAGCCTGCTCCCAGTGTCCCCATGTATCATCCCACCATTATTGACCCCCCCACTTATGGGACACTGCGAAGCCTGCTCCCAGTGTTCCCAGACATGTTTTTTCCTGCAAAGAAGAAAACCATCCCCAACAAGTTTTTTTCACAAGAAAGTAAGAAAATGATCCCTCATCATTCCCAACTTTCTGCCTCCTCCAACCCCGACCCTCCCACTGAGTATCCACCACCACACACCCACACTTACCCTATACTTACCTAAGAAGGTCTTCCACTGCCTTCTTCTGTGGACCTGGACATGTCTGCACTCTTCAAAGCTGAACCACAAACTGAGGAATCAAGGTAAGCATGATATAATGGCTGTCAATGGCATTGTGAACTTATGTTGCTATCTCAGCCATTTTACAGTATTTTTGCACCAAATTTTCAACATGGTCTTTTTGGGACACCACCTCATGAATACTGTCACTGTTGTTTCATTAATTGGGCCTGTAAGGTGATTTCATGGTCACTGCACGGAATCAACTTTGGGGACCATCCACTACCCTTAGGCACACCCCCGATGCCTGCTAGTGTCTGCAGGGTGGGGGTGGAAAATTAGGTTTGGAAACTCTAACAGCTCATTTCCCTGCTTTTGTCACTGAAGTAAACACCCTAACTGATGCATTCCAAAGTTTTTAATGTAGATATAGATATATATGTATATATAAATATATATATATATATATATAAATGGTAGCACGGTAGTGCTACCATAGTTAGGGTTGAGTAGCCCTTTTAAGGTTAAAGAGTCAAACTTTGCACCTTAATAACTTTGCCACCATTCAACAGATTTGCCTGACATTTCACAGGCACAGGGCGTATCCATAGATCTTGGGATCTGCCAATGTTTGTACTGCTCAGATATACGGCTGCGGAGTTATTTAGTGACATCCATGTGCATATTTATGCTTTTTTGCAAATTCTTTGCTCGCACCTACAGGTTGCACGGCTTATGTGACCGGTCTGAAAAGTTCAGTGAATGTGTGGCCAGGGTCCCTGATGTGCCTTTTGAAGATTTGGGGTCATCGGTCCTAACTCTCACCCCATTTTCCTATATCTCAGCTTGTTTATACATGTGATGGGGTGAGAGTTAGGACAAACAACCCCAATGCACACCCCATTGGCAGTTGGGGTTGCAGGCTGGGGGGGGTTTAAGGGAGGCTTTCAACCCTAACACCAATTTTCCTTGCTTCTGTCAGTGTGGGACAACCCTAACTGATGCATTAAATGGAGTTTTTTGCCTCTAATATATATATATATATATATATATATATATATATATACACATATATGTATATATATATCTTCATTGAAAAAAACTCTGTTAATGCATCATTTAGGGTTGATAGTACACCAACAAAAGTTTGGAAATTCAATGTTAGGGTTACCACCCCTACCACCTCACCCCGACCCTATCCACCCTCCACACACCTCTTGAGGTCGGGGTGTGCCATGGGGTTGTCAGACCCAACTCTCACCCCATTCCATTTGTAAAAAATCTCACATGTCACAGCATAGGATAATGGAGTGAGAGTTAGGCCTGATGACCTCATGGCACACTCCGATCTTGAGTGGTGTGTGGAGGGCGGAGGTGGGGTGGTAGGGTTGGTAACCCTAACATCGAATTTCCAAACATTTGTCAGTATTCTATCAATCCTAACTGATGCATTAACTGAGTTTTTTGCAATGAATTTCTATTCTGGTCACAAGCAGTGATAGATTAACCCATACATGTGAGCTCTATAAGCAAGCAGACTGGCTGACCTTTAAAGGGACACTAAAGTACCATACTTGCCTCCAAGCCAAAAAATCCTAATGAATCTTGTACCCATGGGCATTCTCCCCCTTATCCAAACAACCCCTCACAGGAGCACCTCTAGGCACCTGGCTAGCACCCTTCCTCTTAGTCCCCTGCTGTAGGACCGCACTAGGGCAAAGGTCTTTCTGGTATTGTGCTCCCCTCTGGCTTAATACCCTTCCTTCCTCCATCTCCCTGGCCCCTAGCCTTGGCCTATTTAAAAATGGTATCAAGAGACTTCTCCTTGACTTGGAGACATGTGGCTATTATCAACAGTCCACCCTAATTTGGAATGTGATAGAAAACTAGCACGTCCCATGACTCCTAACCTAGGCTAACAAACCTAAAGGTACTTAAACCACAAACTCAAGGCTTGGTGAAGGCCTCTGAATCGGTAACCTGTCCTACTTCACCTCGATGACCCAGGGTGCTTTAACAACCCTAGAGATACTAAGCAAACAATGTAGATTATCCTGTATGATGTAACCATGCAAAATTTGCCTTAATGTAATGTTTCTGCTTAATGAGCTATGTACAAATTGTCTTTAAGTAATGTTTCTGTTTTGTGTTGATGTGGAGCCTTTGCAAAGGAGTCTTCGACTCAAAGGATTGTAATTCCGAAATTTCAATTAAATAAAATAAAATTATTTTTGAGGAAGTGTAATGTAACTGGTAACTGGAATGTGTTTGTGGGAGTGTGGGCCTTCCGGGCCCTGTGATCCCTTCATGGTGCTATTTTGTTGCCTAATGATATGCATATGTGGGAGCATGGGCCATCCAGGCACTGCACTCCCACTTACAGGCACATCTGTGGTTTCAGGCATTGCCATGCTGCACATTTCAGTGAAACAAGAGCTAGCCATTTGTTTGCCATGAAATGCAAAAGAAAGTGGCTCAATTGGCAATGCATGACCTTCGCAAAACTGAAGAGTACTTTGGCAACACCACTCCCTTTTCATGAAAGCAAAGGTAGTGTCACAACATTAATGGTACATTCGCAAAACAAAAGATAGTGTTGCAAGACTACTGGTACTTCCGTGACAGCAGTGGTACTGTCACAACACTGCTGGTACTTCTCTATAGTAAAGGTAGTGTTGCAACACCACTAGAACTTTCCTAAACCACTTCCCAGATATGGGCACCGAAAGGTGCTGCAGACAGCGATATGTCAGCAATGTGTTCCATAGTTGCTTTTCGCCACTTTACTGAAAAAATTTACAATGCTACCATTGTAAATTTAGAGCATGTAACTGGTATGTGGCTGTGGGACTGCATGCCCTCCAGCCCCTTCTCCCCTAATGTTTAAAATATTTGCGTAGTAGTATGCAAATGTGAGACCATGGACCCTCTGGGCCCTGCGCTCCCACTTACAGATAAGCACAAGGACATAACGCTAGCCTACAAACATGACAATAAACCCATGGAACAGTAATTTGCCAATATCTCAGTAACTGTAGCAGCTATGGAAAAAATTCTACTGCAGTTGTAATCAAGACTTCGAAACCTCCTGTTACGGTGTGGGTTCTACAGATGGACACAACTCAAGAATAAGGTGCAACCCACGTTGTCCAGTAGGATGTTTATTAAAGTCATAAACTCCTTTTTCTTGCATCCTTTTCAATTAACAGCTTTTTCAAATAAAGTAACAAAACAAAATTAACAACTGTAATAACAGAAATGAAAAGAAAAGTCGCTATGTCCTCAACAGGAACCTTCTCTCACCATTGATCAGCAACAACTGACCCACTATCCCTTGAGTCCTGTTCAGGTAAAGCTTTTATTCCCTCCCACCTGATCAGGTAACACAGTATCTTTAACAGAAAGATAACTCTTTTAATAGCTTTAAATATAATATTGTACATATTTTAGATTGCTGTATTATCACTAAGTGATCTATTGCAATATTTCTCTCAAAATAATGTATTGTGCTAAGGTTTTTCTATCCCAAAGCACATTCCCCTGTGTTTGAGTGACAGGTCCTTAATTATAAAAATAGCCCACAAGGGGCCGCTGATTCACTATAGTCAAAGCCAGAATGCTGCAGGCTCTCACCACAAACAGACTTCTGGAGATTGAGAAGAGCTCTGTTTCAACTATAGCTACTAACCAAAGGTATTTGTTTTAAATGACTACTTATTTTATTTCCTTTAAACCATATTAACTTTAAAACCTCTGGAGAGAACCACATGCAGTAAATTAACATTACTTAGCTTGGTGTAGAACACCAAATCCCAGTTATGCAGACCCTCTTTATTAAGGTGTGTCTTCTTGTCTTGCAGTTGTAGAGGATGCAAACAGTTAAAGCCTTACTTGGACCTGCCTAAATGTACTTGGCTAAAGACAGCCTTAATTATATTAATCTCTGACTGCAGGACAATAAAAGGAACCCTCTTAATAAAGGTTTGGTAAAAGGGCTTCAGGTTTTCCAGCTTTTGGACAATTTGAATTAGCTCAATGCTACTGGCAGGGAACAACTGATGGTTTGCAAAATTAAGCTGTTGGCTGAGCTTTCTCCCCAGCAGCAGAGCAAACTCAGAGAGCTGTAGCTTTCTCTTTAAGCAAAACGGCATTGTGATTTTCTTGAGCCTAAACATGGCTCAAGTCCTTTACTTTAAGAACAAATAAGCACTATCAACAAGGAACAAACATTTCTGCCAAACAGGAGCTACTTAAATTTTTGTTCAGGGTGTTGCTTGCTGCTTATGCAAGGGGGGGTATGTGTAAGGAGGTGGCCTGCCTCCATACAGAAAGTCACAGGGATAGCCTCAGAAGAGGGAAAGATAGTGGTTGCAACCAAAGACAAGATAAAGTATTGGTACATTTAGGAAGTAGCAGGGACTAACCCTGTCACACCTCCACACATGCTTAGTTCACCTAAAAGTGAACTAAGCTGTCTGGATCAAAAAATCCATATCTCATTTCATTTTTGAGATACGGGAGCTGAAACATGATGCAGACACTATCATGTTACCCTATGAGAATTTTCTCAGCTTTGGAATATTGTAAGTAAGGCAGTGTTGGATGATTTGGGACCAAACCAACAAATTTATTTATTTTTTATTTCTTTAGGAAATCAGAATTACAACCCTTTGAGTCATAGACTTGTTTCCAAAGGCTCCACGTCAGAATAAAACATAGACATTCATACTGTGCATACATAGAATAAATGTGGGTGAACAAGGGTCATACAGAGTATAAGTACAATGAGCATGGGTTAATGCCTATACATTTGGTAGCTAAAACAGGACAGAGCTATCAACATATTTGCCTAATGACCTATACAATTGGTAGCTAAAGCAATGCATGATATGAGTCGGTAGTATGCTGCCTCAGGGAGGCCTTGTCTTATACATAATACAATTCAGTCATAGTCCAGTGCAACTATATGGTAACCAAGGGATGTGAGGAACCTGTAGGCTAGAAATAGTGAGGGCTGTCCACTGCCTGGCCAAGGGCGGGTGCGTGGCCTAGCGGCATGGTGCAGGATCCACAGGTTACCGGTAACACTGGCATTGATATGAGGAGAGGATATGGGCCCTTAAGGCAGCTTTAAAAGGACCTAGATTGGGGACTGATGTAACAGTCAGAGGGAGGGCATTGTACCAGAATAGAGCTCTAAGGGGGAAGAATTGATGGGCCAGGGTGGTCCTGACCATATGCACCTTCCAGATAGTTTTTGGGGCAGCCCATGTGGACGTTGAGATGGGGGCTGCCTGAAGAGAATCCATGACACCTACTGGAGTTAAACCCATGGGGATTGTTTTGGTGATGAGACGGGTCAGGTACAATAGTCTTTCTTCAAAGGAGAGGATATTGATGAGCGCCTGTAGGGTGCAGGTATGTGTATTTCTGTCGGCTCCAGAGAGGAGCCATCAGGACTTATTGATGACTACTTGTATTTGATGAAGCACCGTAAGGTTAGCAGCAGCATAGCTTGTGAGGCCATAGTCCACCAGAGATAAGACTGAGGAGGTAATCGCTAGGTGAAGTGTTTCAGTTGGCAGGCAGTCTTTATTTCTGTAAAGAAGACCAATGCAGGTGTTGGTGGCAGAGGTGAGGATTTTTATATGTTCATGGAATGAGAGGGAAGAGTCAAATGTAATACCTAGATACTTACACTTTTGGACCTGTTCCGGTGGGATGAGAGAGGCAGAGAGTATTTCCAGGAGGAAATCCTTTGATCTGTTTTGGCAGTGGACATAGAGCATCGTCTTAGTTTTTTTAATGTTGACCACCAATCTGTGTTCAGCAACCAGTGTTCAATCTGAGAGAAGGAGTTTTGTAAGGTACACTAGAGAGAGAGAGAGAGAGAGAGAGAGAGAGAGAGAGAGGATCAGGATGCGCAGCATAAAGAAGAGAGTCATTCACGTAGAGGAGAAGTTTGCCTGGGCAGGATTTAGGTAGGGCATTGAGGTAGATGCTGAATAGCAGGGGACCCAAGATAGATCCCTAGGGAACTCCTGAGTGCACAGGCAGCATAGTAGATATGGTATTATTAATTTTAACACATTGGGTTCTAGATGAAAGATAGCTGGAGAACCATGACAGTGGACAATGAGAGACCCCAATTTGTTGTAATATGTTAAGAAGGAGGGCATGAGAAACTGTGTCGAAGGCCTTTGAGAGGTCTATGAACATGGCCACTGTGAGGCGCCCTTTGTCAATCGTGGAGTGCAGGAATTTCACTGGACCCAGGGCTTACCACCCTGTAAATTTCAGCCCAAAAGGCCCAAACATTTAGGTATAGTGGAGTGAGAAAGAATTCCTCTGTTTCTAGATATTGCAGTGTCATGAAACTGCGGCACTTTTGTGAAAGTGTCACATCCGTTCTGTCACAGTTTTGCAACACTACGGGGAAATGCTCTCAGAAAACACATTTCTAGGGGGTTTACCCCCACTATAATATTGTGCTGTGTAGCTCAGGCCCAGACTAGGTAAACACAACTGTCAGTGTTTTCCTAGGCCCAGCCAAATTTGAATTACAACCATTTTTGACTGTTGCTAAATGAAAACAAGATGGCAGCAGCTCAAAAGCAAACTGGCATAGCTCAACAAAAATCTTTTCTTTCACAAAAGATTTTTAAAAGCATTTGAGCTGTACATATATGGGAAACTTTGAACTTTCATAACTTTTGAACAAATTAATATTTATTCACCAAATCTTCAAAAGGCATTTTTTTCACCCAGTCCCCATTTATCCTGAAAATGTCAGACCGACTGGACAAAACTTTTGGGCTATAGAGGTGAGCAAAGAATTTAAAACATTGAGGATTTTTCACACTTTTCAACACTCCACATTGCAAAAAACTTTGTTAATGCATCAGTTAGGGTTGAAGTGACAAAAATAGGGAAATGAAGTGCTAGGGTTGACATCCTAATAGCCCCCCATGCCTTACCATTCTGCCCCACCCCCAACCACCACAGGTCAACAGGTGATGGGGTGTGCCTTGGGATCATTGTCTCTAACTCTCGCCCCATTCCATATGTAACAAAGTTCACATGATACAGTATAGGAGAATGGGGTAAGAGTTAGGCCCAATGACTCCCAGGTGCACCCTGTCACCTGTTGGTCTGTGGTGGGTGGGGTGGAGTGGTAAGTCATGGGGGTCTGTTAGGGTATCAACCCTAATGCCTCATTTCCCTACTTTTGTCACTTCAACCCCTAACTGATGCATTAACAAAGTTTTTTACAATGAATTTCCTTACTATTTGAGAAAGTATAATGTAACTGATAACTTGTGTGTGTTGGGGGGATCACGGGCTCTCCAGGCCCCACACTCCCTTCAAGCTGCCCATTTTTGCATAATGATATGTGTCTGTGGGAGTGCAAGCCCTCTGGGCCCTGTGCTCCCACTTACACATAACTATGGAGCCATACAGCAGCCCTATAGGGCAAGGAACACTTGTAATACTAATTTGCCAATATCTCATCAACTGTAGCAGCAGTTTAAAAAATTCCAATGCCATTGTAATCATGACAGTGAAGCCTGCACGAGAGATGATGGTTGACTAAATCCATCTCTCACATCATTTCCAAGATATGGGCACCAAAAAGTGTTGTGGGTGCTGCAATGCTATCTTACGGGAAAAATCTCAGCTTTGTTATGGCATATCTATGGAACCAATTGCATTTTTTACACCTAAAGAGCATAATTCAAAACTCTGGGACACCCATTTTATACTCTGCAAAATTTAAGCCAAAAGACCAAACCGTTTATTTACAGCGTAATATACCTAGTAACTGGTATGTGTTGGTGGGAGCGTGGGCCCTTCAGGCCCCGTGCTCCTACCAAGCTTCCCATTTGTGCATAACGATATGCATCCATACTTTCACATAACCATGGAGCCATACAGCAGCCTTATAGGGCTGAACATGAACCCTTGTAACACTAATTTACCAATATCTTATTAACCATATAAGCTGTAAAAAAAATTCCACTGTGGTTGTAAACATGATTTCAAAACCTTCACATATGCTCAGTCCACCTAAATGTGGACTAAGCTGCTAGTAGTAAGAAGTCCATTTCTTGAATCTTTTTCAAGATACAGGCACCGAAGGGCACTGCAGGCACCGCAGTGTTATCCTATGGGAAATATCTCAACTTCAGAATGCTGTAACTATGGACCCATTGAATGTTTTGGGACCAAACCACCGAAAGGCACATCGGTGGGACCAGGGCTTGCCATCCTGCACATTTCTGACCAAAAGCACAATCCACCTTGGCACAATGAACTGACAAAGAAAACAGCACGTGGGAAAATGTGTTCATGCAGTGTTTTTGCAATAACTTTAATGAGTTTGCGGCACTCCTATCTCTGTAATGGGAATATTGTCGGGCACAGAAAAATGTTGCCGAAGTTACTTTTTTTTTATCTCGGTCACTGCCGCAACAACAAAAAATGTTGTTACAACAATAAAATGGCAGAATGGTGGACAAACAATGAAAAACATATTTCCAGACCACCTGCTGAAAAATTAATGCCATGGTCATGTTCCTAATGACCCAATTAGGTAAACACAACTGTTGGTGTTTCCAAAAGGGCATTATTTTTTGAGTTACAACATTCTATGTGTCTCGCTAACTGAAAACAAGATGGCAGCAGCACAAAAACGAATTCGGGGAGCACAACATCAAAAATGTGATCGCAAAAGTTTTCGCAATGCACATATAAATTTTCCCATAGGCTGCAATGGGACATGAAAAACTTGCATAACTTTTGAATGGATTAATATTTTTTCACCAGATCTTCAAAAGGCAGTGGTTTGTCCCAGGCCACATATAGACAGGCAAATTTTAATCCACTCAGATGTATTCTTCAGTCCATTATGCCCAACAGAAAAAATGCACAAAAGTTTGTACTTGTCACTCACTTTTTGGGTGCTCTATGGTTCCGTAACCATACATCTGACAGGAACACAACTTTTCAGATACAGAGATCTATGGTCAGAGGCCACGCATACAAAACTGCAGACAAATTGGACAAATGGTTGAAAAGTTATTAAAGTGTGAACTTTGGGGTTTAACATAGACGTGGCCATGCAACCCTAACTGTAGTGGCCCTACCAGGCCAGTATTTTTTCATATATATATATATATATATATATATATACACATATATTATGGGGTGCAGTTACGCCCCTATATTTAGGGTTATGAAGCCACTTCTATGTTAAACTCAAAATTTTGCACGTTAAAAACTTTGGACCCGTTAAATGGATTTGCATGAAATTTGGTATGCACGGTGGGGCATGGTAGATCTCTTGATTTGCCTAATTGTGTTTCGGTCAGACTTACAGTCTTTGTGAATGAAAATGCTGAAAAATGCAAAATTATCCAGTTTTGGAGGCAGTTTTTTGGATATTGTCCGTGGTGCTGTGTGGCCGTAGTGAGACATGCTGCTGTACAACATGGATTGTTTGAAAGAGCATAACTGGTTGAACATGCCACTTTTTGATTTGTGAAAAAATATTGAGGCATTCAAAAGTTATAGCACTTTTAAGTTCCCATTATAAGTCAATGGCAAAATTAATATGGTTATTTTGTGAACAAACAATTGGGTTTTGCCCATCTGGTCCCTCCTCATGATCAAAGAATTTGCAGCCTCACAATCAAAGATTCTTTGATCCCAAGGGAGGGACTAGATGGCCAGATTTGGAGGGACCAGATAGCCCAATTTTAACAACTTTTAAAATTAAATATCTCAGAAACGGCTTGGTCTTGTAACTTGAAATTTGGAGGGTGTTGACGGGATGTCCTGTAGATGTGAATTATGGTGCTTAGGTGTCAGAAAATACATTCAATGCCGAGATATGGCATGGCACAGTTTACATTTTGTGGACAGCATTTTGCATTGTGGTAGTGGCTTGAAATTTATAGGGTAGCTAGCCTTACTGCCATGGAAGTAATTTTCAGTCATTAGGTGTGTAAAATGTAACCAGGTGCAGAATTCTGCCACTTCGACCAACGAAAATCTCAACTTTAAAATGTTATATCTCAGACACGGTTTGGTCTTTTAAATTTAAATTTGCAGGGTGTTGAAGGGATGTCCTGTACATGTGAATTATCATATTTAGGTGTTGGAAAATTAAGTTGCTGAAGAGATATTGCATGACGCACTTTACATTTTGCTTATAGTGTTTTGCAATGTGGTAGGCACTTTTAATGTTTAACCTCACATTTTGCATGTTAATAACTTTGCAACCATTCAATGGATTTGCATAAAATTTGGAAGGCACAGTCTGGTGTTGTAGGTCTCTTGATTTACTAAATTGCATTTCTGTCGGACATACTTTTTTGTACAGCGAAGTGCCAAAAAATGCACTTTTCGCCACTTTTGCACATTTTCTGTCTGTGGTGCTGCACAGACACTGTGTGGGCTATTGGTCCAAAGCTTGGGACATAGAAAGAGCTTGGGTCAAGGAACATGCTGCTTTTTGTTTGGTAAAAAAATATTAATCTGTTCAAAAGTTATTACAATTTGAATTTCCCATTATATCCTATGGGAAAATGTATATGTATTTTTGGAATGTTAATGAGAAATACCAAATGGCCCAAATTGGGATGCCTATATCTCAATAACCGTTTAGTCTTTTTACTTGAAATTTTCAGGCTGTTGAGGGGATGTCATAGAGATGCGAACTATGCTGTTTGCATGTTGGGAAAATAATGTGTTGCAGAGATATTCAATGATGTATTTGACATTTTCCCCATAGGATTACATTGCAGTCTGTGTCATGACTTTCAGCGCCGTTATCTCGGAAACAAAGAGAGATACAGACTTTTCGCTACAGATGGCTTAGATCACCTACAGGTGATCTAGCCATTGGAAAACGATTTGACATTGTAAAGTAAGCCTGCAGTGGAATTTTGTTTGTAAGTTGCATGGTTTATGAGATATTGTGAAAGTACTGTCACAAAGGTTGAAAGAGTGCCTGTCCAGTGCTTTTTGGTGCCCATAGCTCGGAAATGATGTGAGATACGGGTATGGTCTTCTCAGTGTTGTGTGAAGTACTCACTGTCACGATTACAATGATGCTAGAATTTTTTTTCTAGTGCTTATAGCTCCCAAGATATGCACAAATCACTGTTACAAGGGTTTGGTGCCCTATAGTGCTGCTGCATGGCTCTGTAGCTTTGCATAATTGGGAGTGTGGGCCCAGATGCATATTGTTATGCAAAAATTGGCAACTTGGTGGGAGCTGGGCTCTGCACTCCCACCAATATGTGTTTTTTACTACTTATATTACATTTTTTCAAAAAGTAAGGACATTCTATGCAAAAAACTGTTAATGCTTCATTTAGGGTTAAAGCAAAAAAAGACATGAAATGAGACATTAGGGTTGAACCCCTAACCCCCCTCAAGCACAACACCCCAGTCCTCCACAGTATGACAGATGTCTTGGTGTGTCATTGGGGTCATGAGGCCTAAATCTCCCCCATTCTCCTTTACTGTAGCATGTCAGCATGCTCGGTCATGGAATATAAAATAGGGGCATGGTCATGCTCCTATATTTATGGTTATGAAACCTCTTCTATGTTAAACTCAAAATTTTGCAAGTTAATAACTTTGGACCCTTTCAACAGATTTGCATTAAATTTGGTATGCATGGTGAGGCATGGTAGATCTCTTGATCTGCCAAATTTCATTTCGCTTGGACTTACAGTTTTTGCACACCAAAATGCTGAAAATACACTTTTTGACAGTTATGTGGTCAGCCTTTTTGATTTTGTCCATGGTGCTGTGTGGCCATCATGTGGTGTGCTGCTCTGCAACTTTGCTCAACTGAAAGGGCTTTGGTCAAGGAATATGCCACTTTTTGTTTGGTGAAAAAATATTAATCCATTCAAAAGTTATTAAAATTTTAATTTCCCATTATAAGTCAATGGGGAAAATTATATAGTTATTTTGCGAAAGAAGAGTGGGGTTTTGGCCATCTAGTCCCAGCTCATGATTAAATAATTGGCAGGCTTGTGATCAAAGAATCTTAGATCACGAAGAATTGTTTGATCACAATGGCCATCATCTTGTTTTTAGTTTGTAGTCAGAAAAATTTAAATATCTCTGCCGGGGGGGGACCTCTGAGGTGAAACTATGATGGGTTTTGCTCAGGGGTCTTGCCTCTATCAAGCCATGCCTGTGGTTTCTTTCAAAATGGTAAAAAAAATTGAGTTTTTAACTTTTTTATTCTTTGATCGTGGCTCGCTATCGATCTTTAATTCTGAGTCTACAAATTCTTTGATCATGAGATTGTTTGACCGCGATCTTTATTCGTGAGGGCATGACTAGATGGCCACTTAAAACAATCTATTTTTCAGCTCAGGGGTGGCTTATTAAGCCAAATGAGGGTAGGGTTTGCTCAGGAGGCTTTGTTCTATTGAGGCTTGGCAGTGGTTTCATGTATTTCTGCCTAAAAATTGACTTTTAAAATGTTTTTGTTGTTTGATCACAGCCTGCAAATTCTTTGATCGCAAGCCTGCAAAATCTTTGATACCGAGATTATTTTACCGTGATTTTGATCACGAGGGTGTGACTAAATGGCCACTTGAAAAAATCTATTTTCTCAGTTCAGGGTTGGCTTATTAAGCCAAATGAGGGTGGGTTTTGCTCAGGGGCTTTGTTCTATCGAGTCATGGCTGTGGTTTCATGCATTTCTGCGTAAGAATTGACTTTTAACATTTTTTTATTGTTTGATCATGACCCTGTAAATTCTTTGATTGCAAGCCTGTAAATTATTTGATCTTGAGATTCTTTGACCATGATCTTTGCTCACAAGGGCATGACTAGATGGCCACATGAAAAATTTAATTTTCTCAGCACAGGGGTCACTTCTAAAGGCAAACTACGGTGGGATCTGCTCACAGGCCTTTGTTCTGTTGAGTCATGGCTGTGGTTTCATGTATTTTTCTCTAAAAATTGTTTTAACATTTTTTACTTTTTGATTGTGAGCCTACAAATTCTTTGATCATGAGATTCTTTGATCGCGATCTTTTATCGCGAGAGAGGGACTAGATGGCCAGATTGGGAGGGACCAATAGCACAATTTTAACAATTTTTCAAATTAAATATCTTGGAAACAGTTCGGTCTTTTAACTTGAAATTTGGAGGGTGCTGACGGCATGTCCTGTAGATGTGAATTACAGTACTTAGGTGTCAGACAATACATTTTTTTGCAGAAATATTGCTTGACACAGTTTACATTTCATGGACAACATTTGCATGATGGTAGTGGCTTTAAATTACTGGGATAGCTAGCCTTACTGCCATTGATGTACTTTTTAGTCGTTAGGTGTGTACAATGTTAATAGGTATGGAATTCTGCCAGTGTGATGAATAAAACCTGAAACTTTCACATTTCATATCTTGGAAACAGTTTGGTCTTTTACATTGAAATTTGGAAAGTGTTGAGGGGATATGCTGTCCATGTGAATTATGGTGTTTAGGTGTTGGAAAATTAATTTGCTGCACCCATATTGCGTCACACACTTTGAGTTTTGCATATGGCATTTGGCATTGTGGTACTGGTTTCACATTTATAGGGTGCCTAGCATTACTGCCATGGAGGTAATTTGTAGTGGTTAGGTTTCTGAGATGTAAACAGGTGTTGAATTATGCCACTTTGATGAATGACACTTTGCTTTCTTTCAAGGTGGTGGGCCACACACTCCCAACCATATGCATTGCCAGCAATACATATGATATTCAGAACTTGAACTCTTATCTTAGGCAGGAATTTGCAAGTTGGTGGGAGCACAGGACCCAAAGGGCTGTGCTCCCACTAACTTGTGCAACTTTCTACTTTTCTATTCTTTCTCAAAAAGTAAAGAAATTCTATGCAAAAAACTTTGTTAATGCATCATTTAGGGTTAAAACACAAAAAGTCAGGACATGAGACCTTTTGGGCTGCCCCATCCTCCCTCATGGACCTCCCATCATCCCAAGCTTGACAGCTGATGGGGTGTGTCATTGAGGTTGTGAGGCCTAAATGTCACCCCATGCTTCTTTACTGTGGCTTGTGAATATGATTACAGATGGAATCAGGTGAAATTTAGGCCTCACAACCCCAATGACACAGTTAGGGTTGAGGAGCCATTTACATGTTAAACCTAAGATTGTGCACCTTAATAACTTTACAACTGTTCAATGAATTTGCCTGAAATTTGGAATACACGATCAAAAACCATACATCTTGGGATCTGCCAACTTTCGTACTGTTTGGATATATGGCTGTGGAAATATTAAGCATGATCTGTGCACGTGTTTACGTTATTTTGGAATTCTTTGCTCATCCCTACAGGTTGCACGGTTTGCACGACCGGTCCGAGTTTGCACGACCGGTCTGAAAACTTCAAGGAACATGCGGCCAGGGTCCCCGATGTGCCTTTTGAAGATTTTGTGAAAAAATATTAAACAGTTCAAAAGTTATTCAAAAAACAATTTCCCATTATAAGTCAATGGGAAAAGTTAACAAAAAGTTCGACAGTGTTGCAAATGCACTTTTTAGTGTTGCAAATGACCCTAGTAGTGTTGCAAATCAGCCATTTTATTTTCAGTTAGTGAGCAGAAAAATGCTTGGCATTTAAATTTGGGACCCTCTAGCAGCACAATTCTTTTTGTGTTTACCTAGTCGGATCCTGAGGATGCTAAGCATGTCTTTATTATGAGGTTAAACACCCTAGAAATATGTTTTTTCAATTTCTGGAAAAAGTAGTGTTGCAAAGTAGTGTCACACTCACGAAAGTGTCGAAAATGCTTACAAAAGCTGTCACAAATCACGACACTACTTTGCAACACTATGGCCAAAATAACAGGAATTATTTGCCACCCTGCTGCAAATGAACGTTTCGGTCTTTTGGGCTGAAATTTGAAGGAAAGGCAGCCAACATCTCACAGATGTGCCTTTTGGTGGTTTGGTGACAAAATATTGCATGGATGCAAAGTTACTGTACTCTGAAGTTTACACTTTTTCCCATAGACTAACATTGCAGCGTCCACTGCATGACAGGAATTCTTTGCCACCCTGCTGCAAAATAACGGTTTGGTCTTTTACACTGAAATTTGGAGGGAAGAAAGCCAACATCCCACAGATGTGCTTTTTGTAGTTTGGTGAAAATATTACGGGCGGCAAAGTTATGGCACTCCAAACTTCTTTATTCCCATTAAATAACATTTCGTGTTCGCCACTTTCTAGGGCCCATATCTCGAAATGGTAAAGAGATACAGACTTTTCATCACTAAAATGCTTAGCCCCCTACTAAGGGGCTAAGTACAAAGCCAGCCAGGAAAGTCATAAATCATATGACTTTTAAATTTTTTTCTATGTCGTATGGTTCCTGAGATATAAGCAATTTAGTATTCCAACCCCTCATTTTCTGTTCTGAGACCCATTATTATGCATACATTCTTTGTACTCAATGTCTTTCTCTATGCAGCTTTTGGGAGAAGCCAGCCTGTGCACTTACATTACTATTACCATTACCGCTTCAGCTTGCGGTTCCGTCCCCATTTCACTTACCATTCCCGTCTACGCCACCATGTGCATTACCCTTTGCGTTTTCATTTGCGCTTGCGTTTGCATTATTTTTACCATTTGTGTCTACAGTACTGTTTCTCTTTCTGTTTTGCTTTGTGTCACCATGCACATTACCATTTGCGTTCGCAGGCATTGTGTTACTATGTGACAGGACATCACCGCATTACAATCACTATTTCTCGTTATCATTTTCAAAAAGAAGGGAAATTAGAGGCAAAACTCTTGATTAATGCATGTTAGGTTGTTCCATAGTGACAAAAGTGAGAATTGTGTTAGGTTGAAAGCCCCCTGATTCTCCAGCCCACTCCTCAATTCAGCATCGCGCGTTGAGTCACTCGGTCCTAACTGTCACCCCATTCTCCTATACCTCTGCTTCTTTACACATTTGATGGGGTGTGAGTTGAGTGATGACCCAATGCGCACCCCAATGCCGGTTGTGGGGCGGCTGGGGTCCAAGGGGATTTCAACCCCAACACCGAATTTCCTTGCTTTTGTCACTGTGTAACAACCCTAACTGATGCATTAAATAGAGTATTTTGTTTAATATATATATTATATATATATATATATATATATATATATACACACATATATATATATACACACATAATATATATATATATATATATATATATATATATAGATATAGATATAGATATAGAAATACATATATATATAAACGTGAAGATTGGGCACCCTCTAGTGTGTAGTGCTGATAAACTGCAGATGAGGAAGTGGATTGATTAAAATGCAATCACTCAAGGTGACTCTAATACAAAATATACACATCTTTACTGGAACCCAGAGAAACAAAAGAGAAAAAAAAAATCAGTGCATTGGCTAAGATTTGATCCAAGGCTACCCAGAATTCTGTTCAAATTATAAATGAGCAATACTCAAATATTGTGATGTCGTTATACTCATGCTTCTAACAGCAAGCAGCCCATTCCACTTAAAACTTACTATGCTATATGCACTTATTACCAAAGTACATGCTCTTAAAGACTAGATCAGCTACTGTAGTTAATCATGCTCTCAGGTGGTGCACTGGATGTGACTTGGCTTTACAAGCAAAAGGTCAGGGCTTTGAACTCTAGATGTGCGCATTCCTATACTGTCTTATCAAGGACACTCAAGAATTATGCAGTCACTATTATCATGGATTCATCATGCCCTTAGTGTTTCCACTTGCTTTACTGTTTGTACTACTGCCCCAACAATTACTAAAAGAAAAAAAATGTCCCCTTGATAGGGTCTGCAAAATAGAGCACTGAGTTACGCACCAAAAAAAATCATAGTCCTAGGTTTGAATCCCATAACCACCAGATGTACATTGCACCCTGAACCAGTAATAGGGTTACCACCTTTTCAGAAGCCCAAAGTGGGACGAAAGCACGTGACCTGACCATTGGCAGCCAACTGCGTGTGTCGCCGCTGCCGCAGGTCCACGGCGTCCTTCAGACACAGGGTACCAATCAGGATATTTGGGATGCTTTGTCATGTGCCACTGCCCTCCCCATGTATGCCTTAACTCAGCATTCCTTGCATGCACCCATGGAATAGTATTAACATTGTGTTCAGAACCTTTGGTAACTTGAAATCAGGAAACAGACAAATGCAACACTGCAAAGAATGCATTTTTTATTACACAAAAAAAGAAACAGTAAAGAAACAAGTCAATTTTCATGCGGCAAGGACATTTTCAAGCAGAAAAACAACAACAAAAAAACACACACAAGCAGATATTCACCCCTTTCAAAACTGCTCCACCTCTTTCTCACTCACAGCTCTACACCTCATTTTTTTGCTTTGAAATGATACTTAGCATTCGATTTAACAGCCTGCAAAAGGGATCTCTTCCACATAATGTTTGAATGGAACTCTCCACATTTCATTCGGTAGTTTATTGTAACCATAAGTTCGGCTTTTATCAATTCCACCCTGCAACGATTCCTTACATCAGTCCACTTGTTCTTTAGGAGAGAAAACACTCTCAGCAAAAGCATTTGAAGGTGGGATGCTCATGATACGTGCAATTACTGGATACAGAGCAGGCAGGTCTGGTGCATCCAAACAAATCTTTTGCCACTTTGCTGCTGGTGCTAGGTCCAGTCTACACAACTCTGGCATAAGGGGCCTGATCACTGAATAGTCCTGAAAGAGTTTGTCTTCATCTATCGATTCCTGCAGAGAAAAGGCAGCAACAACATTTAATAAATCATCGAAGGCAAAGGGTTCCTTCAAAGACAGCATAGACATTTTCTTTAGATAGTTGTCATCACTAAAGTCAAACCACTGCTCCAAGTATTTGACAGCAGTTTCAAGGAAAAGGATAAAATCTGTCTCCAGCTTTTACAGGAGACAGTATCCATATCCCTCATGAATGCCCGAAGCTTTCCCCAAAACTTGTCTGCTGCTCGGGCTTCAAGTTTTTGTTTAAGTGAGACCATCACTGCAAATGTTTCCATAGCTGCAGGGGATCTTTCTAGAGTGGCTATGTGTTCATTGAAATCAACCAGAATGGCACTAAGGAAATACAGGTAGCACTGTGGCAGTGTTGGAAGTGTGCCCTCCCCATGTTCATTGTCAGAAAAGTATTGCCAGATCTGTCTCGGTGTATCCTCTCCTTGTGAGATGAAATAGGACTGCAGTGCAGCAAGGTTTTTGACTATTCTGTCAATTGCTGGCAGCAATGACAGCCATCTGGTTGGCACATGCCTCAGAAGGGACTCGTATTCCATGCCACAAAATTCAAAGAACTCTTTTAAATCTCTTGTTCTTGTGGCAGACCCTGAAAATGGCTGAACATTTTAGGACGAACACCTCCACATCATATGTCAGTTTTGATGCTGCCTTCTTTGCAGCATTGTGAAGTATGTGAGCAGGGCAGTTTGCTTTTGAAGTGATGGGCAGTTCTCTTCAGTCTAGTATACACGCTTGATCGCTTCCCATAGTTCACACTGGCATTGTCAGCACCATATGCCGACACAGAGTCCCACGGCAAGGAATGTCGTGTAAATAGATGAAATCTGCTCAGTTATGGCTTGAGCAGATTCATCTGGGTCTTCATAGAAGTCCAGAGAGCATTAACCACACCTTCTTCCTTTTTGAAATACCTTACTACCAGTGGAAATAGTTTTATGCTGCCCTTGTTGGATGCATCGGATGCTATTGAAAAGGACACCCCTGGACTTTGCAAGTCTTTCAGAAGGCATTCCAGAGAATGTGGTCCCAGAACATTCTCTACAATGGCTTCAGCCTTTGTTCTGCCACAGGCAAGTTTTTTGGCAGTCTCAGAGTCCCCATACAGCTGACTGGCCAGCTTTAGGCCACAGTCCAAGGAATTGTAAGACATGTTGTGCTGCACTGCATGGAACACCTCAGCCGCTTCTGCTGCAGTAACCTTCAGCTCGCTCCATCCACATTACTAGTTCTGGCCCACTTTGTCATCAGATGGCTGTGTTTGGCTTGTTGATTGCCGTCTTGTGTTGCTCGGTGCTCTCATGTCTTGTTAGATCATTTCGCCCCATGTGACACCAAAATTTCTCGCTACAGTATCTGCAGGAGGCTTTTAATGTCGCTGCACTTGTCAACCCAGTTGAACTCAGTCTTCCACACATCTTGCCACTTGCAGAGTCTCTTACTGTTTGAGGATGCAGTCACCGCAGAACGCTTCATTCTTTGAGCCCCGTACTTACTCTGCATTTGACAAATGTTGCAATATGCTTTTAGTAGATAAACACACATTAACTGTTGCAATATGAATCTTATCTTCTGTGGAGAAACTATAACATGTGTGCCAATCATTGTCTGAAAGCACAGTGCAACTCGCCTTTACATGGCAGCCAGACAAAGCACCAAAGAGACAAGCCAACCATTATGGCTACAGGTTGTGACAAATACAGCACCACAACAACAGTTATGGAGGCAGTTAACAGCACGCAATCTCATTTCATGGGCCTTGAAAAGTTGGCCCTCGTGTTGGAAGCATAATGCAAGAAACACACTGCCAAACAAAGCTAGACACACTGACTGAAAAGAATGACAACAGGGTTTCCAATTGACTAATTACAAATGACATGTGTGTGGAGCAATGTACATCCAGTGAGCCTTGGTTTGAATGATCCAGCTAACAACAAAATTAATAAACATAGCAGTGATGCTCCGCAAACGCTCAATGACAGACAGCTAAAACACCACACCAAATTTGATTAATTTTACCCCTGGCATGCATCTGTCACAATGACTCATTATAATTCCAATAGCAGACATGCCAAGAAACACAATAGAAGGCCTTGCAGTATGTCATAATAGATAAAGCTACGTCGAGGCACCACGTGCCACTTGTTTTACATTCCTGGCATTATCCAACATGACACTGGGGAGTGGAACAAACAGCAGCATTCAGATTCAGTATGACAACTGTTAACACCGATTACAGGCAGCGAGCTATGCTGACATTCTCAGCAGACAAGCATGCAAGAGAAAGGGCCCGGCCAGCCTTTTCCCCCAATAATTATGTTTCAAATTATTGTAAAGAAACTACATATGCCTGCCCACCCAGAGGCAACTACATGGTGCAGAAATTGTCAGGTTATCATGGCTGGCCCATACCTGTAACTGTATTTGGCACACAAGACAAGACACAGCAGCAGGGGAAAATCAATTGCATCTATGGCTATTATGCTAACAATTAAGAAGGCTGTAAAAGCAAACCAGCAAAAACAGTTCTGCTAGAAGGGAGCACGAATTGCGCCCTGTGCCCAATAATTTAACTATTATGTTCTACGACCTACCTACCAGGCACCAGGCCTAGTGAAAATTTACCAGCACTACAGATGGTATTTCCACTGGTCTTGCCTTCTCCAGTACAAGTCAGCACTCAGCCGGACTATGAAAATCTTACTAGCCAGACACAGACATCTTTTGTTTTTGTAAAACACTGGAAGCATGAACTATTGGTACTTGCCTGCATGCTACTCAAAATACTGGTAGATTTAATCTACCAGTATTTTGAGTAGCATGCAGGCAAGTACCAATAGTTCATAAGCCCAGTGTTTTACAAAAAAACAAAACAAAAAAAAAGGGTCTGGTTTGGTTTCACATGGTGAAAACATGTCTACACTGCAGAATAAGAAACTGACCTCAAACAAGTGCTTCAATAACACAATTAATTCTACCAAGTACAGTCACATTCCCCTCTGAATCCCCTGCGTACACACATCATCACATACCATTTAATTTAATGTACTAGAACAGCAGGGAAAAAATGCTGGCTCGGCTAGAAGCCCACATACCTGGCTTATTGCAGCAGAAGTCACCCTTAGGTGATAGGTATGCTCGTTGAACTCAATAACCTCCTCTTGAACTCTCTGGTGGTAGCAGACAGCAGTAGTTCAGACTGGAAGTGAGTGACTGACAGGCAATAGGCAATAAGGCAAACAAGGAATGCTGATCTTAAAGCTCTGGGCAGACAGTGACACTGACTACAGCTCTTATTGTGAACTTGTCCTTTTCTTCCTCTGCAGACTTAGTTGGTGGAGAGTGAGATAAATTCAAACTCAGTCTGCTCTGTCTGCTGTTTCTGAAAATTCTGATGGTCGGTCCTGGCCACCTTGTTCTTTCTTTCCTTTCCTGTCCTGAGAGCCTCGAGCCTGGTTGATGTGGACTGCCGCTGCGTGCCACCCTCTATCCCTCTCGCTGCCTCTTCCTTCAGTCAAGAGTCTGGATGTGGACTCCAATTCAGCGCAGCGCTTCTTTATTTTCCTCGGCTGTTCCTCGTCTCCGGCGTTCTATAGTTGCTCATCCGATTCCGATCACAAGCAGCAGTCCTGTCCTCCAGCTCCAAAAGGAAACCGCAGCTCCTATCCTTATCCTACTGGCAACACCGGCATTTAAACATGCCGCCAGTGGATAACCACACCCCCAGATGACTCGTCAGCAGTGAGTCATCGGAGATGCGAGCGAGCGGACCTGAGTGAGAACCCTGGTGGGGGCGGGAACAAAAAAAAAACACTCTTCTGCACTCTGCACACGCCGTGACGCCACTTCAGCAGAGTGCCAGTGGATCATCGGATTGGTTGGGAGTGGGGGTCAGGAACTCCGAACTTGGGAGGACGAAAAAAAGACTGAAGACATCATCAAGATGTGACACCCCCCATGGCTCCTCCCACACCATTGCCCGCGAAACCACAGGGCTAACAAAGGGACTCGTGTCGCTGGATTCGCAGTCGCTGCAACTTAAATGCATAACTAGTAGCCCGCTGCCCAGTCGAGTGTCGCCACCGGACTCGCCGCCACCTCACTGTCCCATGACTAACGCTCGCGCTCGCTGCTGCAGCCCGCTACTTGGACTCGGTCGGTCATGAGGTGAAATGGGAAGCAAATGAAGAGGACAGGACAATAGGACATGCATGCTCCAGTCTCCATTCTGAATCCAGCCAGGTAGGGGCCGGTGTGCAAAGCGGGACATTTGGTGTCCCACGGGGGGGCCGGAAACGGGACGGGACCTCCAAAATCGGGACTGTCCCGCGGGAAATGGGACGGGTGGCAACCCCAACCAGTAACTGCATGTGTCACAGCTTCTGATTTTGCCACAGTCACCATGCAAGCCCCGCCTCCAATATCACCCCATGTAAGCTCCTCCTCCAATCTCACTCCATGTACGCCCCCTCATATATAACCCATGTAAGCCCCTCCTCCGATATCAACCCATGTAAGTCCTGCCTCCATTCTCAACCCATATAAGCTCTGCCTCCAATATCACCCAATGTAAGCCCCACCTCCAATATCACCACATGTAAGCCCCACCTCCAATATCAGCATATATAAGCCCCTCCTCCAATATCTACCCATGTAAGCCCTGCCTCCAATATCACCCAATATAAGCCCCACCTCCAAATTCACCCAATGTAAGCTCTGCCTCCAATATCACCCATTGTAAGCTCTGCCTCCAAAATCACCCCATGTTAGCCATAGAGTGGTATTGGACCCCACCTCGTGAACAATTCTACTGTCCTCTCATTACTCCATTCAGAATGGTGTCTTCATGGTAGCTGCATGGAATCAAATTTTGGGATGTAAAATCACCTTTCAGAACTAATTAACAAAATTACAGTCCTGATCTTGATAAGGGGAGGTCCCAAGAAGCTAATGTTGAAAATTTGGTGCAAAAAATTCCAAAAATGGCTGAGCTACAAGCATGCATTATGCAGTTTCTATGCATGCGCGTAACTTCTCCAATTTTTAATATTTTCACTCCAGATTTTCAACATTGCCATTTTTGCACACCTCCTCATGAACAGTATAGCTGTCATTTCTCACATCCTGCAGGAAGTGTGTTTTCACACCTCTGCGCAGAATGGCACGTCACTGTGAGAAATCAACTTTCGGGATGGATAAACAAAATCACAGTACCAGTGTTCATGAAGGGATTTCCCAAAAAGTTCATGTTGAAAATGTGGTTAAAGAATTCCAAAAAAATGACCAGGTTATAAGTTTGTGTTGTGCAGTTTCTATGCACGCTCTTAACTTTGCCAATTTTCCATATTTTCCCTCCTGGTTTTCAACATTACCCTTTTCCACACCTTCTCATTAACATTATACAGCTGTCTTTTTTTACATCTTGCCCAAAACATGATTCTGCACCTGTGGCACAGAATGGTGCATTTGCTGTATGAACTCAACTTTCGGGACAGCTTAATGAAATGGCAGAGACATTGTTCATGACATGGGGTCCTCAAAATACCATGTGGAAAATTGGGTGGAAAGAATTCTAAAAATGCCTGAGTTACATGTGTCCATTGAACTGGGGCCACCATGGCACCTCTAACTCGAAAACTGTGTGAAATAGAGGTTTCATCATCCCCATTGCACGTGGAGGTCTCGCTGTCATCATTACAATGACATTTGAATTGTTTTTGTAGCTGCTATGGTTGCTGAGATATTGGCACATTAGTGGCACAGTTCCTTGCCCTATATGGCTGCTATATGGCTCCGTACTTGCATTTGTGATGGGCAGCATAGAGTCTGGAGGGCCAACACTCTCATGGATGCATATAGTTATGCAGAAATGAGAAGCTTGGTGGGAGCACAGAGTCCACTAACACATTCTTTACTAGTTATGTTACACTTTTTCAAAAAGTAAGGAAATTCATTACAAACAAAACTTTGTTAATGCATCAGCTAGGGTTAAACTTACAAAAGTGAGGAAATGAGATATTAGGATAGAGCCCCATGCCCCCAACACGCCATCCCCCATCCTTCACAGACCGACAGATGGTGGGGTGTGCTCAGGGGGTCTGGAGGTTTAACTCTCACCCCCTTTCTCTTTTACTGTAGCATGTCAGCCTGTTTACACATGGAATGGGGTGAGAGTTGGGCCTCATGATCCTGTGACATACCCCGGCATCTGTTGTTCTGTGGAGGATGGGGGGTGGGGTGGTGGGCTGCTAGGGGCTGTACCCTCACATCTCATTTCCCCACTTTTGTCAGTTTAACCCTAACTGATGCATTAACAAAGTTTTTTTGCAATGAGTATTTATTATATATAAATCATGTGACTGGCCCGGTGGTCCTGAGGGCTGAGGCACTGGATGCCCTACCTCATGCCACGCTGGTGACCTGTGTTCAGGAATGGGCATGGGCAGCTGGAGGATGGCAGGGGTGGAGAAGGATTGAGCATCTGAAGGACTGCTCTCCCTCTCTGTGACTGGGGACTCAAGTGGTCGGTGTGCTTCTGGACCCTAATGGAGGCTGGGGGATAGTGCGCTGATGTTGCAAAGAAGGGGCTGGGATGGGGCAGGCACACAGAGGAGCTTGTGTGGAAGAGTGCACGCTCCCTCCACTGGTGCCATTGTACACCCCTCACACGTAAGGTGTGCAAATGAGAAAAATGGCCCTGCCAGTCAATCAGGATGAAACAGCCACCTGCCGCAGGACCTGACCTTGAATGGCGCTTCCTGAACTGGATCCTGGTAGAGTTGAGTTGAGCTAGTGGGGCTCCTCACTGTGCCATGCCATGGGGGTAATCCATTGGGGCAGAGTTGAAGCTGCCTGCTGTCGAGGTATGATGCTGGATGGGTGGCTGGAGATGGGTGCAGACACCACCCCTGTCTGCATCCATCTCCAGCCACCAGGGAAGAAACCAATAAAAATGTTTTTATATATATATATATATATATATATATATATATATATATATATATATATAAATGTGAAGATTGGGTACCTCTAGTGTGTGCTGCTGATAAACTGCAGATGGGAAAGTTGACTGATTAAAAAATTCAGTCAATCAAGGTAACTCTAATACAATGTATACACATCTTTAGTGGAACCCAGAGAAACAGAAGAGATAACACAAATCTGTGCATTGGCTGAGATTTGAACGCTGTCTACCTAGAATTCTGTTCAAATAATAAATGAATAATACTCAAATATTGTGCTGTCATTATACTCAGACTTCTAACAGTAAGTAGCCCATTCCACTTAAAACTTACTATGCTATATACACTTATTAACATACTACGTGCTCTTAAAAACTAGATGAGCTACTGTAGTTAACCATGCTCTCAGGTGGTGCACTGGATGTGGCTTGGCTTTAGAAGCAAAAGGTCAAGGTTTTGATCTCAAGATGTGTGCACTTCTCTACTGTCTTATCAAGGACACTCAAGAATTATGCAGTCACTATTATCATGGTTTCACCATGCCATTCCTGTTTTCACTTGCTATACTGTTTATACTATGACCCCAACAATTACTAAAAGAAAAAAAAAGTGGCCTCTTGATAGGGTCTGCAAAATATTGCAGTGGTTAAAGCACTAAATTACAAACCAAAAGATCTCACAGTTCTAGGTCTGAATCCTATAACCAACAGATATACATTGCTTCCAGAACTAGCAACCCCATGTGTCAAAGCATCTGCTTTTGCCACAGTCAGCATGCAAGCCCTGCCTCCAATATCACTCCATGTAAGCCCCACCTCCAATATTATCCATGTAAGCCCCTCCTCTAATATCAACCCATGTAAGCCCCACCTCCAATATCACCACATGTAAGCCCCGCTTCCAATTTCAACCCATGTAAGCCCTGCCTCCAATATCACCCAATATAAGCACTGCCTCCAATATCACCAAATGTAAGCTCCGCCTCCAATATCACCACATGTAAGCCCTGCCTCCAATATCAACCCATGTAACCCCACCGCCAATATCACTCCATGTTAGCCATAGGGTGGTATTGGACCCCAGCTCATGAACAATGCTACTCTCATCTCATTACTCAATTCGGAATGGTGACTTCACGGTTGCTGCATGAAATCAACTTTTGGGATGTAAAATCAACTTTCAGAACTGATTAATGAAATTACAATCCTGGTCTTGATGAGGGGAGGTCCCAAGAAGCCAATGTTGAAAATTAGGTGCAAAAAATTTCAAAAATGGATGTGTTACAAGCATGCGTTGCGCAATTTCTACGCATGCTTGTAACTTCTCCAATTTTTTATATTTTCACTTCAGATTTTCAAAATTGCCATTTTTCACACCTCCTCATGAACAGTATAGCTGTCATTTCTCGCTGCCTGCAGGAAGCGTGTTTTCCACCTGTGCCACAGAATGGCATGTCACTGTGTAAAATCAACTTTCGGGATGGATTAACAAAACCACAGTGCCAGTGTTCATGAAGAGATTTCCCAAAAAGCTCATGTTGAAAATTTTGTTAAAAAATTTCAAAAAAAAGACCAGGTTAAGCGCTTGCATTGCACAGTTTCTACGCACGCTCATAACTTTTCCAATTTTCTATGTTTTCCCTCCTGGTTTTCAACATTACCTTTTTCCACACCTCCTCTCAGCATTATGCAGCTGTCATTTTTTAGATCCTGCCCAAAACATGATTCTGCACCTCTGGTGCAGAATGGCACATTTGCTGTACAAACTCAACTTTTGGAACAGATTAATGAAATGGCACATACATTGTTCATGATGTGGGGTCCTCAAAATACCATGTGGAAAACTGGATGGAAAGAATTCTAAAAATGCCCGAGTTACATGTGTCCATTGAACTGTGGCCATCATGACACCTCTAACTTGAAAACTATGTGAAATAGAGGTTTCATCGACCCTTCATGCCTGGAGGTCTCGCTGTCATCGTCACAATGACATTAGAATTGTTTTTGTAGCAGCTATGGTTGCTGAGATATTGGCACATTAGTGGCACATTTCCTTGCCCTATATGGCTGCTGTATGGCTCTGTACTTGTATTTGTGAGGGGCAGCGCAGAGCCTGGAGGGCCAACACTCTCACCGATGCATATAGTTATGCAGAAATGAGCAGCTTGGTGGGAGTGCAGAGTCCACCAACACATGCTTTTTATTAGTTATATTTCACTTTTTCAAAAAGTAAGGAAATTCATTACAAAAAAACCTTGTTAATGTGTCAGCTAGGGTTAAATTGACAAAAAGGAAATTAGCTATTAGGATAGAGCCCCATCCCCCCAACATCCCATCCCCATCCTCCACAGATCGACAGATGGTGGGGTGTGCTCAGGGGGTTGGGATGCCTAACTCTCACCCCATTCTCTTTAACTGTAGCATGTCAACCTGTTTACACATGGAATGGGGTGAGAGTTGTGCCTCCTGATCCAGTGGCTTCCCCGGCATCTGTCGGTCTGTGGAGGATGGTGGGGTTGGGTAGTGGGGGGTTAGGGGTGCTGCCCTCACATCTCATTTCCCACTTTTGTTGGTTTAACCCTAACTGATGCATTAATAAAGTTTTTTGCAAGGAATACCAATTATTTATAAATTGTGTGACTGGTCCAGTGGTGCTGAGGGCTTAGGCACTGGACGCCTTACCTTGAACCACATCAGTGACCCATGTTCAGGAACGGGTATGGGCAGCTGGAGGATGGCAAGGGTGTAGTGGGATTTGGTATCTGAGGAACTGCTCTCCCTCTCCGTGAGGGGGGACTCCAGTGGTCGGCATGCTTCTGTCCCCTAATGGAGGCTGGGGGACAGGGCATTGATGTTGCAAAGAAGGGGCTGAGATGGGGCAGGCACACAGAGAAGCTTGTGTGGAAGGGTGTGTGCTCCGTTCACTGGTGTTATTGCACACCCTTCACACATAAGGGGCACAAATGAGAATAATGGTCCTGCCAGTCAATCAGAATGAAGCAGCCATCTGCCAAAGGACCTGATCTTCAATGGCATTCCCCGAACTGGATCCTGGTAGAGTTGAGTTGAGCTAGCGGTGCTCCTCACTGTGCCACCCTACCATGGGGAGTAATCCATGGGGGAAGAGTTGAAGCTGCCTGATGTCAGGGTATGGTGCTGGATGGGTAGCTGGAGATTGGTGCCAACACCACCCCCTGTCTGCACCCATCTCCAGCCACCAGGGAAGAAATAGATCAAAAATGTCTATATATATATATATATATATATATATATATATATATATATTAGAGGCCAAAAACTCAGTTTAATGCTTCAGTTAGGCTTGTTGCACAGTGACAAAAGTGAGGAAATTTAGTGTTATGGTTGAAAGCCCCCCTTGCACCCTCCCAGCTCACCACTCCAACTGCCAGTGGGGTGTGCTTTGGGATCGTCAACCCTAACTCTCACCCATCACATGTGTAAACAAGCTGAGGTATAGGAGAATGGGGTGAGAGTTAGGACAGACGACCCCAATGCACACCCCTTTGGCAGTTGGGGCGGCAAGCTGGGGGGGGTGCAAGAAGGATTTTAACCCTAACACCAAATTTCCTCACTTTTTTCACTGTGGAACAACCCTAACTGATGCATTAAACAGAGTTTTTTGCCTCTAATTTCCTTTCTTTTTGAGAATGAGGACTAAAATAGTGAATGGAATGCTCCCACCACATGATTTTTTGTGACATAGTAATGGTAACAGCAATGCAAATGCAAGCAGTAACAGTTACACATATGGTGATACAAATGTAAATTGTAAAGCAAGCGTTAATAGAGACACAGGCACAAAATAACTCCAAAGCGAACAGTGACGCAAACGAAGATGCAGTAGCATCCATAAACGCAACTGGTAACACTCACAATCATGGTACCACTATTGCAAATACAAATGATAAGTGTAACAGCAACAATAGTGCGAAAGGAAACAGAAATGTAAACACAAGCGCGTATGGAAATGCAAACCATGGCACGCACCGTGACAGTACCACAATTATAAACACAAATGGTAATGGTAACTGCAACAATAATGCCAAAGAAGACAGAAACACAAATTGAAATGTAAGCACGTATGGAAACACAGACCGTAACTCACATGGGCATGGGAACGCAATTGGAAACACAAATGCTAATGGTAAGAACAACGATGACGCAAAACAAAAGACAAACAAAAATGGAAGGGCGACCGCCAACAGAAATGGTAATGTGCATGGTGATGCTAAGCGAAACATAAACAGTAGTGGAGACTAAAATGGCACCAGTAATGCAAACAGAAATGCAAAGTGTAATGCACACAGTGGCATACACAGTAACTGTATTGCAAAAGGGCATGGAAACACAAGTGCAAAAACTACATGTAACAGTAAGTGGAATGCACACCGTATCGTTGCCCAAAAGCTCCATTGAGAAAAACAGTAAGAACAAGGAACGTATGCATAATAATGTGCCTCAGAGCAGAAAACAAGCAGTTGTAACACTAAAATGCTAATATCTCAGTAACCGTTCGACGAAGGAAAAAAATTAGACTTTCACATGATTCATGAATTTCCTGGCTAGGTTTCCACTGTGTGCGTGGCTCACAGTGCCACGCATGGTCATGACAAAAATTCCATGTCTCGCACTGTTTGCGAGATACGAGCCCCGAAAGACGCAGCGCACACCACCCTGATAGTCTATGGGAAAAAAATGTCAACTTCGGAGTACCGTAACTTAGCATCCATGCAATATCTTTTCACCAATCTACCAAAAGGCACATCTGTGAGATGTTGGCTGCCTTCCCTCCAACTTTCAGATCTAAAGACCAAACTGTTCTTTTGCAGCAGGGTGGCAAAGAATTCCTGTCATTTTGCCATAGCCTGGAAAAGTAGTGTCGTGATTTGCGAAAGCTTTCACAAAAATTTGAGAAAGTGTCGCAAGTGCGACACTACTTTGCTACACTACTTTTCCCAGAAATTTGAAAACATTTCTGTGGTGTTTAACCCCAAAATAAAGACATGGCTAGCATCCTCAGGGTCCAACTAGGTGAACACAAAAAGAATTATGTTCCTAGAGGGTCCCAAATTTAAATGGCAAGCATTTCTGTGACCAGTAACTGAAAAAAAATGACTGACTCATGGCACTACAGGGTTCATTTGCGACACTAAAAAGTGCATTTGCGACACTGTAGAACTTTTTGTTAACTTTTCCCATTGACTTATAATGTGAATTTGTTTTTTGAATAACTATTGAACTGTTCAATATTTTTTCACGAAATCTTCAAAAGGCACATCGGGCACCATGGCTGCACATTCCCTGAAGTTTTTGGACCGGTCGTGCAAACCATGCAACCTGTAGGTGCAAGCAAAGAATGCACAAAAAAGGTAAATGCGCACATGGATGTTGCTTAATAACTCCGCAGCCATATATCCAACTGGTATGATAGTTGGTAGATCCCAAGTTCTGTGACGCCCCATGCCTGACAAATTTCAGGCAAATCCATTGAATGTTGGTAAAATTATTAAGGTGCAAAATTTCACCATTTAATATTAAAAGGAGTACTCAGCCCTAACTATGGTAACACTACTGTGCTACCATAATTATTGTGGTGCGGTCGTGCCACTATATTTAGGGTTGAGATGTCACTTCTATGATAAAGTCCAACTTTTGCACGTTAATAACTTTGGACTCATTCAACAGATTTGCCTGAAATTTGGTATGCGTGGTGGTGCATGGTAGGTCTCTTGATTTGCCAAATTTTGTTTCGGTTGGACTTATGGTCTTTGCACACGAAAATGCTGAGAAATGCAAAATTATCCATTTTTGGAAGCAGCTTTTGGGATTTTGGACATGGCCCTGTGCGGCCGTTGTGCGGCATGCTGCTCTGTGAGATAGCTTCTTTGAAAGAGCTTCAGTGGCAGAACATGCCACTTTTCATTTGGTGAAAACATATTAAGGCACTCAAAAGTTATGCCACTTTTAAGTTCCCATTATAAGTCAATGGGAAAATTTATATGTATGTTTTGTGAGCAAAGAATGGTGTTCTGACGGTCAAAGAATTTTCAGCCTCACAGTTCAAGAATTTTTGTCCACGAGAATTCTTTGATCACGAGGTCCACCATCTTGTTTTTTAGATTTCTGATCATAAAAACACAAATATCTCGGCTCAGGGGTCACTCCTGAAGCAAAACTTGGATGGGCTTTACTCAGGGTGTACCAATCTATCGAGCCATGCATTTGGTTTCATCCAAATTGGTAAAAAAATTGAGTTATAAGGTTTTAAAATGTTTTATTGTGGCACGCTAAAGATCTCTGATCGCGAGCCTGCAAATTCTTTGATTGCAAGATTATTTGATCGCGATCTTGCATTGCAAGCTAAAAACACAATTATCTCAGCTCAGGGGTGTGCTAGGGACACAAATGAGGATGGGTTTTGCTCAGGGGGCTTCGTTCTATCGAGGCATTGGTTTAAATCGCTCAGAAAATTATGTTTCACTATTTTTAATTCTTTGGTTGTGAGACTGCAATTTCTTTGATCGTGAGCCTGCAAATTCTTTGATCGTGAGATTCTTTGATCACGATCGTACATCACGAGTGAGGGACAAGATGGCCAAATTAAAAAATCTATTTTCTAAGCCCAGGGGTGCCCTATGAAGTTAAATGAGAGTGGGTTTTGCTCAGAGGGCTTTGTTCTATCGAACCATTGTGGTGGTTTACCGCAATTCCTTGTAATTTTTGATTTACATCATTTTTTTATTCTTTGATTGTGAGCCTGCAAATTCTTTGATTGAGATCATGCATCGCAAGTGAGGGACAAGATGGCCGAATTAAAAAATCTAATTTCTCATCCCAAGGGTGTCCTAGGAAGACAAATGAGGGTGGGGTTTTCTCAGGGGGCTTCGTTCTGTCGAACCATGGCAGTGGATTCCTGGAATTCCTTCTAATTTGTGATTTACAGCTGTTCTGTGTCTATGGTTATAGTATTATAAGGCAGAGAAAATAAAAGGAATCTGATTGGCTGTCATGGTTCTGAGAGGGTTACATTAACCTACATTATAACATGGGCAATCATGCTTGTGCAATGTGATTGGCAGAAATTAATCATGTGACTGTTGATTAATTTCTGTTAATCAGTCACCTCTTGGATGTGGTAAACAGTGGCCAGCATAGGAATCCGGAGACTCGGACTTGTTATTTCAGAGCATTTTCATTTCTCAGTGGTAGCCATTAAATGATCTCCGTAAGCGAGAAACCCACATAGGTATGTCGTTTAAGTCCATTCAGCAAATGACATGCTGTATCCATGCCAGTATGTGCTGTGCTGATAATTGCCATCCACCCACCCACCCACCCGGTTGACTCAGTAATATCGGCGTTCTGTGGAGAACAGCAGAATGAAGGAGCAGCAGCAGTTGGACAAAAGTAAGCAACCAATGCAAAAGTAAGTGAGCCATTGCTCCCGGCGCTCATTTTCACCGTGTCCCGCAGGCTGTGAAAGTGTCCACCATGCCACACAGAATAACCGCATACTGGTGACAATTCTGACCCATTCACTCAGCTGACAGAGTAATATCTGCCGATGTGTGTAAAAGTGCGAGCAAACCTCACCGATGAGACCATGCGCACAGCATTGCCAAGCAGGAACAGCAGTTCCATAGAAGTAAGTGAGCCATTCCTCCCACTGCTCACTTTCCCCATGTTCCCGCAGGCTGTGAACATTTGCCAGTCTCCTACTGAGCACAACCTCATTTGGCAAGTAACAGTAAAGATCCCAAGGTTTATGTTAGTGTTGGTGCAAAGCGCCTACCTCACCATTCGTGTGCATGCCATGAAAAGAAATCACCCTGGCAGCAAAAGTCAGTGAACTGTGCCATATGTGAGCTGATAGGTGCTACCGAAGTGGGGTCCAGAAATATCGAGGCATACTGACAAGATTAGTGACCCACCCGCCCATCACTCAGTGAAACAAGGTAGCCATAAATAATCCTGGTGATGTTCAGTGACTGTGAAGACTCAGTAGACAGCAGGAGAGGCAGTTTAGACACACAGTAATTATTGTACACACACACACTGTGTCTTGCACAATGTGTCAGTATTAGGTAAAAACACAGAATGCACAGAAGAAGTGCTCCAGTGAACAGAGGTGCAGCATGCAAACATATGCCAAAATCAGAACAAAGGTACACCCTCCAACAAAGGCTTTCTTCTGTGCCCCTTGATACTAGTATCTTACCCTGTGTGGCAGAAACTTATGTAAAGAGGACTATTTTCCTGTGGTGGAACACACATGGATGTGGTACTGTGGCCAAAAGTAGTGAAAGAACACTGAGTAGTCCCTCCATATTTTGTCCTGTAAATCCACAACTTTTTGCCCATTTCTCTAGATACGTGGCCCATGTTATAAGTGCAATAACCCACTCCAGGGTGTGCATTTATTGGGGATTAATCAACACCCCAGGTGCTGTGAGGAGGGTCTATGTGATAATGGAGAATGCCTAAAAGTGATCACTGTTCTCGCTCAGTCAGCATGCCAAACACATTTTCTGCACTCTGACAACCCTGGTGCACCAACACAATGGTACCAGGGCATATTTTTCATGTTTTCTGTAGGGGGTGCTTCACCCCCACACCCCCCTACTTAAGGATTCTCAACTCCATGGGGCTGCATGTCGGGGTTGGTGAAAGCAGTAAAAATAAAAAGGTCCGGGCCGGATGCAATTAAAATCTTACTTGCTCCCGGACCCAAACCCGGTAGCTCAGCCACTAGCCAATCCCCGACACCATGACACAGCTCAACCAGCAACTGAAGCACCACCCCCTACAGCCTCTCCACCCACTCCCAGCCCACGCTCACCATGTCCGCTCCCACCCCCCCGCGCACGTATGCATAGCGACATCCTGTCACCTAGTTCACCCACTCCCTCATCCGGTCACCCTACCTTTCTGTTCCTGTGAGTGGATTGTGCCGGGAAAGTGTTGCCATAATGGATGGCACCCTTCCTCATGTGCCCAATTCATGGGTAACCCTGTGAGGACACTTGACCTGTGGCCTCATTCCTCACAAAGCACCCGGGGTGATGATTAATCCCCAATAAATGCACACCTTGCTGTGGGTTATTGCTTACTTATTACATGGGCATCTATGCTTGTGAAACATCATTGGATGAAATGGGTCAGGTGACCGTTCATTAATTAGTAATAATCTTACAAAAAGTGGATGTGGTGAGTCGTAGAGGAGAAAAATAATACAGGTGACCAAACTAATTGTGCTGCAGTTGCAAGACTGTGAAACGCAGCTATTTTTTTTTGTTCCACAAAGTGACTGTGCCCACCCACCCACCCAATGGACCTTGAAAATCCTAGCATATCCCCATTCAGAGCAACAAATACACATTGATTGCACCACGTAGGAAAGTTTCCTCTTAATCAGACTTCGTAGACAGTGCAAAGCGGAGAAAAGTAGCTGCATGTTCGCATTCCCGTGGCTGCAGCACTCTATACTGGCAGAATGACACAGAAGTGCTGAGCCCCAACAGATGAGTGTGGCTTTGTGAAAGCCACCTAACTGAGGAAGGGGGAAGTCACCATTTTCCTCCTCTCCGCTCAGTACTCAAATGAGCACCCGGTCATACCATGTCCTGGTTCCCTTGCCTGCAGCAATCGATTCCGGGGAGTGAAAAGGAAATGCACATAGCATTTAGTGGAAGGTACCTGCCTGTCCATTGGGTGTAAGGTGATATTGCCATGAAATTGCTCAGCTGCATACTATCAGCAATAATTAGGATGCCGATAGCTATGACTAGATGTCAGAGGAGCTGTTCACGGTCTGTTGACTACCTTTGCAAGAGACTGCATAATGACAGGGAAACAGCAAGGGAGTCAATTGCACAAGAGAGAAATCTGTGTTCCTCTGTGGACAAGTACTACATTGTGTGAGTCATGCGGGCAGTGAGCCATGTCAGATGCATAGTACAATATCTGACATCCATCGTGGAGTGTAATCAAAGCACATTATGTGTTTGTGCTATCTCAGAGAGGCACACTACCTCATGAAACAATGCAACAGTTAATGAAGTAAGTACCCACAGCCAGCAAGAAACTACTGAAAACAGCAACATATGGTACAGTATATGGAAAACAGAGACACTGCATGTCACAGCTCGGTATCTGTCTGTCTGTCATCCTCCATCTGTACTATTAAACAGTGTATCTGCAAGATATGTAATAAATGAGAAGTAGCAATGACACATGAATGTGCCCCTTGATACTAGCCTGTTAGTATGTTAGCTAGTTTACCACAAAGTTCTGTAACAAGCACTATTTTCCTGTGGCAGAACACACATGGATGTGGTACACCAGCCAAAAGTAGTGTAGGAACACTAAGTAGTCCATCCCAGTTTTTCTTCTATTAATCCACAAGTCTTCATTGATTTCTCTCAATATCTGGCCCATGTTATAAGTGCAATAACCCACTCCGGGGTGTGTGTTAACTGGGGATTAATCAACACCCCAGGTGCTGTGATGACACTCGGCCTGCGGCCTCTTGTCTTACAATGCACCTGGGGTGTTCATCAATCCCCAATAAATGCACACCCTGTTGTGGGTTATTGCTTACATCCTATTCAAGCTTTCAGCAGTGGGTGTGTGCACTCCGCGGACCTTGTAACTGCATGTTTCAATCAGGTCCATGGGTGTAGTCACTGCGTACAGTATGTCTGTGAATGACTACCATTTTAAGTAGGAAGAGTGACTAGTGAGGGGTGGTTTGTTTAAATGCCACCAGTTCAACAAACAAAGCACTGTGTTTTTTCACTTTGGAGCCTAATCGGAGGAGCCTTGTACTCTAGTGGAACTGCTGAAGCGAGAGAGACCAAGGAGAACCATCTACCAAATCCTACAGTGTCATCTTCATCTTGGGTGGAGAAAGATCACCATACCGGTGGTGCAGAGCAGACAGAGCACCACTGTTGTTGTCCTCCAGAGCAGTGAGCTAGCCTAGCATGATTTTGAGCTGAGGTCGGAGTGGCTGGTGGGTGCAAGACAGGCAGGGACTTGTGAGCTGAGCTGATGCGAGCTGAGGAGGACCAGATGAGAGGAGCAAGTGAGTTGAGGCTGCCAGTGCATGCCTGTGTGGTCGGGAAGAAGACGAGACTCAATCGCTATCCTTTACATCAAAACTGAGCTGTATTTCATTATTTGTTTTTGTTTCTCTTGAGTGAGCCCGAGTCTCAATCTGTCCCACTTCACTGCATGGCACTGCAGTCTTCCTGGCTGTGGATCAATTCACCAAGTTCTACAAGTTAGTGGGAGTGCAGGGCCTGAAGGGCCCGTGCTCCCACCAACTTGCGTAAGTTCTTAGCTTTTTATTCTTTCTCAAAAAATAAGGAAATTCTATGCAAAAAACTGCATTAATGCATCATTTGGTTAAAACACAAAGTCAGAAATGAAAATTTAGGTTGCCTCCTCGACTATCTCCACATATTGACTAGCTGATGGGTAACATTGTTGTGAGGTTCAAATGTCACCCATTCTTATTTACTGTGGCTTGTGAAAGTAATTTCAGATGGAATGGGGTGATATTTAGGCTCACAACCCCAATGATACACCCTGCCAGCTGTCAATCATGGGATTATGGGTGGGTCTGGGGATGGCAACCCTAAAGATTTTTCATTTCCTGACTTTTTGTGTTTTAACCCTAAATGATGAATTAATACAGTTTTTCATAGAATATATATATATATATATATATATATAAAATATCTTTGTACACACACACATATATATATATATATATTCATTCATTGCAAAAAACTTTGATAATGCATCAGTTAGGGTGGAAGTGACAAAAGTAGGGAAATGAGGCATTAGGGTTGAGATCCCAACTCCCCACCCCCATACTCCACAGACCAACAGGGCATGAGGTGTGCTTTGGGGTTACCGAGCCTAACTCTCACCCCATTCCATGTGCAAGAATGCTGTCAAAGTACAGTATAGGAGAATGGGGTGAGAGTCAGGCCCCATTACCCCAGGGCACACCCCATGCCCTGTTGTTCTGTGGAGGGTGGAGGGGTAGAGTCTCAATCCAAATGCCTCATTTTCGTACTTTTGTTGCTTCAACCCTAAGTGATGCATTAACAAAGTTTTTTGCAATGAATTTCCTTGCTTTTTGAGAAAGTGTATTCTTACCTTAATATAGTTTGCACCCTGCATTCGCATTGTATCAGTGTTTAGGAGCACAGTAGGGTCCTGCTCTCCCATCTATCCATAAGTGCACAGACATTGTAATGAGCTGTCATCTCCATGTGAGAGTGCAGGGCCAGAGGGCCTTGAACTTCCAGTGTTGCATAAGGAATGGCTCAGCAGTCCCATTACTGCATAATGTCATCCGCGCTACCACCTACCTATAATTATAGAGATGCAGCACAGGCCTAGGCCCATTCCAAGTAACCCCTTTGCTACAAATGGTGCAATATCTCAGTAACCATAGCAACCATGGAAAAAATGCCAATGCTGCTGTAATCATGGACTGGTAACCTGCATGTGTGCTTACTGCATTTAGCACAAAATGTGTCTCTCGAAGTGTTGAGATATAGGCACCAAAAGGTGCCATGTTAGCCACAATGTTATCCTATGGGAAATTTCTCAAATTCTGAATTGCATAACTATGGAACTGATGCAAATTTTTCACCAAAACAGAATAAGTCACATCTGTGGGACACCACCTCTCTACCCGACACATTTCAAGGCAAAAGTCCTAACCATTTCTTAGCAGAGAACTGGCAATATTTTTTTAAATTCTTGTTCATGAGCTGTCAAAATTCCTGTTCACGAGTCAAATCCCCATTCGTGAGATGTCCAGATCCCTGTTTGTGAGCAATTTGCCTGTTGCTAGCCTTGCTTGTAGAGCAGAAAGCAGCTAACTAAAAGAAGCTACATTTTCTTGTTAATTTAAAACTTATATCTCAGCAGGAGTCAGTGTCAGTTAAGATTAAGTAGACAGGTAACTTTATTAGAAGTAGAAGGAGTCTTATTTAGGGTTAAAAAAAGAAAGAAAAGAAAGAAAGGCAGTGTGTGTTCCGTGCAGGGAAGGTACTGTATCAGGTGACTTTGCTAAACCAGTAGGAGGAAAGAGAGCTTACCTGGGGGTGTGGTTTAGACACTAGAAAAGCAGGTGAGTCAAATTACAACTTCCTGTTGCTAGCCTTTTACATTTTCTTGTTAATTTAAAACTTATATCTCAGCAGGAGTCAGTGTCAGTTAAGATTAAGTAGACAGATAACTTTATTAGAAGTAGAAAGAGTCTTATTTAGGGATAAAAAGAAAGGAAAGAAAGAAAGGCAGTGTGTGTTCCGTGCAGGGAAAGGTACTGTATCAGGTGACTTTGCTAAACCAGTAGGAGGAAAGAGAGCTTACCTGGGGGTGTGGTTTAGACACTAGAAAAGCAGGTGAGTCAAATTACAACTTCCTGTTGCTAGCCTTGCTTGTAGAGCAGAAAGCAGCTAACTAAAAGAAGCAACATTTTCTTGTTAATTTAAAACTTATATCTCAGCAGGAGTCAGTGTCAGTTAAGATTAAGTAGACAGATAACTTTATTAGAAGTAGAAGGGGTCTTATTTAGGGTTAAAAAAAAAGAAAGAGAAAGAAAGGCAGTGTGTGTTCTGTGCAGGGAAAGGTACTGTATCAGGTGACTTTGCTAAACCAGTAGGAGGAAAGAGAGCTTACCTGGGGGTGTGGTTTAGACACTAGAAAAGCAGGTGAGTCAAATTACAACTTCCTGTTGCTAGCCTTTTTTCTTACTAATTGCCCTCCACCCACCCATCCAAAGCCAGTTCTACTTTTATAGCCACTGGATTTGACTGTCAACAGGAACTTCCTGTTTGGCAGTAGGAAGGAAAGGATCATAGAGAAACATTGGTTTTGTCAACCCTAAAGTAAAAAAAAAGTAGTTCACTCTCCCCCCCCAGCTGCTGGTGGTCTGATATTGAGCAAGGAAGAAGGAGGCTACTGAAGAAGATAGGAAGTTGCTGTCCCAGAACAGGAAGGGTCAGTGTTGTAAGGAGAGGAGAGAGTAAGCATCCAGAGTAACAGTAGAGAGGACACAAAATAAGACATGATAGGAGTGGTGCAGTGCAATGGCTGTGGGGCGGCAGTGTTCCGGGAGACATTCTGGAGGCTGCAATGCTGCCCTATTTGTAGGCACCTCTCTGGTCTGAGAGAGGAGGTTAGCCATCTCCAGGCTGACCTGGCTAGGATTTATGAAACCTCCCCCCCCAGGGACCACCAGAGCCAATGCCACTACCTCAGAGGTTGCCAAGAAAGAGGAGAGGCTGGACCAGGGTGGGCTTAAGGAAGGAGAGGGTGGTGGAACAGAGTTGCATCCCTCCAGCTGTACCTCTCCACAATTCATTTGCTCTTCTGGTGGATAGTGGTTCCTCTATAGAGGCACCTGCAGTGGAGATCAAGGAGGATGCTGGGAACCTTCACAAAGAAGACCCACAGGAGGGTGGCATGGGACCCCACAGGGGAAGGAAACAACTCCTGGTGGGGGACTCAGTCATTGGGGGGGTAGAAATGGGGGGAAGGGGAGAGGGAGGTAAGGTGCCTTCCTGGCACCACGGCTTGGAGGGACAGGAAGTGAATCCTCAGGATCATGGAAGGAGCTGCATGAGGAAGGAATCTGGATGTCATTGTCCACCTAGGGACAAATGACCTGGCTAGGAATATGATCAGAGCAGTGCAAGAGGAGTTTATAGAGTTGGGAAGGGGCCTTAGACAAGTAGTGCATACGGTAACCTTCTGGGAGGTGCTGCCTGTCTATGGCAAGGGAGATGCTAGGGCACTTCTCACCAGGGAATTCAATGAGTGGTTGAAAAACTGGTGTGGAGCTCAGGATTTTGGCTTCATTGGGGACTGGGGAGCCACCTGGAGGGATGCAGACCTATACTGATGCGATATTCTGCATCTGTCCAGGGGGGGAACCAGGATCCTAGGTGAGAGATTTAAATGCTTCATTGGCAAGCATTTAAACTAGCCACAGGGGGAGGCACTGAAAAGGAGCAGGGAAATCCGAGCCTCCCCCCACAAAACATGGTGATTAGTGAGGTAAACACCAAGGTACAGAAGTTATTAGGGAGCAGAACAGATTTAAATGTAAAAAAAAGGCAAAGGCAGTAAGGACAGAAATGGGGCTAAATGGGGTAAGGCTATCAAAAAGTGGAGGGTGATGAGTACCAATGCCCATAGTCTGTGTAACAAGCTCCCTGAACTAGTGGCCTTGATGGAAGACTGTTGCATGGATATTGTGGCAGTCACAGAAACATGGTACACAGAGAACCATGACTGGGATGTCAACATACCAGGATACACAATCTACAGGAGGGACAGGGAGGGTAAAAGAGGAGGGGGGTAGCTCTCATGTAAAGGAAGGGATCAAAGCAACAGAACTAAAGAGTAAACAGGGAGCAGATGAGGCACTTTGGGTCACCCTGGAGACAGGAAATGGCACCACAATCCGTATGGGGTTGTATACAGACCCCATCTCAGGGGAGGAATGGACAAGAAAATGATAGAAGGCTTTCTTAGAATGGCAGAAAAAGGGGAGATATTGTTGATGGGGGACCTGAATATGCCAGATGTTAACTGGAGCACCTTTGCTGCAGGCACATCCAAGAGCAGGGTCATTCTTGATGCCCTACAGGGGGCATGCTTCAGACAGCTAATATTGGAACCCACTCAGGAGGGAGCAATCTTAGACCTGGTACTCTCAAATGGGGATGGAGAAAGAATCTCAGATTTAGAAGTGGGTAGCCATCTGGGAACAAGCGACCACCAAACAGAGTGGTTCACGATAAACACAGCCATACAATCAAGCCATACAAAAGCAAGAGTACTGGACTTTAGGAGGGCCAACTTTGGGAAAATGAGAGAGTGCCTCAGAAAAGCACTAGCAAACAGGCAAGAAGGAGGGGTGAAGGAACAATCGGGAGTGATCAAAACAGCCATCACAGAGGCAACAAGCCTTTGTGTAAAGCAAATCAATAAAACACAACGAAGGAAAAAGTCGCTATGGTTCTCAAAAGAGGTGGCAGGGAAGGTTAAGGAGAAAAGGGCAGCATTCAGGAAATATAAGGAAACACAGAAGGAGCAGGACAGAGAACTTTATCAGTTAAAACAGAAAGAGGCTGGGAAGGCAGTCAGAATAGCAAAGGCCCAAACCGAGGAAAGGATAGCCAATTCTGTTAAGAAGAGGGATAAGACCTTTTATAGGTACATTAGGGTGCGAAGAAAGACCAAAGGAGGGATACTGAAGCTTAATAAAGGGGAAGGAATGTGCGTAGAGGGTGACAGTGAAAAAGCAGGGATACTGAACGAATATTTTTGCTCAGTATTCACAAAGGAAGAGGAGGGGGAGTTAACTAAACCAAACAAGAGAAACAATCCGAAGACGGGGGTCAATACCTGTCCATTTATAGAAGAAAGGGTTCTGAAAGAACTGATAAAATTGAAGGTGGACAAAGCAATGGGGCCTGATGGGATTCACCCAAGAATTCTAAAAGAACTAAGGGTAGAACTAGTGACACCGCTGACTACTCTCTTTAACAAATCATGGGAGGATGGGGTGGTACCCGAGGACTGGAGGAGGGCAGATGTGATTCCTCTTCACAAAGTGGAAGCAGGAGGCAGGAAACTACAGACCAGTTAGTTTGACCTCAGTGGTATGGAAAATGATGGAATCATTTCTGAAGGAAAGAACTGTTGAGTACCTAGAGGCCAGTGGGGCACAGGACCCAAGGCAGCATGGATTCACAATGGGAAGGTCATGTCAGACGAATCTAATAGATTTCTTTGACTGGGTGACCAAAGTAGTAGACCAGGGAGGGGCTGTGGACATGGCCTACCTAGATTTTAGCAAGGCATTTGATACAGCCCCACACAAAAGATTAATTCACAAGATAGCCAGCCTTGGATTGGGCCCCAAGGTGGTAGCCTGGACAAAAAATTGGCTAGACAACAGGACACAAAGGGTAGTAGTAAATGGAATACACAGTGAAGAAAGGAGGGTTACTAGTGGGGTACTGCAGGGTTCAGTACTGGGACCGGTCCTTTTTAATGTCTTTATAAGTGACATTGCAGAAGAACTGGAAGGAAAAGTATGTCTCTTTGCAGATGACACAAAGATATGCAACAGGGTTGATACACAAGATGGAGTGGAAAGGCTGAGAAGGGACTTGGCAACGTTGGAGGAATGGTCAAATGTATGGCAGCTCAGATTCAATGCAAAGAAGTGCAAGGTAATGCACATGGGAAACAAAAACCCAGGGGAATTGTACACAATGGGGGGTGAGATACTGACAACAGTAAAAATAGAAAGGGACCTGGGGGTAATTATATCAGATGACCTAAAGGTGGGCAAGCAATGTGAGAAGGCAGTAAGGAAGGCCGGGGATACTGGGATGCATGGAAGAGGCATCAATAGTAGAAAACAGGAAGTTGTTATCCTCTGTACAGACAGTTGGTGAGACCCCATCTGAGTACTGTGTGCAGTTCTGGAGACCCCATCTCGCAAAGACATAGACAGAGTGGAAGCTGTCCAGAGGAGGGAACTAAAATGGTGCAGGGTCTGCACCAGAAGACATATGAAGAAAGACTAAAGGAGTTTAATATATATACCCTAGAGGAAAGGAGGGAGAGAGGGACATAATACAAACTTCAAGTACCTCAAGGGAATTAACAAAGTCCAAGAGGGTAGCATCTTCCAGAAAAGTGATGTGCAAGAACAAGGGGCACAATTTGAAGATAGAGGGGCGGTCAGAGGTAATATGAGAAGTATTTTTCACTGTGAGGGTTGTGGATGCATGGAACAGCCTCTCTGAGGAGGTTGTGGAGTCAAGAACAGTGGGGGACTTCAATAATGCATGGGACAGGCATAAGGCAGTCCTAGTGGGGGGTAGGAGGAAGTAAGCTGTTGGTTAACTAGGAATTGCAGCTTATCTGCTAGGTAGGAAAGTGGGCAGACTAGGTGGGCCAAGCGGTCCTTATCTGCCGTCAAATTCTATGTTTCTATGTTTCTAATTCCTGTTCGTGAGATGAGGCCATCTGATCATCATCTCATGTACAGGAATTTTGACAGCTAACAAATGAGAAGTTTGACAGCTCACGAACAGGGATTTTTTTGTCATTCGGGTCATCCCCTTGTGAACAATGATTTTGACACCTCACAAAGGGGATTTTGACAGCTCATGAACAAGGATTTTTTTTTTACAATCCTTGTTTGTGAGGTGTCAAAATCCCCATTCATGAGCCAATCCCGTTTCCTGAGATAGGGCCATCTGGTCATCATCTCACAAATGGGAATTTTACATAGATACATAGATACATAGACAGTGTCAGCAGATAAGGGCCTATGGCCCATCCAGTCTGCCCATTTGAGCTTGTAAGTTCAGTTTATGTTTTCCTAGAAGTCTGTTGCCCCTTAACCCTGACCTCCAGAATTCCTTTATGTCTATCCCATGCATTCTTAAATCCCGTGATTGTTTCAGGCTCCCACCACTTCCTCTGGCAGGGTGTTCCACTTGTCCACCACCCATTCTGTGAAGAAATTCTTCCTCACGTTTCCTCTGAATCATCCACTCTCCAACTTCATCCCATGCCTTCTAGTCCTGGAACATCTTTTTCTCTTAAAAATAGTGTATTCCTGCACCCTGTTCCTCCCTGTGAGATACTTGTATGTCTCTATCATATCCCCTCTCTCCCTCCTCTCCTCCAGGGAGTACATGTTGAGTTCCTTCAACCTGTCTTCATAGGACTTGTGATGCAATCCATGCATCATCTTTGTTGCCCTCCTCTGAACCTTCTCTACCCTCTATGTCCTTACGTAGGTATGGTCTCAGAGCTGTGCACTGTACTCCAGGTGGGGCCTCACTCAGTGTCTTGTATGCAGCGGAATTATAACCTCCCTTTTCCTGCTGGTGATGCTCCTGCCATACATCCCAGCATCCTATTTGCTTTACCTGCTGCCTTGTCACACTGTTTCTACCTTGAGGTCATCAGAGATGATAACCCCAAGATACCTTTCCTGCTTGGTGCATGCTATATCCTCACCCCCCAACTGATATATTGTGCCAGGGTTTTTGTGCCCCATATGCATTATCTTGCACTTCTTTGCATTGAATTTCAACTGCCAAACCCCTGACCATTCCTCAAGTTTCTGCAGGTCCTTCTCATTCTATCTACACCCTCTGGTGTGTCTACTCTGTTACAGAGCTTTTGTCATCAGTGAACAGTGAAATTCTGCCTTCTAGGTCCTGTGCAATGTCACTGATGAAGATGTTGAATAGGACCGGTCCCAGCACTGATCCCTGTGGTACCCCACTGGTCACTCTTCCCTCTGTGGAGTGACAGCCATTTACCACCACCATCTGTGTCCTGCCACCCAGCCAGTTACCTACCCACCAGACTACTGTCCTGCCCACACCCAAATTCCCCAGTTTGTGTAATAGTCTTCTATGTGGCACAGTGTCAAAGGCCTTGCTGAAGTCCTGATAGGCCATGTCCACTGCCCTCCCCTCCCTAGTCACCCAGTCCAAAAATTCAACGAGGTTGGTCTGACATGACCTTCCCCTGGTGAAACCATGCTGCCTTGGGTCCTATAGTTCATTGACAACCAGATGTTCCACCAATCTCTCCTTCAGTAGTGCTTCCATGATCTTCCCCACTACCGGGGTGAGGCTGACTGGTCTGTAGTTCCCTGCTTCCTCTTTGTTCCTGCTTTTGAATAAGGGGACTACATCTGCTGTCCTCCAGTCTTTGGGTACCTCCCCTGTTTCCAGTGATCAGCTAAACAGGATAGCCAGAGGTTCAGCCACCACCTCTCTTAGTTCTTTAAGGACCCTGGGGTGCACCCCATCTTCCCATTTTGACAGCTAATGAACAGGGATCGGCTCGCAAATGGGAATTTTGACACCTAACGAATGGGGATCAGAAGCGAATCATGAACAGGGATTTTCAAACTTAAAAACAGTCATTTTTAGAGTAAATTAAATGGAACCAAAGACATGGGTTTGTAGAAGGCATCTCCCAGAACGAAATCCATACTTCAATCTCTACAGAAGATATTCCTGTGGCAAGTCACAATGTTTTGTTTTTGAAGAAAATTGAAAACAAGATGGTGGCTCAGAAACTGGGATTTTTCATATGAACAGGGATCCCCATTTTTGAGCTGTCAAAATCCCCATTCGTGAGGTCAAATCCTTGTTCACAACTGTGCAGCTATCCAAAAGACAGAACTGGGCATGCTCATAACCCAAAATCTCAAATTTGAATAACTTTGGAATAGATTAATATTTTTTCACCACATTAATGCTGGCTTGTTCTTTGGGACAGGCTATTTCTACCCTGAAAATATCAGGCCACAGTTCCAAATGGTGTGCGCGCAGCACGATCAGGAAAAATGGATGAAAAAAGGCAAAAAACTCTTTTTTCACTATACACTGCACAAAATCCACACATACGATGAAAACTAAACTTAGCATATCAAGAAATCTACCCCATGAGACAGCATATACCAAATTTTGTG